>JAJHZJ010000287.1:1298963-2663963 GCA_023548195.1 Bettongia penicillata ogilbyi | reverse complement strand
GGGTTGCAGTCAAATAATTCATTACTAAGTAACATGCCTACTGGCACAGAGTAGGCATTTAATAAACATTGATTGATTGGCTGACTGAACCTGAGCTCCTCATACTGGGGACTGTACAAGCCATAGCAGCATTTTTTTAAAAGGCAAGCATGATATCATGATGAAAACTTGATGTTGTCTTGCAGTACAGAGGTAATCCTAACTTCCTGACGGTTACTCTGGCACAATCTGAATTCTGACATGTTTGATAAAATTTGACCACGAAATAAAATTCTATTTTTAAGATATAAACAGGCTAATATAAAAATTTATGATAAAAGAAGTATTTAAAAATTAGTTATCATTGTCTTCTTATCAATCTATCCCTAAAAGTGAAAGTCTAACAGTTATGTCTTTTTGAAAATATATTCTAACACTTCTCAAAGCAGGAACACTTCTATACAAGCTAGAATTTTGAATCCCTGAAATCTTTAAATGCCACATAATGATGCTGTTAATTTTCTACTCAATTGTTCTGTGAAATCAAATAAACATTAGCTCAAAAATACTGAAGGACAAGGTCCTAGAAATCAGCCAAAGTTAAGCAGCAATGCAGTGAAATACCACATGGATTTGGAAGATAAGCTGGATCAGCTGCAGTCTCAAGGTCATACGTGGCCCTCTATGTCCTCCTGTGTGGCCATTTGACTGAATCCAAACTTCACAGAAAAAATTCCATTACATGTTATTTTCTTCGGCAATTTTCTGGGTCTCCTTTAGCAAGCTGTTGGCTCACTTTTCATGATTTTCTTGCATCGCTGTCATTTCTCATCAAACTGTTTCCTCCACCTCTCTTGATTTTCAAAATCTTTTTGAGCTCTTCCATGGCCTGAGACATTCAAATTTATTTTGGAAGTTTTGGAGGAAGAAGCCTTGACTTTGATGTCTTCCTCTGATGGTATGCATTGTTCTTCCTCATCTGAAAATGCTGAGAAAATAACATCTTTAAAAACAGACTAACAGGGGGGGCAGAGCCAAGATGGCGGAGTAGAAAGACATGTATACTTTAGCGTTTGCCCCACAGCCCATAAAATATCTGTAAAAAAAAATGACTCAACAAATTCTAGAGCAGCAGAAGCCACAGAATGACAGGGTGAAAGAGATTTCCAGCCAAAGGGAACCTAGAAGGCCAACAGGAAAGGTCTATCCCATGGGATGCTGAGCAGAGTGGAGTCCAGCCCTAGCTGCATGGCATGGGGAGGAACAGGACCAGAACAGGCCTCCAGGGCAGAATCCCTAGCAGGGAGGGTCCTAGATCCCTCAACCCACAAGATACAAAGAAAGCTTCAAACGTCAGTGTGGGAGGACTTTCCCAGCTGGGTGAGAAGGGAGCAGGGTGCCCCCAGCACTGTCCCCAGGTGGTGGCAGAGGTGGTGGCAGCAGTAGCAGCAGGTGGCAGGTGGCTACAATGACCACAGGAGCAGCCTGGGTCCATTATCCTTGTGGCTCAACTTAAAGCCTCTGGGGGAATTGAAAACAGGATCTGAACTTCAGCCCTCAGTGGCAACCCCCACCCAAAGCCCCTGGGGGAATTGAGCAGCTGATATGAATCTCAGCCTTGAGCACAGTCCTGGGGGGGAGGAGGAGCACTGGGATCCTCCTC
Source organism: Bettongia penicillata ogilbyi (assembly GCA_023548195.1). Lineage (NCBI taxonomy): Eukaryota > Metazoa > Chordata > Mammalia > Diprotodontia > Potoroidae > Bettongia > Bettongia penicillata. The sequence goes on along the minus strand of JAJHZJ010000287.1, from coordinate 2,662,321 downwards.
TTGACAAGGAATTCAGAACTCAAGTAACTGGCTGGGAAAATGCCCAAAAAAGGGAAAAAAAGAGGTTATTTTCTTGGTGAACAGGTATCTCTTTCCACCCTTTCAGATGAAGAAGAAAAATACATACTGTCAGAGGAAGTCAAGGCTTCTGTCTCCAGTACCTCCAAAATGAAGATGAAATGGGCTCAGGCTATAGAAGAACTTGAAAAGTGTGTTAGCAGCCTGCTAAAGAGAACCAAAAAAATGCTGAGGAAAATAACACCTTTAAAAATAGGCTAACTCAATTGGAAAAAGAGGTCCAAAAAGCCAATGAGGAGAAGAAGGCTTTAAAAAGCAGAATTAGCCAAATGGAAAAGGAGGTTCAAAAGCTCACTGAACAAAATAGTTCTTTAAAAATGAGAGTGAAGTTCAGGGAAGCTAATGACTATCCCATAAATCAAGAAGTTACAAAACAAAACCAAAAGACTGAAAAAAATAGAAGATAATGTGAAACACATCATCCAGAAGAGACAAGTTAAAAATTATAAAAACAGACTAACCCAAATAGCAAAAGAGGTCCAAGAAGTCAATGAGGAGATGAATGCTTTAAAAAGCAGAATTAGCCAAATAAAAAAGGAGGTTCAAAAGCTCACTGAAGAAAATAGTTCTTTAAAAATTAGAATGGAACAAATGGAAGCTAATGACTTTATGAGAAACCAAGAAATTAAAAAGCAAAACCAAAAGAATGAAAAAATTGAAGACAATGTGAAATGTCTCATTGGAAAAACAACTGACAAGAAAAATAGATCCAGGAGGGACACAAGATCTAGCAGCTTCTACATTAAGGAATCAAAGGGGTTGGAATATGATATTCCAGAAGTCAAAGGAACTAGGATTAAAAACAAGAATCACATACCCAACAAAACTGAGTGTAATACTTCAGGGGGTAAAATGGTCATTCAATGAAATTCAAGCATTCTTGATGAAAAGACCAGAGCTGAACAGAAAATTTAACTTTCAAACACAGAATCAAGAGAATCATGAAAAGGTAAACAGGAAAGGAAACTCATAAAGGACTTACTAAAGTTGAACTGCTTACATTCCTACATGGAAAGATAGTATTTGCAACTCTTGAGACTTTTCTCAGTATTTGGGTAGTTGGAGGGATTACATACATATAGACAGAGGGCACAGGATGAGTTATATAAGATGGGATGACACTTAAAAAAAATTAAGAGGTGAGAGAGGAATATATTGGGAGAAGAAAGGGAGAAATGGAATGGGGCAAATTATCACTCATAAAAGCGGCAAGAAAAAGTTTTTTCAATGGAGTGGAAAAGGGAGGAGGTGAGAGGGAAAAAGTGAAGCTTTTTCTCTTGACATTTGGCTTAAGGAGGGAATAACATGCTTACTCACTTTGATATGAAAATCTATCTTACACTACAGGAAAGTAGGGGAGAAGGGTACAAGTGAGGTGGGGGTAAGACAGAAGGGACGGCAAATGGGAAGAAGGAGTAATTATAAGTAAACACTTTTGAGGAGGGGCAAGGTAAAAAAAGAGAACAGAATGGTGGGCAGGATAGAATGGAGGGAAATATAGTGACTATATGACTATAATGACATGACTATTATGGAAGTCTTTTGCAAAACTGCACATATATAGCCTATATAGAGTTGCTGGCCTTCTCAATGGGGACTAGTGGGGAGGGAGGGAGAGAAGTTGGAACTCAAAGTTTAAGGAATGAATGTTGAGAATTGTTTTTGCATGCAACTGGGAAATAAGAAATACAGGTAATGGGGTATAGAAAATCTCTCTAGCCCTACAAGGAAAGAGAGAAGATTGGGATAAGGGAAGGCAGGGTTATGGTAGAAGAGAGGGCAAACTGGGGGAAGGGGTAATCAGAATGCAAAGTGTTGGGGTGGGGGAGGGGAGAGATGGGGAGAAAATTTGGAATTCAAAATCTTGTGGAAATGAATGTTGAAAACTAAAAATATTTTTTTTAAAAAAAGCAATTATCAATTTCAGGCATTTTAAAATAACTATAAAAACTCTACTTTAAAAGTTCAAAGCAATGTTTGAAATATTAATTACATGTCCTCCTAAAGTGACTAGTATGGTAGCTGTTATAGGCCTGACAAAAGAAAACCAGTTTAAATCCAGTTAAGCTCATTATCAATTTTTTTCATGTCTCAGTGCTATGATCTATGATGTGATCAATGTGTTAACTCCTTCTAATGATCCAGATTATAATTTATTTTGGACAACATTCTATGCAATCCTTGTCAGTCTACCACAGGAAATCTTCCATAGATGGTCTAGCCACCTAATGTTCTAGGGAACTTTCCCTGGCTCATCTGACACTGTGTGGATGCCAGTGGAGCACATAGATTGTTTTCCTGATAATCTGTGTCCTCACTATTCCTTTTCCAGTTAGCTGTGTCTCTGATGAAATTCTTTATGACTCTTTACCTGTTAATTCTTCATTAGTACTTGTTGCTACCTACTCCCAAAGGGTAACTCTGTTGTCCTTTATTAGGTCACCTGCAATCATAATTCTTCAAAAGTGTTTACCTAATTCTTTTCAGAGTTTATGAAAAATTCTCAGTATTCAATTTGTTGCAAGAGTTGAAGAGGTGTAATTAATTTGACTACTACTAACTTGAATTTATGTAAACTCACTGTGGGACAGTCACACTAAAAATATAATACAGTTTATTTGGATTCCCTTCCAACAATTTTCTCTGTCAATTGATACTCATGTTGATCACTTTGAAAATCTAATCTAAATTATGAGTTAATTCAAGGGAAATTAATTTTCATAATGACAAAAGAAAATGCTTTAGTCATTTTTGCTTGAGTAGGAAGAAGTAGAAAAAACCCACTTCAATATACTGCAATTTGAAGGACTCAAAGCGAACTTCAAACCTTTATCTTTTATCATGGAATCATCCCTAGAGATCATTTAATACAGTTCCTTCAATTTATGGATGAAAAAAAATGAGGTGCTGAGAAGTTAAGTGATCTGCCCAAGGCCACATAAATAATCAGCAAAGGTACTTAGGTCAAAACATTATCATCACAAAGAGATACACAGTCATGGAATATGCATTGTATCTAGAGATTGCAGGACAGCGTGGCCTTGAACAAGCCATTTCTAATTTCTGGGTCTATGTTCTCATCTTTAAAAGATGGGGCTGATCTAGAATTGCTAATAGAGATTGCCAATATCCATTCTAGCTTTACAATTTTGTGATGGGGCAGGTAGGCAGTGCAGTGGATAGAGCACCAGTGCAGGAGTCAGGAGGACCTGAGTTTAAATCTCACCTCAGACACTTGACACTCACTAGCTGTGTGACCTTGGGCAAGTCACTTAACCACACCTGCTTCATCCTGGGTCATCTCCAGTTGTCCTGGTGAATATCTGGTTACTGGATTCAGATGGCTCTGGAGGAGAAGTGAAGCTGGTGACCTGCACAGCCCTCCCTTGCTCAAAACAAAGTGCAAGTCATGTCATTATTTCTCTGATAACATGATCTTCTTTAGCAATGAAAGATGAACACACACAATTCTGTGATATCAGATATGGTCTCTACCTTCCAGGCACTTAATTGAGGCAGGGCATATACATAAAAAAAAATAGTAGAAAATTGCTTGGGTTAACTACCAAATGAATGGCATAGACAACAAATGCTACAGGAATTCAAAAGAAGTTATTTCGGAGGGCCAGGGGATGATCCTCAAAGAAATCAGTCAATCAGTGAGAATTTTTCATGCATTTAACTATATGTCAGGTACTGTGATCAGCATTAGGGACATAAAGACAAAAGTGAAAGTCCCTGGCCTCAAAGTACTTACACTCTAACAAAGGAAAGGTACATTTATAATTATATACAGAATATATGCAAAATGAATACAAAGTAGTTTAGGAATAAAGATACTAGAAGCTGGGAGGATCTGTCTTCATGTGGAAGGTGGTGCTTTGAGCTACATTGTGAAGGAAACCAGAGATTCCAAGATATGCAGATGAGGTAGAAGCATATACCTCACATGGAGAACAGCCAGGAGAAAGACAGAAATGGGAAATGGAGCATCATGTGTGAAAAACAGCAAGTAGGCCAATGTGGATAGATTGAAGAGTTTGGGGGTACGGGTTGGGGAAGAGGAGGGTGGATGTGCAAGGCTGAAAAGGAGGTTTGGAAGAACTTTAAATCTTAAACAGGGAAGTTTATATTCTAACTCTAAATCTATAATCTTATGAAGATCTATAATGGCACAAATATGGTTCATATTTATAAGATATTTTGAGGTTTCCAAATGAACTATCTTAGTAGATAATTGAAATTGTTCAACAAGAATATAAAAGAAGGCACATATGAGAGAGACATTCCAACTCTTTGATCTTAAGACAGCATGGCACCATAGTAAAGATGCTGGATGTGGACTCAAGAGAATCTAGGTTTGAATCTCATCTCTGCTACCTACAAACTGCATCCGTGAGTAAATTACCTTACTTCTCTATTTCTCGATTTTTTCATTTGTAAAATGAGAATAAACAAGATGATCACTGAAGTCCTTTCAAGCTCTAATCTGTCACTTTATAAGTATTCAAGCATGATTTTAAAATTTTGAATCTGGTTTCAACTGATAAAAATAATGTAGATTGGAAAGGAAACATTCTGTGGGAAAAGGACATAGTGAGTTCTGTTGGTGCCAACAGAACTGAAAAAGGTAAACATAAGAATGTTGAAATCAATATTCATTCATTCAACAAATATTTGTTGATAATCTAGTATGCATAAGGTAGTACACTAAGTACTACAGGAGATATAAAGATATATATGAATATAAGATTTTTACAAAATGGTTTTCAAGTACAGTTCATTATTGCTTTGGCAAATAATATATTCTGATGGGATATAACAGAACAATTAAATTGATTACATAGAAATGACCAATGATTGAACTTCTACTTTCTAGTAGTTAAGGGAATTAGTCCCTGTTCTAATTTTTCCTATGGAAAATACCATGATATCAATATAAATTGTTTTACCATGATATTGTTGGATGGGGAAAAAACTAGCAAATAAAACCAGGACCTGGGTCCAGGTCCCTTAGAACATTTATTCTGCAGCATCAGAAATGTCACAGGAGGCACAAATCTCTGTCTGATAGTCTTGCACTTGCACTTAGGAATGGAAAGCCTCCCATGATCCAAGCTGTCAGACTCTGTTACTCAAGCAAGCAATAAAACAAAATAAATGATTTAAATTCACTTATTTACAGAAATACTATTCACAAAGGGAAATTGTTTCATCTAGAAAATGGTTTGCAGTCAAGAATACTTCTATTTAATGAGCTTAAGGAAGGATAGGTTTACTTCTGCCAAATACAAAATGTGAAAACTCAAAGAACAACTTTTTTATGAATTGGTTTAGCAGAATTGGTATATGGCCTACAAATAAGCCAGGTAAAGAATAGCTTAGCATATTTGTAATATTGGAGACTATTCTGTTCACGATTTTGCTGCAAGTAAGTAGAGTTTAACCAGAGGATAAATGTACTAGTTATCTAGGCACTCAAATGAAATAAAATTCTGCAAAAAGAACTATAAAATGTGTAAAACTACTTGAAGTAAGCAAAACTTTTAATTGTTCACTTATTAACTATACATTCTAAGTAGATAAAATGTGTTACTGCACATGACAATATAATAAAATCTTTGCAAACTTCATGACAATGGTTGAAATATAAATGCATTCTTTCTTCAAATGAAACTACAAACAAGGTATGTGTACATGACAAATCGGTGTTGACAATAAATATTATTCATTTATTTAATCATTATTTGTAGAAGTATATTTTAAAGAGGTCAAGATGTAATTTAATAATGATATCACAAAGTAATTAAATCAATGTACTTTATGGTTCATAATATAATTAGATTATATTAAGTATTACTAGATCACTACCAAAGAAACCAAATTTAGCATGTTATTCTTTCAGAAACATATTTTTTCTGGGAGTTTTTCAAATGATGATGACTTCTATACATTCCACCTAATTCTACCTAAAGATCAAAGTTAAAGAGGGATGGGGTAAAGTTATAAGTTTATTTCTAAAGCCTATACAAACATGAAGGTAGGTCTTTTCAACAGACCAGTGGTTTCTTTGATAATTCAACAAATGTTTTCTAAAGCTATTTTACAATACAAAACAAAATTATTTGGTATACTCAATTTTTAAAATAAGATCAATATAACTCTATAATTCTTAGGAATTATAGTTATATTGATCTTATTTTAAAATTTTAAAAATTTAAAAAAATAAAGATTTGAAAAGGTGTTGAGACAGGAAATTTTGGCCATCTTGGGGAACACAACCTGAAACTCCATTCGAAAGCCTAAGTCAGAGATTTTAGGTTCCCCCTGAGTTAAACACAGGACATGTGAGCCCCAGAGGCAGTTATTTGTTGTACTAAGTGCTGCCAATAGAACTAAACAACCTCTCTGGGTAGGTGGTAGAAGGAGAGGGAAGTTTTGGTGGGTTATTATAAATGAGAGTTCTTGGAGGGCTCTTAACTTTGTCTGTCCTTCAACCTAAATTGCACAGAATTCCTTTTAGTCATTTTACCTTTCTTTCCCACCCCTTACTGTATTTTCTATCTGCTTCATGGTACTTTTAGTGTATTACTCTTGCTCTTAATTCTTCTAAAGTTTTAATAATGGGTAACATTTATATAGTGTTTGAAGATTTGAAAAGCATTTCACATGTTAACTTATTTGATCCTCACAACAACCCTGTGTTACAGGTGTTGTTATTATCTTTATTTTACAGATGAAGAAACTCGAGGCATAGAGAGATTTGCCATGGGTCACACAGCCAAGATAGTAAGGCAAAATTTGAACTCAGATCTTCCTAACTCCAAATCCCCAAGCTCCATTCACTGGATCACTTAGCTGCAGGTATTCTGTAGACATTTGTCTTTATTCAAATATAATTCACTGAACTCTCAATTATCTGTGTTTATGGGGGGAAGCAGTAGTATAAACAATCTAAAAGATTTAGGAAAAAATCAGAAACCATTTTTCTTCAACTCTGGAATACTTCATTTGCTTTTCACCCCAACTTAATTTCTCAATTATGTTTTTTAAAAATTAATGGTAAAATACATTTATATCCCTTAAGCGTATACTAGCTCAGTGGCCACAGGAAATAACTCAGAATAATGTTATCACAAAGATGGTAAAGGGAAAGTTTGCAAGAGTTAATGTCTACAGATAATATAAGGTTAATTCTAACATTGCACTTGATAAAGGAATCACTTCTGTTCCAATTTTCTTGTCTGAAAAATCAATAAAAACAAGAATCAAAATAGAAGCTGATAATTAAGTCTAACAGAATTAAAACTCCTTTAAAAGTCAGATTAGCTAGAAATAAAAATTTATTCACTAGTGTTTTTAGTAATACATGATTCTGATGTTATGTTATTTTCATGTTATATGGTGTTGTACATTTGGTGTCATATGGTGTTATATATTTGGTATTATATGGTGTTATATATTTGATGTTATATGTTCTTTGTAATATTTCCAAAACTTCCTAACTTCCACTGCAATTAACAAAATGATCTATAGAGTTGGGGACTGGGGAGAAGATGAAAAAAAATTCTTCAAATCTTGGTTTAATTGTTTTGAGTGATGGTTTGCTAAATTTTGCTTCTGGTGAGGATGGGTAGTGAAGAAAAAAGAAATCTTGGGTTCCTGAGAGTCTAGGCTGTTTTTGGAGGTAGGGATACTCCCTACATGTTCTGGAAAGGAAATGCGGGGGGTGAGGGGGGTTTTAGGGAGTTTCAGATAGAGGTCATTGTAGAAAAGTGAAAAAATAAAAGAGTAGATTAGAGAAGGAGAAATTTTGGGAAGAAAGGATTTCTTTCTTGGTGAGAAGGGTAATTGGGAATATTAACTTATATGGTTTGACTCTAGGTAAATAATTTAATCTCTCAGTGCCTTAGAGACAATGATTTTAAATGGCAGAACAAGAGGTGACCCAAATAGGTAGAGGAAGTTCCTTTTTAGGAGCTCTCTAATACCAATGAAATAACAGGTCAGTGATTTTAAAAAAAAGTAATCTTTATCTAAACATTTTGCTTCTGTACTTGGCACTGCCACAATATATTTACTTGTCATATTTCTATCAATAGTGGCCCATACTAATCTGAAATAGAAAGACTGCAGCCACAGATAAATTTGTATTCTTATTAATATTGCAAATTATTAATAATTTGGATGAAGTTCCCCTAGTAGAAATGTTGGCTGTCGGAGATTTGATTAAGTTTTGACTAAGATGCTGTACTTCAACCTTGAATGTCCCTTATTTTTCACTCAAATGTATGGGCATAGGTATATATGTATGCATATGTATATATACGTATATACTCATACATGCACACACATATATACATCAGATATATGTATTTTTCCTAGACCCATTTCTTGAATTCTATTAAAGCTTTTTAAAAATGTTATTTTGCCCAGGTATTCCTTCAAGATCTATCCTGCCAGCATCAGAATTGGCACTCTAAAGAAACAGACTTGGCATATGAAATTAAATCTAAGTATTACATAAAGTATTTGCTTCCAAGTGATTTCAAATCTATCTACTAATGCTTCCAATTTTTCTTCTGCCAGAATTTTCAAAACTTGCTTTGACATTCTGAACAAGACATTTTATAGGGCTTAGTAATTTGTACTTTTTCTGTATTAGCAATAGGTAGAGCTGTATGACTTGTTACTATATGAGAAATTATTTCTAAACGATAACAGAGCTTCCCTTATTTTTTAAGTGAAGCTGACATGGAATAGACGTTCTTCTTAGTTCTGAAATTCTAGGATCTTATGATTCACTATTACTCTTCTGGCCCTTTTTTTGGTTTGGTTCACCCCTAAAAATGATGTTTTTAATGCTTTATCTGAAAATTATTTTTATACAATGCAGCATTTTAAGCAGGTTAAGTTGTGATACTTATCTTTAAGACATCTTTACTTCCTGGCAAGTTTAAAAATTATGTTTCCTCTAACCTCTTATGGAATTTTGCTTTGCTTCTGAAATCTACCTTTCTAACTAAAATTGAAGATAACTCTTAGTTTTCTTCAAGATCATTCAGGAACTAGGACTCCTGGGTTAAATAAGCTCCTTTATATCTCAAACCACAAGCTTCAAGTTTTATGCAAGAGCTTTCACAGGCCATGGGTAAGGTTCCTGTATAGTATAAATTTAACTGTTTGGTTTTTAATACATCATGGAACCACCTCTCAAAATTCTCTTTACTAATGTAAGATAACTAGTGAAAATATCAACACAAGTGGAACACTGTTTCCTTAAAGGGAGAAGAGAAAAAATTCAAGCTAGTAGTTTAAACTGGTAGACCTTAATTTTGGTTCCCATCATGAATCCTCTTCGACTCGCTCCGCTTTAATCCTGGAGCTAGGCATCAGGAAGAATTAGAAAAAAACCTGAGTACTTTTGCCACCATCCATCCTTTACTTTACTATGTACGAAGCAAGAAAGAAAATAGAGAAAAGGAGAAAGTCTTTCTGGTAGCCCCAGGGGAGATGCAAAAACTCAATTAATTCCCAGACTAAGGACACTGAATTTTATAAGCAGATCACCCTAACAGTTTTCCTGGTGTAAACTGAACGTCAACTCCTCCATTAGAATGCAAGGTCTTGATTCTTTGTATTGGAATGAATCCTAGCACAGAGCCTGGCACATAGTAGGCACTTAATGAGCGCTTGTTGATTTACCGAGTAGAAGCTGAAAGGGAAGCTTTCATTAGACCCTATTCGCCTTTCAAAGGAGCACCCCTAAACTGTTCCGTTGTCTGCATTCCAGCACAGGGCTAGGCACTTCCTAAGTCTGCGGGGGAGGCAGGTTCCGCAGACTTCATGCGACCAGGCAGATTGTCTCAGACACCCCCACTTGAGGAGCTGACCCCTCTCCCCGGCGCCACGATTCAGCACCTCTCCCCGCAGGCTTTCGTGGATAGCTCCCACCGCCCCGCCGCTCGCTCAGCCCGCGGACAGCGGGACCAGCGGCCGGAGGGACGGGGACCGCCGCACGGGGTGGGGTGCCCAGCGGCTGCCTCGGCTGCGGGGCTTCCGCCGGGAGGGAAGAAAAGTTAACTTTAGCGCTTAGTGTGGGCTCCTTCCCCGCGAGCCGCCCGCGAGCTCCCGAGGAGGGAGGCCGCCCGCTGCGGGCTGCCGCCCCGCCGAGCTCCGGGGAGCAGACGGGCGGGCGGCGGGGCTGCGGCGGGCGCTCCGGCTCGCGCTCCGGCCCCCGCCCGGCCCCAGGCCCCCGCCCGGCCCCCTACCTTGGGGTTGGTCAGCAGCTGGTGCTCGTCGCGGTGCAGCAGCGCCCGGGAGTGGGACTCGGAGTTGTTGACGTAGACCTGGACGCAGGGGTACTGCGAGGTGCCGCGGCAGTCGGCGCCACAGGTGAAGGTGCACTCGAACACCTCGGCGATCTGCTGCACCGACAGCACCGTGCAGTTGGCCGCCTTGGCTTGCAGGTCCTGCAGGGCGGGACTGAGCCAGCAGAAGCCGAAGATGAAGAGCGACACGATGCCCGAGATGATGAGGAACAAGCCGAGCCGGATGCTTTTGTCCTCCGCTTCCGTGTACTCGTAAGCCACCCTGATCTTCGCCATCGCCCCCGACGCCCCGGGAGCGCGAGCGCCTTCCTCCTCCTCCTCCTCCCCCTCCCCTCCCCCCTCCCCTTCTCCCGAGCAGCCCGACAGCCTCCGGCGGGAGGAGCAGCCACCACGAGACAGGAGGGGAGTGGGAGGTGAGGGGGAAGAGAGGGAACAAAGGCAGAGAGCCGGGCTCCTGCCAGCAGGAGCGCCCGCCGCCCCCGGGCCGGCCGAGCCCCCGCGTGGGAGCCCCCTGCGCTCCGCGCGGTTCCGGGGCCAGACTGGAGGAGCCCGAGGCGGCGGCGCAGCCCGGCGCGCGCCCTGCCCCTCCTCTCCCCTCCCCCGCCCCTCGCGGGGAGTTTCCCATCCCTCCTCCCCCCCCCCTCCCGGCCCAGATCGAGGCTGCCCGGTGCTGGGGCTGGGGGGGCTAAAGGCCGACCCTGCGCAGGGAGCGCCCCCCACCCCCGCTGGGGTCTGAGGCAGGGAGGGTGCGCCCTCACTCTCCCCTTCTCCCTCCCTGGAGGCGCTGGTTTATGCTTTATAATAGTGTCCAAGGGGTCTGGACTGGGGGGAAAGAATAGGGGGAGGGGGGCGGAGAGAGTCTGGAACCCCCGCCCCGGAGAGCGCCTCTGAAGCAGAGACAGAGAGAAGGAGGAGGGAAGAGACCCCCGAGCCCTCGAAGGCTCCTCACACTTCGCGAAGAGAGACCCGGCGACCGAGAAAGCGCGCCCGGAACTGTCCAATCCGGAGCGGCCGTCAAGACCTTCCCCCCACCCTTCCCCCCTCCCCCCTCCCCCTCCCTCCCCTAGGTCTCGGGGACTAACGGTCCCGGCGCGCTCTGGCTCCGCCCCCCGCCCCGCCCCCCCGGACGTTCTAAACTGCCGCGGTCTGCGCAGGCTCGCGCGTCGCTGGCCCACGCGGTCGGGCTGGCGGCGGAGCCCCGAGCGCTGAGGATGTAGCGGGACCGGGATCGGCGTAGAATGAGTGGGCCGGGACTCGTCTCTCCACCTCCTTTAGCGGTGGAGCGTGGGGAGCGGGGGCCCCTCTGCTGGTGGAAACGAAATCATTCTAGCCGCCCGGAGCCCAGGGATGTCCCAGCAACCAAATTCGCGTGCCCTCGGGGCGCCGGAAGGTCGGGACCTGCTGGGGAGCGGGGACGGGGCTCCCAGCCCCCACGTCTTCAGCCCCGGAGACGCCCCCAGACGCGGGGACCCGCGGACGCACTTTGCGGGAGGCGGGTCCGGTTTCTCCAGCTCCGCTCTCTCATCCCAAGCTTTCCTCCCGTGGGACCGGTTTGTTTTGTTTTGCTTCTCCAGAAGCCCCGTGTTGTAGTGGAGAGAATGCCGGACGCGGAGCCGGGAAGATCTTCGTTCAGAAACTTGGCTCGTCTGGCGCCTGCTAGCCGTGCGGTCTTGGGAGAATCGCAGCCTCCCCAAGCCTCAGTTTCCTGATCTGTAAAGTGGATGGGACTCATCTCGATGACCTCTGGGGTCCTTCGAATCCCTGCGTATACACCTTCCCCATATGCTGCCTCTAATCTTTCTCTTTTCTGGTCTGTAAACCACCACCATTTTTTCTTTGTGATGAGTCAGGTTCTCCTAACAAATGAGGATTCCTTAGGTCTTGACTGTCATTTAGAGGCATCCTCCCCAGACAGCCATACCCTCCTACATCTTTGCATAGACAATGATATTTTTTCTTAATCTACTGCCCCAAATGACACATGTAGGTGGAATTTCTTTTTATTATCATTTGTTATATTTAGTATGTTGCTATTTGAGTCATTATGGTCCTTGGCATTTTGTTCTGTGGCTCTCGACTTTTACCGAGGATTCTTCACTCATCCGAGAGATGGGCACCTGAACTCTCCTTGAGCCCTCCTCGTTTACAGCAGCTCTAATCTGTTTGATGTTGCAAGAAAGATTCAGGCAAAAGGCAGCCTTCTTCCCTAAATGCAAAGCAAGTTGCATGGTAGTGAATGGGAAGATGACAAATGATAAATTAAGAAAAGACATGCTGCTCAATTCTCATTTTTCTTATTTTTTTCCCCTCTGCTCAGAATGACCTATGCACGGAAAGTGGCTCCCTGGCAGTCAGGGAGTTGATAGCCAAGGTAAATGAGGACCTAGTGGGAGAGCACCTAGTTGCCCTTGATGAATTCAAGTGGATGCCCAGATGAAGTACATCCTCAGGTATTGAAATAACTGGCAGCTATGTTGGCTAAGCCACTGTCAGTGCTGTCTGAAAGGTCACGGGAAGAGGTAGAAGTTCTGCAGGGTTCAGTTTTCAAAAAGGGAAGAAGAAAAGTATCACAAACTGGGCAATTTTAGAGAAAATACTGGAATGGGTGATTGAAGCAGTAGTGAACATCAAGAAAAGGAAGTTGGCAAGGCCATGTCCCACTTATAGATACCTAGATTTTAGCCAAGCAATCAACCAAGGAACATTAAGGGCCTGTTGTGCGGCAGGTGTTGGGGATACAGAGGATCTTGAATTCTGTTGAGGGAAGGCAGCATGTATTTTCTATATACACGTATATACATACATACATATATACATACAAGGTAGTTTATGGAGGGAGGACAGTAGCAGGTGAGAGAACAGGAAAAACTTCACCTAAGTTGAACTGGCTCATAATGCAAGTATGGGATTCTGGGAGGCCTCCATGAGAAGGGAGAGCATTCTAGGCATGGGAGAAGGTCAGATCAGGAGATGAAGGGTATGAGGAAGAGCAAGGCCAGTTTGGTCTGGCTGTGAAGGACAGGAATGGCAATGATGGAGTGAGGCCAGGTTGTGAAGGGTTAAAAAGCCAAACTTCATCCTCGAGGCAATCGGAGGCCATCGGACCTTGCATAGGGAAATGACTCAGGTTAGACTTTGGCTTTAGGAAAATAACTTTGGCAGGTGTGTGGAGTGTGGATTGGAGTGGGGAGAGACTTGAGAAAGGGACACCAATTAGGAGGTTATTGCAATCATCCTGGATAGAGGTAGTTGGGGCCTGAATTAAGGAGCTTTATAAAGCATTTTTTGCTATTCTCATGGGAGAGATGGAGAGAAATAGACTAGAAAAAATAATATAATTAAATGGATTTGGAAACTGGTTGAAAGGCTAGACTCAAATATTATTAATAATTCAAAGTCATCTTGGCAGGAGGCTTCCAGTAGAGGCCCCAGGGACCTGTGTAGTTGGTCCTGAGCATTTGAAAATTTTTATGGTGACTAATAAGGCACCTTTGTTACCTAGTGGCATACTTAGCACCTTTGGCAGTGGCTGGAAGGAAAGCTCATCCACTCCAGATCCTGCACTATTTTGGGCTGAATGATGAAATTGTAAGATGAAATTCAGTAGGCATAAATGTAAAGTGTTCCCTTAGGCTCATATAGTCAGTTTCTTAAGTATAAGGTAAAGAAGGCATGACTAGACAGCTATTTGTCTTGAAAAAAGATCCATGGATTTTGGTGGACTGCAAACTCAGAATGAGTCAGCAGTGCAAGAAAGCCCCTAAAAAGCCTAACTTGATCTTGGGCAAATAAGAAAGACCTTGTCTCTAGCACTAAGGAGGATGCCAATGATAGTCCTTCTGTACTCTGCCCTGCTCAGCCCACATCTATAGTGCTGTTCAGTTCTTGGCACTACAAGTTAAGAAGGCCACTGAAAAAGAGAAGACTGAAGAGGTATGTATGATAGCTGCTGTCTTCAAGTATTTGAAGGGCTGTTGTAGAGGCTAGATTAGATTTGTTCTGTTTGGGCCCTGGGGCAGATCCAAAAAATTTAGTGGAAGTTGCAGAGAAGCAATTTAGGCTTGATATCAGGAAAAAAACCTTCCTAATCATTAGAACTGTCAAGAATTGGAACAGATTGCTTTGGGATGTTTTTGGTGCGTTCACCCATTGGAGGCCTTTGAATGGTCTTGAATGACCGCTAACTGATGTGTTTTAGTGGGGATTCTCTTCAGGTACAGGTTGGATGTTAGTTCTAAATTCTGTGACCCCAAATTTTTTTCTGAATGAATCATTGTCTTGGAAAATCACCTTTGTTGGTATCATAGTCCTTTGTGATAAACCCCTTTTGTGCTATGAAAGTAGCTCTTATTTCCTCAATGTATTCGATTCTCAGTCTTTGTAGGAAGCAATGTTTGTGGACAGAGCACAGGATTTGGAATCAGAAAGACCTAGGTTCAGGTTCCACCCGTAGACAATCATAGCTGTCTGACCTTAGGTAAGACATTTTACCTCTCTCTGCCCCCTACCTTACTGGGCTCTTAGGAGGAGATCAAATGAGATCAATTCAAAGTAGAGCTTTACTCATTAAGGGATTTAATTCTCTTTCCTTTCTAGGAATGAATAAAGCAAAATAAATAATTACCATTTAATTTCCACAAAGAGGGTAACTGACCTAAAATGTCAACTCCTCTTCTTTCAATAATCCTTTTTATATATACTATTCTTTCTCTTCAAGAAAGTGAAGGCACTTTTAGCATATTTACTCAGGGAGACACAATATTGTACATAGAGGGGAAAAGGTTATCCTTTTTCCAAATAAGGAATGATTATATATTGTTCAGGGTTTAAGTACTAAGAATATTATATTAAGTACTAGAACACTTTTATGAAGTATTTTTTTTTTACTGAAGGTTTTTTTTTAAGTTTAGGGAACTAATTGATTAGTAAGATTCATTAAAAACACCTCAGACTTTTATGAGGTCATATGAGGCCAATCAATGACCCTGTGATTCCAAGGCTCAGGTATGACTATCACCATTACTTCCTTTTTGTCTTCCCCCATCAGTGTAATTTGCTAGTTTGTTTATTAAACACCTACTATGTGCTGGGGATACAAAAACAGACAAAAGACAGCCCTTGACCTCCAGGAACTCAGTCTAATCAGGGAGACAAAACTAGAACAACTATGTAAAAACAAAATATATGTAGGATAAGTAGGAAATAACCAGGGAAGGTATTAGATTTAAGAGATTAGGAAAGGCTTCTATCTAGTTGCTGGCACTTAAAGGAAGCCAGGAGGCAGAGATGACTTAGGAGAGTATTCTACAAACCATGGGATTCAGCTACAAAAAATGCCTGAAGTCTAGAGAGGGAGGGTCTTGTTTAAGAACAAGAAGGCTAATCTATTAACTCAGTGGTTCTTTCAGGTCAGGGGCCACAGCTTATTTATCTGTTTCTCAGCTCTTAACAGATGCTTGATACACTTAAATGTATGTTTTCTTAAAAAACATTAAATGACAACACTTAAAATCACTGAAGTTGTCACCCTTCAGCTTTCTGTTTCCTCCACCTTTCACCTTCCTTTTTGGTCTTATATTTTTATTGCTTATCCCTAGATCTTCTTTAATATCTTTATATTACATTTGTAATCATTTAAGTTGGTGTTTAGTTAATGCAAGCGACTTAACATTTAAATCAGTTTCTGTTTCGAATCAATGTATAATTGGGCCAGAATTGTTATAGTAATACTTTTGAAATATCCTAGCTCTTATTTCTTTGAATTTTTTGTTTGTTTTTTCCTCATGGAAGTCACTCAGTTTCCAAAAACAGATTTTCATTAGAACTCAGTGGTTCCCAAATAGAGTTTGATCGTATCACAATGTGCTTGGGAAACCCCTGGCTTTGGCTTAGCATGAGGTTATTCTCTAAAGCAGTTTTTCCCTCTGCCCTTAAGTGGCATTATAATGGAACCCAGTGCTTTTCTACATCAAAACTAAATAGAGATAACATAGATTAAAAACAAGCAAACAAAATCAGTTTGGAACTGTACCTCTCAGCAAAGTTTCTGATTTGGTTTATCAAAGTTGCTCATTTGCCTTTGCTAATTCATATTTTCAGTGGAATCATTGCCAAGTCAAGAAGGTATTTGCTTCATT
Source organism: Bettongia penicillata ogilbyi (assembly GCA_023548195.1). NCBI lineage: Eukaryota > Metazoa > Chordata > Mammalia > Diprotodontia > Potoroidae > Bettongia > Bettongia penicillata. The sequence goes on along the minus strand of JAJHZJ010000287.1, from coordinate 2,645,775 downwards.
AAACATAAGCCTACAATATTAAAGTCTCATTAGAACATTACTCTTCATAATTTGCTCTTTTCTTCAATGTTCTCCTACAGGCAAGTACAGCAGCTGACGATAAGTCTATAATTCACAATGTCAAAAAAAAAAAAATTAAAGTAGGAAGTCAGCTGCAGGATTACAAAAGGAATTACCATTGGGAAAGGGAAAGATGGTGTAGGGAAGAACTGTAGATTGTTTTGGTATACTGGTATTAGAAAGGAGTTTAGGTACATTAGAAAAGTTGTTGGTAAAGAATCAATAAAATGGCACCTTTATGGGTTTTTTGTTTTTGGTAATGAAAAATTTTTTGGGTTATACTACATGCATAATTCAAATAAATGGAAAATGAAGAAATATTGTCTCATCAACATTTCCAGGTAAAATTGAGCTTCTGATTAGGATTTAGCTCCTTCTTGTGAATAGTAGATTGCATAGGAACAAGTAAAATATTTGAATGATATTACCCACCCATTCTGTACCATTGAACTTCTGGAGTGATACTCAGTATCAAGACTTTAAATAGATGATATGAAAGTGACAGTGGTAAAGAGTTCATACAAATAAAATGGGAAGTTAATTTGTATCAAACTTTTTCTTTTATTTCCCCACCCCGGCTCCTCCCCTACAAATAGCTGTTTTCATTTTGTCCTTCATTGCCGAAGAAGAAGACCATGCCATCAAATAATGACAGGTCTTGCACTTGACTTTGTTTTGAGTGAGGAAGGGCTGTGCAGGTCATCAGCCTCACTTCTCCTCCAGACTCATCTGAATTCAGTGACCAGATATTCATCAGGATGACTGGAGATGTCCCAGGATGAGGCAGTAGGGGTTAAATGACTTGCCCAAGGTCACACAGCTAGTGAGTGTCAAGTGTCTGAGGTGAGATTTGAACTCAGGTCCTCCTGATTCCTGTACTGGTGCTCTATCCATTGCACCACCTAGCTACCCTAGATTTATGGGAGAAGAGATTTCAAGAAATTAAAAAAAAAGACAAGGGGTATTCCATGGCCTAAAATCACAAGAGGAAAATTGCCCCAAGATGGGCAGAATACAAAAGCACCATGTTGTGACAACAAAAATGCAAAGGATTCTGATGATGAAGAAAAAGAGGGTCTACAGAGATCACATGGAGGCACTGAGAACTCAGACTTTTAAAAGATTGTGGGGAAGATAGGAGAGATAACAGGTTAAACACAATGAATAGATTGTAAGAACACTAAAGTTCAGAAGTAGCTGAAGCTTTGCAGGTACAGAGCTCAAGAAGGAATAGGTTCACTCAGAAGGTTTTCATAGCACAGGCCTTTTTAATCATTGCTGTAATATTTTTTTTAACAAATACTAAAAACGGTCTCCAAGTATTTTTACCTGTCTTAACCATTATTCAAAGCTTATAGTGTTTTTTTAAAAAGTAAAAACAATACATGCCATTATTTTTCAATATCATCTGACAAGAAAAGCAAAATACATTTTTTTTTTATTTTTTTGTTTAAGCAAATTGTACTAGATGTTCTATTTTAATTGTAGAAAATTTTAATTTCGAATCTTCCCAATTCTGGTTTACCTTTTAGATCTTGATAGCTATATATAGCATACATAAATTTCCAGCATACTGATTCCTAGGAATTGGGTCTTCTTGCTTTGTTATTGGTGTGTGTTTTCCTGTATTTGTTGTACCTGAACAAATGGCCTGCATGTGTCATTAAGAAGAAATCTTCCAAGTTGTTTATTTTTTAATCTTTTCAAAATGTCATCATTAACATAGAGGACTTGATATAACAAAGCAACAATCTCCTGCCATTTCTAGCCATATATCTAGAAAGAGCCATGCTGCTTAAATGAAGATTATATAGAATATTTCTTCATTTTCAAAGTCAAGAATGACAATGTTAGGATGCCTTTTAAACACTTTAAAGCATCTGTGATGTCATCAGTGTAGGTCCCCCTTGTTACAATTATAAGGAAATTAATGCTTTTAAGTTAATGTGCTTATTTATAATTTATAAAATATTGAGGTTTTTAAACTAGGCAGGCAGTTCAGTGTCCTATGTCAATAAGTTCATAATAATCTCAGCTCTACATTTAGTCTTCCAAGTTAAGTGCATTTCCAGGAACCAAAAATAAGTATCATTCTTCACTGATTTGATTCCTTACCTTATACTAGGTACACCATAAACACTTAATAGCTGTGGAACCAGGAACTGGTTTTGAACAAAATAATGGAAGCTGACTTAAGGGAGCTAAGAAACAGCAGCCCACTCCTGGCCTTCTGCCTAGATTCTTCTTGCAAACCCCCTTCCTTACAGAGACTAGACAACCTAGAGTTCAGATGCAGAACATCAATCTAAGCAGTTGTTTATATGGCAGAAGGGTGGGTAACAGGATCAGAGGATTTAGAACTGAAGGGAACCTTGGAAGCCATCTAGGCCTTCCCCTCCTACAAATGAGAAAATTTAGTCATGGAGAAGTGAAGGGATTTTCTAGAAGACCTCTGACACTAAATCATTTTGCTTAAGTAATTTTTTTTTTCTGTTCCATAAAAATCCTTCAGAAAACTTTAGGAGCTGGAAAGGACCTAAAAGATCATATAGCCCAACTTCTTTCATTTACAAGTGAGGTAACTAAAGCAAAAGTAATCTGAGTCTTGTTTGGTGTCACATGGCTAGTTAAATGTTTGGATTTCAAGGGACTACCTCTTAGCATAAGAGTATACACAGTGTCTCTAGACAGCAACAAGGAAGCAGGGAAAGAGTTAGTAAAGATAAACCACAATATAAAAGCTAATTCTAGCTTCAGCTTCTTCATCCAAAAGGACAGCCTTGGACAAGATGATGAAAAAGGTTGTTCCTGGCTCTTAAAAAAAGAAGCCATCCATATGAGAGAGCCAGCATGGTGGTGTGGAGAGCTGACCTCGGAGCCTGGAAGTTGAAGCACGGGTTCAAGTTCTGTGTCTTGAAGTAGTGGCTGATTGGGCAAGTCACGTAACCCAGTCTGAGTGCCAGAGAAATTATAAATAGCAGAAAAGGTGCTAATCTGAATTAGTGAGTTTCCTCATCCTGGACGTACCCTATGTTAACTGAATCACACAGAATCCTTATTTTCAGGGAAATCTGACTGATCCAGAGACTTCATACACAAATAACAGGAAATTTCCCCAAGCTGAGATTTTATATTGCTTATTATTAATGCCAACATATATATATTGAACTACATGATTTATCTTCATATATAAGATCAGAGATTCTAAATAATGTCTATATCCACTTATTTAATATATTAATTTGAAATGTATGTAGATGTATTATCAGAGCACATGTATAAACCTTGTCTGACTTTTGAAGAGCACTACAGGTATACAAGTAACTTTTTAACTGGATATAACTATCTGATTAGTTTTAAAGACTATTATGAAAATATTCCTTAACTTTTCCTTAACAAGAAATATTCAACAATTCACTTTTCCCTTGTAAAACAGCTTGCCTGCCACGCAACTGAGTTACATATGGTACTTCAAGCCACATCTTAAAAATAAATGTTCACTATGTAACAGATTTAAAGGTAGCTTCAAAACTCAACATACTGGCTGCCCCAAATCTTTTTATTTTTGTACAGAGAGAGAATGGAGCATAAAACCACATTATGTCATTTCCTCATGTAAGTTTTTGTCGATCTATATAGTTCTTCAAAATAATCTTAAATTTTTAATGGTCATAAATCCTTTGTTAGAAAACTAACAAGACAGGCCGAAACATTGAGATAGCACGGCCCTTAGGCTTAAATCATATTTGTTTTCAAACACTTTTAAGATATTTTTACATATTACCAATTTTTCCTACATCCCACTGGAATAGATTGATGAATTATAAAATTGTATTAAATTAAAATCAGGAACATCACACATTGAAATATACCCCAAACCCCTTTTTGCCATCACTCTAGTGACACAAACTATAAAGCATTGGGTTGGATGGTCATTTCTGAAAATTATCAACTACCTCCTATGCAATATAGTATGATGTACATAATATCTTAAAAAGCACCAAGTACCTTCACTCGTTTTTAACTACCCATAAAAGATAAAAATAAAACTGGTTTTGTTTTCTGTAACAAATGTGGAAAAGCTGTTACTTCATAGTCATATACATTTTCTCATTAAGATCTGAAATGTAAAAAGAAAAACCCATAAAAATATTAATTGTATTAAAAAAATTGATTTGTGATCTCATGAATACCTCTTTTAATTATTTGTATTCCAACCCAGCTGTATCCTACCATAAATCTGATACAGAGGATCTATCCAGCTTGATGGGGGCCTATCTCTTAAATCTGTTTTAACAGTGCTCTTTTTGTGAAACTGGAAGAAAAATTACAGGGCATAAAAAAATTTTAAGCATCCTGTATTAACTCTGTAATTAATTAGAAAACTATTTGCCTAAAATTCTGCAAGGCCAAAATGCTTTCACAAAATAAACAGTACCTAATTGGATAAAAGAAAACAATTTCAGTTAATGGAGGTAGCATGAATGAATGCTGGCTTCATAAGCATGACCTGAGTTGAGACTTGAATCTTGGCCCTGTCACTTGATTCTGGTAGTCTTGGGCAAGTCATTCACATGCAAAAGGATGTTGTGGAGTACATGTTCCTCAAAGTCCAATCTTCGGACTAAAAATATTTTAAACAACTAAAAACTTTTTTGCTTGATAATTCTGCATTTTAACCAAAAGAGCAGTTATTCCCAATAAGCCTATAATTAAATAGCTGCCCAATTTTGCTTTACAACATGAAAACAACATACTGTTAAAACTAAATACCTATAGAGAAGGTAAATGAACCTTTTGTCCCAGATGTGACAACAGTCTTGGTAATGCTCTGGTCAGACTTCCTTAGTGGTTGATTTCTCTGGCTATAGCCTTTACAGTGGATCCTCTAGAACAAGCTCTAAAGTTTTTGTCATGGACCCCAATTGGTAGTTTCATCTGGTGAAGCATATAGAACTCTTCTAAAAATAATAGTTTTATAGTAATCTTGATAATCTGACTATTGATTCTATGTTAAGACCATAGCTAGAAAAGGCCTACTTAATAAAACGGTATATTTTCCAATTCTTAATTTTAAGATGATGGTGGTTCATATATGGAAGGGAGAGGGGGAGATGCTTTTAAAAATTACTAATCTTGGAGTCAGAAGACCTCAGTTCAAGTAAGAGTTGCACTGTTTACTAGCACTCTGCCTCAATTTCATTTTTAAAATGGGAAGTTGTTTTTTAAAGCCCTCTACAAATCTTTAAACAGAGGTTCTTTACCTTTTTGTGTCATAAAAGCTTTTTTTTTTTTTTTTTGCAGTCCAGTGAAGCCTTTGAGCCTCTCAGAATGTTTTAAATATATGAAACAAAATAATATGGGATTATAAACCAACTCTATTGAAATACATTTATAAATTTTTAAATAAATTCATGGGCCTAGTTTTAAGAAGTTTTATCTTAAAACCAGGTATAATTGTGCACTTTATTTTACTCGTTTAATCTTCAAGGATTAAAGGCTTTCTTAAAAATGTTGCCCATTCTCTGCCTTTTGATTTGAAAAGAAGCAGAACAAGGATCTTGGTCTGTTTCATGACTTAAGTTAGTATTAAAAGGAATAAGCAATTTTAAACAATGAAATAGCCGTAGAATCCATTCTTACATATATATGTATATGTATATATATATATATATATATATATATATAAACATATACACCTTTATATATATATCATATATATATACACACCTATGTGTGTATGCACATGCACACATATATTATATATATATATTGTAAACATATAAGTGTTTATACATAAAAGTAATTTGCTGCTTGGGAGTACATTTTTTTCAAATCCAATAATTGTATCACAGTGAATTCAGTGCTACAATACTATGATAGTATCTGAATCTCAGAATCAGGTATTCAAACCTCTCACCTAATGGAAGAATGCTAGTAATGGCCCCTTACCTTTTCAACCTTCTTATACCTTACTTCCCCCCACACATATTCCACCATCCAGCTACACTGGTTACATTTGCTGTCCCTTGAACATGATGCAGTCTCTTGAGTATATTTTCATGAACTATTCTCCACACCTGCAATTCTTTCTCACCTGGTTTCATTGGCTACTCCTAGACTTATCTCATATCTCCACTTCTGCAGGGGGCCTTTCCCAGTCCCTCCTACTACTAGAACCCTAAGATCTTTTCTTATACACATATATATAATATATACTAGGCAAGGACTAGGTTTTCTATGTGTGTGTGTGTATGGGCACCTTTGTATCAGCAGCATATTTCTTGGCACACAGTGCTTATTAATAAATGCATATTGTTCATGGAAAGGAACTCAACTTGTAAGGCCACTTACCTATTTGACACCAATTATATGAAGTTTTCTCTCAATATATTGAAGAGCCATAATATGCTCCCTTTTAATGTAAAGCAGCATGGTACAGAGGAAAGAACATATCCCACCTTTGATACATTGTGTATGATCCTGTGTAAGTCATTTAACATCTCAGAGATTTCGTTTCTTTACCTGTAAAATAAGGGGGTTAGACTAGATGGCCTTTGAGGTCCTTTCTAACTCTATATCCAGATGACCCTAATGCTTTCTGAAGCAGTTAAGATATATACACTCTTTCCTTCCTAATAGCCCTTTAAACATTTGCAGATAATCTGTTATTAGTCAAATAACAGTCAAAAAACCCCACAAGTTCAGATCCAGTCATAATATACAAGCTGTGAAACCCTGGGCAAGTTCCCTAACCCCAAGCTGCTTCAGTTTCCTCACCTGTAAAACAAAGGTAATAATAATGGCACCTACCTTCCAGGTTGTTGTGAGGAACAAAGCAGATAAATGTAAGCACTTAGCATAGTACCTGACACATAGTAAGCGCTATATAAATGTTATCTATTGTAAGGTGTGACATTTCTTGTTCATCCAAATGTTCATTTAATATTTCCTAGAGCCATCACTATTACAGTCATCGTCCTCTGGGTGACCCTGAAGTGATATTTTTGCAATTTGCAATAACTGCAAAATTTGCCTGACCAATAATACAATAGGACCATTTACTTCTGAGACCAGAGCTTGAGGAGTAGAATCTTTGGTAAAAGAATCTTTGAAGAATATCAATGAAACAAATAAATGCTTGTCCAAAGGGCCCCAGGGAAATCAAATACCTGGAATAAAGGGAGATTGGGGAATTATGAGTAAATTAAACTTATTTTCATACTGAAATCTTTTAAAATTTTGTATTCAATATTCTAGAGGGAAAAATATCACTACTATTCAAGTGTCATCTCCCTAGTCATATATTACATTATACTTGTGCTCCATGGAACGAACACTGGTCTCCAACCTCTTCATTTTCAAGATGAAGAAATAATTAATAATGTGAAAGGGTTTGACATGTCCAAGATCATTGAGATTGATGACAAAACCAGAACTCAGGGGTAGGGAACCTGCAGCCTCAAAGCCACATGTGGCCTCAAGTCTGGGCCTCTGAATCCAAACTTCACAGAACAAATCCCCTTAATAAAAGCATTTGTTCTGTAAAACTTGGAATAAGTCAAAAGGCCGCACACAAGAACGTAGAAGGCCACAGGTTCTCCACCCCTGACTGGTTCTTCCACTGGACCAGGTCCCCTTTCCTATATTTATATCTATAGTTTAGCATTGTGAGTTTTTTAGTAGCTTAATTATACTTGGCTCTTATTGAGCTCCTGATCAACTCACATTCCTATGGTCTCTGCCCCACTTCTCTCTTCCAGGAACTGTTATCAAACTAGGTTTCTCCACCCCCAACCCCCATGTTAAAAGTTATCCAATTGATTTTCTAAACCTAATGGTCTCTGAGACTTACATTTATCCTATAAACTACTATTACTATCTTGGTTTCTGCTCAACCTGTCAAGATAAATGTTCATTTTAAATCTATTATCTATTCTATTAGCCATACCTTCTAGCTTTAAGTCACTGGAACATTTGGTAAGCAAGCCTTGAGTACCTTCATCTAAAGCACTGAATGAGGCAAGGCCAAGGACAGTCTTATGGCATGCTTCTAGAGAACTCTCTCTAGCTCTCCAGGATGACATGTACCCCATAATGAACAACACTCTTGGTATGTGTGATCTGATTCCCTGAAGCCTGTTTTATTGGCCCCTGTTTATCCAGGTCCCCCTGACATATAAAGGAACCATGGATAATTGGGTAGAGTAAATGTAGTTCTGTCTTGTATGATTACCGCAGTAATATCTGTGCTACTAAGCAAATAAGGAATGTTTGTTTAAAAGGCTTGTTCTGCTTTACCATCCTATGTTCAATTGCCAAACTTAGGTTTTGGGATAGGGCAGAGAGGGAAGTACAACAAGGAAGAGGAGGAGGGGAAGGGGGAGGGACTTAGTGTTTTATAGTGTCACAAAGGAGGAGAAGGTGGGGAAAACTCCAAACTTTGAGGTTTCTTTAAAATTCAGAGAAAAAAATTAAAGTGAAATTATTACCCAAGTCAATAAATTATTTTAAAGTACAAATACTGCATTCTTTTTCTTCTTGAATAGAGCCTATTACTTTGGCTTTTTTTTTTCAAATTAAAGGCATTTTCAGGGACAGAAGAAAAGGAGTAAAGTGTGTCAACATTGTATGTTCTACTTAAAGGTATCCCAAGTAATTATTTTAAAAGAAAAGAATAATCCTTAGTTTTGGCATGCCATGGAGAATTAGTTTTGCAATATCATACTTCTGGAAATAGTTTGATAAGTGCAGTAAAGCAAAGGCTATTATAGGGTATTAATTTTAGGTTCAAGGGAGTTATTATTGTAGTTAGAATTTTTTAGAAAAAAAATCTAGATTTAGAATCAAAATTTGTTTTTAATACATATTCATATCTTTTAAAATTAAAGACATTTTAATAGAATTAAACCTAATAATGTGGCATGTATAATTATTAAAAGCAACTTTGATGCATTTCCTGCCACAGATATATGGTTATTAAAATGTGTTCCCCAAACAAGGAATGTAGTAACAATTATAGATTTTCACTGGTTTAAAAAAAAAGCATAACCTGAATTTTATGTCAAGGCTAGTATTCTCTTTTGAACTTTTTATTTTCTAAAATTTTAGTTGCTTTTAAGTGTTTAATTTTTAAAAGAATCCCCCCGCCAAGACTCTATTAAATTAGAAAATGGCATAAGAAAATATGTATATGGTGGTAAGATAAGAAAAATTTTTTGTCCCTGATACACTGATGCATTATACTGAGTGTTCCAAAAGTCTTCGTGTGGTTTGAAGCTTTAAAAGCTTAAGTGTAAAACTTCACTGACTTGGGACACACTGTATATGTTAGTTCCTCTGAAATCTATTAAATATTTTTAAAGATTTTTGTACTATCAAAATTAAGATTTAAGACAAAATTTTTCCAGTAGTTAAAGTTATGGCTTCTGAACGCTCTATTTTGTGTTGAGAATATCAAAGATCTTATATTGCCCTATGTGTCCAATCTGGTTTTGGATGCCATGTAGAAATTTTATTTTTAAATGAATTAAATATATTCTGCATAATTGTAGTCTTGGTTTTTTTTTTTTAAAGACTGCACTAAATTTCATTAAGTCTGTGAAGATCATTTGTATCATAGGCAAAATTGAAGTTAGATTTTAAGTATGAATTAACTTTTCTGCTACAAAGGTGCTTTAGTTTAAAAAAAGGAATTAATTTGATATATATTATGTTCATTTTCTCTGTCTTAAGATACGTACAGAAATGTTGAAGTTAAGTTGCTATAACTGGTACATAAACACAGCAATGTTATTATTAATTTCAAAACATTTGATGACAACTGTTTTCCACATAGAAAAATAGATTAAAACCTAGAATTAAAAAAATAAACTCATATTGTTTTGCTGTCTTTTTCTTGCTTTGGTAACTTTAGTCATTAAGCATTTAAAAACATATCTTTAGATGGAAAAGAACTCACAACAGGATAAATTGTGAAATCACACAGTGAAATCGAAGAATTAATTTTCTCAGGATTTTGTTTGGGTTTCTAAGACCTTGTGAATAAAAACCTCTTATCTATGAATAACAATGGTATTTTAAAGTGGCAAAATATCAGCTTGAAAGTAAACTGTGACTATTTAAGATATTAAAAGGGAACTATTTTGATAAACCCCTAAGAGTATTCAGGGTATTTATGGCAAATGCTACAATAATCCATAGTTTTCCATTTTTTACATCTTATTCTTCTGGTTAAACTAAGACTTTATTTTTGACCTACATGTGAAATAGCATATGATTTCATTAAATTGTCAGCAGTTAAAAGACTTCCTTTTAAGTCTCTTAACCGCTGTACAGCATGATGTTTTAAAACTTCAACAGGTATTCCTTTTCTCCATTTTTTCATTGCTGAAGAAATGACTTCACAAGTCTCAAATCAAAGTCCACACTGCAGTGAGGAGAGCTTTTCTACTTTATTACAAAGAGAAGAAGCCTTTATGTGGTCAGAAAATACAAGATTGATCTTTTTTTTTCTCTTCCTATGAAACGCTGCTGTTCAAACAGCCAGAGTGAATTGTCTCAGTTCACTTCTTTAAGTCCCATCACATTCACTTGGGTATGGATGTCCTTGGCTGCTGAAAATCTGGCCCTTTAGTGCACAGGGCGACAAAGGAGTCCCCTGACCAGCAGTTCCAGAATGTCCCGTTTTCATATATTGCATCCATGCACACCTCCTAAAAATGAGGTACAGCAGGGCAAACATTTTCCAAAATAGATGTCATATATATAATATATACACATTCGTACATACATACCTTTATTCATGTGATGTCCAAAAATTTAAAAAAAATGTACACATTTATTACAAAATCGTAACAAAGACTGGACAGTGTTTTGCTCATTCTGGAAAGATGAAGCTCAGTAATAACACAACCCTAGAAACCATCCAGAGGTTGTGGCCATATCTTTCTTCTAAACAGTCAGATATTCTTGCATTTAAGCTTGGCGAAAAACTGCCTTTCAAAAACAGAAGGGAGAAGTAAAATGAAGGAAGCAGACCTTGCTCATCTTTCCAAATGAAATACGAGAAGGATCTTCACATAAAAATGCACAAACATTTTTTTTTTATTACCAATAGTGCTACAATGAACAATGCAAATTTTGTTGTCTAATTTTTTGGGGTTTTTTGTTTTTTTTTTTCTGGGTTTTTTTTTTCTTTTTTTACATTTTGGAAACTATGTGGTAAACTTTGTCAGTGTACTTTTTTGTCATTTCAGATCAATGTCTGCTGTCCAAAAAAAATGGAAAAATTCAGACCCTGCTCAAACTAGAGAAAAACAATTACAAATTTAGTTGTTGGGCAGCACATAATTAGTAAGGCAGGACCTCAAATGGTGACCCTTTGCATGAGCCAATTGCCAGATCCTCAAGGAATTAAAACCAGGGTGCCTGAGCCACATCAGTTCTGCAGTTATGTTGAGTATTGTGCTGAGACAGCCATACCCCAAGAAAAGGGAAGTCTTTAGAAGGCTTGCTGAGCAGGGTTGTAGTTGAAGGATGATGGCAGATGAGGCCTTTCTTCTAATTTGTCATATTCCAGAAGGAACTCCTGTAACAGAAAAAAATTAAATGTTTAGAAGATTTTATAAGGTCCTCTTGAATGCATCTTTTTGCCAAAACTGTACTTCTAGCTATACACACAAAAAAATATACACCTATAGCCAGATACTATTCTTTTCTAAGTAAAATGCTGCACTGCAGAGAGGTCCGGTATACAACACATGATGAATAAAGGAAAAAACAATGTGAAGTTGGGCCTTTGTTGCTTTGCAGTATACATATAAGGCCTACTTCTTTGTTTCAACAGGGAAGCATCCAAAATGTAACTGAACATTACTTAAATATTACTACCCCACACTTGAAAAAGTAGTTTAAGATTCAGAGCAGTGCAATAACAACAGAGAAGAGTTTACTTGCTTGCTGTATTTTAACTGTCAAAGTGCTGAATGTCTATTTAAATTACTATAAGCTTTAAAGGGAACATCAAATGACTCCTTTCAAAGTATGGGAAGTGACCTCTTAAATCTGCTTTAAATCTAGACCTTTTAAAAAATATGGCCAAGCATTATAGCCTGTTTTTATTATGGAGAAAAGAAAATCAGGAATTCTGTTGTTTGAATTTGGTTAATTTATACCAACCTATTATTAAACTGCATTAAAGTTTTAACAATTAGGGACACCTAAAGTTTTCTTAGTGATGTTAAAAAAAAAAAAAAGGAAGCCACCTTCATAATAAATGCCTTATTATCAAGAAGTGACTGAGGAAAACCTGACTTAGGGTATCTTATCTCTAGATCTGCTTTTGATTGAACTCTCCCAGTACCTTAAAAGTTTAAATGTTCCTTTAGGCAGGGAACCATTAACTAAAATTAAAACCACTAAACTGTTTTCTAGTTTGCTGACAAATGTTTAAAAACAAGTTTTACTGTGGTAAATTTCATCAGAAAATTTATATCCATAATCTGGTTAGGGCAATGAAGACACAGAGACAACATTACACCATTTGCTTAACACTGAACACTAGAAACAGCAGAATAATTCGTGTTATATACAGCTCCCTAAGAACTGAAAGAACTTTAAAATTAATTTGCCATGAATTTTAGAGTCTGGTTAGCTAAATCTGAGTTGGAATAAATAAGTCGGTTCAGTTTTTCCATTCTCAAGGAAGATCTGTTTAAACTCTATGCATGAAACCTATATGAGATTCTGATATTTTGAGTCAATCTCATCTTGCATATATACATCTTTAATTATGTTATTTATAAGGGGATTCTTTAAGTTCAGTTTCCCTAAATATCTTTAGTTTTCTCCCTTTTAGTTCTGGATCAAAGTATCCAACAAAAGACCTAAAAGGTTTGTTTCTCATGAGAGATCATGAGAATTCTTGAAAATGGGCCACAAGTTTAAGGACTTAAAAGGGGGACAGAGCAGCAGAGGATTCTGCATTTCACTGCTTAGAGCTATTAGGCCTATATTCCCTTAATATTCTCCCAATAACTGAGTAATTACAAAATCATTACCATCATTGCAACATCAAAAGAAAGGCTTTTTACTGAATTAGACACGGGAATAATCCATCCTCAGTTGTAAAAATTTTGTAAGAAGGGTGTGACAAATTGCAATAAAATAATACGTATTTTGTCAAAGGAGTATAACAAGGGGGATAAACTGGTACCACTAAATAAAATAGAGTAAGTCACTTCAATAGGAAGTGCTACAATAGGCATAGCAAAAGGAGGCATGAAAGTATGAGCTTGAAAGAATCAACTGCTAGAGTGTTTTGAAAAACCTGATTTTCAAATAACTTTCCCCTGTGACAGAAATTATTCTTAACTTAAATGATGAGTCATATATACTATTTGAATTACCACAAAATTTAAAAATACTGGAAGCCTAAGTATTACTCTGTACAAAAAACCCTCAAGTTTCTTAAGAATATTAGGAACAAGGACTTTATAATAAAAGTTTCCCCAGATGGATAAACTTATCACACTTTACTCAAAAATGCACTTGTGCAGATGTCAGGTCCAGCCCTAAAAGAAACAGAGCTCTTTTTCTAAGATCTGGAGATTATTTAGTGCCCACCAACCCTATCACTTCACACAAGCTAGAGAGAATTTGTCCACTGTAAGAGAGAATATCCTGTCCAGTATAATTCCTTGTTAAGTTACAAAACAGGAATATTAACCCTTTCTTTCTCATTAAACTTGTTAGTAATGGAGAAAGGGAAAATGCACTTATTAAGAACCTACAATGTGCTGGGCACTGTGCAAATTCACATTTGATCCTCCATTCAGTAACCACTTCCAAGGAGTTCAGAGTATTTTATATAAGTTCTCCTTGATAATTATAATAGACAAAAGCTGACTTGGTTGATGTGACAGCATTTCTAATTTCCTGGCATGAGCATGCTTATCAGTGCCTGGTCCGTGATCCCTGGCTGCATCAAAGTCTTCTGGTTCCTAAGGCAGTTTCCCTGAGAATGTCTCATTTCTTTTAAATAGTAAATACAAGCCAACAAGAAAAGTTTAATTGTTGGATATGTCTAAATGTTTAAATGTACATAGTTCTGGGATGCATATATGTTAATGTGAACAAATGAAGTCAACTGTTAATCTAATACAAAGTATTAGTAAAAGTAAACGATCATACCGTTAAAAAGAATTATGTTGCATGTTCCTAATGCAACTACTTTACAATAGATTTCCAAAGCAATGGACAAAATTGCACTTCTCATGATTCTCTTTCTTTTACCCCACTGCACAGCTCAAGTTTTGTAAAGGAAATAAATTATTAGAATTATAGGATCACATGGTTGAAAGTGGCTCTTGGAGATCATCAAACCTAATTAATCCTTGCCAAAATCATGACTCCCCTTCTCCAAGATCCCCTTTCTAGTGCATGGGGGTTCAGTACTTCCTCCCACCCCAAAAGTAATGCTCCTATGATATCTGGAGGCAGCTCCATTACAGGAAGATCTTTCCCTCAGCTCTGCAGCCAATTTTCCTTCAAAGGCCAAGCAAGGTAAGTCCATTAACTTTTCCATATGTAAAAAATGATTCAAACATGGGGAAAAAAATGAGATAAATTAAAGAAAAACAATGGAAACCTTTTTTTTAAAGTGTTTACCTGACTGAGGAATTTCTTCCACAGGAGAATGAAATTCTAATTATATGCTAAAAAACTTGATGTGGACAACTGAAATATAGATAATTGAAGCCAATTTCCCACCCTACCCCAAAATAATTATATACTTATCAAAGAAGAAAAATATTCTTTAGGCCTAAACTACACAATTTACCTACATTTTTTATTTCACTTTTTAATAACTTCTCAATTTTATTTTATATAATAATTTTACTTTCAAGAAAAGTATACATAATGTAAGTACTGAGAAAAATGTTTCAAAAATGGCAAAAAAAAGACAGTAGAAAAGCTCTGTAAATGCTAGTAAATGACATAATTTTATGTATTTTAAAGCTGTCAGTAATCATTCTTTTGATATGAAAATATGTTCAACTGTGTTTGAATAGAAAAATGAAAATAACTCATGGTAGAAATGGTAATTCACGTGACTGTAGTAAGGAATGTCTAAAATCTCAAAATAAGAATTACATAGCTGAATATCATTTTATATTTTTACATACATTTTTAAAACACTTTAACAAACTGTCTTAAGAATGAGATGTTATTTAAAAAAATAAAAAGACAACTTTTGTTTCATATTTGTTGTTATTTATTTGTGGGACTGATCCCTCTATTCACCCTGCTTTTTCAAAACGAATGGCTATGGTTGAGATCATTTACTAATTATATTTTCATCCCTAATTACTGCTGACATTTTAGTATTTTCCTATTTCTCATTTATACAGCTTTAAGGAAAGCTGAAAAGTGAGCAATATTTTTACTACAAGTTTTTCTTAACAAAACTTCCTGAATGATGACACAGATAATGAAACTGCAATCATACCATATTATCTTTAAATGTCCTTGTGATTCTGTGAGATTAACAATGTGGATGAAAGAAAATGAAAGAACAACTCTTGTTGTCGCTGCATTCAGATAACCTGGTATGTTCTCCCCAAATCAGTCCAAAATGCCAAGTCTCCACTTCTGTTTTTACATTTACATCCAAATTCACTCTACTCATTAAGTGTTTTTAATTGTCAATATGCAGCAAAATTTTTTTTAATAAGTCTAGGAGCAATCCCAGTGTACAATGAACTTATTTTTGTTACTTACAGTGAAGGGAAAGGAAATTCTTTTTCATATAAATGAAAACTATTTGCTATTTAATTTTTTAATTCAAATAAGTATTACCTAATTAGTAAGTATTACCTAAAACATGAATTTACTTGATCTACCCTACATGTTCCTTCATAAATATTTTCTGGAGCTTCACATAACAAGAAATAAAGCTACGTATGGGGTCAATTAGATGCACTATAAACACCTTTATTAGATGATCTCCCAACTCATCCTGTGTGAATTTGGTAATACAATCAATAGCCAACATTACAATAATATGGTCATAGTGGTGGAATAATAAAGGATGCACCTGCAAATCATAAGAATGTAATAAAGAAACTGGTATGATGCAATACAGTCTAAAAGAATCCAAAACCCATATGAATTAATATAATTTTGTGGGGGAAATCACATTAAGCACCCACATAAAATTTGGGCAACTAATCCGCTCTGGGACAAAGACACAAGTTTGAGCACTGGACTGAATACTTCTACCCTGGCTACACTAAAGGAACATCCATAAACAAAGGCCCACTTATTTGGAGGTTCTTCTTTTGAATTTATCTTTCTAATTTCAAGGCAAACAGTTCTCATAAAATATAGTACCTGGAAATATCTTCAATTTTACTCCAAGATATAGAGTTGATTCTATCCTCATCCTAGCACAAACGCGCCATAGGTGTTATAAGTCATGAGATGAAACTTCACCTCTTATATGGAGAGAAACAAATCCTGAGACTCACTCTCAGAATCATCAGTGAAATCTGCATTTAGGAAAGTCCTGAATTTTGGGTAGCATTATATATTCTCTAACCTTTCATATGATCCTGGATACAAGAGTGTACCTAGCATTGAAAGAAGACAGTTTTCAAGTTGGTACAAGAAGATGATGTGATACCTGGGACAGTAAGTACCTTCCTATAGATTTTATTAGGAAAACTCATAATGGTGTTTGTTGTTTATTTTATTTTGAGAAATCATATGCTCATTTCTCAAACATGCTACGTTTTACCTACACGTCATGCTTCTGGATGAATCTAATTTCCTTTTTTTAAAACAGCTGTCAGACTTAACAACTTTCACTGGAATGTATAAAATGTTGATGTGTAAAAAATATAGGTATATATTAATGAATAAAATGCTGATGTGTAAAAAATATATGTATTACTTTTAGTTAAATCTCATATTTGTTTAAGTAATAATATAAGAATACATGACTTTGGGATTGCAAGAAGGGTATCTTTATTTTACAATTCAGTAGTCACAAAAATATATATATATATTTCAAATGTTACTAGGGCTTGGGCAAAATTACAAATCTTTACTATGTGCAATCATTTTCCTAACTATTAATGAAATAAATGGTTTCAGGACGCCCTCTTGGTGTCTAAAATCAAGTCACAAAAGAAGTGGAGACAAAAGATTTGCTAAGTATCAGGCACATTATTGGAACGGATGTATTGGTACATATACATAAACAGATAAACAAGGAGGTTTAATAAAAAAAAGTTTAGATTTATACATTTACACATTTGCATAAGGAAAAAATATACCTTAGCTACTTTCCTCCAGTTAAGACAGTCAAAGAAGTAATATGTTCCCCTCTCGTACGTATTGGTTTTCATTGCTGGCTCCATGCCTGGTGCCCTGGTAATCCATACTCGTTCTTCTTTGTGATATCTCCAATCTCGGTTAAAACTTTTAAAAGAAAAAGAAAATTGATTTTTTTCTTGTTAATTTTTTATACATTTTACTTAAACATGTAAATTCTTTTAGAACTTTTCTAAGAAAAGCATTAGCTTACAAACATGAATAAAATGCATAGTCAAATTTGCTTCACCTAATCAGTTTGCTTTATTAATCATACCCTTTTTGTATTATGTATAAGAAGGCCATTTCATAGTATTTTTTGTTAGGAAAAATTTTTTTTACTCAATTGGAAAAAATTTTTTTACTCAATTGTAGATCCCTTTCATTGAACAAAAGGTCATTTTATTGCTAATGAAAATGAGAAACACAAAGAGAAAAAAACCTTGAAAGTAAAACTAAATATTTACCAGATAATTTGGAAATTTTTTTTATTTTACCCAATTGTATTTTTGATTATGAATTTTAATAACTAGTTGTCTTTATTGACTACTACATGCAAAGCGCTGTGCTAGGTACTGGTGATGAAAACATAAAAAATGAAAACAATCCCTGTCCTCAAGGGGCTTATAATATTCTAAATGCATTTATGTAAGTACATACAAAATAACTTTCTTTAAAGACCTATGCTACAGGAATCAATCAGCAAGCATTTCTTATGTACGTACGATTTTCCAGGCACTGCAGATAAGTGGTGAGCACCAGAACTAACTAGGGTAGTGACCAGGTTACAAAAGATGCCAAGAGATACTTGGATAGATTTACTCAGCAACTGATTATATCAACTATTTCTAAACATAACACATATAATATGTAATTATGTATTATCATATATAATAAATATACTTTCATGATTTGCAATTGCTATGTAAAATCATAAAAACAGAATGACTAAAAATGTCCACTGATGACAGTTCTAAGACAACTGAATTAATTTTCATTTGTGTTATGAAACCTAAATTGGCATAAGTTAAAAGACAAGTTAATGTGACCCTACAGAATTCATTTGCGAACTTAAAATCCAATAACTTTCAAAAACAATAAAAAAAAAATTCCCAGAAGATTAAAATGGGCACTTTGGGGAGAATTTTAATGTATTTGTGGTATAGAATTTGCTTTTAGAAAAGAAATAAAATAGGCTAAGTAGGATTTTTCAGACTCCACTACAGAAAATAGAAAGCAAAGAAGTGATAATGGAGAAAGTTGTAAAATGAGATCTACTGTTTAGGTAAAACAACAAGAGAGCAGTAAGAGGCTTATTCAAAAGATCTGGTCCAGGGAGAAGACCTTGCTTTCTTAGGAAATCTGGGGGAAAATATAAACATTCCTCAGCTCAGCCAGTAAATGCTAAAGTAACCAATTTCATTTGCCTTAGAAAAAGTTTTTAATAAAATTAATAGTAGTCCCTGATGCCTAATACACTCTAAATAAATATCTTTCTAAGAAATTGAAACTCCTAAATCTAATTACCTTTTTTTCTTTTTTGGTAAGAATGGCAAAATACTAATATAGTTACCATGGAAGTACAGTAGTAACAGAAGGTGCAGCCAACTTAGGAGCAAAGGGCATTAATTAAAAGTTTTTCTTAGGTAGATATAGGAATATTGGGCAAATAACATAAATTATTCCAGGAAATAAATGGGACTATTTCTTTTATACTAGCTACCATTCAATATGGCCAAGAGAATGCTAACGATGAGAATTACCCAGTTTAAAAAATCCAATCTCTTCAAACATGTTAAAGCCTTGCTCACTTACCCTTTACCTTTGAGGCATGTTTAAGACTTTTGTTTCCATAGTCCTTTAAACAATCTACTGTTTACTCACTTTTCCTGCCTTTTCTATATAACTACTAAATTACTCAAAATATAATGAAAGTAAAAGTCTTAAAGATAAAGTAAAATAACATATTATAAAAGGCCTGAGAGGACATGAACTTAAAAATATGAATGGGTAGACATGAATGACAGTAGAACCAACTGAATCAAAAGATTTGATCATTTTGATTGGTTGCCAATACATTTACATAGTTTCAGAAGCAAGAGAAGAACTTTCCCTTGTAGTGGGTAGGCCCAGTAGAAAATAAGGACTTAATGTATCCTTGCTGACTTCTTCACACTAGTCTTCATGAAATACATTAACTGGATCCACTTAAATCTTTTGGTCAAATTGATTCTCTAACAAATGGTTGAGCTATACATTATGTTAATTTCAACTTGAAAATCAGGCTGCAGGTCATTTTAAAAATAAAGCTTTATAATTCACAACAATAACAGTAGCATACTATTATTCACATAATTTAAATATAACTGTACAATCACTAAACTACATATTTTGGGGGAATTTATTATTTCTTTAAAAAAATAAACTAGCTACCACTATTTAAAGTACTGTTTTTTTAAAATTCCCAGTGACTATATGACTCTTGTATGACACAAAAGTGATCAAGTATTTTGAACGTACAGCTCTACTGCTGCTAAAAGCTGTAATACGTCTCCTCCATTCATGTAGTAGAGATAGAATAGTAGATCTTCCCCATATCGGCCCAGTTTTATTGCAGCCAGCTATAAAAGAAGAATATTCAAATAAAAATCAACAACATGAAACAAGTATAAGAATGCAAATATAAAAACACCCTTTTGAAAATAAGAACATAAGACCACTTTTAACTTTGCAGCATGTTATAAACTGATTACAAAGAACTACAATTTAAAATAATTTTTTTTGCCTACTAGGATTACAAGCACTGCCCTCCCACAAATACTTATACTTTGCCTGACTCATGCAATGGTTTTCAAACTTTTTTGGTTTTTTGCAATGGAAGAATATTTCACTTAAACAAAATTTTGAACTGATGAAGTAAAATCTTTAAGCTTTAAGAAAATTTGCAATTACTACTGGAACCAAATAATGAAGCAAATTGTATTTATTTATTGGCTGAGAAGTGGTGTGGGATGGGGAGATGGAAGGGAAGAAGAAGAAAGGAGGTCCAGAATTACAATTTTAAGTAGCAAATGCCCAGGGTGAAAATTCTCTCAACTGCTACAGCTCAGCAACAATTTTGTTCCCTACCATATTGGTGAGTTTACTGAGCTACTAACAGACTGTGACATCCCCACTATTATACATTTAGCATGTGTCAGAATCAGGACCTGAACCCAGTACTTCCTGACACAGAGGCAAGACTTGCATTTATTTAACCACACTGCCTTCTCATTTTAAAATACACAAAATAATATCCTTTATTTAAAATCTAGTAATATTATAAACAACTTAACTTAGCAGGGATATTGATATTTGCTATACTTTCTATAGGAATATTGGATGTGATGGCTAACACATTGTAAGACATCCAATAATTTTCTTTTTTTTAATATAAACCAGCAACAGGAACAATTTTTTTATTTTGGAATATTGTTTATTTTAAAGTTTTCAGTTCTGTTTCTAACTGTTCTGCATTGTGCTGTAAATGCTGTGGTAATTTTGCTATATGAGAGCTGATGAGGTCACCAAGTAAAACAGAATAGAGAGAAGAGAACCCAAGACAGAGGGGTTTGGAGGACAACCATGGTAATGAAGTATGGCATGATTGACGATCAAGAAAGACTGAGAAGAAGCAGTCAGACAGGTGGGGGAGAACCAGAAGAAAGTAATGCCATCAAGAAAACCAAGAGAAAAGAGAATATCATGAAGGGTCAATGGCAGTGGCCAAGGCTGTGGAGAGATCAAGAAGGATAAGGGGTTCAGAAATTAGGTTCAGCAACTAAGATCCCTGGTAACTCTGGGGAAAAGTTTTAATTTAATGAAGAGGCTGGAAACTGGACTGCAGATTTAAGAAGAAAGCGAGAGGAAAGGAGATGGAGCCATTAATTATAGAAGGTCTTCTCAAGTAATTTAGTCAAAAAAGGGAGGAGAGATACGATAACACATAGTAGGAAAGAATGGTTAAAGTGAAAATATTTTGAGGATGAGGAAGATATGGGCTTCTTTGTAGGCAGTAGGGATGATAGAGGAACTGATGTGCTAGAAAAGATGGGACAGAAATGGGATGTATGTGAAGGATTTGCCTTGGCAACGAAGGCCACCTCCTTCACTTGAGACAAGGTGATGAAGTGGAGATGGTGCTGGACGGCAGCAGAGTAATTTGAGAGGAGAACAATGAGGAGGGAGTAAGAGGGAAGTCTCAGCAAATGGTTTCATTTTTTTTTCCAGTGAAATATGAGGCAAGGTTATCAGATGGGAGGGTCAGGAGAGGGGAGAAGGGATTAATTAGAGAAGTGTAAAAAAGTATTGCCTTGCCATAGTGAGGGCCCAGCTGAAAAGAGCAAGACAAATTTGTGGTACACTCAGCACGATTCTGTGACTTTCTCCAGCTTTGTTCAGTGGCATGTAAAGAAGTGGGAATAATCCAAGGCTAAGGTTGGGCAGGGCAAGATCAGTCAGAGGATAAGGGTAAAGAGACTGGAGAACATGGTTCACTAAGGGATCAAGATGAGGAAGGGCAGAGAATATAACCAGTGTAGGGATAATGGCCTGGGGAAAAACTGAGAGGCCCAGGCACTGGGGGTCACAGTGAGAATGAAGAACAGAGTTTAGAGTGGGTAGGGTAACGCAGAGGGACAGGTGGAATGGGAACAAATTGTGATAAGAGAAGGCAATTTCTGATAATGGCAAGGTGAATGAATTCCTACCTTGGGGTAGAAGAGTAAGCTTAGGGAACTAGGAGATCAGGGATACTGAAGTCCTCTACTATAAGAGCAGGAGTTAGGACAGATATGACACGCACTGAACTCACAGAGCAAAGAAGAGTATCCTGAAGATAACTGCTACCAGAATCTGGACCCGGTGGTAAAGAGACTGAGTGAATCTTAAAGTAGAGGTTACTGCATGATAGTGGTCAAGGGAGAGCCTGGAAGTGGCAATGGGGAGTAAAGAGTGTTCCAGAGGATATGAGTGAAGGTGCAATCTGAAAAGATGAACATGAAAGCCATGCCATCAGGAGGGAGTCAGAGCTCAGTGACTGCAAGAAGAGAGATGGAGAAAGGAAAGATTGAAATGAAAGCAGGCTTGTTTCCTAAGGATGCTGGACCAGGTGACTTAGGAGGTCTCTTTCAACTCTAGATTTGTGTGAAGAATGTCAACAAACTAGAGTGTAGATGAAAGAGAACAAATGTTGCTGGATATGAAAAATAAAAGATGAGGGTCATTACTAGAGATAATTATGAGTGATGAAGGGACCAAGATTTATGTGTACCATCCATTTTGAAGCAACCCTTTTGCCTAATCAAAGGCTCTTACAATCTGATGCCATCTTACTTTTCCAGCTTTATCTTATTTCTACTCCCTAAGCCTGTACTCTCCATTGTTTTCTCACTTTTGCTCATATTCCTCCTAAACCTTAAGACCTTACCTCATTCACTTTGCCTATTTAATTCCTCCCCATCCTTTAAAACCCAACTCAAATACCATAAAATGTACCAGACTCTTTGGTTGACAACTTCCCTTAAGCACTCACAGTATTTTGCTTCGTTCCTCTCTATTTGTGTTATCAAGTAAAATTCTACATTCTAATTAATCTGTATTTATATTTATTCCCATCCCAGCCTATATACTCCATGAGGGCAATGGCATATCACCTACAGATCAATAACTTAATTATTTGTTGGAAGAATTAGTTTGAAAACTAGGATCAGTTTCTTTGCCAGTTAATGATTTTAATACATTTGACTCAACTGTCTTTCACAAAATTAGAGAATTTTGAAATCTACTTAAAATAAGTCCTCAACACATTTGTTCCCACTTAAATGCTTTTCACTTAGTTTCAAAGAATTTTCCCCACTACACTCTTCTATTGTTAAAAAGTCTAACACAGTGCTTTTTAGTAACCTCCTCCTCCCCATATTTCTGCTTATATTGGTTAAAAAGAATTAATTCAATTTGATATTCTCTATTGTTGAAATTTTAAGAAAATTTCTTCTTAGATAGAAACTGTTTAGATCTTTGATCTGTTAAGATTTGTTTTATAATTAGACTTAGAAGAAAACAGCATATAATGAGATGAGAGAAAATGTATTTTACAACTGAATTTTTAAGCATATGGCATTCACTGGAAAAAATTTCTCAAAGTGGCAAAGACTGCTACATTTGTGTACATCATGGGCAGAGGTAATGCCAGTATGCTGTTACTGACTGCACTGGAGAGCAGAATATCAGTATCTACATATAATATTGGGTCACCAAGAAACCATTTGCATGTGTAAAGGAAAAAAAAAGGAACATGAGGAGATTAAATAGAATTTTACAAAATTAAAAAAGACATATTTTGAAATGCAGCATTAAAAACTGTAAGAAATGTTTCAGTTGTCAGATAATTAAACTTACATTAAGGAGAAGAAAAACATACTCACCTTATCTCTAATGTGAATGTTCGTTAAGTACTCAGATGGAACGTGGAAGTCTATATAATAAAAAAGGGGGGGTTGCTGATTACCTACTTATCTACAGATATTGGGGGTAAAATTGAGGGGACAAGTTTTAATGTGAATAGATTCCCCTACCTATGTCTTGAGGTCGACAAGGTGAAGATGCCCAGGGTGATGCAAATTTGGGATAGAGATTTCTGAACAGGAAAACAAAAATTACTATGAAGTTAGTAAAATTTTCCTCAAAAAAAAAAAATATATATATATATCTGTCACAAAGGGTTTAGTAATACCATAATTATCAAATTTTTGATAAAAGATACTATACAATAATTATTTATAAAAGGTTCTTAATATCATTAGCACTATGTTCCACTGCTGCAATTTGAAGGATTTTTATTTTATGCATTAAATCAAAGATACAAGCTTCCTCCAAATGCTGACTGATGAAATAAATAGCAGAAGCAAAAATTAACAAATTAAAGATCAGAACAACATAAAGGGATATTTTTTCCCTTTTATATATTAACTCTAGACATGTAATAAATACAAAATAGCCTCTGAAGGGATATGTCAGATTTGAAAATTTCTTTTATTTTTTTCCTCAGGGCGGGGGGAGAGGGGGGAGAAGAGAGCAGAAATTATAATAACAATTTACAAATGAGGCTTAATGTCTGTATACCTTGCCTATTTTTATAATCAAAACAATTTTCCACCTTTTATGTGGTAACTTCACCAGTATTCACTCAAGCATTATGATTCCCCTTCTACTTTCAGCATGTTTCTTTAAGTATTTTGCCAAACTAAATATGGGACAACTGATGTCTTAGTTAATATTATTATAAAAGGACTAATACTGTAGAAATAGCATAATTCTCACAGTTTGGTTAATGAAGTGCCGTAATTTTTCAAAAGTCAATTTAAAACAGTAATTATCTAGTGGAAGTACAGATCCCATATTGTTAAATTAAGACTTTTGCATACAAATAGGACCCCAAATTGAAATACTTAAAGGACTGATTGATTAAGCAATGATCTGGGTATATGACAAGTAGGGATTGGTAAAGGCACTTCAGTTTCAAAAAAGATAGTATTTTCTAAAAGTTTATAAAAAGATCTAGAATGTTCATGTATCAAAGAAAAATGAATGAGTACATCTTATTTGAAAGGACAATTACAAAGCTACTGTAACGCCCACAGGGAACACTACAAATTGCTAGTTTGAGGGAAAGCTTATACAATACTATAAGCTGCCCCAATGACTTTCTTCAAAATATATGGGGCTATTTTTACCAAAAAGAAAATTTTAATTTCACTGACAGTACATTTCAATGTTTAACTTACAAGATGGTTTTACTCTTTATTTTACTTATCATATAGCCAAAATGAAAAGCAACATAGCTATTTTAAAATGATCGTGTTTACTGAGAAAGCAGACTTACTCAGGAGAGTTGAGATTGAGGCCTAATGTTGTTAAGTCGCTTCCTAACGCAAGGTGTACCATTCCTGGGTCTGTCTCTGCCGCTCGAATGAAGGTCAGCAGGCCAATCATTCCAAACTGGTCCGTCACCATCCCCTGAGGAATGTTAGTAACCCGACCTGGACAAGAACACCACATGGACTTTACTTTTAAGGAAAAGAAGTAACGAAAATATGTTGAAAAAGGTGTTCAACTGTCTCGTCTATAGGCCCACCATCAGGTAACACCTGGATCCCTTTTTTCTGCTGGTTGTTGTTTTGTGTTGTGGAACTTTTGTCTCCAGGGAATTTAGGTCCATCTGTACTTGAAGATGTCTTACCAGATGTATTCAAATTCTAAAACAAAAAGTGAATGGAAAGTTGGCTATATGTAAATACTCTCGAGGTCACATATATAACAAACATTCATTATGTAAATGGCATCACAACTTAAAAATATCTGTAAATCACATTTAAGTTAGTGGAAAGTTAACATCTCTTCCAAAAGCTATAACATTCTATTCCATATCTGAAAACCTCTAGAACTCAGGTTCTTAACCTTTTATGGACTCCTTCAAATCTATCCATGGACATCAGGTTAAGAACATCTGTTCTCAAGTCTCCAGGGCACCCCTTAAAACAGTCAAACAAACCTAGAATTAATTTTAAAGTACAAGTCTATAATTGGTAGTCACATTTCTCTGTAAAGTCAAGAAGCTAAAAAAAATTATATGGATAGCTTTATGTTTGGGAGAACTTTAAACACAATTTTATAAATGTTCTCTATCAGAAAAAAAAAAACAAATCATCTAAAGTTTTCCATAAACAATCACTACTACTGCTTAGAATATGTGATTTCTTAATCTCCTTATGCTTTTATCTGTGATAATAAATATTATCTTCAGTAAAAGAGATACTTCATAAAATGTGAACAAAATAGGCATGTTGGGTAAACCAGAAATAGGAAGCCTATTTCCTTGAATCAACACAAGAATAGAAATGGTAGAAAGAGTCTTCAAAGAGAAAATTCATTCCTGAAAAATATAGCTCCTTAGGAAGTAATATTTCAAATGCCAAAGGCTCCAGGTGACAGGGACTACAATAAAATTCTAAATTAACTCTGAGAATATCAACAGCAATTTGCAAGCTGATAGGAACAGAGAACAACAACCTCTTCTGAGAAACTGTTTTTTACATTACTAAGAGTTTACCTATTAAGAGTTAAGAGCAGTAGTTTTGTAATAATATATATTCACATAATATATGCATACACATGTATTTATATATGACTTCAAAATTCCAAATATAGTTAGAAAAGAATATCCACTTACAAAATAAATTTAAATAATGACTTATAATTACTTACAGACTTACTGTCCTCATTACTCGTGGTTGGATCCTTATAGCTGGAGCCTGGTAATGCTGGAAAATCTTCATTGTGTATTGAAAAGTCCTGGGATTGCTCACTTGCTGGTTTTGTTACCATTCCAACTAGGTAATGAAAACAGAATTACAGATGTTTTAAAAAATCCTGATGACCAACATTTTGCTATATATTATTAAATTTTAACGTTCCTTATACTAATAAAATGGATCATATACATATATTTAGAAATATCTGTGCTTTTAAGAACAAGGTATAAATATGTATTTCTTTATAAATTTAATATCTAGAATCTTGTTACAAAAATGTTTTATTTTAATGATGGCCTATCTCTTAATAGCTTTCTCTATAAAATAATACAAGGGAGGTCAGTGGTAGCATTATAAGCACTGGTTCAGTGCCATATTACAGGTGCTTAATATTATCTGATATCAGCAACAGTAGCAGTAATTCTTTTATTTAAAAAACTTGCTTTCTTTAAAATGTTAACTAGATAATATACACACTAGTTAGCTTTCAAACACAAATGCATAAAGTAATTTTAAAAAGAACATGCCAGTATTCTACTTGAAAATGACTTACAGGGTGGGAAAATTGCAATCAATTATATAACAACTCCACATTATTTCAGATCTCCTGTGGACTCCATGTTCTAGATGTATAACATGCAAGAACTGGGAAGTAATCCTCCCACTATACTTGGCATTGGTCAGGCCCTTAATAGAGTACAGTGTCCAGTTTGGGGCTCCACAATTCAAGTAGGATATGGAGAAACTGGAGATGGTCCAAGGAGAACAACGGAAATGATTAAAGGGATGAAAAATTGGACCTATGAGGAAAGGTTAAAGGCATTAGAGTCTGAATTAAAATTTAGATAGCTAGGTACTCAACTTCCTGGGCAGATCAATTTTCTCCTTATTTATGGAACACTGTTTTATATACTTCCTATTGTGAAAAACATATTTCTCTGTTTCATGACCTGGAGGTCCTAGAAATCCTTCTTGGTTAGAACTTAAAGGATTTTGCTGTGAAGATGAGAGCCTAACCTTTTAAGTAAGTTATCTCTACTCATGATCTACATCAAAAATTTCCCAGGGTGTGAATTTTCCAAGTGTACAAAAGAATTCACACCACACATGTGTGATTATTACCTGCTTATCAGTTCTATGTAGATTAGCTATAAATTACAATATTGGGCTAGTTTCAATTTTAACTCTTCAGCTCTGTCTGTCATTCTGTAATTTTGCTTTTCAGTGACATATGAACAGGGGGTTAAAGGAGACTGAACTATATACCTCAGTTACACTGGTAGCTACCAAAAGTTCACATATGCCCTTTGGCAATTCACTTAACCTCTTCTGGACCTCCCTTTTCTTGTCTGGAGAAAGAGGAGATGACTAAATTGATTATGTTAGATGTTTTCTAAGGTCTACTGCAGCTGAGACTATGTTTCTAATCTACAGACTACAAAATAACTTCCTGCACCAGGAGGATGATTTTAGGACAGTTATTCACTCGCAGCCAAACCTCATACATGACAGTCCATCTTCTTTCTCCCTTCCTTTCTTTGTCTCCTGCTTGGAATGTACTCTTTTGCTCACCTCAATCACAGAGAACCCCTTTAAGAAGAAGCTCAAGCATCACCTTCTCCATAAATTCTTTCCTAATTTCCCCCAGTTTCTAGCACTTTCCCTCCCAAACTGCCTTGTGTTTAATTTACTGTAGATTATATTTATGCACAGACACTTCTTACCTCCCTTATCACAAGCACATTTCAAGTAGGAATGGTTTAATTTTTTCATTTGTAACCCTGGTACCTAGTACAGTGCCTGGCCATTAGTAAGCACTTACTAACTGATTAATAGTAAATATCTTCTCTGGGAAAATACTTCTAATATTTGTGTAAGACAGAATAAAGAGAAGACAGTGATGATTAAGGACAACTGAGGACTGAAGAAAACTGTGCCTGTATAGGTCTTTAGAGAATTCTTGCGGAATGTCTATGCCTCACTGACTATAAGATCTTCACATTTCAAAATTCTGAAGCAAATATAATCAATGAGGTGTCTTTAAAAAACATTTTAAATACATCGCCTTTCTATATTAATAAATCTAATCAACTGAAATACACTCACTGAAATTTCTTTTGATTTGCCAATTTAACGGTCTTCCCCCACTTCTCCCAGGCTTACCATAAGGAGCTCTTCCAGCTAAGGGGTTTATTAATGGAGTTGGGTTACCGCTTCCTTCCCTTCTGTTTCGATCTGCTAGTGCTGGAAAATCTGAAAGGTCCAATCCTGTTACATTTTCACTTCCATCTAAACAATAACAAAATACATATGTTATAAATCTTTGCAGCTGCATAAAATCTGATGATTTTAAGTAACTATATAATAAAAACCGAATTAGCACTATCATTTTTGCATGGACATTATTTGAAACATTGTACTAGCCTTCATCATTACCCATCTAAGCACAATTCTGGGTAGAGAAGATGTTTTTATGCTTACAAAATAGGTGGTGGTGATGGTGGGGTTCGATTTCACATCTTTAGATGTT
This sequence comes from Bettongia penicillata ogilbyi, assembly GCA_023548195.1. Lineage (NCBI taxonomy): Eukaryota > Metazoa > Chordata > Mammalia > Diprotodontia > Potoroidae > Bettongia > Bettongia penicillata. The sequence goes on along the minus strand of JAJHZJ010000287.1, from coordinate 2,616,456 downwards.
AATAAAATACTATTTCCAAAAAAGAAAAAGTTATCTAACACAAAACATTTTGACCTATGACAAATTCCTAAAACCTCGATGAACTAAACATTTAGTAAAGGATACTTGAAAAAAACCCTAAAATTGTAATTCTGAGATAGTAAGATAATTGTCGAAAATTTAAGTAGTACTATGAATAATTGATTAAAATATATCAATTGTTTCTGAGTTATATATGATGATAAAGTACATTTAAGCATAAAACAATACAGTTCCCAAATTAATAAAATTTTAGAACCTGGGTTTGAGGTTATTATTTACACTACTCAAAAAGGACAATTTGTTTGAAAACTGCACCAAGCTAAAAAATAATTATTTTCTTCTTAGATTTAAAATGGATACTATAAGGGTGATGCTATAGATAAAAATTCTTAACCAGCTGAATTGACAAAAGTTCACTTTTCTTTTAAAGTGACAATGTCTTACTTTAAATTCAGAACTATGATCTACTTATAATTAACTAAGGTAAAAGTAATAAAAACATAGGAGGATGAAGAAAGGGAAACGCAGTAGGGATGGCATGCATTCTTTTATAGACTTCATCTGTTCTGTTATTTCAGAACTTGGAGGATCTATGACTTTCTGGGTGTGCATACTCGTTTTGCCAAAGAAGATTACAACCCTGCTATAGATAAAATTTCAGATAATTGCCATGAGTGAAAAATGTCATCACCTTATGGTCACCCTAGATAAATCTCTCAGCAGGCAAAGAAATATTTTGTACTACAGCTTGATGTTCTTATTTTTTCCTAGGCCTGTAACTGATGATCTGTTCAGTGCACTCTAGATGTAGAAACTCTTTACAATGATGAAAATCATCAACTCCTCCATACTTCCAACATCAGTCCCTCTATTCACTGTACCATGATGATGCCTCTCTTAAAGAAGCTTAAGTAATTTTCCAAATACAAGTAATGGAGGTATAATAGACCACACAGTAAGACAGATTTCTTTGTACTAGTTAGCTGACAAAAAAAAGAACCTATCATTTTAGTTAGACATCATTTTTGTAGCATAAATCATACCATCAGACTTAGTTCAAATAAATATTTACAAGTTATTCCAAAATTTTACAGTACTTTACATTATTCATAGATTTCTAGTATATTATAAACTGTATAAAACTGCAATATACACATTAATCCCAAACCTCACATTTCAATCTTTTTACTTTTCAAGGAATTTTACTGTTCTCGTTTAAAAAAAATTATTCTTGTATAAAGTATTTTCTAAAAGTTTTATTATAATATATTATATATATATTATTATAAAAAGTTAACTCATTCTACCTCTTCCTGCTCAAGCTAAAACCACCTCATGTCTGTTTCTAAGTCTATCTCACCCACTATTTTCTTACCTTTTCCCTATTTCAATTTATTTCAACCTTAACTTAAATTTTTCTCCCTCCTTTTTTTTTTGCTCCTAGTTAAAGGAACAGTTAGAGATCAACTCAAGTCTGAGATCTGTGCCTTTGCTTTCCATTAGAGACAAACTGGAGTCAGTGTATCCTATTACTAAACAGTCTATTACACAGTAAAAGATATGGTTAATATCAGACAAACAATTTTCAATGTAATCCAATTTTATTTTTCTTTCAATAACTGTAGTAAGATTAAGCTTATGAAAACTTAAAAATTATACAACATGATCAAGTGTTGATGTTTTGCAAACTTCTTATAGCTTTTTGAAAACTGTTTTCTTGCAGTCATGGTGGGGAGAACAGCTTCTGAAGGGCAATGGTTCCTGATATGGAAGAGATCTTTAATTGTGTTGATAATATGGATAGCCAAAAGCTGTTCACATAGTACTGTAATCTACATATTATAAAATGAAGCAGATAGCAAATATAACACATATACTATGCAGCTAAATAGCATCTCTACTTCTACTAAATAACTGGTAACATCCAAACATTGTTAAGTCCAGTTCATAACGTTAGAAATGCTGTGTATTAAGAGGAACAACCCAAATTACTTTATGCTTCAATAATGCAGAGTATTTTTTCTTTTAGGCTACTGTTTATGGAAGAAGCTTACCTGTTCCATTAAAAATGTTACTTGATAGAGAGTTATTCATTCCAAATGCCTGATTCCTGTTCATTCCAAATCCAGACATACTAGGTACACAGAAAACAGTTTTAGATATAATGTAAGAAGACTGTCAGCTGAGAAAAAAACAAGTGCATATTCTTGATTTCCTTGTTTCAGATTACATCACCTTTGGGAACTAATATCAATCTTATTTTACTAAATTCAATTTTTATTCTGCTTTAATTTGTCTGATCTGTTATAATCAATCAGATGAAAAACTAGGTTGTTTTTCTTCTTAAAGATTTTAATGAATAAAGTAAAAATAAGAATAAAACAGAACATGGTCAATATCCTGAGAGAATAAATACAGCTCAATAGTTTTACTTTAAGATTAGTTGATTTTCTGTGGCTTTTCTATGGCTGCATTTTGCTGTGCTATACAGAATATAATTACCAATGAATTAAAAGTGTTCTATAATATATCACTTCATTCATAACAACACTGATCTTCCAGGCTAAATGGCAAACTCCATGAAAACACAAGGCAAATTTTCAATTATTTTATTATCTCCCATCTATGCACATATGCAATTAATACTCAAAATGTGTGTTGAATCATATCTTTTTAAAGTATGCTTGTAAATTTTTTAAGGCTCAAAGGCATGTTCTTGAAAATTCCTATAAAACTGAATCTAAAGAAAATTAGGTTTTCTTCAATAGTGATTTTCTTCAATGTGAAGTATCTTCAATACTTCAAAAATACAAGTGAAGTATCTTCAATACTTCAAAAATCTGGGGTTTTATCAGTGTTCTATCTACCTTGATGATAAGTACTCTGAAACCTCTAGGCAGTCTTAAAGAGCTATGACTTCCAAGCTGAAGTCACTGGCCAATCTGTGATGATGCACTTCTCTAAACTTAATTATAGTAGTCTCAATTTAACAGGTATAAAGTCTATCATTCAGAGCCTTTCCAGTTTAGTAGGACTTACCAAAGGTTACATTCTAATAATACAGCCTTCAAAAACATAAGGTAGCCTCATAAGGCATCAAAAAGGAGGCCTTGAGATTACAAATAACTAAAAACTGTAATTAAAAAAAATGTAAATCCAATGTTGACAATGTATTACTTAAGACTATTTGTGTTCCCAGTGATCAGATGATCCACTGGTTTTCTAGCCAATAATGAGAAAATGCTATAACTTGATTATAAGATAGAATGAAAACAGGCTCTTTTAATCTATAATTGTGAGGTTAAAGGGAAGTAAAAATGCTTACAAAACATGATGCTAGACTATTACACACTGGAAGGAAGCAAGCCAATGAAAGATTTTGAAAGATATGGTCCAAACTGGTAATGCAAGGTATACTCAAACACAACTGTTTCATAGATGAGAAAAGCTGTTAATAAATATATGAAATAATTAAAGTGGCATTTCCAAGCCTTGTATTTGACAAACATTTAGAAGTTGTTTATACAAAAGGCCAAAATACCCAAATATATTTTTAATGACAAATAATAAATAAAAAATAACATGGGATGTGCTGCTGGGGATAGCTTGAACTGGCTCTGAAGCCTGTTGCCAAATTTTTGATTTGAGCATGTATAGCTCAGAAATAGGCAAACATTACAATTCAGGGCTTGATTTATTTGTTGTCTAGATTTTAGTGATGGAGAAAATGCTGATAATGGAAATTAAACTTAAAATGTCACATGGACATTTTTTTCCAGAGTGGGCTGTTAACCATTTACCAGCACACTCCTAATAACAGCTAGCAATTATGTAGCACTTTTAGATCTATAAACACTTCACAGATGTATCTCATTTGTTCTGCATTAAAACCCTGGGAGTAGTAGGGAGAAGTAGGCACTATTTCAGATTTTACAAAGTGAAGCACAGAACTAGCTGAGTGTCTGTAGCAACATCTGAACTCAGGTCTTATTGACTCCAAGTCTAGCACTCTTAATAACTCTGCCATCTGTGACTTCCTCAACATGAAAAACAATTTAGTAGGATGAGCTGAAACAAGTACAAAGACAAATTGATACAAATTACAGTACAAGTACAAAAGCAGGGGTATGAGATTAGATGTAATACTATAGGTAAAAAGATTGCAAAGAGGTGACAGCATATAAAATACTAGATAGCAATAAATTACAACAGGATGGCCAATAAGACTAAAAGTATAAATAATAGGAACTTGTAGAATGAAGAATAAATAGACACTCTTCTAATTACCTAGAAATATTTGAAGTACTTATAGAGTACAAACAAAAGAGAAAGTGGAATAAAATGTGATCATGTCAAGGCCTTCTGAAATGCTTCATCCCAAAGTTCCCTATACCAATTTTTTTACAAACATTGACCAATTAATACCTAATAAAGTACTACTATTTTAAGAAAGTTTCATCTTATTGACTAGACACAACTAAATTGTCCAAACTGGGAAACCATTTAAAGGTGGGTAAGTAGCTTTACTGCTCCCTTCTGAGATTATGAAAATCAAAGTGCCAATATCATCACCCATTTTCTCCCTCCAAAACAGAATTTTGTTTGATTGACACAAACCTGACCTTAAAAGACAAAAACAAAACTAAAAAACTTTCATCTTCAGGAAGCTGATAGTTCCCCAAAGTAGAACTTCATACAGAGGCATTTGGTAACAAAAAAGTCACTTTCACATCATGTCATCTTAAGATAGATATGGCATACCCCATTTTACTGGTGAAACAAACCCTTGAAGAAATGACTCGTCTAATTTGCCAAAGCTAGGTAGTAGTAAACTTGGAACCCTCATCTTTTTAAGAGGACTAGAGGGCTGGTTTGAAAATCACCAATTCTCTTAATGACATGCTGTGTTAAACAGAAAGTGCAAGACTTGTGGTAACTCAGGTTTTAATAAAGAAAAAACTTACCAGCAAAATTTACCTGATGAAACCCAGCAACCCAGTCATGATTGCAATTTATGATGATATATGATGGTAATCAATACCAATTATTTTGAACCACATCTGTGATGTCACTGGTATACAGGACTCATGGTGCATAAACAACTCTACCAATACAGAATGGTACTTGCTGTGCAAAGGAGAGACTTGGGGAGTTGAACAGGGAACTGAGTTTAAATGACAAGGTGTATGTCAGAAGCAGGGCATAACTCTAGGTCTGTCTTCCTGACTCTAAGGTCAACTCCCCATCCACTTTGCTGTGGTACCTCTCCTTATAGCTACAAGTTTAAGTTTTCTTTGTGTAATAAGGTTTTATCATTCAATTATTTTTTTTTAAAGTTTACAAAAACAATATAGAAAACTCTAAGAGAGATAGTGAGTCAAGAATAATTCTTGCAGTCAGGATAGTTTGAGTTCAACTAAATGCTCCAGGAAGCTCATAAAGAAGCTAAGATTCAGAGCAGTTGTCAATCTGGGAGTGAATGAAGTCACAGGTCCAATTTAAAAGTAAGACAGAACACACTTAAATATATCTCCTAAAAACTGGCAAGCTACTGAAATAGCTCCTTCCATTCCTAGTATTGTAAAGGCAGTAACTGCTCCAGCTACTCTTTCTTTCTTCTCAATGAGGACACCAGGATAGATCAATTTAACAAGTCTCTCTGATTGAGTCCCTTGGCACCTGGGGCTATCACAGCTCATGCCTGTCTAATTTCAACCATAGATTACTCCCACTATCTGCACTTTCCCTCCTACTCAGGTGATGTTACACAGACCTGGAGGAAATCAAAAAACTATGCTGACTGATACGGTATGCTATAAATTCATGCCAGCTGATTTCAGGCAAGTCCTTGCTATAGCACAGTAATTCTACTACCTTCAATTGATTTTCCATTCCACTCATGATAATTGTTCTCCCAACCCCTTTTTCTTCTTCTCAGTACTCACATTTTATCTACGGAGGACCTTTGTTTCATATTTCCCTGAAAAACTGAGGCCATCTGCCAGGCAGTCACTCTTTTCTCCTCCTTCTTATCTCATATCCTCTGACATCATGTTCCACACTAAATCGCCCTTCACTCCCATCTCCTTCTGCTTGCTAAGGCCAACTCCTCTACAGGTGGAATCAATATTCCATTCCTTTCCATCTTCTCCAGTAGATTAAACTGTCTCTATCAGCACCTTCACTGTCTCTAAAATCTTCAGTCTTTCTCAGTGTCTCAGCTGCTAATCTGCTTCCTACAAACATGCCCAACTCTCCATCATCCTTTAAAAAACAAACAAAAAACCTTCAACTAGATTCTGAAAAGCCTGTTAGCTACTGACCTACATCTTTCCTTCCCGTCTCAGCTAAACTTCTTGACCAAGTCATCTATACTAGAGGCTTTCACTTACTTTCTTCTCATTTGTCTTTAAAAACCCTCTGCAATATGGCTCCCTACCTCATCATTCAACTGAAATGGTTTTCGCTGAAGTTACCAACAATCTCTTTTCTGCACAACACTGGTCACCTTCTTCTATGTAGTTTCTCCTCTTTGGATTTTTGTGGCTTGTTAACCCTGAGTATCCCTCAAAGCTCTTGTCTTGCCCATACTTTTCTTTCTATATTCTCTCACTTGATGATTTAACTCTCAAGGGTTCCATTATCACATGTAGACAGATGTCTGCCAGATCTCTATGTTGAGACCTATATGTCTTGAGCTTTCCCTCTTTAGGAAATGCGTGTTGGACATTTTGAACTCAGATTGCCTACAGGCATCTCAAACTCAATATGTCTAAGACAGAACTTACTATCTTTTCTCTCAAACTCTCCCATCTTCTGAAATTTTCTATTATTTGTCCAGAAAACCATAAGCCCCACAGTTATCCAAGTTCAAAACCTCAGTGACATTCTTAATCCCTCCTTTTTGTTTACCATATATATCCAATCAGTTGTCAAATTACACTATTTCTTTCTTTAGTACATCTCTCACTGATGTATGCTCTCTCCTCATACAGTGACCAGTTAGTGCAGATTTTCTTGACTGTAGCAACAGCCTTCTAATAATAATAATCAACATGACCATGTCATCCCCTTGTTCAATAAGCTCTACTGGCTCCTTATTATTCTAAGACCAATTATAAATTTCTTTTGTTAGTAATTCAGAGTCCTTTATAATTTAGCCCCTTCTTACCTTTCTAATCTTTTCACATTCTGTTCCTTTCCACACACTCTAACAAGATAAGCCCAACTGATCATCACACAAACACTTCATTTCTGTCCCAACATCCATTGTTAGGATACCAGGCATTAAGACCCCAATCTGGTACTCCCTCGTTTAGGAGACCTTTCCTGGTCTCCCTAAGCTGCTAGGATCATTTTCTCTAAATTACTTTCCCTTTATTATATATTTATCTTGAACAGTCTGATTTAGATATGTTGTTTCCCCCCATTAGAATGTAAGCTCCTTGAAGGGAAGAGACTTTTAAAAATTTATTTTCTTTTTATTCCCAGCACTTCCCACAGTACCTCGTACATAGTACTCAATTAATAATGCTTGCTGTGGTTATAAAAGTGGATATTTTAATATAATTAAGCAATCTTCCACAACCCCCACCCCTCTTGAAAAAAAAAATAAACCTTAAGGCCAGAAAGTTTGGGCAGAACTGAGATGGAAAAAAAATGAAATCTCTGACCTCAAGTATGAGATGATGTACCATTATGAATTCATGGAAAAAGAGTTGAGGATATGAGCAGAGTAGTCAGCATGAATAGTAATGCTGGCAAGAAATCAAAACATAAACAGAAAGACAATTTCTATACATGCAGTATGATCTGATTGAGCTTACCTGTTCACAGTAAAAGGCTGTCTAGAGGGCTGCTGCTTTGGCATACATATTATGCTTGGCGAGCTTCTGTTCGGGCTACCTAACCCTGAACTGCTCATGCTATTTGTCCTGCTGGCAATTCCAATGCCCTGACCAACCTGGGAGTGGTTGATCATATTCCTAGGATTCATAGGTAATATACCCCTGAAAAAGAAATTGTTTATAAAAGATGGAGTCTTGAGAATCCCTCATTAAATTTCTAAACCAAACATTTGTGTCATAATCTAGATCCCCAGTGTATTTTTTAAAACAATATGATTCATATTTACTAAACTCTTCATATACTTTCTTTAGGTACTGGTGGAAGAACAGGCAAATCACATTAGGAATTATTAGAAGACAAAACATAAAATGCCATTAATTATAAATAATGGGAGAGAATACATCATATATACCTGAGAATATGACCTTTTCTAAAGTTAAAAGCATATGTTCTTACTCTCTGTTAATAAATGGCAAACTACAAAAATGGAAAGTGACATGTACTCTTAAACCCAATCACTCCTGCCTTATCTTTTTTTGGGAGGAAGGTACAATTTGAGAAAGTGGGAACGATGGGAAGATACCTGTTAGAATCACTGTGTCAAAACAAAATGAAGCAATAAATCTTGTAGAATCAAATTTCTTTTTAAAAGAATTATGTTCATTCTAATTTCTTAATAGTATGCACACTATTCATTCTTTTTGACCTTACCTTTATAAGGAAAGATATATTATGGAAATGTTTCACTCTACTACAATACAAATATTTAAATTAAGTGAAAGTATAAAGATAGTGCATGAATTCCCTGCCTCAATGAAAAGCACTGAACCAGAAAAAAAAGGTGTTTCCTTCTTTTTTAAAAATAAAAACAAAGCTAAATAGATTGTCTTTTTCATAAAGTAAGATAATAAACATAGATCTAGCTACACCACTACATAAAGATATAAAGATGTAGATTTTAAAGAAAAATTTGAGATTACTAATAAATACCTGCTTGGAGATGGAGGCGTGTGAAGTGACATTGTTGGTACCCCTGTTGTTGGCGTGACGTGGCTTGGTAACTGAGTGCCTTGTGATAAGCTGCGATTTAACTGAGGGGTATTGTTGCTCATTCCCCTCATTGGAAGGCCTAGTGTACCTATTAAAATTATAGGAGGGAAACATAACCAATTTTGAAAAAATCCAAAATATAGCATTAAGAAATTACGAAATTACAACTTTCTAATTATGTAACTTTAACTTCTCTGAATGGCATCTTTAAAGAAATTTTCTACCTCAAGATATTCTCTAATCTACAAGATTTTAAACATGGAGGTTAGTTACACGTATTTTTGGTACTATAACATTCAATTAAGAAGATTAATGTGTCCATGGTTTGACAATAGATCTATGTGCTTTGTTAAAGTCCATGGACCAATATTTTCATTTATTTTATTAAGATCAATTGTGCAATGTTAACGCTTTATTTAGAATCCATTTCTATTAAGCTCTTTAGCTGCCAAGCTTAAAGTATCAGTTACTTTGTAGGGAAGTTTAATTCTGTTTAGTTTATATTTTTTTAATTTTAATTACTTTTACTGGTATGTGAGACATGGTAAGACTGACTTAAAGAAAATATTTCCATTTAGAGAATATATTCAAAAATAAGAAATTATGTTGGCAAAAGTTAACCAAAAAAGTTACATGACACCATTGGGACTTGTCTACCAAAAAATTTTTAAAAGATTTCCATTCATTTCAGAGCTTTGATACTAACTGATCTAATGTTGATCTAATATCAAGGATTGAAGTGTTTTAAATTAGTGAATTTCTCAGAAAAGTTTAACATTCATGAACTAAAACACAGTAACTTGGTCAGGCTTTGATGGTAACTGTTCTAAAACAGGAGATATGGAAAAATATTTAACCTTTTTTCTTCATAGCTCAGAGACAAATATAGGCTTTTCCAGTTTTGAACTATAGAGTTAGAAGGGGTCTTATACCTAGCAGAGTTCAGGCACTTCATAGTACAAATGAGGAATCTACTTCCAGGCCTGCTTTTAATGATACCTTCTCAAAAAGACCTTTTAATTTGCAGCTTTTAATCTACTATGAATGGGCAGGAAAAGCAGATCACAAGAATTTAAAGCTGAAAAGGACTTTGGAGATTATCTAATTTTATAAATGATGAGCCCAGAAAACTCAAGTGAGCTACACAGCATGTGAGTGTCAGAATCCAAGCTTAGGTCTCCTGAGATCTAACATTTACTCTTTCTACAAAACCCAGAAATCATACTATGTTAATTGTACCCATATATCTGACTGTTGTCTCTGCGTTCACAGAGAAAAGATTTGTATTATGAATATCAAAAATGCCCATCTCTATAGTCTAAATTTATAAATACTTCAGTACTTAAAAGATCTATGAATTCAGCTGTGATTTCATCCATGTTGGAGAATGTTCTAGATGGTTCAGGAAATTTGTGCAAAAGGGTGAAGGGAAATAGCATGAATAAAGGACACTGGCAAACGATCCTCAATTCTCTCATCTTAACTTTAAAATCACCTTTCTTATTCTAAAAACCAAGCAACATTTCACTGATTCAAGAACCTAATGGTTGCTTTTTTTTTTTTAAGGATGTGAAAAGGTGATAAGAAATATATGTTAAGAGTCAACATGGCCCTAAGTGAGAAATTAATGAATTTAAGATATCACATGAACGCTGTTGTACACAGTGACCCATATTTTCAAGGTTCTCTTTGAGAATAACCAGAAGGGTGCCCTCCACATACCATGAAGGTAAAGGTGAGTTAATTTTTCATTCTCTGGCATGATGAAGTACTATTTCTCAATTCCTGTATCACTACAATCTTTTGTAATACAAACAATGCTGATTTATTATATAGGAAGCTGGTAAGCTTAAAATTCAGGCAGCAAAACTCCTTGATTTCTATGGACTAAATAACCATAGTTGTCATAATATATATACATGGTGCTTAGCAGTGTTTAATTCAGAAATAAAAAACCATGGGCAAGCTGACCCTTTGTTATATACCACTTCTGGGGAGTGCACAATGCCCTGTGAAGCCTGAGGCCATAATACTATTAATGAGGCAACAGAAGGCTGGACTGGAAAGGAAGAGCCCAAATAAGCAAAATAAAAAGTGTATGCTTCTCCAAGTTTCCCTTCCTCTCTATTCTAAAAGAACCTCTCCCAGGTCACCTCAATTCCTTTTCTTGCTTTCTGTAGTAGAGGTTCTTAAAACGTCTGTGTATGCAATTTGGCAAGCCCATGGACACCCCCCCCTCATTATAATGTCTACTGTTTACATTAATAACTGAAGGAAATGTTAAATTATAATTAGAAGTTACTGAAAATGAAGGTGTGATTTTTTTCCAGTCCAACTTCATAACCCCTCACCCCTTAATCCCTGCCTGCCCACAACCCACCCCCCCAAATCTATCCATGGCCACTGTAGACTCTAGGTTAAGAAGCCCTGCTGTATACACCATTCTATCCTAAATATGTAATTTTCATTGTAGGTGTCCCAATGAGATTTATTTCTTATCCTCCTTGGCCTGGAAGTGGAATCACAGAATGTTATAGGCCAAAGGTATCTAAAAGAAAGATCATCTAGTTCATTTCCTTTATAGATGAAATAACTGACACAGGTTTAGGGACATGCCCAAGGACTTCCCCAAGATCACAATTAAAGGTCGAACAAAAATTAAAACCAAGGTTTCCTGACTTAAAATTTAATGCTCTTTCCACTAACCATGGATAACAAAAATTGCAGAGTGGTCTGGATACAAAACTATGACCCCATTTCTTTTTTAAAGCCCAATTCAAATACTACCACTCCTCTCCTAAATAATACTTCTCCCCGAAGCCTTCCCTAATCTCTGGAACAAATAATAACTTCCTTCATCAGCAGAGTGATATGCTGACACCTTCCTTCCCTCATCCTTATGCTTACTTTTCTTCCTTTCTTCTTCCTCATTTGTTTCTCTCTCTCACTTGTTTTGTTATTCTCTTTTCTCTTCTTCCTTTTTCCATCTTTTTCACTGTAGTCAAATATATGCCTTTAATAAAATCTGCTATGTCTACTCTCCTGACTTCTACAATTTTAACCTACAGTTGCTTAATTCTTTTCATGATGACCATTTCTCCCAAATCCATTTCATGGTTTGCTATAAAAGAGAATATCAGAAAAATTATGAACTTGAGAAATATCAAATCAAAGAATTTCTCATACCAGTCTTTTAAGAAAGGAAGATCTAAATACAACAAAACATTTAGTCAACTATAAGTTGGCACACTTCGTTCAGTTTATTATTTGAGCTAAAAGTCAAAGAAGATGGCGTGAATAAAGAAAATGTACAAATAATCTGCAATGTTCTTACTTTAACATTCAATATTCACCATGCTCCCTCCCCAGAACAATTAACATTTAAATGATGTCCGCTTCAGGCTACAGAACAGGCTAACCAGTTTGAAAAAAAACAAAGGTCAGAAAAATCTGAAACACACAGGAAAATAGGAATGGAATATTTCCAGATGAGACAATCAGCCTTCAGATATTTCATAATATGCCAATTAATCTCAAAGCTCTATATAAGATTTGATATTAGGAGACAAATTGTTTTTACTCATTTACTGAACTGTCATTGCTGATCCATCTCTCCCACAACTACAATCGTAGTTCAGGACCTCTCACTTTGCTTCCTGGCATCCCTGACTCAAATCTCACAACTCCAGTTCAGTCTAAACATTGTGTCAAAGTAAGGCAGATCTGACTTTGTCACTCCATGACTAAATCAACTCCAATGGCTACCTGAGAAATGTCTCTCAGGTGAAATACAAACTTCTTTAGCTTGAAATGCTCCCCAAAACATGACCTGATTTTTACCCCTCTTACTGCCCATTACTCCCCTTCCCACACTTTGTGGTACAGACAAACTGCATCACTTCTTTCTGCCCCTCACAAAGAACACTCTATCTTCCACTCTGCAAGGGCCATTCTCCATGGTAGAAATTCACTCATAGGAAGGAATCCTGTCCACTTCATAGCAACTCTTCTCCTTCAAGCCACAGCTCAAGAACCATCTTCTGCATGAAATCTTTTTCCTGATGTCCCCAGCTATAATTATCTTCAGTACCTGGTACACAGTAGGTGTTTAATAAACTATCGTTTTTTATTCCTTGATATTTAACTATTTTGTGTTTCTCTGTATATATTCACTCTATATTTATTCTACACTAACCTATGTATGAACTTATAGTCTTCTTCCACTAAAATATAACCTCCCTACAAGTAGGGACTGTTTCATTTTTAAAATTTGTAACCCTCGTGCTTACCACAGTTCCTGGCACATAACAGGCATGTAACAAATGCTTACCTTACTGATTCATTTACTAAACTGGAGTTTCAAAGACACACTTGATTTAGTGTTTATTTAATCAGAAAGGGTCATTGCAAACCTTTTATTTTCTATTATGCTCATACCAAACAATAGTCATATTTACAAAGTCAGCACATAATATCTTGGGATTATGATAACTAAACAGGTGAAAACAGAAGTATTTTGTCACTGGAAAATTAGTATAATAAAAATCAATTCAACAATTCTTTATTTTGTTATCTACTATGAATGGAGCCAAAATGGAGGTCACAGTCTAATGTCATATTAGTAGAAGGAGAGGGGATGATAACTATAATGCACAAAAGTACATAATCAGAAAGGTATAAAATCTGATGGCTCTTCTGTAATGTTAATCCTCCTTGACTTCTCTGAGGCAGTTGACACTACTAATCACCCTTGCCTCCTAGTCTCCTATCTGGGTTTTCGTGACTGTGGCTTTCCTGGTTATCCTTCCATCTGTCTTTGAAAGCTTCTCTCTCTCTCTCTCTCTGACTATTGTAGGTACTCTACATAACCCATCTTGCTTAATGGGTCTGACAGGTTATTATGACAATATTATAACTTGTAAGAAAAGGCTGAGTAACAAGAAAGAAAGAAGGAGAATGATTTAGGAATATCTGAAAGATGTAAGAATTTTATAAAGTAAAAAAGGAGAAACAAAGGAGGATGCTGAAGTTGGTAAGATGGGAAAGGAAGTTGAATATGGCAACTTTGTGGCAGTTGACACAACTGGGAAGAGAGAAGCAGCAGCCACATAAAAGCACTAAGAACTGAATACTTTGCTTACAGAAAGTAAGGACAGCAGGAGAGAGTTTGCAGTGACATGCAAAGAATGATATTTCTCTTTCTACAAGAGCCAAGTATTTGTCTCCTATGTTTGAAGTTCGGCACAGAATTCTACCTAGAAGAGAAGGTAAAGGCGCACAAAAAAAAATCTCTCCATTCTCCAGAGTATAAAAACACCTTTCTTTCTTTTTTAAAGAAGGCACTGAATTAGAAAACAAACAAAACAAACCCAAAAAAGGATTTGCAAAGACAAGGAAATTCTAACCTGTGTCACAAGACTAAAAACTGACAGAGAAAATAAGGAAAAAGATGACAGATCATCTGATGCTATGTCGAAGATGTGTAACTCTTGTTAAAGAGAACATAGGCCCTCTAGGAAGGAAGCTTGTTATGTTAAGAAATATTGATATAGATCTAAAAGAACCTCTAGTTAAGCGATTATCTTGATGACTAAGAGGCAATTAGATAACTACAGTGGTCTCCAGATTAACTGGGACAAAGAAATGTAATTAAATTTATTTACATATAATAAACCTTACAACTTTCTACATCTTTAAGAAATGCTAAATATATAATATATCCCTCTTTTGCGGCAATCACTTGTTTTATACAATTTGGCACTGAGTTAACACATTCTTGAGTTCATCATGAGACCATATATCACACTGGAGAAAGTGAACCTTTGAAGAACAGTCCATTTTTCCAAATCTGGCCTTGATCATATAGCCAAATAGTTTTCAACAGAGTTTAAATAAAGTAATCAATGCATGTTTATCTCCATCTTCTGGATAAATTTCTGGGCATGTTGCAATATTCTATGTGCACAGGGGATTTCTGTAATTCTTGAATGATTCTGTTTTTCAGTATATCAATAAATTTATAAGCAGTGGCACTACTTCAATAGACACAAGACTCCCAAGGGGTCAAATGAAAATTTTAAAAATTTCCAAATTTTTTTTTGGTGGCTGTTTTACAATCTGATCAAGATGTTCAGATCTTATAAGATCACCTTGGTACAACCTTGAAAGAAAAAATAAGCTTCATCAGTTTCACTGTAAAAATACCTTTTTTTCCAATCTTCAGCATTCTAGACTTCGTACATCTTGCTCACACAAAACATTTTTTCTTCATACCAAATGTTTTTGTTTTTAATAAATGTGTCTTCTCACTGTTCTTTCCACTTCAAGAAAACTACTCCATATTCTGAAGATCTCTGTTTTCTGAAGATTAATTAGGCTGTTTTGCAGGAAGTTTGTCAGTTCTTGCACTGTTTTTTGTTTCTAAACGTGTTCCATATGACTGGTTCTTTTTCATGTAGGCGTGAATGATCCTTGAAATGTCTGACTTCCCCACACCAACAAATGCTTCAATATCTCTAACAGTCACTGAAGTGTGCTCTTTAAGAGCCACAACTTCTGCAGGTGTTCTTGTGGTAATATCCATTCTTCTAAACTACAGAATTAAAAACATAACAAGATTTGTATAGCATAAAATCCAAATTGAATACTCATCTGACAGAGAACTAAACGTGGAGAACCAGCTCAATTCATTTTCAACTGATCTGATACTACGAATTAGCCTAGTATCAGCAGAAGTAAACACTAATGGTCACCAATGTCACAAAGTAAAATCATAATATAATCATTGTTTTACTCCATGTAATTTCCATATGACTATATTTGTTAATTTCACTATAGTAACACAGAGGTTTCCTATACCCTGTGCAGGTGTGCAGAACAGGTAAGGAGGTAAAAGAGCACCTACAAGCCCCTAAAAAGTTCTAGTCACAAAGCTCAGATGAATTGCCTGACTACTAAAAGAACTAGTAAATGGGGTAGCTGGTCACTGTCAATGGTTTTTGGAAGATCATGGTGAAAAAATTAGAGGTACCGCTGCAATGAATGGGGTAAACTCTTCCCAAAAGGAAAGAGGAGTCAGTAAACTATAGGCTAGTGACCTTGATTTTGATTCCTAGAAAAATCTAGATTATACTATTGAAATGAAGGCAAATGAATACCCAGGAAAGGAAGTAATCACAAAAAGCCAAGATGATATTCATCGAGAACAGCATATCAGACTATTTCCCTTTCTTTTGGGGCAGGGTGGGGGGAAGGGACATTTTCAGACTGGCAGATGAGGAAACAATCATAGAAAACACCTTACCTAAATTTGAGGAAAGCCTTTGACAACTCGCGGAAGATACAAATGTAGATTAGAAACCTTAAATCAGATGGATTCAGAAGTAGCTACATGGTTGGCACCCAAGAGGAGGTCTTACTAATTTATTGTCAGATTTGCAGAACTATATTTTGCCCTTTGCTTTTAAACATTTTTTTAGTATGTTTACCAAATTGATAAATTATAAACATAGGAAATTATCTAATATGTTGGGTGAAAGAATCAGGATCCAAACGACTTCTTTTGCTGGGTCTACAGAGCTGAACTAGGAACAATGGGTACAAGACAGAGGGGCAAAGTTAAGCTCCATGCAAGGAAATGCTTAACAGTAAGAGCCATCCGAAAGTGGAATGGGCTGCCTCAGAGGGTAGGGACATCTTCCCACTTATAGCTATTCTTGTTAACCACTGCTGGATATGTTGTTAAGGAGATTCTTATTATTCAGTTTGAACTAATCTAGGGGTCCCATCCAACTCTGAAATTCTATGAATTTTAATGACACATCACTGGTTATGTGACAAGAGTTATACTTTCAATTAAAAATCAGTAGTTGTAAGCTAAATATTAATAAATATCTCAATAAAATGATTCAAATCATGAGTGAACATTTTAAAAACAATGTAATAACACTCTGATAAAAGTAAAAGATTTACAAATGAATCAAAGTAACAGTATAATGTTTTATTATTTAAAGAACTCTTTGGAAAGCCTGACATTTGTCTCCTTTTACCACTGCTGCTGTCTTCATCATCTCATACCAAGTATCTCTGACTTCTCCCTTAGAGACATATATCACAATTTCCAGAGGTTTACATTTATTTCAGTGTCTTATTTTTAAATGAACTTCTATATGTGAAGTTCCCTAACTTATAATTTCTCCCTTCAGTCTTTAGGATATCTTCCACATGGATAAAAGTGACATGAACAACACTTAAGCTTTCTTGCATAAGTCATTTGTAACAGTAAGTTATACATTTTTTGTTCATAATTTCCATATATCTCACCCTACAGTTTCTTCAAAATTCCCTGGTGGATGCTACTTTGTTCCAGTTATCATTTATAGCCAGTTTGTTCAATCTATTTCTAGTTGAGAAGATAATATAGGAATTAAAGCTTCTTTGTTTTCCTCAGTAAGGACAAAAGCAAAAAACTCATTTAGCTTTTAAGTTCTCTTTCTTTTTATTCCTGAATCTATCTTTGTACCTCAGAGATCAAATGACACCTCTGATTTTATAGCTGGCTCCCTCCTATTATCGTTGGCTTTAGAGTCAATATTCTAAAATGCTCCTCCAGTTCTTTTTGGGTTTGCCTAGTTTGTATTTTGACAAGAACTATCACAAGTCTTCCTCATTTAAACAATTCTTTTCATCTCTTCTCTTTTATCATTTGAGGGAGAGGGCAACCTTCAACTACCATCATTAAGGGGCAAGAGAAGAGGGTGACAACTCCTGAAACAAGGATTATGGAAAGAGTAAAGGGTCTTGAGCTGGAGGATAAGAATCACTCCCATAAAAGAGATGTAAGGGACGTTAGCAAAGTTGAGGGAATAAAGAGGCAGGGCAATCCAAAACAAAATGAGATGTGGCATAGCTGTAGAAAGGGGTACTTGACTTTGAAATTTAACAGACCTGGGTTTGAATCTCATCTCCAGTGTTCACTAGCTGCATGATCATGCATAATTTAACCTCCTGTCATTGGAGTTTCCTCAACTATAAAACAGAGACAATAAGATCTGTACCACCTAATTCATAGGGGGCTGGAAGGAAAAAGCACACTGCAAACTTTTAAGCATTATGTAACTATGTTGCTGACAAAGTGAATTAACCAACAATCAGGTTAGTCTGGAGAATAAGAGCCTACATGGGAAATGCTATTTAACTGGATGATAATGACTATTTCTTTGAGGAAAGGACTGAGGTAATAAAATAAGATAGAAGCTATCATTTTAAAAGGAGGAAGAAAATATTTTTCTTGTTTTCTAACTCTAGCTTTTATAGAATTGGTCTTTTTTTCTGTAAAAATGCTTCTAAAATGTGTCAGTGAAAGAGTGTCTACTATTCAAACTTATGTTTCATAGATAACACTTTAAAAGTATGTACCTCCATTTTATATATCTTGATGATGTGAGAATCACAAGTTTTCAAGATCTCTAAATTTTCTTTTTTGTTGTGGACAACAACAACCAAATTTTTTGATGCACAAAAAAGAGAAAAGACTGTATAAGAAAATGAACTATTTACATACAATCTATTTTTTAAAATGTATATAACTTAACAATGCAACAAAATTTCTATATTTGTGTTCCCTCTGAATTATTTTATCTTTATGCATTAAAAAATGTGTTACTGACACCCTTTTTAAAACGTTTAGCACTGCACACCAAGCCTTCTCCTCACAATAGTCAAGCAAGACAAATCACAAATCGGTCATGTCTCAGAATGCATGTCTGATTCTGTAACTCTAATTCATCACGTCTCTGTCAAAAGATGGGGGTTTATTTCATTACCAGTCTTTTGAAGTCATGATTGGTTACTATTAAACAGATATTTTTCTTTTTACAATTTGTGTGACAACCTGAATAGGAAAGAAAATGCAATTTACTAATTTAATTTCAAATACAAATCCATATTTTCTCCTAATGAATATGAATTTAATGCCAAGTTTAAAATCTATGTATATGAGTACAGTAACTGGACCAAAAAGAAAGAAGAGGGGATAACAAAGATTGTGAAAATATTTGTATTTTACCTCAAATTACAGTACTAACAATACAGATAAAACCTGACAATTTATTAAAATTGCTTCTAAATTTACCATCTTACTCATAAGACCCTAATACCTGCTGAAAAGACAACTGGTCAAGCAATAATCACTAATTACCCCCTTTGCAATGCCTCATTTTATTTGGATGGTCACCCACAAAGTAAAAGTCTATCTGGAACACACCAGGAGAGAAGATATTTAGCTGTAGCAACTACAGTAATCACTCAACAACTTTTTTTTTTGTTATAACTGTGATATGCTAATGATATCTTTAAAAAATTTAAATAACACTTTAAAGATGTTTCTTGATTTCTTTTTCAATATATAATTTTATCAGATTTTTATGTATATCTTATTTATATTTATTTTATATTTATCAGATATTATCAGCCATTCCATAAACAGATATGTTACTTAGTAAGCTATTTCAGGTAAAACATGTGTAATTATAATCTCATAAACTAAACATGAAGTGGCAATAGTTGTGAGGAAGACAGGTTTGAATAGGTTAGAATTACAAAATATTTTAAAAGAATAAAACATGTAATTGCAGAAAAAGAATTGATACCAACTGGAACTCCTGAATTCTAATCCAGAATATAGCCATGAACAAGCCAAAAAAACTAACTGGGCCTCATTTTCCCATCTATATAATAAATGAAGTGGACTATAAAGGTTCATCTCTTTTAGTACTATAAAAGACAGAGTAATACTATGGCAAGTAATATGGAGTTGTGCTAAAGAAAAGTGTTATTTTTAATCTAGCTAAAGTTGTATGAAAGTTCAATAAAATGTGAAACACTATTTTTATAAAGTAACATTATTTTTAGTATGAAATTGAATTCTCTTAAAATACCTGTAAGTTATCTTAAGTAATATTCTGGCAAACTTGTTTATACTAACTTTTCTTAGCAAATTTTTTTATCAAAGCTATTGAAATGGTAAAATTTAATATGATCCACGTGCAAAATCATTCTAAATGAGCAAATTATGAATTAATGAGGTTGCATAAGAATGCATATGAAAAAGACCGAAAATGTCTACTCTTTTGAAATTCCCCATTAATGCACATATAGGTAGCTCTATCTTTATTTGAAAGGGAACCCCGAAATAAATGCAAATTCTTACTTTGTTGCCCGTATAAACTTGCCCCAAACTGAGACAGCTGACCTGATGTTGATGGTGATGCCAGCATCTAGAAACAAATTAATTATATTAGAGTATAAAGAGCTATACATAGCACTCAATGAACTTATTAGACTTTAGTAATGTTACAAATGTTTTATATGCTACTACAAATGTAATTCATTCTTATAGCTCTCAAAGTGCTCATAAGATATTAAGAACATAAAAGCATAAAATATAAACAATTTTTAAAATTTATTAAATTGGACATTTCTTAGGTACATAAGTAGATAAAGTCAAACTGTAAAAATGAAATTAGTTTTCTGTAAGTATGGAATTTTTAAAGTTAAACTAAACTGTTACATTATACTGAATATACAGTTTAAAACATATCCTCAGGAAGTTATGAATCCAATAAATTCTTTAAAAAATATATAGGAGTGTAGTATCCATGATATTAAAACAGATTACAAATCCATGAAAAAGTATCTAGCAAAACTGTTTTATATACTTACAGGTTCACTTACTCATTATTTAGTAATAACAGAAAAATTTCCTTTATATTAATCAATTACTACTTTTATTAATCGATTATACACATATTTCAAATGACTTTCAAAGTAGTTATAGTATTCCCATTAGGAGAAAAGGGGTCAAAATATTAAGAATGAATAATTACATATATGGAAATTTGGGTTCTTTTAGGACTTACTTCTAAAATTCTCAGAGCCAAATCATTAAAACAAAGTGGTAACTACTTTCTATCTACCCACTGCTTTTTAAGAGACATGCTTCTTTGAAGAATACTCATCCTCTACAAGATTTATCTAAATCAATTTAACATATATAAGAAGATTTTATTCCAAAGCCAAAATTTTGTGAAAAGACTGAAAAAAATAATCCATGATTCAAAAGACATTAAAAATTATTTGAAATTTAATGATCTAGAATTTTAAAACACCAAGTCCAAATTTCAAAGAACTATCAAAAAAAGTAACAGAATAGATGATTACAGCAAACACTGATAACACTTGCATTTTTCCAATTCAATTTAATTCAACAAACTATATAAAGTTATACTATTAAGTCTGTTATCTGTGCAAAGTACAGTGGGCTAAAAGCTGGTTCTAAGCTGGACACTACATTAAGTAAGATAAACATAAAGCATTAATGGGCAGAGGGAGCAGAGACAAACACTGAAATGATTATAAAATAAATGAAAAAGCCAGCACAAAAATAAGAGCCATGCCCTTTCATAAACACAGGTAAAGAACACACAGAATGGACTGTATGTGCTTGTTATCCTCTGAGGTGAACAAATTAAAGTTATTAGATAGAAAGGCCACTGTGTTGATTTCACTCAATAACAAAAAGACTCTGGCCACAAGTGTGATTTTTAAGAGGTCTCAGAAAAAAAGAAAAACAGTATCTGCTAATTAAAAACAGATATTCCACGATAACTATAAGGTCAATGATAATTATAAAAATCCAGGATTATGGAAGGAAGAACATTATATCCAACTACATTTTTGACAATGTACTTTTCTAATGCGACATAATAAGATTACAATTAGATATTTCCTCTCTACTCAATCAAGATGTTCCACAATTTGACTTTATGCTGTCTTTCCAGTCTTATCTTTCACTACTCTGCTACAAAAGCCATTATTCACCAGCTAAATTGGAATACTCATTTATAGTACTTAGGCTGCTTCCCCCACCCCCCCACCCTACCCCTCCTTGTTATTTTGCTCAGGACATTTGTTCCACCTCAAATGTCCTACGAGCAACTTGCAGTTCTACACACAATTAAATAGCCACACTTTCTAAAAACATATATTCCAGAGGAACACGGCCAAAAATTTTATCTTCCTCCTCTAAACTGCTCTGTTTCCAACCTGGGTTTACCCCTTTTCAGGTAGCCAAGTGTGTGCCACACATACACACACACCCCCACCCACCATACTGACATCAACTTAGTATGGACATTCAATGAGCTTTAGCCTTGGTGCAAGCTCAGAACATCAAAGCCCAAATGAGCCATTAGGTTCTGCCCCTCCAACAGCAAGGATTACAGGCATACACTACCATTTAGAAGAAGCATCTTTAAAATATATTTTTGCATAAAATCACAGGTTTTGGTTACCTATCTAATGCACATTCCATTCTTTGACCTGAGAAATTACATGTAAGGTAACATCAAAAGAACAAAATTGTTTTCAAAGAAGTATTAGATTTCAAAAAGTGTATGTTAATGATACAGGATGAAATCTACAAACTGAAGTGACCTGCAGTCTACATATTGTCCATCTTTCCCTCTCATTTCCCTTAGGAATAGACTGCTCACAGCTAGCACTGCCGAAGTCCACTTAAAATTTTCTGATGGTTGCAGAGGGAACAGCTCAATCATTTCATAGCTGAACATTCCCAAATGTGAGAAATACTACTTAAAGATAATGGTTTTGCCCTAACAAATCTTTGGTAAACAAAAATGTTCCTGCCTATAACTGTTATAAAATGAAATGGGTATAAAGCTATTGCATCGTCTTTAAAAACAGGAGACAGTTTTATTTATGTGCAATAGATTTAAAGTCAATATGATATCATAGATAATCTCTCATGATAATTATGTAAATGGATAGAAATTCTATGTAAATTACATCACTAAAATGAAATCCAACTTATAAATGACACTTGCCTAAAAAGGAGTAAAAAATCATGGAAAATAACACAAGTAAGAAACACTAGAAACAGGAAAAGGCGTAAAGGGGAAGAAAAAAATTAATGTACGGGCATGTAATTTTATGAATGAGATAAAGAATTGTCACTTGTATTCAAGATACAATAGTTATATATGATTAATATAAGGAAGTGAGTTTTTTCATTAAAATGCTACTTTTTACTGCAGAGCTACGTAACAGTGTAGGAGAAGTTTAAAGGAAATACTAAAATATTAGTTATCAAAAAAGTTCCTATGGCAAATTGTCACGCTTCTCAGTTACCTTGATTAGTGCAACTGAAGAGATAGTTAATGGCAAAGAAGATCCAGTAGTGGGCGAATATTAAACATCTGGCACCAACTTTATTTCATACTACTCCTCTTGATATAGTCTAAGTTTGGGACACAGTATATTGCTCAATTTGTGCTCTCATATGATCCCCTCCTATCTCCCTGTCTTGACTCACATTTATAATGGACTCCTCTGCAACCCCACTCTGAGGTCCAATTTTGGTGCTACCATCTTCATGAAGTTTTCATCTGAAAGTTATATCTCCCTCCTTCAGGTTTCAGGTCTAAACTTCACCTTCGATATATCCATACTATTTTGGATCTCATTTATTTGTATAAATCTCTTATTCTCCTCACCCCAAATAGATTGCAAGGTCCTCAAGGACAGCATTTGTATCTCATTTTATCTTTGCTACTGCTGGCACTTAGTACAACATCTTATACAGGGTAGGCCCTTTAGAGGCAGGAGAGTAGTGGGGAGTAGTGGGTAGCACTGGTGTGGAAGTGAAGACCCAGGTGTCTTACACACTTATTAACTATGTGAACCTAGGTAAGTACTTTAATCTCTCTGGATCCTCAAGCTCTTCATCTATAAAATGCTATAAAAACACATAACCCTGTTATGTGGTAACTATATAAAATGATAAATAATCTTAACCCTAATTTTGAGATTCAACTTAATAAAGTCTCTAAGATCTCACACCATGTATCTATGATCCTTATAAATGGTTGCTAAATTGAATTTTATTGAAAAAAAAGTGGTTTTCAATTTTCTTCAATATATGCCTGGGAATCACAAGCTCCTGAGAGTGAGTCATGTAGACTGGTAACTTGGAATCCATGGGCCTTAGCAGTTACACCCCTAACACTTTATTTTTAACAGATAATGAACTTAAGGCCAGAAAGGTTAAAAGGGCACATTTGTACAACTAGATAGAAAGAAGTCACTCACAGAACCCAGGTCTCCGACCTCAAGAGTCCAGTGACTACTACACTCTATTCAGAGATTTTGTTGATTTGTTTTACTAGGGGTTAGGGTGGGTGGGAACTAATTAAAG
Source organism: Bettongia penicillata ogilbyi (assembly GCA_023548195.1). NCBI lineage: Eukaryota > Metazoa > Chordata > Mammalia > Diprotodontia > Potoroidae > Bettongia > Bettongia penicillata. The sequence goes on along the minus strand of JAJHZJ010000287.1, from coordinate 2,592,263 downwards.
GGAGTTTGGTATTCACAACTTACTACACCTGAAAACCCTCAAGTGCTCAAAGAAGCTGGCAAAGAAAGGAAATGTGCACAAGATTAATGAACAGATAATAAAAAATCTTCTAAAGATTTCTCAAAATTTATAAATTTAATGATGAAATTAATTCTATTATTCAAATAAAAATGATGAAAATATGGACAGTTCCTCAATATAATCATTCCAGTAACTTGTCTCTTGTGAGTTTTATTAGAACCTTTTAATTTTTTCAGCTGATTTCACTTTTTTGAAGACAATGAAAATTTAGACAGGAATCAACACAAGGAAAGACAAAACCAGCTTACAACTTTGTATTATTATTTTTTTTTCCCTGTCCTCAAAAAATTTTTTTCCTTTTATTTATTCATTCATTCATTCATTTACCTTTTTACATTCATTTTCACACTCCATTTATCCCCTCCCCCCACTCCAATACACCAAGCATTCTAATTTTCCCTATCACCAATCTGCCCTCTCTTCTATCATCCCTCCCTTCTCTTGCCCCCATCTTCTCTTTTGTCCTGTAGGGCCAGAAGACTTTCTATTCCCCATTACCTGTATTTCTTATTTCCTAGTAGCAACAAAAATACTAAACAGTTGTTCCTAAAACTTAAGAGTTCCAAATTCTCCCCATCCCTCCCTCCCCACCCATTCCCTTTGGGAAGGCAGGCAATTCAATATAGGCCATATCTGTGTAGTTTTGCAAATGACTTTGATAACAGTTGTGTTGTATAAGACTAACTGTATTTCCCTCCATCCTACTCTGCCCCCCATTGTTTCTATTCTGTCTTTTGATCCTGGCCTTCCCCAAGAGTGTTGACCTCAAATTGCTCCCTTCTTCCATTGCCCTGCCTTCCATCATCCCTCCCTCCCTCCTTATCTCCTTCTTCCCCATTTTTCTGTATTGTAAGATAGGTTTTCATACCAAAATGAGTATGCATTTTACTCCACCCTTTAGTCGAATGTGATGAGGGTAAACTTCATGTTTTTTTTCTCAGCTCTCCTCTTTTTCCCTCCACTAAAAGTCTCCTGCTTGCCTCTTGAATGAGATATAATTAACCCCATTCCATTTCACCCTCTCTCCTCCCACTACATTTCTCTCTCACCATTTACCTTAATTTCTTTTTAAGATATGGTCCCATCCTATTCAACTCACTCTGTGCTCTCTGTCTCTGTGTGTGCATGCTTGTGTGTATATGTGTGTGTGTGTGTACATCTGTGTGTGGTCCCACCAACTACCCAGATACTGAAACGTTTTAAGAACTACAAATATTGTCTTTCCATGTAGGAATGTAAACAGTTCACCTTTGGTAAGTCCCTTATGACTTCCCTTTGCTGTTTACTATTTCATGCTTCTTCTCATTCTTGTGCTTGAAAGTCAAATTTTCTTTTCAGCTCTGCTCTTTTCATCAAGAATGCTTGAAAGTCCTCTGTTTCATTGAAACACCATATTTTCCCCTGAAGTATTATACTCAGTTTTGCTGGGTAGGTGATTCTTGGTTTGAGTCCTAGTTCCTTTGACTTCTGGAATATCCTATTCCACGCGCCCTTCGATCCCTTAATGTAGAAGCTGCTAGATCTTGAGTTATCCTGATTGTATTTCCACAATACTGGAATTGTTTCTTTCTAGCTGCTTGCAAGATTTTCTCCTTGACCTGGGAACTCTGGAATTTGGCCACAATGTTCCTAGGAGTTTCTCTTTTTGGATCTCTTTCAGGCGGTGATCAATGGATTCCTTCAATACTTACTTTGCCCTCTGGTTCTAGAATGTCAGGGCAGTTTTCCTTGATAATTTCATGGAAGATGATGTCTAGGCTCTTTTTTTGATCATGGCTTTCAGGTAGTCCCATAATTTTTAAATTGTCTCTCCTGGATCTATTTTCCAGGTCAGTTGTTTTTCCCATGAGATATTTCACATTCTCTTCCATTTTTTTCATTCTTTTGGTTTTGTTTTGTGATTTCTTGGTTTCTCAGAAAGTCATTAGACTCCATCTGTTCCATTCTAATTTTGAGAGAACTATTTTCTTCAGTAAGCTTTTGAACCTCTTTTTTCCATTTGGCTAATTCTGCTTTTGAAAGCCTTCTTCTCCTCATTGGCTTTTTGAACCTCTTTTGCCAATTGAGTGAGCCTATTTTTCAAGGTGTTATTTTCTTCAGCATTTTTTTGGGTCTCCTTTAGCAAGGTATTGACCCGTTTTTCATGCTTTTCTTGCATCTCTCTCATTTCTCTTCCCAGTTTTTCCTCCACCTGTCTAACTGGACTTTGAAAATCCTTTTTGAGCTCTTCTATGGCCTGAGACCACTGGACATCCACCTCGGATGTCTGGGATAGAGAGGTCCCAACCTCCACGTCTTTCCCTGATGGCAGGCATTGTATTTCGTCATCAGAAATGAAGGGGGGAAGGAACATCTCTTCCCCAATAAAGTAGCTCTCTATGGTCTTATTCCGCTTCCTTTTTCTGGGCATTTTCCCAGTCAGTTACCTGACTTCTGAGATTCCTCTCCACCCCCACCTGGATCTTCCCAGCTAGTGCTTGGGGTCTGAGATTCAAATGCTGCTTCCCAGTCTCAGGGAGCAGCTGCTATTCAATGTCAGCTTAAATTCTGGTGCTTGGGTAGGGGCAGGGCTGTCTCCCAGGCTCAGTTCCCTCAGAGGCTTTATGCAGAGACCTTCAGTAATGGAGCAGGTGGGGGCAGGGCCGTGTCCCAGGCTCAGTTCCCTCAGGGGGTTTATGCAGAGACCTTCAGTAATGGAGGAGGTGGGGGCAGGGCCATGTCCCAGGCTCAGTTCCCTCAGGGGCTTTATGCAGAGACCTTCAGTAATGGAGCGGGTGGGGGCAGGGCCGTCTCTCAGGCTCAGCTCCCTCAGGGGGTTTATGCAGAGACCTGAACTTCTGCCTGCCTGCTTGGGGAGTCCTGGGGGCCGCCGCTGCTGCCTCTGCCTCCCGAGGGGGCCCAAGTCATGGAGACACCCCGCTCCCCTCTCAGCCAGCCCAGACGTCTCTCTCACTGACCTGCAGCGTCTGTGGGCGGAGGGACCTTCCCGACCACCGGAGGTTCCGTCCCTGAAGCCTGGGGGGGGGGGGGGGGGGGGGGGGGGGGGCGGCTCCGCTTTTCGGGGTGCGACAGACCCTGGGGACGGCTCTCCAGGGCTCTCTAGAATGGAAATCTCTTCCACCATATTTCTGTGCACCTTGCAGTGATCCAGAATTTGTGGGAAGTTCTTCTTACAGGAAATTTATGGGCTTTGGATTCGGAGCTAGCATACGTGAGTCTTTCTACTCCGCCATCTTGGCTCCTCCCCCAACTTTGCATTATTTTAAATGATGAGAAGCTTTAAAAATTATATGTACTATAATTAGAGAATAGATATTCTCCAAGGGAATAAAAAGAAATTCTGCAAAGGAAAAAAGATACCTGAGGATGAATACAGAACTCAAAAGAGGGGCCAATGGAAATATTCACCTACTCTATTACCTTTTCATTAGTAATCTAGTAAGTACAAACTGTTACTAAGAATTATTTCACAAATAATTCCAAAACAATGTTTATCGAGCTAGCTACCCCACAAGCAGTCCGGATGAGTTGATTATAGAATAGGCTATTCTTTTAGTAGTAGTGACTTCAGAAGCTTCATCACTGACAAATGTTATATTGGGTAGTAGAGTACAATGTAGTAATGAGCCTCAGATTTGAAGTCAAATCACTTGGGTTCAAATTTGAGCTCTACCATTTCCAAGACAGGGAGGGAACCCCTGGTCAAACAAACCCCTTTCCTTCCCTGAGTTACAGTGCCTTCATCTAAAAACTTTCAGAAGTTTTTTAATCCAAATCCCTCATTTTACTAGCTAGAAAACTTAAAGCCTGGAGAGGTCAAATGACATTTCCAAGGTCACACAGATAACAGTGGTAGAAACAGAACTGGAATGCAGTTTTTCTAGCTCCAAACGTACAGTGAATGATCTTTCCACTGTACCACATAGCTTCTCATGGCAAATAATGTTGTTTTTTCAAGGGCAAAAAAGTTTGAGAACTGTCAGCTCAAAACCATCACACCTCAAATGCATGTAGAGACCTAGTAAAGTCAATAATAAAAAAATGACATTTAAATGTTATTAAATGTCCCTAAGATAGTCTCTAAGCATTTCAGGATGAAATAAGTTATATAAAAGACAAAAACAGAAGTAAAAGTGTCCCCTGAAAAGGCAACTTGCTGATATCTCACCAAAATATCATGTGGCTTCTGAATGAAATAATTCAAAAGGATAAGTACATTCAGTTTACTCCTTGTAAAAATATGAATGTAGTATCTGCAACACAGGACAGATAATGAAACCACTACTGCACCATAAGAAATGCATATGGAGAATTCAGAGAATTATGAGAAGACTTATTTGAACCAAATCTAATCTGATGAAGGGTGAAGAAAACTGATCTAGTAAAACAATGCACACGACTACTACTACTACATTGTAAAAGTAAAGAAGAATAAAATAAAACAGTATCCTTCCAGCTGACAGTCAATAATCACTTAATAAGCACTTACTTGGTGCTAGGCACAATGCAAAGCACCAAGGATACAAAAAAGGGCAAAAACGTGGTGACTTCCCTCCAGCAACACACATTCTAATGGGGCAGAAATGTTAGCAACTAGGTACATACAAATTTAGCGAAAGGAGAGAAGGTAATTTGAAAGTGGAAGGCATTAGCAGATATAGACAGCGAAAGTAGAAGGTAGTTCCAAAGAGAAGACATTAGAAATTGAGAGGGCTGGGAAAGGCTTCCAAGATGGGAGCTGAGACTAGAAGGAACTAAGGGAAGTCAGAAGGTGAAGGTGAGGAGTGGGGAACAGTCCTAGAATGGAGCAGCGTCAATGTGAAGCCACAGTTGGGAGCTGGGAGTGCTGTGTATGAGGAACAGCAAAGAGATCACCACTGATCACAGAGCACACGGAAGGGAGTAAACTGTAAAAAAACTAGAAAGTCAGCAAGGTGTAAGTTGGTAAAGAGCTCTAAATGACACGGGATTTTAAATTTAATTCTTGAGGTAACAGGAAGTCAATGTAGTTTAACTGAATAGGGGAGTAACCAGGCCAAACTTGCACTTTAGAAGTATCACGTTAGTAGCTGAATGGGGGTTGGATTAGAGTGGGTAGACACTGGGGGAAGGAAGATCAATTAGAAGATTATCACAACATTCCTGGAAAGAGGTAGCAAAGGACTAATGCTAGGACCTTAGCTATGTGAGTGGAGAAAAGGGGGTGGACATGAGAGATGTTGTAAAGATAGATATTATAAGATCTGACTGCATATGAGGCCTAAGTGTGAGTAAGGAGAGGAGCATGCCACTGAGCTTGCCAAGTTTAGTAACTGGGATTATATGCTCAGAAGTAAGAGAAAAGTTTCAAAGAGGGAAGAGTTTTGGGAGAAACATAATCTGTTTTGGATTTGAATTTGAGACTCCACTTGGTGATGTAGGACTAGGGCCGAGGAGAGAGAGAGATGATGAATTACTAGCACAGACAAGATAGCCTAATTTATGAGAGCTGATGAATTACCAAGGGAAAGAGAGTAGAGAAAAAAGAAGGCCCAGGACAAGAGCCCTGAGAAACATTCAAAGGCAGTAACATAGGATGAAGTAATAAGGATGAAGATCCAGCAACAGACTAGGATGGTCAGAAAGGTAGGAGAGCCATAAAACCTCAGAAAGAATGGAATATCTAGGAAGAGAAGGTGATCATTCAGAGAAGGTGACAAATGTTGCAGAGGTCAAGACGGGTGAGAATTAGGAAAAGGCCACAGATTTGCCAATGAGGAGATTAAAGGTAACTTGCTAAAGATCCATTTTAGTTGAATGATGAATTAAGAAAACAGACTTAGGAGGGTTAGAACAAGTGGGAGGAGAGTAAGTGAAGGCATCTAGGGGAGACAACTTTATCAAGGAGTTTAGCTAAAAAACAGAGAGGAGAGGAAAGATGAATTTAAAGATATGGGGTGGACAAAATGATGAGAACAGATGGAAAGGAGTCCCTCTGTCTGGAGATGCAGACAAATAACATATTAAGATACTGGGGAAAAAACGCCAGATATGAATACTGAGCCACTGTCAGCAATTGCAGAGAACAGTAGACATACCAGAGGATCAGAGAACTGCTTAAAAAAAAATAAAGAAAAACATTCTCTGAAGAATTAAGCAATGAGACTCACATCCCATTCTTGTGAATATGTAGAAAATGAAAGTGATAATCACAAAAAGCCAGAATGGAAATTCATCAAAGTAAGTCTGATATAGACTAAGGTGTTCTCCTTTTTTGAAAGGATTGCGAAGACTGGTAGAACAAAAGAATACTACCATTAAAAAAAAAACATTAAAAACTAGCCATTTCCATATACAAAGAACCGAAAAAAGGAAAATTGTATTACCTAATTTGTTTTAATTAAGTTTGTTTGTATTAAGTTTACTCCAATAGTATCCATGGTTTACTGTTCCCTCTGAATTCCATTCTGCTCTCTTCTGTAGATCTATATTAGATGTTTCACTGGTGCATTTTTCCTTTCTTTTTTTGTCATCACTGTTACTTCCTCTCACCCTCTCAATTTCCCCCAAAACAAAAGCCCTTCCTTGTCCCATTATATGAACAGTCAAGCAAAACAAATCCACACATGTCTGGAAATGTATATCTAGTCTGCAACCTTAGTCCTTCCTCTCTCTGCCATTACTAAGTTTAATCAGTTTAAGTCAGGCTTGGCAGCTTCATTAATCAAGGTACTTAAATATTTAAAAGCTGTTTTTCTTTACAATACTGTTTCAGTTATTATTATTTTCGTATTTCCCTCTATCTTATCGTCTTACACTTTTTTCCTCTCCTTTGATCCTGCTCTCTTCACAAAGAAGGTAGTGAAAAAGAAGGAAAGTGATCAACACCAGTAATTTTTAATTAAAGGAGTCTGTTCCAACTCCTTCCTGTATCCAATTCAGACTAGGACCACTAATGCTTATACATATTTTTCCTCCCTTTTAATCAACCCTTTATGATCTATCCTCTGAAGTTGAAGCTTCATTCCCTCTAGGGTTGTGCAGGAGCCAGCATGAACTGGCTTTAAAGTGGATTGTCAAATTTTCAGCATGAGTACCTCAATATTGCCAAATACTACAAATCAAAGCTTGATTTATTGTTTTTTTTTTTGATTTAGACTTACGAAAATGATGGGAAAATGTTGCTGATGAAGATTAAGTGTGTCATGCATATAATGTATATTTATTTTTTCAGAGATCCAGTCGTTAAACACTTACCAGCATACTCCTGATTCCCTCCACACTCTATTATCTTTTTAGACTCTCTTCTCCCTTTTCCTTGTCCCAACTCTGCCATGCCCACTTCCTTGTTGAGTTTTAATATAATTCTGCACCAAACTTGGCAATATTTTCAATTTTGCTTTTTCAGGTTCAGACAAGAGATACTTGTTCTGTTCTCCTCACCATTTCCTCTCTGTTTATATATTATTCTTGTATATCCCAGTTATGAGAAATAAGTTCCACTTTCTTCTTCCTCATTTCTTCACTAACATAATCCTTTTACCCTCCATTATCTCCTCTTGACCTGTTTTCCAGATCAGTTGCTTCTGACGGTAGATACCTTACTATCTTCTCTTTTTTTCAGCATCTTTACTGTTCTAACATTTTCTTGAAGCCATTTAGTCCTGTTTGTTCTATGTAGCTTTCTAGCTTGTAAAATTTTTATTCTCTTTCCAATTTTTTCCTCAATAGCTATAACTTCATTTTTCTCACATCTCTTGCCTCAATCTTCCCAGGTCCTTTTAGAGTCCCTGTGGCCAGGTCATTATTTTCTCTGGGATTCCACTTGTACTTGTGATGGAGTTCATGTCTTCTTCTGTGTTAACCTCTTGGATTTCTCTTATCAAACAGTATTTCTTCATTATGTTTTCTTCTTTTTGCTTCTATGTCCAGACTCAGTTTCTAAAATTAGCCCTTTGGGTGAGGTCCAGGAGCTGTCCTCTCCTGCTTTCTTGGATTCAGTGAGCAGCCAATGTTTCATCTTGTCATTTCTGTGGTCAGAATACTGCTGTCATTTAAGTTCTGGCTCTACCCTCTACCCTCCTCTGACTTAGTCCCTGGCTTTTAGCCCCATCTCTCAGTAGCAATGCAGGTGATGAATGCAGCTTTCTCTGTCTCTTTCTCCAGTCCCCCAAGAGGGAGTGTACTGCATTCCCTGCTATGGCTCTGACAGACTCCAATCAGGTCAGAGCTTGTACCTTAGGCATCCTTCAAGGATTTCAAGTCTTGAGCGTCCTATCTTTGGGCCTACCTCATCTCCTGCTGAGGATCTAAATGCTTAAAAGATGTGCACTGCCTGGCCACTTCCATCACTGAGCTGAGTGATCTATGGGGGCTAGCCTTCCCTGTTGCTACTCCAACATGTCAGGGCTTAGATCTAGCTGGCTTTAGACCTTGATTACAGGAGCTCATACTGGCTTCTGCCTCCCTGACATTTCCATGCTTAGAATACCTAGCCATATTGCAGGCCCTTTGGGATTAGGATCGGTGCAGGTGCTCTAACACATCCTCTGAGTGCCAACAGTCTCCTGGTCTTCTTATAAAGCAGGCTTAATACTGAAGAAAGAAGCTTATTGCTATCTATCTCTATAGTCACCAGTCACTGCTCTTTGTGATGTTCACTTAGATATATGCTGAAATATATGTAGAAGAACTGGGTTCCTCTATAGCCTTTCGTGTTGAATTCTAACCACAAGTTATTATAGGTTACCTAAAATTGGAGCAAAGTGTTTCACAAAATCTCCTTTGATATTCCAGTGAAAAGTCTGGATAGATGTAAGCTTGACAATAGTATGATTAGATGAATTATGATGAGATCTCTATGATGTTTAAACATTTTCACAATGACTACTATAAAGGTCTATGCCTATATGCCAGGTTCATTCCTTTTTTTCCCCTGCAACTATATGTTTGCAGAATATATTAATAATGCCTTTCTTTCTTTACAGACATTTTCTATCCAATCCCTTCTGACTGAACCACTGATTGTGACAAATTAAAACAAGAAGCAAGAGCATTTAGTGTAAAAACTTTATCTGACAACATAAAAAATGCTCACCTCATATAGGCCCTTGTATCAAATACAGATAAAATACTTTTCAAACTTTTAGGTGACAAAAAGCTGGGAGAAATAGATAATGCATTAGCCGACAAAATCAAGACTAAAAAAAAGATCCTGAGACACTAGAAGACTGGGCTAAATTTACTGAGGTGAAATGTTTTCTTGGTCTGACTAGAGATTTCACTGGTGGTGGGCATGCTCAGGAAGTAAGCCCTCTTTGGTGAAGAAACTACCACTATCAATGCACATTAGGCAACTCTCTGAGACTACATATTGCACAGAGCAAACTAAAAGGCATAAATACAAGATCCTACACTTGGGTTCAAAAAATCAGCTTCAGGCAAGAGTTATATGGCTAGAAAGTAACCTTCTGAAAAAAGATATAGGGGTTTTAGTGAACTGTAAGGTGAATAAATCAGCAGTGCCTTACAATAGACAAAAAAGCTAATGTGATCTTATACTGCATTGTAAGAAGTACAGTGTCCTGATCAAGGGAAAAAAGCTTGACCAGATTAAATCTGAAATATTCAATTTAATTCTGGACTAGTAAGATGAAGGCCAGGCAGTGCATACCTTTTAGCATTTGGAGCCACAGCAAAAGACAAGGAATACTCAATGACAGGGGGCTTAGGTCTTAAAATCCTTACATCTAAGGTATAATCTCTAACCTGACTGGGGCCTGTCAGAGCCATTTCAGGGAATATAATCCATTCTCCCTGAAGGACTACGCAAGGAGACAGAAGGCTGAAGTCAACATCCCCCCCAAAAAGGAGCTGAAAGCCAGAGAGATGAAAGGACTTGAGATCATGCCATATGAGGATCAGACAATCTAAAATCAGGACAGGATCTCAGGTACTACCTCATTCAACCATACCTAGAAAAAGAACAACAACCCCCCAAAACAGACATCTACCGATGGGATAGGCAATGCTTGGGCAATGGAAGACTTAGAAGGCTATGTCAGTTATCTAGCTATATCTTTTTAAAAGAGAGGGAACAGACCCATTCTTTCTGGTCCAAGGGGATGTAAGCAGAACCAAAGGGTTCACAATTTAAAGAGAAATATTTAAGTCAGATAAAAGGAAAAAGTTAGAATAATAAGAGCTGTCTAAAAGAAGAAAAGAGTACCTAAGTAGGAAGTAGATTCCCAGTGACCAAAGAACTTCAAACAAAGGCCTGAAAACTATGTCATGTATGATTTGGAGGGGACTGCTATTTATTTAAAGATTAGATTAAAATACCTGAGATTCCTTGCCAATTCTGAAATCTTTTAATACGAAGAGATTCTATAACAGGTTATTTCCAGATCAAGAGGTGGAATGAAAATGGCACACTCTGGGGAATGATGAAAAAATTGGTCTTAGTAGTTTGAAGAGAACAAGAAGGAAGATTTCCCTGAACTTCCCCTAAAAGAGAAAAAAATGAAACAGTCCCTGCCTTCAAGGACCTTCTACTATAAGAACAATTTGCATCCTGGGCCATCTCCAGTCATCCTGAGGAATATCAGGCCACTGCACCCAGATGGCTCAGGAGAAGAAGGTGAGGCTGGTGACCTTGCACGGCCCTCCCTCATTCAAACCAAAGTCAACTGCAAGTCATGTCACCATCTCGATGTCATGGTCCTCTTGGAGAATGAAGGACAAACACAGCAACAACAACAATACAAGTTGGAATTATACAAATACAAGATCAATGAATACAAATACAAAGATCAATAATGCAAAGTGCAGGCAAATTTTACAAAGCGAGCACTAACAATTGAGAAGAAGACATGTATTTCAAGAGGCAGAGATAAAGGAGTACATTCCAAACTTGAGAAGCGCATGCAAAAAACATAACAGTGGGAGACAGCCTGCTCAGGGTGACTGTGAGGAAACGGGAGGAAGGCTGGCAGTGAGCACATCAAGAGCAGCTTCTTCCCCGGGCTCACTACAGCACTTGACACACAGTGGACACTTAATACATATTTAGTGGACTGAACTGAAAATTCAGTTTGTTGTATGGAGGATGAAAGAGAAGATAGAGACCATAAGGCAAACTAACTAGAGAGCCACTACAGTGGAGCTTCATGAGTTCAAATCCATGTTCCGCTTTCCCTCCCGTGTGTGTGTGTGTGTTTCTTACCGCTTCCTCTAGGTGTGGTTTGTGAGGCAGCTAGGTGGCACAGTGGATAGAATACCTGACATGGAGTCAGGAAGACCTGGATTCAAATCCAGCCTCAGACATTTATTAACTACCTGTCTTTCCTCATAGAAGTCAAACAGAAAAACTGTGTCTAACTGGAGAGGGTCATCAACGCTGTCAATATCTACAGAGATTACAAAGAATTTGGACTTATAAAAGACCAATGGATTTTAGCAATTAAGTAGTTTTAACTGAGCAGGGGGATTGCAACCCAAACCGCAAGTGATTTGGAAGAGGAAGAGGATACGAAGGGAGTTAGTAGTGTAGGTGATGACCATTTCTGGAACTCTGCCAAAGAAATGAAAGATGATAGTATGAGGCAATGGAAAAGTCAAATTAAGATTTTTTTTTTTTAAAGACAGAGAGAATAGACACCATGAAGAAGCCAGGGAGTACAAAGAGATTAGGGATGAGAGAATAGAGAGAATTGTGAGGACAAGCTTCCAGAAGAGACTAGAGAAGCACAGGTTGGAAAGTTGGCTTTGTAAAGAAATGAGCTACCTCTTAATGAGAGGTAGGAAAAAAAAAGGACTGTGGGATGACAGGGTAGAGTGTGAAGCATGGAGGAAAATGAAGTTCAGGGTGGAAGAGGAAGTGGGATAGAATATTCAAGGAGGGGGGAGGATTGGAATAGATATTATACAAATCATGATTAAGAACCAGTCATCGAAGTAAAATTATACTGTGGCAATCAAGGCCTAAGTAACAGAAACTGGCCAGTTGGAATAGTTGTGTGGCTTTCTCTAAAGAAGTTTTCAACATTGAGGCTTTACAAGGTATTCATACTTTGCATGGCTGAAGTGATCAACTACAGAGTCAAGACTATGAAGAGAATGAAGTGAGCTCACAGCAGAGATAACTAACTGGGAGAATGGAGAATAAGGAGAGAGTTCATCAAAGGCAACAAGAGAGAACAAAAAGGTTTAGGAGAAGTGGATCAGAGGAGAAGATTGAAAGATAAGAGATTAGGGTTGGAGAGAAGAATTTTGTAGTAACGTACAAAACAAGTAAAATGGTTACAGATGATGAGATTAAAATGTGACCATCCAAAAGTGACTGAAAGATGGTAGTAATGGAAGTTTTAAGAAGACGATGAACTAGGAAGACTCTTTGCGCAAACCCAACCTCCATGCCCCTTCTCCCCAAGGAGAAGGGTGTCACCAAGGCTAATTCACTCCTCGCTTGGGAGGAACAGGTAGATAGCAGGAGCCCAACTCCACCCTACCCAACCCAAAGGACCTCTGAACCTACCCTGAAAACCCTAGATCAAAAGCAAAGGAGAAAAGGTTCAGTGCTCCTGGTCTTTGCCTCCATGAAGACTGGGCATTACTATTCATCTGCTCTAAATAATAATACTATTGATATTACAAGCTAAGAAACTTCCTCCACCTGTTATTCTCCCTACCCTTGTATTCATTATTAGTCACCTAGGAGGAAGCTACCTTTAACCCAAAACTCCCTTTCTCTCATCTCCATCTCTGCCCTGACCCTACTCCATCCATGTCTCATCCCATTCAGCCCACTGTTTTCATTCCATAGTCTTCATTCTGGAACAGTTTTGGGCCCTCACTGCCTCAAGGCAATCATTTCTCAACTCCCTAATTATCTCAATACCACACTCTCCATCCATGATGGCTTTTCCAAATTTTTCTATTCCTCCTCAGTTCTCCCATGTTTTTTCCCCCTCATCCTCTGAGCTCAGAATCTTGTTTAATATTTTACTGAAAACATTTAGGTCATTTGCTGGGAGCTAGATCCTTCTTTTCCCCTCTTCTACCTCTTCAACTCACATCACTCAGATGCCTTCTGCCACTATCTTCTCCTTTACCAACGTGTCACATGGAGGCAAACCCCTTTACATTAACAAGTGATCTCATTCCACCTTGTCTTCTCCATCACATTTCCCTCTTTATCACACCTATTCTCCTTAATTCATTATTCTTCTCAAGGAGTTCAGTACTTGACTCACTGTCTCTCTTCCCCAACTCCTGCCCTTAGAGCACTTAAAACAGTCAGGTTGATTTTTCCTAAAATATCCTCACCTCCCAGTTCCTTAAGTTCCTCAAATTCCACTACAGGCTTTTTACACTCTACCTCAGCTACACAAAAAACTGGTAACATCCTAGATCTCATCATTACCCATAGTGAAATATAGGAGCTTTTACCTCCTAGATATAAAAATTCTGACATTCCTCTTATCTGAGAAGTGATCTCTTCCTATGCCATATCCTTTCTAAACCTATTCTTCCTCCCTCCACACCTCAAAGTCATCACCTATTGTTGACTTCATTATAGCTAAACCCTAGAGTTAAACAATTCATCTCCTTACTCTCCTCTAACCACAAATACCACTACTCATCCTTTTCAAACTCAAACCCTGAATTACCCCCACCATCTATTTATTTTGGGCCTATTCACATGCTCCTGAATAAAGCTGAAGGAAATCACAAAACCATGCTGGATTTAGCAGACTACAAATATCTAAGCTCAACTGGGCCCGTGCTGCAAAGGCAATGATTTTGTGACTCTATAACTTCTGCTTTATCTCATTTCCCAGAGATGCTATTAAGAACTTTCTCTTTCAGGGGTGGAGCCTAGATGGTGGAGAAAAGGCAGCAACTTGCCTGAGCTCTCCCCAAAACCCTTCCAAATACCTTTAAATAATACCATAAAACAATCTGGGGCAGCAGAACCCATAAAAAGACAGAGTGAAATGAGTGTCCAGCAAGAAAGACTTACTGCACAATCCAAAGCAGACCACACAAATACAGGTCCAGCCCCAGGAAATCAGGAGCAGGCCTTGGGAATCACTGAATCAGCGGCATCTGCTTCCAGAGCTCTCAGCCCACAGAGAATAAGGGAGTTGAATAAGTGTTACAAGGAGATCACAAGGGTAGTTCTTTACTAGCACTGACGCAAGACTGTTGCTGTGCCCATAATCTGATTCTGGTCCCCAGTCCTGGTTGGCAGTGCTAGGGTGAGAAGGAGCACTAGCATGTCAGAGCTTGAAGCTACAGTGGAGCAGGGACCCTGGTCATAGTTCCAGGGAAGAAAAGAGTGCTTATGGTAGCTCACAGACCAGAACACAGGTTAAGAGAGTAGTAAACATACCTCTCCTTGTATCATAGTACCCTGGAAGAAATGAAAATTTACAGGTCCCTAGGAGTATCTTGGAAAATGGTTGCACAAAACCCCTGAAACCTCAGACAGTGCATCCTCCTCCCTACTTTAATGAAGTGTTCAAAGTCAAGAAAAAGGCTTGGAGAAAGATCAAACAACAGAAAAAAAAAATTAACCATATAAAGCTATTAGAGTGACAAGGAAGACCAAAACACACACTCAGAAGAAGACAACAAAGTCAAAGCTCCTACATCCAAAGTTTCCAACAAAAATATGAATTGGTCTCAGGCTAGGGAAGAACTAGAATTCTGAAAATCAAGTAAGAGAGGGAGAGGAAAAGTTGGGAGGAGAAATTAAAGTGATGCAAGAAAATCAGGAGAAATGAGTCAACAGTTTGCTAGAGACACAAAAAATAATGAAGAAAATAACATCTTAAATAACGGACTTGGGTAAATGGTAAAAGAGGTACACAAAAGCCACTAAGAAGAATGCTGCAAAAAGCAGAACTGGCTAAATGGAAAAAAAGGCATGAAAATTCACCGAAGAAAAAAACTCCTTAAAAAAGTAGAATTGGCCAAACGGAAAAGGAGGTACAAAACCTCACCGAAGAAAATAACTCCTTAAAAATTAGAATGGAGCAAATGGAAGCTAATGACTTAATAAGAAATCAAGAAACAATGAAAAAAAACCAAAAGAATGAAAAAACAGAAGACAATTTTAAATATCTTATTGGAAAAACAACTGACTAGAAAACAGATCCAAGAGAGAGAATTTAAAAAATATTGGATTAGCTGAAAGTTACAATAATAATAAAAAAAAAGTCTAGACATCATTTTTCAAGATATTCTCAAGAAAAACTGCTGTGATATTCTAGAACCAAAAGGTAAAACAGAAATTGAAAGAATTCACCAATAACCTGAAAGAGATCCCAAAATGAAAACTCACAGGAATATTACAGCCAAATTGCAGAGCTCCCAGATCAAAGAAAAAATATTGCAAGCAGTCAGAGGTAACAAAAGATTTACCAGTTTCTACTACATTAAAGAATCAGAAAGCTTGGAATATGATATTCCAAGGGGCAAAGGAGCTAGGATTACAACCAAGAATCACCTACCCAGCAAATCTGAGTATTTTCTTTCAGGGGAAAAAATGGAAATTCAATGAAACAAAGGATTTTCAAGCATTCTTCATGAAAAGACCCACACTGACTAGAAAATGTGACTTTCAAATACAAGACTCAAGAGAAACATAGAAAGGTTAAACAAGAAAAGAAAACCATAAAGGACTTAATAAGGTAAAACTGTTTACATTACTACATGGGAAGATGATACTTGTAACTCATAAGAACTTTCTCATTATTAAGGCAGTTAGAAGGAGTAAGTATAGACAGAGGGTAGAGGTATGAGCTGAATATAAGGGGATGATATCTAAAAAAAATAAAATTAAGGAGAGAAGAATGTATTAGGAGAAAAGGAGAGGTATAATAGGATAAATTTCCATAAAAAGGCAAGAAAAAGTTTTTACAGTAGAGAGGAAGAGTGGAAAGGTGAGGAGGAGTGAGTGAACCTTATTCTCATCAGAATTGGCTCATAGAGGGAATAACATTTGAACTCAACTGAGTATAGAAATCTATCTTAACCTAGAGAAGAGTAGGTGGTGAAGGGGGTAAGAGAAGCAGGGGGTTATAGAAGGGAGGGCATATTAGGGGAGGGAGTAATCAGAAGCAAAACATTTTTGAGGAGGGACAGGGTGAAAGGAGAGAGAGAATAGAATAAATGAGGTAGGGAGGACAGGATGATGGGAAAGAGCAATAGTAAATGTGAAAAAAAAATTTTGAAGCAAGTTTCTCTAATAAAGGCCTCATTTCTCAAACATATAGAGAACTAGGTTAAATTTATAAAAGTCATTCCTCAAGAGATAAATAATTAAAAGATATGAAGAGTTTTCAGATGAAGCAATCGAAGCTATTTATAGCCATATGAAAAAAATGCTCTAAATCAACTGTTAATTGGAGAATGGCAAATTAAAGCAATTCTGAGGTACTACTTTACACCTACTAGGTTGGCTAATAGGACAGAAAAGGAAAATGAAAAATTTTGGAGGGGATGTGGGAAAAATGAGACATTAATGCACCACTGGTGGAGTTGTGAATTGATTCAACAATTCTGTAGAGCAATTTGGAACTGTGTCCAAAGGGCTATAAAACCATGTATACCCTTTGACCTAGCAATACCACTAGCAGATCTTTATCCTGAAAGAGATTTAAAAAAAAAAAACCTATACGTCCAAAAATATTTTTAACAGCTCTTTTCTGGTGGCAAAGAATTGGAAATTGAAGGGATGCCTATCAATTGGGGAATGGCTTAACAAATTATGATATGTGACTATGATGGAATACTATTGTTATAAGAAATGATGAGGAGGATGCTCTCAGAAAAACCTAGAAAGACTTATGTGAGATGATGAAAAGTGAAATCTACTCTGTACAATGTAACAGCAATATTGTAAGATGATCAGTGGTGAATGACATAGCTATTCTCAGCAATACAATAATCCAACACAACTCTGAAAGACTTATGATGAAAAATGCTATCCATTCCCAACAAATGGATGGTGTCTGAATACAGATTGAAGCAGACTTTTTTTACTTTATTTTTCTTGATGTTTTGTTTGGGTTTTGTTTTTTTTTTTGGTCTAAGTTTTCTTTCACAACATGACTAATAAGGAAATGTTTTGCATGACTATTCATGTGTACCCTATATCAAATTGTTTGCCTTCTCAATGAGGGAAGGGAGGAAAGGAGAGAGTTTAGAACTCAAAGTTTTAAAAAAGAATGCTAAAAATTGTTTTTACATGTAACTGGGGAAAAATAAAATATTAATTTTTTCTAAAGCCATTCTCTTCAAACCTCCCATACCCTCACCCAACCATATCCATTACAGCTAAGGACCTGATTCCTATTTACTGAGAAATTTAAGGCCTTTATTAAAGTACTCCTAGTTCTCATCCTGCCTATATTCCTGCTCCTCAGTCTCCTTATCCCCTAGCCATGGGTGTTTCTCAAGGCTCGGTCGTGGGCATTCTCTCTTTACACTCTTTCTCATCAGCTCCCATGGATTTGATTATCATCTCTATGCAGATATCTCCAAGACCTAAATATCTAGGCCCAGAGTGTCTCCAAAGCTTCAGTATTGTACCATCAAATGCCTATTCAGAATTTCAAAAAACATTGCAGAGACAATCCAAGTCACCACATCAAAAATAGAACTCATTTTCATTCGCTCCAAAGATGGCCCTCTACTGAACCTCCCCATTTTAATTAAGGGTACCACCATTCTTCAAGTCTCTATGGTTCATAACTTCCCCTTTAGGACAAAAGTCTTAATCCCTTTTCACCCCACATTTCTAATCAGATGCTACATCTTTCTTCTACATACACATTTCTCAAATCCAACCTTTTTTTTCTATTCACATGGCCATGAACTTAGATCAGGCCTTCATTCCCTCTTGCCTGTGCTACCTTCAATGGCCTTTCCCACTTCAATCCATCCTCTCTATATCAGGTGTCAAACTCTGAGTGTAGGCAGAAATAGATTAAAATGAAATTGGAAAATACTTAACAACATAAATAATGTTAAGTTGAGGTTTTCTAGGTCAACATGCAGCTTACAGGGAGCTGCTTCTATTTGAGTCTGACACCAGGGCTCTACAGAGCTGCCAAAGGCATTCTCCTTAAGAACATCTCTGACCACATCAACCTACTCTCCTCACTTGGCTCAGTTAACGTTAATGAAAATACTTCACAGCTTACCCTGAACGATCTTTCTAGTGTCATTATACGTTACTCCCCTTCACAGACTAATCAAACTTGCCTCTCCACACATATAACACTCCTATCTTGGTGCTTCTGTAGTGGCTATTCACCATGCCTGGAATGCCCTTGCTTCTCACCTCGACTTTCCAGAATTCTTTACTTCATTCAAGCCACACATAACTCAAAAATCATCAAAGATTTGTCTGACATCTTCCCCAAATGCTAGTATCCTTCCTCCTTAATTACTTTATATTTAACTACCTTGCATTTTTTTTTAAAGATATGGCATATTTTTATTCAGTTTATACTTTTATATTGAGAAGCACTACTAGGTAGTGGATACAGCTAGCCTCTGAGTTGAGAAGTGGTTTCAAGTCCCACCTCTGACTGTAGAGCTGTAGGACAGGCTGAGGAATAGTTATTTACCCTCTCAATGCCTCAGCAAACTACTTTGGACTGTAAATCCAGTAAAGGGGACTCAACTCCATAGTTAGAAGTTCTTCATTAGAAACTTACTATCATAACAAAATCACAGGTCTGGTGAGTGAGAGAGAGGGAGAGAGGAAGAGAGAGAGAGAGGAAGAGAGAGAAAGAGAGAGACAGAGAGAGAAAGAGAAGTATATGTGTGTGTGTGTGTGTGTGTGTGTGTGTGTGTGGTCTTCCCCAGATAGAAATGTAAGCTCCTTGAAAGCAAAGACTTCTATTTTCTCTTTGAATCCTGCCATATAGTGGGTGCTTTCTAAAAATACTTCTGAGGTGATTCAAGAGGACAAGACTATGTTTACTGAAGTTTATCAAGTATGAATGAAGTCATGGCTTGTAGCAGAAAGGAAGATACTGAGCTTCTTAACAAAAGAAGGAGAATGAAGTAGAGTCCCATTAATGATGATGACAAGGAGCAGGAGCAAGAGATAAAGATAGATGGTGTGAATCTCAAAGGATAAAAGATTGCTAAGTGATGATAAATAAGGGAAGTGAAGTGGGAGTAAGGAAGAAGGAAACCTAGTGCTCATGTTGAACCAGTACTTTAGGGAACAGAAGAGAAGCAGCTTCCTATTCTAGATGGGTAGCCAAGGATTCACTATCTTCTACGGAAACCTTTACATTTTCTAGAGAAACACACTCTGAACGACCTTCCAAGTATAAGCTCTAATAAATAACACTTCAGTAGCATAAAGTTTTGTAAATATGGTTCTATTATTTTCTACTATGAAGCAGAATTTGTCAATATACATGTTGATTCATTTAGAAAACCAAAAATATGGCAGTGTTCTGAAATTAGAAAATGAGCATAAATTCACTTCTAGATAGTTTACAAAAACTTTGGACCGACACTTTAATTAGCAAAAACCAATAGAACTTATTAACTTACATCTTTTTCTGACCGATGTGGAAACATCGAAGACTGGCTGTAGTACATGTTTTCATCATGGTAGTCACTGTCGACCCCCTCTACAAACTTCTTTCTTGAAGCACCAAACATGCTGTTTGTCACCTAAAAAGAAAAGTTATTTTAGGGAAAAAATAATATTTTGAGCAACACCCAGTAACACCTAACTTCTGTGAGAGACTAGTTTGACAGAGAAGATGGAAAATTAAGGGACAACTGATACGCTACACAAGAAACCAAACTGTGGTCAAAGACAAAACAGAGTGATACTAGATGAGATCACAAATTTGTTTGTAAGAAATGTAGCATCTTGGTCTCTGGTGATGAGAAGAGTCACATATTACCTTAAACACCACCTTTCTAGTCAAAGAACTATATCTACCCTGTTCTTATGTAAAATTACAACTAAAAATCTTAACTGAATACATATTGTGACTTTCCTTTGAGTAAAGCTATTGTATTCCTCCCGAAAGTTTTAACTACATATACTTTTTAAATTTACAATACTGTCCCTAAACACTAAAAGATGCCATGTGAGTCTCCTGAAAGTACTTATACTTTACACCAACTTTACTCATTCATATTCCATTTGAATTTCAACATAGCTTGTGAAACCCAAATATTTAACCATCTGTGTTTTATAGAGAAACAATACTCCTATTTCATTCTTTACAAAATCCTTTATTTCAAATTTGCTCTTCACAACATCCCTGTGA
Source organism: Bettongia penicillata ogilbyi (assembly GCA_023548195.1). Classification (NCBI taxonomy): domain Eukaryota; kingdom Metazoa; phylum Chordata; class Mammalia; order Diprotodontia; family Potoroidae; genus Bettongia; species Bettongia penicillata. Next base: position 2,571,879 of record JAJHZJ010000287.1, on the reverse strand, counting down.
GGCTGGTAGCAGAGGTAGTAGAAAAGTGTTATCTCCATTTTACAGATAAAAAAAAAAAAAAACAACCCACAGACCTAGAGTACTTAAATGATTTGCCCAAAATCAGTTGTGATTATAAGTAAAAATAGGATCATGTGATCTGAAATTTAAGAGATGAATTATTCTAATTTCTATCGACAAATAAACTTAGGCCTACGGAAGGGAAGGGATTTTCCCAAAGTCACCTAAATAGTATGCAGAAGAAGAATCTGAATCTTAGTTTTCAAAATTCAAATCCAGCGCTATCACATTAAGAAACTTAAACTCAGAGGTGGTTTAAATGGTACCTCAAATTAAGTCCAAACAGTACAATACTCAAGAAACTGTGCTATAACACTGACAGTTAATTTCTACGCCTCAGTTCCTTAGCAATCAAATGAACTACTTCCTTATTTTTTTTTACATTCTCAACTTCATAACAGAATGTCATGGTCAATCTCCTACATTGTGCAGAATGAATAAATGAATGGTTTCATTGCTTTATTTTTTGAGGCAAAAGTTTAGAACATCAGAATAAATTTGTTCAAAGTAAATTTGAAAATACATTTCACAGCAAAATACAATTAATTTCTGAAAAATCTAAAATTTTAAAGTATCAAGGCCTTCTCTTTGTTATATCTGTTCATGTTAAAAGGAGGCCACTGTGTGCTATTCAAGTCAATTCCAGATAATATTGAATAGCAGCTCTCAAGAGGAGGCAATTAAGAAGGGAAGCAATTTTAAGAGTGTGTGGTACATATATATACACACACACACACACACACACACACACACACACACACACACACACACACATCCAAGATTTTTTTTTTTTTTCAAAACATCCATGACAAAATTTACCATGCATTCTACAAGTTGGGAGCCATATGTGAGTTAGCATGATTTGTAAAGTTTGATGAAACTCCATTTAAGCCCTACATGAAATCATTAAAAATAATGCATATATGTATGAGAAATGTAATGTAGCCAACACAATTTGGCAATACTTAAAGTAAAAATCCAATTCTCTGTTCTTTATCGAATTGAAAGCACTCAATTCAATTAATTCAAATGGACCCCAAAATTAATTCAAAATTTTATCCTACCACCTTTAAAACTAAAACATCAGGATGAATAATATTGGAGCTAAAATGAGTAGGACTTTAGAGAAATAAAAACATTTGTTGAGTGTCTTCTTCGCTAGAGTCCCTTCCTGGTGGCTCGTTCTAGGTTGTTCTGGGCTCACAAAGGCTATATATGATGTATATCAAATTGACAGGACTTTTGAGTAGGTTCAACAGATTCTTTTCTTAAAAGACCCATCAATTAATGAATAAGTATTTCTTAAGCACCTGTCATGCATCAATGCTGTGCTAACTGCGGAGAGGTACACTAGGGCAAAAACCAATCTTTATTCACTGGAGATGCCATTCCAATGGAAAAGGTAAGTATACACACATACACATGTGTATATAACATAGTTATTAAAAATATATATATACAGAGTAGTTAAATTTTGTTGTTGTTGAAGGGAAAACACCAGTAGTCCAGAGGATTAAGAAAGACTTCCTTTAGAAAATGAGATCTGTGAGAAAGCCATAAGAAAGAAATAAGAAAGCCATAAGAAATGGACTTCAGGGATGTGGGACAACCAAACCTAAACGACACGACAGGAGATGTCTCTCACCACGTTATGGTGAGAGACAAAGAAAAGGTTGGCTTGGTTGAACTGAACAGTCCATGAGGAGGACTAATATGCACTGTGTGTAGAGAAGAGCTGGCTTGAGAAAGCTCTGAAACCAAAGAGGAGTTTATGTTCTATCCTAGAAACAATATGAAGTTGATGGAGTTAAGTAAGTTAAATAAGCAGGGAAAACATATGGGCATATCTGTATTTAAGGAAAATTATTTTAGCTGCAATATTCAAGATGCAGTGAGTTAAGACAGGATTAATTAGAAGGCTGTTGCAATCATCTGGGAGAGGGGTAATGAAGGTCTGACCAACGGTGGTAGCTGTGTAAGTGGAGAGAAGGGGTCACAAGTGACAGGCAGAGAAGCTGTGAAATAGAAATGGCAAGATTTGGCCAACTTACTGAACGTATAAAATGAGGACCAGTATGGAAGTAGAGGGTAATATCAAGAAAGAAGAATGGTAATTGAAAGAAAAGTTTAAAAGAGAGGAATTTAAGTTTCCTCTGGGATCTGATGAGTTTGAAATGTCTCCAAGACACTCAGTTTCACTTACTCTGAAAGGTCCAATAGGAAACTGGTGATGCAGGACTAAAGCATATGCACTGAGATGCCAATTAAACTCACAGGAACTGATCAGGAAACCAAAACACTAATCTAAAAATCCACAGATCTCCCGGCTGTGGTGGGGGGAGGAACAATACCATGCTACAAACTTTAAAATGCTTGGTAATTACATTTAACAATTCTAATATCAACTTCTGACAGCAAATAAAATAAAGGCATTCAAATATAAGGAAAAATAAATTTGAATAACACAACACCTTTCTAAACACCATAAATCATAGGAGGGAACAAAATATGTTCTGAAAAGCAAAGGAGCTCTACCCAAGGTGACATACTCTGCAAACCTGGGCCTAACCACAGAGGAAAAAAGATTTGGTTCAAGCACTGTCTTCTGCATGAAGCTCTTCCTATACTTCAACTGCTAGTTCCCTTCCTCCCAAAACATCTTGTATTTAACCTTTTAGTATATATTTGTATTGATGATCTTATATTAATTTTTGATATGTCATTTGTTGTCTCCTTCATTAGCATGTAAGCTCCTTGTGAGTAGGGATTGATTCATTCTTTGCACGTATACTCCTGGAACCAGAACAGTGACAAAAATAAAGCCGGTATTTCATCAAAAATACTTGTTGATTGCTCCTTGATTAGTTGGTAGGGGTTTGAACTCGAAGAGAGGTACAGAGAAGGCAAAGAAGGGACGGATACTAAAGACACGTTGAAGGAAAATTTTATCTAGAAGTAGGAAATGAAAGAGGGCTAACGCCAAGGTTTTAAGTCTGGTTAACTGGGAGAGTATGAGAAATTGAGGGAATGTCTATCAACCGGGGAATGGCTAAACAAGTTGTAGTATATGAATGTAATGGAAATCTACTGTTCTGTAAGATATGATGAAAGGGCAGATTTCTGAAAATCCTGGAAAGACTTACGTAAATTGATGCTGAATGAAGTGAGCAGAACCAAGAGAAAGAACATTGTACACAGTAACAAAAACACTGCATGATGACCAACTTTGACAGACTTAGCTCTTCTCGGCAATACAAGGATCCAAAACAATCTCATGGGATTCATGATGTAAAATGCCATCCACATCCAGAGAAAGAACTATGGAGTCTGAATGCAGAGCAAAGTAGACTATTTTCTCCTTTTTTCTTTCTTGTTTTTCTGCTTTTGTTCTCATTCTTTCTTTCACAACATGACTAATGTGGAAATATGTTTAATAAGATTGCACACTTATAGTCTCTATCAGATTGCATGCTATCTTGGGGAGGAGAGAGGGAAGGAAGAGGGGGGGAATATTTGGAACTCAAAGGCTTCTAAAAGTGGATGTTTAAAACTATCTTTGCATATAATTGGAAAAAATAAAATACTATTAAGTAGGGGAAAAAACAGGACAGTATGAATCTTGTACCAAAAAGGTGAGAAAAACTAGAGGAGTGGGAGATGGGGAAGGGATGAGAAGTAAGCTTTTTGTTGGGCTTTTCTTCCAGTCAACAATAAACACTGGATAGTATAGGACATTCCATTCTATTAGTGGATTTAGAGTTACAAGACCTGGATTAAAATAACAGTTCTGCTACCTTTGTGACCTTCACTTAGCTTTAAAAAAAAAATTAATGAGGCTTAACTATTTAGTCAAGGAGGTCTCTTCTAAAGCCTGTGATCCTGTGTCCTTCCATCCTTTCTCTCTACCAATGATTTATACATCTGGGTTGGTCTCGATCCATCTCTGGTGACTTCAATATTCACATACTGATGACTCTTCTGCCACTTTGGACTGTATTCACTGACCTCAACTCTCTTGACTTCTTCATCAGCATTCTATCTCACCCACCCACTGTTTAGACCACAACCTACTCTATCTTCAAGTTGAAAAACTCGGATACTTCTCTTTCTGATCTGAACTTTCCTTTCCTCCTCCAATTCCCATATCCTTACTTCTCCTAAATTCAGGGAGGCAGAGGGCATTACTGTGTAATGCAGAACCTGGAATCATCAAGACTGAATCTGAATCTTACCTCAGACATGAACTTGCTGTGAAACCCGATGAAGAATCTCCTAACTTCACTGAGCTTCACTTCAGTTTCTTCATCTCTAAAATGAGTGATTTATGTAAGATCCCCCAAGCTCTAACTATATGATACTTGGAAGGCCCCCTGGTCTCCTAATCCACCTATAACATTGTTTTCACTTCATTTCCCTCCCTTACCAACAGAGTAAAATATTTCAGCACATCCTTCACTGATATTCTTTTGACAATTGGATACATTCTCAATTAAAGTATATAAAGCAAAACATAAAGGACTTTATAAATGTCTATTCTTCTTGTCAGCCTTGAGTCACTTCTACCAACTGCCTCCTCTGTTCCTACTCAGAAACCAAGAGATACCAAAGGAAGACAAAATTGTATTGATGAGGTCCACAAAGTTAACTTCAAGGGACTCTTTCCTCACAAAAATCCTTTTAGTCCTTTCTGATTAACTATATCATACTCAGTTGCTGTCACAGTTTCTTTTTTCAAGCCACCAATTTTGTCCCACTCTATTACAATTTCTCTCAGCATGTAACTTTGACTACCACTTAGATTCTAACCTGACTTACCATAGTCATGTCTCTTCTTTCACTATCTAGAACTTGATTGTGGTTCTCATTTATCCCCTCCTTCTACCCTCCTGCTTCAGAGATGTGAAGCTCCTTCTCTGTGCCAAAGTTCCCCTAAGCATTAGTATCCTTGATTCTATTTCCTCTGGAACTCTGTTTCAATGATCTTTTTCTCTTGCTCATCTTCAGTTTCTCCCTCTTTCTTGTCTACTGAAATGTTCCAGTTTCTCTGTATCAATTGTGTAGCTGTGGCAGAAGCAACAGCATCTTGCCTTTACCATGAAACTTTCGTGGACACTCCCCTTCATGGGTTTTCATGATGGTGCTCCCTTTTTTCTCTTCCTTACCATCTAACCATTCCTATTTTGCTCATTTGTGTCAGAGGAAATAGAGAGTTCTTAGAGTACTTAAGATAACAGCAATCTTGTCTTTCTCATGAGCTGCAGTGGTTAGTGCACTTGGTAACCCTAATACTGGCTTTTACTCCATTCTCACTCAGTTCTATACCCTATTAGTGCCTCTCACTAACTCACTGCAATAGCCCAAGTCTATCCAACACACATAGATTAAAAAAGGTACATTTATCTTAGAACTCTATATTAAACTGCCCAGATCCACATAACAGTTGATCACGGAGACTTAGCTACACACACTTTGTCTTTGAAACTGTCTTACCAAAGGATTCCTCTCTATTGTCTATTCCTGGACAGCTATGAATGAATTTTTCCTGTAGTATACAGGTACAACTTTTTCTATAGTGATGCTAAAAAGAATTAAGTAAGAATTCACCTTTGAAATACAGAGGCACATTCCTGAAGGCTCTTGGCCCCCCCAATAGTCTACATAAATGATTCTGAGGGAATGGGACAGTATCAGAAAAATCAGCCTTTAGAATGGAATACTTGAGTCAGGAGACAATAATGTTTCACAATGTAACTATGTGAATGTAAGGCAGCTGGGACACCAAGTCAGTGTCCAGAGAGGCCCAGTATCTTGTCTCCTGGTCAAGTACTGATATCTTGCCCCATAAAGTCATTCTTCTGCAATAAGTTTACCAATTCTGCCTTAAATCATTTGATTCTGGTATGCTCTAAAATGCTAAACTTTCCCTGAATTTGTTTTATAGTTTCTTTGGTTTCTTACTGGGACCCAGAACAATTCTTTCCTGGTGTTTAATCTCCCAACTGTTGCTGATTCACTCCTGTGGGCTATAGCCCCCTCCCAAGTTTAGAATTCCCTCTCTGCATATCCATCTGCTTAAATTTTCCTCTTCTCTCAAAAGGCAGCACTAGAAAGCAATAAACGCCATCACAATCTTTGACCAATGTCCTACCATTAACAGTGACTTAATGAACCAGTTTAATGTATTCACACCAAACTGGCCCTCTAAGGAATATAATACGTAACCAGAATACAAATATTCAACAATGGAAAAGAACCCAAGGAATTTTTTTTGAAATGCAGAGGCAGATGTTCCACACTGTGAAGATTCCTTCTATTTTATTTTATATGTTCTAAGATGCTACTTCTTCCCTAAAATCTCAGGACTTCAGCAGGAGGCAATTTTAATGACCATCTCATAGAAAACCTAATACCTTGCAGGCTGCCTAATCCTTCTGTGGGCAGTTCTAATTAATAAACAAACAAACAAATCACATTAAGCCTAAATTTGTCTCTTTGAAAATACCATCAATTGTTCCTGATTCTGCTCTTCTTAGTCAAGCAAACTAATCCCCTGGATGAGAACCAGACGAAAACCTGAAGATGGCTCATCACGTTTCACATAACACCCCTGATCCCCAGTCTTCCTCTCTGGGCTCAACATCCTCAGTTACTTCAACTAGTCTTCATATATCACATGACAGGAACCATCCTGGCTGCCCTCATTTGGACACTGGCACACTTTACGAATGTTCTTTTAGAAATGTGGCAGCACCCACAACCTGTCAGATGTCATCTGTGCAGAGCAAAATGTACAACAATTATCGCCTCCATATTCCTTCAAGCTACGTCTCTCTTAATGCCTATTTGTTTTCTTAGCTTCCCCTACTATACACTGTTGAATCATGAAGGGTTTGCAATTCATTAAAACCTCTAGATCTTTTGTGAACCAACTTAACCAAGCTTCTCACATTCTGAACTTCTGAAACTGATTTTGGGGCACTTGTCCTTTTTTATGACACTTCATCATTAATGTGTACTCTATGAGTGTCTAGTCACAAAATCAGTTCCAAATCCATCCTTTTGAATCCATTAGTCAACATTTACTAAATGGTTCCTTTGTGCTAAGTGCTAGGAATTCAAAGATAAACACAAATAGTTCCTGCCATTAAGAAGCATACATTTTTTATAATACATACAATATACATTAGTATTGCATACAAATACTAATGTATATTGTATGTATTATTAAAAATGCATTATTAATTATAATAATTATTTTTAATTAACTTAATTTATGTAATATATAATTTAATTAATAATACACAGAAAAATAAGCATATACTACGAATAAAATGTAAGACAAAAGGAGAGTGCGAGAAGGTAGTCACAGGAAGAGAACAGATCCAGGGGTAGGTAATGAGTATAAAGGCAAAGAGAAAAAAAGACAGATAGTGTCATGTTTAAAGAACAATAAGAAGGTGAAGCTGGTTAAACCACAGAATGTAGGAAGGAGAAAATGTGTAACATGGTTGGTAAGGTTGTTTGGAGCCAAACAAAAGATCTTAATGTCTGAAGTTAGTGAAGTCACCAGAATTTACTCAAAGAGGAGTGATATGATTCAGACATACACCTGAAGAAAACTGCTCTGGCAGCTGTGTGAAAAAAAGGGACCAGAGAAGGCAAACATCTGAGACAAGGAGACCAATAAGTGGGCTATTGCAATAGTCCAAGCAAGATGCGATGAGGCCCAAATTGAAGCGGTGCAAGTGTGACTTACACACAGTTTTTGACATGTTGAATTTGAGATGCCTATGGGATGGAAGGGAGGGAGAAAAGGAGGGTGGATACATGTATTAAGGGCTTAGCATGTGCAAAGCACTGTGCTAAGTGCCCAGGTTACAAAGAGAAAAAGAAAAAAGTCCTTGTCCTCAAGGAGTTCACATTCCAATAAGGGGAGACAACACATAGAGAAGGTTTCAGCTGCAAGTCACACGGAAAGACTCAGTGGCAGAGTATAGTGGCAAAGTACAGAGTGACACATCATCGCTAATGTCCTCCCCACAAAGAGAGCCATCTGACAGTGTCAAACTTCCTTATTTGAATCTTCAGCACTTGTGACTACTGAGGATACGGGGGTTGCAGAGGGTTCCACGGTGGCATCAATACATGGATTGCTTCCCTAGAAAATGTGAGGGCTGGACTAGAAACATAGCAGTGGTATGTTGGGGGAAGAGGGAAAGGGAGCATTGCCATTACAGAAGATCTTGCTTGCCTTCCCTTTAGTAGTGGTTGCTTAGTAGTTGGCATTTGTGGTTAAAGGGAAAGCGGATCCCTTTCTCCATAGAGCTTTTGAAGCAAGGAGGAAAACAGAGCTGCTGCTATTCTTAGGGATTCTGGGTTGAGAGTCCTGGGTTGCCTCCAAAGAAGACTATAGGGAAGCTGGGGCAATGATATGATGTACCTGGTACATGCTACCTCCTATGTTTCCCTCATTATTAATTACTTCTTCAGTAAGCCTGGATTGCCTGGGCTGAAATATCAAATAGGTGATGGAAGATGCAGGACTGGAGTTCAGGAAAGAAACTATAACTGAACATACAGCTGGGGGGGAAAGGGGAAGGAAGCATTTATATAGAGATAATCATCAACGCGAGAGTTGATGGAGCTACCAATGTAGAAAGTACAGAGACACAAGATAGCACAAGAAAGAGCCTTGAGGAAGAACCATGATTACGGGGTATAATATAGATGACCAGTCAGAGAATCAGGAGATAGTGTTATGAAAAACCAGAGGAAAACAGTAGAAAAGGATAGTCAGCAGTGTCAAATACTGCATAGTTAAAGAAGGATAAGAACAGAGAAAAAGGACATCAGAACTGACAATTAAGAAATCATTGGAAGCATTGTAAAGGGCAGTTTCAGTGGAGTAATGAGATTGGAAGCTAGAATGCAAAAGGCTGAGAAGGTAAAAGAGAGAAACTGGAGGTACTTTCTTCCAGAAGTTGGAGTAACTTTGTCCAATGCTTTATGCAACTTAAGTAAACTATAGGCATAGTCTTTCCTTGCCCTAATAGTTTACTAACTCCAAAAATCAGTCTAGTTCATCATGACAGTACCTTAATGAAGCCACTCTTGCTCAGTGATCAGAGCCTCACTTTCTAGATCTTGGCAAAATATTCTTTCATAGTACAAGCAAGAGAGTTGTCAGGATTTGGAGGAAAGCTCATTGATCTGCAGTTTGATGACTCTATTTTCTTTCCTTTGTGGGGATATTTGGAGGACCTTTGCTCTCCCCCAACCCTGTGGGAGTGCTTTTGGTCCTGAATCTCTTAAAGACCACAGGCAGGAGCTCAGGAATCACATTCACCAGTTCTTTTCAGTACCTAGAAATTCAGTTCCTCTGGGTCAGGTGACTTGAACTTATCAAGGTTCCCCCTTTCAATTTCTTTATCTTGGGCTACTGTTTCCTATCAGCCATTTTTGCTTTGACCTTTCCAGGTCAACAATCATTCACCTTGGCCAAGAAAAAAGAACCAGAATAAGACCAGAATGGCTTTGCCTTTGCTTATCATTATCACATCTATCCAAAGTTTCAATGCTTCATACTCCAAAAACCTTATCCTTTTCTCCCTTACTGCAATACACCATTGCTACATATACTATTTACTTGCATCAGTGATATCACTCCACCTAAAAATGTTCAATGATTCCTATTTCCTAACAGATAAGGTCAAGTCTTTTACTTCTTTTTATTAGTTAGGACCTAAAATGGTAACCTAGGTGGTGCGGAGAATAAAGTGCTGGAATTAGGAAAACTCATCTTCATGAGTTCAAATCTGGCCTCAGACACTTATTTACCATCTGTGTGACCCTGGGCAAGTCACTTAACCCTGCCTGCCTCAGTTTCCTCTTCAGTAAAATGAGCTGGAGAAGAAAATAGCAACCATTCCAGTAGCTTTGTCACTAAAACCCTAAATGGGGTAACCAAGAGTTGGACACAGCTCAAAAACGACTAAAGAAAAGAAACAAAACAGCAACCTACCAGTAAAGGAAAAGCAAATTCTCACATATGAATGTAACAGACTGTGTTGTAAGAAATAATGATCATGAGAAAGAAGTATAAGAAAATTATAGACCAGATTTGTAATTTATAAATCAAGTAGAAATAAAACTAAAAGATTCCAAGGCAAAGTCATAAGCTCATAGATCTAAAGTTGGAAGTGACTTTGAAGACCATCTAATTCAACTCATTCTTTATACAATAAGAAAATTGAAGATCAGCAAGGTTAAATGATTCACCCAAAATCCCCCAGGTCATAAACAGCAATACCAGAATTTGTCTTTACTCTCTTCCAGTTAGGCTGAAAACATTCAATAGGTATCCCTTCTGGAAAATCAGTTCATGCAAATTCCTTGAATTCAACCTTCAAGGAATTCTATGAAAGAGAAGGCAAAGATGAACTTCCCGGCAATATGATTCTTTGCTGTGATCTTTCCTGAGCACCCAGAGCATCTCAGCCAAGACCTGCCCTGCATAAGTTTCAATCCCCATTACCAAATACCTACAAGTAGTTCTACCTTAATGAATGTCTACCAGTATTTTAAAACTCAACATTTCTAAAAATTCACAGACACAACAAAACTATATCATCTTCCTGACTTCCCAATCTCAAGAACTGTCTCCAACTCCAACCCCTTGTCTCCATATCAAAACAACTGCCATTTCTTTCACAACATTTTTCCTCTTCATTCATACCATTACAGTTCGAATTCAGGCCCTTATTATCTCATAACTATACTATTCAAACAGCCTCCTGACTGCTTTGTTTATATCATTGCCTTTCATCATAGTCTGTGATATCTTTGTATTACTCACCTGCTAAATAATAATAATAAATAAAAGGGAAAGAAAATGATGATTTCCTATAAATGATAGGTGACTATACGTTAAAAAAAAGTTAGATACTAACACATAATACTAAATATTTCCTTCCATGTTGAGATGGATATACCATCAATATTCTCTGAAGAAGTTGTTCAAATGATACTGAGTTTTTACCTGTATTATTATGCAGTCCACACATTCTCCATCTTATTTAAAAAACATACACACACATAATATGAGCATGGGTTAAGCTAAATGAAAACTTAAATTTCTTCCAACTTTGTAATTCCATAATTCCAACATGTAGTTCTTATTTAGGAAATTACATAATTACTTATGAAAGAGAACATTTTATCTTGTTTAATTAAACAAATAATATAGGATTATATGGAACAGTATTTATCAGAATGTAGTAAATGGTGCTCATAATTAAATACTAACTTTTATCCGGTAATCAAATTATATCCAAAAGGTTTTTTCCCCATAATATTCTACTGAATTTTATTATTTGAAGTAGCTAGGCAAACCTCAATCAATCAATAAGCATTTAGAAGGCATTCTCACGAGCTGTCCCCTATGTCTGGAATGCTCTCTTTGCTTATCTCTGCCTTCTAGCATCCCTGGCTTCCCTAGAGTCTCAGTTAAAAGTTCTATGTCCTTCACAAAGCTTTTCCTAGCCCCCTTTCATGTCAATACTTTCTAAGATTATCTCAGATTTATCCTGCATATATATCTTGTTTCCACATGGTGATTTGCATATTGTCTCCCCACTTAGACCATGAGCTCCTTGAGAATACACACTGTCTTTGGACTTTCTTTGAATCACCAGTACAGTGCCTGGTACATGCCTTCACCTAACAAATGCCAATTGACTTATATTTATTGTACGAACACTAATCAAAGTCATCTGCCCCTCTTATCTTTTATGTACTTAAAAAAATTTAAATGCAAATGAAATTTTTCGGAGGAATATAAAGAAGCATTATAAAATCATGCAAATCTTAAAATTTCATCTTCTTGGTTCCTATCAAGAAACTAGCTATCATGCAATATTATTACCTAGATCTCCCAATGCTTTGTCTCTCACAAAACTGATAACCATGTTTTCTATGTAAATATCCAAATCACTGCCAAAAATGGGAGACAAGCTAAAATCCTGCGTCATCATACTAAATGTTCCCTTCCACATTCAGATGGGTATACAATCAATATCTTCTGGAGCAGTTGTTCAAATGGTAGTGAGTTTTCATCTGCACTATCATCGAGTCCACACTTTCTCCATCTTATTTAAAACACATATAACACAAACGCATGCGCGCATGCACGCACACGGAGAATAATTGGATCTGTGATCTTATTGGTATAGAGAACTTCCAGTGAAGAAACTGTCTTGATCAACATAAATCAGCAACTGATCCTCACATTTAAGTTTTAAACATGGTGAGTTTAGTTGACTTGTACAGGATCACACAACTAGTATGTGTCAGATAAAACCTGAATCTCACTTCTAAGGCCATTTCTCAACCAAGTTTTCCATACTGCTTCTCATGGACAAAAAAAAAAAAAAAAAAAGGATGAATATTAAAAAGCAGAGGTAATTAAAAATATTCATTTCACTAATTTCAATATTATTCTGTAAGAGCAACCAATAATTAGGAAAACCTAGACTTGAATATTAGTATTCTACTTTTGCATTTCACGAGACAGAACCAAAAATAGCCACAAAAAAGTAAATGATATACAAAAATCTTATATGGTATAAAACAGGCCTGCACAACCTGCAGCCCACCAAAGGATTTTGGGCAGCCAGCAAAAAATGTAGAAGATACTTTCCTTTACATTTGTCACAGGCTGCCCAAAACCCTTGCAAGCAGGCCCAAAATCCTTGTACAGTTCTGCTCTAAAAGAAGGAAAATTAGCATAAATAAACACAAGTTACCTGAAGTTTGTACATTCCAATTAAATTTTATACAACAAGCAGTCATTTTGTATTCTTTCACGGATAAAGTCTAACCAACAGGAACCAAAATAATCTTGGTAACATAAAATGAGGAAGCAAAACCAACAAGATGAAACTTAAAGGACCTAAATTACATTGTTTGAACATTTTTATTAATGCTACGGTTTCCCAACAATCCAGTGTGAACTGAAGTTAAAAACTCTAAAAGGACCTATCAAGTAATAGGTAGAGGAGACACAAATGTTTAGAATTTGAAGTGTGAGAGCACTATTTTAACTCGAATGTTGAGATATTGGGGTTTATCTTCCTATTCCATACTTGTGAGTGGATTGATTAGTCATTTCATGACAACACTGAAGGAAATAAGATTAATTTTGGCAAATGATACAATACAAAAAAATTCAACATATCTGTAATTTGTGGTTTGTTATCTTGAAATAAAACAGTTTAAACAATAGAAACTTATCTTTGAAAATAATACTAGTTAACATTTACATAGTGTTTTAAGGTTTGAAAACAATTTTTCTACAGGTGGCACTGTGCACTGAGCGGATTTAGGAAGACCTGAGTTTAAATTCTGCTCAGACAAATGAAATAATCCATATAAAAAACTTTGAAACCTTAAAGAGGTATATTATCTCATTTGAGCATCACAACAATGTTGTGAAGAGACATTATTATTCCTATGTTACAAATGAGAAAACTGAGCCTAAGAAGGGTTAAGAAATTAGTCACACAGCTATTAAGTGACTCAGGCAGGATTCAAAACTGAGGTCTTCTTGATTCCAAGGCCAGCACTCCATCCACTCCAAAACCTAGCACTTTGTGTTTGAAAAAGCACTCATCTGACTCTTACAAAGGGTTGTGTGACATAAATTATACAATCATTTTACAGGTGATGAAATTAATGTTCAGAAAATTTTAACGACTTGAGCAAGATCCCACCATTCTACAGAGAAGTTTTCAGGATTAATTTCTTATGGGAAAAATGGTTCAGTTCATTCTACCCACCTTAAATTAAATTACTGCTATACACATAACAAACACTCAAATGTTTATTGAAATAAAAATGGAAGATTTCTAGAAAAGACAGATGCCTAAATCGTACCCACCCAATCCCACATCTCTCCTATCGAATAATAATCCAAAAATCAAATGAGAAAGCATTATTATTTTCTCCATCCTAGAACAACACAAAGTCAGTCAGCACAGTACAGCCTTCAAAACAACCAGAGATAGGCTTAGTAATACATATACCCTACAAATATCTGTGTCCACAGGCAGCAAGAGTAGAGGGCTCTTCTGAGAAAGCCTAAGGGTGTGCAGAAAGTCCACAGTGAGGGGGTAGGGGGTATCTTGGAAACTCCCAAGGAATGGAAGTTGGCCAAGGAACTCAGTCGGTTCTAGAGGATCTGAAGTTGCTATTACATTTCCTGAGATTCCAAGGAGGGCTCTAAAGATCCAACATTTTGAAATCTCAAAAATCCCAAGGAGTCAAACACTGAAAGGAAGAGATCAGCCCAGGAACAAAGGGTGAATTCAAGTAAGGCTCATCATCCCAATCAAAAGTGCAAGTGGAAGTAAAGGATATATCCCTGCAGAAAGCCCAGTTCAGGAATTACAGCTAGAGAGATGAGTAGATCAAAGAAAACATCAAAATTCAAAAATTATCAAAATTATCAAACTGTATCAAAAATTACCGAAGAGGAGTTAACAATTTCAGGAAAAGACACTAAGGAAAAAATTAATTTTCCACAAGAATTACATGACTATGAAAAAGAAAATCAAGAGATGTAACAAAAGGAAAGGAAAAAGAAAAACCCTAGGGCAAAGAATTATAAGGAGACTGAATAGCTTAGAAGAAAAGTAGTAAAACCCTACCAAAGAAACAGACTCCTTTAGAAAGAAGTAGTAAAATAAAAACAACACCAAAAATGTAAAGTAAGATTTCTGATATATATACACATATATATAAAAGCAAGTGACTGGGAAAAGAGGTCAAGGAAAAATAATTTCAGACTCAGTGGACTCCCTGAAAACCACAATTAAAATAAGATGACTATGAAAACAACAACCAAGTCTTGGTCATTATTTTTCAAAACAGTATACAGGAGAATTGCCCAAGTCTAATAGCACCAGAGGGCAAAGTAAAAATAGAAAGAATTCACCAATGGTATTCCTGAATAGGGTCTCAAAAAATAAAGTCAAAATTTAGAGCTCCTACATCAAAGAAAAAAGCACTGCCAAGCAACTAGAAAGCAATATAAGTACCCAGAAATTACAGTCAGGATCACACAAGATTTGGCAGCTTCAACTATAATGTAAGATCTAAGAATACAATATTCCAAATGGCAAAAGATACAGGTTTATGACCAAGACAAATTTTCTCTAAAACCAAATGTTCACAGGAGGGAAAAATGGATCTTTAATGGAATGGAAGATTTTAAACACTTATGATGAAAAAACAAACAAGACTAAGTAGGAACTCAGTGATACAAATGCAAGAGTCAAGAGAAATCTAGAAAGATAGATTTACTGAGCAAATGGAGGGAGATACATGATGAGAAAGTACTAATATTTTAACAAGAAAAAAACAAACAAACATCCTTATCAGAACCTCAATATTTTCAAAGGGTTCTGAGTCAGAAGAATACAAGTCTCAGGGGTGGATTCTTTTCTGAGGGATAGAGATTTATGAAGTGCGTATTTGCCAGTCACTGAGTGCTTTACAAATATTATTTCATTTGATTCTCAGAATAACCCTGTGAAGAAGGGAGAATAAAAAAATACATTAGCGTAGGAAAGAGCAAAGAGGGGGTAAAACTTGCTACTTCTCACAATCAGGGTACATAAGAAAATCACAAAGGCCAAGGCAAGGGTGGGAAGAGTGGGTATCACATTTTTATATGACAGAAAAAAGACTGAACACAACACTCATACACATGGGTCACGATCCCCAACCTTCCTCCTTTCCCTGCCCTTACATAGTTTAGTATAGAAAAATATCAAACTAACAGGGAAATAGGTGAGAATGGGGGTAGCAAAAGAGGTTGAAAATCACTAGAAAAATCCTTTCCTCCCTCCTCAAACCTCTCATGGCTTCCTCTCCCTCCACCCTCTCAGCTGAGAACCTTGCCTAATATTTTATTGGAAAAAAAAAAAAATGAGGTCACTTGCTGAGAACTAGTTCCCTCTTCTTCCCTCCTCCTCCTCAACTCACATCACTCAGATGCTTTCTGTCACTACCTCTTCCCTCACTGGTTTCACGTGAAGTGGCTCTTCTCCCTGAACTGCTTTGCACGTACAAATAATACCATTCCTTCTTGTTTTCTCCCCCTCTATCATCCCTACTTTCTTACCTACAGTTTCTCCCTGTCTATAGCCCACAAACTCAGAGATGTCTGCCCCAACCTCAAAAATCAAGTTTGATTGATCCAACTCTACACTACTTATCATTCTATATCTCACCTCCTCAATTCCGATTAGCCTTTTCTCAATCCTTATCCTTCCTGTCTTCTCTGAAGTTTCTGACACCATCAATCACACTTCTCCCTGCTTGTATCTTTTCTCTAGGTTTTTGTGAAACTGTTTTCTTGCTTTTCCTCCTGTCTTCTAGACTGCTCCTTTTCAGTATCCTTTACTGAATCCTCATCCAACTCACTCCCACTAAGCACTAGCATCCCCCACATTTCTCTTGATGATTTCATCAATTCCCACGGATTTAACTATTATCTACTATGCTGATAATTTCCGGATCTACGGCTCTTCAAACTTCCAACCTGATGTCTCCAGTTATATGATGGATATTCTATGGATGACCCACAGAAATTATACATGTAATAAGCCTTCCCTGCTTTCCTACATCCTCCCAATTGCCAAGGTACCATCCCAGACCCCTCCTCACTCTCTCTCACTGCCCTCCCCCCAGATCCAATCTGTTACCAACTCCTGTGGGGTCGGCCTTTCCAACATTTCTCTCTGTGAAACAGTTGCCACCCTGGTGCCACCAACTCACCTGGACTACTGTAACAGCCTGCTGCTGAGGTTCCCTGCCTAAAGTCTCTCCTCACTCTAATCCATCTTCCATTCAATTATCAAATCCATCTTGAGAAAGTACAATTCTGAAACATGTCACCACCATTTTCAATCAATTTCAATGATTCTCTATTGACTCCTACTTGGCAACCCTGCCCAACCCGCCCCTCACCCCATTCCAGCCTTCTTTGACCCTCCTTTCATTCCCCCTTCCCCATACTCTGCAGCCAGATGACCCCAGCCTCCCTTGTTCACCGAATCACTCTGTCCATCGCCCTAATCTGAACATTTTCACTGGCTGCCCACATTCCTAGGATTTCTTCCTGCCTTATTTCCCATCTCCTGGCTTCTCTGGCTTCCTTCAAGTCCTAGATAAAACTTAACCCACAGAAAGCCTTTCCGAATCACCCTGAATTCTAGTACCTCCCCTCTGCTGATTATCTCTGATTTGGTCCTGAATACATCTTGTTTTTTACATAGTTGTTTGCATATTGTTTTAAGAATTTCTCTTCCCCTTCTCTTTGTATCCCTGGAACTTAGCACACTGTATGGAATATAGGTTCTAATTATGCCTACTGAAAGACGAAGCAAATTTCCTGTTCCTGAAGCGAGTACTGGAACCTAAGGAGGTAAGCAAGATTAACTCTTAGACAATCAGGAAATGGCTAAACAAACTGTGGTATATGGTAATGGGATATAACTTCCCCATTAAAAAAGACAAAAGAGATGATTTCAGAAAATCTTGGGCAGTATTAATTGGCAGAGTAAAATGAGCAGAAGCACAGGAACAACATACACAAAGACAACAATAATACAAACAAAAACAACAGTGAAAGGCTGAAGAACTCTGATCAGTACAGTAACTAACCATGTCTCCAAAGGACCTATCATGAAGCGTAGGGAGCAGCTAGGTGGTGCAGTTGATAGAGCACCAGTGCAGGAGTTAGGAGGACCTGAATTTAAATCTCACCTCAGACACTTGACACTCACGAGCTGTGTGACCTTGGGCAAGTCACTTAACCCCAACTGCCTCATGCTGGGTCATCTCCAGTCATTCTGATGATTATCTGGTCACTGAATTTAGATGGCTCTAGAGGAGAAGTGAGGTTGGTGACCTGCACAGCCCTCCCTCACTCAAAACAAAGTCAAGTGCAAGTCATGTCATTATTTCTCTAATGGCACGGTCTTCTTCAGCAACAAAGGACAAACACATACACACATGAAACACATTACCTATGCCCTTAGAGTTAAGTGAAGCACAAAGGGCCAGCCCAAACATTTTGAACATGGGGGCCATGGTGTGATTTGTTTTGCTTATTTATTGCAGGAGTTCTTAATTCCCTTCCTTTCCCTTGGTTTTTAGATGAGAGGGGGGTAAGGGAGGTGAGAAAGGAGGATGGGGGGTAGCAATAGCCATGCTAGAAAAATAATTTTGAAAGACTTAAGAACCCTAATCTAATAATAATGCTGCCCATCTCTTCACAGAGAGAAGATGAACTCAAAATCAGAATAGGGACATATATTTTTGGGCATACCCAATGCAGAAATCTGTTCTTCTTTTATAGAGGGCAAGAAGGTGGGAGGGAAAGAAAATATTAATTGGTAAGATAGACAGACAGCCAGAGACACAGACAGACAAAAAAGAGATAGATGAAGAAACTGGTGTAGAAACAGAAAAAGAGATATGCTCCCTAAGTTCAGTATTTCACAGACCCACCAATTTACTTATAATATTTCAATCCACCCATCTAGCTATACTGTACTTGGTGAAAGGTATTCAGAGTTAAAAAGAAATTGTCTCTGCTTTTAAGAAGATTACAGTACATTAGGGAAGCAAGTATGTGTGTGTGTGTCACACACACACACACATACTTGCTTCCCTAATGTACTGTAATATATATATGCACATATAAAATAGATGCAAACGAAATACAATCAATAAAATTTAAAATGTACCCCTTGTTAGTATTTATCCCTAGAAGCACTTCTTCTAATACATTTTTAATGAATTTTTTTGCACTTATTTTGCAATAGAAAATAAGGTAAATGTAACAGGGAATCTTCCACCCTGACAAACTGGTGCAAGGTAAAAAAAAAAAAAAAAAAAAAACTTACAATGCATCATCTACTCTAGTGAGTTCTTCACAACTACATATGGGTAGACTTTTATACCCATACCCTAGACTTTTCATATCTGCATAAAAATCTCACCAGTCATCCTGATGAATATCTAGCCACTGGAACCAGATGGCTCAGGAGGGCAAAGTGAGGCTGGTAACCTGCATAGTCCTCCCTCACTCAAAACAAAGTCAAGTGCACATCATGTCATCATTTCTCTGATGGCATGGCCCTCTTCAAAAACAAAGGACAAACATAACAACAAAAATCACCTTTACTTAAATATAAATTGTGCTTAAAATAAGAAAAAATATAACAAGAAGAAAAGATAGAATTACCACAAAAGCAGCAAGAAAAAAAACCACCAGAAAGATCCTCAAAAGGATGGCAGATAAAGGAGAAAGGAACATATAAAGAAAATAAGACACTGAAGAAATGAATGCACCAGATACTCTGAAAGAAAACAACTGGTTTTGGACTGTAAATTTTCAATAAGACCTGACATTTTAATTAGTTTATACTGAAAGAATCAAAATGAACCTAGTTTGCCAAAATAGTTATTATAAGCATTTTGATCTGAAGTCTGTTACTATTCCACATCCTCTTCCTATAATCTAACTATAAACATCTTGAAAAACTGTTGAAGCAAAACACTGTATTTTATATTCACATGCTACCTTTCCTTCTTAATAAATATAACACAGTATAAGACACAGAAAGTAACATTTCCAGTTGCTTTGTTTCATTGTTTAAGCAGTGACAGAAAATTATTTTAAAATATAGAAACAATACAATCTTGAAATTTAATCTTTCTTTGATGATTCTTTGATGATCATAATTCTGAATATCAATTTTAATTGTACAGTACTCTAGATGTTATAAGAAACTAATCTAAATATATACTGACTCTGAAAAAACCTGAAAGGAGTTTGACTGTTCAAAAACTACTTCTCTATGTCAATTTATATTTTTTACCGGTTCTTAACACATATATTGCATAAAAAACAAAATCTCTTGATTAATGGAAGGTTCCAGTTAATCAAGACTTGACTCTAAAAATGCCTCAATTTGCCAATCCACACAACAAAAATAAACAAAACCTTACAATTTCCTTTTGAAGTTTTAATCCAATCAGTCATTAATTAGCAAACTCAGTTTTACCACCAATGTCAATGCAGACTATGAAATGCATATGGAGAAGAAAAAAAAGGATCTACATTTCTTTGTTCTGCTTTCTAATGAGATCTCCAGAAATATATTACAATGAAAAGCAGAAACTGCCTAAACATAAGCCTGTCACAACTCATTTCATTTCCTTCTGTCTCCACACTGAACTAAGTACCACCTAACCTTCAAATACAACCTACTTTTAATGGCTTATCCATACCTATCTTCTCCAATGCTCCATACCACCCAAAATTTTACTGTTAAATTCCTCCACAAATCAGAATTCATTGGACTTACTATGGAAAGGAATAAGGCACAAAATGCCATCCAAGTCTATCCTATTCATTTCAATAATGAATTATATTTAGCAAAGAAAACTGAAATGCTTCCACCTGACGATAAAATTTTATTAAAACAGAACTCTGAAAACTGACACAATCAAAAATGCTAATTAAATTTCAAAACCCACAATAATCCAGGTGGTCTCTATTTATTGTCTTGCACCCTAATGTATTCATTTCTCTTGCTCTCCCCTAAGAATGGGGAAAAAAAGTAACAGTTTATGCTTGTGCATATGATACAAGCAAATCCTATGAGGCAGGGCTATCATTCTTCCAAGCAAGAAAAGCATACAGAATCACAGTCTTTAGAACTTGAAGGCCCTTAAATCATCCTCTTTTTTGACCATCTGGAATGAATACTTACTTCCCTTACCCCTTCAATGCTTAGTTTAGGTATGGTACTTCTCTGATCCCACCCATTTACTAGCACTCTTTCCCTATTTAATTTGTATTCTTAAGCTCTTTCTGTGTACCTAATTTATGGCCCAAGTACTTCAAAAGGTCCTAGAGAGAAATTTTCATTTATCTTTTCATTCCAAGTACCTAATGGTATGAATGATGGAGACTTCTTGACTTTACAGAAGAGAAAACTGAAGCCCAGAGAAGTGATTTTTCTTGGATCACACAGGTTAAGTCCAGTTCACCAGAATCTAATAGAAGGCTCTCTCCTGAGCCCCCTAGAAACCATAAATTCACTATAACTGAGTTGTGCCATTTCTAGGCACAATGAAAATCAGAAATACCCAGTCAATTAGGCAAGCATTTATTAAGCACTACTACAGTTATTTGGAGCTTCTTTGGATTAAGAGTACCCAAATGCCTCAAAGAGTTTATGATTTTAGGAAAGTACGTACCCTCTGCACTAATGCAGGACACATCATCATTTCATACCTTAGTATGAGATTTTCATAAATTATATGGCTAAAAAAATTTATCGCCCAGTGAACAACTTGGGGCAAATTTAATTAGGTTTATCACCCAACGTTTGCTATGTGTTAGGTGATTATGCATCAGTTTCTGAAAACTTATAAACTGGACTCCATATATAATAGATGCTTTCATTAGCAAATGATTTCCTGATTGTCCTGTTGTCTTCCATCTTCAGAAAATGGACTACCTAAATCAGAGATTATTTCTGACCTCTCAATGGGAATTTATATTAAGGTTTATACATATAAATAATTAAATTATTTTTACACATTCATATGAAAGAAGAGGCAAAAGTCTGGAAGGACAATGGAATTCTGTTTTTAAGACTGTATAGACAATAGCAATTAATTTAAGTGTAATTTAACAGGATTTCTTATATCTGGTAGGATACAATAAAATATTTAGTTGCTTTTCAACTGTATTATATGTAAAAGACATTAAGCGAGGCATAAGAGATAGAGGATCAGTCTTGGGGTAAGTAAAGAGCTCAAGTCTTCCCTCAGACACGAGTGAGGTCTCTGGCTACCTCCCAGTAGCCCTGGGCAGCTCTTTAAGACCATAACAGGTGAGTTACAGGTCTGTATTGGGAAGAACTCTCTCAGTGAGGCCTAAAATCACCATCACCACCTCTCCCAAATTAAATAAAAATGTATGTAATGTATATATGTAAAAACGTAAAAAAATTAAAGGCATAATAAAAATGTCAATGCTTTACAATAATCCTCATTTAAAAAAAATAAACATGAGTTTCTTTAATTAAATCATCCTACTACTTTACATATATAAGATCAATAAAATATCACTGCATGACTCCCCACATAAATGAATGATTATGAATTTCACTCTTTACAGGCAGGTATTGTTTTTAACTCTTTTTGATATCCCTACAACTAGCACACTGTACAGACACTGTACAGTTCAATGTATTTGCTGTAAAGTGTTTTTAACTGTTTATGGCAAATTTCACCTTCAAATGCATTTGATGTGTCATGGCACTTCTAGTTTTACATGATCGTTACAATTTTTCATCATATTCTTACTAAAGCTATCATTATTTTAATAGAATCTCTACCATATAATTTTATTTTATAACTTCATTTTTATACGTATTTTTAAATTTTAGTAGCTATCATCATAAATTATTTATTTTTATGGTTATTGTGTTTATTATTTATAATATCATTTTAATCTTGGACTAAATTTCAATATATTAAAGCAACAACTAATATTATCCACTGGTAATTACATATATCAAAAAAAGATTATGTTTAGGAAATTTACTGAATAAAAGCAGCAAGGTTGAAGTAATAGTTAGCAGCAGTAAAATGAGGGGGTATTTAATCCTGTCCTCAATACATAATAGTTTTATGTGACCCCTGAAAACGAATTTCACCTATCTTCTGAAAAATAGGAACAAAAAATCACTGCCTTACTCATGATGCTGTTTTGAGGCTCCAATGACCTCACATACATATGAAAAGTCCCTTGGTAAAATACTACATAAGCTATATAATTAAAATTACTTTTAAAACAATGTTTTCTGAAGCATATATAACACCTGATTTACATTTCCTGAAACACAGGCACAGGAGCAGAAGATGTCTGAAAGTTTTAAAAATCTATCAGTGAACCCGAGAAAAACTCAAAAATGACTGGTATAGCAATTAATATAGAATCTTATACACCTGCAGGAATTTGATGAAAGTTTAATTGAACTAAATCAGAAGCAGTATCAGAATAGCTACTAAACTTTATCAGCATAGAGTACTTGCAGAAAAAAATCTGATTATAATCAGAGACAGCCAAAGGCCATAATACTCTGCAAGACGGTTAACAATAGCTTCCATTCAGACAGACAGATAGATAAATGTATGTGTGCGTGTGTACGTGTGTATCTAATATATGAGGCAGCTTCTAGTACAAACATGATAATCTTCTTTTTACAACTGAGAAAACAGAAGATTAGGGAGAAAAAGTGAAATCCCTGGTAAGAAAGATGGTTAATAAGTGGCAAAGCCAGAAAAATAACCCAATATTAGGATTATGAATACAGTGATGATACTGTGTTAACTCTATTATTGCCTTTAGGACAAGAGGTCATTAGCAAGAAGCATAGCCTCGATTTACCAAATATCTTCTACACTCCACAAAGATTTAGAAAATTTGTCAAATCCGATTCATATCAAAAACGTCAAGAAAAAGTTACAGTGAGTAATTTTTAAAGCTCAGGATGGCTTAAGGAGATAAGCAGAGTTCTACAGGCATGGGGACAGGGTCTGGTCCACAGCCCATGTGCATACAGGGAGTGAAAGAGAACTGACACTGGGCACCAGGGCAGGAATCACCTACGTAGGAAAAAATCCCAGGGGATTCCAAAACCAGGGTATCTGGCAGCTCTGTCACTTACTATCCAGTTACAAGTCAAATTGAGGACGGAGTCATGGAGGGGTCATGGAGAGTGACAATCACTAGAGAGTCCTAGTTTTGTACTGAGCAAGGAACAAGCTTGGATGCAAACAGCAGACTGCGGCTCTTATCTCAAGAAGCATGGTTCTAGTCTCCAGCTCTAAGTAGATGTCTGTAGTGAAATAACTGAGCAAGAGTCTCGGGGAAATTACCTACAAAGACCTGTTTGTTTCCTTATGACCATTTGCACTAAGATATAAGAGAGCTTAGGAAGTAAGCACTTTTTCACATATGGTAAAATTTGAGATCTTTCTGATTATTTTAGGATCCTCTCCTCTTTGAAATATCCAAAGAAAATCCAACACAGCTATTTATTCTAACTCTACTTTCTTAACCATCATGGCTATACTTCCTTACACCATATGTTCAAACACATACACACATATACAAACTATACACCTTTTATAAGAAATGATTTTGGGATGTCATATGGATGTGATCTATCATCCTTAAAAATTATCACAGTAAAATAGCAAAGTTATTTTTGGTATGTAATAGATTTCTCCTTCCCTTCCACAAAAATAAAGAATTATTCCTCTCAAAATTTTCTCCAAAAGAGAACAGGGGGAAACATTTCTTCTTCCATGACTTCTAAAGCAAGGATTAGTTGAAAAAATGCTTCATTTTGAAAAAAAGGATCAAAGTTTGAATATCAGGTCCAGTATTTGCTAGCTTATGGCTTTAGACAAATGATTTTCACCTGTCTGAATCTCAGTTTCCTTGCCTGTTTAAAACATGGACAATAATACTATCCATCTCATGGGGCTGTTATGAGGAAAATATTTTGTCCTTAAAGTACTAAGAAGTGTGGTAATATTACAGTATCATTATTCATTATTATAACTAATGAGAAAACCCTGGACTACAGAATTCTAGTGCTGGCTCTGGCTGTACCTGATCTTCAGTTATTCTACCTAGCTGAGTATCAGTTTCTACATCCAAAAAATGAGAGGGTCTAGAAGATTTCTGAGGTCCCTTCCAGCTCTAAAATTCTATTATGCTATGAGTAATTTCAGGAATTTTATAACTATATGGGAAACAGGACAGAACCAAGGAAAGGGGAAATGAAATGCCAGGCTAAAGAAGAGACCAAGCAGGAAAAAACAATCCCTCCCAAATTGTATCTCCCATATACTTACCTTTGTAACTTCTTTCACCACTTGCAGATCTGGACATTGGAAAGCACACATCTGGAGGATGAAGCAAAGAAGCAGAAACTGAGGGGTGAGCCATGGCACTAGCCAGACACACCAGGGATGCCCCTGATTTAACATGTAACAAAGATGACATTGGAACACTGACATAAAACTCCCAACACATGGGTTAGAAAGGTATTTACCAAAACTTTATAAATTACAGGATTTTAATTTTTAGAAAAAAGTATTTAAATGATCTTGTAAACATCTCAACATACAATTCCTCATTTTAACTGCTTAATTTTTCTGCTACTCCCAATTTCTGAAACCACCTCCATGGCAAACGTGCTTAGTAGAGGAAGGGCAAACCTGACAAATGTTCAAGTAGACTATGCTCTGAAATATTTTGCCTATTCCTAGTATAATTTACTGGCCTCCTCTCCATACCTTATCATTCATTCACTCATGAAACTTTTATGAAGCTCCTGCTATATATGTAAAGACTAGATGGAGCACTGAAACAGCACAAAGTACAGATAGAATCACTTAGCAACATCCCTGTAGAGGGCACTCCTAATTCCACAGAAGTTTAACCTCTGAACTCCCTACCAACTCGGATCTTGTAATTTTATAACTTGGTTTTATCACATATCCTACAAAAATTGAAACTGTATTATTCAACATAATTGCTGAATAACAATGCAGGCATAGAAAATACATATTGTACACTTTCAGATTTTGTAACAATACTAGAAAATCAAATGATGACTTAACCACTTTGCTAACCAAAGATCACTGAAGGAAACAGTCTGTCATTTAATATCTCCTATTCATTATCGTGAATAATCTTTAGATATCATTAAAGATGATATTTACACATACTGCTTTACACAAGCAACCATTTTAATTTATTACTTCAGTTATAAATATGAAAAGTGTTTTTAAAAAGAAATAATTCCAGTGAGATCAACAGAAGCTTGAGACTTTTTTTTGGTCCAAGCCCATCCCAAATGATCGGTTTTTTACTTTACTTCAAACTTTTTATTTTAAAGAGATAAAATGTATGACTCAATACATATAAAATATTACAGAGCTAAAAATGCTAATCATATTATCTCTGGTCTCAACCTAATTATTTAAAATGTATAAACTTCTAGAAACAAAAATACAATTTGCGAATTGGGGGTGAACCATGCATAGCACTAGTCAGACACAACTTGTAGCACGAATGACAATAAAGTACTAACACAAACCTCAAATGAATGACTTGAAAACTAAACATTTAAAAATTAAGTGAATCTTCTAACTTCTAAATGTGTGCTACAGAATTAGTTAATTTGTAGCCATATCTGCAGCCACTGTGAACAATTAACGAAGAGTCACATCACCATAACAGATCTTGCACATTATAGACAGTAAATAATATACTAACAGAGAAATCTGAATTCTCATAGAAATGCAGAGAGCAATAGTGCCAGAGAGCTGAATACTTAATTATCAATTTTCTGAATGATACACTAACTACCAATGGCAAAAATCTTAATTTTCCTCTTCACAGATATTCCTGTAACATACTTCAATTCTACTTATTTCCTAACTATCCTTTCTAATTCTTAAGTAAAGACTTTATCATCAAGGCTACTATGCCCATTAAAGTTTTCTGCATTTAAATATCCTTTTTAAGGAAATAAGCCTAATCGAGGTTTCTCTGCACTGTTTCATCATTTCTCCCTCTGCCCATTTTCAGTAAGCTCTATGGCTCCTACTTTCATGGATTCACATCACATGTTATTTTCCAAAATTCTCTAAATGGATAAATTTTCTCAATGAATAAGTGAATAAATAACTAATTTCCCAATGTTAGGTCCTAATCAGTGAATTTTTGCTAGAAATTTGTTGTTCCTTTATAGTTTCTCTTCTGCTTTCCTCCTTTCCTTGATTTATTCATTCCTTATTTTGTCTTTACCTTCCTTACAATATGTTAAAATAGGTACTTCTTTTCTATTCCTTTAAACTCTCTCCCAGGACAGTCATAATCATTCTCTGAGCTTCAATTATATTTTTTCCACTAAAATGACTCCCAAATTCATGTTTCTAATTCAGTTCTAGGTTATGATATGATATGTCTAACAGTTTGTGATTACCAACCTCAATATCCAGAATTAAGTTTATTTTTCTCCCTAAAACTATTCCTCTTTATCTTAAATTTTTGTGATGCAACATTCATTCAGTATTTATATAAACACTGGTATAAGCTAAAATTTTACATAGGGAGTAGGAGGAATGAGAAGCTCTCAAGAATGAAATTCTAAAGAAATAAAGAGAAATAATGTTCATAAGGAGAAAAACGTGCATTTATCTAACGAGACTAATATGGATATATAGGGATTTCATCAACCGATATGGTAAAAAACAAAACAAAAAAACCAAAACAACAACAAAAGAAACTTGTACAGAAAACAGAGGCAAAAGCGGGTAACAAAAAAAGTACATGAAATATAGCACATTGCTATAATAACAGCCACTAAAACTCAGAGTGAACTGATTGAGGCTGGGAAATAAAGGGGGACAGGTGGGCAATGTAGGGCATTCTTGTTTGTTTCATCAGGGGAAGAGGAGAGTCAAAACCTGCTCCTCAGGTTGAATGTGTCAAAGTCCTCCTGTCAGTAACCTTTTAAAAATAATGGAGGGCAAGAACATTTCTGGACTGAAATGAGAAAATACTACAATTTTCCAAAAACAAAAGACTGGATTCATCAAATTGTACCATCAGTGACCTCCTGTTAGATTCCTGGCCACACACCATAAACTATAATTATTATTGTTATTAAAAGGATAACTATCAGTGATCAAGTGTTAGCACAGCTCTGGCCAGAAAAGGTGACGCCACAATCACTTTATTACCTTTCTGGAAAGGATAACCAACCTAGCAGATCCGAAAAATAAATACCATTTGTGTAGGTTTTACAAAGTCTCCTAAGCATTTCTTACAGGAAAAATGCAAGTAAAGTTGTAAACGAGATAATATTTGGCTAGTGGAGTCACAAATGAATGGATAGCAAGACTCAAACAACACTTAAATAATGATTCAGCAAGAGCTTGAAACAAAGTCTCTTGTGTAGTGCCACAGAGATCTATGTTGGGCCCACACTACTTAATATTTTTATCAGTTTCTCTGATAAGTTGTAGGTGCAATGCTTACCAAATTTAATGCTGACAAATCTCCAAGGCATAGCTAACAAACTAGACAGAGCTCAGGATGCAAGACAAAAATAAAAACCTCAAAAGGCCTGAGTATTGGATTAAACTGAATAAGATGAAATTTATTGAGTAGGTTTTCCTCTCACTGAAAAATCTTCTGGTAAAGGCTAGTCTTATCAGGAATTTTATAGACTTAATTTTGCAAGATGCTTTAAAAAGGAGACTTTCATTCACATATAGGTTGTTACTCAGTTCAGAGATTTTGTGGCCTCAGTGGGAGAAACTCCTCCTTTTGTCATTTAGAGTTATTCCCTTAAGAAGCCCAGTCAATTCTATCTTTACACCACCTCTTTCATCTATCACCATTGTAACCAATCAACACAAGACCTCCTGCTATCCGCCTAGATTATTTCACTAGTTTCTAATAATAATTCCAGCCTCCACTCTTTCTTCTTTTTCTAATTCATCGTTTAAACTGTTGTTAGATAACATATTACCTCTAGGCAGAGATCTGGTCATGTCATTCTACTCAATATGAATAAATATCTCTCAACTGCCTACCAAATAAAGTTCAAATACCAATGTGGAAAATTTAAGTTTCTTGATAATGTGGTGTCACTAGCTTTTTTACCTTCTCCTATCTTTACTACTCACACTACCTTACACTTCATATACCTTTCAGACTTTGCTTATGCATTTCTCTGTGCCTGGAAGATTTCCTTGAATTAGATTTAAATTCCAACATGGTGTCTAGATAAAGTCTCTATGATCTTCTCCCACCCCCAACCTTCTTCTCCTCAGAGTTGATATCAATCTCTCCTGCATCAGAACAGCATGAATTTATTTTTAATTCCTTCTTTATCACCTGTAGGAAATAGCAACAAATATAAACATTTCAACATTAAAAAATAACAGAAAAAGGGCTGTATATAAAACAGTAAATCTGTATTTCATATAGATTTGTTAAAGTGCATTTTTTTTAAATTAACATTATCAACACTGTCCTGTTTGTTAGTGTTTTCGTCTGAGCTTCTTTCTACATTTTTCAATGTAATTTTTTAAGTATATGCCCTTATTATGCAATATTTTGTACTGGTTATCTGTTCACATATATTCTCCTATTCTACTATAAGTACCTTGGAATCCCTAGTCCTTTCTTCTTGCTCTTTTCTCTTTCCTTTGCCCTCTCCTTACAGAGGTATCCTGTAGAATTAAAAGCTGTAAAGTGTCACTATGACTACAGTAATGGACAGCTCAGAAACGCAATGAAGGTAATGACCTGACAAGCTATGAGGCATGTGAATCTTCAGTGGCTCTCTATCACCTCCACGATAAAACGCACATCGCTCACTTGAGATTTGCAAGCCCTTTCCAGACGTACTTCACACGCTTTAGACGCTATTCCAACCAAACAGGCCTGCAAGCTGCTCCTTAAACACAAGCACCTCCCCTTTCACTCTCTGGACCCTTGGACATGCTATTGCCCATTTGTGGAATATGTTACACACCTCATCAATATCCATCTGAATCCTGAGCTCCCTTTGAATCTCTATTTCAGGTGCCACTTGCTATATGAAACCTTTCCCAATTCCCCTGGCACTACACTCCCTCTCCTCAAACCACATTAGACTTATGTATCTGTGAACATGTTGCACCCCTCTCCCTCTAATAAAATGAAAACTCCTGTAAAGTAGGTAAGGATAGTTTTGTTTTGGACCTTGAATCCTCAGCATCCACTACCAGAACATCACCTAACAAGTAGTAGTAAATGCCTAACAACTGCTTCTCCAATAAAATTAATGTTATATGCAATAAAATAGGACAAATAAAGTTTGAACTTAAAAATAGGAAATACTAACAAGCAATTTACATTGATAAAAAATAAAAAGACTACTTAAAAACTGACCTACATTATGAGAACTGAAACAAGTATCCTAAAACTGGAAATATATAGAATTAAAGAATTCTAAAAGTTAACTGGGATCTCTAGCCTATAGCTTAAAACTGATACAAAGAAACAGAAGACACCAAAGGAGAAATTAATAAAATTGAAATTAAGAAAACTATTGAACTAATAAATAAAACTGAGTTGGTTTTATGAAAAAAACAATAAAATTGATAAATCTTTAGTCAATTTCATTAAAAAAGAGAAAAAAACCAAATTATCAATATCAAAAATGAAAAGGGTGAACTCACCTCCAATGAGGAAATCAAAACAATAATTAGAAATTACTGTGCCCAACCGTCTGCCCGTAAATTTGACAATCTAAATGAGATGGATGAATATTTCAAAAAATATAAATTGCCCATACTAATAGACAAGGAAACTGAATTCTTAAGTTACCCTATCTCAGAAAAAGAAATTGAACAAGCTATCAATGAACTTCCTAGGAAACAATCTTCAGGGCCAGATGGTTTGAATTTTATCAAACGTTTAAAGAACAATTAATTCCAGTACTATTTAGACCATTTGGGAAAACTGATGAAGGAGTCTTACCAGATTCTTTTTATGATACAAATATGGTTCTGCTACCTAAACTAGGAAGAGCCAAAACAGAGAAAGAAAATTATAGACCAATTCCTCTAATGAATATGGATGCAAAAATTTTAAAAAATATATTAGCAAAAAGAATACAGCAACTTATCACGAGATTGATATACTATAATCAGATAGGATTTATATCAGGAATGCAAGGCTGGTTCAATACTGGGAAAACTATCAGCATTACTGATCATACCAACAACAAAACTAACAGAAACCACATGATTATCTCAATAGATGCAGAAAAAGCCTTTGACAAAATACAACACCCATTCCTATTGAAAACACTGGAAAGCATAGGAATAAATGGAGCCTTCCATAAAATAATAAGCAATATCTACCTAAAACCATCAGCAAGCACTATAGCTGAATGGATTTCCAATAATAAGAGGGAAGAAACAAGGATGTCCACTCTCACCACTGTTACTCAATGTGATACTAGAAATGTTAGCTTAAGAAATAAGAGAAGAAAAAGAAACTGAAGGAATTAGAATAGGCAAAGAAGAAACTAAGTTATCATTCTCTGCAGATGATATGATGATCTACTTAGAGAATCCCAGAGAGTCAAGTTAAAAACTACTTGAAATAATAAACAACTCTGGCAAAGTGGCAGGTTACAAAAATAAACCCACATAAATCACCTGCATTTCTAGATATTACTAACAAAGTCCAACAACAAGAGATATAAAGAGAAATCCCATTTAAAGCTACAGTAGACACTATAAAATATTTGGGAGTCTATCTACCAAAACAAACCCAGGGACTATATGAACACAATTACAAAACACTTTTCACACAAATAAAGTCAGATCCAAATAAGTGGAAAAATATCAGTTGCTCATGGGTAGGTAGAGCTAACATAATAAAAATAAAAATCCTACCTATATTAATTTACCTATTCCGTACTGTACTAATCAAACTACCAGATAATTATTTTCTAGAGGTAGAAAAAATAATATCAAAATCCATTTGTAACGACAAAAGGTCTGGAATATCAAGGAAATTAATGAAAAGAAATGCTAGGGAAGATGGCCTAGGCCTACCACATCTCAATTTGTATTATAAAGCAACAGTCATCAAAACCACTTGGTACTGGCTGAGAAACAGAGGAGTAGACCAGTGGAATACATTAGATACTCAAGATACAGTAGTCAATGAATACAGCAATCTACTCTTTGATAAACCAAGGACCCCAACTTCTAGGATAAGAACTCACTGTTTGACAAAAATTGCTGGGAAAACTGAATAACAGTGTGGCAGAAACTGGGCATAGACAAATGCCTGACACCATACACAAGAAATAAGGTATAAATGAATACATGATCTAGGTATAAAGATGAATATTATAAACAAATGAGGGGAGCAACCAATAGTGTATTTGTCAGATTTATGGAGAATGGAGAAATTTTTGACGAAACAAGAGATAGAGAACATTATGAAGTGCAAAATGGATAATTTTGATTACGCTAAATTGAAAAGCTTGTGCACAAACAAACCCAATGCAACCAAGATTAGGAGGGAAGCAGAAAACTAGGAAAGAATTTTTGTAACTAGTGTCTGATAAAGGCTTCATTTCTAAAATATATAGAGAACTGTGTCAAATGTACAAGAATACAAGTCATTCCCCAATTGAAAATTGGTCAAAGGACAGGAACAGGGAGTTTTCAGAGGAAGAAATTAAAGATATCTAGTCATATGAAAAAATGCTGTAAATCATTATTGATTAGAGAGATGAAAATCAAAACAACTCTGAGTTACCACATTCCATTTATCAGATCGGCTAACATGACAAAACAGGAAGATGATAAATGTTGGAGAAGATGTGGGAGAGTTGTAACACTAATTCATTGTTAGTGGAGCTGTGAGCTGATCCAACCATTCTGGAGAGCAATTTGGAACTATGCCCAAAGGGCTACAAAAATGTGCATACCCTTTGGCCCAGCAATACCACTTCTAGGACTGTATCCCAAAGAGATCATAAAAATGGGAAAGGGTCCCACATGAAGAAAAAAATGTTTATAGCAGCTCTCTTTGTGGTGACCAAAAACTGGGAATCAAGGGGATGCCCATCAACTGGGGAACGGATGAACAAGTTGTGGTACATGAATGTAGTGGAATAGTATTGTGCTATAAGAAATGATGAACAGGAAGACTTCAGAGATTCACTGATGCTGAGTAAAAGGAGAGGAACCAGGAGAACTCCATACATAGTAAGAACCTCAGTGTGCAAGTAATTTTTTTGATAGACTTAGCCCTTCACAGCAATGCAGGGACCTAAAAAATTCCCAGTGGACTCTTGAGGCTAAATGCCTTCCACATGCAAAGAAAGAACTATGGAATTGGATCACAGAATGAAGCAGACCATTTTTTCTTGTGTGTTTTGTTTTCTTTTCATGGTTTCTCCCATTCATTTTAATTCTTCTATGCAACATGACTAAGGCGAAAATGTAGTTAATAAAAATGTATGTGTGGATTGTACACTGTCTTGGGAAGGGAAGGAGGAGGAAGGGGGAAAAAAATCTAACACATATCGAAGTGATTGGAAAAAACTGAAAACACTGAATAGCAGCTGCACCTGCCGCAGAAAGCCCATTTGAATCTCAGACCCCAAGCACTAGCTGGGCAGATCTAGGCGGGGGTGGACAGGAATCTCAGAAGTCAAGTAACTGGCTGGGAAAATGCCCAGAAAAGGGAAGAAAAATAAGACTATAGAGAGCTTCTTTGAGGGGGTACAGATGTTCCCGCCTTTCAATTCTGATGATGAGGAACTATTCTTACCAACAGGGAAAGACGTGGAGGGCGGGGCCTCTGTATCCCAGACATCCCAGGTGGATGTCCGGTGGGCTCAGGCCATGGAAGAGCTCAAAAAGGATTTTGGAAATCAAATTAGACAGGTGGAGGAAAAACTGGGAGGAGAAATGAGAGAGATACAAGAAAAGCATGAAAAATGGGTCAATACCTTGGTAAAGGAGACCCAAAAAAATGCTGAAGAAAATAACACCTTGAAAAACAGGCTCACTCAATTGGCAAAAGAGGTTCAAAAAGCCAATGAGGAGAAGAAGGCTTTCAAAAGCAGAATTAGCCAAATGGAAAAGGAGGTTCAAAAGCTCACTGAAGAGAATAGTTCTCTCAAAATTAGAATGGAACAGATGGAGGCTAATGACTTTCTGAGAAACCAAGAAATCACAAAACAAAACCAAAAGAATGAAAAAATGGAAGAGAATGTGAAATATCTCATTGGAAAAACAACTGACCTGGAAAATAGATCCAGGAGAGACAATTTAAAAAATTATGGGACTACCTGAAAGTCATGATCAAAAAAAGAGCCTAGCCATCATCTTCCATGAAATTATCAAGGAAAACTGCCCTGACATTCTACAACCAGAGGCCAAAATAAGTATTGAAGGAATCCATCGATCACCGCCTGAAAGAGATCCAAAAAGAGAAACTCCTAGGAACATTGTGGCCAAATTCAAGAATTCCCAGGTCAAGGAGAAAATCTTGCAAGCAGCTAGAAAGAAACAATTCCAGTATTGTGGAAATACAATCAGGATAACTCAAGATCTAGCAGCTTCTACATTAAGGGATCGAAGGGCGTGGAATAGGATATTCCAGAAGTCAAAGGAACTAGGACTCAAACCAAGAATCACCTACCCAGCAAAACTGAGTATAATACTTCAGGGGAAAATATGTCTTTCAATGAAACAGAGGACTTTCAAGCATTCTTGATGAAAAGAGCAGAGCTGAAAAGAAAATTTGACTTTCAAACACAAGAATGAGAAGAAGCATGAAATAGTAAACAGCAAAGAGAAGTCATAAGGGACTTACCAAAGGTGAACTGTTTACATTCCTACATGGAAAGACAATATTTGTAACTCTTAAAACGTTTCAGTGTCTGGGTAGTTGGTGGGACCACACACAGATGTACACACACACACACACACACACACGTACACGCGTGCACACACACATACACACATGCACGCACATACAGAGACAGAGAGCACAGAGTGAATTGAATAGGATGGGACCATATCTTAAAAGAAATTAAGGTAAATGGTGAGAGAGAAATGTAGTGGGAGGAAAGAAGGTGAAATGGAATGGGGTAAATTATATCTCATTCAAGAGGCAAGCAGGAGACTTTTTAGTGGAGGCAAAAAAGAGGAGAGCTGAGAAAAAAAACAAGAAGTTTACCCTCATCACATTCGACTAAAGGAAGGAACAAAATGCATACTCATTTTGGTATGAAAACCTATATTACAATACAGGAAAGTGGGGGAGAAGGAAAAAGCAAGAGGAGGGGGATGATGGTAGGGAGGGCAATGGGAGGAGGGAGCAATTTGAAGTCAACACTCTTGGGGAAGGACAGGATCAAAAGACAGAATAGAAACAATGGGGGGGCAGGATAGGATGGAGGGAAATACAGTTAGTCTTACACAACACGACTATTATCGAAGTCATTTGCAAAACTACACAGATATGGCCTATATTGAATTGCCTGCCTTCCCAAAGGGAATGGGTGGGGAGGGAGGGATGGGGAGAATTTGGAACTCTTAAGTTTTAGGAACAACTGTTGAGTATTGTTCTTGCTACTAGGAAATAAGAAATACAGGTAATGGGGAATAGAAAGTCTTCTGGCCCTACAGGACAAAAGAGAAAATGGAGACAAGAGAAGGGAGGGATGACAGAAGAGAGGGCGGATTGGTGATAGGGAAAATTAGATTGCTCGGTGTATTGGGGTGGGGGGAGGGGATAAAAGAGGAGAAAATTTGGAACCCAAAATTTTGTGAAAATGAATGTAAAAAGTTAAAAATAAATAATTGATTGATTAATTAAGAAAAGAAAAAACTGAAAACAAATTAACCAAAAAAAGAAACAGAAGATATATGATCATCATAGGCTCACAGAAATTTAGAGGTGAAAGGGATATTTGTGGTTATCTAGGCCAACCCCTTATTTTTATTGGGAAACCAGACCCCAAAGAAAGCTAAATAGCCTGCATACATGATTAGTGTTCGAGCCAGGTCTAGACCATGGTCTCTAGATATGAAACTCATTAATTCAATCAATATTCTCTTTAAAACAAATAGAATTCAGCCCACACAAAGCAAAATTTCTCAATCACTGCCATTTTGTCTTCCTAAAGACTTCCTTGATCGGAGTCAAGGGTGGTGGAAGGAGATAGGAGAGAAGGAGACTGAAGAAAACATTTATGTTTTGAATTGTTTTGTTTTATGGTACCTTAAGCAAATAAAGGGAAATGTGTTACTCTGAAGCACATGATGCATAATTAGTATTTTCCAGCTTAACTTAATGGAAAGAGGACCTACCTGCATTGAGGAACACCTTGGTTTAAGTCCCACCTCTGACATTTAATGACAGAAACATGGGACAAGTAGCAACCTTCTAATCCCATCGGCAATTTTTTAAAGATTAAGTTCTAAACTGCCGAGGAGTTGCAGAACTGCATTGATACAGAGTATCATATACTGATCACAACCATCACAAGACTGTACGTTTAAAAAAGGGTAGTATGCAAAAGAGAGCTCTATCTCTTGTACAATACTCCATCAGCTCACTGAACTGCCTACTAACGAATGCCTTACCCACCGCTGAAAGGAACTGGTGAGGAGAGTATATAATAGAATAATTTTATAACATGGTAAAAGGAAAATGCCTTTGCATCCCTACAGGCTGAGACAAGCCTTTCCCTTCTTTTCAGGCTGGTTACTGGCTGTGGGACCCTGAGAAAGACATTTTACTCTCAGGGCCTAAGGCAGCTCTCCAAGTCTCAAAGGTGTGGACTAGAGCAAGTACATGGAGCCCTGCCCGACCCGAGCAGAGGGGGTTTCCTTACTTGGGAGCTCCCTCCCTGCAACAATGAAATCAAAAGTGCTAACAACCACTGATGATCCTCAGATATTAATAGTCCACTTTTGAAAAACTGGCCAGTCTAATGCTGTTGACCCTCATCATTAAGGTAATTCATAACTCTGGGTCCTCTTGAATGAAGGTACATTCCTTAAAACAGAATTACTAAAAAAATGAACCCATTTCTATTTAAGATATAGTGGGAGGAAATTTCTTTTTTTAATCTCAACATGTTGTTCTGGCCTATGATGAGATTTTCTAAAAACTACAATGAGAATTGTGGAAAGCGCCAAACTCAAACAAAAAAAAAGTTGTTCTTAAAGAGAAAAATGTGATACAAGACATAAAGTAAGAGGGAGTGAGGGGGAACCCTTTCTCATCCATCGCTGATGGAAAAAGAAAAACTTTTTCCATTCAAACTTCAATGATGCTGGCTAAAGAGTCACAGAGACACCTACTCATACAAATACACAATTTAATGATGAACTTAGTATTTTTATTCTGAACTTATTTTTGTCATAATACCTAGTTGAAAGTAACTATATTTATTATTTGCTTTTTAACTTTCTGTAATACAAAACTTAACAGCATTCCCCTACTTTTCAAAATCTATTCCCCTACTATATAATACTCCAAAAAAACTAACCAGGTTGATCACTTTTGAGAATAAAAGGTTTTAAGATGATCACTTAAGCAGTATCTTACACATTTCAGACAAATGTCTCCTAAAACCATCAATATATGCTTCTATAGGACAGAATTCTACAATCTGTACTACTATCAGCACTCTGGGAATATTCTCCATTCTTCTTCCTATTGTTATTTTTTTCAAACAACAAACATTATTAAGCAAGCATTCATTTGTTAAGTTTTAAGTTACTTTAAGTTATTAAGTTCTTACCACTTGCCAGGCACTGAGCTAGGTGCTGGAGATTTTACAGACAAAAATGAAGCAATCTGACCTTCAAGGACTTTGCATGCCACTGAGGAAGATGACATATAAAGTATACACAAAATATATACAAAATAACCATAAGAGGGGAGCAGGAGCAGCTAGAAAGATCCATAGGGGGGAAAAGGCTCATGTACAAGGTGGTATTTTAGCTGACATCCAAAGGAAAGAAGGGTTTTCCTTGTAAAAGGAAAAAGAGAAGGGTTACATTTTAGGCATGGATATGATAGAGGGAATGCTGCATGTGACATACAGCAAGAATTCTGTTAGGCTAGACCAAAGCATCTGTGAAAGGCAGTATATATCTATATATTAAAAGATAGGAAAGGCAGGAAAGAGCCATGTTGTAAAAAGCAGCTGTGTGATGCAGCAGATGGAATACTGGACCTGGAGTTAGGAACTCTTGAGTTCAAATCTAATTTGACATTTAATAGGTATGTGACCCTGTGCAAGTCATTTAACAGAGACAAAGGTCTCAGATCTCTTAGGCCTCTTAGAGGTCTGCCGCAGTTTCTTCAACTGTGAGATGGAGGCAATAATAGTACCTACATCCCTTAGCTGTTGTAAGGATCAAATGAGGCATTTATAAAGTGCTCAGCATAATGCCCGGCACGTAGTATATACTTAATAAATAAATATGCCTTTTCTTCTCCTCACAAGAACATGTATCTTCTCCTCTGTTAGCCTTAAACACCAAGCAGATAAGTTTGTGTGGGATCCTAAGGAGTTTACTGATGAGAGGATAACTTTGTCGGCTGTATTAAGGATGAACTGGAATAGAAGCTTGGGAGAGGTCTATATGGGAAGTAACGAGGCCCTGAAATAGGACAGGAGCCATGTCAGTGGACAGTAAGGAACAGATATTAGAGAGTTTGTAGTACAACTGGCAAGACTTGGAAGATGGCTAGATATGAGAGATGAGGGTAAATGAAGATTTGGGGATGATTCTAAGGTTGAACCTACTGACTGAAAAAAAAAGTAATGACCATGATAGAAACTAGGAAGTTCAGAAGAGTATCAGATAGCACATATTAAGTGCTTACTATGTAACAGGCACTTGAATATAAATTAAAAAATGAGACAGATCCTTCCAAACCTCAGTAATTTTTCCAATCAAAGGGTCATCCCACCTAAACCATAATCACAGTTTGCAAAACTTGATGTCTCTCCTTTCATAAACTGTCTTTTTAATGTCCAATTGAACTGGGCTAAAATATTTATCTAAAAAATAAATCTAGCATAAAATATACTCTACCAAAGCATTTTTGAATTTGAAGCTTCAAGTTATATTTTTAAAAACAAATAATATTGTCTTACCAATTCTGCATCTGAAAGTGATAAATTTCACTTAAAATGGGGTATGATATAACCCAATATTTTATACTTTTTTTAAATATATGCTATACATGCGAGATAATTTTATTCTGTTCCAAACTGTGGGAGTTCCCAGCACATATAAACAGCATCACTATTCAGGTTTAAACTAGTTCATATATTTTATGGATGATATTATGCCATGGATATGTGCCTCAGATTCATTTTAATACTCAAACAATAGTAGCAGCTGATTATTTCAAGTATATTTTAGTGCTACACCTCAAATTCAAAACAGAAGGGGACAGAAATTTTAGCCAAAAGATGTGACATGTAGAACAGAATTTTCCAACAAATTTAAGTGACTTATTTATTTGAAAATAATGGCACCATAACAATGGAGTATGTAAATAAGTAGTATGTCAATAAAGACTGAGTAAGAAGAAACTTTAATTTCTAAGTGCCTATTCCTAAGAGTGTTACTTCTTCATTAGTTTTTTTATACGCACAATGATTTTTATGACAAATTCGAATACTTGTGGGGACTAATTAATCATATTGTTAAAATAATTAACTTGCAAAGAACAATTATCCATTTCTCCTATCAGTATGGAAAACTGTCTATACAGTTGTGCAGTCCAAGTTAATTACAGTACAGTTGTTCTACAGTTTGAAACAAACAAATGCATGTGTCTCGCATTTTATTTAGTCACCACACATTCACAGAAATCCTAGAGGGCTAATCCTGGCTGAGGCACCTTGAGAAAGTTGCCTCATGCAGCAAACATTATTGGGAATGGTTATAAAGCAGAAGCAAGCAAGAAAGGATTCTGTTACGGAAATCTGCAAGGAGCCTACTCCGGCATCCTGTTGCCAGGGCAACTGAAGATACAAAGTCTCAATTTAATCTTTCTTAAAAGTCATATACATAAATTAAAGCATGGAATTCTAGAACTTGAAGGGACTTAAAGACAACATTCGGCTTTGTTTAATTTAACCAGTTTTAATTTAACTAAGGGTTAGTGGTTAACTTGGCTAAAAGCATACTAATAGTGTTAGCTTTATTATCAATAACACCTCAATTTTATTTCAGCTTATAATTCATAAATACTTTCTTCAAAACAATCCTGTGAGGCAGGTAATGAAAACAGTAGTATATTCATTTTTCAGACAAAGAGATTGAAGTTAAGAAGATAAGTGACTTGCCCAAGTTTCCAATACTGGGAAACAATAAGGAGAGACTTGAACGCGTCTCCTGAATTCAAATTAAGTTTCCTTTCCATTTTAAAATGCTACCTTATTTAAATCTACTATCCCTTATTTTCTCATTTCCACTTCCTGAGGGAAAAAAGGAACAAATGGACTAAAACAGATCATTCAAAATCCAACAGACAGAAATGGTACTCTAGTTTACTGTTATATCAGTTCAATTTCTTGAATCACAGGGTAATAACATTTTAGATCTGGAAGGGACCTTGGAGATCACACTTTGTAACTCCTTACATTTACAGATGAGGCAATTAATTCCATATAAATTAACTAATTTGTCCTTGGTCATATAACTATTAGAAGAGTAAGGATTACAACCTCTTCAATCCCAGACCAGTGATCTTCTCTCCTTCACTGCTCACTGACCAATCTCATACTAGAGAAAGGAGAGGAGAGGAAAGGAAAGGGGAGGGGAGGAGAAGACAGGAGGAAAAGGAAGAGATATAGGTATATGCCACCCCCTTCCTTTTTATCATCCTTGTAACATTACTTTAAGTGCATCTAAAGCAAGGGATCTTAACCAAGGGACTAATTTCCAAAAATATTTTAATAAACATATTTCAACGTAATTAGTTTTCCTTGTAATTCTATATATTTTACATTGTGCATTTTAAAATATTATTATGAAACGTGGTCCATAGGTTTTGTCAGATTAACAAGTTCATTATACAAAAAAGGTTAAGAGTCACTAATCTAGAAACTAGAGTAAAATAAAGACAAAGGGGGGAAGTTGTAATAGTCAGAAAGGGGAGAAAGAAATGGAGAGGAAGAGCCTCACATTTAAATCAGAGTACTAACTGAATTCTTTTGGATTGCTGATAAAGGAGGATACTATGTAAAATGGAGCATCTTGGAAAAAATACTCAATGACCACTTTTTTTTTTTAAATTTCATCCAAGTCATAGTTTCCTCAATTAACTTTGAATGAAATACTTTCTCTAAAAAGCTATTATATAGATACTTAATTTATCCTTGAAACAATCCTAATGGTTGGATATCAGAAGATGTATTATTGACTGGCTTTATGAAGGAGAGAACAAATAGAAGAACTGCAGGTACAGTAAGCTATTGACCAAGTCAACACAATAAAAATGCCCCAACAATTAAACAAATATTATATCAAACTGTCAAACTTTTCACTTACTTTTTTCTTATCTGACATCTTCCATTTCTGCCAAAATTCCATTATAACATTTCCAAAACTTGAATGTAAAAATACATTTTTAATCTCACCAAAATTTTTTTGGAAAAGAGCTTTTGTTTCATTATTACCAGCCATGTAACAGTACTTTTGTACACAGAGCAGAATAATATTTGAGGTAGATTATATATCAAAAAAAACCCTAAAATTCAGATTCTGGTTCTAAAGAAGAATCTTTAATGACATAAGCAATATCCTGATATGAAAAAAATTGTATAATTCTTTCATTCATCTAACACAGTATACAAATTATTTAAATATAATCATAATCCTTCAAACTGATTCACATCTAATTTAATCATTCTGGCTAACATACAGCTAAATTAATTTTATGAAAGTGACCAGTGGAAAAAGGGGAAAAAAAAATATGATCTTACCTGGTAGTTTCTTTTCTCAGATAATGTATGTCCATCAGTCCTCACCATAGAGTCGTGTCCTTTCCTCACAGTACTGGAGGCAATCAAACAGAACTGTCACTCAAGGGTCGTGTCACAGGAAGGACCGCCCACCAACTTCTCCCTCTAGAGTGGAATTATCCAAAAGCCGTCAAAATTACTAACATGTAAAAAATAAGAACAGTAGCAAAAATATCCAATATCATACATAAAAAACAAAATGAGAAAAACTAAAAACAGAACCTTTCCGTATTACATCTTAACAGATTCCCCTTTTGTAAACCTGGGGGTGGCTGGACTGACTGGCAGGCATGCTTTATCTGAAACAAGAAATTATCAGGTATGAAAAACTTCCCTCTTTCTCCAACTAAAACTATCTGCCAGAACTTTGTAAAAGGAGTAGTCCATAGTGAAAGAAAATGGGACAAACAAAAAGTATGCCCGCACCTACTAACTTTTTTAATAAACACTCTCCTGTCAAATTCAGAAGCTTCTCATAATGACTGAAGGTGAAGCCAAAACAAACGAAACATCTTTTAAGTGGATGACCAGTCAAGGTCTTTTCCAGAGCCTACTAAGAAGCAACTTCTCTAAAGTAATTAGTTCTACTTCTTTGCAACTAAAACTTGTGAAATTTTAGCTCAGTATACTAAAAAAGTAGCATTTTTTCCAATGAACAGAAATGCAAATAAAGATGAATATTCTCAATGCTATCAACATTTGTATACACCCTTTCAACCTTCATTTATAATGCTGAATACATGCATATTATGTATTATATATGCACACATGCATATCTGTGTGTGTGTGTGTGTATCTCACATGTGTACAGATATATAGATGTAAACATGTAACAGCTTAAAAGGCAGTCTTGGCCTCTTAATTAAAAAGAGATGGCAACCTTGAATTTCCATGGAGTGTATAGTGCTAAAAGTACTGTGGCTATTCAGAAATCATTCAAGAAGATATAATAATTACCAGAAAAATAACTGACAGTAAAAGTGATAGGTTCAAGAATTCAAAATGAAGAGCTGCAAGGATTTAAAAGCATGATGAGATGTTTCCTTGCCAAAAGTTTTCTCATCTAAGTCAATTTTAACAAATCTGCTAAAGTTGAAGTATATAGTACCAAATTGTTATCTACTAGAAATCAAAAG
This sequence comes from Bettongia penicillata ogilbyi, assembly GCA_023548195.1. Lineage (NCBI taxonomy): Eukaryota > Metazoa > Chordata > Mammalia > Diprotodontia > Potoroidae > Bettongia > Bettongia penicillata. Next base: position 2,528,900 of record JAJHZJ010000287.1, on the reverse strand, counting down.
AATTTATAAAATGGATGCTGAGCATTAGGAAAAGTGGGAGATCTAAAGCATTTTCTTCAGGTTTTGTTATGGTTTTCCCCAGCCACTCAGTAAAAGCTTCTCATAGTCTCAACCACCCTTTTAAAATATTTTCTCTCCTACATAATGAATTCATTGTCTATTAATGCTGACAGTACATCCTGACAAGTCTGACCCTTGAACTTTAACACAAGAATCATTTTGAAGATGGAATATAGAAGCACATTAACTTAGACTCTGTTGACACCCTTTTGTAACTGTTTTGTCCAGCTTATCATAAGCTGTTGAATAGACAACTTAAGGTATTTGTTCTTTGTGCATGTGTACACCTGTCTGCCTGTCTGTACGTGTGTGTTATCAGTAAAAATGGACAGCAAGTTAGCCCCAAAATTAAACAGGAGGAGAGTGGGCTGGATTGTGATCAGGAAATTGCAATGGTACTTTGAATGAGCCCAAACTTCATCTCCGAAACAAAGGCTTATCTTTTTAATAGCAATATTATCCTGTGTAGTTTTATTGCTGAACAACATTAAATACACAGAAGATTTAAAAACTATTACCAAGAGAAAGCAATAGAGAAACAAATGGTAGCTGTGAGCTAGCTGCAACATGAAACAAATAGAAAATTTCAAAGAACAGAAAAACAAAAGATGGACTAGGGCTAGAGAACTGGGTAGAGTGAGAGTGGTAGTTTAACCATCAGAAGGCTCCCCAGCAAGCTCCACAACATCATGATGTCAGGAGAAAGTAAGGATGACTTCCGGAGAGGATCTCTTGTGGGAAATTTATGGAAGAACTTAGCCAAGAATAAAGCAGGATGGACAAAGAGGGAACATTCTAATTGATGAGAACACACATCTACTGAGTATTGTAATTATATCTACCATAAACTGTGAAATCTTTGATCTATAAGATAAACTTGGCAAGCCAATAAACATTTATTAAGCTCCTACAATGTGCCAGAAAGTCAGCTCAATGAAATGGAAGAGACAGCATGCAAATAACCATGTACAAAGTTATATACAGGATAAACTGGAGAAAATCAAGAGGGAAAATACTAGTTAAGGAAGATCAGAAAAAGCTTCCTGTAGAAGGATAAATTTTAGCTGGAATCTGAAGCCAGAAAAAAACCAGAAGAGGAGAGAATTCTAAGCATGGGGACAGCTTGTGAGAGCCAGTAATAAAACGATTAAAGTAACTTGCAACAAGAAGCAGTATGATGAAAAGACAGTACGAATAGACAGCAAGTTAGTCCCAGAGTTAAATAAGAAAAGTGGGCTGGAATTGTCTTAAGGAAAGTGCAATGCTACTTTGAAGTGGTTTCACTTTAAAAAAATTTTTTTTGAAAGCATCAGAAACTACAGTATGTTAGGAGAAAAAAAAAAAACTACTGATTTCCTCTGAAGGGGGATCACCCAGAAAATTCTTATGTTGTCCTTATGAAAATCATACAATTCTATTAAAATAACATAATTCCAGGTGAAACTGGGTCAAAACCTTAAAAAGGGCACATAGTTATTTGCAATCTATCCTGACTCCTAAGATGCATTTTTCATCAAAATTGTAAGATATTCTTTCTCCTCAAATTTGACTGTCATCTTTTGAGGGTTTGAGTGAACTATTTCTCCAATATATCCAGCTCCAGAGCAGAAGTTTGTCATTAAGAATATTCTTAATGACTGATTAGTCATTAAGAATATTCAAATGGAGCCTTCACAGTGAATTATCTGGATCTAGAAAGAACAAGTCCAGTATAAAGACATAAAGAAAAATGATTATTACAAATGTTAGGCAACCAAGAAAAACAAGCTGTGATGACAAATTTATCTTAATCTCAATTTAAATTTTTATGACTGCCAGTGAAGGGTGGGGAATAAGTATTACTATAGTATCTTCTATGTTCTAGGCACCATGCTAAACACTTTACAAATACTATCTCATCTGATCCTCATGATAACCCTGTGAGGAAGAAGGTATTATTATCCCTATTTTAGAGTTGAGGAAACTGAAGGAACTGGAAGTTAAGAAGTGATTTGCCCACGGTCACTCAAGTACTAATATCTAAGGGGACATCTGAACTCAGGTCTTCCTGATTCCATCATACTCTATTCACAGCTGTCTCTAAACTGTCAGAACAAACTCTGCAGAGGCTTCATATACAATTATTTATTTCTGGAATTCTGTATTATTAAAAACACTGCTTTACTATCAATCTATTCCCAGTAAGGAAGTCTTAAAATTAAAGGAAAGCACAGAATTTTGGTAATTTATAAGGAAAGATGATTTTTTTCTCTTTAAAGTATCTGATCAGTAATTTTCTAATGATGCATATAAGGAAAATAAATTCATATAAATGTTTTGTTTATAGAGATATGTATTTTAAATTTTACATAAAACAACACTGAACTCTTTTACCTCTTATCTCATTAACATCATCACATACAAAATCACAGTAAGTTCTATAAAAAATATAATAAAGTTTTCATTATAACTAAGTATAAAATATTCTATTAGTGACCATTTAAATTGTTCTGTCAGTTGAGTCTTTTAGTTCCTGGAGTGAAAGAGTTAAAAAAAAAAAAACCAACTCCTTTCTAGGGAATTTCTAACTTTGGTCCAAAATGGGATATCAATTCTTTTTTTTCTTAGAATATCTTGAATTACTTTCTACCTTAGGGATTCACTCAATGACCCCACACACATACTTGGTTCCACTGGGAAACCAAAACTTGTGATCTGCCTTGCATTGTCCTCTAAGTGATCTCATTAAGTTTCCATGGATTCAACTATCATGTCAGTGCAGACAATTCCCAGATCTATATACATCCAGCATTAAGTGTATTTTCTCCTGAACCCCAGTTCCAAATTGCCAGTTGCATCCTACATATTTTCATAGGCACATCAGATTCAACAGTCAAAATAAAGCTTAATTTTTTCCCAAATATTTTTCTTTCTTATTAACTTTCATATTTTGGTTGAGGGCATACTGTCTTTCCAGCCACTCAGACTGTACCTTCAGAGTTATTTCCCATTCTTCCCTCTTCCTATCTCACTTCATAGCCAATCAGTTGACAAGTTTTGTTAACTCTACCACACGTCTCACATCCCTGACCTCTATACTTACACAACCACCAACTCCTCTGATTCAGAAACTCATCATCTCTCATCTGAATTTTAATAAGTTTCCTAATTAGTCTCTTCAACTCATTTCCAATCTCATTCCTCCCCAATCCATCCTCCATTTAGTTGATAAATTGATATTCCTGAAGCAAAGATCCCTTTTGCCTCTAGGAAAAAAGAAGAAAAAAAAAGAAAATCCTCTTTTTGACTTTTAAAGTCCTTTATAAATTGGCTCCATTTTACCTTTTCAGGAACATTATTTAATTTTCTTCAGTTCAGCCAAACAGGCCAACTGGTAGTTTCCCTATCTAAGACATACTGTTTCTCTTCTGCATGCCTTTGCAGACCTCACTTCCTACTGGCTTCAGGGAATCCCAGCTTCCTCCAAAATTCAGCTCTACAGGTAGATCAACATGCTGCAGCAGGGGGTGAGCAATGAACTGAAGAGTTGAAATCACAGCTCTGCTGCTGACTATTTCTATAACTGTTTCTATAGTCACTTTGCCTGTGGACCTCAGTTTCTTCATCTTTAAAATAAAGGGATTGAACTCAATAACCTATATTTAAGAATTATCTTCCAGTACTAAGATAGACTTCCCCTCACCACCAAGTGATAAGTAATTTCTCCTTCAAATTATATCTACTTTGCATATATTTTGTATTTCTTTTTCTATGCTTACATTGTTTTTTACCCAATTAAATGCAAGGTCTATTTTTTTTTAACTTTCTCTGTGCATAACAAGGTTGGTAAAACAAAAAAACAAATACTTGTTGAATTTGACTACTAATCACAAGCACAATTTACAAAATAAACAATTAAGAATTTCCTATATGCCAACTTACTTTTTGTAAAGTTGAAAAAAAAACCCAAAAAAGAAGTTAGTTTAGTTTCCATACCTTTTTCAACTATAGCAAAGAAGTTCTTCAGCAACTCATGTTTTTAAGACACCCTTTGGATACAAAATCAAGGAACAGATCTTTTGTGAAGATGAATGATGAAAAAGGGGATAAAATAAGCTAATTAGATTAAGGATTTTTACATTGTTTTTTCACACAATCCTCCAAGTCAGACATTCCTAATCTTATTTGTGTCCCTCTTTGTCAGTCTAAAGTCTAAGGACTACTAAGAATAAAAATTCATAAAACACACAAAGTCACGAAAAAGCCAACCACTGAAAAAAGAATTTTAAAAAAATTTTAAAAAATAAGTGCTAGGAAAAAAAAGAGAAATCATTTTTCATAATTAGATGGTAATGTCCTATAAGGCAGGGAACATGCCTGCTCTCCATCATGTGAAGCTTTATAAAATGGGGAACAAAAACTTCATTTATATAGAAAATGATAATTATTTTTCTACTTTCTCTGAACTAAGGTTTTAGGTTACCTACTCTTTTGGTTAAGAAAACATTCTGTGGGTCATTCTCACAAGACTGTTGAAATAAATATGTAATCCTTGGAGATCTTGGATTTAACTCACCTCATGTGAGTTCCACTTTCCCAGCGACTGCTACAATAAAATATTTTATCCTATAAAATTGAATCAATTGTTTTACTACTAGTTTTACTACAAGTGAGGCAATAAACTAAGAACTTAACCAAAATATTACTCTGTTTTCTAGAAACAACTACTTAAGATTTGAAGATAGTTATATTACCAAAGGAAATGAATAGTTCTCCTAAGAAAAAGAGCAAAAGCTTAAAAACTATATGAAAGACTGCTCCAAATCACTAACAATACAGGAATTGGTAATCAAAAAAACTCCTAGGTTTTACCTCAAACCCCAGAGTGACAAACGACAAAAATGGAAATAGTTAAAATTGAAGGAGTTGCACTAAAAGAGGCACACTAGCATACAGTGTTGGTGAGACTGTAGCTACTGGTCCATTCATTATGGAATATAATTTAGAATGTGACTAGGATGTCTAAAACCCAAGTAGAGACAACTACAGGTAGTAATATTCTCAAGGAGATGAAAGATATAAAAGTCCCAAAACACTATTCTGTGGAAACAAAGAACTAGAAACCATGTAGAAAGATGGAGAAATAATTAAACAAACTGTAGTACAGAGTGTAATGGAATATTATTGTCATAATAAATGAACTCATAGAAGCATGGGAAGACTTGCATGAACTGAAATAAAGTGAAGTAAGCAGAACTAGGAAAATAACATACACCATGATTAAAATAATGTAAATAATAAAGGTGACACAACAACAAAAAGTAAAATTGGGCAAATATGACAAAACAGGGCCCAAGAAAAGGCTTGAGAATCCACCACCCTAGCTCTTTCATATAAGCAGGGGTTGGGTCCAGATCATGGACATGAAATAGTGTATGTACCATCAGATACAATTACGGGTGCTGTCTGGCTTAACCAAACTACTCTTTTTTGAGTCCTTTTTCAAACTCTTTGTCACAAAGGATGACTGACTGGATCAGGGATAAAAAGGAATGGATATATTCAAAAATGAAGATGATCAAATACAAAAGATAGCAATTTTTAAATTTTAAGGGGAAAAAAGAAAGCAATTGATAATGCTATGAAAGTGAGCTAGCCTTACTAACTGGAAGTCAGATGGCAACAAAAAAAGATTTTTTTAATACACATCATAATACCTATAAAATGTCAATGTACCTCATGAAAGCTTTTCAAATTATGAAACCAAAAAAAAAAAATTGATATAGATTACCATTAGTACAATCTCACAATTAAAGGCTTTGGTTTCAAATTTCTTTGTTGTTCAAATTTCAAATTTCTTTCTAAATTTGATTTGTTTGCTTCATATTACCTTTGCCCTAAAGCTGTGAGAAGTCTCACATTCAAATAAATTAAAGCAATTTTCTTCTTTAAATATCAAACTTAAAACAATAAACCAAAACTGACTAATAATTTATTTTTAAGTTTATATGATCTACTGTTAGAAATTTTACTTGGCAGAGGAAAGAAAAATAAAAAGTCGCAAGACTGAGTTAACTAGCAATGATCTAGAGAACAATGTGTTTGTCCTTCCTTACCGAAGAAGACCACACCATCAGAGAAATGATGACATCACTTGCATTTGACTCTGCTTTGAGTGAAGGAGGACTGTGCAGGTCACCAGTCTCACTTCTCCTCCAGAGCCATCTGAATCTAGTGAGCAGATATTCATCAGGACTGGAGATGACCCAGGATGAGGCAGTTGGGGTTAAGTGACTTGCCCAAGGTCACACAGCTAGTGAGTGTCAAGTGTCTGAGGTAAGATTTGAACTCAGGTCCTCCTGAGTTCACTGCACTGGTGCTCTATCCACTGCACCACCTAGGTATCCTGTCTAGAAAACAAAGACAAGTCTTAAAAGAGAACCCTGGCCTGTTCTCTTTATGATGAAATGTGAATGGTCAGAGTAAAGGGTCTTCTTGGGGATATTTTTGAGAACCAGTAGTAGTCTTTGGTTAAAGGTGATGATTGACAATAATGCTAGCTACCCCTTAAGTGGAGAGAAGGGGAAGCATGTCAGGGGTACTGTAACAGCAGAATCAACAAAACTGGGTAATGGACTGGATATGCGGGATGGGAGAGTGAAGAACGGAGGATGACATCAGTGTTGCAAAGACGAGTAACCAGGGAGATAGTGATACCCTTATCAGAAACAGCAAAATTAAGAAGGATGTGTTTGGAGGGAATAGTCTTATTTTGAATATGTTGAGGTTGAAATGCCTAAGAAATATTCAGTTCAAAACATCCAATTTGAAGTCATGGACACAGAGATGATTGCTGAACATACACAATCTTATTAGGTCACCAGGAAGCTATAAAATAGGGTTCATAAACTTTTAAAAATATTTCTGACAAATATATTCCAATAAATTGGTTTCTTTAGTAATCCTACATAGTTTATGTATTTAAAGATATTCTGAGAAGGGGTGCACACGTTTCTTCAGACTGCCAAAGCACTCTATTATACACACAAAAAATGGTTAAGAATCCAGAGTATAGGTAGAGATGAGGACCCAGGAGAAAGCCTTGGGTATACACACCTTTAGTGGTTGAAATACAGATACTGATAAGGTGAAATTTACTAACATAAACGCCTGAGAGAGTATCTCTGAGACCTTTGGGAAAATCACTTTAACTTTCTTCTACCTCAGTCTCCTCTTCAACAAAAGCAGCAGGTTGAAGGAGATAGCCACAGTGATCCCCATCAGCCCTGGAGATCCAGTAAGAACACAAAGTCATGTCCTCTGGGCTGAACGACCCTAAGCTCACCAAGGACACTTTGTTGTAGTATTCCTATTGTCTAGCGGCATATGGTTTAAATAAATTCTCCTTGAATAAAATATAGTTATATCAACAAGATTATGAGATTATAAGCTTATTCCTATACAGAGAAAACTATCAGAGTAGCTTTATGTGTAAGTAATGGAACTACCCGTTAAAAATTAAAAAGAAACTTAAAACTCAGAAGTATATAACTTAAATCCCGCCCAAATCCTGTCTAATTAAGCACCCAAGAATACTGAATAAGAAACTCTACTAATTAAAATGTATACATGTCAATTTTCAGAAAATAACTGTTCCTAAAAAGTTATAAAAATCTAGGCATTTTGAAGTAATTTTTGTTGTTGAGTTGTTTTATCAGTTGCATCCGACTCTTCATGACTCCAACTGGAGTTTTCTTGGCAAAGATACTGGGGGAGGGGAGGAGGGGGGATAGAGTTGCCATTTCCTTCTCCAGCTCATTTTACAGATGAAGAACTGAGGCAAACAGGGTTAAGTGCCTTGCCCAGGGTCACACAGGCCAGATCTGAATTCAGGAAGAGGAATCTTACTGCCTATGGGCTAAGGATTCTGCACTATGCCACCTAGCTGTCCCTTCTGAAGGCATACCAGAATAAACACATCAAAAACATTTTTTTGAAAAAATGGAAATATATAGTATTTATTATTACAGTATTCATTAGAAAGTCATAAAGATGAAAGGGATTTTTTTAAGGACAGTAGGGACCAAAAGCCTAAAAGTATTTCCTTCTTTCACTTAGACTCCACTTTTAGGGGGAAAATCAAGTCATTGGGGAAGAGGGAAAAGATTAATGTTTTTACCACCATTTTTGCAAATTGGTTTTCCCCCCAGGCCTTCTTCACATAGCACATAAAATGAAATTTCAACATTAAATTAGTTGCTATTCAAAAGGAGGGTATTGGGATTTAAGTTGAAGCAATAATCTATTCCTTTCAAATATATCAAATTAAACATTATATGCAAGATACTGTGCTAGAAACTGAGGACATGAAGACATTCTACTCAAACTAAAAGAAGGGAGGCATATGGCCAAAATGCTCTGCTATATGAGAGGGCTAAGAATATGGGCAAATACCACAACCCAAGTGGTCCCCTTCATTATATACTAAATTCACTATGTTATTCAGTCAGTATTTAAGTTATCCCACGTTCAAGGTACAGTATACAGTGATGTGACTTCCATAGAATGAGGCATGGTAGTCTTAATCTCTATATTTCACAGCAGGAATAACATTTTCTCAGATAGCTGATGTCTAAAATTTGAATGACTATCTCCTTGCAAAATGACAATCATCATTCTTCCTCCCCAATCCCTCCAAATCAGGTCCCCTTTCACAATCCATCCACTATCATGATAATAATATCACACACTTCGTCGACAGCTTTATCTGCCCCTATCTTCACCACCAAACCTGGTAGTCATCTATACCACCTACTTTGTCCTTTCTATCTAATATGCAAACAGACTAACCTTACCAAATGGCAGTGCAGTATCTCCCTTCCTAGTGATGAGTTTATGGTGGCATGCTTTTGCCCAAAAAGAGGTGGGGGGAAGGAAGGTGTTAAGCATGTGTTGGACAGGTATGTGTCAAGCGCTGTGCTAGTAAGTGCTTTACAAATATTAACTTATGTGATCCTCACAACTCTTCCAGGAAGGATGAGACAACAATAAGCTTAAATGCCTTTAGTGTTCTGGGGGAAAGAACCAGGAAGTACTCCCTCTGCTGTTGCCCACGAACTAGACAGCCTTCCTTTCAGAAGATCTCAACCAAAGCAGCCCTTCCCTAACTCTAGAGTTGTTGTTTGGTCCTTTGTTTTCCAAGAGGACCAATGAAAAGGGGAGAAGAGGAAGCTTATGATAAAAAGTAGTTATCACTGTGTCTGGTATACAATAACTAGCAGATATTTGTTATTCATTCTTCATTTTTGAAGAGGATCAATGACATCACAGGTGATGTCTTCACTTGCAAGTGAACTGGATTTAAGTGAGACAGAGTTGCCCAAATTTATCAGCTTCACTCTCTCTTTCTGAGTCATCAAAGTCCAACGGCAAGACAAAAGTCAAGATAGCTGGTGATGTCTCCAGATGCCCTTGGTATCGTTGATGTCTGATTAAGTTCTAAGAACTTCACACAGAGCCCACTTCAGCCATTTTCGTGGCTGATGGAAATTATTCTCATCAGCCTATTCCACTGGGAAGGTCTTCACATGCTTGGGGTAGACATGTCCTTAACTCAGTGATGAGTTTGAGGTCTATCAGTTACCCTTAGTTAATGGGTACACCCCGGACAGCTTTTTGAAGCCACAGGTGAGAGTGAACATCAAAGGGAGATGAGCAGCCCTGAAAAGGGTTTACAAGCCCTTATACCAGAGGTGCTAGTACTCCCTGAACACCCCACACCATCCTTACTCTACTAGCATATCAATCACTGACAGGCGTCTGGCTCAGTACTCCCTGGTCTCCCTAAGACAAGGAAACAACTACTTATAGGACACCCCTGGGTCCTGCCAAACTGAATCCAGCTACCTCAACTGAAAAGCTTTAGATTCTGAAACAACCAGCCCAACAAAGTTAATCCCTAAATTGCTTCCCCATACAGATTCTACATTCCTAATCCTCCTTATTCTCTCATATATTAGTGGTTCCAATGCTGTGGGTGTGTTTTGTGTCCACAGTTTTGCAGTGTTTTATTTTTTTTTAAAACCAATTACTTGAGGGGGCGGAGCCAAGATGGCGGAGTAGAAGGACGCACGTTTACGAGCTCCGAAACCAAAGCCCATGGAATTGGTGTAGAAAGAGTCCCCCATAGATTCTGGGAGACTGCAAGGTGTGCAGAGGCAGAGTGGAGGAGATTTCCGTTCCAGGGAGCCCTGAGGACTCGTCCCCAGGGTCCGGCGCGCCCCGGAGAGTAAACCCGACCCCCAGCGCTGCCCTGGCCGAGGCCTCAGAGAAGCGGATCCGAGCAGGCTTCAGAGACGGAAGCTGAAGCAGCCGGGAAAGTCCCTCCGCCCACAGAAGCTACAGGTCAGTGAGAGAGGCCGGGCTGAAGGACAGGGGAAGCGGGGCGTCTCCGTGGCTCGGGCCCCCTCGGGAGGAAGCAGCGGGGGCGGGGACGGGGCAGGAAGCGGCAGAGGCGTGGGCGGCGGCTGAGACGGCAGCGGCCCAGGACTCAGGAACCCCCAGCAGCAGGCAGGATCTTCATTACGGAAGATTCCCGCATAAAACCTGACGGAGCTGAGCCTGGGAGACGGCCCTGCCCCCACCCCGCTCTGTTGCTGAAGGCTTCTGCTCGGGACCCCCAGGGGAGCTGAGATTGGGAGGCGGGCCCCCACCCCGCCCCCACCCGCTCCATTCTTGGGGGTCTCTGCATAAAGCCTCCCGAGGGATCAGAGTCTCGGAGGCGGCCCGGGCCCCACCCCAGCACCTGAACTAAAGCTCACTGATTGACAGCCGGCAGGAGGAAAGCCCATTTAAATCTCAGAGGCCAAGCACTAGCTGGGCGGATCCAGGAGGGGGTGGAAAGGAATCTCAGAAGTCAAGTAACTGGCTGGGAAAATGCCTAGAAAAGGGAAGAAAAATAAGACTTTAGAGCGTTTTTTCCAACAAATGCAAATGATCCCGACCTTCGGATCTGATGGCGAGGACGAGAACGTATTTTTCCCATCAGGGAAAGATGTGGAGGGCGGGGCCTCAGTACCTCAGACACCCCAGGGGGGTGGTGGGTGGGCTCAGGCCCTGGAAGAGCTCAAAAAGGATTTTGAAAAGCAAGTTAGACAGGTGGAGGAAAAACTGGGAAGAGAAATGTCAGAGATGCAACAAAATTATGAAAAACAGGTCAATACCTTGGTAAAGGAGACCCAAAAAAATGCTGAGGAAATTAACACCTTGAAAAATAGGCTCACCCAATTGGCAAAGGAGGTTCAAAAAGCCAACGAGGAGAAGAATGCTTTCAAAAGCAGAATAAGCCAAATGGAAAAAGAGGCTCAAAAGCTCACTGAACTTAATAGCTCTCTCAAAATTAGAATGGAACAGATGGAGTCTAATGACTTTACGAGAAACCAAGAAATCACCAAACAAAACCAAAAGAACGAAAAAATGGAAGAGAATGTGAAATATCTCATGGGAAAAACAACTGACCTGGAAAATAGATCCAGGAGAGACAATTTAAAAATTATGGGACTACCTGAAAGTCATGATCAAAAAAAGAGCCTAGACATCATCTTTCATGAAATTATCAAGGAAAACTGCCCTGACATTCTAGAACCAGAGGGCAAAATAAGTATTGAAAGAATCCATCGATCACCACCTGAAAGAGATTCAAAAAGAGAAACTCCTAGGAACATTGTGGCCAAATTCCAGAACTCCCAGCTCAAGGAAAAAATCTTGCAAGCAGCTAGAAAGAAACAATTCCAGTACTGTGGAAATACAATCAGGATAACCCAAGATCTAGCAGCTTCTACATTAAGGGATCGAAGGGCGTGGAATAGGATATTTCAGAAGGCAAAGGAACTAGGACTCAAACCAAGAATCACCTACCCAGCTAAACTGAGTATAATACTTCAAGGGAAAATATGGTCTTTCAATGAAACAGAGGACTTTCAATCATTCTTGATGAAAAAACCAGAGCTGAAAAGAAAATTTGACTTTCAAACACAAGAATGAGAAGAAGCATGAAAAAGTAAACAGCAAAGAGAAGTCTTAAGGGACTTACCATGAGTGAACTGTTTACATTTCTACATGGAAAGACAATATTTGTAACTCTTAAAACTTTTCAGTATCTGGGTAGTTGGTGGGACCACACATACACATGTACACGCATGCACACACATACACACATGCACACACATACAGAGATAGAGAGCACAGATTGAACTGAATAGGATGGGACCATACCTTAAAAGAAACGAGGGTAAATGGTGAGAGAGAAATGTAGGGGGAGGGAAAGGGAAGGGGGGTAACTATATGTCATTTAAGAGGCAGGTAGTTTTTCTTAGTGGAGGGAAAAAGAAGAGAGCTGAGAAAAAAAAAAAAACAAAAACAAAAACAAGAAGTTTACCCTCATCACATTTGACTAAACGAAGGAGTGAAATGCACACTCATTTTGGTATGAAAACCTATCTTACAGTATAAGAAAGTGGGGGAGAAAGAGATATTGCAAGGGGGGGATGATGGAAGGGAGGGCAAAGGGAGGAGGGAGCAATTTGAAGTCAACACTTGGGGAGGGACAGGATCAAAAGACAGAAGAGAAACAATGAGGGGCAGGTTAGGAGGGATGGTAATCCAGTTAGTCTTACACAACACGACTATCAGGGAGGTCATTGGCAAAACTACACAGATATGGCCTATATTGAATTGCCTGCTGTCCCAAAGGGAAGGGGTGGGGAGGGAGGGATGGGGAGAATTTGGAACTCAAAGTTTTAGGAACAACTGTTTAGTATTGTTGTTGTAACTAGGAAAGAAGACATACAGTTAAGGAGGAATAGAAAGTCATCTGGCCCTACAGGAGAAAAGAGAAGATGGAGACAAGAGAAGGGGGAGATGACAGAAGAGAGGGCAGATTGGAGACAGGGAAAATTAGATTGCTTGGGGTATTGGGGTGGGGGGAGGGGAGAAAAGGGGAGAAAATTTGGAACCCAAAAATTTGTGAAAATGAATGTCAAAAATTTAAATAAATAAATAAATTAAAAAAAAAAAGCCAATGACTTATGTGCAGAAAAAATATTCTGAAAATTAATCTTCACAGAAAAGTAACTTTCTGAATTCTGGCTACATATTTGTTTTGTACACTCAGAATTGTCTGAGAAAACTACAATAATGGTCACTGCCATGTTTATCTATAAAAGAGGAGTTTTCTGCATCTATGGCTTTGTGTAATGTAAATAACAAAGCACATGGAATCAGATCTAGGGCAACTGTGAGCACTTCATCCAGCTTTCCAATCTCTAAATCTATTATAAACCATCACCTACCATTTCCTTAAATGACACAGCATAATAAATAAGTAAATATGCAATCTGTGGATTAAATGTCTCATATGTAAATGCTGTGATTATTAAAATTTAAAATTCACCAAAAAACATTACTGGATTCAGAGTAGTTTTGTCATGAATTTTCTTGATGAAATAGCTATCGTTACACAGACATCTGCAAATCTGAAATTTAAAAAACAAGTCTCCATATTTAGAAAGATTAGGAACCAGTATCCTATACTATAGTCTCTTCTTCCCACCTTGGCACATGCCATTTAAAATGTATTTATTCAGCAACTTTTATGTGCTAGGTACCAAGGATACATATACAGAAGTAATACGTGATATGCATATAAATAAAACAAATACAAGACATATGAAAAATAAATACAATTGTTAAGGAAGGGAAGAAGAACTTTAATGACTGGGGAGAATCAAGAAAGGCTTTCTGAAGGAGACAGCACTTGAACAATGTATTGACAGTAACCAGGAATTCCAGGAGGCTGAGGAAGAAAATATGCTACTTCAGGCACAGGGGACAGGCTTTTCAAAGGCAGAGAGGCCAGAGATGAAAGGAATCTAAAATATAATATAGAAGACTGTGGAGATAGGCCAGAACCAGAGAGTGAAGTGCTTTGAATGCCACGGAGAAGAGTTTCTCTTTTATTCTAGCAGAAATGGGAAACCACCAAAGCCACTTGAGCCAGGGAGTGATGACAGCCTTCTCTATGAATCAAATTCTACCAATTTCAAACTGGCAACTTTAGAAGTATCAGCATCAGCTCTTCTGAGAATAAATTGCTTCCAAGGGTTCCATTAAATCAAGATAACAAAAGAGTCAATCTCTAAACATTTACTAAGCACCTATTCAGTGCCATTACTGTGTTAAAACACTGGTGACACAAAGAAAGGCAACAAAGTCTTGCTTCTCAAGGAGCTAACAGTCTAAGAGTGGAGATAAAATGCAAACACTACGTATGAAGAAGCTACATACAGGGTAAGTTGGAAATAATCAAAAGAGCAACGAAATTAGAATTAAGGGGGAATTGGAAAGGTTCCCTGGAGAAGGTATTATTTTCACTGCAACCTGGAAGAAAGTAGAGAAACCAAAAGGTGGAAATGAAGAGGGAAGACTTCCAGACATAGGAGACTGCCAGAGAAAAATGCCCAAACAGGAGAATCTTGCTGGATGAACAGCAAGGAAGCTGGTGGCACTTGATCACAGAGTATGGGTCATGTGGAGCTACTGGAGTTTGAGTAGAGGGTCATCTAGTCAGACCTGTGTTTTAGAAGATTGTTTTCACTCTGACAGCTGAATTCAAGATGGCCTAGAATGGGGACAGACGAGATGTGTGGCAAGATGGTAATTAATCATTTCAAGCAATAAGATACAAGATGTAAAGATTATGATCCTCAAAACACAAGAAAATAAAAACTATTCTGACTTTAAAATAATAACTTAATATGTAATTGATTCTTTCTATTTTGTTCTAAACTTTAGCTGACTAATCACTGTAAGAAGGATACCATTCAGATTACTGAAGACTATTCTGGAAAGCAGAACTTTATTTTTCATGTGAAAACAAGTTAAAACAATTGAAAATAATAAAATTTAGGAATTAAGGGAACACAATATTACTAGAACTTAAACTATATTATAAATCAGTAGTACACTATTTAAGACTGGTGTTCAGAAACATGATAATTAAATTAGTACAACAGACTAGATAAGTAAGGACCAGCAAAAATCAGAGGTTGGTTGACTGATAAACTCACAAATATATGTGTAGGTGTGTCTATGTGTATACGAAGGCATTCCAGTTTGAACTGTTAGGAATAATGGAAAATAGCTTTGCTGAAATTAGGTTTCGACTAACACCTGACACTATATATATGACAATAAGCTCCAAGTGGATACCTATTTTCCATATAAATGTTACATTAAGAAAATTACAGGAAAAGTTATGCCCTTTTACAACTGTAACTGGAAGTGAATTCTTAACTTAAATTTCATAAAATTAAAAAGTTTCCTATTTAAAACACTAGTAAACAAAGGAAGAAAACAAGTATTTATTAAGTACCTATGTGTCAGACAACTGTGCCTCCTGGAAGGTGGCTGCAATTATTATCCCCATTTTGTAGTTGCAGAAACGAAAGTAAACAAAGGTCAACAGCATCACACAGTTACTAGGCAATATATAAACTCAAGTCTTATTTTACTTCAGCTCCAGCACACTGTGCCACCTAGTTGCCTAAAACCAGAAAGAGCTTTAAAGTAAGACTAAAGAGAGAAATGGTAGCATGAATATAATTTATAAAACTCTGGTACTCAAGGTATATTAAGTAACTGACATAAATACATAAGATCAAGTGCCATTCCTTAACTGACAAATAGCCAATCGATATGTATAAATAGTTATCAAAATAAAAGAATGACTATATGAATACATGCTTGAAAATACTGACAAGGGAAATGCAAAAACTATACTGCACAAAATGCCAAAAATGACCTCCCAAAAGTCAACATTGGAAGGACTATGTGCACCATGCAATGTTAGTGGAGCTGTGAACTGATTCACAGTTTGGATGATGTAAGGTCAGAATTATACTCTCTCCTGCCAGAAAATGGTTCTTATAGAACCTCTGAACCACAGATTTCACTACTGGGCTTATACCACAAAGAAGTCAAAGACAAATCTGATTGTGTCTCTCTCCTGAACAATAAACTTCAACGGTCTCTTCTGCCTTTATAAACAAATATAAATTCCATTTATATTATCACAAGATCAGAAACTTAGAGCCAGAAGGAACTTCCAACACCATCTCATCTATCTCCCTCATCTTACAGATGAACAAATTAAAGCCCAAGGAGGTTAAGCGATCTGCCCAAGGTCATAAAAGTAACCAGAAGCAGGATCTCAACTTAAGCCTTTGATTCCAGGTGCCATAACAAGTAGCTTTCTTTTGAAAGTTCTTCTGGGCCCCAAACAAACTGGTCATCCTTTCAGTTTTTCACAATACAACATTCCATCTCCTGTCTCTGTGACTGTGCACTGAGCATCTCCATGCCTGAAATGTGAACTCCATTCCTCCATCTTTACCTCAGGGAATCTTTATTTCCTTTAAGAAGGAGCTCAAGTCTCCACTTCTTTCTACATGAAGGCTGTCCTGATTCTGTTCAACTGCTAGCTGCCTGCTCTGTTTTATTACCATGTATTTATCTGTATTTATTCTCTTTATATTCATTTTCTTTGTGTATGTTTATAAACATAAACATGCAAACATATGTGTAGACATGTATACACATACATACCACACATATACATGTGTGTTTGTCCTTCATTGCCAAAGAAGACCGTGCCATCAGAGAAATGATGACACAACTTGCACTTGACTTTGTTTTGAGTGAGGGAGAGCTGTGCAGGTCACCAGCCTCACTTCTCCTCCAGAGCCATCTGAATCCAGTGACCAGATACTCATCAGCATGACTGGAGACGACCCAGGATGAGGCAGTTGGGGTTAAATGACTTACCCAAGGTCACACAGCTAGTGAGTGTCAAGTGTCTGAGGTGAGATTTAAACTCAGGTTCTACTGAGTCCTTCATTGTATGTATTTGTATCCTCATCACATTGGACAGTGCCTAGAATAATACATCAAGTGCCTAAAAATCCATGCTCATTAACTGATTCTCTCTCTCTCTGTCTCTCTCTCTCTGTCTCTCTCTCATTCTTCCTAAACCTTTTATTCTGACTCTGACCTCATTGCCTCTAACTCCTCCATTCTGGCCTTATTTTACTCTCTTCATCAGGACATCAGTTTCCCAGTTCAGCTAGGGACTCTCAACCCTTAAATACTTCACCCTCCATCTTTCTATCACCATTCTTATACTATGATTGATTCCTCAACCTTGAAACGCCTTTAATTGCCTCCTTCAGGTTTCTCCATCACACCCTCAATATTTAGCACAACACCTTGCACACAGTAGGTGCTTAATAAATGCTTACTGACTGCCTTATCCCTATTCCCAAGCTGCTGAATACTGCTAGACACAATCATAAAAACTATGTCAACTGGAATAACTGGCTACCAAGGCTACATAGCAATCCTTTTATTCTCCCTTGACTATCCATCTACATTGTTACCACAGGGGTCATTCCAAAACATTTGAGCTACAATAATATAGTGGGGGGAAAACGGTGTGTGTGTGTGTGTGTGTGTGTGTGTGTGAGAGAGAGAGAGAGAGAGAGAGAGAGAGAGAGAGAGAGAGAGAGAGAGAGAGAGAGAGAGAGAGAGAGAGAGAGAGAGAGAGAGAAACTGATCCAAAGCCTGTTTCTGCTATTGGCTAGTTACTTGACTTTCATGGACCTCAGTTTTCCCATCTGTAAAAGAAGGGGGTTGAAACAGAAGACCTCTAAGGTCCTATACAGTGTTTAATATAGATCTTATGCTCCCTCTCTATTACCTATAATACCTTCTCTCACAGATTACCTCATCTACACTGGGAGCATTTACATCTTTTCTACTACACACATCAAAACTTCTCTACATCTTCCATGTCCTCTTCTCTTTTGATATAGTGTCTGAGTGAGTGGTCTTCCTTTTGACCAAGTCTAACCCCTCTACTTGTGCCCCTATCTCATCCTTTCTTTGTCTTTTAGAAGCCTGCCCCTTTGATCATTCTGTTTCTCTCATCTTCAATCTGTTCCTATCTATTGGCTCTTCCCCAACTGCCAAAAAATATGTCCAGGACTTACTCATTCTTTTAAAACCCTCCTTTGATCCTGTCATCCCTCTAAGCTATCATTCTGTCTCTCTCTGTCTCTCTCTTTCTCCCTTTGTTTGTCTGTCTGTCTGTATGTCTCTCTCCCTCCCCTCTCACTATCTACCCAAATCTCAACCCCTGGACTCTGATTTCACTACCCTGCATCTCCCTCTTTTTGGCTTCTATACAGTTTCTTACATTGACCCCCAATCTCCTCATTTCATGGGGCTTCTATGACATTGTTCTCTTAGGAGAGAGAACACCGTATATTGTATATTTTAGCTCCCTCTGCTCCCATCTCTCTTGCCTTCTTTTAAAACTGTTCTCTCTTGGCTCTGCCTGAAGGTTTCTATCCATTTCTCAGTTTTATGTGGTATTTTTCATCTACTGCTTTGCTACATGTCCCTGTCCCCTAAGATTATCCTGAGATGACTTCTCTTTTATCTCTATACTATCATCTTTGGCATTATTGCCTGCTTCCCTAGGTTCAATTACAATCTCTATGCAGATGCTTCAAATTCATTACATATAGCCCTGATCTCTCTTGAATTCTAGTTCAAAATCCCTGATTTCCTACAGGACATATATACTTGAATTTCCAATCAACATCTTAAACTCAACATGTCCAAAATGAAAATCATTATCTTCCTTCAAAATCTGCCAATTTCTAAACTTTCCTATTTCAAATTGAGTAATTTATTAAATACCAACTATGTACTAAGCACTGGAAATACAAAGATAAAAGGGAAACAGCCCCTGATATCACGGAGCTTACATTCTAGTAAGGGGAGCCAACACATCAAGGAGAGACTTGGCTTCAGGGCAGATGAAAAAGGTATGTGGTCCAAACCACCCAGCGTTCTGGCAGACATTGGGGGAAACAATGGCTGGCAAGATGAGAGTGCCCAATCAATGACTGCTCAGGTGGGTAGTGAGCTTTAGAGATAGACTGTAGGTTACTTCAGGCAGAAGTACAGATAATGGGGACAGCAACCTGCTAATAGGAATAGAACAGCGGGCACTGGGATGGTCCTGGTTGTCCCCTACATCTGTTCCCGTGCTACCTGGTTGCTCAAGCAACCTAGTACAATATTTCTGTTACAGAAATCACCAACCTACTAGTCCTCCAAGTCTGTAACCTCAGAATCATCCCTGCTTTTTCCTTCTCTTTCAGCAGCACTATCTCTAATCAGTTGCTGAGTCCTTTCAATTTTGACTCCAAAACATATCTTGTACCCTTCTCCTGCTCTCCATTCACAGGACCATCTCACTAATTCAGATCTAATCACTTCTTACCACATCGAGGGTAACAACATTCAACTTGGTCTCCTTAAATTCATTTCTTTTCTAATCTGTCCTCCAATTTCCAAAAAATCCTCTTGAAGCACATCTATCATGTTATTCTCCTACTCAAAATAAATAAATAAATACTTGCTCCCTATTGCCTCCAGGGTTAAATAAACACTCTTTACCCTGGCATAAGACCTTCCAAAATCAAGCCCCTCTCTATCATTATTTAACATTATTCTCTTTTATACAGTCTAGATTTCAAATTCTACTGCTGGCTATTCCCCCAATCAACACTCCATCAATGAACGTCATGAGAGAAAGGGTGGGATGGGGGCATGATGAGACATTAACCTCTTATTTAACATTAATACATCTGATTCCCAAAATCAGGTAATCATAATTCCAAAACAATTATTAAATCCTCAGTAATAAACAATGCCTGGTACAAAGTAAATGCTAAATAAATGATAAGTGTTTGCTGTATTAGTAACTTGGATTTTAGTCTCAGCATTGCCACCTCTTTGAATCTGCTTCCTCATTTGTAAAATATGGGGTCAAATTTGATGATTTCTACTCTAAAATTCAATTATACTTCTACAAGATGTCCTGTTCATCATGATAATAAAACCATATGCAAACTCTCAAGTCTAAACTTCACTGACTGGCCAAGCAACGAGAACTGATTAATAGATGAAGCAAATATCACTAGGAATCTTTTAAAGAGCTACGTGATTAATGTTAGATATATAAGTACAAAACTGAAGTAAATGAGTTCTAAAGATCCCTAGGTACTTAGTCATTAATTTTAAATAATATAGTTATATATCCCCCCCAAAAGTTTTGGCTCAAAGAGTCAGTAACTCCTTGTAGATAAAGGAATAAAATAAATATAACTGAAATAAAATAAATATAACTGAAACAATTCAGTTTTAGGACCTGACAAAATAATTTGGTGGAAGTAATGTTGAAATTCAACATTAGCCAAAAATCAGATTTTCTAAGTATTTTAATTTTTTCATCTCATTTTTTCTTTTAAAACTTTTAAAAAGCCAGTTTAGCATATTTATGACATTGTTTGACATATATTCTTCTATAAAATTCCATTAAACTGAAACTTTGTAAGTTGAAATAATTCTACTACCCAGTTATGACGGTTAGTTGATACCCCACTGCATTACATTTAATGAAGTCTGTGTTTAACACTCGGCTTTTCATTTGAATTTGTGAAGCAAATACTAATATTTCTGTTTTCTTCACATTAAGAGCTAAAGTAAGTATAACAAAAAGTAGTTGCAGAGCCTTGAAAGCAGGTTTTCTAGAGTCTAAATGGGAAGATCATAAGCTAAGTATAAGCACTGCTTCCATTGAAAAACCAAGCCATTGCAGAAGCCATATAATAAATAATATAACATTAACTCTCTGGTTCTATTCAACAGAAATCACATCATTCAACCAACAAACATTTATTAAGTACCTACTATGTTCTAGGCCCTGTGCTAAGCATTGAGAATACAAGCATAAAAACTGGGAAACAATTCCTAGTAAGACAACTTACATTCATATAGACAGACAGATATACTATAAGTATGTAGTGAATAAATTTAAATACCTTCAAGGTAATTAAATACAAGATAGTTTTAGAGGAAGGGAATTAGCAACTGGGAGAAACAGAAAGGCTTCATTTGGTGCCTTTATGAGATTCCATGGGTTTAATTATCATCTAAACAATTTGAAGAATAACCCCAGTTAGCAAATTGTCTTATTAAGTCAGTGGTGTGGAAGAAAGTCATTTAAAAAAAAAAAGTGGAAACTCCCTACTATTAAACTGATTAATCAGGAAATCAGTTGATCCATATAATCAACTATATAAATGATTTTCAGGAAATGTAGATTTAGTTTATTCTTTGGATTTATCCATTCTTGTTAATAGCACAATTCAATACAATAAGTTGTCATAAAAAGTATACTCATATTAGTCATTCATCAGGGGAAAAGGGCCCCCAGGCTAGCCATCTTTTATCTCACCAGGCTGCACTGCTTTGAACTTCATCATACCCCCTTTTCAGCTTCTTTATATGTATTGCCTTCCCTCATTAGCTGGTGAACTCCTTTGCCTTCCTTCATACCCACAGCACTTAGCATAATGCTGTCTGTCACATAGTAGACATTTAATGTTTACTGACTATTAACTACAATAAATAAGCACAGTGAAGGAAAATAAAGTTATCCCTTCTACATAACAACTTTCCCCCACAGTTGCATGAGTTGGAATAAGAAATTAAATGGGAATTTGGGGGTGTTTTGTGGAAGACACAGATATACAAGGGTTAGCAGATGACACAGAGAATAGGTTTAGAAACTCAGAAATGTATAAAATATGTGTATAGTATTGTATATTATACCATAATAATTCAGACTTCTTCTCTGGTATGAAGAGAGGTCCAAAAAACTTAAATGGATTTTCCAGGTAACTCCCTCGATGTGAAAAGGAAAACTACATACATAGTGGTCATGTCCTAAATGTAACTTTCTGCACCTTGCATCTTTCACACCTTACTGCAAAGCAGGTGGTTACCATGCTTCATCAATGGTCCAGTGCAAACTTGGGTGAGCATTGATTTGATTGGAGTTCTTAAGTATTTCAAGGCTATTTTTCTTTTCAGTGTACAGACTGATTTTCTGTTTCTGTTCACCTCACGCTGGATCTTTTCATATTTCCCAGGAATTCTCTGAACTCATCCCTTTAATCATTTGCTGCAGCAATATTCCACAACATCAACACCTCACAAATTGTATTCATCGAATCCTCAACTGATGAGCACTCTCTTAAATTCCAAGTTCTTTGCGTCCCCTCCCTTTTAGGCCCCACTTCAGAATGAGAAGTTAGTTTTGCTTATAACAATGCACTCATTATTACATACTCATTTCATCCTCCTCTCCATTTTGCCACTTTTTTTCTCTATTGAATTTAACTTATTTGTACATTAAATTGTGTGAGTGTGTTTGTGTGGATTCTAAATCCCTCTTTGTTTATTTCAAAGAATGAGGTTCAAACAATCGCCATGCCTCCATCCCTTACTACATGTTCTAGGTTATTCTTCTCATATATCCCAATTATGAGAAATAGCAAATTCTACCTTCTTCTTTGTCCATTCTCTACTAGTATATTCCTTGTACTCTTCCCTTCCCTTTCTCTACTTAAAACCTTCAGCACAGAATCAGTCAATAAACATTAATTAAACTAAAAATCTGGCACTGTGCTAAGCACTGGGGATACAAAAAGAGGTAAAAGACCATCTCTAAGCTCAAAAAGCTTAAGGGGAGAACAATATGTAAGCAAATACATAGAAAGCAAGTTGTACTGGATAAACAAGAACTAATTAAAAGAAAACACTGGAATTAAGAGAGATTAAGGGAGGCTTTCCCATTGAAGGTAGCATTCTAGTTAAGACTAAAAGAAAACCAAGAACGTAAGTAGGTGGCGAGTACTGCAGGAATAAAGGACAGCTAGAAAAAACTCCCAGAGCCTAGAGATGGAGTGTCTTGTTAAGAATGCATATTGTTATTGTTGGAGAGTAAAGTGTAATGAAGACTAGAAAAATAAAGAGACTACGATATGAAAGGCTTTGAATGTCAAATAGAGCATTTTGTATTTGCTCCTAGAGGCAACTGGAAGCAGCTAGAGTTTAGTGGCAGGGTGAGTCCCCTAACCCCACCCCACTGACGAAACATGATCAGCTCTGCATTTTAGGAAAATCATGTTACTGGCTGAATTGAGAATAGATCCGAGTTGGGAGAGCCTTAAGGCAAGTAGACCCATCAGCACTGGAGAGACAGTGCACTGGTGAAACTGACAGAACTTGGCAATTGCTTGGCTACAGGGAATGAGCCACAATAAGAATTCCAAGGTAATTCCTGGATTGAGAGCCTGATGGACTGAGAAGATGAATTTGTTCTCTACAGTACAGAGATGGTAATTAAATCCTTAGGAGCTGATAAGATCACCAAAAGAAACAGAGGCAGAGGAGACTAGGGCCCAGGACAGAGCCCTAAGGGACAACTGTGGTTGAAGACATGATATGGAGGGACAGGTCTGATAGATAGGAGAAAACCAGGAGAGAATGGTGTTCCAAAAACCTAGGGGCCACCAGGGCATTCTGTTCTTATTCAACTTCATTAATAACCTTTGGAGACACTAAGACTTCTGAAGGGACACTTTTTCTTCATCCCCTCTACATTATCATAAAGTTTCTTTCAATTATTCAAATAAGTTTACCTTTCTAGGTTTCTCTTGATTCTTGGAGTTGTATTTTAAAATTGCAATTTAGCTCTGGTCTTTTCATCAGAAATACTTGGAAGTCCTCTATGCCTTCCAGAATATGTTTTGCCTCCTGTAAGATTTTTACTCAGCCTACTGGGATAAGTTAGTTTTGATTTGAAGCCCCATATCATTTTGCTATAACTAGAACACTGTATCCCAAAAGCTATCATTTGTTGTTGTTTATAGTAAAATGTTAGTGGAGTACAGTAGAATATGCTCTTATGATCCTGTCTGTGGCTCTTTAATACCTAAACTTTCTGGATGCTTGCAATGTTTTTTCTTTGATATAGAAACTCTGGATTTAGGAAATGAATGGTGAATTTTTTCTATCTTCACTTTCTCCTCTGATTTTTCATTGATAATATCTTGAAATAAAGAATGTGGTCTTTTTTTAATATCGAAGTTTAAATTCTTTCAGATATTTTGTTTACTTCTGTTCTTATGCATTTTTTTTTTTTTGTTTTATTCCAAAATTTATTGCTGCCTCATACAATCACTGACTTCTGATCTATTTTCATTTTCAGGCAATCTATTAGTTATAAGGAAGGTTTATCACTAGTTCTGTTCTAGGTGATTTATTCTCCTTCCAGTTCTTTCCTTCAGAGTTTCCACAACTTTTTATTTCTTCCATTTCTTCTAGGTATGCAGGTAGTCCTTAAGGAAAATCCAATTTTTTCTTTGGAGTTTCTGTTTACAGTTGTTATAGAGTTACTCTGACCTGCTAGGTTGAATTTTGGGGCTTCTCTGGATCTAAAATAATTCTTTATAGTGGTCAGTGTACCTCTGTGAACTCATTTCTCTAGCCTGAGTTCCTGAATTGGGTTATTGTGCCACTGCCAAGTTCTACTTCCTGCTGTACTTTTGGGTAAGACTGACCAGACCCAGATCACCTCAACCTAGTGTCCTACACTGACCTCCACCAGACAATATTAGACCTTTCTACTGGATCAGTTGTGTTCAGAGTTCTGTATCTTCAGGGCCCTCTAAGGCATCTCAGGTCAGAGTGGGAGGAAAATAGGAACCCATTACTGTTTTCTTCCAAGACACCCAGCATGGATTTGTGACCACTCTTGGGCTTCCTCCTGGGAGTCCTTCACTCGTTTTCCTCAGACACAGAGCCTTACAAATATCTCTGTTCACACTGAAGGCTACCAGCTTGTTTGCCTAATTGTAGGCACTGGCTTTCCTCCCCAGGCTTCTGGCTGGCTTCTTATGCAATTCTGAAGTGGAATTAATCAGTTACTTATTTCTGGATCACTATTTGGCCAGGTGAGATTTTGGGGGGCTTTTGCTGGAGAAGGTCTATGGAAACTGATCTGCCTGCCTCCATTCAGCAAAGTATCTTGGCCAGAAGTTCTAACCCTGCCACTCACTATCTCATCCCTTTTGGAATCTTACTCTACCATTGACTTTCAAAGCTGTGAAGGGATTGCAACTACACACATTCCTATGTATACATAGGGGGGAAAGTACTCTCTACAATATATGCAATATATGGTCATCCAGACTTTGCTTAAAGATTTCCAATAACACATTCACCATAAGGATTGCACACCTTGTAGGGCAGCCCATTCCACTTCTGGATATCTCTAATTACTGGTAAATTTTTACCTTGTATCAAGTCTTACTTTGCCTCTCCTTGCTCCCACTTCTGGTATCCTTGGGCAAAGCAGAACAAGTCTTATTCTCATTCATATGATGGTGATTCAAAGACAGTTTCTCCAGTTCCTTCAACTAATATGGTCTGTCACTGCCCTGTTTGGTCCCCTCTGGACACTACTGCTTATTCTTCAATTGTGGTAGCCAAAACTGAATGTATTAGTACAAATGTGGAATGACTAGGGCAAAGTATGAACAAAACTGTCATGTTATAACAAGACAACATGTCCTAGTGGACAGAACACTGACTTCAGAGCCAAGAATACCTGGGTTCAAATCCTATTTCTAATACATACTGACTATGTGACCCTGGGCAAGTCACTTAACGTATCAATGACTGTAAATTCTTGAGCCGTTAATGTGCCTTGGTAGAAGAGTTCCATAAACCAAAGAAATCACAGGTCTAGCACCTCTCCCTATTCTGTCAGCTCCATGACCCTAAATGCGCTTTTTAACACAATGGTTACATTAGGTTTCTTGGCTGCCGTTCAAACTGCAGAGCTCCACTAAAAATCCCAGATCTTCTTCAAAACTACAATGACAGCTATGCCTCTCTTACCTTGTATTTGTGAAGTTAATCTTTTAAAAACTCAAGCCTAAGATTTCTATTAGCCTTATTATATACAGGTCAATGTTCTAGTGACTATCAAGACTAGTGTGTCAAGATCTTTCTAAATTTTGACTATCACTTGATGAGTTAATTCTCCCTTCCAGATTTTGTGACATTTACAAATTTTATAAATACACAAACTAGGCTTTATCCAACTCACTGAGAAAAAAAA
Organism: Bettongia penicillata ogilbyi; assembly: GCA_023548195.1. Lineage (NCBI taxonomy): Eukaryota > Metazoa > Chordata > Mammalia > Diprotodontia > Potoroidae > Bettongia > Bettongia penicillata. Next base: position 2,502,697 of record JAJHZJ010000287.1, on the reverse strand, counting down.
AGGTGAAGATGATCTTCCCAATGTATTACACTGAATATCTTGCAAGTTGAAATCAAATCATTAACTTTAATATACCACTATTAGTTGTTTGTAGTATGCATTAATTATACAGTCAAAGTGCAGAGATCTCTCAGGCTTCCCCAAGACTATGAAGGCTTAGTAATGGGATCTGTTTGACTCTGTATTCACTCTCTTTATTTCTGATTCTCTTCTCTACAGTCAAAGAAGCTGTTCATAACCTCAGTTGCCATTTCTAACCATCATCAACTTCACTAAAGAATTCTGCCACTGTCCCTCCTTATATCTCTCTGATCATTCTCTTAAACCAGGGGTGGGGTGCCTGTGGCCTCAAGACCACATGTGATTCTATAGGTCCTCAAGTGCAGTGCTTTGACTGAATCCAAATGTCACAGGACAAATCCCCTTAATAAAAGGATTTGTTCTGTAAAACTTGGACTCAGTCAAAAGGCCCCACACCCAAGAACCTAGAAGGCAGCCACCTGGGGCCTCGAGTCTGCAGGCTCCCCACAAATGTCTGAGACATTTAAATTTGTACTTACAGGAGCTGATCTTTGCTAGATATCACTAGTCAGAGAGGTTTTTCATTGCACATGAAAAGCAACCCAATCACAACAGTGTATCTGATATCATCTGTGATAAATGAATTTTCACATACTGTAATTTCACCCACTGTTACAAAGGTTAAGAATGATGATCTAACAAAGGAAACTTAGAAGGAGCTGTCACAGACAGGAAGGGTCTAAGGGAAAACAGAAAGTGTCACTAAAGCCCAGAGAGGAAAGAGTATATAGAAGAGTGGTCAAGAATATCCTGAGTAGGAAACAGGTCATAAAGGATGAAGACTAAGAAAAGACCACCAGATTTGGCACTTAAGAAATCACTGGTAACTTCTGGAGAGAACGGTTTCAACTGAGTGAGAAGGCTGCAAACCAGACTGCAAATATCTGAAGATTGAGAAGAAATTCAAAACAATGAACACAGACTTTTTCTAACAGTATGAATAAAAATGGGAGCAAAAAAGCAGGATGACAGATTGAGGAAACTGTGGGATCTAATTAAGATTTTTGAAATACTTTTACATTTGAAGGCAGTGGAGAACAAACCAATAGCTAAAGGTTAAAGATTGGAGAGGAGGGATGATTGAGGTGGCAATATGCTGGAAAAGACTGGATGGGATGGGACCATCCATCATCATCAAGGGTAAATTTAGAGGGTTAGGCCTTGGCAAGGGGAAGGACCATCTCATTACAAGAAACTGGAAGAAAAGAGAGAATAGGAGTTTGGGGATTCAGGGAGGAGAACAGGGAGGCTCAAATGATATGGACTCAATTATCTGAGTAAAATAAGAGGTCTGGTTCTCAGCTGAGAGAGTAGTGAGAAAGAGAAGAGTTTTTGTGGCAAGTGAAATAGGGAATCAGTTAGGGAGCTATAAAAGGATTGCCTTGTTACCAGGAGGAACCCGCTGTAGTTGGATAACAAATTTATAGTGCACTCAAAATGCTTGTGTGCTTCAGTAGCACTCACGAAGGCTCAGAAGAGGTAGCCAGCAGAAGTAATTCAGATCAGAAATTTTAGGATTAGCAGCAACATAATAAGGTAAGAGGGATTTGAGAGTAGAGGAAGGTGTGGAGCCACATCTGTTAAATCTGGGTTAAGACTGAGAAAGAAGGAAAGAAAAGACAGGAACTGGAAGAACTAAAGGTCACAAGGAGGGGGAAGAATCAGGTTCAAGAGAGGTGAGGCAAAGGCAAAGATGGAATGATAAATTCTGGTCAGATTGAGTTTCTGAGTAAGGAAGTTGAACATCTGTAGATTATAATGTATGTAAAGATCTATATATACTAGACTAAATATACCAGAAAGTAAACTATCTTTTTTACTGAAGCTGCCTTATAATAAATTCATATAAATAATAACATACTATTATAATATCCTAATAATAAATAATAACAATACAAGAGTAGGAAGTACCTTCCTGCACTCTGATACAGCCAACCTGGCCTCTCTTTGCCACACACATCTCCATGCTTCAAGTGAAATAATATGTATAAAGCACTTAGCACAATGTCTGGTATACATTTTGCAGGGTCCATCCTCTCATTACTGGAATGTACTCCCTCCTCACGTAGATCTCATCAAATCCCTTACTTCCTTAAAGATGTAATTCAAGCACCACCTGTGACCTGAAGCTTTTTCAGATTTCAACTACTAACGTCCTCCCTATACACCATTTAACAACCTTGTATTTATTTGGAACATGCCTTAAATACCACCTTGATAGTGGTCCATCAAGAAAAAATGTAAGCTCCTTGAGAGTAAGGAGTGCTTTACTCTTTGCCTTTTGTGTCCTTAGCCTAACATAAGTACTCACTGGGTGCTTAAAATTGTGTTATTGTAGGAATATATTCATGTGAACTGAGGTAAAAGAAAATGACATTCATGGATAAAATACTTCATGTCTAATTATCACAGAATAAATTCATCCTTTCTTCTAAATATGCTGTTGTAGTGGCACTATATTGCAGAAAGAGTAAGTTGGATTTTTAAATTATGTTTTCTTAATTTCAATTTTATATTTAATACTCAAAAAATGTAAAAGACATTCTTTGATGAATAGCAGCAATATTGAAACATCATTAGCAGGAAGAATCTATTATGACAAGACAGACACAAAAGCAGCTACCAAGTAGCTGTGGAGTTGGACATAAATTTTTCCTGATCTATAAAATGGGGAGAATCTTGAAAAGGAACCTGGTTCAATTCTGTTTGGTCCATCAATTATTAAGCCCCTACTGTGGCCAGAGCTAGCATTAGGTGCCTGAAGAAATTCAAAGTTTAGAAAAATAACACAATTCTTTTATTAGGGGCAATATATTTTTAGAAAAAAAAATGCAGAACAGTACATGAGAAAAAGAACAGAGGCATAAACTAAATGTTCTAAGGTCCAAGGTGAAAGAAGATCTGAAGTGTCCTGTACAGTGCATCTGCACAGTACTGTAAAGGATAAATAGGCATTTATCGAATGCTTAAAATGTAACAGGTAGTGGGCTAGGCAGTGGGGATTACAAATACAAAGATGAAACGATCACTACTCTCAAGCTGGTGTTACTGTGAGAGAGAAAATAATAAGGATAGTAGTTATAGAGACCAGAGGAGAAAGGGATAGGGCCTGGAGCAATGATTTCAGTTGAGTAAAGAAGTGGGGAGTAGAGGGCAAGGTCTCCTGTACCAATATCTACCAATGCAAGTCAACTCCATTTCTGTAACTAATAGTCTCAAGGGGCTGACTAACTGGTGTCAAACTCAAATATAAAGATGATTCTAAGACAATCTGTATGTCTTAGAAAACCACAAATTAACATTATCTATGTGGTATTGTACTTTTTATTAATTTTTGCAAAACATTTCCCAATTACATTTTATTTGACTGGATCCCCCTTGAAATTTTTGTGGACTGAATGACCTGGGGTCCTGACTTTGTTACCTGAGGCCTTAGAGCACTAAGAAATGAAATGACTAACCCACAGTCACATAGCATAGTCACAGAACTCAGATCTTCGTGGTTTGAGCTAGATACACTAAAATGTTAATATCCACATTACCTGTTTCTTTAAGTATGACGAATCAACGCAGAAAAAAACTATTTCTGTCTAACAGCTGACTCGAATAGCTTCTGTGCCATCACCACTGCCAGGGTACATATTCCACATATGTACAGGTTATTCCTTATATTCCTCACATAACTCCCACTATATAATCAATCTTTTCACCCAAAATATTGAGTTCAGTGCTCTAAAGGGAACAAAATTTGGACTATAACTTCAATCACTTTTCTTTCTGTCTCCCACAATGGGGGCAAATGCCTGCAAAGTCTTGATTTCCCCAGGGTTCTATGGAAGAGAAAGAGACACCAAAACTAAGACAAGCTATAATAAAATCAACCTAACTACCATATTTTATTTTCTTAGGGTAGGGTTGGGTTAAAAAAAAAAAAACCCAAACTTCCCAGGAGAGTACTACTACTTCTATTAATGAAAAGGATGATTTACAATGGCACATTTCTTTGTATACCACAGGTAGAAATAATCAAAGAATCTCTTGTCAGGAATGCTGTAAAGAGGACACTTGGTCTGGTATGTGTGTGACTACATTAGTCTCTGAGGTTCCCAGGGAATCTTTGAGGGTCTAGGGAACAATAATAAATTCTAACAGTTATACACTGCTTTAATGTTTCCACTATCTCAGTTGGTTCTTCAACTCAACCAATTCCACAAATGTTAAGTATCTTTTTATGTGCAAGAGCAGCACAAAGGTAGGCACTGGGGATGCAAAAAAACTTAATCCAAAAATACGACTGCCTAAGAAATTGCAAACTGATGCTAAAGGCAATATCTCTATTTACTGATGAGGAAACTGAGGATCCAAGAAGTAACCCACTCTTGGCCATTTATCTAAACTTCAAAGGTCCAAATAAAAACACAGGCCTCCCATGACTGTAAAAGGAATGCTCTTTCCACTACACCAGGGAAAAGTAGCCAAACTATGGGGTTAGGAGGGGGAAGGATTCTGAGAGAATGTATCTGACAGTAAATCTTAAGCCAGGGCTTGACCCAAATGCCTGAAACAATCCATATCTCCACTTTCCATTTTCTCTGGCTTCCTTCAAACTTTAAAGTCCTCTCTTCTATAAGAAGTCTCTCCAAGTGCCTCTTAATCTTGATGCTTTCCCTCCAAGATTATCTCCAAGTTACCCAGCACATTTGTTTCTACATAGTTGTTTACATATTGTCTCTTCCTTTCCTTAGAATGTGAGCCCCTTCACTCGGTCAGTAAATACTACATCAACTCCATTACAACCAATATATATGTTTTCAAAAAGCACAGAGTTATGAAAAATCACACAATGAAAACCAGAGTTTATGGGGAAAATAGATTTAGGATTATACAATGCTTAAAAAATTTTTTTCAACCAACACCTTAAAAAATAGACAAGAACTTAATGAAAAAGACACCACATGTTAAATGGTTAGGAAATACATAAATACTACAATAAATAATGGCCATATCTGCAGCCTTAACCCCAAACTGCAGGAGGTTGGGCACAATTGAGGGCCTCCTGCCAGAGGACACAGGGAAAGCAGTGGAGGCAAGAGGAGGAAGGAAGTAGGAAGCAGCCCTGCTTCACTCGAAGTTACAGTGTGGGGGAGTATACAAAAGACCAGGCATGAGGTAATGAAGGCCTGAAGGCCTGAATTAAGATGGTAGCAGTGTCAAGAGAGAAAAGAGCACTTTCAAGAGATATTTACAAAGGTAAAAATCAACAGGTATTGGCCACAGTTTGGATGAGGAGGTAAGGGGGGAGGGAGGAATTGGAGATAAGTTCAGTCTTAGACATATTGATTTTAAGATGTCTACAGGATATATATACAGTTTGAGAAGTCCAGAAGGCAACTGGAGATATGAAACTAGAGATTAGTAGAGAAGTCAGGGCAAGACAAGTAGATCTGAGAATTATCACCTTAAAAATGATTAATTGAAACCATGGGAGTTGATGAGATCACCAAATGAAAGACTACAGAAGGAGAAGGTCCTTCCCTGTGGGAACCCTGAGGGATACCCATGGTAATTGAGCATAATCTGAGGGAAGATCTGGTAAAGTTGAATGAGGAAAAATCAGATAGGACCTAGAGAGAAGAGAATATAAAGGAGAAAAGGCTGCAGAGAAGTCAAGAAGGATGAACACTGAGGAAAGGTCATAAATTTGGCAATTATAAGAGCCTATCTTAACCTCTTGCCTATTTTTGTATCTCCAGTGCTCAGTACACAGTTTGTGTGAGAAATGTAGAGGGAAAAAAAGATTGAAGAACTGACTTAAGAAGTAGGGCGTAAGAGTGAGAAGTCAAGAACTACACTATTGTTATGAATCTAGGTGATGAGGACAATGGAACCCTCAACAAGAACAAAGAAATTTCAGTTTTGGAGGAAAGGATGAGTTCTGGTTTGGACATGCTAATAAGTTTGAGAAGACTATAAAACATCCATTTTACAACATGTATTTGTGATACAGGACTGAAGCTCAGGACATTAGGCATGAATATATAAGATGCGGGAACTATCGATATAGAAATGATAACTGAATGCATGGAAGCTGATGAACTCAGCAAATAATAACGTAGAAAAGAAAGAAAAAAAAAAGGCCCAGGACAAAATATCAGTGCACAGCCACATTTAGCGGATACAGGGATGAAAACCCAGCAAAGAAAACTAGAATCACTTAAACAGCTAGGAAAAGAACCAAGAGAAGGCAATGTCACAAAAACCCAGAGAGGAGACAGACAGTTGATCAGCAGTGTCAAATTCCTACTACCGTTTACATTTTTTAATTTTAAAAAGAGGAAATGACAGTGGCAAAGCAAGGGCCCAGAAATAGAAATGGAAAGCAAGAAGTATTCCAACACTTGCTCCCAGGCTTATGAATGGTTGGAGGGGGTAAGAAGTAATAAAAGGTAATGGAAAACATGATGAGTAATGTGGTTTCCTCAAAAAAGTCAGGTTTCAGTTGGTAGGAAGAGGTAGGAATATGAGAGAAAGAGGTCAGGATAAAAGAGAACTTACTGACAAAATGGAAATCTTTAAAGAACACAACAGAAAAAATGGGTAGAGAACAGCTATTTAAGGAGTGGGGTAAAGAATTTGACCTGGAAATACTGCAAACTGGATTCTAGTCCCACCATTGACATTTACAAGCCATGATACTACAGGCAAGACATTTTATAAATGAGTCTCAATTTCCTTATTTGTAAAACAGGGCAAATAGTACCTGCATTGCTAGTTCATGGGCTTGCTGTGAAGCTCAAACAGAATGATGTCAAACCTTAAAGCTGCTGCTGTTTATCCTTCATTTTTGAAGAGGTCCAATGACATATGTGGGTGACGTCTTGACTTCTACATGAATTGGATTCAAGCCCTATATAAATGTCAGCTATTTCTGACCATGAAAAACACTGTGAAAAAACACTGACCATTTTCCTGTTTAGAGCATTAGAGCACACCAAACTGGTTATCTTTTAAACAATAAGCAAGAGGAAATATAATGGGATGAACTTCACTGAAGGACAATTTTGATTGAGAAAAATTAGTATTTAGCAAGCACAAGAATTTTGGGCAAAATTTCTCAGAATTATAGGTCAAAATTATTTCTATAAATTGGGAATATTTCTTAATGGTAACCCCAAGGAAGATATGCAAACATTCCTAAAAAGAAGGCAGAAATACATTACCAAATGATCTCTGTCCTCGTTTCAGCAGGACCTGCCAATGTCTACCAGGGGTATCACAGAAGTGGCAACAAGAAGAAGTGTTCCTCCCTGTTGTTCAATCTTTCATAAGTAAAAAAGAAGAGCTGGTGTTCTGTGCCTCCATAAAAAAAGAAAAGAGGACAAGAATGAAAGCAAGCCTCCTCTGGAGAGCTCTAAACCATTAAGCCTGACTACTACCTTCCTGATCCAGATCCACCATCCTGGGCAAGTAAGCAATTAGTGAATACTGCCAGAAGCTATGCCAACTGCCCTGAAGGCATGCCAAGTTCTATGCCAGTCCTGAGAGTTAAGAGAAGCAAAACCTCCCCCTCCTCAAGAAGGGCTGGGGGAAAGGGCCTACACTACTGACAACAGAAAATCACTTCCTCAAACCAATCATACAGCTCATGTTGAGGCCCACTTTCCTGAGATATGTTCTGAATGGTACAGTTAAGGGGGAAGGGCAAGTTATCATGCCTCCTCACCATCACAATCCCTCCCAAACAGCTAGAAGCCAATACGGTCAGTTGATAATTATAACATTCCTGGAGGAGGAGGCCCTCCTAACAATTTAAGATGATAGAAATTAGGGAATCTAGGATTGAGATAAACTGTTAGCCAAACAGGCAGAGTGAGTACACACTAGAGAGAAACTTAAGTCAGCCCAAGTTCTAAGTTGCTTCTAACCGAGGCAGGTGGCTTTGACTCCCAGACCAAATAAATAAAACAAAGAGACAAAAAGACAAGCTAATATTTCGGGACAAGGTGCCACCCATTCATAAGGCAGGCTCTGAATATAATGGCTGGAGTTCTAAAGAAGTACTATATATATGCGGACAATGGAGATGGAAGATGGAAGTTATGAATCTGTCAAACTGTCCTGCCAATAATCTGACTGGTTTGTTGCTGTCAGAGGTCGGAGGCTTGGGGAAGCATGCTCCTTATGTCTTCAATCACACCTGTATAGGTAAGTTTGGACCTCCATAAAAATTTCCAGAAAGTGACCTGTGAGTGGTTGTCACACTCCTAACACCAATCCTACTCCCAAGGTAACAGGAATCATTTGAGTACTTGTCATCCCATCTCTACTAGCTGTTTATCCATATTCTTGATTGAAAGTATGATAGGTTTTGGATGATGTATATTTAAGTATTAAAATTAAGCCACTATGCATGTATGACATATCAACTTCATTTCCTGACTTAAAAACACTTACAATGAAGTATATATAAATAGATTTGTGCGTATTATGTGTCTCTCCCCTGTGAATCTAGCAACCAGACTGTTCGAAACCCAGAGGACCACTGGATCATTAGGAAGAGAACTGTCTGAGCTAATACTTCTCCTCTTTTCCTTTTCCTGTCCCCTTACTTTTTCCATTTAACTGCTCACAATTCAGTTAATTCCACCTCATACTCTCAGATGTAGAAATAAATGATATATGTAAAGAACCTAAAGCCAAAATAAATGTCAGCCATTACAATAATGAAACAACAACACAGTCAGTCAGACTCAAAATCAAATGCTGCCTCAGACATGTTAGTTATGTAACCAAGAGCAAATCACTAAACTTTCAAAGCCCCTAAGCAATTATCTAAATTACAGAAGAGTTGACAATCTCTGATCAGAGGAAGATGTCTCCAAACTGGGCACTCCCTACACCAAAGAAATCTTAAGCTGAAAATGACAGCAAGTACAAGGACTGCTGCTGCTACTACCCTTTATTCTTCTCATCTTTTCAATGACCAGCTACACAGTCATCCTGGGCTAAACAGTTACACAGTGACATAGAGATAAATGGATGGGCAGAGATAAATCCACATTTATCAAGCATTTGCTATGCACTAGGAAAATATACTGAGCTTTAGGTATACAAGTATACACAAGCAAGCTAGTACTTGCCCTCAAGGAACTTAGAGTCTAATAGAAGACAACATATTAAAAGGAAATTGGAAAAGAAAAAGGGGAAGTGTATATTTACATGGAGGTATGATAAGAGTGATGGCCAGGAATTGAAGTAGAGGCTTGCTTTTGGACAAGATAACACAAAAGCTCACCTATCAGAACCCAGATTCCCAGGGTTCAGAGTACAACATTACATGGGGGTGGGGAGAAAGGGAACTGGGAGAAGAGGAAGATAAGGATGGTACCCAGGAAGTGGTATGGAAACCTGGTTCCAAGCAAGATAAAGCAAAAGTTCACCTATTAAGGATCTGGCATCTCAGAGATCTGAATCCTGAGTTTGGAGAGAAGAGAATAAGGATCATGGCAGAAATTTAGGCAGGTGACAGCTGGGAAATAGTCAAGTTGGAATTCTGCTATTACACTTTTCTAGTTATATATCCATCATAAAAAGTTAAATATTGAGTCTTCTAAGACATTCTGAGGTCTGCACTGGTAGAATGGGAAATTTTTTTTTTAATAACAATCCGTGAAAGATAGTGAGCTTCTGATGTCTAATTCGGTCACCAGGTAATGTCTTACTAAGTATTTATTTAGAAGGTGCTAAATTTTTTATGCGCAACATGTTGCATGGTTTCTACCCTTTCCTTTCATATCAATACTGACTACTAAGTCTAAGTTCTTTAACAACGATTGTTGTCAAGACGTTTTGTGCTCCCACTTGGGGTTTTCTTGGCGGAGGGACTGGAATGCATTGCCATTGCCTTCTCTAGCTCATTCAACAAATAAGGAAACTGAGGCAAACAGGATAAAGTGACTTGCCCAGGGTAACATCACTAGTAAGTGCCAGAGGCCAAATGTGAACTTGGAAAGAGTCTTTCTGACTCCAAGTCTGGCCCTCTATCCACTATACCACCTAGCTGCCCATCTTTAACTAATGACTCATTCCTGAATTGCCATCATAAATTCTTTTTTTTTTCTAATTGAATTTATTTTTAGTTTTCAACACTCACTTCAACAAAATTTTGAATTTCTAATTTTCTCCCCATCCCTCCCTCTCCCCACTCCAGGACAGTGTGCATTCTGGTTACCCCTTCTTCCAATCTATACTCCCTTCTATCACCACCACCACCCTTATCCCCTGCTCCCTTATATTTTCCTGTAGGACAAGAGAGATTTATATACCCCACTGCCTATACAAGTTATTTCCCAGGTGCAAGGAAAAACAATTTTGAGCATTCATTTTTAAAGTTTTGAGTTCCACATTATCTCCCTTCTGCCCTCCCTACCCAACCTTCATGGAGAAAGCAAGCAATTAGATATAGGTTATACATGTGTAGTCATGCAAAACACTCATGTTGTGAAAGACTAACTATATTCCCTCTACCCCATCCCGTCCTCCATCTATTTTATCGTCTCCTTTGACCTGTCCCTCTACCAAAGTGTTTGCTTCTGATTACCCCTTCCTCTAAACTGCTGTCCCTTCTCTTATCCCCTTCCCCCCTACTTTCCTATAGGGGAAGATAAACTTCCATATTCAATTGAGTGTGTATGTTGTTCCTTCATGAAGTCAAATCTGATTAAAGTAGGGCTCACTTATTCCCTCTCACCTTCTCCCTCTTCCCTTATATTGTAAAAAGCTCTTTCTTGCCTCTTTTATTTGAGATAATATACTACTACATTCTACCTCTCCCTTTCTCTTTTTCCCAGTACATTTCTCTCTATTTAATTTTATTTTTTAGGTATCATCCCTTTACATTCAGTTCACCCTGTGCCCTCTCTCTCTTTCTTCATATATGTATATATATGTGTGTGTGTGTGTGTGTGTGTGTGTGTGTGTGTGTGTGTGTGTGTGTACACACACACATACATACTCCCTTCAACTACCCTAATACTGAGAAAGGTCTCATGAGTTACAAATATCATCTTTCCATGAAGGAACGTAAATAATTCAACTTTATTAAGTCTCTTATGGTTTCTCTTTCCTGTTTACGCTTTCACGCCTCTCTTGATTCTTATATTTGAAAGTCAGATTTTCAGCTCTGGTCTTTTCAACAAGAATGTTTGGACTTCCTCTATTTCATTGAAGTTCCATTTTTTCCCTTAAGTATTTATACTAAGTTTTGCTGGGCAGGTGATTCTTGGTTTTAATTCTAATTCCTTTGGCCTCCAGAATAACATATTCTAAGATCTTTGATCCCTTGATGTAGAAGCTGCCAAATCTTGTGCTATCCTGTGCTTCCACAATACTTGAATTGTTTCTTTCTAGCTGCTTGTAATATTTTCTCCTTAACCTGGAACTCTGGAATGTGGCTACAATATTCCTAGGAGTTTTCTTTTTGGGATCTCTTTCAGGAGGTGGTCAGTAGAGTCTTTCCATTTCTATCTTACCCTCTAGTTCTAGAATATCAGGGCAATTTTCCTTGATAATTTCTTGAAAGATGATATCTAGGCTCTTTCTATGATCATGGTTTTGAGGTAGTCCAATAATTTTTAAATTATCTTTCCTGGATTCATTTTCCAGGTAAGTTGTTTTTCCAATGAGAATCTTCACATTGTTTTCTATTTTTTCATTCTTTTGGTTTTGTTTTATATTTTCTTGATTTCTCATAAAGTCATTAGCTTTCATTTGCTCCATTGTAATTTCGAAGGAATTATTTTCTTCAGTGAGCTTTTGGACCTTTTTTCCACTTGGCCCATTCTACTTTTTTAAGGCATTCTTCTCCCATTTTGCCATTTACATTAGTCTAATTTTAAATGCTTTTCTTCAGCATTTTTTTGAGTCTCTTTTAGCAAGCTGCTGACTTTTTTTTATGATTTTCCTGCATCACTCTCATTTTTGTCCTTAATTTTTCCTCTATTTCTCTTACTTGATTTACAAAATCCTTTTTGAGCTGTTCTGTGGCCTGAAACCAATTCATATGTTTTTTTGAAGACTTTGGATATAGGAAGTGCGACTTTGTTGTCTTCTTCTGGTTGCATCCCTTGATCTTCCTCTTCAACAATGACATAAGAAAATACCGTTTCAAGAAAGTAAGAATCTATAGTCTGTTTTTTTTCTCTCCCATTTGCTCATCTTCCCAGGCAATCACTTGATCTTTGAGATCTTTGTTAAGTAGAGCATTCCAGAAGCAGCAGCAGCCTTGGCAGTGGCTGCCACTACCCTGGGGTTGGAGCTGGACCATGTGCTCCTTTCAGCCAGATGAGAGACCCTTTACCACTGACCTTCTAAGCTGTCTTTGGCATTTTTGAGTTGGGAAGTCTGGAAACCACCACAGCCACCAGCAATTCAGTCTTCGAAGGCCTGCTTCAGCTCTATCCATACCAGAGCAACCCATGCCAAAATGCACTCTACTCCCAGCCCAGTGCAACAGACCCTTCCTGTCAGTCTTCCAGATTGCTTTGGTTTGGAAATTTGCTTCAGTCTGTCATTTTGTGGCTTCTGCTGCTCTATGATTTGTTTAGAGTCATTTTTTTTTTAATTTTTCATTTTTAACAGTTCATATCACAACACCATTCTAGCTTTTGGTCAGGTGATATTTCTTTTAAAGCATTTACAATATAGAACACAAATGGATTTTTTTTTAACATTAACTGAGATACAAATAACTATGTGTGCTAACTTCATAGGCCCTTGACCTAACTGTCTTCACAATTACTAAGAATTAAAGGACTCTAACTTAATGTTGTTGGTCTAAAGACCTAAGCCTAACAGCTTAATTTTAGACTTGACCTTGGATGTTCCCCCACCAACAATCTGTAATTTAATAGATCTGGTATTAAGCTTACAAACCTTTAGTCTATAGGAAATTGCCACTAAGAGTAAGGACATTGCAGGGAGTCAACATGCATTCAGTGAGGCTTAGAGTCTGTCAGGTGTCAGTGGAGAAACTGAGTCAGGAGAATCTTACCTCAGCCCAGGCTGAACAGCCGCTCTCCCACCCTTCCCATGAGATCAGCTTTTTCAGTTCATGCCTTGCATTCTGATTATCCCCTTCCCTCAATGAGCCCTTCCTTCTATCACACCCCACCCTTCCCTTATCCCCATCTCTCTTTTCTTGTAGGGTAAGATAAATTTCTATACCCCATGACCTTTGTTTCTTATTTCCCAGTTATATGCAATAATAATTCTCAACATTCTTTTCTAATATTTTGAATTCCACCTTCTTCCCACCCCTCCCTCCCTACCCATCCTCACTGAGAAGGCAAGCAATTCAATACAGACTAAATATGTGTCATTTTGCAAAACACTTCCATAATAATCATGCTGTATAATACTAACTATATTGCCCCCTATTCTATCCCACCTTATCTTTTTATTCCCTCATTCGACCCTGTCCTTTCCTAAAAGTGTTTATTTCAAGTGACTCCCTTCTCCCATCTGCCCTCCCTTCTATCATTCCCCCCACCCCACCTGTCGCCTCCTCCCCTACTTTCCTGTAGTATAAGGTAGATTTTCATACCAAATTTACTGAGCATGGTATTCCCTCCTTAAGCCATATGTAGAGAAAGCAGTTTCACTTTCCTCTCTCCCCTTCTACCTTTTCTCCTCCGTTGAACAACATTTTTCTTTATCTCTTTTATGAGTTATAGCCTGTCCCATTCCATTTCTCCCTTTCTTCTCCCAGTATTTTCCTCCCTCACCCATTAATTTTTATTTTATATATATTTTTTGTGGATATCATCTCTTCTGATTCAACACAGCCTGTAATCTATGTGTGTGTGTGTGTGTGTGTGTGTGTGTGTATGTACAATCCCCTCCACCTACCCAAATACTGAGAAGAGTCTCAAGAGTTATAAATAATTTTCTTTCCATGTAGGAAAGTTAATAGTTCAGCTTTAGAAAGTTTTTTATGATTTCTCTTTCCTGTTTACCTTTTCAAGCTTCTCTTGATTCTTGTATTTGAAAGTCAGATTTTCTATACAGTTCTGGTCTTTTCAACATGAATGTTTGACAATCCTCTATATCACTCAATGACCATTTATTCCCTTGAAGTATATACTCATTTTTGCTGAGTAGGTGATTCTTGGTTTTAATCCTAGTTCCTTTGACTTCTGGAATATCATATTCCAAGCCCTTAACATCCCTTAACATTGAAGCTGCCAGATCCTATCTTGTCCTGATTGTATTTCCACAATACTAGAATTGTTTCTTTCTAGCTGCTTGCAGTATTTTCTCCTTGACCTTGGAACTCTGAAATTTGACCACAATATTACTAGGAGTTTCTCTTTTCAGGTCTCTTTCAGGAGGTGATCAGTGGATTCTTTCAACATTTATTCTGCCCTCTGGTTCCTGAATATCAGGATAGTTTTCCTCGATAATTTCATGGAAGATAAGGTCTAGGCTCTTTTTTTCATCATGGCTTTCAGGTAGTCCCAAAATTTTTAAATTGTCACTCCTGGATCTATTTTCCAGGCCAGTTGTTTTTCCAATGAGATGTTGCACATTTTCTTTTATTTTTTCAAACTTTGGTTTTGTTTTCTAACTGCTTAGTTTATCTCATAGTCATTCATTTCCCTGAACTCAATTCTCTCTTTCAGAGAACTATTTTGTTCAGTGAACTTTTGAACCTTCTCCTCCATTTGGTTAATTCTGCTTTTTAATGCCTCCTTCTCCTCATTGGCTTTTTGGACCTCTTTTTCCAATTGGGTTAGCCATTTTTTAAAGGTGTTATTTTCCTCAGCATTTTTCTGTTTTTCCTACAGCAAGCTGCTAACTTGCTTTTCCAGCTCTTCTATTGCCTGAGCGCAGTTTAAGTTCACTCTGGAGGCCCTGGAGGCAGAGGTCTTAACTTCCTGTGACAGTAAACCTTGTTCTTCCTCATCTGAAAGGATGGGAGGAGACACTTGTTCACCAAGAAAGTAACCCTCTATGGTCTTATTTTTTTTCCCTTTTTTGAGCATTTTCCCAGTCAGTTACTTGACTCCTGAATTCTTTGTCAAGAGATAAGACTCAGCTGCTAGGTTCTCCTGGGCTTTAGCTAGGGGCGGGCTTTCACTCAGGGCTGGGTTTTATATCAGGGGCTCCGTACCACCAGAGG
The DNA here is from genome assembly GCA_023548195.1 of Bettongia penicillata ogilbyi. Lineage (NCBI taxonomy): Eukaryota > Metazoa > Chordata > Mammalia > Diprotodontia > Potoroidae > Bettongia > Bettongia penicillata. The sequence goes on along the minus strand of JAJHZJ010000287.1, from coordinate 2,487,435 downwards.
CTTTATGCTGAGCTGCCTGAATAATGGATCCGGATTGCTTGCTGGCCTCCATAGCAGCCCACAGTCTGCTATGGAGGCCTCTGTTGTTGCCTGGGGCTATTGCTGGAGGAACCCTTTCCTCTCTCACCCAGCTTGGAAAGCCCTCCCCCATTGATCTTTGGAGCTTTCTGTGTCGCTTGTGGGTTGAGGTATCTGAGACCTTCTCTGCTAGGAACTCTGCACTGAGGTCTGTTCAGCTCCTGTTCCTCCCAGTGTCGCATGGTCAGGGCTGTGATCCACTTGGCTCAATGTCCTGTAGGACAGACCTTCCTTTGACTGGAAATCTCTTTCTCTCTGTTGTTCTGTGGCTTCTGCTGCTCCAGACTTTGTTGAGAGTCATTTTTACAGGTATTTTGTGGGCTGTGGGGGAAGTGCTAGAGTATATGCAACTTTCTACTCCACTATCTTGGCTCTGCCCTCCAGTCATTGTTTATAGTTTTTTTGAGGGGTCTGTGGGGAGAGCTCAAGTGGGTCACTGCTTCTACTCCACCATCTTGGCTCCCCATAAATTCTTCCATCCCCACAAACAATTCTGTATGAATTGGCTGAATGTTCAATGCTTCTTGGTCAATATACTGGCTGAATTTATTCAGATGTTTCCTTAAAATGAACTTTTGATTCCATTCTGGGACATTTAGTCATTCAACGGCTGGGCCTGGAGATAAACTGTTTACAGTTGCATTCAAGAAATCAAATAACATGTGCCTATTACTGCTCTTCACTTTTATTCAGGAAAAGAGTGCCTCCTTATTCCAAAAGTACTTCTGTTAAGTTTTCAACCCTTTTAATATGTACCATAACAATGTCCATCATGTTTTTCATCCATTTTTTGGGAAGTACTGATATTTTTATACATGCCCTAGGGAGATAGTGTCTACGATGTTTCAATATTTAAGTTTTTGTTAGGGTACTTTATTGGACCCACTGTCTATTTTATATTTGTAAATTAAGATTAATATTGTGCACCAAACTGATCAAGTCAACAAGTATGCATTAACTTGTACCGGGCACTGTGCTAAGTGCAAGGGACACAAAGGAAGGTCAAAAGTCTCTACTCTCAAGGAAACTCACAGTCTACTACAGAGGTTCCCAAAGCGAGTGATACAGAACCCTTGGGGATGCTGGTACAATGCTGGGGGGCCCCAGTAGTAGCCTCAGGGGTGTTGAATAAAAATGAGGGAGCACTGGAAACACAGAAAGAGAAGAATATTTTGAAAAACCATTCATTCATCTGTTATGTAACAGTATTAAAGTTATAATGATTATATTATTTTCCAAATAAACACACAAAATGCAAGCTATAACTGATCAGTGGTCAAGTCTGCCAATTGGGCTTAACAAGTAAGTGCTGGCATACGTTTGCTGGAAGTCCAGCATGCATCAGCAGGAATAGGTGCATGTAATGAACTATTTACAATATTATATTATCCAGTTACATGACACAATATCGCATCATCAAAATCAAGGCAGGAATAAAACCATACATTTACAAAAAATTACTAAATATAAGACACATCACTTAAAAAATTATTGTTTTTGAAATGACAGTATTTTTTTTATAAACAAAGTAGATTTCCAGGGGGATGCTAAGTAATTTTTTTTAAAGGGGGTGATAGACCAAATAAGTTTGGGAACATGTGGTCTACTGGAAAGATAGAACAGTGAAAAGTAGTATAGCTCAGCTCTTTCACAAATCTCCTCCATCAGACACCAAGGAAAAGTATTAGTCTGAGTAGTGATAAGAAATCCAATGATGAACTACAACGAGTGCTTTATTTACAACACAGGTCAGTATAGGGAGACAGCCATAGGTCTGCGGCTACTGTTGAAAGGGTCCAGCTAGGAAGTCCTGTGGACCAGGGATGAGACCTGCATCTGCATACCAGGGCAGATACTAGGGAGCAGGGACAAGACGGAAGCTGTGTCACTCTTACACAACTGGACAGTGAAGTCTTCCAACTACAAGACAGGAAGGGAGCCTACAGCTGTGTATAGAGAGAGGAAAGAAGGTCTAGGCTGTGTTGCTCTCACGGTGACTGGCTCTTCCCTACAGACCAGGGATTGAAGTGACCCAGCAGAGAGGAGCACAGAAGGTTCATGGTCTAGCCTACAGGTATGAGGCTTTGATCTCAAACCTGAGTCACTGAGCCTGAAATAGTGTACCAGGGCAGGAAGAGCTTACCAAGCCTGCAAGTTAATTGTCTCTGAATAGGGAGAACCTCCCAGCTTTTTGACAAGGACTGAAGCCAAGAACAGTCTGCTGGAGCTCCAATCAAAGGCAAGACTGCAGCTGAGTCATCCAGACCTAAAAAGAGTCAGAAGCCTGCAAAACTAAGACTGGAAGGACAACCAGATCAGATCAAACTTTAGACTAGACCACTTAGAGGGCTGAAAGTCTGTAGGCAGCTGACCTGAGCCAACTCTGGCTCATTTGAGGAACACAGGGCTCAACCTCTGGAGGAAGCAATGACAACAGCCTAGATAAGATAGATCAGGAACAAACAGGATCCTACCATTCCCATCAGAAGTGAAGACAGATTGGCCCTAACACAAAAGCCCAATACAAGGCAGCTTAAAAAAAAAAAAAAAAAAAAAAAAAAAGAGTAACCAAAGGAAAAGACTGGTATTGTATGTTAATTGTTTAAATATAGTCTCTGCATTTGGCTTTGACTTCAGGATATCAGCAGCTCCTCAAACATAAACAGCCACAGCCTTTTCTTATCTTTATGCCTGAAGTCTCTTCCCTCAAGACCAACATATTTGTAGATATCCCCTTCATTCACTGATGCAATGTGACCTCTAGATTCAAGCTTTAAAGCCCTCAGAATTTATCTTTCCTGGAATACATGAAGAATTTTATAGTTAAGATCAAGTGACATTTTGATATCACTGGAGAAACAGTCAATGGGATGAAGGAGCTGTTACATAGAGAATTTTTGATGAAGACATGTAATTTGATGTTATCTGTGTACATTAAATGATGAATAAGATATTCAGTTGGTTGTCCTCTAATTTGAAAGCCACAGTTGGTTCTATTTAAGAGGGATGATCATCAATTTAAAGACGGTAAGCACCACAAAGGATTTCAATTGTATCCCTGAAAAATGCTGAGTTTTATATCAACTTTCCTGATACTGCTTGTGGAATGTCCTCAATAAAGAAGAATTTTCCATGTGGACATAAAATAGTTCAGCACTTTCAAAATCTGGGTCAATTTGATATATTTGTGAGAATCAGCAAAGGCCATAAGATATGGCACCAGTTTATTCAATAATTACTGAATCAATAATAAATTATTCCTTACAACCTTGGAACTTTTTAGCAAACTCTTTTTTTCCCTCAGCTATTATCTCATTTTCATCTTTTTTTCAACAGTATACAGAGGAGAACTGCTATTGGGACAAGTTGTTAGCTAATATTCTTTTATAATATTCCATGTACCATTTATTGTACTCAAGGATAAAATAACTACTTTCTGTATTTGTATAAAATATTAAAAGTCCATTCTCTAGGCTTACTGAAAGCATTTTCAGTATAATTAGTCATCATCAATCCTCTTTTTCTTTCCTTTCTTTAGGAATGAGTTAGTCAAGACTGACAGCACTGCCTCAGAATACGGTTTCTCAATGTAGGGCGGGATTTCGTTTTCATTTGTTTAGAGCAGTAGTCTTTCAAGTAAGTGGCCCAGCACATTCAGAGTGATGGAAAAAATCCTAAGGGGGCTGTGACAGGACAAGGGGTAACTAATTAAGAGATTAGAGTGTGGGTCATATACTATCCAACTAATAATAGTCAGGAACCTACTCTAACCACCTGGCAACACCCCCCCCTCTTCCCCCATCAACCAACACTGTTGCTCAACTCTCCTTCATGAACTCTGCCTCCTTCTACCACTTAATTCCTATAACAGTACAAATCACTCCCTTTCCTCTCAGGGCAGTTTTAACTTAACCAAAACCCCCAAACCTTCAACAGTAGTGACATAGGCAAAATTACCCTAACCCTACTCCCATAATTTCTAGCTGATTCAGGATTCACTCAACAGGCTCCTCACTTTTAGACAGTGACTAGTAAGATTACTGCTTCCTCCTTTTCATTTTCAGTGGAGCAAAGAGTACCATAGCATGAGCAGGTATAAAAGGATCATAAGATTACACTATCATAAATAAACCTAGAACTGAAATGGATGATCTCAGAAACTATCTGGTCCAACTGTCTGTCAGACATCTCAAAATAGATGTTCTATAAGCACTTCAAACCCAATATATCCAAAATAGAAGTCATTATCTTTTCATAAAAACATGTCTCCCCTCTTCTAAACTTTGCTATCACTGTCCTGGGCACCACCCAGGCAGGCAACCCCACTGTTACCCTCATATCATCACTCTCACTCCACCCTATATATCATTACCAAATTACCCATTATCTATTACCCATAATTTATTTCTACCTCAACAACTTCAACTGAATATGTTCCCTTGTCTCCACTCATCCAGGCCCCACCTCAGGACAGGGTTTTACCACCTCTTGCCTGAACTACTGCAATGGATTTGTAATTGGTTTTCCTACATACAGTCTTCCTCTACCCCAATTAATCCCCCACACTGCTGCCAAAGTGATTTCCCTAAAGCACTGGTCTGTCAATGTTACCAACCTTACTCAATAAAATCCAGAGGCTTGCTCTAAACCTCCAGAATCAAATATAAAATCCTATTTCACATTTAAATCTGTGGAAAAATACTGACCACCACCAATGCTTGCCTGGCTTTAGGTTAGAAAAATTAGGATTATTTTCATCTGATGCCCTTAGTCTAATATGAATGAAACTGTTCATCAGCCTTTAACTATCAATCCCCAAAGATGAAATCTTTTCTTTGTCTTTTCTTTCAAAAGCCTAATCAGTTCGTAAACAGAGGTCCAGTCAATCCAGGAAGTACTTCACTACTAAGTCATCAAAGTAATGATCTAGGAGAAGAAGTAGCTGATTAAAATCAGTGAAAATAAGTATCTCTTGAATTTACCCTTGAGCACATGTAAAGAAGAATCCTCAGAAGGAGTTAAAGGAGGATTGAATGGTGAAGAAATGTTTCTCCAGTATGCCCCGACATTTTAAATCTCTCCTGTTCTGTATGATGAATCAAACTTGTCGAATGAACTTTCTTTAAGAATACAATAGACCGAGCCAAGATGGCGGAGTAGAAGGACACACATTTACGAGCTCCGAAACCACAGCCCATAGAATTAATGTAAAAAGAGACCCCCATAACTTCTGGACCACTGAAAGGTGTACAGAAACGGAGTGGAAGAGATTTCCGTTCCAGAGAGGCCTGGAGAGCTGTCCCCAGGGTCCATCGCGCCCCAGAAAGCGGACCCCACCCCAGCGCTCCCCTGGCCGCGGCCCCAGAGAAACTGATCCGAGCAGGCTTCAGGGACGGAGGCTCCGGCAGCCGGGAGGGTCCCTCCGCCCACAGAGGCTGCAGGTCAGTGGGAGAGACGCCTGGGCTGGAAGAGGGGAGCAGCGGGGTGTCTCCATGACTCGGGCCCCCTCAGGAGGAAGCGGCAGCGGCAGAGACGGGGGCAGGAAGCGGCGGAGGCACAGGCGTGGGCGGCAGCAGAGGCAGCAGCAGCTGCGGTGGCCCAAGACTCCCCCAGCAGCAGGCAGGATCTTCATTACTGAAAGTCTCTGCATAAAAAACCTGAGGGAGCTGAGCCTGGGAGACTGCCCTGCACTACCCCGCCCTATTACTGAAGGCCTCTGCATAAAGCCCCTGAGGGAGCTGAGCCTGGGAGGCAGGCCCCCCCCACCCGCTCCGTTCCTGAAAGTCTCTGCATAAAGCCCCTGAGGAAGCCGAGCCTGGGAGGCAGCCCTACCCCCACCCCAGCACCAGAACTAAAGGTCACATTGATTAGCACCTGGGTGGCGCATTTGAATCTCAGAGCCCAACCACTAGCTGAGCAGATCTAGGCAGGGGTGGACAGGAATCTCAGAAGTCAAGTAACTGGCTGGGAAAATGCCTAGAAAAGGGAAGAAAAATAAGACTATAGAGAGTTTTTTCCAACAAATGCAAATGATCCCGACATTTGTATCTGATGACGAGGACATATTCTTGCCATCAGGGAAAGACGTGGAGGGCGGGGCCTCAGTACCCCAGACATCCCAGGGGGATGTCGGGTGGGCTCAGGCCTTGGAAGAGCTCAAAAAGGATTTTGGAAAGCAAGTTAGACAGGTGGAGGAAAAACTGGGAAGAGAAATGAGAGAGATGCAAGAAAAGTATGAAAAACGGGTCAATACCTTGGTAAAGGAGACCCAAAAAAATGCTGAAGAAAATAACACCTTGAAAAACAGGCTCACTCAATTGGCAAAAGAGGTTCAAAAAGCCAATGAGGAGAATAATGCTTTCAAAAGCAGAATTAGCCAAATGGAAAAAGAGGCTCAAAAGCTCACTGTATTTAATAGTTCTCTCAAAATTAGAATGGAGCAGATGGAGTCTAATGACTTTATGAGAAACCAAGAAATCACCAAACAAAACCAAAAGAATGAAAAAATGGAAGAGAATGTGAAATATCTCTTGGGAAAAACAACTGACCTGGAAAATAGATCCAGGAGAGACAATTTAAAAATTATGGGACTACCTGAAAGTCATGATCAAAAAAAGAGCCTAGACATCATCTTCCATGAAATTATCAAGGAAAACTGCCCTGACATTCTAGGACCAGAGGGCAAAATAAGTATTGAAAGAATCCATCGATCACCACCTGAAAGAGATCCAAAAAGAGAAACTCCTAGGAACATTGTGGCCAAATTCCAGAACTCCCAGCTCAAGGAAAAAATCTTGCAAGCAGCTAGAAAGAAACAATTCCAGTACTGTGGAAATACAATCAGGATAACCCAAGATCTAGCAGCTTCTACATTAAGGGATCGAAGGGCGTGGAATAGGATATTCCAGAAGTCAAAGGAACTAGGACTCAAACCAAGAATCACCTACCCAGCTAAACTGAGTATAATACTTCAGGGGGAAAATATGGTCTTTCAATGAAACAGAGGACTTTCAAGCATTCTTGATGAAAAGACTAGAGCTGAAAAGAAAATTTGACTTTCAAACACAAGAATGAGAAGAAGCATGAAAAAGTAAACAGCAAAGAGAAGTCTTAAGGGACTTACCAGAAGTGAACTGTTTACATTCCTACATGGAAAGACAATATTTGTAACTCTTCAAACTTTTCAGTATCTGGGTAGTAGGTGGGTCCATACACACACGTACACGCATGCACGCGCACACACATACACACATGCACACACATACAGAGACAGAGAGCACAGACTGAACTGAATAGGATGGGACCATATCTTAAAAGAAATTAAGGTAAATGGTGAGAGAGAAATGTAGTGGGAGGGAAGAGGGTGAAATGGAATGGGGTAAATTATATCTCATTCAAGAGGCAAGCAGGAGACTTTTTAGTGGAGGGGAAAAAGAGGAGAGCTGAGAAAAAAAACAAGAAGTTTACCCTCATCACATTCGACTAAAGGAAGGAACAAAATGCATACTCATTTTGGTATGAAAACCTATATTACAATACAGGAAAGTGGGGGAGAAGGAAAAAGCAAGAGGAGGGGGATGATGGTAGGGAGGGCAATGGGAGGAGGGAGCAATTTGAAGTCAACACTCTTGGGGAAGGACAGGATCAAAAGACAGAATAGAAACAATGGGGGGGGCAGGATAGGATGGAGGGAAATACAGTTAGTCTTACACAACACGACTATTATCGAAGTCATTTGCAAAACTACACAGATATGGCCTATATTGAATTGCCTGCCTTCCCAAAGGGAATGGGTGGGGAGGGAGGGATGGAGAGAATTTGGAACTGAAAGTTTTAGGAACAACTGTTTAGTATTGTTGTTGCTACTAGGAAAGAAGACATACAGTTAATGAGGAATACAAAGTCATCTGGCCCTACAGGAGAAAAGAGAAGATGGAGACAAGAGAAGGGAGGGATGACAGAAGAGACGGCAGATTGGAGATAGGGAAAATTAGATTGCTTGGGGTATTGGGGTGGGGGAGGGGTTAAAAGGGGAAAAAAATTTGGAACCCAAAATTTTGTGAAAATGAATGTAAAAAGTTAAATAAATAAATAAATAAATGAATGAATAAATAAGTGAGTGAATGAATGAATAAATAAATAAATGAATAAATGAATGAATGAATGAATAAGCAAAAAAAAAGAATACAACTAATACAACTAAACAATTTGTCATTTCAAAATGGCTTGGCAGAGAGAGTTTGCAGAAGCAGGATGAACGTCCTTTTGGATTTCCTAAGGGATGCCTGGGAATCAGAATTTAATTAATAAAATTGTATCTGACCAGATTCCGCCCAAGTACTTTCTTTCATAAAGCTCTTCACAACCTGGATCCTTCTTCCTTTCCACTATTCTTCCACATTACTTCCCTTCTTATATTCTATAATCTAACTACATTAGCCAATTTGTTGTTCCTCAAACAATACTTTTATCTTTCATGACATCTCATCTCCCATCTCAGCTGCTATGTTGAGAACATTTCTTCTGGAATGTTTTTCCTTCTTACCTCAGCCTGCCTCATTCAAGGCTCAGTTCAAATCTCACTTTGTGTAAGATACCTTTCCTAGTTCCCCTACTACCCCACGAGCTCCTAACAGCTTTCACTGAGATTATATTCTGTCTACTCTGTGTATAATGGTCAGATCCATTAGAATGTGAGCTCCTTGAGAATAGGGCTGTGTTTGCCTCTTATCTACATATCTGACACTTAATGCAATGCCTGGTAGATAGTAAATAATAAATGTTTCCTGACCTACGGTCTGACTAGTTTAACACCCTCTTTTATAGATGAGGAAATTTAAGCCCAGTGAAGTTAAATGAGTTGCCTAAGGTCACACAACTCAGTGGTGATATGTACAGAGCACTGGGTTTGGAATCAGGAAGACTCATCTTCATGAGTTCAAATCCAGCTTCAGACAATTACTAGCTTTGTGGCATGTCACTTCACCTTGTTTGCCTCAGTTCCTCGTTTGTTAAATAAGCTGAAAAGGAAATGACAAACTCTAGTATTTTTTCCAAGAATACCCCAAAAAATGGATTCATGAAGAAGCAGGCATGTTGAACCAAGTCAACAACAAGGCCACACATTTCGTATCAATGGTAGGATTTGAACCCAGGTTCATTCTAGGGCAAGTACTCTTTCCAATGGGTTACAACTGGCATAAGAGATCACCTTTCCCAAAATATTCATTCCTAGTTGAGGTTATCACTACTTCCACATTCTTCCTATTCTTCATATCCAATCATCTGCCAAGTCCCATTAATTCTGCCTCAACAACATCTCTTGCATCCATCTACCTCTCTCCACTCACAAAGCCATCACCCTCGTTCAGGTTCTCATCATCTATCACTTGGACAAACACAACAATTTCTTAATTGTTCTCTACTTCAGGTCTCTGTTCTTCAATACAATTTCCAGACAAGACCTATGATTTCAATGAAATAGGGGACTTCAGATGAGGAAACTCAATGTCAGCACTTTCTCTGCAACTTACACTCTTAGGGTGCTGCTGCTCTCTAGCATGCACAACTCTGAATAGAATAGTGCATGTATAACATTTTAAAATAACATGAGTGTGAATATATACATATGTGTGTATATATGCATGTGTATGTGTATATATACACATATGTATATGTGTATTTAGAGGAACAGACAGAGAATATGCTCAATTTTTTTTAAAGAAGTACACAATCAAAAAAGTTTGGAGACCAGTGGTCTAGATTGATATGCAGTTGGAACTGATCCATCTTGGACAACACTATCCCTCAAAAATGAGCTGGGCCCAGCACTTAACAAGAGGAGAATGGCTGGATTTCTCCATAAAACAAAGGCTCATCTCTTTAATAGCACTACTGTTCTAGTGATAATCTACATAAAGAAAGACCAAAGTTTGCAAATAATTAAAAGTGAAGGTCATCCAAAGGGCAACAGAGAGACTTGGTAGAAGTATACTACAACATACTGTCAATCAAGCACTGCACAAGAAGAGTGGTTTAAAGACTGCCACCAGAGATAAGTTACTAGAAAAGGTATGCTAGTTATGTGACAAGAGAAGAAAGTAGATGGCATAGCCTATAGGTGACCCTGGTATCTACTCAAAGCCAAGAGAACTAGAGGAATGTATCTATCATACTGGATGAAGCCCCCATGGAGCATGTATTGGAGGACACTGGTAAAACTCAAACAGAATGAAAAGGTATGGCTAGGTTGCAATCTGTATTGATTGAGGTACTGAAGTTATTTAGGTATCTAAGCATTATGGACTGATATTGGTTAGAGTGGTATGTTAGTGGTATTATGTTCCAGTAGTGGTATTAAACCCCAATGTTTAATTTTTTCTCACCCCAAAGCCAAGTGAGATTTAAGAACAGTTTATTATTATATGTAATGATAAATAAGATTTTCCTTAGTGGACAAACAAAATCTGTCTTTTGCCACAATACACATGATAATGGCAGTCAATTATTTTTCTGAAGATGGATTTTTATTGAACATTTCATTGGCCAACAGACAGGAGCCTGAGCAAATTTAAATTTCTATAGATCTCAGTTTCCTCATCTACAAAATAAAGGAATTAGACTAAATGATCTCTAAGGCTCCTTCCAAAGGTAAACAAATAATACTGTATGATGTTTACTGTGAATGAGAATGCCTAATCTTCTTTAGATCCATGACATCAAGAGAACTAAGTTCATTTACAAGCATATATCAAAGGTCTTTTTAAACTCCACACAGCACTAAGTGTTAACTGGATTTTTATATACTATCCTATCTAATTATGCATCTTCTTTTTGTTTCAATAACAACAACAAAACTGTTTCTAGTTAAAACAAGTAACTGATACATAGCAATTTCAAGGTGTAAGGCCTCAGGTGAGTTAGAAACATCACTAAGTGCAGTCAGAACTGAACCTGAAAAAAAGAAGAGGACGTAAAGGATGAGAAAGGACCAAGCCTTCCAAATGTCCCACAATAGTACCTGAAAATTCCTGCTAACTGGTGCTGAACAACAATGCCCTCCTCTCCCTCCCCCATTTCACTTTCTCTCCTAGAACAGACTGCTCCCTATCCCAATGAAAAGGACGTGTGACCACTATACTCATCCCAACCTATAGCCACCCTCCAACCTTCCTGCACCACACCCCCTTCATCAACCTTTCATCATAAGAAAGCGAGGAAATTCCATTCCACTCCAGCCACTAGAACCAATTCCCGATTCTCAATAATGGTGAGCTGCTCCTCTCTCAGATCCCCACTCTACATGCTGATGTATCCCCTAAGGATTCCTGGGCCTTGACTTTCACCATGTGGCTGCATGGCCTTCCCCAATTAAAATGGGAATTCCTTGAGAGGTACTGTCTTTTCTAATTGTGCACAGGGTTTGGCACATAGTGAAAAACTTAATGCTTTTGTCATTCATTCATTCATTTAATGATCTGATTTTATGTGTCTCCCTAATGCAAATTTTCTGAGTCAACTTCTGTACCAAAAAGCTGGACAAATAATCAGTTTTCTTTGTATTCACTTGCTTTTGCTTTTGCTCCTCATTTTTGCCCTTCTTCCCTCAGATGTATCCAAGACAAACACAATATCCATCAAATTAAATTAAAATGTAACTGGTTTGGGTGGCAAAGACCAAAGTGTGACCAAACTTAAAGTACTAAAATCTGGTGTTGGAGTAGGCCAAAGATATTCCTAAGAACAAGAAATAATAGAATATTAACTTCTGACAAAAAAGCAGCAAACTGAATAAACACATTCACAAATGAATTTGTGCTTCAACAATTAAAACTTTACATCAAAACAAAGCATATCCAAGCTACATATGTCTTAAATTTCACTTTTAAAATATTTCACTGTGACTTTTAAAAATTGTACAATTTTTAATGAGACGTATAAGTTTCTCTGAAGAGTCAAAAATATTACCTATGTAAATACACAGGTGGAAAATTTTTGCATGAGTACAAACAACAAACATTCACCAAAAAACAGATGAATCCTTTAATGATAATCTTATTTCTTTTTCCTTTCTTTTATGCCTTCTAGTTTATTGTTGAAATGTTTTTCAGTCATGTTCAATTCTTCATGAACCTATTTGGGGTTTTCTTGGCAAACACACTGGAGTGGTTTGTCATTTCCTTCTCCAGTTCATTTTATAGATGAGGAAACTAAGGCAAACAGGGTGAAGTGACTTGCCCAGGGTCACTGAGCAAGTTAAATGTCTGAGGTCAGATTTAAACTACTCAGGAAAATGAGTCTCCCTTACTCCAGGCCTGGCACTCTATCCACTGCACCAACTAGTGCTTTCCAATTACCTTAACCCAATAAACTGCATGTTATCTCCCCTAGCTACGGCTCTAATAGAAGGCATAGCACATGATCATACAATAATCACTTAAAATAACTTATTTGATCCTCACCAAAATTCTGTATTGTTCTATTTATGAGAAAACCAAGGCTAGGACAGGTTAAGTACCTTGTCCATGGCCACAAAGCAATAGCTGGATCCATGGTTCACAACTCTAAATCCACTATTGCACACTGATTTCTGAAATGCTTTTGAAATCTTTAAAATTTCTAAGTATAGTAGTCTTCTACCATTATTCATAGATTGTAGGTGATGGAAAAGACCTTATAAAACCATGTATTCCAACCTTTCTCAATTTTAAAGATAAAAGAAAAAAACCTCTAGTCATTTATCAAGTGCTGGACCTAATCTACTCTTTCTGTTTAGTTATAACTATTTAAATATCCTTTACTGGGTCCTGCTAGAAATAAGGTTTGTTTATTATGCTTGTCATGATGAATAAAAAGTATCAGTATGCCTCTCACTAACATGTTACAATATACTGACCTGGATGTTTTTAATGTAATGAAATCTGTGAATAAACGCACATATGTACATACAGATACACACACACACTCAGTGAACATAAAATGTGAACACGTATGTCCTTACCACTAAGTCAAAAAAAGTTTGTGATTACCCCATCCTATTTTCTCCTATCCCTTACTTAGTAACTAAATTTTTTTGCAGTTTAACTCACACTAACATTCACTCATATACAAAACTTTTTAAAATTCTGTGAATGTAACTTACACAAAAGGTTAGACAGAGAACTTTGTAACAATAACAACACTGCAATTCAACGTCTTATTCCTGGTAAAGTTCAGTCTAATTTATTTCAGATTTCACCATCCTATCATTTTTTTCAAATGAATTTTGTCCACCCTCTCCATCAACAGATTGAAAGAAGAATGATTTCCAAATTGTGTTCTAAAGTAACTCCAGTGGTCAATACAATGTCCCATGAGAAAATTTCGACGTTAGCAATATTTTTCCTATAAAAGATTAAATTACACTGGTGATATAAGCACTTACTACATTCAATATTTTCTGTCCAAAAATGAGTTTGATTTCTTCCATTCTGTTACAAAATCTTTCCATCCCCCTATTTATATTCTAAGTATCTCAGACCTTAATTTAGAGGAATCATCAATAAAATGCCAAGGCCAAACATATTCATAGACAAATTAGTCTGGGAAACCTCACTAGATCCACAAGTCCTCTATTCTAAATTCTTGGAGAATGCTAATACTAAGGTTAGTGGAGGTGATGGAATTCCAGCTGAACTATTTAAAATCCTAAAAGATGATGCTATTAAGGTGCTATACTCAATATGTCAGCAAGTTTGAAAAGCTCAACAGTGGCCACTAGATCAGAAAAGATTAGAAGGGTAATGCCAAAGAATGTTCAAATTATCAAACAATTGCACTCACTTCACAAACCAGCAAGGCTATACTTAAAGATTCTGCAAGGTAGGTTTCAGCAATATGTGAACTAAGAAATATTAGAAAAGCAGGCTGGTTTTCAAAGAGACAGAGGAACTTGAGACCAAATTGCTAACATTCACTGAATTGTGGAGAAAACAAGAGAGTTCTAGAAAAACATTTACTTTTGCTTCATTCACTACATTAAAGCTTTGACTGTGTGAATCACAAAAATATGTGGCAAGTCCTCACAGAGATGGGAGTATCAGATCATCTTTACTTTTCTCCTGAGGAACCCATATACAGGTCAAGAAGCAACAATTCAAATCCAACACTGAACAACTGATTGACTTAAGATGGGAAAAGGAGTATGACAAGGCTCTATACAGTCAACATATTTATTTAACTTGTATGCAGAGTACATCATGTGAAATGGCACAATGAATGAAATCAAAAGCCAGAATTAAGGTTGCCATGAGAAATAACAATCTCACATATTCAAACAATACCACTCTGATGATGGAAAATGAAGAATTAAAAAGTTTCTTGATAATGGTGAAAGAGGAGAGTATAAAAGCTGGCCTGACACAACATCAAAAAAAAAGCTAAGATCCTGAAAACTAGTCTCATCACTCCTTGGCATACAGAGGGAGAAGAAATGGAAGCAGTGTCACATTTATTATTCTTGGACTCAAAGATCACTGCAGCCATGACAACGCTTGCTCCTCACAAGGAAATCTATGGCAAATAAGGACAGCATACTACGAAGTAGAGATTTTTACTTTGCTGTCAAGGCTTCATATAGTCAAAACTCTGGTTTTTCCAGTACCAATGTAATGGCTATGAGAACTGAACTATTAGGAAAGCTGAGCACCATGGAAGTAACACTTTTGTACTGTGGTGCTGCAGAAGACTTTTGAGAGTCCCTTGGAGGAGATCAAATCAGTCAAGACAAGTAACAATAATACAATAATAATAAGTAACCATACCAATAACGTAAGTAGTAATAATACAAGTGATTCAGGGTATTCGCTGAAAGGTCAAATACTTAACTTCTTTGGTCACATAATATGAAATCAGAACTCACTGGAAAAGACCCTGGTGTTGGAAAAGATTGAAGGCAAAGGACTAAGGGAAGTCTGAGAATGAGATGCATAGATAGCGAGTGTCATGGAAACAATGAACATGAATGTGGACGGATTTTGAGAGATGGTGGAGGACGGAAGGGCCTGGTGTGCTATGGTCCAAGAGGTCATGAAGAGTCAGACATGACTGAACAACCAAATAACAAAAAAACAGAAAAACAGAGATTAAGCACTGATCACTCAGAAACTCAAAGATTCCGACAAACCTCCCCCCCCCTTTTTTTTTTGGTAAGCTACTTAATTTAAAATTCATTTTGTTTCACAAGGAAAGCTATTTTTCCTCTTACTGAACAGAAAAGTCAAACAAGTCATTAAGATGCGCTATACTATACTGTATTTTACTGAAATCTGTTTACAGAAAAAGTCAGCGTTCATTTACTGATATTTTATATCATTTCTCATTTTTGCAACAAGCCAGGGCATCCCAGCATCTAAAACAGTGATCCAGATAAAAGCCCCTCTGCTCAGCTTTCAAAGTTCTCCACAACATCCTGGATCCAACCTATCTTTCCAGTCTCACTGAATATTACTCCTTCTCTCTGCAGTTCTCTGGGATCCAACCAAACACACAACACTCCATCTTCCCTTCTCTATGCCTTTGCATTGACCATTTCATATACCAGGACACAATTCCTTCTTCCCTAAGCCTCAGAGTCTCTCTCTTCCTTTCAGACACATCTCAGGAACACTCCTCTTCATGAAATCTTTCCTGATCCTCAAAACTATTTGTTTTTTCTCTCCCAAACTGACTTGTATTTAACAGTTTTGTTAGTCTTTGTATTTATTCACTATATATTTATGTTGTATATGTACTTGTTACCTTTTCCATTAGATGTCAGTTCTCTGAGAAGCAATGTTTTTATGATTTGTATTTGTCTCTCCAATTCCTCGCACAGTGCCCCAGCTTATTGTATAAACACGTCATAAAAGCTGGTTGACTGAGGAAATTAGTCACAGGAGTTAGAATGAAGCAGATGGGAATCTCACTGTATTCTTCTCTCCCAGACCACATCTGGAATATCATATTCAGTTATGAGGGTTACATCAAACGAATGACAGAAGCAGAACACATCAACCTAAGAGTGGTCAGAACAGTGAGAGGACTAGAGAAGCTATAATATGGACTGGCTGAAAGAGCTAATGAAGAGAAGACATGAGCAGAATATGATGACTGTCCAGTGTTCGAAGGCCTGTCCTAGAGAAGAAGGATTACACTTGTTCTGCTAATTTCTGGAGGGCAGTACCAGAAGAAACTGATTTAAGAAGTATAGAGGTAGGTAAAGGGTTATGTAGCAAAATACATCATACTAAACAGAGTTCACCAAAAGTGGAACTGACTGGCATATGATATGAGGGGTGGGTATTCCTTCAGTGGAGGACTTCAAGCAAAGGACAGAAAAACACTTATTAGTAATATTGCAGGTACTGGGTAGAAGAGTTAGTTCTTTCCACTCTGAGGTTCTACAATTCTAGTTGCAGAACCAGGACAAGAGCCTAGCCACCTGATTCTCAGTCCAAGATACTTTCCACTACTTTTGGCTTCTTATTTCTGAATGAAAAGTATTTTGTGCACCTAAGCATGGAATTGATTCTCCTCCCTTCACTTCCTATATAGTGAAATTCTCTTTCTTCATTGCCCAGCTCAGATGTCACCTCCTCCGTGATACTTTCTCTGTTCCCTCTCCTAATTCCATTCAATAAAATATTCATTTTTCATTTTATTATAAGCAAAGCACACTGTGAATAAGGTTACAAAGACAAAAAAGAAATGGTCCCTATCCTTACAATCTACTGGAGGAAACATGTACCTAGAAAATCAAATAGGTAACACAGACACACAAAAAGTCATTTCCAGGGAGAGATCATTATTAGCAACTCAGGGGTCAGGATCAGATTCCTACAACACTTGAACCTAAAGATCCTTTAAGGCAAAAGTAAGAGGGGAGTGCATTCTAGGGATATGTGGAGGATGGAGAAGAGAAAAACTGTGGAACTTCAGGGTCACCAAGTAGGAGGCTATTCTAACAACAGTTTGGGTCAGAGGTAACAGGATTAAAGGATTATAAATCTAGAGCTGAAAGGGACCTATCAAATCTAAGCTCCATTCTATGAATGAGAAAAGTGAAATACAGAGCTTAAGTGACTTTCCCAGGATCACACATCTCAGGGGACCTCAACCTCGATGTTCATAACTCCAAGGTGAGTGCCCTATCTACTACCTGATGATGAGAGTATTAGGTAGGTTACATGAATGGCTGAAGCTTTCACCTCAACCTTTTTAATTAATCATATTCTAATTAGCATTAGGTTCCTATGTTAATTTGTATTAGCCTCTTACTGACTCATAAATTTCATTTAGGCAAGGACTGTTATTTTTTCACTGTGTCCCAAGGACTTAGTTTAGTGCTTTGCACATAGTAGGCACTGCATCACTGTTAACTTGAAATGAACCTGAGACTACAGCTAAATACTCCTATTTTGATTCTAAAACTGTTGGTTAAGAACTGTAGGGGACTATCATTTTGGTAGAGAGATGCCCCTTGTCTTCTTTGGCAGATGTGGTGAAGCCTAATGAACCCTTCTGGGAATAATGTTTTAGACGCGTAAAATAAAATATATGTGACTACAAAGGAAACAAATCATATTGAAATATAGTTATCAAAAATTAAATAAATAGGTTCATGGGACTCTGACTAAGAACTCCTACTCTATACAATCTGCCCAGCATATGCTTTTTAATAGCAATCTGACCAAATGTCTGCTTCCAGTATTTGGCAAGATTGATTCCTACTGCTAATGCCCAAGGTATTTGAATAGTTAACTACATGGTCTTCATGTTATTTGGGGGGTCCTGAGGGAGTGGTGTTAAGGGAGGAGGATAGAGGGAGGAAACTGGGGGGGTGGAGAGGGAATCAGGATGTCTCTTTAGGCATTCACATTTCTCTAGGGAAAAGGCTCAATGAACTAATTCACTGTTCACTGAAGATGATCTAGATGATTTGGTGCAAGGGTTCCTAACATTTGATCTGTGAACATTTAAAAAACATTTTGATAACTGCATTTCAATATAATTGGTTTCCTTTGTAACCCTATGTATTTAAAAATGGATACAGAGGTCAAAGAAGTCCAACACTCACTCTCCCCCACCCCCACCCCCGATTTAGAAGTGCCCAGATTTTCCGTTTCCCTTTCGTTACTTTAAGGTTTCTGGTGTCCACCCTATCAATAAACTATTGAGAAGTTGGTAGTTTCTGAAATACATCACTTTACATATATCATGATTCTCAAACAACAAAACTCATCATTTCTGTACAGTTAGGAGGAGGTCACTTCTCTCCAAAGTCTACCCATATATAGGACTATCCCTTCAGTAGTGTAGAGTGCACACATTTATAATGAGAGTGTGCAGATTAGATACAGATCCACATTTAAAAAACACTTATTTCAGCTATTTAAAAATATTTATTATATTTAAATATAATATAGTGCAAAACACTGTATTAGGTAGATTAAAAGATATTAACATACTGTTCATAATTAACCCCCTACTAGCCTGTAACTTCTAAAAGGGCAGGCATCATGTCTTATTTCTTCTTTGTTTCTCTTCCATCAAGCTCTGCCAATTAATCTAAAAGCCCCTAAGTGCCAATTACTGTGCTAGAATACAAATAAATACAAATACTGTGCTGAATACAAATGAAAAACTAAAGCAGTCTCTGCCTCCAAGAAATTGATATCCTTCTGGAAAGAATGTAATATGTTCACAGATAATTGTATAAAAAGTGATTTGCGGTCTAATACCTGAAGAATCAAGAATGACCACTTGAAAAAGGTGGCTTATCTATAGGCTGAGTCTGGAAGGAACCTAAGGGTTGCAAAAGGCAATGTGGCGGGAAAGCATTCTAGGAAATAAAGGAAGGGACCAGAGATAGAAAGTCATTTACTGCAAACAGGATATTAAAATAGTTTGAGGTACAGTGGGGAGAGAGAAGAAGCTCATGACAGAGCCTTAGATAAACCAAAGTATATCAGACTATACAAGAATAATGATCCTGCAAAGGAGAATGAGAAAGATCTGTCACAAAAACAACCTGGAGAGAAGAGCAGTCACAAAAACCTAGGGAGGGGTTTTCAGGAAGCCAGCAATATCTGACGCTGCACAAGAGGTCAAAAAGGATAAGGACTAAAAACAGGTCACTGGAACTAAAGATCAAGTCAACAAGAATTTGGTTAGTGCCTACTATGTGTCAGGTACTGCAAAGAAAGGTTAAAAAAAGCTATCACTGGTGACCTCAGAGAGCACAGTTTCAACTGTGGTATAATGGAAGCCAGGTTGGAAATCAGATTGCAAGAAACTGAGAAATGAGTAGGAGGTAAGAACGTAGAAGCAAGAAAGCACAGACAGCTTTTTCTAAGTTGGTCTACGGCAGGTAGGAGAGATACAGAAAGATAGTTTGTGCTGATGGTAGGGATCAAGTGAAGGTTTTTTAATGATGAGGGAAAGCTGAGCATATTTGAGGGTGGAAGATAAGGAGAGGTTACAAGCTAGGGAAAGAACAGGGCCAGAAGTTGAAGTGTTGATCTTAGCAAGGAAAAGGAACACCTTACCCTACAGCTCAGAACAAAGTAAAAGAAAATGGGTGATGATGGAGAGGTGAAACTGGGGAAAAGAGAGAACTCCCTATGAATGCATCCATTTTATTGAAAATGAAGGGATGAGGCACATACTATGAAGGAAGAATCATTTACTCTCAGAATTTGAAAGTTATGGATCATTATAAATATGGAAGAGAAATGGTGATTATGGGTATGATGATCAAAGGCATGATCATCTATCTGTGTACAAGGCTGAGGTGGAGCACTGGTGTAGATCAGAAGGGTCAATCAAACACACAACTCTCCACACTCCCCTAGTGCTCCAGAACCAAATTAAAATGTAACTGGGAAATATTTTTAAAAAATAAATATACAATAAAACATAATGTCAATGTGAAGCTAATATGCGAAGTTAATAATGTGAAGTTAATATATGGCCTGAAGAGATCCTTATATATGACTTAGTGGACCTATTTGAGCTACATAGCCCAAAGGATAGAACAGAATCTAAGAGTCAGTAGGACCTGAGCTCTAATCCAGTCACAGATACTTACTAGCTTTGTGACTCCAGGCAAGTCACTTACCCTTTGCTCGCCTCACTTTGCTCAACTGTAAAACGAGAACAATAATGGAACCTACCTCCCATGGCTGTTAGCACAGTGCCTGGCGCAGAGTGGGCAGCTTAATTTTTTTTTTTTTTTAAGGAATGTGATGAACTGGGAAGCAGGGGTATTTGCATATAAACTGAAGTCCCTAAGTATCAAAGCAAGATGTTTATTGCATGAATGCTTAGGAAATGAACCAACCAGGTTAATTTAATTTTCAAGTTAATTTTCTCAACTGAAGTCCTATTCCGGGGCTCCATTATGGTGTGAAAGCAATCATGGATACTCATAGACAACGCCAATACAGCATGAACACTGGATAACTCTACCAAGTTGGAAAGACTGAATACCGATTTTGGTGGCAGATCATATGTCAATCATTCAAGAACCAGTTTCAGAAAAAGTCACAGTGAGGTGGGGAAGGAGGCATAAAGGGAGGGAGAGAATTGAGATCCAAGAAGCTCATGAGGCTGTCAATTAAGGCTCAGAGTAATACTAAATCACAGCTACTGTGAATTATTGAATAGGGTTAACCAGAAAACTCTCCTGTTCATCCAGGTTCATTGCAAATACATAATCAGTTGCTAACTCTTTATATATTCCATCTTCACAGTTCAAGCACTTATTCTTTCTTCTCCATTCACATAGTCCCTACTAGCTCCAGGCCCTCATTCCATTATATATGAACTACTGAGTTAACCTCCTAAATGAATTAGTTTCCCTGCCTCACACCTCTCCCCTCTCTAGTCCAAACAGCTCCCAAAGGGATCTCTTCCCCTTACTCAACTAACTCTAATGGCTCCCTAATCACCTCTAGGATCAAATCTAACCTTTTGTTTGATACTGAAAGCCCTTCTCAAACTGATTTTAAACTACCTTTTTAAGCTCATTCATTACATACACTTACAAACTAGCCTCACTGCTGTTCTTCACAGATGGCATTCCATTTCCTAGTTCCATGTCTTTGCTGTCCCCTATTCCTCATATGTACTCCTTCCTCATTTCTACCTCTCAAAGTCTCAAGATTCCTATAGAGCTCAACTCAGCTGAACTGCTACATATGGAACTATGTAGCAAAAAAAAAAAATTACCCTCATATTTATTGTGGATACACTTATATATGTATATCAAAGTATACATACAAGTCACTTATCACACCTGATAGAATGGAAGCTCCTTCAGGACAAAGAATTCATTTTCATCTTTGTATGCCCATCACCTAGCATAGCGGCTATAGCAGGTGCTTAATAAATGTTTGCTGACTGAATGATTGAAAATTCTACTAAATATAACATGCTTTCCTGCCTTAGTAAGTAGAATGAAAGGAATGTAATGAAATCAATCCCTTCGTTGAAAGTTTCAGCCTTCCCTCTCCGAACCAGCCTCCACGCAGTTGCCAAATTGATATTCCTAAAACATAGCTTTTTCCACTCTATCCCACTGCTCTGTACAGGGTGGCCCCTCTGCCTGAAATAAATTCCTTCCTCTCTTCTCCCATCCAGAATCCCTAAATTCCCTCAAAACTCTCTCATGTGCCATTTGCTAATAAAAAGGCCACCCTGACCCACCACCACCTGATCCATTACCACTCCATTTCTACAGCCTTCCCACAAATAACACTGCATATTATTTTGTATTTACTTTTCTCCATACATACTGTTTCTCTCCCAATAAAATTTAAGTGGTCAAATGATAGTGGAATAACTGAAGAAACTCTAGTGCATAAAGATTAATGATTACAATAAGAAAATATGACCATGAATCTTTTTTTAAAAAGGTAAGACATGCATTTTTGCAAGTGAAGTAATAAGAACCAGAAAAACAATATAACAAATATAACAATGTAAACAAAAAAAAAACAAAGACATGAAACTGAATGTTCATTTACGAAGAAGCTTGACTGAGGAACTGAGAAAACATCCTTTTCTGTCTTCTTCTCAGATTACAAATGTGAAGTGCTGCAGATACTTTTGAGACTCAGTGGGTATGTCAGTAGATGTTGCTGACCTGTTTCCTTTTTTAAATTCTTTATTGTAAGTGAGAGCAGAGGTGGTAGATACAATGAGAAATAAAGGTAGTATCAAAACAAACATGTCAACACTTTTTTTTTTAAAGAATGTAAACTCTTCCACGGCAGGAATTGTTTCATTTTTTTGAAACATACCTAGCATGTAACACAGTGCCTCTCACTTACAGGCATTTAATAAAGGCTTGTTGATTGAATCAGAGCTATGTTACAATAATAATAGCTAACATGTATACAGTGCTTTACAATTTATAAAGCACTCCTGAGACAAGATGGTGGTGTAGTGGAGAGAGAGCAGGGTCTGGAGTCAGGAAAACCTGAACTCAAATCCAGCTTCAGACACTTACTAGCTCTGTGACCATGGGCAAGTTACTTAGCCTGATTCCTGAACTATAAAATTAAGATAATTACAGCACCCACTTCCCAGGGTTGCTGTGAGTATCACGAGATACTTATAAAAAGTCTTAGCACAATGTTTGTTTGGCACACAGTAAATGCTATATAAATGCGTACTTATTTTCCCCTCTCCTCCTGTGTTCACCATGTATCTTGCCCTTGTGCCTCTGATTATCAGAACTTTTGATTGATTCATTGGAGATTATGATACTGCATGATTTTGGGAACCTTACAACATCATTGGGAGGTATGGGCCTTTCACAGCAGTGATAAGACTCAGAATTATTAAAAAATGCACTGCACAGATGAAAAGAAGTCCTGTACTAGTCCTGCGCAATTTTCATCCAAGACTTTCCCTAAATCTTCTAGAGAACTACCTAATAGAGGCCTCCTTTTCATGGATCCCAACCAGCACAGCCATTCAAGCAAATAATTCAACAAATGTCAGATGTCAACTATAGATGAGTTACAAAGATGAAAAGTAACAATAATAGTTTCTGACCTGAAAGAGCTTACAAGGTCTAGGAGGAAAGATAAAAGGCTTAAGACAAACACACACATGTACATAAATGCAGAGTAGAGGAACACATCTAGAGATGGTAATTCTGTATCTCAACTCCCTAACGAATCCAGCACAGAATAACTGACTTTTCTCCATTACCCTTTTGTCCCATTATCATTCTCTATATGCTACTAGTACTTTTTAGAGTTACACCTGACCTTAATAGCTGATCTATCTCCTCTCCTGGTGACATAAACTCCATGGCTCTTTACTATAACTAAAATTAAATAAAGTTCCCCTTCCGTTGGCATTTAAGGCTCTTTATAATCTGACCCCAAATTACCTTTCCACACTTTATCACACCCTTTCAAACATTATATTCCAGTTCAAACATTATATTCCAGTCAAACTGGCCTTCTTACTATTCCTTCCATTTCCTATAGATGCCTTTGCAAAGGCTGTCTCTCTCTGTATTCCTGGGATGCGTGCACTCCCTTCTCCCTTACACCTCTTAGAATCTCTATAATCTCCTTCACAGTTCAGCTTAAATGGCATCTTACATAAGGTTTATGGTGATACTATCAGCTTCCAGGGCTTGCCCCCAAAAAATTATCTTACTTCTATTGTGAATATACTTATGTGTACATCTGAATAGTGGCAGTGTGATGGAGTAGATAGGGCTGGAAAGTCAGAAAGCCCTGGGTTCAAGACCTGCTTCTGAAGTCTACTAGTGGTATGACTTGGGCAAGTCATTTCACCTCTCAGTGTCCTGGGCCAGTTGTTCTCAAAGTACGTAATACTAGGATGTTATTTGTCTGTTCCAATAGTCCTCCTTTTTCAGACTATATATCTCCATGAAGCTAGATGTCAGTCACAACAAACTGAAGAAGCAAATATGAGAATACAGCTGTCTTCTCTTAAACCACACTTTAAAGAAATCTGCAAGAAATATGTAAAACAATGCCATTCTTCTCACCAGTTGTTTGGATTTTGGAAAAGAGAGGGTTTTTTCATTAAAATTTTATTTATGTTGGTACAAAATAGGTTATTTTTAAATGAATTACTATTTTTCAATTTTATGCATTTTAATTTCTAATATGATAAATATCAATATATATAACCCTCATGAACAAAAAAGCTCTTGGGATCCTCAACTATTTTAAAGAGACCACAATTCACACATTAACATTATGTTGTATTCTACTTTTATTTATCTTGTTAAACATTTCCCAATTACATTTATTCTGGTTCTTGTGGTGCTCTGAAGTTTTGGGGGCTACTTGGGGCTTTAAGCCTATGAGTTTAAATTCTGGTATAGAGGACTCTAAGATGAGGAAACTGAGTCTTACAATGTAGTGGGATACCTTCTCTGCTTTTTATAATCTTTAGGATTTGGAAATTTTTAACAAGTAAAAATACAATAACAACATATATAATGCTAGTTTGTGGTTTTGTAAGTCAATATGCAGTCTATAACGATTCCTTTCTATTGGAATCTGACATTACTGACCAATACAAAAATCACTCTCTAGTCCCCAACCCTTATACTATATATTGTCCCTCAAGATCCACTGTAAGTTCCTTGTGGGAAGTAGCTGTTTCATTTTTGTCTTTGTATCCTTCAGTCCCTAGAATTAATAACAGTACAATTATGGCCAGCATTTATATAACACTTTAAGGTTTGCAAAGCGCTTTTACTTTTACATCTATTATCTCATTTGATCCTCCTAACAACCCTGGGAGGTAGAACCTATTATCATTCCCATTTTCAGCTAAGGGAAAATGAGACAGAAAGGTTTGGTGACTTTCCCCGAGTCACACAGCTAGTAAGCATCTAGGCAAAATTTAAACTCAAACCTTCCTGATTCCAAATCTAATGTCCAATGCACTATGACCACTTAGCTGCCTACAGAACTACACCTGGCACATTGCGGACTGAGTTCAAATCATCAGTGGCAATATGCCGCAGACTGCTTGCACATACTATGCATCTTTAAGTGACAAGATTAGATTCCAAATTCATTACTGCACCAAGACACAGTCTCAAATTTTTGTTCTTGTAACTACTTGCAAAATGTTTAGTTTTTCTTATACCATATTACTGACCACTCCAAAATTTCTAATATGAAGTGGTATTTCTTGAAAATGAAGTTAAAAAAAAAAGTCAGTAAGATTTGTGCAAATAGAAATGACCTATTCTTACTATTTTGTTTATTAACAGTGTCAAATTAAGATATTCTTAAACTTGCACAAACACTGTAGTTCACTTGTGATATTAAAAAATTATAATATTCACAAAATAGAAGTTTGATTATTGACTGAGCAAAGGAAATACACAAATATAAACACACACACACACACACAAAAGCATATCCAAATTTAAAATACAGGCTACTAGGCTTAGTGTTGAGAAAAGCTGAATCTAACCTATCTCTAACACTTCATGGATGTATGACCCTGAATCAGTCACAGATTTCCTGAGCCTTGGTTCCCTCCTTTGTCAAATGAGGGGTTTGGACTAGAAATGCCTCCCACAGTTCTCTTCCAGTTCTAAATCAGCAATCCTAGGATCTCAATCTCTGAGTCTAAAGTTCCTTCCTCAGCATGTGAAATGTAAAATGGAAAGATAAGCAAGGTCCTGAGACATACTGTCTCATGTATACCAACACAGGAACTAAGCTCTTCAGTATAGTAGGACCCCAAGGTGTTAAGTATTCTGCACTCATAGCAGAATAGGGACATTGCCCTTGTAGAAGCAAACTTATACTAGAAAGGAGTCCAACAAAATTTTTAAAAGGCTACATAAAAGTTCTATAAAATGGAACCAGCTATACCTATACCATAAATTTTCAAAAAATTTATAATTATAAATTTAAAATTTTAAAATTATAAATTAAAATCTTTATAATTATAATACTAAAAACAGAAAATAATTAATAGCATGAGCCAAAACAAGTCATAAGACACACGCTAAAATAAACTGAATTTATTATGCTAGAAAGTAGCAAGAGACATTCAAAAATACTGTTAACTAACAAGTATCCTTCTAAGTATGAATGCAAGTTTTCCACTAACCTATTAAAACATAAACAACCCTACTTTGGGTCTATCCTTCTCTATTTCAATATTTCTTAGGTTTATTCCTTTAACCAAAAACTTAATATTCCTCATGCTGTTTCTAGAAAAAAATTAAAATAAATGAGGGTCACTTTAGGAACTTTCTTCACTTGAACTATTTGCAGGTTAACACTCACAAAAAAAATCTTCCACTAATGTTCAAATGATCTTCCTAAGATATTTTACTAAAAAAGGAGGGGAGGGCTTCCAAACACAGAAAACACAGCATATTTTTCTCCCAAATATTCTCTGGATTCCAATTTAAATGTCCCTATTTTTACATAACAACAATCTCCATTTAATACCTTAAATTCAGTCATCAACTCAGAAGCAGCCAACTATTAAGGCAGCTATAAGTAATCTTGCAAAAACCTGGGTTTCCTATAGGCAAAAATCACAGATCACCTGGAAAAGAGTAGAAACTGTCTTCCTTACTAATTACATTTTTATTTTTAACTAGGCAATTAGATTTTTCTCCATATTATTTAAATTTTGGCAATGTAAACCAGCTACATGCCCCATTAGTTGCTGCCTAATGACAATTTCTGGCAAAAAAAATAATGTATATAACTTTAAAAATCTACTTGTTATTAATTTACAAGTTTTATGTCAGAAATGAACAACAATTATAGTAGCTAGCCTTTATATAATATTACAAGTTTGCAAGTAAAATCTACAGCATAAACTGTGGCTCTCTGATATACTTCATACACAGAGGTGACACCAAAACTACAGGTTCCTTTCCTTCTTGAAATGCCTCACCTCAGTACTATGCGCTAACAATATTAGGATGTGCAATGTTCCCAACACAGTATGTCTCTATAAGGGAAGGTAGCATTACAGGAGCAGAGACAGAGTTGGAAGTTACTTTAGGAGTCATCAAGTCTAATCCTAATCCCCTTATTATATAAATGAGAGAATTTAAACCCATGGAGGGAAAAGGGTTTGACCAGAGTCACAGAAGAAGCATATGGCAGCACCAGGATTCAAACCCAAAGCCCTTGAAGTTCAAGTCCAGGACTCTTCCTACTACACCAGAAGATCGTGACATAACTAGTTCCATTTTATTCAAATAACATACACCCTGAAAGGAACAAGCAGGTTTTGTATCCAAGTAATACTACTGATATAATTTTTACATTCAATTTCAGTCCCAAGTATCAAATACTCTTCATTCTTCCTTAGTGAAGCATAGTCTCCACTTTTTTTTATATTATATATAAGGGCAAACAAAAACACTAACTTAAAAATGTATTTACAGTAAAACATTTTAATAATATATTAAAAGAATTTAATATACACAAATCTTAGTATCTGAAATATGTACCTTTCCTCCCACATATAACTTTACTAATATAGAGCACTGTAAAGTATTATGAATAACTTTAAGCAGCACTTTGGTAACTAATTTTTATGGTTCTGAATTTATTTCATAACAATAATGTTAAGGTCCATATACATGCTATAATATCTTAATATGAAACAAAACTGGCTACTCAAAACTTGAATGTACTACAAATATTATGTAACCATATAAACTTCTTTAATGGATCAGCATGCAAAAATTCTATCTGTAGAGCATCCTAAAAGTATGAGTATGAAAAATGCACTGTTTATAATCAAGAAAAGTTGCCATGTTACACAAAAATGGAAATGCTGAATTTGTCTAATTAAGAATGTCCTTTAAAATTATGAAACAAAAGGTCTGGTAGTTTTAAAAAAAGTTTAAAAATATTAACTGCGATTATACAAGCAAAACTGTCATTTAAACTGTGCCCAAAATAAATCAATCTTTACTAGAGATACTACTCTAATATGGTACAAAATTTTCCCCCAAAACCACAGGATTCCACTATACGCAAACCCTTCACTAATTTAAAAAGCATTTCTGTATATTTAAAATATGTTAAGCTAAAAATTTTAATTTTTTAAATGGTATGTAATGTGCCAATGTTTGAAATTTCAAAAGATGAATAACCATAATATTTGTTATCTATACAGTACTATCCTCAACAAGTAAATACCTGAATATTTACCTACAGACAGATGATAAAGCAGATCAATTCGATTGCTCTTCATAAATAGATGAATAAGGTAGAGAATCTAGGATTAAAACATAGGTCCTCCTCCCCAACTCCAAATGCTACACTCAAAAAAAAAAATTCACTATGATTTTAATTCCCTTATATTCCCCATCCCTTTTAGGACCTCAGAAATTTTCACTGGATGTGAGTGGTGGGCTTTTTGTTTGGGTTTTTTTTAACTGGACAAAAGGTTCAATACAGATAAGGTCAGAGAAACTGACAATTTGAGAACCTTACCCAATCTCACACAATTGGTTAGCAACAGAGCTAGTGCTAGCTGGTATTAGCTAACCTAGTCTGCTAATCCCTATTCCAATATTCCTCATACTATGTCATAAAATTTAAAGATGAAATGTGAAAAAATTCAAATACATGTTGCTAGTCACATTTTGATAAATTTTGACTAAGTCAATATGTAAACTTGGTAGATGCCAAAATTGTTGTTTGCAGTTTTAAATATGCAAAATCGTTTTCTACTAGATGTGACAAAAACCAAAAGTTCCACATCTTCAAATATCATTATGACTATAATACATAATCAGTTATGAAATTCTGCTCACTTGATGATACAAAGAATGTTATTCCTACATTCAAATCCAAAAAAAAGTAATAAATAGCTAAATTTAGATAGTACTTTTAAGATCTGCAAAGCACTTTATATACATTAACTTATTCGATCCTCACAACCACCCTAGGAGACAGGTACTATTATAACTCCATTTTGCAGATGGGGAAACTGTAGCCTAGACTGCTTAATTGACTTGTCCAAGATAACACAACCGGGAAGTATCTGAGGCATATTTGAACTCAGGCTTTGTCAACTCCACATCCAGCACTCTAATCACACTACACCACCTGACCTGCCCCAGAAAAAGGGTCCTTCAAAACAACTTTGAAATAATCAATTACAGATTGAGCACTAACTACCACTACCTACTCAGTAAGGCAGGACAATTAAGTTCCACTGTTTCTTTTATCACTGCTAATAAATAAATATTTATTGTGCAACCTATCTGCCTTCACTCAGGGAGATTTTTTACTAAGGGAGGGTGCAGATATGCCATCACTGTTAGCAGAAAACAGTAACAAGTGACATTCATAAAGGGTTTTAAAGTTTGCAAAGTACTTTTTACAAACATGACCTATTTCATGGCCCACAACAACTCTTGTGAGATAGATACTTAAGATAACATCCTCATTTATACAGATGGGAAAACTGAGACTCAGCCATATTAAGCAGTTTGCCAATGTTCACTTAGGAAATAACCAGAAATTGGATTCAAATTCATCTATTCATAACTCCAGTATTCTAAACACTATTAATTAATCAACAGGCATTTATTACATGATTACTGTAAACCAGGAAGGGAAGAAGAATGTAGGTGAAGAAACAAACACAAAAGCGAAATGCCTGTCCTCAAGAAACTTACATTCCATCTGGAGGATAAAACATTTCCCCGGCTACAAGCTATTATCAGCTATGCCATCCTATATAATAAAATTATCATTAACAAATTAATATTTACCTTTCATCAACTTTGCTAGTCTTAAGTTACAGAAACAATGACTGAAAAAGAGATAAGCAAAAATTGTTTCAAATTATAAAAGCAGACCAAGTTGAAAAATATAATATTGTCAGAGTATGATTCTCAATCACACTCTATGTATAAGACTCTCTTAACCTCACTTTGGTTTCCATGTTATCTAAAAAAAAAAAGGAGAAATCACAAGTATATTTTTTTGTAAAGCACTACCAACCATACACTGCTATATAAATGTCCATTACAGTAATAACTCATTTATTCAAGTCACTCATCTAACAACTTTCAACTACATGCATAGCCAAGAACACAGATGCAAATAAGGTATGTGGACATGTCACAAAAGTCCAAGTGGTAGAAGATGATGCTTTTTACTCCTAAGAAAACACCTCAACTCCTCCAATATACACTTACCTTACAAACAAGTATCAACTTGTGTGTAACCCAATTATGTTTTCCCAGTCCACAAATAAATAGATGGGGAAATTAAAATGGGAGAGAGGAAGGAATCAGGGGACTGTTGATGACATGTACAATGAAAGTAACAAAGAGCAATAATATGGAAGAAAGAAATAGGAAAAAACTATCAAAGGTCAAAGACTAAAAGCATAGTATTCTACCCAGGTAGGACAGACAAATAACCTCAAACGACAAACACCTTAGTAATACCTGACCATATAAATATAAACATATATATATATATATGAAATCACTTCATTACAGCAAAATACTGGTGTTTGCAATTGTTATCTTGAATTATCAAGGAAAAGTTAAATTATACTTAGCATGTTTTATTTAGGAAGACAAGTAAAGGATTTATCTTTCAAATGTCACTCTCAAAATAAGTTTGAAATAAATGTTTGAGCATTTGGAGCAGACATTCTTTATCTGGGGTTTGTGAAGTTTTTAAAAAGATGTTTTGATAACTGCATTGCAATATAATTGGTTTCCTTTAAGACTCTATGTATTTTGTTTTATGAATTCAACAACATTATCCTGAAAAAGGATCCATAGCCTTCACTAAACTGCCAAAGGGTCCTATGACATATAAAAAGGTTAAGAACCCCTGATTTAACTAGATGATTGCTTTTTGCTCCCTCATCTCACATTTCCAATTAAGGTGGTGATAAAAAGGTTGTAAAGGATCCTATATCTTTGAAAAAAAAAAAAGAAAAAAGAAAGAAAACCAAAGATAACCTAAGTATGTTCCTCCATCCAGTCAGGAACTACGCTGAAAGAGAGCTAAAACCCAACAGAGAACAGGAAAAGAGTTCACACTAAGGAAGTCAGTTCAAGTCATGGTAATCAGGCCTGAACCTGCAAGTGCTGAAAAAAGGATCCATGCCAGGGATTAAATAATTTAGGGGGGAAAAAAATCAACAACCCCAGTAGATACACTCTGGATTTAATGTGTCTACATGTCTGTGCGCATATTCTCAGACCAAAAAAAAAGGAACTCCAAATACATGAAGAGTCAGAAAAGATGTCTAGCCACAAGGATCACAAAAATGGCTACAAAAAAAATGAAACAAATTTGAAAATTAAATTACAATTGAAATTAAAATGCTACAGGAAAAAAACTGAAAGGAAAATAAATAATTTAGAACATAAGCCAGGAAAACTTGACCGAAGTACCAGATTTCTTAGAAAACAATCAGAACCCAGTAACTCCATGAGTTAAGAAACATTTGAACAAAATAAAGGTCTTAAAAAAAGATGTACAATAATTACTATGCAAAATTGACATGTAAAACAAGAGAATATTTAAGAAGCAACAGGCTCTCTGAAAGTCACAATCAAATAAAAACCCTGAATAACCTATTTCAAGAAAACTGATCAAATCTATTGAAACCAGAAGGCAAAGTAAAAAGAGAAAGAATCCACCATTTTACCTACTGAAAGAAATCTTAAACTGAAAACTCCCAGGAACGTTATAACCAAAATAGAGAGTCAATTTGAGACCTAAGACAAAAGGGAAAAAAATGAAGAATCCAAAAACAAGAGTACAAGTAGTAAGGAATCACATTCAGGATTACACAAGACTATGCTGTAACTACTATAAAGGAGGGGGAAAAAATCTTAGAACACAACATTACAAAAGGCAAACGAAAAAGACTTACAACCAAATTACAACCAAGAATAATTTAAAAACTCAGTATAATCTTACTGGGTAAGGGAGAAAATGGATCTTTAATAAAGTAAAAGACTTTCAAAGATTCCTAATGAAAAAGCCAGAGCTGAAAAGAAACTGAAATGAAAATAAAGGTGTCAAGAGAAAAGTAGAAAGCAAAAAACTGTCATCAAAGTAGGTGCCCATCACTGGGGAATAAACAAATTGTGGATGTAAAGGAATATTACTTTGTAGTAAGAAATAATAAGGAAATATATAGAGAAGCCTAGTAAGACTTGAATGAATGACCTGATACAGAGAGCACACTAATATACTGCTGGTGGTATGGTGAACTGGTCCAACCATTTAGGAAAATAATTTGTGATTATTCTAATAAAAGTAACTAAAATGCCCAAATCCTTTGACTCGGAGATTTCATTGCTAGGCATGTATCTCAAAGCAGCACAATGACAAAAAGAATCCACACATATAGCAAAACATTTATAGCAGCAACTTTTTTCAGTAGCCAAGAACTGGAAACAAAGTAGATATATGTTGATTCAAGAACACTTAAGCAAGTCGTGGTACACAAAGGCAACAAAATACTGCTTTAATCTAAGAAATGATAAGCATGACAAACAGATAAGCATGGAAAGACTTCTATGACACCTGAAGGAAAATGAAATAAACAAAATCAAGAAAACAATATCCGCAGTGAGAACAACAGAAACAACAACAAAACAATAAAAAATGAATACCGAGAGATTATGACTAAGTTTGGCCTCAAAGATGATATGAGAAAACACATCCTCTTGCTTCTTTGCAGAGATGGTAGACCACAGGTGTGCAGTGCATAATATATGCATTTCATATGAACATATCAGACTTTTTTGACAGTTTAGTTTTACTGAACTTTTTCCCATTCCTCTTTTTAATTCTTTATCATGAAAAACAGCTTTTTGGATAGGGGTGGACAATACAAAAGGAAACTGGTGACACTTTATTTTAAAATATCAATTTTATAAATATCAAATAAATATTAAATATCAAATTTATGTTTAAAAATCTAACCAATGCTGAGTGAAACGTACAAGAACAGAAAAACAATACATGTATAATGACTACAACTTTGTAAAGGAAAACAACTATAAAAGACTTAAGAATTATGAACAATGCCATGACCAAGGAGGACACTAAAAGACTGATGATGAATCGTGTTTCCCATCTCTTAGCAGAGAGATGGATTAGAAGTGCAAAAATGAGACTTTTAGACACAATGTGTATTTTGTTTTGATTTATTACCCTTATGGGAGGGGTGGAGAAATTTACTGGCAAAGATAGTGATACCAAAAAAAGAAGAGTATGAATGAAATTTTTAAAAAAATCAAAGATGAAGCAGATAAGCAGAGCAGTTTTAGAATCACAACGAAGTATAAACATACTTTTAAAAAAACAAGTAGTACAGTTTGACAGTGTCATAGATAATCATTTTTTGTTCTTCATCTACAAAAATGTTGGTGTTTGTTGATGTACTCACATTCATAATAATAAAACAAAAAATGCAGAGACTCATCCTGCAAGGGTCATTTCAAAGGCCACTTCCTCCATGAAGCTTTACCTTAGGTCCCAAATCAGATAAGGATAGCTCTCTTTGAAACTCCCACAGCATCCCAATGCAATCTTCCTTATGATACTCACTATAGTCTACCTCGTTAATAAATTTATTTGTGTACAAACCTTCAATTAGATCATTAAGATACTTGAGGGAAAAAACTTCGTTATGTTCATGTCTCCAAAGTTCAATAAATGTGTGCTAAATGAATAAATGAAATGATCTGAAAATAAAAGAAAGCTCTCCTATATTTATAGCCCCATTTCCTAACACTGTAAGATGAATAAACCATGCGTAGGGTAATATACTGATTTTTGCTAAGTTGACAACAAACACTAGGAAAAAATAACCATATGTCTTTACATACTTATATATCTATTGTCATCTCCTTCCCATGGAAAATAGGCTCCCTGAGATCAAGGAATATTTCATTTTTGTTTCTGTAGATCTATAGTATGGTGTCTGAGTGTATACTAAGATATTTTATAAATATCTTAGTCAATCAACTATCACTGATGGAATGGCTGAACAAATTGTGGCACATGCATGTATGAATAATTGCATCGTAGGAAGCAACAAATATGAGGAAGTCAAAGAAACAGGGGAAATCTTGTATTAACAGAAGAAGAATCAATAAAGCTGAACCACAAAAGCATATACAGTTACCACAATAAAGTACATGAAAACAACACTAAAACACAAACTCATATTATTCACAAAGACCAAAACTGCTCCTAGAAAACAAATATTGAAACAAACTTCTCTCTTCTTAATAGAGAAGTTGGGAAGTACAGATATGGAATACTGCATATGTTATCAGAAGCTTAGCTGTTTTCCTCTGTTACAAAGGAAAGATCAACTGGGGATGGAAAGTCCAACATAAGCAATGTCATAAAAATAACTGGGTGTAACTGTCATATAAGCAGCCATAAAACTTTTTTTTTTAAAATGACAATCCAATGGATTTGATTCTACAGCATGTATAGAACCTCATCAATATGTAAGGAAACTCTGTGTGTGTATTTAGCATTTCAAATCTGCTTCCTTCCTATTATCAGTGATACAGACAAGTTAAAACATATACACACAGACACATACAGACACACAGACGGACAGACACAAACACACACAGAGTATGGTTTACATAACAGGAACTTCAAGGGGGTAACAAATCAAATTATGCCAAGCAAAAAAGAAGGCCAAACCAAAAGATAAACAAGTGTTATGTAGAGATGTGAAGGCCATCAGTACCATCAAGGAAACGTTGCAAAATGAATTAGAAATGTATTGCCATAATGTTTTAACTGTCCAAAATATCATCAATTTGGCCACATCTGCTTCTAAAATCTATCTATAAATCTAGGAGGACTTGCAAGAACTGATGTTAAAAGAAGTGAACAAAACTAGAAGAACAATTTACATAATGACCACAACACTGTAAAGGAATACAACTGTGAAGGGCTTAAGAACTATGATCAACACAATGAACAATCATGACTCCAGAATACTGATGATGAATCATGATTCTCACCGCTTGACAGAATGATAGGTATGCAGGTAAAAATGAGGCACATGTTTTCAGATATTACCAATGTGTGATTTTGTTTTATGTGGTTATACTTGTTATAAGGAAGGTCTTTTTTGGTGGTGTTAGAGAGGAAGCGTTGGGACATGTTGCAGGGAGTAATGATAGTGATTGTCTTCCCTACTCCCCCAAAAAGGGAATCAATGAATCACCTGAAAAACATAAAAACAGAAAAGAGCAGAAAGACAGAAAAGGACACATACAAGCTAAGCAATGTTGGAATTCATACTAAAAAAAGTAGTAAGTAGTACAGATTCACAATTCCATATGCATTTTTCTTTTTCTGTTCTTTGTAAAAATAAAAATAAAATTTATCTAGTATACATCACAAATCATCTTGAAATTTAATTCCCAAATGTTATACCTAAAATAAGGTCTAGTTTTGGGAAATATGCTTTGATAGTTCATTTGGATTCTCAATGGGAATAACCTTCTCATTGTAAAATAAATGTTATCAGGATTATATGTGATGAACATTCTAGTGCCACTTAGAATAACTCTGAACTCACCATTATCTTTTTAATCTTGCTTCTTTGAATGAAAAATCATTAGACTGAGGTAACAACTAAAATCATAAACATATGTTGCAATCCTTCACCATCTAACACTTTATCACCATTTCTTTAACAGTCTTAAATGCCTATTTGGGGAAATAAAAATAATCTTCCAAAGTCTATTTTTAAATAAGCAATCATTAGAAAGTAGACTTGCTATAATCAAAATGGCACAAAAGGCTGAACACATTTCAAAACACCAATACTACTACTTAACTTTTTTTTAAGTGGTACAAAAAGCCTTTTCCTGTCAGCACACATTATCTTCCAGACATAAAGTCTGCATTTAAATTTACTTGTACGTCTATATCATTACACATCTTTACATTATGCACTGTGCCATTAGATAATCTGTAAAGTACATTAACAGATACAAAATAGGGTCAATTTAAGACTTTCTATGAGCGGTGAAAAGCTGCAAAAAGTCATGGATATGTATGTATTTACGCTTTACTTAGGGCCTAAGAATAAATTTGTTTTGTTAACAGTATTGACTAAACAAATAAAAAGCAAAAAACCTGGGCTTCAGATATACCTCTAAAGAAATCTATTAAAAAATCTCAAGTATTTGCTTATTTCTATAAGAACATTTTCAGGTACATTAGGTCTTTAAACCTCCAAAGTATTTTTTTAAGGTAAATTTTGAATGCTGAGGTTGTTCCAGTGTCCTAAAATTATAAAAAAAAAAAAAAATAGGAGTTATAAGTTCGTTAACTTTTTATGAATTCTACCCTATTGTGTTAGCACTCCATGAAAGAAAAATATCCTATATTATAAACTGGTTATTACATTTTTAAACAGCAACTGAAGCATTATTAAAATGCTTTAAAAAGATAGTTCACTCCTATTTCTATGGTAACAAAAACACCATATATTGATATGGCAATTTATAACTTAAAGAATATTTTCACACATCACCTCAATTGACCATCACAAAATCTCTAAATCTAGGTTAGGATACTATTTTACAGATTAAGAAACTGAGTCTCTCTCAGATTAAGTGGCTAGTCCAACTTCAGGGAACCCCAAAAGGCAGAAAAGGAGAGCCTAGAACCCAAGCTTCTGGGTCCTGGTCCCATGTCCTTTCACTACATTGCACTACATTTCTACCATGATATCTAGCCTCATCTTTCCACCAGTCTGGTGAAACTTAAGTTGTATAGAAACTGAAAATAGAAAGGTTATATTGATTGGCTGAAAACATAGTAAACTCTCACCTCCCCCTCCCCCAGAAAAATCAGAAGTAGTTTACAGACATCTCTGAAAACAGTAGTCAGAATGAAAGGAGTCTGCCAAAAAATAATGCTTAAATTAACTTATTTACTGAAGCATCACAACAGATGTAAAACTATGAACTACAACTCACTTCCTGTTTCGAAATGGGAAGAAATTTACAGAAGTGATTTTAAATAAGGTACCCTGAAAACCTGTTAAGAAATTAAAAGCAATTTTTAATAAAGTGAAATAATGAAATTGAAAATTAAACTAAATACTAACATTTGCACTATCTACTATCATTACTGAATCAATTCTTTATTTCATAAAAGAGAATTTCGAGTAAAGGTGAAAGGTAATCCTACAAAGGCTATGTTGAATTTAAACCTTTAGAGAATTTTCTTATGAATTTTAGCTGCAAAAAGAGTATTCTGCTCTTTCTCTGTTGGGTTCATGAAAGTAATTTCCAAATATACTAACAGTAACTGCTCCAGTAGAGTGGTACAATGTACAGAGTACACAAATGTTCTCCCTTCAACCATTAAAAAGAGCCACTTAAATGAAACTTGAAAAATCAACCTTTCATATTTATTCTTGATCTACTCTTCATATTAAGGTAGAGAGATGCCTTCAAATACTGCAAATGACACCTCTTTTGTGTTACCACTTTCGGAGGATTTTGGCAAAACCTATCATAAAATATAGCAGACTCTGTAACATACCAAACTAAAATAGAACTGTGCAATCATTTGAGGAGTAAACCCCAGGAAAGAAGATTTAGAGTCTCGACTGTTGTCTGTTTTTATTCTTGTTTAAAAGCAAGCTAACAGTGGAACTGATTCCAAAACGTCTAGCAATGGCACCAGATGTGTTCAACTCTAAGTCACCCTACGCAGGCCTTCTTCATCAGCAGATGCTTCTGCAGTTAGGAACCAAAGGACTTAACTTTTGGTCCTTTGTGCCGTGCAGTAAGATACCTAAGTATAGGTATCTGAAGAATTAACTTGCAGAAAACGCTCCAAGCAATCAAGAATGGGAACCAGAACACTATTGTCGATCTCCATCTACTGGATGATGGAAAGTGGGGATGGCTCCTTGCACTTGCAGGACAAGGAGACTGACGGTACACCCAGGGAAGGGTATTAGGATGCATCTCCTACGGACAGCGGTAGGGTTGGTACAGCAGTCCTCCCGGGGCCTCTCTGGAGTACAAAATCTAAAACCCAAGGAATGCTTTTGCAAACAAACTTCCCATCGGAAGTTATCTGGAGGGGGAGGCGGGGTTGCAGGAGGCGGGGTCCTGGACCGGCCCCAGGGCCTCCATCGGATTCCCAGACGGGCCTCTCCCGTCCTCTTTGCTCTCTTTTGGCTGAAACTTTCAAGGGAGCCCGGAGCCCGGAGCAGTCGGGGAGGCCCCGGCGGAAGTGGAAACGGGCACGGCGACAGCGGCGGCGGGAGCCCCTCGAGCCGGGCGCCGAGGCTCGGGGCGCGCGGGGGTTCGCGCTCCCTCGCTCGCTCGCTTTCGGGCTGCTCCGGGGAGGCCGAAGCATCATCCATCCTGGCATCCCGGGCGCCCTCCCGTAACCTCCTCTCCCGCCGCGATCGTGCCCCCCTCCCGCTGCCCTCAGGCCCGGAGGCGACCCGAGCGAGGCCCGTTACCCACCCTCCGAGCCCCCCACGCTGCCTCCGGACACAAGCAGCAGCAGGAGGGCGGACGGACGACTGGGCCCGACGCGGCACCGGCAGCGAGAGGAGATGGAGGCGGCACCGGAGCGGAGCGGGACCCGGGCTGCCGAGTCGTCGCCGCCTCCTCCTCCTCTCGTCGGGGCGGCAGCGGCAGCGGCGGCCCCCGCGGAGGTTCGTCCGCGCCAGCTGGCGGGCAGGCGCCTGGAGGAGCTGGGGAGCCCGGCTGCCTCCGCCGCTGCCGCTGCCGGATGGCCCAGGCCTGCGAGGCTCGGGAGCCGGAGCTGCCGCCGCCGCGGGCCGGATCGAGCGACGCTTTACGTCCCGTCCCCCCCTCCCCACCCCCCCACCCCGCTCCCTCCCTCCTCCCTCCCTCCCTCCACCGCCGCCGCCCCCCCTCCCCGCCCGCTCCGCTCTCCCTCTCTCGATTGGAGCCGAGACAAAAGCAACGGGAAGCGGCGGACCGGGACGCTGCCCACGGACCCCCGGCGCGACCGGACCGGCCCCGGAGCCTTCCCCCGCCTCGCGGGGACCCCGGATCCGCCGCCCCCGCCGCGCGCCCCGCCGCCAGACTTCCGAAAAATTGCCAAAAACTCACCGCATGAATTTTCTTGTCCCGCGGATCCAAGATGGCGACGTATCAACCGCGGAGGCTGCTGGGAGCAGGACCTTTACCCTTTGACCTCCGCCGTGACCCCCCCCGCCGCCGCTCGGGCTCAGCTCGGAGGGGGTGGCGGGTGGCAGGAGCTGCGGTTGTGGTGCTCCGGGACGGTACGGGCCGGAGGGGGTCTAGGGGTAGAGGGGGGAGTCGCCGTCGCGTGCCGCGGTGGGGTCGGGTGTGTGTGCGTGTGCGTGTGTGTGGAGAGGGGGAGGGGTGGCATCATCCCACGCGCGCGCACACACCGCCCCCCGCCGAGGCCGATGCCTCTCGCTCCCGCCTTCCTGGGCGGCCGCCGCCGCCGCCTCTGCCGCCCGTGGCCGTTACAGCGAGCGCAGCGGGGACCGCGCCGACTCCGCCGCCGCCGGCCGCTACCGCCCCCCGCGGGCAGGGCCGCGGAGCGCAGGGCGCCGTCGCCGCCTCCGCCGGGGCCCGCCTGCCTCCCCTCCTCCGCGTCCCCCGGGAGCCAGCCAAGCCCCGGGCCCTCCTCCGGTGCCCGGCGTCCTCCTCCCGGGCCTGCCCGCGCAGCGCCGGCCTCCTTCCCGAGTGAGTCTCCATTTCCTTCCTGGAGGGTGGCTTTTGCATCTCCTCTCCTGAACCCCTGCACCCCCACCCCAGGTCTGTCTTGGCTCTTATTTATCTATCTATTTTTGGACTGAACGTGGGCTTTTTAAAGCCCCTCGAGGTGAAGTGCCCGCCCACTCTGAACTTGAGGCCTCCCAGTACGACCTAGTTTGAATTAAACAGTCTTACTCCAGTAAATGTTCCCGAGAGCCGGGCTGCCTAGAATTCACAGATCCTCCGGGGTCACCCTAACCAGGTTTCATTGCAAGGGAAGGAAAAAGCATTTATTAAGCTCCTACTTTTTTTGTGTGTCACGCACACAATTTGGTAAAGCCTGTAGATTTTATCTAAGAATAACATATTAGCAAACATTTATACAGTGCTTACTGCGTGCCAGACACTTTACAAATATGATCTCATTTGATACTCACAACAGTCCTGCAAAGGAGGTGCAGTTATCATCCCCACTTTACACTTCAGGAAATTGAGACAGGAAGGCTCGATTTGAACTCAGGTCTTCTTAATTCTAGACCTGTGCCATTCACATCTCACTTACTGTCTTGGAAAGAGTTGTATGTGGTCAAGTGAGATCAAGTGGAAGGTCTCTGCATTTATTAATGAAGAAAAGTTCCCTTTTACTTTATCAACAAGTGCTTATTAAGAACCTACTATCTGCCTGGCACAGTGCTCAGCTCTGGGGGTACAAAGAGAGGCCAAATCAACCCCTGTTGTCAATACATATATTTTCTAACAATATCGACCCAGTCAAAAGAGCTTAAAAGAAAACAACTTGGCATTATGTATGCTTTGGGTTATCTCTCTGTTTTACCAAAAAGTTGGAAGTTAATTCCACAGCCAAAGATAGAAAACTGGTCCTGGAGCCAGGAAGATCTGAATTCAAGTGCTGCTGCTGACACATACTATGTAACTCTGGGATACAGAGATTAAAGATGTGATTGAAAATCATTCACAGACATGGAGGAAGAATGCATAATTAAGTTGACAAAATTAAGCTCAAGCATTGTATATGTGCAGTGCTCATCAATGCCATAGCCCAGTAAATGTATTGTATGGAAGATGGTTTGCTTTTAAAACATACAGATGGGTATGTGCCTCTTCCAACTCACCACAACCACTTCCTTGATTCTGTGACAGCAGTGTAACTGCTAGTTCCTGTTTGCTGATGAAGAAGGATTTAGGCCCTTATTTATATAGTGCTGTAAGCTGCTCTTCAAGACTTTATGGTGGAGGAAAGGTTCACATATGCTTTGGTAAATGGTTGCTCTGAAATTGTTGTATTATAACTTCAGAGCTAGAAGAAGCCTTGGAGCCCATTGAGTCCATACCACATGTTTTACAGATAAAGGAACAGGAGAGAGGATAAATGACTTGCCCAGGTTTACATGCCTAATAGGCTTTGAGCCCTAGTGGTCTGATGCCCTCTCTACTATGGCATTCCTCCTTTGGGAGTTCCTTAGATGGTACTCTACCCCCTAATCTCCATCTTTTGTTTTCCCTAGTTTCCTTCAACTTTCTGCTTATATCTCATCTTGTACAGGTTACTTTCCCCTGATCACCCTAGCTGCTGATACATTCTGCTTTCAGATTACCTTCATCTACTCTGTATGTATCTACAGATTTACATGTTGTCTTTCCAATTTGAATGTATGCTTCTTGAGGACAGGGACTATTTTTTTACCTGTCTATGTTCCTAGCACAAAATAAGTGTTTAGTAAATGCTTGTTGACTGACTACCAACAAAATCACAAATTTAGTCCTTATCCCTATCAGTAGTTAAGTTCCTCCTATGTCCTGGGCACTAGACTTAGTATTGGGGATACAAAGATAGACATGGCCATCCCTTTTCTCAATTCTCATTTCGTTCATAGACTTTATTAGTCAATAGGAGAAACTGTAGAGATTACCGTGAAACTTAAAATTTCACTTACCATAGTTTTATTCTTTATTTATTTATTTTTAGTTTTCGACATTCATTTCCACAAGATTTTTAGTTCCAAATTTTCTCCCCATCTCTCCCCTCTCCCCACGTGCATTATGATGACCCCTTCCTCCAATCTGCCCTCTCTTCTGTCACACTCCTCCCTTCCCTTATCTCCATCTTCTCTCTTTTCTTGTAGGGCAAGACAGATTTCTATACCCCATTACCTGTATTTCTTATTTCCCAGTTACATGCAAAAACAGTTCTCAACATTCATTGCTAAGTCAAACTTCTCTCCCTTTCTCCCTCCCCATACATCCCCACTGTGAAGGCAAGCAATTCAGTATACGCTATACAAGTGTAGTTATGCAAAAGACTTCCATAATAGTCACTTTGTGAAAGACTAACTATATTTCCCTCCATCCTGTCTTGTCACCCATTCTGTTCTCTCTTTTGTCCTTGTCCCTCCCTAAAAGTGTTTACTTCTAATTACTCCCTCCTCCCATTTGCCCTCCCTTCCATCATTCCCCCCCCCACACCCCACTTATCCCCTTCTCCCCTACTTTCCTGTAGTGTAAGATAGATTTTCATACCAAATTGAGTGTGCATGTTATTCCCTCCTTAAGCCAAATGTGATGAGACTAAACTTCACTTTTTCTCTTACCCCTTTTCCCCTCCATTGAAAAAGCTTTTTCTTGCCTCTTTTATAGAGATAATTTGGCCCATTCCATTTCTCTCTTTCTTCTCCTAATATATTCCTCTCTCACCCCTTAATTTTATTTTTTTAGATATCATGCCCTTCCATTCAACTTACCCTGTACCCTCTTGTTTATATGTATATAACCCCTCCAAATACTGAGAAAAGTATTAAGAGTTACAAATATTATCTTTCCATGTAGGAGTGTAAAGAGTTCAACTTTAGTAAGACCCTTATTTCTCTTACCTGTTAACCTTTTCATGCTTCTCTTGATTCTTGGGTTTGAAAGTCAGATTTTCTATTCAGCTCTGGTTTTTTCAACAAGAATGTTTGGACTTTCTCTATTTCATTGAAGTTCCATTTTTCCCTTGAAGTATTATACTCAGTTTTTCTGGATAGGTGATTCTTTTAATCCTAGTTCCTTTGACTTCTGGAATATCATATTCCAAGCCCTTTGATCCCTTAATGTAGAAGCTGCTAGATCTTGTGTTATCCTGATTGTGTTTCCACAATATTTGAATTGTTTCTTTCTGGCTGCTTGCAATATTTTCTCCTTGACCTGGAACTCTGGAATTTGGCTGCAATATTCCTACAATTTTTCTTTTCGGATCTCTTTCAGGAGGTGATCAGTGGATTTTTTCAATATTTATTTTACCCTCTGGTTCTAGAATATTAGGGCAGCAGTTTTCCTTAATAATTTCATGAAGGATGACATCTAGGCTCTTTTTTCATCATGGCTTTCAGGTAGCCCCCATAATTTTTAAATTTTCTCTCCTCGATCTATTTTTCCTAGTTCAGTTGTTTTTCCAATGAGATATTTCACATTGTCTTCAATTTTTTCATTCTTCTGGTTTTGTTTTGTAATTTCTTGGTTTCTCATAAAGTCATTAACTTCCATCTGCTCCATTCTAGTTTTTAAAGAATTATTTTCTTCTGTGAGCTTTTGAATCTCCTTTTCCATTTGGCTAATTCTGCTTTTTAAAGCATTTTTCTCCTTGTTAGCTTTTTGGACTTCTTTTATCATTTGGTTTAGTCTATTTTTTAAAGTATTATTTTCTTCAGCAATTTTTTGGGTCTCCTATAGCAAGCAGTTGATTTGTTTTTCATGATTTTCTTGCAGCACTGTCATTTCTCTTCCCACTTTTTGCTCTGCTTCTCTTACTTGATTTTCAAAATCTTTTTTGAGCTCTTCCATGCCCTGAGACCAATTCGTATTTTTCTTGGAGGCTTTGGATGGAGGAGCTTTGACTTTGTTTTCTTCTCTTTGCATGCTTTGGTCTTCCTTGTCACCAAAGTAAGATTCTATAGTCTCATTCTTTTTCAGAGTTTTGCTCATTTACTTGACTTTTGAGCTCTTTGTTAAGTTAGACCTCTCCTTCCAGTGGGGGTCGGGGCTGTACTATCAGCAACTCAATTCCCCACAATCTGTGGGCCTAGAGCCCCAGAAACAGTTGCTGTCTCTGCCCCTGCTGCTTCTGTGGCTGCTGAGGTTTCCTCTGTCCCCTTCTACCTCTGCCTCCCTGGGACTGGGGCCAGACCACTCCACTCTCCCACACTGATCCTACATGCTTT
Organism: Bettongia penicillata ogilbyi; assembly: GCA_023548195.1. NCBI lineage: Eukaryota > Metazoa > Chordata > Mammalia > Diprotodontia > Potoroidae > Bettongia > Bettongia penicillata. Next base: position 2,443,344 of record JAJHZJ010000287.1, on the reverse strand, counting down.
TTTCACTGACCTTCCAATTTGTCCTAGGCCTTTTGGGGTCTTGAAGTCTGGAGACTGCCACAGGTGCAAGAGATTCAGTCTCCTCAAGGCTTGCTCAGTTCCCCTCTGTGCACTCACTGGCTTGTGCTTTGCTCCTTGTGTGGCATGATAGATACTTCCTAGCAACCTTCCAGGCTGTCATGGGCTAGAGATTTGTTTCACTCCATCATTCTGTGGGTTCTGCAGCTCCAGAATTTGTTTGGAGCCATTTTTTAAAGGTATTTGACTGGGCTTGGTGGGAGCACTTTAGAAAGTCCATGCTGTTACTCTGCCCCATAGTTTTATTCTTGCCCAAAACTTTCCTTTTCCATAAAAGGTAGCCATTGTGTTACAGTTTGGAGTATCCATTATTTAATGAATTCTTCACAAGTCATAAGTACCAAAAGAAAAAATGAGGGACTGTCGATGCCGATAGATAAATGGTCAAAACATGAAACAATGAAAAAATGAGCAAACATTTCTCAAAAGAATTATAAACTGTTAACCATATGAAAAAATATTCACTAAAAATAAAAGAAACACAAATGGTTCAAACTCTGAAGTTTCATCTCCTAACCAGCAAATTGGCAAAGATATCAAAATATGGAAATTATCATTATTAGTCAAGCTAATGCATTGTTGGTGGAGCTGTTAATTGGTGAAATTCCAAAAATTTGGAATTATGCGAAGAAAGTAACTAAAAATGCTAGTTGGTACTCTTTTACTGAGGGATTGAGATGGCAGGTACAAAAGGAAGGCTCTCTGTACACAAAAATATTAATAGCAGCACTTTTTTATGAGAGCAAAGAACTGGAAACAATGTAGATGTTCCTGGATTGGAAAACAGCTATACAAAGTGTATTTCATGGATATAATGGAATACTGCTGAGCTGTATGAAACTGAACATGATGAATACAGAGAAACATGGAAAGACTTGCATGAACTGGTGCAGAGTGAGGTAAGAGCCAGCAAAGCAATATACATGGTAACTACAACAATGAGGATGGAAAGAGTGGACTTAAGACAATTGAAACTGAATGTTGCAAAATGAAAAGGAACAGCTGGTGCCAAATGATACAGAGACCTGTGTTCCCCTCTTCCACCATTTGCAAATTTCTAGTAGTACAGGACTGGAATAATGCATACAATGTCAATTATTTCTAATATTTTTATTTTACTGATCATTTTCTCTTCCTCTTTTTCTTTTAAAAAATTATTAAGGATGGCTCTCTGGGAGGTAGTATGGGAGTAATTCAGTGGGTATTCTAGTTGATGTAAAAACAAGGTTAATAAAAATTCTTTTTTTAAAGAGTATGAGTGTTTGTGTGTATGTTATATATATGTATACACGTATGTGTATACATACTGTTTTTAAACCCAGAATCACTTTGTATAACAAATACCTTCCTGTTCCTGGGAAAACAGTAGTGATATGATTCCGAAGGGATGCTGACATAGCAAATGGAAAAAGTTATGCCAGGTTATTCATTTATTTAAACAACTTTACTATCAGTTAATATTTTTACATAGGAAGAAAGGAGCAACTTATTTTTGTTCTGTACCCTATTTCTGAACAAATCTCATCTCTTCACCTGTTTTTGCCATATATTTTCCCTTGCCTAAGAGCCAAAGTGGGGATGGGTTAATGCTTTTTTTTGTCAGTCTGATAGTGGCATTCATAGCCACTATGCCCAAGGGTGCACATGACTATTTGTATACAGTAATATCTAACAGTTTTCTACATGTTCTGAGTACCACTGAATATATTAAAGCTATGAAACTAAAATAATTAGTCATAGGATCTTAGAACACCAAGGCACCATAGAGTTCATAGTATAATCCACTCAAAATCATAGATTTAGACTTGGAATACACCTTTAAAGTCACCTAGATCAATCCCCTTTTCTTAAGATGAGGAAACTGAGGCATGGAGATGTAAAGTGATTTGACCAAGGTTACAATAATCAGGATTTAAATCCAGACTCCAGATCCAATCATAGACTCATAATACAGACAGAAGGTAAATCTTACTTGTAAGAGATACTCTTTTGAAAAACAATTTTTTTTAATTATAGTAAAAACTATGGGTGTGGGGGTAAGAAATAGGAAAAAAAATCTTGCAAAAAAGTTCAGAATGAACTTAAGGAGTTTTACAGTTTATGTTTGGAATCCAAGCTGTTTGAACACATTTAAAAACCTACAAATATTTGGAGTGAAGAATAGAAAAAAAATTATCATACAGCCTACATATACACACACAGGCTCACATGGGTAAAAGTTGTCTTCACTTTGGATAACTATGGAATAACTTTATATTATTCATCTATTTATGATTATGTAAGTAAATATGCCAGCTCAGTGGACAGTTATCAACTGAATTACTTTAATTCCCTACGGATTATGAAATATTTTATTGAGGGGATGGTGACCTTATTAAAAAAAAAACTAATCACAAAGAGCCAACATGGCTTTTTCAAGAATAGGTCACATCAGACTAATATTTACTTTTTTGACATGATTATTGAGCAGACATATAAGTAAAATGATACAGATACAATTTACCCAGGTGTAAAAAAAGACATGATATTTTCATGCTCTTCTTGTGGAAAAGAGGTATATATGCTAGATGATTTTGTAATTAGATATATTCAGAACTGATAGAATAGCTAGATCAAAGAATCATCATTAAGGATTCATTGTCATATTGGAAAGAGATCTCATAGAGTTCCCATGGATCGCTTACTGACCTTGTGTGTTTTAACATTTTTATCAATGACTTAGAAAAAAGGCAGAGCTGAATGTTTATCCAATTTGCAAATGACATATCTGCATGGGATATATAGAACATTGGAAAGCAGGACCCAAAATCATCTTAAAATGCTATAACATTGGGCCACATCTAATAGGATGAAATTTAATTCATGAGCTTTGGAGTTCATACCATATGCCTTTGCTGACTTGAACAGTGATTGAACAAATGCAAAACCAGTTTACTTTCCATATTTGGCCGGTCGCAGACCATCAGGCCATTCTTAACATCGCATCCACCCAGGATATCTTGGCATATGCCTGTTTTTCTGCTCTTGCGCTGGTATCATCTTCACTTGACCTTCAGAATCCATGTCTCCAGTCTGAGAACATTTTTTGAAACTCCCGCCCAGGGGCCAAGCCATCTTGATTGGGAATCAAGTGAATACAGTCTAGCCAATTTAGTCAACTATATTAAACTGACCTCAATCCCAGACCATGCTTTGTACCTCATCCAACCATGCACCAAGACTATCTTGTCTTCTGTACTAATATCTTCCTCTATTTCCCTCTTCCTTGCTTTATGCTTCTTGGTCTGGACACTGTAATTAACCTAAGCTTTTGGAAGGGGGTGTCTTATGACCTTTCATTGATCTGTGCACCACCACTGTGATTACCCCAAATTAGGACTCCCTTATCTGGCCACCACTACCCTAGAATGATTATCTTCCGTATAACTTCTTGAGATTAAGAACTAGTTCTCTTTTAGTTTTTGTATCCCCAGTGCTTATTACCACAATGCCTATGAAATAGTGAATGAACGATAAAGCATTTTTAAGTATCTAAGTATATGCCAGGTCTATGATTCGTTTCATTTATCTTTGTATTTCATGCTTGAATTTTTCCAGTAACATTCTTTTTCTTTTAAAATAGAATATTATCTAAAGAATTTTTTTCTAGTTCTCTCATGAGGGTTTTAATACATAATACATCATCGTAGCTAACTTTTTATAGTCAACTTTAAAGTTTGAAGTTTGAAAATCACTTTCCATATATTATCTCATTTGATCCTCACAACAACCTTGTGAAGGAGATGTTTTTATAATCTCCAAAATAAACAAATTTAGTGACTTGACAGAGCTCACATAGCTAACAAGTGTCTAAGGCAAACTTCAACTTAGGTTTTCCTAACTGCAAGCCTACCATTCTAACCTCTTCACTACTGCTTTGCCTTCAGTGAGAACTCAATAAATACTTGATTATTCATTAATAGCGGGGTTCTTGTTCAGGGTTGAGTGGGACTAGATGACCCCAGGACTTCCTTCCAACAGTGACATTCTGTGTTCCCATGATCCCACTCTTCTCTACATCTTGGGCCTTCTCCATTCACCTGATTATTATCTGGTTGCTGGACCTAGATGGCTCTGGAGGAGAAAGTAAGGCTGGTGACCTTGCACAGCCCTCACTCAAATCAGAGTCAGATCTAAGTCATTTCATCTCCCTGATGTCATGGTCCTCTTTGAGAATGAAGGACAAAACCACACAACAACAATTCTCTTCCAGTTCTCCCATAGTCTACTATCATTTGTAAATAAGTCTGCCCTGAAAAACAAAACAGTTGGGTGATTATAATGACAGCACAACAACTCCCATTTCTATTGCAAATCAATTCAAGAAGGGTTTGTTAAGCATTTAGTGTGTATGAGACACTCTAGTAGATGCTGGCGATATGAAGATGAATAAAAGTAGGCCCTCAAGGAACTTACATATTATGGGTAACTATGTACAAAATTAATTACAACAGGTAGCAGATGGAAGCACTATAATTGAATATTCAAGAAAGGCCTCTTGTGGTACTTGAGTTGAATCTTGAATAGAGCTAGGATTCTAAGAGTCTAAGGTGAGGAGGAAGAGCATTCCAAGCACAGAAGACAGCCTGGTGGGGAGGGAGCCGGGAAGAAAGTAAAGAGGAGAAAAAGAAAATGTCATGCATGGGAAATACCAAATAAACTTTAAAGTTTACAAAGCACTTCTTAACTACCAACCTACGACGTACATAGGAACTATGAAAAGCCCCTTTTTACAGGAAAAAATAATAATTTTGGGAGGTAACATGAAAGTATTTAAAGTACTCACTTCTATGGTGGTGCTATGAAAAATATTATCAGAAAGATAACATTAATTTCTGTCTCCACCAAAAACACAAAGTATGATTAAAATTGTGCAGTTGCTTTTCAAGTTGTGTCTGATTCTTCGTAACCCCATTTGGGGTTGTCTTAGCAAAAGTACTGGAGTGGTCTTCCATTTCCTTCTCCAGCTCATTTTATAGATGAGGAAAATGGCAAATAGGGTTAAGTGGTGTGCCTACAGTCACACAGTTAATAAGTGTCTGATGTCAAATTTGAATTCAAGAAGGTGAGTCTTCTTGACTCCTGGCCCAGCACCATGTCCACTGTACCACTTAGCTGCACCCAAGGTCAAAATAATGACCACAATAATAACTCTGAGACACTTGTGAATTGGACTCTGGTGACCCAGGTTAGTCAGGATAATGTAACTGCTCTTAAGAATCAACAAAATAGAGTAGATGGCTTAGGGTTAAAGTCTAACCCTACCCAAAAACATCAGGATGATCAGCTGGACATGGAGGATAAGGCAAGTTACACAGGAAGAAATCAGAAATGCCAATACCGCACCTGTTTGAAATCACTTCACTGTGGGTAACTCCACTAAAGCATGACCATAAGCTCAAATTAGATGAAATAAAAAAATAAAGGAGCTATTAAAATCTGAAGAGGAGAAAGTTGAGGAACCTGAGGTCATTAAAAGTTTTCACTTAGTACAAACTAGGCATTGTGTCTAGTAATAAAATAGTTGAGGAAAGCAGCACCTAAGTCCCAAGTGATTTTGAAAAGATGGGCATATTTACTTTTTTTTAATATAAGATTTAAATTTATTTATTTTTAGTTTTCAACATTCATTTCCACAAGATTTTGAGTTCCATATTTCCTCCCCATCTTTTCCCTCCCCTTTCCTCAACATGGCATGCATTCTGATTACCCCCTCCCCAGTCTGCCCTCCATCTTATCATCCCCCCCTTATCCCTTACCCCTTTGCTTTATTGAAGGACAAGACAGATTTCTATACCCATTGCCTGTATATCTTATTTCCAAGTTGCATGCAAAAACAATTTTTTAACATTTGTTTTTAAAACTTTGAGTTCCAAATTCTCTCCCTTCTTCCCTCCTCACTTATCCTCATTGAAAAGGCAAGCAATTCAATATAGGTTATGCATGTATAGTTATGCAAATCACCTTCATAATAAAAATGTTATGGAAGACTAACTATATTACCCTCCATCCCATCCTGCCCCTCAATTATTCTGTTTTCCCCTTTGACCATGTCCCTTTTCTAAAGAGTTTGATTTTGACTACATCTCCCCCAGTCTGCCTTCCCTTTTATGAACCCCGCTCATGTCCTTCCCCCTTACTTTCCTCTAAGGTAAGATACCCAATAGAGTGTGTATGTTATTCCCTCCATAAGCCAAATCCGATGAGAGTAAGGTTTACTCATTCCTTCTCACTTCCTTCCTCCTCCCCTCCATTTTAAAACCTTTCTCTTGCCTCTTTTATGTGAGATAATTTACCCCATTCTATCTCTCCCTTTCTCCTCCCAGTATATTCCTCTTTCACCCCTCAATTTTATTTTTCATATTCAGCTCACCCTGTGCCATCTATCTATCTAATCTGTCTGTCTGCCTGTCTCCTCCAACTACCCTAATACTGAGAAAGGTCTCATGAGTTAAAAATATCAGTTCAAAACAGCTCAACTTTAATAAATCTCTTATGATTTCTCTTTCCTGTTTACCTTTTCATGCTTCTTTTGATTCTTGTATTTGAAAGTCACATTTTCTATTTAGCTCTGGTCTTTTCATCAAAATACTTGAAAATCTTCCATTTCATTAAATGTCCATTTTTTCCCCTGAAGTATTATATTCAGTTTTTCTGGGAGGGTGATTCTTGGTTTTAATCATTTGACCTTCAGAATATCATATTCCTAGCCTTCCAATCCATTAATGTGAAAGTGGCAAGGTCGTGTGTTATCCTGAATGTATTTCCACAATACTCAAATTATTTCTTTCTGGTTGCTTATAATATTTTCTCCTTGACCTGAGAACTCTGAAATTTGGTTACAGTATTCCTAGGAGTTTTGCTTTTAGAATCCCTTTCCAGAGGTGATCAGTGGATTCTTTCAATTCCTATTTTACCCTCTGGTTCTAGAACATAAGAGCAGTTTTCCTTGATAATTTCCTGAAAGATGATGTCTTGGCACTTTTTTTTTTTGTTCATGGCTTTCATGTACTTCAATAATTTTTAAATGTTCTCTCCTGGATCTGTTTTCCCAGTTGAGTGGTTTTTCTAATGAGATATTTCATGTTGTCTTCTATTCTTTTTCACTTTTGGTTCACTTTTGGTTTTTTTTCACTTTTGGTAATTTCTTGATTTCTCATAAAGTCATTAATTTTTATTTGCTCCATTCTAATTTTTAAGGAATTATTTTCGTTAGTGAGCTTTTGGATCTCCTTTTCCATTTGGCCAGTTCCTGGATTTTTTGTTTTGTTGTATTTTTTAAGATTCCATCAATATTTATTTTTCACAAAGATCAGAACCATACCTCTAATTTGTTTTAAAAACTGAATAAGGTCTTTAAGGTTATCTCATCTAAACTAATTTTCTTTTTTTATTTATTTAAGTTTTCAACATTAATTTCCACAAAATTTGGGGTTCGAATTTTCTCCCTGTTTCTCCCCTCCCCCACCCCAAAATACCAAGCATTCTAATTGCCCCTATCACCAATCTGCCGTCCCTTCTAACATCCCTCCCTTCCCTTAGCCCCTTCTTTTCTTTTGTCCTGTAGGGCAAGATAACTTTCTGTACCCCATTACTTGTATTTCTTATTTCCTAGTTGCAAGAACAATACTCAACAGCTGTTCCTAAAGCTTTGAGTTCCAACTTCTCCCCATCCCTCCCTCCCCTCCCATTCCCTTTGGGAAGGCAGCAATTCAATACAGACCATATCTGTGTGTAGTTTTGCAAATGACTTCCATAATAGTCGTATTGTGTAAGACTAACTATATTTCCCTCCATCCTATCCTGCCCCCCATTGCTTCTATTCTCTCTTTTGATCCTGTCCCTCCCCAAGAGTGTTGACTTCAAATTGCTCCCTCCTCCCACTGCCCTCCCTTCCATCATCCCCCCCCACCCTGCTTATCTCCTTCTCCCCCACTTTCCTGTATTGTAAGATAGGTTTTCATACCAAAATGAGTGCATTTTATTCCTTCTTTAGTCAAATGTGATGAGAGTAAGTTTCATGTTTTTTCTCTCACTTTCTCTCTTTTTCCCTCCACTGAAGTCTTTTACTTGCCTCTTTTATGAGAGATAATTTGCCCCATTCCATTTCTCCCTTTCTCCTCCAGTTCTGTTTTTAAAGCATTCTTCTCCTTGTTCGCTTCTTAGACCTCTTTTGCATTTGAGTTAGTCTAATTTTAAGGTGTTTTTTTCCTCAGAATTTTTGAGAGGGTTAAAAGTAGGTCATCCCCACAAGAAGGGCAGATAGGTAGTTTAGTAGACAATATCCACTGGAGGGCCTGGAGTCAGAAAGACTCATTTTTCCTGAGTTCAGATTTGACCCCAGATGCTTAATAGCGATCCTGCGCAAGTCACTTAACCATATTTGCCACAATTTCCTCATCACTCTAAAATGAGCTAGAGAAAGAAATGGCAAAACACTCCAGTATCTTTGCCCCTCCCCCAAAAAAACCAAACCCAAAAACTAAATGGGGTCTCAAAGAGTCAGATGTACCTGACAATGACTCAACAGCAATATACATGACCACAAAAAACTACAGAAGGAGCCCTAACTTACTGATTAACATAGATTATGCAAGGAAACAGTTCAGAGAATGCAAGGCATCCCTGAAAGCTGTGGCATGAAGTGGTGACTAGAAATATACACTTCACACTGTCTTTCATGGACTAACAGGTAACAAATCTCCGGACAACCAGTAAAGACCTCAAAATATCCTGGAGAACTCATCAATAAATTGTGATGGAATTGGACAATATCACAGATCAAAATGGTATATACCAGTGGTATCGAACTCAGACAGAAACAGATTGCTGTGGGCCTCATATTGACTTAGAAAACCACAAATTAACATTATCTCTTTTGTATTATATGTATATACACATGTGCACATGTGCCTGTTTAAGAAGTAGTCAGGGGATGGCCCCTTTATGAGGCAAAAAAAAAAAAATAACTATATCAGACTGGGAGGGAAACAGCAACAGTTAATATTGATAATCACACTTAAACCAGGAGGGTCCACTGGAGCATGTCTCAGGGATCAAAGACCTTGCAAGGAGGATGAAGTGTGGGTTTGGGGGGTCTGGTGGGGTAGGGTGGTTGTTCCCTTTGACCAAGAGAATATGATATCCTTTTTGCCACTTATCAAAGTGGAAGGAGGGAATCCTCATGAATAACTTTCATTCCAGAGGATCTGGGCTCTTGTAACATCATAGGACCATGGATTTAAAGCTGAAAGTGACATCAAAAGACAGCAAGTTCATCCCCTCACTTTACAGACAAGACAACCGAGGCTCAGAGGGAGTAACTTCATAGTTTTAGAGCAGAAAGGGACCTCAGGTGCCATCTAGTCCAACACTCTGATTTTACAGATGGGGAAACAGAGATCCAAAGAAGTCATAGGGATTTAAATTTTATATTTAAAGGTAGGAATGTACTCAGGTTATTCAGTCCACTCCCCCTTATTTTTTACAGATGAGGAAACTGAGGTTCAGAGAGGTAAAAAGTTTTGCCCAAGATCACCAAGCTAATAAGTGTCACAGGCAGGATGTGAACCTGTGTCTTTGTGATTCTGAGTCCAATGAAATGCCCACTATACTACCCAGTGTCTCTAATCCTTCCTCTAAAGGGAGGAATATTATTCTGCCTCTTGGCTCAGAGGATACTCATATCTGACAAGCATTATCAAACATATTAGAGGGCAAATAGCCTTTACCCTGGGACATCAATGTCCCCTCCTGGCTAGTGCCATCATTAAACTGTTTGATTTTCTGGCCTCAGCACCCTGATCATTTAGACCTAGAGGTATTGGTGGAACTTTTCCTGTCTTGGGTTATTTCCTTTTCTGCCTCATGAACTTGGCCTTTCTGTTTCAAATTGCACGTGACCTGTCTTCTTTCTGTTGAGTTGAAAATTAATACTTCCAATCCCTCCTTAGCTTTCATTCCTTGGGTCTAGCTTTTCCCTCTACACCTCTGTATAAGGCCCCAGTTAAGGCATCTGTCTAGAATAGCACTAGCTATCAGAGAAAGTCAATTCTAATGTGCAACTTGGAATTGTAATTTTAACAATATGGCACCTCAGGATTGAGAGCTGATGTGAAAGGGTAATCCACTGTCCAACAAAGATTTGGTATGTTTTTCCAGAGAGAAATATGCATTCTATGGCAGGAGTCATCCCTAGGAAGACTTAGAAAATTGGCCAGACTGCCTTTAGTACTAACTCACTTCAAAATAGACACTTCCAGGGCCATTTTTGGCACCCAGATCCCCAAAGTCATGTCCTCCCTGCAACCTCTCATGTATCTCCCATCTTTCCTTGCATCTCCCATCAAAACCTTATCACCCATCCCCTTCTTCCCCAATCTCCTAGGACCCTGTTCACAACTACTATATTAGAAATCACCTATTGGAGAAGCAGGATAAAATCCTGGAAAACCTCATGAACTCAAGGGTTGGGAGACCTGAATTCTAGGCCAAGCTCTGCTACTAACTAGCTGGGTCCCTGAACTGGGTGAAGTTATCTCACCCTTCTAGGACTCAGTTTCCTCAGGTCTAAAACAAGAGAATAGGGGTGAATGCTCTCCAAACTCCCTTGCAGTGTTAATTTTCTGAGTGACTGATTCCTGTCAAGGGAATAAGAGCTAATGGTTTAACAAACTCTCTCCTTGCTCCCCAAGGTATTTTGATTTTTGGATTATAAAATCCCAAGCTTTAGAATAGAGAGGGTCCTCAGAGATCATTTAGGCCCAATCCCTCACTAGGAAACTGAGGCCCAAGAGAGACTTCTAGATGTGTCTTTTAATCCAAAGGAATGAATTACTAATTATGGAATTGCAGGCATGTGTATATATATATATTTATTTATATATATATATATATATATATGTGTGTGTGTGTGTGTGTGTGTGTGTGTGTGTGTGTGTGTGTGTGTGTGTGTATAAAAAATTAAACATTTCCAAGTTGCATTCTAATCTGGTTCAAACTGAAGTTCTACAGGCTGAGTTTTGACACCTCTGTTGTACATAATCACTGGGTATACAATTGATTCATAAAACTCGAGCTATTTTTAATCAAAGCTGCCTTCCCAAATACTAATAGTCTCCAATCTAAGCATTTTTTTCATTACAGCTATAACTCCATATAAATGCAGCATAGTTCATGATAACATATATGAAAGAAATTTTGGTTGTAACTGTGACCTTGAGGGTGGTAGCATGGCACAGTAGAAACAGCCCTTGGTTTTAAATCAATTGATCTCTATTCAGAATCCACATCTGATGTTTATTACCTCTGTGACCTTGGGCAAGTCACTTAGACTTCATTTTTCTCATCTCTAAAATGAGGAAGTTGACTGGAAAGCCTTTGAGGTGCCTTCTAACTAGATCTATGAATCTACAATTCTTTGAAAAATATCCTAGACTATAACAAGAGACTATATTTTACAAAGCATTATAAATATAAACAAGAATGAATTTATCCCCTAATGATCTTCAGAACATGACATCTGCCACCTTTGCAGTACCTTTGGTGTTGAAATGTGTTTGGCATTAATGGCATGTTCTTCTAATAACCTTTAATTAGTCAACCAGATTAGAATTTGTCTTGGTTGTTGAGGACCAGAGTTCTTACTGTTTGATTTTTGTGTATTTTTCTGTATGAACCCCCATTAATGTCCTACTTTATTTACCCTTCATTGTACAGAGGTAGTCCTAGATTTTCAAAGCTCAATCACAAAGTCTATCTGGCTACCATTGTAGAAAGGGTTAACCTACAGGTTGAGTGGTGGAGTGAATGTCTCTTTTCTGAAGACCAACCTACAGAAGTTTACAAAGAAAATTATTCCTTGAAGTCTAGACACGAGGTAATAACATCTTTTGTCTACCACCGTAAAGGGCATCATTTAACATGTAAAGGAGCTATAATCTGTATCAATGGAGGGATTACCCACATCTATAGAACTTATTTAGAATAGTCAAATAAACTGTATTGTTCTAAATACATCAGTATGTAATAATTTATAGTTGCAAAACACTTCTATATACATTTTCTCCCTTGGTCTTTACAATAGCCCCAAGATAAATATTATTATTCTCTATTTTACACATAGATTAGAACAAGTATATGTGTGGATGTATATATGAGTATACTTGTGTGTATGTGGGTGTGAGTGTGTGTACAGGAAATCCATGCTTTAGGCAATAGACTAATTTAGGTATCTAGAGGCATGTAAGATATCACACATGGGAAAATTCTTGGACTTCATTAATCTACTCTCTTCCACTTCACCAAAAACAAAAAAAAAAGATGACTAAGAAAACATTAACAGCTACCAACCTATATGTCCTCTCCTTACCTACACAAAATACATCTTTATTAGAGATATCTGTATGTGAATTAAGGATATGGTCAAGGAAGGCATTAGTAAATAAACAGGCTTTCACAAATAATATTTAACAATGGACCACATCTTTACCATCACAAATTGACTTAAAGATGTGACGACTTTAATTTCCTATTGTGCTCCTTGTCAGCTGTGAAAAAGCACTGGACTCCATAAAACAAAATATCACCTTCTATGCTCTTTTGCAACCAGGTATCAATATATATTGAGATCATTTAATATGTCTTGGAAGATATAACAATAAAAATAACCTTGTTCCGTGACCTTCTGACAATAAACATCAGGTGAAGCATAAAATGAGGAAAGGAATACTTGCCAAAAGTATTTGTCATTGTGATGAAGGGGATCCAGCACAGCACCAGGTCAAGAAAATTCCCTGCATGGTGGAGGCTTCCAGATGCTCCTGTTTGCAAATGGCATTGTGTTGATTATGTCAAGCCCCAAGAACTGCAGAGCCTTCTGGAAGAAATCTGTATAATCATTCCAAGGCATTTAGTCCATCCCCATAGGAAAGACCAAATGGATGAAGAGTGTCTCTTGCCTAGATTCCAACATAAATCAGAATAGACACTATTAGTATTATCCAGCAGTATGTGTATCTGGGACAGACAAATAGAATATCAGTTGAGTCCAGAGTTGGAAAGAGAAGAGTAGGCTCTCTTACAACACTTTTACTTACTCCAGGCTTCCCATAACAGCAAATGCCTAGCTTTTCAATACAGACTAACCACTTCCTTCAAAGGACAAAAGATGCACACCACAAAGAAGTCAATGGAAAGAAACAGGATGTATGTGAACAGACATTATGCAACATATAACAATAAGATAGGAGTGAAGTATGGCATCAGTAAATTTTATGACAAAAAGAAAAGATGGATTAGTCACATGGTGAAAACAAGAAATGACAGGGATGGACAGAGTGCTCCACTGGTACTCTCATGATAATTAGGACAGAGAAAGAGATGCCTCCAGCATATTGATTGGATTACCCCACTCCTACCCCATTCAGACTTTTGGGAGGGGATGAAGAAATGACCCAGAAGGAGGGATGAGCATGGATAAATCATGATCAATATCACTAGAAGAAACTTCAGAATCATTAAGATTATGGATCTATTGGAGTATTTATGAGAATTTATAAATATGAGGATTTATAGATGAGGAAACTGAGTGATTTAACCAAGGTCATCCATTTAATAATTGTCATTAGAACTCAAATCCAGGTTTTCTGATTTGAGTTTTTGCAGAATTCTTTCCAGGACAGCACTCAGTCCAACTTCTTGTAAGCAGGAAACTGCCATAAAATCAGCCAACAAGTATTTTTTAGGTTAAATAGCATTTATTGATGGCTTTTGTTTTATGTCATTTAAATTTTTCCCTGTATCTCTCCCATCCTCTCTTCTAGAGAACCATCCCTTAGACCAAAGAACTTAAAAAAAGAAAAGAAAAATTCAGCAAAACATTTTCTCCCAAAATCTGACATTCAATGTGTCATACACATAGACTATCCCCCCCAAACCCTTTTCTACAAAGGAATGGAGATACCTTATATTTCTGTAAGCCAAACTTATTTTTTGTAATTTTGCAGCATTCTTTTTTTTATTGTTTTGTGGTTGTTCTTTCCATTTATATTGTTTATATCATTGTATGCATTATTTTCTTGGCTCTGTTTGCCTCACTTTATGTCAGTTCACAAGTCTTTCCATATTTCCCTGTACTCATCATCTCTCTTATTTCTTACATCACACTAATGTTCCATTACATTCACGTGCCACAATTTGTTTAACCACTCCCCAGTCAATGACACCTACTTTGTTTCACTGCCACAAAAAGTACTGCTATAAATATTTTTTACATGTGCAACTTTGCATTTTGTCAGTGTCTTCCTTCAGCTAGCACTTAGGAAGCACCTAATATGTGTCAAGCACTCTTCTAAGTTCTGGGGATAAAAATACAAAGAGACAGTCTTTACCTCAAGGACCTGATATTCTATGGGTTGTGGGTAGAAAGATACCACATCCCCAGCTAAGCCATGCTTCATCCATGGAGACTGGAGAGTGGGGGTGGGGGAAGGACATAGTATATCTTTGATTTCATTGGCATAGGGAGCTCCCAGTGTAGAAATTTTCTTTGCCAATTCAGATCTGTACCTGCTCTATGTAATCTTAGAAGTAATGTTCTTTGTCCAAGGTCATATAATCAGTATGTATCAGAAGTGGGACTTTGAACCTACACCTTCCTGAGTCCAAGATTGACTCTCTATCCGCTATACTATTCCATCTTTCTTGTGAATCTAGCATTACTAACTTAATTTTATCTGTCATCAACTTTATTGTTTCCGAATCACAGAAATGAAGACTGAAAAATAGGTAAATAAAACCAATTTCAAAAAAATAGAAATATTAAGACTATAAATGAGAATAAGATGTAGAAATAGATAGTTAAAATACACTATCTATATGCATGGGTGGAAGGAAGATTTGGTCTCCTCTCACCTCA
The DNA here is from genome assembly GCA_023548195.1 of Bettongia penicillata ogilbyi. NCBI lineage: Eukaryota > Metazoa > Chordata > Mammalia > Diprotodontia > Potoroidae > Bettongia > Bettongia penicillata. The sequence goes on along the minus strand of JAJHZJ010000287.1, from coordinate 2,428,310 downwards.
CTTGATGTAGTCATCTGATGTAATCACAAATGATGAAGTGTTAATGTGTTAACATGGTATGAATATCCAGTTATCTCTTTATGAAGTTTGAATACCTCTCTCTCTCTCTCTCTCTCTCTCTCTCTCTCTCTCTCTCTCTCTCTCTCTCTCTCTCTCTCTCTCTCTGTCTCTCTCTCTCTCTCTCTCTCTCTCTCTCTCTCTCTCTCTCTGTCTCTCTCTTGCTCTCTCTCACGCGCTCTCTCTCTCTGTCTCAGTCAGAAGTAGCAAATCATTAGATGGATAATGTTTGGCTATGACCCTGGGTGACCTTTTTAAAAGACAGTTCAATCAGTTTGAGTCAGTCAAAGAGGGAGTTAAGTGCTGGGAAAGAACACAATTTTTTGCCTCTTGCTGGAGGAGGAGGGAACTTTCTCTCTTCACCGCCCCCCAACTGTACATGGCATCTAGCAGTGGAATTACTATACTTACTCAAAAGGAAACACCCTATTCAACAGTCAGAGAATTGGTTTGGGACATGGTTGATGGAAAGCACTCTCTCCTGAGAGACTTGAGTACAGAAAGTCAGTCACTTGAGATGGAAGCAGCTTCAAGGAACATGACCTCTGGCAACAAAGATGAGAGCTGGGTATGGACTCAAGAGAGAGAGTTAGACTTGGCAACAGAATGAGCTACAGAAGGGATGGGTAGCCTTGGTCACATGTATTCATTGTACATGTGCTGATCACTACCCCTATACTCTGTGCCCATTATTTTCAAGAGTGAATGCCATAGATATTAGTGGGAAAGTTTGCCATAGGTTTGTTTGAGGGGCAGGAGGAGGGGAGAGGAAGGTTCTTAGTATTCTTACTATGTCTTCGATTTGAGCAAATTGTACCTACTGGCTGCCGCTTAATGGGAAGCATTCTAAGGGTCGGTAGGAGATAGACCTCATGAGCTATTTTCTTTTAAGCTAAACTTTTAGACTTTAATGTCTTACAGAACCAAGTAGCCATCCTTTGGGTGACCCAACCTACTTGCAAGTTAGGGTGAATAGCCCAAGGGAAAGCTGCAAGTGATAAGGGTGATAGAGGTGAAAACAAACTACTGTATGATGTTAGAAATGGGAAAATCATTACTATCAAGATATATTAAGGTTTATGGAAGAGGTTTTAAGTGAGGTTTTAAAGGCATTTGAGTGAGTTTTTAAAAGACGGGTAGAAATAAAAGAGATGAAAGAGAGAATTAAAGATATTTTGGACATAGGAAATAATATGATATTATTCAAGACCTAATAAGGGCAGGAAATTACATTGGGGGGAGGGGTAGTAAATACTCTAATTTGGCTGGAATATAGCATTGGAGTTATGTGGCATGAAAGTAGCATGAGATAAATCTGGAAAGAAGGGAAGGTCAGATTGTAGAGGGCCTTCAATTTCGGAGAAGGGATTGTGAACCTGACTGGGTAAGTAGCAGAAAGCTACTGAAGTTTCTTAGCTGAGGAGTGATAGCCTCAGATCCTAACGAGGATAATTATCCTGGCAATGGTATGTAATGGTTGGATTATCCGTGCTGTTCTGAGTAATATGGAAGATACAAATAAACATGATGTGGTCTCTGTCAAGAAGAAACTTACGAGCTAGTCATATAACTTAATTAGTTTATTAGTAACATTGGAGATGTGGCATATACAATCATTTTATGGAGTTATGGGAATAAGAGCTGGCAGTAGCTATAGAGATTATCTAGTAAAACCCTACCATTTTATAGATTTGATTTATCAGTTCAACAAATCTTTCCTTCACTTCTCCAAAAGGAGACAGTGGTTTAAAGTAGAAGAAAACGTAAGAGGCTATTTAGTCCAATTCAACTTCATTTTACAGATGAATAGTTTTTTTAAAAAGCTTGGAAAGGTTAAGGAAGTTGTGCAGTATTATACAGCTAATGTCAGAGGTAGAATTTAAAGTCAGGTCTTCCTTACTTCATTGAGATGCAGCACTCTGTCCACTGTCACATTGCCTTTAAGTCATAAATACAAAAGAGATTTTCATTTTAAAGGCAACAAAGAAACACAACTGGATCTTGATTTGAAGTATATGCAATTCATTTGCTAAAACTGTTTAGATATCATTGACAAAGCCATATCAGAAGTAAAAAGGAGATTGTTATTTCAAGTAAATGATAAAATGGCATTGGACCTGGAGGTAGTGGATTGTTATAATCATATTGTAAAACTAATGAGTTGGATGCTTATTAAATTTGCTTAATTTGGAGGAAATCCAGACTTATTGGTGAACCAAATGTCACAGACAGTTTAGAAAGTAGTACATCTCATTTCCAGCATCATTTTGTCTTCTAACCTCATGTCAATTTCCTAGTTTGAAATGCCTGGATATACCATGTGACTTCCACCAGCTCTCTTTAAAATCCTGTTCCATGAACAATCTTAGCTATATTGTAACCCTTCTTTACATTTTGAAGACAGGTTTACTTGTACATACAGACTTTAACTATTTCACCATTCCATTTCCAAATTGCATTCTATATCAATTTTAAAGCATATCGTTGTTTTACTTGTGAAGTTCAAGTCTTCCAAAGCAATGAAACAGTTTTAAATAATACAGGTAAATATCTTCATTGTAACTTTAGATATAGTATCATTCAGTTACAAGACCAAATGTATTAAACTTGTATACTTGGTAGAAGAGTTTGACTAACACAGACTTTATGTGAAAATGATACATTTAAATAGCTTACTAAAGTGGAACGATTTGTATCTTCTCTGTTTTTCTTGACCAGATTTTCAACCCACAGTAAACTTTTCCTCCTCTGAATTTCAAGAGTACTTATTGCTTGGTACTTCTCACCTGCACTTACCATGTGCTGACTTTTTTGGTTTTGTCTCAATAGTTGACCCAAAGAGAATGCAAAAGATTAATCATCCAAACTATGAGTAGCCCGACAGTCAGTACTGTAGGCATAAGGAGGCAGTAGCATATTTCTAGTTGTGACTAGTTTCCATGTGATACCTTGAAACAGATGTGTCAAAAAGCCACCTACTCCTGAGTTAGCCAGAACCAGTTTAAAACACAATTGGAAAACATTTAACAAAATAGATAAAAGGACACAGATAATTGTAATATGTGGTTTTCCAAGTCAGTATGCTGCAACAGGTATCCTTATGTATGGTTTCTTGACCTACATTTCTGTTTGAGTTGACCAGTGACTTAAAAGAATGAGTTGCCTAGGAAACAAATGTATGTATATGCGTGTGTGTGTGTGTGTGTGTGTGTGTGTGTGTGTATGTATTGACTGCTGCATCATATGTGACCCATAAAAAGTTAAAGGACCCCCTTTGGGTAGATCCCCTTTAGAAGATGGGCATGGAGAAGACTCCCATAGGATTATCAATGGGTTATGGTATATTGAGGAAGTGCCTATTTGATAGGAAAAACATTGATGCTAGATCAGAGAGTCCATGGTCAGATCCCACTTCTGCCATTTACCTACCTGACCCTAGGCTTAATCTCCCTGAGCCACATTTTTCTCATCTGTAAAATGAAGGTATCCTCTGAGGCCCTTCCAGCTATAGAGCTATGATCTTAGAGTTGTTGAAGTACTAGATTGATTTTAGTTAATTTTCTTTCTTCTTTAAAAATTTTATTTATTTTATTCTAAACTGAAGAAATAAAACAAGCACTTCCTTAACATAGTATAATGAGGTGGGGGGAAGATGGTTTGTATGAAACTACAAATCTATTTTGTACAACTTGCCCTATTCCTTTTAAATATATAATGAAGTTATCATGTAACTTTTTTTTCTCCTTTTTTCATCTCCTCTTTCCCCCCAGAAGTGGCTACATTAGACACAAATATGCATGTATATATGTGTGAGTGTGTGTTTTTTATATTTATATGTGTATTTTATTTATGTGTATTATATGTGTATTATATTTATATGTGTATTTTATACATACTTTATCAGTTCTTTCTCTGAATGTAGATAGTTTCTTCTTTCTTATGTCCTTTGGGTTTTTATAATAGACAAAATGACTTAATCATTTAACTTTTCCACCTTGATTGTAAGCCCTTTGAGGTCAATGAACCCATCTTTAGGTTTCTTTTTTATTCACACCACATTGCACATAGGGTATGTGTGTGTCTTTGTGTCTGTGTGTGCATATATACATACATGTACATATATGCACCCACATGTGTGTATACTTAGACATATACATAATAAAACCCAGGCTTCTCTGGGCATGCTTAGATCGCCAAACGGAGGTGCCCCACAAGCCTTTGGAACATGTCCAGATTACATAATAGGAGGCTTCTGCATCTTTTGCCTCATGGGTGGGTATGGCCTCCTTTGACTGGCCACATAACCAAAACAAGTGGCATCCTTAAAACTGTTGAGACTGAGATGGTCACTCTTTGATGTGCTTTTCTGCTTGTACTCCTTCCTGCTGTGTCCAGAGAGTGAAGATCACAGTACCCCCAGTAGCACAGATACCATGAACTGAATTGCAGAGAGGGTATCTTTTCTCCTTTCCATTTCAGGTCCCAGGACCTTTGAGCTAGGATTTTAGGTGAGATGCCTGGCAGCTAGCCTGGCAGGAAAGCCAGGGATTGAGCCTGAGGAAGGGTGGTTTGGACTTGAAATTTAGGACTATGCTGTAAAGGAACCATGATCCTAATCCCCTTTCCCTCCCCAGAGACTAAGGTGGATAGGGGAGAGGGAATTATTCCTCCCACACATTGGGGGGGGGGAGGGTAGGGGGTTGTAAGCTTATATTTTTGTGATTATACCTTTTGAAGTAAGTATTTTTTTTGGAAAAGTTAATGGTAAATGGAACTGAAGTGCAAAGGGCACCCCTCCTTCCTACACTTGGGGGAACACCATCTGTCTGAGCTGGAGCCATTTGTAGGGACCCAAACCTTTTTAAGGGAACCTGAGAACGCTGGGGGAGGATTGAAATGTAACCTACCTGGCCTTCCAGTAGGACTACAGTAGTCTGCTAGTTTATACACATATAACACATATATGCAATAGCTCCCTTTAATTTCTCTCTTTTTATACATTCATGCTTATATACATACATGTCTGTATATATAAATACACATACATGCATGTGTGTATGTGTGTCTGTGCATACATACATAATGCATACATATCTATGAGAGTTCAAGAGAGAGAACGAGTAGGGTAGACTCACTTCTCTAGGCCTAGTTCTTGTCCCTATAATTGACTGAGAGGTAGCATGGTAGTGGAGAAGGAGCTGGTTTTGGTATTGGTATTGGTTCTGGGAAGAACAGGGCTCAAGATCAGTTACAGTGTTAGAACATGAAGCTGCAAACAAACTACTGGTCTGAATGGATATAGGAAATTGTTCATGTCATTTCATTGGCACAGGGGAAATGCCATCCACTGTACTCCTCAACTCCTCTGCAACTTAGGGAATCTCAGTGCTGCCTGGAGAACTTGTGACTTGCCTAGGGTCACACAACCACATATGTGTCAAAAAAGAGGCAAGGTTTGAACTCGGGTCTCTGTGACTCCGGCGACCAGCTTGCTATCCTCTGCGCCATGTTGCCTCTCAGAGTTAGCAGAGACTTTAGTCCTCTTGCAGCTGCTGTCTTGAGGATCTTCCTTCTACTGAACTGAAATTGGCTTCTTTTTAACTTGTTCTCATTTGGCCCCGGTTCTATCTGTAGAAACAAAACCAATTAAATCTTGTTTCTTATCTACATAACAGCTTTCAGATTTTTGAGTACAGAGGTAATGTCCACCCTAAGTAATTTTTTCTCCCCCTTCAAACTTTCCAGATCTTTCCACTACCTCATATGCAATGGTTTAAAATCTCTTTACCATCTCTGTCATTCTCTTTCTGGGAACACTCAAGCATATCTAGCCTCTTAAAATATAGTACCAAGAATTTACCTCAGATGAAGTCCTTCTGTTGTGGAGTTCATTGAAACTGTCATCATTGTCCTTCATTTGGATCTTATAATACTACTGAAGTAGATTTTATTAGAGCTGGGCATTGTATTCCCCACTTATATAACCTAAAATGCTCCTTCATTTTGTATTTTGCAAAGCTGATTTAAAAAAAAAAACTAAGTGTATAAGGTTTTAAATATACATATATATCTATATCCACCTACCCATATCTATCTATATACATATGTATATGTTGCCCATCATTCCATTGTGTTAAGATGTGTATTCTGATTCTGTCAGAATATTAGGTATCCCAGCAAATTAGCTATCCCACCAGGCTAATGTCACACACAAGTTTCAGAAGGCATATGGAAGTCATTGAAATGTTTTGAATAGAAGGGTGACATGATCATATCTAAGAACAATGAAGATAAGTTTGACAGCTGTGTGAAATAGGAATTGAAAGAGGGAAGAGAATGCATACGAGAGGACCTAGTTGCAGCAGTCCAGTTGGATAGTAATTATGCACTTGTAGTGATGGGAGCACAAAGAAGGATAATTTGAAATAGACAGGAGAAGAATTGTCAAGGTGTCATCAACAGCATTTCATATCCGAATAGATGTAGGAAGTGAGGGAGAAGGAAGAGTCAAAGAAAGCACCAATACTTTCAGCAACTGGCTCAAAGAATGATGGGACCAATGACAGAAATAGAGAATTCAGGACAGTGAGCAAGGTGAGAGAAAAGAAAATAAGGCCATTTTGGACACATTTGATCTAAGGTGCTGGTGGTGCATCTAGGTAAAGATGGATGAGTTCAGGCAACTGGAGATGTGGGTCTGAATCTTGGAACAATGATCAGGGCTAAAGATGTCAGTCTGGGAGTCAGCTGCTTAGAGGTCCCTGGATACTGAAGGAGATTACCAAGTGTGACAGGAGCAATATTTGCTTCATGTAGGTTGCACTCATTTCTCTACACTTCAGAGAAATTGTCCCCAGACTTAATTGGTCTGGGGGACTAAGACTCAAGCCACTGACATGGTTTTCTGGCCACCTGGGGCATAAAAGACCCAGTCTAAGTAGAGGAAGCACTCCTCAGGTTTCACAGAATCATCCCTGCTGTTTCAGTTACCACGTCTTTCTGACCCATTGCTACCATTACTCGATAAATGTGGAGGCAGACAGAAGCTGTATCCACCTAAACCAGGATTATACCATTATTGAATCACCTTTTAATTTTTAAGTAAGCTTCTTTTTATTGTGTGTTAATGTGTCTATGAGAGTTTCATTTCATTCCATGCCTTAGCCTGAACTGCTAGATTGGTTTGATTTAGACCTGAACACCAAGGTCAAAGAGTATAGAGAGAGAACAGAAAAAGTTCAAGGACCAAATTTTAAGTGAAGGAGTTGCAAAGGGAAGGGGGAGCCAAAGAAGGAAAAATTATAGAAGTAGAAAATCAAGAGAGTCTAATCTTCTGGAACCTAAGGAAGAGACGGTATCTAGAAGGAAAGGGTGACCAGCAGTGTGAAATGCTACCAATAAATCAGAGAATGAATATGGAGAAAGGTTTTGAATATGGCAATAAGACAGTTATTGGTGACCTCTGAGAAGGCTATTTCAATCACATGGTAGAGCAGGAAGTCTGTGGGATTTGAGAAGTGAGTGATGAGAAAGTAGAAGCGTTGATTGTAGACTAGGCTTATTTTTTTTTAAGTTTGGGGATAAAAGAGAAGAAAAAGATGAGATTAAAGCAGATAGAAAATTGATGATCACGGGTTTGAGGAGACCTGTGCATATTTGTAGGGAGATAAGGAGCCACTGAAAAGATAATTGTCCTTCTTTCTCAAAGAGAGTGAAGTCACTATGTTAGAGTCAAGCTGCAATGTGTCTGACCGTGTCTGATCAGACCAACATGAGCTTAGAATGTTCTACCACAGATCAGACACAAATAGTCTATGTGCAAATTTGAAATGGATTCCCTAACTGTGCATCTCACTTTTCTTTTGAGCTACTTCAGTTCCACTTTGCTCAGCCCCTTCTCTTATGAGAGCATGCCATGCTGAGCAGTTCTGTGCCAGTGTCTTCCATGTCACACAATCAATTACAAAGTTCTTAAGAGAGACCTTGAGAGTGTCTTTGTGTTGCATCTTCTGACCACCATGTGAGCACATGTGATGTGTGAGTTTCTCAAGGTAGTGGATTCAGTGTCGAGCCTAGTGTCAGAAAGATGTCTCTTCCTAAGTTCAAATCTGGCCTCAGACACTTATACCTGTGTGACCATGTGCAAATCACTTAACTATGTTTACCTCAATTCCTCATCTGTAAAATGAGCTGGAGAAGAAAAGGACTTCTGTAATGAAAAGATAGACTGAAGGTACATTTTAAGGACTAAATTGATAAAACTAGGTTTTGAGGGAGTTAGCATGGGATGGGATCAATAAAATGGCACAGGGACATTAATAAAAAGCAGTAGGGATAATTTTATCTTCAGAAGTAGAAGAACGTAATCAGAAAACTTCTCAAAATCTTCATTTTTTAAAAGTTTTTTGCAATTCTTTTTTTTTGAAATTTTGAGGGGTGCTATAAGGAAATTGAAGATCTAATGTCAGATGTCCTGGTTCTTTTCATGAAGAGTAAGCTTATCTATTGCAGGTGTAGGTAAGTGATGTCACTGATGTTGGGGGTTTGAGGAACTAGAACTGGGTTTGAAATGGTCATTATGGGGAACTAGAGAACTACTAAAGCCAGACAAGGAAGCACACATTTAATAAATGTTTACTATATATGTCAGGGCACTGTGTTGGATTGCCAAATGGCAGTAAGGCTCCACCCAGTCCACTGTTAAAAGTTGCGTATGGCTAGCTTTGAGAAGAGAAGACTAAGGAGAAATATGTCAGTGTGTTGAAAATACAACAGTAACCTCGAGACTTGAGATTTTCTCTTCATTTCAAGTGGCCAAGATGGATGGCCACTTTGTAGGAGAAAAATTCCTATTTTATGTACTTGAAGACCTCTAAGGTACCTTTTAACTCAGGAATCTTATGATTCTGTGATGGCCTCAAAGCCTAGTGGTAGTAGTGTTATGTAGTGTTACGTACTATGTAGTGTTACAGAGAATATATTAGATTACAGGGATCTTAGCCTGATAACCATACCGCTCCCAACCTGGTGTCCCAGGAGAGATCTCAAGGGGGTCTATAAACTTGAATGGGAAAAATTAGATCTTTATTTTTACTAACATCTAATTTAAATTTAGCATTTTCTTTAATAACTTACAAGTATTATTCTGAGGAGTCCATAGGCTTTACTAGACTACCAAAGGGATCCATGATGCAGAGAGAGAGAGATAGATTAAAAATCCCTGCTACAGAGGCAAAAAACAATAAACATAATGACTACAGCAATGTAAATGGAAAAAAAAAACCCACCAACACGCATACACAAGAATCAAAAGTGAATGATGCATTATTTAAAAAAAAATATGCCTCAAAAGAAGGGATATGAGAAGACACTCCAAACCTATCCCTTTTGCAGATGTGGAAAGTCCACAAGTATTGCACATTGCATATATTTTAAGACTTTTCAAAGTCCTGACTTTCCCTCTTTTTCTTTCTTTTTTTGTCTTTAAAAATACCTTTTATCATAGGAGATGGCTCTCTAGGAGGGTTGAGGAAGGATACTGGGGGAATTGATAATGTAAAAAATAAGACATCAATAAAATTCATTTCAAATAAAATTTAGTTATAGAAATGAAAAGAACCACTATAGTATATGTGCCACTATAAACTATATATTCCATGTTACATATACATATACACTATACATGTGTATGTATATATGTATACGTGGCATGTATATCTACATATATACATATGTCTACATTTACCTGTTCTAATTTTGGCCTAATAATTAACCCCAAGAAAACACAGGTGCTCCATTAGCCACCACCAAACCATCCATATATGGAACCATCGGTTACAATAAATAGAGAAGTTCTGAATGCTGTGGATAAGTTCACTTACTTTTTAGTGTACTTTCCAGGGATGTACACATTGACAATGAGGTTGATGCATGCATTGCAAGAGCTAACTCAGTGTTTGGGAGACTCTGAGTTAGTTTGGGAGAGAAGAGGTATTGGACTGACTACCAAACTGAAGGTCTACAGAGCCATTGTGCTGACCTCATTGTTGTATGTTTGTGAAACATGGACAGTCTACCAACGCCATGCCAAGAAACTGAATCACTTCCATTTGAACTGTCTTAGGAAAATTCTGAGGATCATCTGGCAGGATAAGATACCAGACACTGAAGTCCTTGCTTGAACTGAACTGCCAAGTATTCAAACTATACTTCAGAGAACGCAACTCTGATGGACTGACCATGTTGTTCAAATGCAAAATATACACTTGCCTAAAAGACAAGGAGAACTCACATGGGGCAGGCGATCACATGATGGTCAGAAGAAGCAATACAAGGACACTCTCAAGGTCTCTCTCAAGAACTTTAGATTTGACTGTGCAACATGGGAGACACTGGCAAAGGACTGCTCAGCATGGCGTGCCCACATCAGAAAGGGTGCTGTGCTCTATGAACAAAGCAGAGTTGAGACAGCACAGAGTAAATGTAGGATGTGCAAATTTGGAGTATCCACCCCAAATATTCACACAGACAATCTGTGCCTAATCTGTGGTAGAGCATTCTGAACTCATGGTGGTCTGATCAGCCACAGTCGGACACACTGAAGCTTCACTTCATCATGGTGATGTCATTTTGGTTCTCTTCAAGAACAAAGGACAACAACCAACGAACATATACATAGATGTCTACATTTACATATACACATATAATAATCATTATTTTCAAAAGTCTTTATTAAGTCCAAGGGAGGAATTTCATTTTATAGATACCCCTTTTCCAAGTAACTGTTCAAAATTTAGCCAGTGTACATATAAATAAACATACATACAGATATAATAGAATTGAGCACAAGTGACCTGGCTTGCAGTCTTTTCACCTCCACTCTTACCATAATTAACTGGGGCCTCAATATCCGTGTTGATGACATGAGGAGTATGGTAGTTTTTCCCAGGGATCATTTAAGATATTATTATATATAAGCAGAAGGTCAGCATGCCTATAGAAAAGAACAGCCCTCACATCACAGTGGCCCATTCTTAAGGATCAAAGAAAGCAACTAGTAACTAGATAAAAATCAAAGCCACCAGTCCACAAGGTAATAGATCCAGGGAGCTAGAAAGGAGAACATGGAATGAGTTCAGTAACAGTGGGACCAAAGCCTAGGGTGAAGGAGAGTGAAGGTGAGAAAAATGAAAAATGCAAAGCCAAGCCAGGAGAACAATAAGAAGGTAAGAACATAAAGAAGACTTCAACTGGTGACTATTTTCTTCTTGAAATGAATCATCCCAAGATAACATCATTTTATGGCAGTGTTGTTAACCATACTCTCTCCCACATGTTCAGCTGTAGACATTGCATATGTGGGTTTAGATCCCAGACCTCCACCTAGAACATCTTTCTGGGTCTCTAACTTGTTATTTCATGGAATATCATTGGTGGATGACTTGTATTGTTTGTGTATGCATATTTCTTCTTGCCTGTAGCTTTTCCAATCTACTAGGTGCTGGAGGCAACTCTTATCACCTAGGCAAATCCAAGATCTCTCAGACTACATATTCCTTTTATCTGTCCACAAGTCCACAATGGAGAATTCAGCTCCATTTTCAAGATGAATGAGGATTCCTAATGATGTGGGAATTCTAGGTAGTAGTCCAATGGGAATTACTTATCTGCATAACTGGGAAAGGATTTATTCTAGTCAACCACTTTCCCAGAAGGTCTGGCATTTTGCTGGTTTGGAACAGCCAGAAGGACTTGAACTATGACTGGGAAGGACTTCCTGGAATTGTGATGTAGGTCAGCTTCCCGCATATGTATGTGCTGCTTTGACTCACCATTCATTTAGAGGTGGGGCTAATCAGTCAAGGTGACCTCTGTCTTCCTTAAGCATTTGTCACTGGTTAGAACCACAGCTGGAGGTGTGAGGGTCAGAAAGTATCTGGAATGGAAACCAAGTTTGCATTAAAGGGAGTACTTTCAGTGGATAGATGAATCAAGTTATTTTAATGGAATTCCTCTGTGGGAAACTGAGCAAACCATTAGTTTGGGTAATATTGTGTGTAGCAGCTAAGATGTTGTTTAGGAGTTTGCCTAGTATTTGTTCGTTGTCAATCAGATTATGGGCAAGATGGTATGAATTAATTCTTATCTGTAGAGCATAGAATATTGTAGTTCAAAACATATGAGATAAACTACTGGGGTCCTCAATCACAAGACAAAATAGGTTGGAAAGTGCTATGGAACTAGCTTATTTATTCTAGGAAAAGGTAGAATGAAATGGCAATGAAAGGTCTTGCGTGGGATACTAATGGATAGCGTGTTGAAACTGGAATTAGGGAGACCTATGTTCAAATCCAGCCTCAGGTACTTAATAACTGTATGACTCCTGAGCAAGTTCTTCTTTGTGCTTTTCAATTTCCTCATCTATAAAACAAAAGAGTTGGACTTGATGGCGGGTTCATTTCAGCTCTAAATCTGTGATGCATTTTGATCAGGATGTTTACAACCACCTGAATAAACTTCATGACATCTGGCACAAAGCTTAGGAGGAGTCAGCAGGAGTCACAAGAAACTTGCCAGTTTGACCTTAGTTCTTGGCTTGATCAAAAACCTCGTAGGACTGGACACACTGGTTGTCATAATAGCCACCCAAACTGTCAAGTGATGGCATGCAGAATTTTGAACAGGCTCATATGACCAGTAATGGGAATCTTAAAGTAGAGATGGACACCAACTGTTGAGGCTTTCTGAGGGAGGAGGTATGTGCAGACATAAAAGGAAGCACAGGAGCCCAAAACATCTTGACTCTTCCTCAGGTAACAGAATCATGTCAGCTTAGAGTGTGAACAACTGGGTCCAGCTTCAGGTAATTTGTGCCTGATGGTAGTGATTGGATTTAGTTGGTCTGACCAAGGCTGGGGAGCTGTGAGCTTTATTAGCACCTGCCGAAGATCCAATGAATATCTGAATTTTGGTTTATACAACAGTATTTTCTGAACACTAATTGCTGTCTTGTACAAAATGGCAAAATTATCTAAATAATAAATATTAATAAAAATAAATCTAGTTAAATATATGTGTGGATACTTTTTATATACACTTTGGTGCATATGTATATACATACATGTGTATACATACATGCACACAGAGTATTCCAAAAGTCTTAGAGTAGCTTTAAGCGATTAAAGTTTAAAATTGTACTAAGGCATATTTGGGACACATATATCCTGTGTCTGTGAGTCTGTATGCCTGTGTGCCATTGTGTCTGTACATACATACCACTGGCTTTAATTTTGGTTGAATTGACTCAGCAGTCTGACGGTACTATAGATTTTTTAGAGTTGATATAAAAGATGATGGAGGTACCCTGCTCCTTCAAGGTGCTGTCTCCTTGTCCCAGATATGTCCTTCTTTCCAAGGAGATCTTCCATACAGTATAGCTTTTGTTTGCTGAGGTCAGCCTGTCAGAGAAGGCAAAACATGGGGGGAGGGTGCTGTGAGAGGATTACAACGCACACCTCCCCCACTAGAACATTGGCTATGTCTTTCAAAACATAATTTTATCGTTGTCTTCTGGGTTTTTTTAAAAACAACCTACATTTCTTGTTGTATCCCTGTACCTACCCCTCCCTGAAAGCAATCCTTTATAATAAATAATTTTAAAAGAAGAATTAAGGGATGGGGGAAAGTTCTACTAACCTAACCAACATATTAATAAATTATATGCAGTATTCCACACTTATGGCCTCCATCTCTGTGAAAAAACCATGTAGAGGTATCTTTTCCTTTCACTTCTTTGGAACCAAGCTTGGTAATTATAATTTACAGTACTCTTTAAATGTATATTTCTTTAAATGTATATTTTTATATCTTTTGTTTTTACACCATCTAAATTTCCCCCCATATTCCTCCCTTTTCTCCTCCCAGAAAGCCATCCCTTATAACAAAAAATTTTAACAAAAAAGAAAAAGAGGAAGAAAAAAAAATTAGCAACATTTATCAATACATTGCAAAAATTTGGACATCTATGTTCCAAATCTATGCTCTCCCCACCAGTTCTGCAAAGGCGTGGTGGAGGCATCTTTTTATATCTCTTCTTTGTGGCCAAATTTGTTCTTTGTAATTTTGCAATATTTATTTTCAATTGTTTTATAATTGTCCTATTTATTTCCATTTATTTATTTTATGATTATGTTACTAAATTTCTATTATTTCAATTTTTGTTGTGATTTTGTGATTTTACTGATTTTATTTATTTCACTTTATATCAATTTATGTTTTTCTATGCTTCTCTGTATTCAGCATGTACACAGTATTCCATCATATTTCTGTACCATAACTTGTTTCATCATTTCTAGTTGATAGACATCTATGTTGTTTCTAATTCTTTACTACCACAAAAAAAAGAAAGTTGCTATAAATATTTTGGTACGTATGTTGTCTTTTTGCCATTAACCTTGTTGGGGCAAATGTCAGCAGTGGAATCTCTTGGTTAAAGAGTATAAACATTTTAATTACTTTTTTAAGCATCATTCGAAAACACTTTCCAGAATGGTTGGATAAATTCACAGTTCCAACAATAGTGCATCTGTATGCCCAGTCTTTCCATAATCCTTCCAACTTTAATTATTCTTGTCTTCTGTTATCTTTGACATAGTTGACAGCTTTGGATGTATTGGTCTCTATTATGAAGGGTAAGGGTATAAGATGATCCTGATGGGAGATAAGGGAAAATATCATATGAACTCACTGAATGGACCTTTCTCTTCTGGTATTTCTGGGAATGCTTTGGAGAAATTTCAGGAGATTGGTGACAACTCCTGTGCTGTAACTCATGTGTAGATACCAAGCTGGAGAAATGGAAATCAAGGGAAATGTATGGAATTGTTGGGGCATATATTAGATAGGCAGGTAATAGGACACTTAATATAGGTGACAGTGGCAATGTGAAAGCTACCAAGCTCAGGGAGGAGTTATTACCTCCATTTCATCCTTACCCTCCCCCTTTTCTACCTCTAGCTTTGAGAACTATAATAAAATAATCAACACTTGCCATCTTGGGAGAGAATTGTCGATCAATTACCATGACTCCACTTATAGTCTTGTAAATTCTCCTTCCCTGGCAACAACTAGCTATTTGTGTTTTATTCTTCCTTTAGGATATAAGCTTTTGAAAGAAACTATCTTGCTTCTTGTACTTGTATCCTCAGCACTTTTCACAGTTCCTAGAATGTAGTAAGGAGATGACTGGGATGGAGAGCTGGATGGAATATGAAGTATGAAAGACACATGTAAAGAATGATAATGTTCACAATGATGATGGAAACATGTCCCCATGGTTCCTTGCTCCTTCCTCAGGCAACCAAACCGGTGACTGATTGTTTCTTGAACTGTAGGGGGTACCATTATAATTTTCCACAGTGGTGTTGAGGAACTCACCAATGTCCCTCATTAGGGAGCCATTCTATTATATTTCAAGACATTCTTTATAAAAGAGGAAGTGATCCAGTAGGCGGTCTAATCATTCAAGCATGATGACATGTCTTGGCTCAAGCTGTCATGAGTTCCCATGGGTCTATGAAGTATTTTATTTGTTCACAAAATTCTGGGAGTTCCACTTGCACTATGCATCTGAGATTCTTTCTATGTTGGGACAGGAATGGATTTCTGCCTCATCCTGTTTCCAGTACTACTGCATTATAACTCTATGTATTGTTATCTTATCTTTCTACCATACTGTAAATTCCATGAGGACAGGGACTGCCATCTTTGTATTTTCCTCAGTACCTAAACCAGTGATTTGCACACAGTGAGCACTCACTAAATGTTTGTTGCATTTTTATCATACTCTATCCATTCCCTTCCCACAGGGTTTTTGAGGTTTCCCCAGAATAGGAAATTTTATACACATGCATATATATATAATTATCTATCTATCTATCTATCTATCTATCTATCTATCTATCTATCTATCTATCTATCTATCTATCTATCCTATCCTCCAGTCTCTTGCTGAGGGATCTGCTATGTCATTCTGTTATTGTTAAGGTATATTTTATTCAGTTATGATGGAACAAGATTTTCATGTTCCTAGGTGTAGGAGGAAGTTGGATGGAATGTGTGTTAAGTGTAAGTGGGTGTGAAAGTCAGTCATCCTGGGGGGAGAGTGAGATTCATGTATTCATCTCACCTCACCTTTGCCTCTTGGAACCCCAGCTTTCTTTCAAAGTCTAGTCCAAATTGTTACTTCTTCTAAGGCCTTCCCTGAACCCCGCCAGCTGTTAGTGCCTCCCCCAAATAACTCTGCATTTATTTATACATATTTGTGTTCATATTGTCTCTCATAATAATAATAGCAGGTAATATTTACAAAGCACTATAAGCTTAACAGAGCCTTCTAAAATTATTTTGTCCTCAAAACAGCTGAAAGAAAGGTGCTATTATTACCATCATTTTACAGATGAGGAATCTGAGTAAGAGGTTAAGTAACTTGCCCAGGGTTATGTAGTTAGTAAAGACCCAAGGTAGGATTCAAACTCTGCTCTTCCTAACTCTAAATCCAGCATTCTGTCCATTATGCCACCTGGAATAGAACTTCCTTGAGGGTATCAACTGTTTAATTATTTTCCCTTTGTATCTCTAGAGCCTGGCATATAGTAAAAGTGTCATCATTCTTTTAGCACATACGTCTGCTGTTTGCCTGGCATTATCCCAGGGTTTCAAATGCAAAGCCAAAAATGACAACAGTGAGCAACAATGACAGTGACATTCCCAGTCCTCACAGAGGTTTCAGGCTTTGTGGGGAGAGAGGGAAGCAACATGTGCACAGATAAAGGCCAAATACAAGTAAGGTAAATACACACTGATTTAGATGTGGAAGGCTTTAGCAACTAGGGAATCAGAAAAGGCTTTGTTAGGAGGAAGCACTGAAGGAAGTTTCTTTCGGGGTGCACTGACTTGGTCACATCTTAGACTTTACTCTCTTTTAAATATATTATATCTTTTTCTAATTACATGTAAAAACAATTTTTAACATTCATTTTGTAAAATTTCAAATTCTCAATTCTCTCCCTCCTTGGCTTTCCCCCTTCTTGAGAAGGAAAGCAATTTGATATGGATTATACATGTGTAGTCATGAAAAACATATTCCATATTAGCCATGTTGCAAAAGAAAACAAAGACACCCCCTGAATAAAACATTTATCAATTGGGGAATGGCTCATATTCTTATCAGTTTGACTCAGTTCTCTATATATTTGAGAAATGAGGCCTTTATTAGAGAAACTCCCATAAAAATTTCCCCCCACACCAGTTTTCTGCTTTTCTTTTAATTTTGGCTGCATTGGCTTTGTTTGTACAAAATCTTTTTAATTTAATGTCATCCAAATTATCCATTTTACTTCCTGTAATACTCTGTACCTCTTGTTTGGTCATAGATTCTTCCCTTATCCATAGCATGGTTGATTAATAAATGTTTGTTAAATTGAAAAGAAAAAAAAAAGATCACTACTTATGTGACCTCAGATAATTCAAGATCTCCCTGGGCCCTAGTTTTCTTATCTGTAAAATGAAGGGATGTTAGACTACATAGGTTCTAAGGTCCCTTGCAACTCAGAATCTATAAAATGAGGTCAGACTATATGACCTCTAAGGTCCATTCCAACTCAGTACTTACTATCCTAAACTCTATAATCCCATGATTTAGCACAATTTGATAGGACCACCCTACTAATGGCTGGACTGGTATTTATGGGCACTTGTCAACCAGGCTATGTAGAAACGTTGCAGAGAACCATAGAGAATGGATACTTAAGTCAGTTCTACCCCATACAGACTCAGATATGTGTGACATTGATACAAATATACATGAATAAAATTGTTTTTAAATGTTTATTCTTTTTTTTAAAATGTATTTGTACCTTTTTTTTACATTGTATTTTCCCCAAAATATATCCCTTTCACTTCTTCTACCCAGAGCTATCCCTTGCAGTAAAGGATATGGTATAGTAATAGTCTATTACATCCATATACCACAATTTGGTTATTTCTCAACTGGTGGGCATCTAATCTGTTTGCAGTTTTTTTTCTGCCACAAAATGTGCAGCTTTAAATACCTTTCTAGCTTTGACCTGCCTGGGGTATATGACTAGAAGTTGGATATTTGGGTCAAAGGAAATTGTTATTTTAGGCACTTCCTTAGTCTAATTCCAAAGGTCTTTGAATAACCATTGGGAAATAACTTGGTGGTCTTAGTATAGTTCTTCTTAATAGAAGTGAATTATTATCAACTTGATTGGTTGACTCAAGGATCTTATTAACTTTGAAAACTTCATCGCCCATTAAGATGCTCTGATGAGGTAGGACAAACTACACTGGCAAGTTGCCACAGAGTCCTTAGTTATTAATCTAATAGTTTTCGTTGCTGTAGGTACTAGTTCACCAATGTTTGCTTTCAGATTCAGTGGAAGAAAGGTTCCTTACATTCATTCCCACCTTCATCACCGTGTTGAGAAGATCATAAACTGGGTGTCTCACACTACAGGGTGTCCCAAAAGTCTCAGCTTTAAAGTCTTAGCAGCCTGAAGCTTTAATAGCTGAAAACCTCAGACTTTTGAGACACCCTGTGATTCCTTGATGAGGTGACGATTCCAAAATGATTTTTATTTTAAACCTCCAAACAGGATTCCCGTTCTTGAGGTAAGAGGCTAATAGCTATGATGAGCTACTCCTTCACCTAGTCCCTCAGGCCAGGGAAGGGATTAACTTTAAGGGTTTAAAAAACTCTTCCATGATTTTGATCGGTATATCAGGTTACATATGCAACTTACACTTGCATACCAGTGCACAAAAACATGTACAAGCAAGTTATAATTACTTGATTCCCATACACAACTGGATGTACCTGAAAATTGGCAAGTGCTTTTGTTTGCTTTTAAATTAGGCTCTAAGGAGAAAAAAAAACAGCTTTCACGTGCGATGAAGATAGAAAGGATAGCCCTCCCATCCTCCAATTCTTTGAAACAAAACATTTTTCCTCATGGTTAGTCAAATGTTTAATTCCTGACTCTTTATCAAAATAAAATAAATGTGCCTGCATATGTCTATTTTTGTCTTCAAGTTATGAGGACATTAGTATATAGCTTTTCTCTTGCTGTAACTCCTGAGAAGTAGCAAGAAGTCTAAAACTAGAGTTTTATTCCAAAAGGGGATGCAGGTGGGGACAGGGTGGAGAAGCACACCTGTATTTAGGTTCTCTGAATGTCTGGCACCAGACTCCTGAAAATTTAACTCTTTAGTCAATGAGAATGGTATTTTGACCAAGGAAGAGACATTTGGCAAGCTGGGGCTTGTTTAATGCAGCAGCTCATTGAAGGATTTCTCTGAAGAGATTCCAGATTTTCTGAAACACCTGTGTGAATCATTCAGCTTTCCCTCAATGTATCTAAAAAAAAATGCGGCATTTAAGAAATCCAGCCCACTGACTCTCTTTTGTATTTTATAAAGGATTCCATGTTAAGATGGTGAAGATTCAGTGAGAGAGGGATCTGTCTCTTGTCCTGGCCTCTGTCCCAGTTTGGGTGTCCACTGGTGTCAACCTATTCGCAGGATTTAGAGCTGGCAGGGACTTCAGAGGTCATCCATTTCAACCTTTCTGTCTAACAAACTGAGGGAAAATGTAGACTAGAAATAGAGGTTAGGTAACGTGCCCAATGTTATTCAAATAATAAGTAGCAGAGTCAGGATTCCGGTTCCAGTCATTTAATTTCAAATCCAAACCAGCGTCTAGGCCTCAAGATTGCTCTCCTTCAAATTCCCTTCAATTTCTCCCCAACTTTTCCATATTCAACCTCTGGCCTGCTTCATTAGTCCAAGAACCTTCAAATCACCTACACAACTTTCTTCACCTTCTTAAATGACTCTTCCTCTTGGGTGGTTCCTCCCACAGTCTTCTCTCACTGAAGCAGGAAGTAGCTATGTCAGAAGCTCACTCTCTTTCATAAATGAGCAGATGGAAAGTGCCCGTTCTGTGAGCTGAGACATCGAAGTATCCTTGAGAATTCAATGGGTAAATTGCATTGGAACTGGACCATTATCACAGATGCAGCTGTTGTCTATATGTAACATTCATAGGCTCACAGGCTCAGAGCCAGGGTCCTAACCTGCAATCTGAATTGTGTATATACATATATATATGTGTGTATATATGTAGCCATATTTCAACACAATTGGTTTCCTTGGTAATCCTCTGTGTCTTGTTGTATGCATTTAAAATATGATACAGAGAAAGAGTCCATAGGGTTCCCCAGACTGCTTCTGAGTTGCCATATCATGTCCTTTCTACACCTAATTCATCTCTGATGCCTGTCCTCTTCTCTCTACTCATACAGCCACCTCTGTGGTTCAAACCCTCATCAACTCTTGCATGGACTATTGCCATATCTCATAATTGGTATCCCTGCCTTAATTCCCACCCCCAAGCACACATGTGTACACACACACACACACACACACAATCCTCCATACAGTTGACAAAGTGATTGTACTAGTATTTAGATCTAACCATGTCAGCACCCTTCCTCAAGTGACTTCCTGTTATTTTCAAGATCAAATATAAAATCCTTTGTTTGATATTTAAAGCTCCTCATAATATGCCCCTTGCCTATTTTTTCAGGCTTCTCATACTCTATTCTGTTTTGCACTTTCTATTATCCAGACTGGTCTGCTTGCTGTTCTTTTACATAATACCCCATCTTCCATCTTTGGACCATTGCCCTGGCTTCCCTCAAATCCTGCCTTCTGCAGGAGAGCCTTTCTTGTCCTCTTGACTATTACATTCTTCTCTAATCTGCTCTGGATATATGTTATATGTTGAATATACTTATTCATATATTATACTGCAAGCTAGAATACAAGGTCCTTGAAGGTAGAGACTTTTTTGCTTTTCTTTGTATCTCTATTGCTTGAGTAACTAAGGGGCACATTGAACAGATTGCTAGGCCTAGACTGAAGATCTGAGTTCAAACCCAGCCTTAGACACTTCCTAGCTGTGTTACCTTGGGCAAATTGCTTGACCTGTCTGCCTCAGTTTCCTCTACTGTGAAATGGGAATATTAGTAGCACCTGTCTGGTACAGTTGTTTTCAAGATCGAATGAGATAATATTTGTAAAGCACTTAGTCCAGTGCCTGGCACATAGAAAGTGTATAATAGATGCTTATCCCCTTCCCTGACTTAACATAGCTATTGACATGTAGTAAGTAGTTAATGTTTTTTGACTGATGGATAGATGAATTGGAAGATGGAAGGCTGGAGGATTGTTACACAGAGGAGAACAGAAAAGAAAAGGACAGCTAAATATTTAGAGTTTAAAAACATATTTGAAGGAGGAGGGAGGTATGCTTAAGAGGAGGGAGCTGGATGCTCTGAGGAGGCAGCTGCTTGTTGAATAAAGAATAATAAAGTAGTGCTACAGCTCTTAGTTAAGAGCTAATCCAGTAAGAGGCAGAGAAAGAATCAGAGCAGTAGTTGGTGATTGCCTGCTCAGGGGTACTGAGGCAGCTATTTGTTAACCTGATGACAATAATAGAGAGGTTTATTGTTTTCCTGGGGTAAGTATCTAAGATATAACAGAGAACCTCCTAAGACTTATCAAAACTTATGTCAATTACCTACTTCCATGCTTCCCAGGGGCACAAATGACAGTGCCTGAAGGAACCTGGAAAGTATTACCAATGACTATGAAGTCTTGAGCAAGAAACTGAAGACCAATGAGGCACAACGTGTCTTTTCCTCACTGTTGTCCATTCAAGGTGAAAGATGAAAAATTGATTTGGCAGGTGTATAGCTTGCTAAGAGTGTGGTATCTGAGAAACGGGATTTGAGCATCTGCACCACAGCTTAAATAAAATAAAGTAGGCATGGCAGGTTCCATTGGCATTGATGGAATGGATCTAACAAAGGTTAAAAATGCATTTGCCAAGTATCTTACAAATCTAATTAAAAGGACATTAAGTTGAAAAAAAAGAGAAGACTGTGTGTGCATATATCTACATCTATCACAGCTTTATCTATATCTGTCTATATAGATTGTATAGCCTAATCTAGATACCATAGAGAACAGAGGAAAGGGAAAGGGAACAACGATTTATTGTGTCTAATATGTGCCAGGAACTGCACTAAACTCTTTATGATCCTTACAACAGCCCTGAGAGGTGTTACTATGAGAGGCAGACAGATTAAGTGACTGGCTAAAGATTATATGGCTAGTAAGTACATGAGACTGAATTTGCACTCAGGTCTTTCTGACTCCAAACATGGTGTTTGTACCACCTAGTAGCCTTAGCTAACATGAAGGAATAAGAAATAATGGTAAATATCCAGCAATTTGTATTATAGAAGATAAAATCCCCCCAAATGAGCGAGTAGTAAAAATGCTCCTAGATGTCTATAAACAGATGCCCAAAGTTGAAGTAACAAACAAGAGGAACTCAAAATGCAAGAAGGAAAATTTGATCTTGCAGGTATCACTGAGACATGGTAGGATGAAACCGTAACTAGAATATGACTATAGATGAATACACATCTTTCAAAAAAAGGATAGGTAAAAGAGTTGGGGGGGAGGGGAATAACACTGTATATTTTAAAAGCATATTAATGTGAGGAAATCCAGAACCTCAAAGAAGGATGTATGGTGGAGAGCATTTGGATAGAGTTCCATGGAAAACAAAAGAGATTTTTGTCATTGGAGTACAGTACCCACCTGGCCATTCCTCTTCAGGCCGTCCTCAGGTCTTCCTCTATCATGAGTTCTTTATCCTAACCCTTACCTTAGCCCTGGACTTCACACATTGGGAGTACTTTCTGCTCCTGTGGCCTCTCATCGTCATTGGATAACTCATTCCAGAACCTCCATTTAAGGAAGACGCTCAGATCAGCCATGTGGTGTTCCTTTTCAGGTTGCTTATATGCCTTGAGCCCAGTACTTTGTCTCCCCATCCCCTTCCCTTTTCAGCTTCCTTTTATGTATTCTTTACTCCCCCAGTAGAATGTAAACTCCTTGAGGACAGGAACTGTTTCTCTTCCTATTTGTGTTCTCAGTGTTTAGCACTGGGCTTTGCACACAGTAAGTACTTAATAAGTGCTAGTTGACTGATTAGACACAAACAGATGAGTTTGGTATTAAATTGTAAGTCTGATACAGAGGCGGGATCTAGTAAATGATGAGGGACTTCAATTACCTAGATATCTGCTGATTTTCCCTCTAATAAAAGGAGCAGCTAATAGCTTTTTGATTTTCCTTAATGATAATTTCATCATTCAAAACATGGAGAAACCTCCAAAGAGAAATTCTGATCTTTATCTGATTCTTGTTAATAGGAAGGAACTGTTTGCTGGGCAGAGAAATGATCAGGGCCCTGGGGAGGATGTGAATGATTTCTCCTAGAGTTTTTGATAAAAAGGAGAAAATCTAGGCAAAATCTGAGGTGTACCCTAGATTTGGGGAAGGCAGATTTAAAAGAACTGATAGGGAGAATCTCATGGACTGAAACTCTGCCGAAGTCAGTCCATGAATATGCTCAGTAAATTTGACACACACACACACACACACACACACACACACACACACACACACACCAGTTCCAGTGAGAAAGAAAAATAGGATTTGCCTGAAGAAATCAATGTAGAAACAGAGGAAATTCACAAACCAATTTGGATTTTCAAAAGAAATATGCAGAAGTTGGAAGGTCAAGTGTCAGAGGATGAATCTAAGAGCATGGTATAATCCTGTAAAAATGTGCCCAGAATGAGCTGAGACTGGCAAAGGAAACTGGAAAAGAAAGGGCTTGTGGTTTTTTTCAAGCTATACTGGGAGAAAAAGGATCAGTGCAAGGATAAGACCTTTGCCTGAAATGGATAAGACAATGATGACTGACTAGTGACAGAAGGAAGAGCTGCTCAATTCCCATTTTTCTTCTGTTTTCTCTGTCAGGAATGACCTTTGTACTGGAAATGACAGGACAAAAATGGCTAATGGGGAGCTGATACACAAGGCAAACAAAGCTAGAGTAAGAGAGCACCTCGTTGCCTTTGATAAATTCAAGCCACTGGGTTTGGCCAAACTACGTCCTCACATACTGAAAGAACTAGCAGGTATGATTTCTGAGCCTACTGTCAGTTATATCTGTAAGAGCACAGAAAATGGGAGTATCGCACAGCACTAAAGGACAAATCCCAGAAACTAGAAGAGGACAGAATCTGCAAAAGATGGGGCAATGAGTATGACTTCTATTTCTTAGAACATTCTAGAATAGACTATTAAACAGATGGTGGATAACCATCTGGAAAGGGAAGCATTGGTCACAAAGAACCGCAATGGCTTCACCAAGAGCAGCTCATGCCACAATAACCTTGTTTCCTTTACATAAAAAGAGAAGTATTATTAAACTAGCATATGAGAACAATGCAGTAGATATAGGTTACCTAGGTTTTAGAAAATTTGTTAAAGTATCTTATACTCTTCTTTTGGAAAAGTTAGAGAGATGTGGGCTAGATAATAATACAGTTAGATGGATTCATAACTAATTGGATTTATTGTAATTCTTTAGTCATTTCAGTTGCATCTGACCCCATTTTTGGTTTTCTTGGCAAAGATACTGGAGTATTTCTTCTCCAGCTCATTTTACAGATAAGGAAACTGAGGCAAGTAGGGTTATGTGACCTGCTGTAACAGCAAGCACCCTAGCATACCCAGAATGACCTGCTAACATAGGTTCTTAGATCTGTTTTACTTAAAGGAAAGCAACTTTGAAGGGGTCAACAGTCTTCTTTAATTACATTCACTAGTTCAGGGGAAAAGTTAGCACCCTGAACATCAGATAAAATACAAGCAGATAAATTAGCATAAAGACCTACAGACAGGACTCTGAGTGCCTGAATCAAAGCAATATTGGTAAAGACTTTACATACGCCACTGGATCGAGAGAGCCTTTACATGTCAGCAGTCAAGGGGTCTGAACATATGGCTACTCAGAATCTCAACCAGGGAATCACAAACTCCTTCTCATAAGCGAGCCCCCAAAGCAAAACCTCACCTCAAAGTATATACACACTTTTCGGAGCCAGAAGGCATCACAACCCTCCTTACTCAGTGTCTAATCAACTTAATACCAAAAGGTGTGCAAACCTTCCTACAAGCAAACTTCCCCTAAGCAAGCTTCCCTTAATGGGCAACATGAGGCCTATTAATAGATAGGAAAGATCTTGACATTACCATTATACTTGCCCAGGATCACATAGCTATTAAGTGTCAGAGGCCAGATTTGAACTCACAATGATGAGTCTTCCTGACTTCATCCACTGAGCCACCTAGCTGTCTATAACTAATTGGATAGCTGGACTCAAAGAGAATAATTTAATGTCAATACATCAGTAGTTCTAGTGGAGCATTCTAGGGGTCTGTGCTTGGCTCTATGCTATATAATGTTGCTTAGATAAAGGTATAGATGGAGTCCTTATCTAATTTGCCAACAACCCAAAAACCAGAAGGATAAGTAACACAGTACATGACAGAGTCGGGATCAAAAAAGATTAGAACTCTGGGCTCTAAATGTTTTTGATTTTTTACCCTGTCAGTAAAAAAATTTTGCACATGGACCATCTCAAATACATCTAATATATATCTACAATTATACTAACAATTATGTGTATCATAAAACTTATTCAAAATAAATACTAAAAAGGATGAGATAAAGATAAAATATTTATTAAGGATAAAAGCCTTTTGATCTCATTAAATACTATTATTGATAATTATATTTTAATGAGCGCAATGCAACTTAATATTTAAATATTAAATAATTTAAAATCTTAGTTCAACACTTAATGTGATATAGTGATGTGAATGTCTGATTTCAAGTTCAGTTTATTTCACTATTTGGTTTTAATGACTGTATAGCTGAAAAAAAAAACCCTTGTAAATATATATAGACCCCAACAGAAGAAGTGCATCATTGGCTGCACTTTCCAAATTATGATAATCATTTTGCAATCCCATACATAAATTATGCAAAAGTTTTTGTTGAATTTCAGTTAGTAAATTTCCATTTTCCCTAATGGAAATTGTACTTATGAACTAATCAGAGAGTGTTACATTTTTGTATTTTTAACACTGAATTCAAAATCCTCTGAAGCTCTTCATTTGGAAAGTTTTAAAACAAGTTACACAATTCGGTTAACTTTTTCAAGTGCACAGATGAGAATTTTTGCAGTTACCCAGAGAGGAGAGAGTAGCTAGGAGAACAGGGTATACAGTAGTGTCAAATAATACAGAGAGGTCAATAAAGATGCTGATTAAGAAAATGCCATGAGATTGAGCAGTAAGAGATCATTGGTAGCTGTGTGGAGATCCATTTCAGTTGAGTGCGGAATAAGAATAATGAAGAAGCTGAAAAAGTACAGCACTGGAGAGATGGTAGTGCCCGCAAGGAAACAGGAAAGCTTGTAAAAAAGAGTAGGTTGGAGGGGAAGGCTAACATAATGAGATCTGTGATTCATAACCTTGTGCTACTTATTGTTTCCCACAGAAAAATCTACAAGTGTGTGTTTGGAGGTGTCTGATTTACCATTCGCTGCCCCAGAACCAGAGTTCTACTGAGGGCCACTTGCAGAAGCCAGGAAATGCTTTAGTTGGGTCAGCCGAAAGAGTGTAGGACATGGAGTCAGGAAGACATAAATGAAAATCCTGACTTAGATATTTGCTAGCTGTGTGACCATGAGTAAGTCACTTAACCTATGTCTCAGTTTCTTAACCTGTAAAATGGACAACATAATAGTACCTAACTCACAAGGTTGTTATAAGGATCAAATGAAATAATATATGCAAATTGCTTTGAAAGCCTTGAAGTGCTATATAAATGCTATTATTGTTGTTTTTATTATTGTGGTTTTTGTTATTATCACTATTTTACGGGGCAGAGTATGTGGGAAATTTTGCCTGTAAAACTACTTCAGCTGTCCAGTCCCAATTAGATTGTAATCACCCTGAGGAGCCAACACCAGGGACAATTGTGGGAGAGGAGTGACTATGGAATTGTTGTTGTAAGGAATAGATGTGGTGGTGTGGTTCACTGGAGGCCAGAACCTGATTAGCTATCACCAGAAGGGTGAAATATCTCATATTCCCACTCTCCGATTGGTTGATCTCATGTTACTGACCACAGCCTCCCAAAAAGCTATGACCTCCACTTTGGTGGCCACTTGGGCTAGGGCACTGAATTGAATACAATAAGATGAATTCAACATGGCCAATGAAAATTTTAAACGTTAGTGTAGAAAGATCAACTCTCAAGTACAAAATGAGGGTGACAAGGTTTGGTGGCTGGTATTCTGAATAAGATCTGGGGAGTTTAATGGACTGTAGGCTCAGTGAGTCACAATGTGATATGTCAATCAAAGAAGTCGATTGTGATCTTGGGATGTATCAAGAGAGGTATAATTTCCAGCAACAGGGAGGCAATCATCCCAAAGTAGCCTTTCCTTGTCTGGAGTATTGTGTTGAGTTCTGGGTACAAAAGTTAGGGAGGATATTAATAAACTGGAGAGGATCCAGAGGAGAACAAGTAGGATAGAGGAGGAGCTTGAGTCTATGCCACATGACGATCAAGTGTAAGAAATGGGGATGCTTATCCCTGAGGACAGAAGACTCAGAGATGACATGGAGACTTCTTCATTCCTTTCCAGGCTCCTCTTCTGACTCTCCGAACTTCTATCTCCACCATCCAGCAGCTGCCTTCTAGCCCTGGAACTCTGACACTGTGACTTTGTCATCATGGAAAATCCTTCCACCTCTGTGGTCCCTAACTCTGACTGGTTCATTCCTAGAACTTCTATTTTAAGGAGAGTTTCTGCATCAGCCATGCTCCCCCTTTCTTCTCCAGGATCAGCTCTGGACTTTTCAAAATTCTTTCTCTACTATGCCCTGTGAGGGTAGCTTCCTTGCCCCCATTCTCTGGTTTTTCATTTTCCTTTTATGTGTTGTCTTCCCTGATTACATTTGGAAGCTCCCTTAGGGCCAGAACTGTATTTTTATTTAAACTTATATATGTATTCCTAGTGCTTAGCACAGTGCCTGGCATATAGTAAATGCTTAATAAGTCTCTGTTGACTGACAGTTGGCATTAAGCATTTGAAGGGCTGCTATACAGACAGGATATTAGACTTCTTATTTTTGGTCTCCAGGCAAAACCAGGAGTTATAGGTATAAGATTCAAAGAAATTATTTTAGGCTTGATATCCTATCTTCCTGTAGCATTTGAATATGAAGGAGCACCAACTTCAGTGTCCTCCATGCTGGTATAAAGGCATGAAAATGGGAAATGGAGCAGCATATACAAAGAATAGAAAAGGGACCAGAATGACCGGATCATGAAGTGAATGGAAGGGAGTAATGTGTAAGAAGCCTGGAAAGGTCAGGCAGGGAAGAGCTGTAAATGCTAAACACAGGAGTTTATATGTGATCTTTATATGATAGCAATTTTTCTGAGGTAGGTAGTAGGGACATGGCCAGATAGACCTATGCTTTCAGAAAATAATTTTAACAGCTACATAGAGGATGAATTGAAACGGGGAGTGACTTAAGGCAGGTATCCTAATTAAAAGGCTGTTACTGGGGCAACAAGGTGGCACAATGGATGGAGCACTGACCCTGGAGTCAGGAGGACCTGAATTCAAATTTGGTCTTAGACATTTAGTAGCTGTGTGATCCTGGGCAAATCACTTAACCCCGATTGCCTCCCCCAAAATATTTCTAAGCAAGAGGTGAGGAGGTCTGAACTAGGGTAGTGATTGTGTGAGTAAAAAGGAGGTGAATGTGAGAGATGTTGTGAAGAAAGAAATGACAAGATTTGGCAACTGATTAAATAAATGGAGTAAATGAGAATAAGGAAAGGATGACAATGAAGTTACAAATGTTTGACTCAAGCAAATGTTGTCCTTGGTAGAAATTTAGAAAGTTCAGAGGATGGGTGAATTTGAGAGGAAAAGAATGAGTTCTGTTTAAACATGTTGAGTTTAAAACATATATAAAGACGTAAAGTTCTAATTGTCCAGGAGCAAGTTGGTGATGGAGAGCAGAAAGCAAGAGAGACTTGGAATATACCTAGAAATGATAACTGATCCCATGAGACCTGACAAAATCACCAAGTGAAAGAGAAGCACAGAGGTCCCAGACAGAACTTCAGGGTGTGCCTGTAGTATAGTGGTCATAACATGGATGAAGACTGAGCAAAGTATACTTAGAAAGACCAGTCAGACAAATGGGAGAAGAACCTAGAAGGAGGATTGTCATCCAAACAGTGGCCAAGAGGGAAAGGGGGTCTGCCGAGAGATAAATAAGAATGAAATTTAGATTTGGTAATTAAGAAATCATTGATAACTTAGCAGAGAGTTTCATTTGAATTATGAGGTTAGATGCCAGATTGCATAAGATTAGAGACTAAGAAGGGAGGAAATGGAGGCACCAAGTGCAAACAGCTTTTTCAAGGAGTTTAGCCAAGAATGAAGGAGAGGTATAGGAAGATCCCTAGTGGAAGCCAGTGAGGGTTGGGTTTTCTTGGGTTTTTTGTCTTTTGTTTGTTTGTTTCTAGTAAGGATGGGGGAAATGGGTATGACTGTATGGCAACAAGTAAGAATTCAATAGAGAGGGAGATATTAAAGATTGTAAATATCTTGGACAGAAAGTACAAATGGATGATGAGTTGGACTCAGAATTAAACAAGAGGAGAATACTTTG
The DNA here is from genome assembly GCA_023548195.1 of Bettongia penicillata ogilbyi. Taxonomy (NCBI): domain Eukaryota; kingdom Metazoa; phylum Chordata; class Mammalia; order Diprotodontia; family Potoroidae; genus Bettongia; species Bettongia penicillata. The sequence continues at coordinate 2,398,469 of JAJHZJ010000287.1, read as the reverse complement.
AGTCACTTTTTAGTATATGACAGAGCTCCTTTAGAGATCCCAAATTCCCAGAAACAAAGACCTATCTTTTTAATATCATTATCTATGGGTGTTGTGTGGCACTGGGTCATAAGACACTATGGAAACTAAAGATTTATGTAACCAGTTCCAAAACTCATTGGTATGGTAGGGATCAGTGACTTGTAGCTGTATGAGGGGTGGAGGTGGAGTTGGCAAGAGCAGGAGAAAGAAGAGCTCTTCGGTCTTCTTTGAATTTGCTTCAAGTCTGAGTTTTCTTCTAGTCACTTTGGCTGCTTCTGTCTTCCAGATACAAGAGAGAAGATGGAAGATACCAATCCCATTTCAGATTGCTGAAGGAAAAGGAAGAAGCAAGCATGAGAAGAGCTGGTAGTCTCCATCATATCCCTATCCCCAGCTGATTTAGCTGATTTGGGAGAACTTCCCTAGGACTCTCTCTTTGTTGAGTTACCTCACTCTCGATGGGAGATCTTCTCCACTGTGTTGCCTTATGTATTCACCCATATATACATTCCCTGATTTCTGTTAAGTTACTAAATTGAATTAATAGGTCTTTTTGCAAATTGCAGTCAAGTCTTATATATAAGGGTTGGGTTCCTGTTCCTCCCTATTTAATTAAACAGTCATCAGAAATTAGTTTGAACTTGAAGACAACATCCCTTAGACTGAAGTATTTAAGAGAGTAGATAGATATAATCTCTAACCTAGTACTTTCTCTCTCTGGGGAAAATAGAGTGATAATCTCTAGCCCCAACTTCCTGCTTCTCCTCTTAGTAGGAAGTTAAAGTCACCTCGGAGAAGAAGCAAGAGATATCTATTCTGCCTCCCTTTCAGGAACACAATGACACCCTCATTCTACATGCAGGGGATATCCCTACACAAAGATAATAGAAATGCTTATGGGGCAGAGGGTTTGAGCAGTTCTTAACAGATAGCAAATAAGGAATTTGGAGAAGAACAAGAGTAATGGATGTCATCAGAAAAATGTATGATTTTTTTTTTTTTAAAGTGGCCTGGGATCCTTAAAGAGGGGGTTAGTGACTCTGGAGAGGGAATCAATGATCACAAAGAACCAGAATGGCCTCATGAAGACACCTCATGCCAGACTAACCTCATTCTCCTAGCATCTGAGGGCAGTGCTATAGATAGAGTTTATCTTGATTTTTATTTAACTATATCTGTATAAACCATGCCTAAATTTTTAAGGTCAGAGCCCTCATGCTTCACTGGTATCCTTCTGATGTTGGGGACAAATAAGGAAGTTCCTCCAGCATATTTAGTGGATTCCAAATGGCAAACATATGAGAAGACCCAAAAAAGTATCTTCTAGGAATAACCAACATAGGTGATGATCTGCATGATAGACAGGAATGTGCACATCAGTGAAGCTACAGACCTATTTGAGAGTTTCGTTATGGATATGGATGAGAGCTGTAAACGATGAGCAGGTTTGGAGGGTTTTCAATCTGCATCTTGGAGAAAATAGTCCCATCAATGAGGTTGTGTTCCATTAGAGGAGCAGAGTAAGTATTGAAATATGATTAAGTAAAAGATGTACTCTTTCTCTGCCCCATCCTAAAAGTTATTTGCAGCAAACTCTCCACTTGCCGTTGCAGATAATTCTGCTTTAATTTAATTACACATTGAGGGTATTCTAAGACTGCATCTATACTGTGCCAGAATGTCTGGATGAAAATGGAAAAATCCAGACTTTCATTTAAGGTGTGTCATCTGCATGTGTCTAAATAGGTGAACATGACGTACCAGGTAGTCTATCATGTATGTCTATGATTCTTTTCAGTTTTCATTTGAATGTTTTGTTATAGTGTTAACATAGTCTAAGCCAGAGAAAGCTTATCTGTGTGTCTGTGTATGTGTGCACACACATATGCTATTGATTACTCTTTAAATCTTCTTCCCCCGACCCACTTCACTCTCTGCCAAACCCACACACACTCTCCTGGACATGAGGTTTAGGAACAGAATCAGATATCTGAAGTATTGTTCATGAAGCATGTGAAGACTGATCCTATCCACGAAAAATATATGGGTAAAAAAACATAAGTTCATAAAACAAGTGAAGAGTAAAGATATATTGATTTGGAATTTTAGATTATATTCTGGTAGTTGTCATCTCGAGCAGGTTACGTATATGATTTCCATAACTATTAGTTGTTTCATTTTTAAGCTGTTGCTCAAATGTAAAAAACATACACGATTTCTTTTATCTTCCCCTAAGATGTCTTTTGTTTCTCATTTGTTTTTCAGTCCTGTCCAATGCTTTGTGGCCCCGTTTGAGGTTTTCTTGGCAAAGATATTGGAATGGTTTGCCATTTCTTTCTCTAGTTCATTTTACAGATGAGAGAATTGAGGCAAACAAGGCGAAGTGAGTTGCTGAGGATCATACAGCTAGTAAGTGTCTGAAACTGGATTTGAACTCAGGAATAAGTCTTCCTGCCTTTCAGGCACAGCACTCTATCCATTGTACCATCCAGCTGCCCTTCTTATATCTAGACACCAACATTATTTTACCTTATCATGTTCCTAAAGTGTAATTTATACCTGTCTTAGATGATTAACCTAGTTGCCTTTTACAAATTATTTTGTGGTCAACCTGGTTCTATGTGCCAGCTTTAATATACTCTGGATATGGGGGAGTGCGGGGGGCAAATAATAGGCAAAATCAGTGATTTGGTCATTTAAATTCATCTGATGTTAGAGCAGGACAGAGACCTTAAAAGTCATCTATCCCAAAGATTTCTAATAATTTCTAGCATTCGGATTCCCTTGAAACATCTAAAAATTTCATGGGCCTCCTCACCTTCTGTCACTGTAGCTGTACTATTATTATCTGTTGATTTAAAAATACCTGTCAGCATCGTCTAGGAGAATGCACTAAGGCTCTCTTTTCAGAGGACCTAGGTTTAAAAGTACATGTGTTTCTCACTCCCTGTGTGACCTTCTGAAGGTCACCACTTCCCTGGGCCTTAGCTGTAGCTGGCCTTTGATGTACCTTCTAGCTCTAGAATTCTGATCATAGAGTACGTAAAAAGCACCTCTGAATTATGTCATGCTTTCAAATGAATTTTAATTTTATGAAGCTCAACGGCATCTACATACATTTGAAAAACAGCAATATATGTGTGAGACATAATTTATTCAGTCTTTGTTCAATATAATAGTTTATTTACTGTTCTGAGGCATGCTGTGTATTTTGTTAGAGCTGAAGAAGGATTAAACCATCAGGCATATGCCTAGATTCATAGAAAACTTTATTACTGACAAATATTGTGTTGCTTATTTTTTTGTTATCTGCTGTTGTGAAGGCAAAGTCCAAGTAGGAAGGAATCGCCAGCACCAGTTGTTCTTTGTTCCCTCTTTCTCATGATTTTAATTCTTGATTTCTCTCAGTTCTACAACCTCCCTGGCTAAGAGGGCCACTCACAGTCACCACTACATCTGACGTGTGGATTTTATTCTCATATCTGTCCTAGACTCAAGTATAGGCAAATCCCTTCCCCTATTATCCCTTAAGGTGGTGGACAGAAGGGTGCATTTTGTTCCAAAAGACCTTTTGCTAGAGAAAAGAAAGAGAAGGAGGAGAAAGAAAACAGAAACATAGAAATAGATAATGATACAGAGCACAGATTTCTCATCCTAATAATACCTGTTATTTAGTTATTTAGTACTTAAAGATTTGCAAAACTCTTTACATAAATTTTCTCATTTAGTCTTCTCAATAACCTTGTGATGTAGGTATGTTAAATATATCTGAAGTAAGGGAGTGACGTGGCCTAGTACACAGACATGAGAGTTTGGGAGACCTGAATTTGAATCTTACTTTATATACTTTATCTGAAAAGGAAGTCACTTAGCCATGTAGCTAGCATGAGGGATGACTAATTGAAGTTTGAGTCCTGTACTGGTGCCCACAGAATGTTAAAAGATCCAATGAGAGGCCTCATGAACAAGAGAAAACATGAACAACAGTAGCACAGGATGAAAAGCACAGGTTAGTGGTGATCTGCAGTGATGGAGGTAATGCCTACAATGTTAAGGTCACAGAGCCCTTGAAATATTAAAGCTGTGAGGGGATGACTTCTTGGAAGAAATTATCTGTTATTTTTACCATATATGCAGTAAAAGGTCATGGGCATGTTATAGAATGCTGGACTTAGATTCAGAAAGTCCTGGGTTCAAATCTCACCTGTTCACTAGCTTTGTGATCCTGGACAAGTCACTTGGCCCTTCTCAGTCTCAGTTTGCTCATCAGAAAAATAGAAATAATAATAGCACCTCCTCGGTAAGGTTGTTGTGAGAACTAGGACCAGCTTTTACTGGAACGTTTCCATTTGTGATAATATATATAAAGTCTTGTAGTATAAAAGGTGAAGAACTGGCCTCAAAACCAAGATTTCTGTTTCAGTCCTGCCTTCAAGACATCCTGGCTCTGTGACCCTGGGAAACTCATTTAATGTCCAAGTACTGTTGGCAACTAAGACTAAGTTGTAGAGAAGATGCCATATTGCATTTGTAAAGGAAGTTTAACAGTCAGAAAGTTTTGAGTTCAAATTGAAGCTTAGGCATTTATTGGGTGTGTGACCCTGGGCAAGTTACCTAAACTTCTGTTTGCCTCAGTGACCTCATGTGTAAAAAAAGGATAATAGTACCCACTTCCTAGGGTTCTCATAAGGATAAAATATGTGTAAAGAACTTAATACATCCCCTAGCACATAGTAAATGCTATGTAAATGTTAGCTATTCATTAACTTCCCCATGGTGATAAGAGGCAGGATTTGAACTCAGATGTCTTTTGACTTCAAAATCAATTCTTTTTCTATTGTACCATATTGCTTCTTAAAAACAAAATCCCACAAAATAGCATATATCTGTGTAGTACTTTAAGGTTTGCAAACGTGCCTTGATCATAGCATCATTCAAGGGTGGGCCTGCAGCCTCATGGTCATATATGGCCCTCTAGGTCCTCAAATGTGGCCCTTTGACTTAATCAAGAATTTGTTCTGTGAGGTTTGGATTCAGTTAAGAGGCCGTACTTGAGACCCTAGAGGGCCACATGTGTCTACAAGGCCTCATGTTCCCCACCTTTGGTCTAGACTCAAATTGTGGTGATGGTGATGGTGATGGTGGTGGTGATGGTGGTGTTATTGTTATAACAGCCTAGGTAGTAAATACACCTGGCTTCTTTTCCTCATCTTGACCCTGTAGCTAGGCAAAGCTAAATAGATGTGTAGCTTGAGGTGTATTTAATTTGAGGCAAAACCCAGGAATGCAGAGGACTTCAATCCTACCCCAAATCTACTTATTGATTTTATCTCCACATTGGGACCTGCAGTTCTTACTTTCTGTCCCTGGGTCATGTTGTCCTCATCTGTCTGGTAAGGAAAGCACTTCCTTGGCTATCTTCCAAGGTTCCTCTGATGGACTTTAGGAATTCTACATTAACCTTGAAAAAGCCTTCTGTCCTCCTTCCTGAGAGACCCTATGGTCCTGGAGCCCTAGGAGTCCCCCTGATCTATTTCTCTATGACATTTTTTTTGTTTACTTGAAATGCATTTACTAGCTGGTTTTTAAAACTAAATTTACCTCACCTGTTATTTTAAGATAACATACGAGTCTACAGTCCTCAAGTAGAAATCTGGTCTTGTTGCTCTTCCACTTATAATTCTTGCATGGTTTATCAAGCTACCTGAAAAAAAAAAAAAACTCTTTCAGTTGGCATTGAAGGCTCTTTGTGTTCTGGCCTTGATCTACATTTCCAATTGTATCTTCCATGACTTCTCCTAAACCTCATCAGTCAAACTGGACTCTAAAACATGCCCCCACACCTTCCCATCACCCCACCTCTGTTTGTGTTCTTTCCTCTGTTTGGAATGTCCGTCCCTACCACCTTTACTTTTGAAATCCTATCCATTCTTCATGGGCTCGCTGAAATGTTACTTTCTCTAGGAAACTTTCCTTCATCTTTCTGAGTTATCCTATCAGAGAATCATAGGACATTAGCATTGGAAGGGAAAGGAAGGAATTAGTGGTCAGTTTCTTGTCAGCAGTTCATACTACCCCTGCTAGATGGACCACTTTGTGATGTCTAGTACATATCTTGAAAAACAAACTTGAATGGGGAAAAAACCCTCACTGAAATAGAATGTATTTAGCATATTTTTATGTATGCCTAAAGTTAACTTGAAGATAGCATTTTTGAGGTGTGATGATCCTTCAATATACTTAAAATTCTATGATTCCATTGGTATAAATACCCCCTCTCAGTGGTACACATTTCAATTTATTCATTTTATCCTGTGCAACTCTTGCCTATGCTCTCTTGACAAATTCTTCACTGGTGGGGGAGGTTGTAGGAAGGTCTCATCCGATGTGCTGGAAAGACGTCTTCTAGGTCTTTTTATATTACAAGAGTACTAATGAAACATATGAACAATTCACCAGGTATCCCTCAATTGTGGTGTGGTAGGTATAACTTCCCTTTCTGGTCAGATATCTAGATCGTTGATCATACCTTTTTTGTGTATTCTTATCATTACTCTTATGCTACTGGTAACTTATAACCACTGTCTATCTCTCCATTGGCCTTTGGGGAGCCCTCAATATTAATTTTTTGGAGATTATCTAATTCACAGGTATACCACATATCTAGAAGGATACAGGTTTACAGATGTTAGCTTTAAGGAGACATTCTAAAGTGCTATGGATTTTTTAAATGAATTCAGATCCTTTTCATCCTCTTAGTCAATTCTGGGCTCTTCTTTCTATCTATACCTGGAGTGACTATCCAAGATATACATACAGATGGACCAGCTCTATGGACTGTCCATCCCACTGTATGATATATCAAGTTGTAATATTTATAAGAAGTCTAGATTGTAAATTCCTTGAAGGTTAAGGACTTTGTCTTACTCATTTTCTTAAATTATCCTCTTTTCCTTTTCTCCAACAAGGCTCTCGGTAAATGCTCATTGAATTGTTGACCTAAAATGCAAGTATTCAGTGACTAACATCATCTTTTTTCTTGTAAGTGTCTTTATTAAGCTGTACAATATTCTCCCTTGTAAGTTAAATCATTACCAGTTCAAGCACTTGTTCTAGAGAATTTTTTCCTCTTGAAAATCATTTCCTGACAGCAGAGTTGCTAAAATGCTTAATGGCTTTCCCTCTAGTGCCCACATTTAGTTGCTTTTCTGCTTAAAGTCTTGTTGACCAACAATACAAAAGAATGAGAGAAGCAGCTCGGCATAATGAGAAAACCATTAGATTTGGAGATAGAGGACCTGGGTTTGAATCCAAATCACTTCGGTTGTCTAATCTGTAAAAGTAGATAGAATATACAGTATCTAAAGGCTTTTCTAAATGATATGAACCAATGAGATTTGTTTTGAGGGTTAAACTCAGGGTGGGTTGGGACAGGAGAAGCCTACAGGCACATGGACGACTGCCTCCTTTTCTCAGATACAAGGGAAATGTGGAGGGATGGAGTGGAGGAAGGTGGGCCATTCCTCCGGGAGTGTGCATTCCTTGAGGAAAGGTTTGTTGAAATATGAGCAATTGTATATTGTTGTTTTTATGCTTTTTCCATAAAGAAGCCAAAGGAGCTTGGTTAGAGGTCATGACCTCTAATCAAATTAGCAGCAGGAGTGGATTGGGGAGTGAGTTGGGATTTCATTCTTGTTTGCACATGTGAGATTACCTGTCATCTAGACTGGCCTTTAATACATGCTTTCAATCAATCATTGATCAACAGACATTTACTAAAGTCATCCTTGTTTATGCGAATACAAAGGCAAAAGTGATGGATATGTGTATGTATATATACATATATATACACATATATAAATAGTTTACAAAATTGATATAATTTTTAGGGAAAGACACTGGCATCTGGGGACATGGGGCTAAGGAATACTTCATGTAAAAAGAAGGTGATACTTGAATTGTACCTGGGAGGAAGTGAGGGATTCTAAACAATAGAACAGAGGAGTCAGTGAATGCTAGCAATGGGGAGGAATCAAAGAGGGGCAACAGAGTGTCACATGTGATGAACATTATGGCCAGTTTGGCTGGACCATAGTGTATATGAAGAGAAATAATGTGTAATATGTCTGGAAATATAGGCTAGGACAAGGTTGAGGAAGGCTTTAAAAGCCAAACTGAGGAGTTAATATATGATCCTGGTGATAATAGGGAATCATTGGGGTTTATTGAATGGGGGAAAGACATAGAAATGTGTGTTGTGGAAATCTCGTTGGACTGGAACGTGGAAGCTGAGTGGAAGATGACTGAAGCTGAGAAAGGGAGACTATTGTAATAGTCCAAGTGAGAGTTGGTGAGGACCTGTACCAGGATGGTGGCATTGTGGGTAAAGAGAAGGGATAGATGTGAGACAGACTGTGGATATAAAAATGACAAGATTTGGCTTTTGATCAGCTACGTGAGCTGAGTAAGAGTGAGGAGTTGAGGATAATTCCAAGGTTTCAAATCAGGGTGATCAGGAGGACAGTGCTTCCCTCAACAGAAATAGAGAAATTTAAATGACCAGGTGGTTTCGGGGCAGGGGTAGGGGGGAAGCTGAGTTCTATTTCAGACATGTTGAGTTTGAAATTCCTACTCTATATACACTTTGAAACATCTAATACTTAATTCATGAAACATGACTAGAGCTCCAGAGGGAGACTAGGGATGAATATACAAATCTGAAGTCATCTGTTTAGATGTGACAAAACAACTGTGAGCCAATGAGGTCATCAAGAGCAGGTATACACAAGTTGATAAGACGAGGTCCCAGAGCAGAGCCTTGGGGAGCACCCACATTTAGGGAATAGGATATAGATAATGGTCCAGCAAAGGAGACTGAGGAGCTATCACAGAAGTGGAAAGAGAACAAAGACGGAACAGTGTCATGAAAAGCCAGATTAGGGAGAGAATCCAGGAGGAGAAGGTGGGCATGAGTCAAATGCTGTAAAAAAGGGAATGAATGAATGAAGGATGGAAGCTCAGTAGATTATCAAATGAGTACAATGGCAATTAAGAAATCATTGGTAATTCCACTTGAGTGATGATGTTGGAAGCCAGATTGCAAAGAGTTGAGAAGAGAGTGAGAGAAGAGTCATTGAGCATAGATGACATATTCCAGAAGGTTGACTGAGAAAAGGGAGGAACAGTACAGAATGTTAACTTGAGGGGACCGATGACCCTATGCAGGGTTGCTGAGGGTTTTTTTTAAAGCTAAAGAAGGGTTGTGTACTTTTGTAGCCTTCAAATAAGGAACAAATAGATGGAGATGGGAGAAAAGGGAGCAAGGGGAGGATTATTGTAGGTGCAATTTCCTGAAGAAGGCAAGAGGGGATGAAATCAAGGGCGCATGTAGTGGGTTTCACCTTAATATTGAGGAGGGCCACCTCTTCATCAAAGTGTAATGATGACTGTTCTTTCACAGCAGTTATTCTGCGTCAATTATGTTACGCTATACTATCTTAGAGGCAGCTAGGAGGAACAGTGGATAAAAAGTCAGGCATATAGTCAGAAAGATCTGAGTTCAAATCTGGCCTCAGACATTTACTAGCTGTATAATCCTGTGCAAGTCATTCAACCTCTGTCTGCTTTACTAGCTGTATAATCCTGTGCAAGTCATTCAACCTCTGTCTGCTTCAGTTTCTTTAACTGTAAAATGAGGATAGTAACAACACTTACCTTAGTAGATGTGAGGATCAAATGAGATGTTTGCAAAGTACTTAGCATGATGTTTGACATGCAGATGATGCCTAATGTTTGTTTCCTTCCTTAGAGTTGGAAGGCCTTTAGAGAAGTGCCAGTAGATGATGGACTTTTTGAGGGCAGGGACTAATGTTTGTTTACTCCTTTTATCATCAGTGCTTCGCACATTATAGGTGTGTAATAAATGCCTGTGGAATTAAACTGTATCTATTCTAATCTCTTCATTTTACAGATGAAGAAACTGAGACTCTAAAGTTTAAGTGATTTGCCCAAAACTAAAGAGGTAATCAATACAAGAACAAGATTTAAAAGTGTCTTTTGATTTGCAGACCAGGGCTCTTTCATCTGTATATCTTAAGGATTAAAACATAGAAGGGCTGACTTCTTATAAGCTATAGCTCATATCGTTTTGTGTCAACTGGATGACCAGTTTATGAGAGGTGCAGGTAGTGCTGGTTCTAAGGAAACTTAGTTCAAGCTTCCTTCTGGTTTTCTTCTCCTTCCCCTCAATCCAGGTATCCACTTACCTTCCCAGCTTCCCAGGAACCCTCCCTGTAATGCCTCACCCAGCTTTATCCTCTGTCCTAGATTTTAGCTTTCTTCTTCATAAAAACTTGACTGACATCTTTTCTATTGCCTTTGAGGCCTCATCAGATGACTAGAGTGAAAACTAATTTGTGCTAATATGTTAGTGATGATAATGACTTTAATGTGTTACTTTTTCCAGATGACATGTTTCAGTTCTTCAAGGATCTATAATATTAATGCTGTGGAAATTCCTCCACTGATACAGATTTCAACTCCTCTGCAACTTAGATGTTCTTCAGGAGTTTCTATGGACAAAAAATTCTTCACACCATGGTCCATATGGATATGATCTTCTCCAAAGTAGGCTAGACTGGTCTGTGGACAATAGCTATATAGTCCCTCACTGGCCTTTATCTCAGTTTTTCTAGTTTGGTGAGGCTTTGATGTACTCTTCTAGAGTCGTCTTTGAGATCCTAAGATTATCATCAACCTCAGTGAGGATTCTGAGTAAGGTCTTTGACTATGAGCACCTACCCCAAAGGGATGACACTACAGGACTTTGAAGAACAAAGAGATATTTTGCAGTATATTGGGCCCCCCCCAATCATGCCAGTTAGGTAAGTGGCTGCTTGTTTATTCTGCCTATTTATCCATTGTATGCAAAAATATCTGTAAGAGGTCAAAGACCTGCTCAAGAAAGAAGTTCCATGAAAGCAGGGAGTATTTAATTTTTTTTAAATTTTTGTAGCTCCATAACCCATAATAGCTGCTTAATAGATGCTTATGAAATGGATATAGCCTTAAAGGTAGAGTATTAGTTATATTTGGCAGCATAATCCTCTTATCACTTGGTAATTCCCTTTGCAACTGTCTTGTTTCCCATCTTGTGTATTTGTACGGGACCAGGTTTGTTACTGTGGTTCAGTCATTTCAGTTCAATTCTTTGTGACCTCTTTTGGGGTTTTCTTGGCAAAGATACTGAAGTGGTTTGCCATTTCCTTCTCCAGCTCATTTTATAGATGAGGAAACTGAGGCAAGCAGGGTTAGGTGTCTTGCTCAGGGTCACATAGGTAGTAAGTATCTGAGACTGGATTTGTACTCAGATCTTCCAGTGCTCTATCCACTGTACCACTTAGCACAGAAGCCCAGCTAAATTCTGTCAGCATCTAGACCACAGTTCATGAATGTGGAGCCAGAGAACATGGGTTCAGATCTTTTACTGCCTGTATGGGTGAGTAACTTTCCATTTCTATAAAATGAAGCTGTTGAAATAGGTCAGGAATTCTTAGCCTTATTTTGGATTATAGACCTCTTGGGCACTCTAGTGAAGCCTGTAGACCCCTTCTCAGAAGTATATTTTTAAATGTAAAAAAAAAACAAAAACAATACATAAGTTCACAAAGTAAATCAACTATATTGAAATGTTATCAAAATGCACATCTTTTAAAATTCACAGAACCTATACTAAGAAATCCTGGATTGGTTGATTTCAATGGCACCTACTAACTCTGAAATCCTATAATTTTGTGCTCTTTTAAAACAGCAGTTGAACGTGAGGTACTTCTATATATGTATTCAGCACCTCTGGCACTTGGCTTAGAATTTCCTCCAAGATACTTAAAAGCGTGTTCGGGGCTTCTCTTCTAATGATTATTATACAGGTGCCAAATGAACCATTCATTGTAAGATTTTCATAAGAAGAAAAAAGTCTCATTTTCCTCAAAGGCATTAAATTTCTAGCTGGGGAAAGGCGATTTGGGTAACGGCAAAGTTGTTGAGGTTTACTCTTCATTGCCACCTGCTGGTAAAAGAAGTCAAATCTGGTTTGTCAGAAGGGTGAAAAGTCATTTCAAAATTCCAGGGGAAAGGACAAATATCTTACTACATGGAAACTGTATGCCACTTAGTGGACTCATTCTGGGAAATGGTGAGTTGATCTTTTGCAACTAGGAAATTCATTTAGAAAAAGATCTGTGAATACATACCATTTCAAAGGGCTTTGCCCATGTTCTAGATTTCAATCTGCATATATTTACAAAGTACCTGTCATGCTAAGTGCTGCTGGAGCCTTTAGGGAATACCAATAGGTTTAGGACATTTTAAGAAATGACCCTTGCCTTTAAGAAGCTAAGAATCCAGTTAAGGACACAAGAATAACACACTTGAAACAATCTAAGAATAATTTATTATGTGGTATTGACTATAAGAAACTGAAACCACTTTTTTCTGAGGAGGGTAACTAAGTTGGTGGAGAGCCTCAAGATCATACCATGCTGGGTTTGTTGAAGGAACTGTCAATGCTTACCCTGAAGAGAGGAGTATTTAATGAAGATATGATTACTGTTTTCATACATTTGAAGGGGCTATCACATTGAAAAGCAGTTATACATATTCTGCTTGGCTTCAGAAAATGAAACTGAGGCCAACAGATTTATTTCTAAAAAAATCTTTCTTAATTATTGGAGCAATTCAAAAGTGGAATGAGTGAAATGAGTCTTGTAGAGATCACTGGCATTCCTCCCCAGGAGAAGTCTTCAAGGAAAGACTTAGGTCATGTGATGGGTGTATTACAGGGTGGATTCCACCTCAGCTGTGAAGTGGAATAGATAACTTTTGAGTTCTCTTCCAAGTCAGAAATTCCATGATCCTACTTCAGAGGAGAGAGAAATGAATGTGGATTGGAATGATTAGAAAAGAGTCATGAAGAAACCCCCTCTGAATTTAGCTGAAGTTCCTGCGTACACAGAAATCATGGTATGACTCTTGGGACTCAGTTCTTAGCAAGGTGATTACTTTGCCTTTCCAATTTTGAAATCAGCTAGCTATCAGACATAAATGCAATACATCAAAGAGTTTTCTGGGCATAAACAAAGAAGTGTGAGAGACTAGGAATCTCAGTGCCAATTCCTCATATTCATGTAGCAGTGTTTGGGGAAGGCTTCTCTCACAACTGCTTGAAGTGTTGTGCAAGGCACTCTCAGCCACTAAGGGGAAAAGACAGGACCAAGGGTGTGCTCTCAGTATGGGCATTTACAACACAGTAATTGGCAAATGCTACAAATCACTCATTTTGTTGATTTGTCTAGACTTTAAAAAGTAATGGAGAAAATGTTAATAATTCAGATTACCTTTAAAAGTAAGTCCTACATACATTTTTGAAAACTGGTTGCTAAACATTTTATAAGCATACCCCCAATAGGAATCAATCCAATTTCTTCCGAGTTAGGTCTATTACTCATTACATCCCAAAATTACCAAGTCTCTATCAGCTTTACACAATTATCCCCTGTTCGACTAAACAGAGAAGTGGCCCTTTCATATTTCCAGAGACCCCTTTGGATTCCCAAACCATTTCTTAGAGAACTCACCTGAAAAGTAACACCTAGTTCATTTAAGTTCTCTATGATTTCCCCAAGTCATTGCGTTTACTCACAGGCTGTGGCTGAGTTTCCTCAATCAATTTAAACACATTTCCTGGACAATATCATTCTTGTTCATCCAGTGACTTTCAAAGGACCTATCTCACTTAGTTCCAAGATTGATTCAGTGCTAGAGTCTAGACCTTGTTCACACCTACTTCACATCTAAGACTGATGGATTCAACTGAAAAGCCCATCTCTTTGTAATTAGTGAGGTTGGGATATGGGATAGGGTCAGGTTGCAAAGAGATTTAAATTTCAAACAGAAGAGTTTATTTGATCCTAGAGGTAACAGGTTGTCGCTTGAGTTTATTGTGTGTGTGTTAGGGGCGGGGGGTGGTATGCTGAAACTTTTCTGGTTACATATGATCAAACCTCTGCTTTGGTAAAAATCACTTTGATATCTATTTGGAGGATGGATTAGAGTGGGGCACCACCACAGCAGAAGGAAGTCACTTCAAAACAAGGGCTACTTCACACTTTTGCCTCCTCCAAATATCTTTTATTTTATTATTTTTTACTATTATTTTTGTTATATTTGCATCCTCCAAATGTCTTTTATTTTTATAATTTATATTTTTATTGTCCAAACATCAAAAAATCACTTATTAACCAACCTACTGGGAGTGAGCCTCTCCTTATTTTGGCTGATTCTTGGACAGCAGACATGGTTCATCATTAAGACAATACTTTGGGGAAATCATGTAACATTTTCCATGCTTCATTTTTCTTATTTTCAAAATGAAAGGGTTAGAATGGATGACTTAAGACGTTCATTCTAGCTCTAGTTCTATAACCCTAGGTTATAGGGTTGTAGCTCAATAGCTTCTGAGCTATTGAGAATGTGTTCATGTACTGTCAATAATATTTTAAAACTAGGAACATTATTGTCTGCTACAGCTCACTTTTTAAGATACTTCACAGTAATTTTCATTTTCCCTGCTACTTTAAAATTTCTTTTCTTCAATATTGCCTTACCTATATCAGATACTTAAAAAAAATTGTTTGTTTTGAATTATTTGTTTTTGCGGGGGCAGGGCAAGTAAAGAGCCGGGCAGAAAGAAAGCTGTTCTGATTGTGTATCTGAGTATCTCTGGATCCAAAATCCAGACTTCTCACATACCATACTCTTTTTTTTCCAAATCTATGCACTTGTACTAATTATACTAGAAGCTAGAATACTCTGTCTCCTCACTTCCCATCACTAGCTTCCTGAACTCCCTTCAAGAATCAGTTTTAATCCCACAGACTTCAGGAGGCCTTTCTGCCCCACCCCACTCCCAATCTCTCAGAGATTAACTTCCATTTATTCTGTACATATTTTGCTCTATCTAGTTACTTGCATGTTGCTTCCCTCAGAATGTCAACTCTCTGAAAGTCAGGATACTTTCTTTGTATCTCCAGTGCATGTATTACCTGCTTAGTAATGCTGGCTGACTTTTTTTTATATATAATTTTTATTATATTTTATTATTTTTTAATAAATTTATTTATTTAATTTTAGTTTTCAACATTAACTTCCATAAGTTTTAAATTTCCTCTGCCTCCCACCCTTTTCCCCTCCCCAAGAGAGCATGCAATCTAATATAGGCTCTATTAAACATAGTATCCATTAGATGTTGCATAGAAGAATTAGTACAAATGGGAGGAACCATGAGAAAGAAAAAAACAAAACAAAACAAAAAAATGGAGCAAATAATATGCTTTGATTTGCAGTCAGACTCCATATTTCTTTTTCTGGATGTGGATGGCATTTAACATCATGAATCTTTTGGAGTTGTTTTAGGTCCTTGTATTGCTGAGAAGAGGTAAGTCTATCAAAGTCAGCCATCACACAGTGTAGCTCTTACCATGTACAGTGTTCTCCTGGTTCTTCTCACTTCAGTCAACATCATTTCATATAAGTCTTTCCAGGTTTTTCTGAAGTCTACCTGCTCATCATTTCTTACAGCACAATAGTATTCCTTTACATTCATGTACCACAACTTGTTCAGCCATTCCCCAGGTGATGGGCTTCCCCTCAATTTCCGGTTCTCAGCCACCACAAAAAGAGCTGCCAAAATATTTTTGTACATGTGGGTCCTTTTCCCATTTTTATGATCTCTTTGGGATAACGACCTAGTAGTAGTATTGCTAGGTCAAAGGGTATGTACATTTTTATAACCCTTTGGGCATGGTTCCAAATTGCTCTCCATAATGGTTGGATCAGTTCACAACTCCACCAAAAATGAATTATTGTTCCTATTTTCCCACATCTCCTCCAGCATTTATAATTTTCCTATTTGGTCATGTTAGTCTGGCTGACTTTTTAGCAGTTTTGGCAGAGGTTGTGTATAACTTGGCTATTCCTGGAATTGGGAGTCACAAATTCTCTTTTCTCTTTTACCATCCCAGAGTCAACTTTTTAAGTAGACAGAATAAATAGAAGTTTTTAACATAAGAGTAACCTCTTTGCCCCTATCTAAACTATTTACTTTAAATTAGATTTAATCAGATTGCTTTTTTTCAGGGATAAAAAGCAGAGTTTATTCCTGTGCTTGTTCCCTTAATCTTTCCTCAACAACCTACTTCCAAGCTACTTTTCCAGCTATATTTTGCATGTATAATATAATGAAGTCAGAGGACTTAGGTTCAAATCCCAGATCTAACCCTTATTACCCATAAGATATTGAGTAAGTCATTTAATGACTGTAGGTCTGCTACATCATCAAGCTGCTTTCTTAACATCTAGCACAAAGCTACAAATGGTTCATTTCCAGCCCCCTCTCTTCACTTACCATAACCCTGCTGGGGATTTTGTTTATTAAACCAAGTAAATTTTTCATTTCAGATTAAGGCACTGTGAGGTGGTAACAACATACAGCTTTTGATCATTAAATGGTAGTTTCCTTGCCTTTGGGAGAGGAAGATAAGGCCAAGTCTGTTCTAGGCAAAAAATATCTTTGAGATTCTCCAAGCTTTGCTGCTTGCCAGCATTTTCCAGTCCTCATCCTCCAGAAATTTAACCGTCTCAGGTTATCCTAAACCATTCATTTTATCCCCATACCCTAACCGAAACTGGTATGATCTTGGGCCATTCACTTTATTTCTCTGGATCTCAGTTTTCTGAACTGTGAAATAAAGGAATTAATTTGACCTCTGAGGTCACACTACCAGAGTGTTATTATAGATTACAGTAGACTTCCAGTATTCCTGAGGAATATTTTCTAAAGGTATAAAGATTCATGGCTTACTTGAGAGTACACTACCTCTGGGCTCCTGAAGACCAGATTCTGCCCTTCAGGAAGTCTGGCCCAAAGAGAGTCAGGCTTTTTTCCTGTTTTTCTGTCTCATTCTTCTTGGGTTTGTTGGTAACATACCAAAAAGCTGATGATTTGTGGTACAGTTTTACATTTTGCTATTGTTTCTATTAATTTTTGTTGAATTTCTAGGGTTTTCTAAATAAACTATCACATTTTGGGCAAAAATGATATTGTTGTCTCTTTTTTGCCTCTTCTTATTGCCTCAGTTTTTTTTTTCTGGTTATTGTCTTGTTGCTATAGCTAATATTTCTAGAACAATATTAAATAATAGCAGTGATGATGGATAGTCTTGCATTATATCTGATCTTATTGGAAATGCTTCTAGTATTTTTCTGCTACAAATAATGAATGCTAACTCTTGATTTTTGATAGATGCTATTTACCATATTAAGGGAAAGGTCCATTTATGCCTGTGCTCTGTGTGTGCATGTGTGTGTGTGTGTGTGTGTATTTAATGTAAAAGGGTATTACATTTTGTCCAAAAGTTGTTGGGTTTTTTTTTTTTTGAACCAAGGTTTGGAGTTGATGTTTACAGAAGACTTCAAATCTAGAGTACCTTTTCTAAGGGCTAACATGGGAAGGGGTGCCCCAATAAAATATTTCCAAATTTGAGATTCTGTAATTTCTTCCCTTTTGCCTCCTAGCCTTATGGGGACTAGATTCAAATGAATGAAACTAAAGTTTTTACCCTTCTCTCTATTAATGCTAAAATCCTGCTTCAGTCACCAGAACATCTCTGAATTGCCAGTGCAGGAGACCAAATATGTCTTTGTTGAGTTCCCATTTCCCTTGGGATATGGTGCTCCCACCTCCTGCCCAGTAGACACCCAATCCCTCCAAAAGTTTTATCACTTCCTGAAATTCTCCAACCAACCCACAGGCCTGCTATGTAATGCTCCACGTTGCCCCCTTAATCCTCTTCTCCATCTCAATTAAAAATGGCATTTTTCTGAATGTTCACGAGCCCTCAGCCAAGTGTGAAGGGTTTGTCTGGCATGGTAAGCCAAACTAAGGTGTGAATGAAGTTTAATCTTCCCAGGGGGCTTGTTTGCAATTTAAAAGAGGACCTTGTTAACCCAAATAATTCTCTAATTGCTTAACCTCAGCACCCTAAGGACTATGGAACTTGACATGCAGCTGAAACTTCGTATTTGTTTTCAAATGTGAGTTCTGTGAGAGCAGAGACTGAAGTTTTTGATTTGGATACACAGCTTTGCACATTGTTCACACTTAATAAATATTTTTAACTAATTCATTTATTCTAGTTGCTAGAATGAGGGAGTTCTTTGTGAGCAGGGTCAAGATATATGTACCTCACCTAGTCTATTATCAACAAGTTAAAAATGTGGAGGCCACTCTGTAGTCATGAATCATCCACCTCTTGTTGCTAATTCATTTTTGCAAGGAGAACCCACATGGCTAAGGAAAAATAGAGTAATGGGCCGGAAACCTCAATCCTCTAGGGCCTCCTGGTGTTTACTAAATTTGAGGGAATGGACTAGTGAGGTGGAAGGGTCTATGAGCAGGGCCCCTCAGCTACCTGTAAGCAGTAAACAGACAATGTACACATGTGTCTGTTATGGTGAGAGCTGCTATTTGTTAACTGTGATTATTGGGGGAGAGAGGAAGGCAAAGGAAAAGAAAGGAGATAGAAAAGAGGAGCTAAAATGTAGAAATTAGCAGGCTTTGTTCTAATTGCACCTTGGAAGACCTGAGTTCAAATGTAGCTTCAGGCACTTTCTTAGCTGAGTGATCCTGGGTAAATCACTTAACTCCTTTGTGCCTCAGTTTTTTCATTTGTAAAATGGGGATAATGATAGTGTTTTGAGGATGAAATGAGATATCTGCAATACGCTTTACATTATTTTGTCTTCCTTTGTTTTTTTTTGTCTTCTTGTACAAAATGACTAAGATGAAAATGTTTTACAACATTGCATACATATAACCAATATCATATTGCTTACCATCTCAGGGAAGGGGAGAGGGAAGAGAGGAAATAGAAGGATAGAATTTGGAACTACAAACTTTTTTAAAAATGTTAAAAAAAATTGTAATTGGGGGAAGATAATATTTTTTTTTAAATGAAGTGCTTTCCAAACCTTAAAACACTATCCATATGCTGGCTGCAATTTATTATTAGG
Organism: Bettongia penicillata ogilbyi; assembly: GCA_023548195.1. Classification (NCBI taxonomy): domain Eukaryota; kingdom Metazoa; phylum Chordata; class Mammalia; order Diprotodontia; family Potoroidae; genus Bettongia; species Bettongia penicillata. Next base: position 2,379,320 of record JAJHZJ010000287.1, on the reverse strand, counting down.
ATTATTATTGTTTTAAATTATTTCATACTAGCCTAGGAACCTCTATCTTCCCCATCTCCCTTCTAAAAGAGCATAGTTATACTCTTAGTAACTATGTAGCATCTATACAATATCTCTTAGGAGTTAGTATCCACTCATTCTTCTTAGAGTGTTAGAATCATAGATGTAGATCTGGAAGGGACCTCAGTGAACCATTTCATCCAACCTTTTCTTTTGCAGATGAGGAAACTGAGGCCCAGGGAAATTAAATGATTTGCCCAAGGTTGGGCAAGTAGTAAGTATCAGGGATCCTTCAAGATCAGGCAAAAAAACTATTTTTGATATAGTGAAAATAGTATATCACTCTTACGTAGCTCTTTGAAGGATTGACAGCATCTGTATAATACTTTAAAGTTTGCAAAGTACTCAAGGTATTTCATTTTAACTTCACAATAACCCTGTGAGGCAGGGGCCATTATTATTCTCTTTTAACATGTGAGTAAACTGAGAGAAACAGAGGCTGAATGACTTGCTCAGGGCCACACAGCTAATAAGTGTCTGAGGCTGAATTTGAACTCAGATCTGCTCACTCCAAATCCATTACTCTCTCCACGAGGGTGCCACTTTGTTACCTAAGTTATCTATCATGCAACCTTGCCTCTCTTCTGTAAAAGTACTGTGTTCTAGTTCTGGTCTGTGTAGCAGCAGGCACCCTGACACATCTTAGATCTGCATTTCTAAAAGGAAAGCAACTTTTGAGGGGTCCACAATCTACTATTACATGTACCAAGAGAAATAAAGACCAACAGGCATCTGTCAAAGCATAAGCAATACATACATCACAGATCAACAGACAGATCCAACTGTCTGACTGTTACATACATAGTTACCAGAGAGAGAGGCACCATCTGGGTTTTCAAGGCTGGGACATAGGGTTGAGGGCTCCTTAATGGCTACCCAGAGTCTCATCTGACACAGGATCTTTTTCCAAAGAGTAAACCCCAAAGCAAAACCTCACCTCAAAGTACATGTGCACACTTTTCAGAGCCAGAGGCATCACAACCCTGTGACCCAGTACCTCATTAGAAATTAACAAAAGGTGTGGGCTTTCTTACAAAACCAGTCTCTACTAATCAAGCTTCCCTTAATGGGCTCCACCTGAAACCTATTAATGGGCAGGGAAGATCTTTAACTCCCATTAAAATTACAGTCTCCAAAAAGAAAATGTACCAGCAACTTTTCTTTGGAGAAGTGGAGGACCATGGGTGTGGAACATTGCATAAGCTGTGAGACTTGGTAGATGTTTCCATTTTGCTGAACTGCTTTTTTTTCTTATTTTTAATTTCCTGCTACAAGGTGTGGTTTTCTGATTGAATGAATAGGAATAGATTTGGAAGTGAAGGTGATATAAACACAGTAAGATAAAGATTTTTTAAAATTAAAAAATATTTGATTGTTATGAAAAGTGTTGTAATCTGAGGCTGCTTAAGACACTTAGATGAATAGTTCATCTCAAGTATTAAATTGTAGATTCATAGTTTTGGGGATTTCTACCCTCCATAGGAAGGATCATAGCTTAGGTAAGGACCATGGTGACATAGTTGTGGAGTCTAATGGGACCTCAGAATCAATAGTTTAACCTTTTATAGATCAAAGAATTGAGTTTTACTCAAATTCACCTGGGTACTAAGCATCATATTCCTAGAATTTCTATTTCTATGCCAAGTTTTTGTTTTCATTTTTTATAGGCAGACATTGTGATATATGGGAAAACCTTTACATATATACCATATTTCACTGCATACTCATTGGAGATTTTATGACAAATTGTTTTGAAAAAAGTGGGGTGCAACCATTATGTGAAACTTTATAAACTGTGCTGGTGTTACTTGTCTTTTAGTTTCCACCAGTGTCACACTAACTTTTCGCTCACTGAAAACCATCTTTCCACAGCTATGTTTCCATGTGGTTTGGCAAACACAATCACTTTCAGTTTGAAGCCTACCGAATAGTTTTTATATACCCATAATCAGAAAGAAATGCTCCGCATGTTAATGTATCACTGGTAGACAAACTATACAGTTTAGCTGGCAAGGGAAGATGCAAGTCTTACCATATCATGTGACCTAGTCATGGCAGCTTCATCTGCTCACCCACTCCCCTTAATCATCATTGGGTTAAGTGACAATACCATTAGTAGTGTAGAACCAGCTTTTGGGAATATACTGACAATGCATATGGGTTGAGAATTCGAGGTTGTGGCTTGAGATAGGAGAGAGAAAAGCATTTGCCACTGGTGAATACATTGCTGTTCTGTTTACCTTTTAAGTGGCCTAAGGAACAGAATTACACCATGGGACAATTACGTGATGAAAAGTTATAAACCAATTTTTGGATTGAAAAAACAGGTTGTGATGATTATGCAGTGGCAACAATTATGCTATGAAATATGATTTTTCAAATGTTCAAAACATTTTAAAGTGTGATTTTATTAACTCTAAGAACCAAATTTTTTTTTCTTTTTAATCTAATGGAAATTTACTTTAGATCTAGCTTTGTTGGAATTAACCTATTTTGTTAAATGAGAGGTATATTCTTAGAGCAGACTACATAAGGAAGGATCTAGGAAAATGAATAAAATGACAGCCTTAGAATATATTGCATTACATTTAATGTAACCAACTGATATTTTATTTAATATAATGTAAACATAAGGATAAGGCCTCAGTCTATGATTTTATTGATATAAGGAACTTTCTCTACCAAATCAGGTTGACATCTTCTCTGAAACTTAAAGTCTTAAATAATTGCCTAGAGCACTAAATAATATAAATATATTTAATATAATTATTTAAATTATAGTTTAGGTAAACTATAATTCTAATTCCAAATCAAACATCATGCTTTTGAAACTCCAGCAAATTTTGTATTCCTGCGCACTGGGTGGGGCTCTTTGAGAGGAGATCTGCTCAGATACTCTTCAAAATTACCAGTGTAAATGGAAAAGAAGGAAATTACTCAAGAGAAGTTAACCAAGGTAGAATTGATGGAACTTTGCATCTGATTGGATGGGGCCAGATGGGGGGGTAGTGGTGGGAAGGTGAGTCAGGAATTCTGAGGTTTTTTTTCCATTTGTCTGGGCAAATGAATGGGTCATGGTATGACCACCAGAATAAGGAGGATGAAAAGAAGGGCAGAGTTGGAGAAAGATAGTGAATTCAGTTTTGGACATCTCAGGTGTGATGAGGTGGAGATTTCTGGTACGATTTAGAAAAGTGGAACTTGTGCTCAGGGGAGAAGTCTGGACTTTGCAGAGAGGTAATAATTTAAGCCATATGACTGGATTAGATCACCACAGAAGTGAGTATTGAGAACAGATTTATAGTGAGAATTGGAGAAGCAGAAGGTTTTTAAACTCTAGTGTAACTAAGAGAAACCTGCCTATTTCAATATTCAGGCAAATCCACACAAATACTATATGAACCAGAAGGTAAACCAGAAGGGATTGTTAGGTATCCATTTTTGAGAGTAATTCTCCTACATCTCTATAGATGTATATGTTCAGTCACATCACATTTGATTGTTTTTTGGGGGGAGGGGAAAGGGTTTAGATTATTATTTTAAAGTTTAATATAAAGATTGCTATTTTTCAAAGTTATATTGTCATTATTGAGCTCAGTTAACTTCATTCAATTCAACTCAAATTCATTTAAAAGAGTTACTGAATTCTTTTCTTTTTCGAGGAGACTTAGACCTATGATTTTATCAGTGTAATGAGGTCTCAAAGAAGAATTATACCAACACAGGTTAGCACCTTCTCCACAGCTTAAAATCTTCAAGTGTTGTCAGGGGCACTGAGAAGTAAATGACATGCTCAGAGTCACATAGCCAATGTATGTCAGAAGTGGGACTTACACTTGGGTTTTTCTTGACTCCAAGGCCAGCCTTCTATTTATTATACCAGGCTTCCTCTAGTTGCTTTCCACCCTCCCATTCCATTATAATATGATCATAGATGTAGGATTGTAGAGGTCATCCAGTTTAACTCCCTCATTTTAAAGATGAGGAAACTGAGGCACTAGAAGATTAGATGATCTACTTGATGTCACATATGCCATATGTAGCAGAGATGGAGTTATATCCAACCCATTCCAGTATAGAAATGAATTTTTTAAAATGTACTAAATTTTCGGGCTGAGAATGCTTATTACTTTGTTTTTAGAAACAGCCTCCTAACTTGCCTCCTCACTTCCACACTCTCTGCTGTCCTATCAGTCCTGCAAAACTCTTCTAGATATGACTTTCTTTAAGCACCACTTGGAAATGGTGGTGCCCATTCAAGGAAATCCAAATTTAGGCTGACATTTAAGGACTTGGAAAGTTTGGAAAGTAGTGTGTCATGAGGAGGGTGGGGTGGGGAGAATAATTGGCTTCTGGAGTCCCAGTGGGAAGGGAATAAGCATTTATATAGAACCTACTATGTGAAAGACACCGTGCAAAGAGATTTACAAGAATCTCATTTAAGAATCACAACAACCTTGAGAGGGATGTGCTGTTATTACCCCCATTTTACAGTTGAGAAAACTGAGTCAAACACAGGTTAAGTGATTTGCTCAGGGTCACACAGCTAGCAAGTGTCTGAGACCAGATTGGAACTCAAGTCTTCCTGACTCCAGGTCCAGTACTCTATCCACTGTGCCATCTGACTGCCCAAAAGCCTAATAATAGCATCTATTTCTTGCATGCCCTTGCGTAAGTTCCCTTCTCTACCATTCACTTTTCTCATCTGTAACATAGAGGACTGAACCAGATGAGCTCTGTTTATGTCCATTTTTCATAATCCAGTCCTAATAATGTCTGCCTTGTGCATAACTGGGCTACACCTGGGGGATATATAAAATTTAGCTAGGTCGCGCCCTCTGACCTAATGGAACACACAGTTTACCTTTTCAGCTTTGCTTCCTGCTGTTATGTTAAAAAAAAAGTCTGAATCAAAACTGAACTACTTGCAATTCTCAGTTATTTGTTTCACTTACACTGTTTCCATTCATTCAATTCAAATCAGTAAATCCCTATCAGGAACCTACTATACTCATACCAGTTCTTCTACAAAATGTCCTTTTATTGCCTCACTTCTCCCTATCATACAATCACTGGATCATACATTTTGAGCTAGAGGGAACTCATAGGGCACTGAATCCAACCCCATCATTTTTATAGCGAGGAAAAAAGAGCTGAGCAGGGATGAATTACTTGCCCAAGACCACATAGGTAGTAAGTGACAGCACTGGAATTTGAATCCTATAATGCTGATTGTTATTGCAGAAAAACTCCCTAATTAAGCAAGCAAGCTAGCATTTTTAAGATGCCTACTATGAGCCAGTCCACTGTGCTATGTCCTGGAGAGTAAAAGACAAAAATGAAATGTTCCCAAGGGCAAATCTTGTGAAACTATGAAGAAAATTGGATTCTAAGGACCCTTACTTGGCTTATATTAATCAGACAAATAATATCATGTAAGAGACCCTAAATTTTTTATCCTTATACTTAACAGTTAGAGACCACTGCTCCAGATTTGCCTTGCCTGAACTATCATCCTAACCAAGGCTATGATAAATCATCCCATTGAAACATATTTGTTTAATATCTCATCCTCTCAGAGCCCATTAACTACATGAAGAAATGAATCTTTATAAGGAGAGGTTTAGACAATTACTCCCAGGCAAAATGGATCAGTCTTATTAATAGCAGCCTTCTGGAAGCAATGACCTTACCTCTGTTGTCTAACATACTAGCCTCTCAAATCATGGGAGTTATGAGTCACCTAAGAGCCCTGGGAGATAACTTTGCATGGGTAGTTGGATAAATTGGTATATGCAGGTGAAGTGAGTCTTCCAGAGACTTTGAGTTATGCTGTAGAGCTATCCCCCAGCTCCTAGCCTCAAGACTCATTCTGAGGAAGCAAAGTTTTCAAATCAAAAAAGAATGAGAAATGCCTGCAGTAGAAGGACTCATCAAAGACCAGACGCCCCCATTGCAAATCCCACAGTCACCCAGGACAAGGCAAAGTCATAAGCCAAAAACAAGATCTTGCGAAGTCAGACAGCAAAGGTTGAGAGAAAATATCTTAAATTAGATGGACATGGAATTCTTTAATTGCTAAATGAAAGGTACATACAGTGCTATAGATTTGGGCACCATAATAAGTATTGCATTTGCAATTTGGTGCTAATTGCTTTTGACAGTCACTTCCAGCTATAGACATATGACCAGCAAGAATGCTGCTAGCTATTTATGATAAGGTGTCCAGTGGAGGACCTAGGAGAGAAGGCATAAAGTCACCCTCTTCCATCTAACAGTGAATTAGTTCTGTGGAATAAGGTAAACAGCATGCTAATGAAGTCCAGAGATGACCCTAAATTGCAAGGGAAGTATCAACACAAGTGAGGACAGATGAATAAAAGTAAGAGGTCAAAAAAGTTAAATATGAGGGGGAGAAAGGGACAATATTACTTGACTTGGGAGGAAAAACATTTTAACATGTAGGAGAGAATGTGTTTGAGAATACCCAGTAGATGGGGAAGTTTTAGAAAACAGTTTAATGCTGAAAGACGTTAATGATAAGATCTGTAACCCAAGTCCCAAAGTCCATTGGTATGGGACTCACTGGTGGAGATCAATTTCTCAAGCCTGTGTGAGGGGCGGGGTGGAGTTGTTGGGAAAGACAGGCACAAACAGAGCGAGAGACAGAGAGAAACAGAGAGAAGAGAGCTAAAAGCATACAGCCAAAGAATGAGAGAGAGACCGAGCCACACAAAAAGAAGAGAGAACTAAAGACAGACAGAAAGGAGACAGAAGAAACTAGGAAAAATAGAGATACACAGAGAGGAGAGAGAGAGAAGCACTGGTGTCCATTAACGAGAAGAGAGTCCCATACTAATGAGAAATGGATCCGTAAGAGAAAAAGCTAGGAATAACTTTTGATATTAGGGACAGTGTGATATACTAGTTAGAAAGCTGATGTTAGATTGAAAAAAAAACACCTAGATTCCAATTCTGTCTTGAAAACTGACTGGCTGTGTGATAGTTGACAAATTACTTATAACCTTTCAGTTCCCCAGGCAATTCCTTAAGACCATAGGTTGCAGACATGGTATTAACCTTTATCAATGAAGGGAATTTTCACTGTGGGAGTTCCCCACATTGGTGAAATTGGAGATCTAGATTTAAAAGATTAAAAAGTTCTGGGTATTTTGAACAGATACTCTCTGAAGGGTTGAATGAAATGTGAAATATACATTAAAACTCATTTTTCATTGAAATTAGAGATATACTTCTACTGAAAAACATATAGGGATGGTTAGTAGAGCTGGGGAAATAGTGTCAAAGATGCTGTATAGAAGGAGCACCATGAGGATGTTGACAGGTGTTCTGCAGAGTCCATCATCACCTATGATAAGAGCAGCAAAAAGAAAAGAGAGAGGGAGGAGTGGAACTGAGGCATTAGGGTTGCTTTTCCTACTCTCTTGTCTCTGCTGTTGCCACACCTGGGAAAGACTGGTGAACTCTTATGAACTCAGAACAAAACTAAGATCTTTCAGAGAGCAAACAGGGAGCAATTATAAAATTACCAAAAAGCAGATGGGAAATCCAATTCCATTCCTAAGAGTATAGTGTGCCTTAGTGTTTAGATATATTTATATTGATTTCCCCAGGGTCATGGAGAATTCTGGGAGTGGTAGTCCTAGAAATGGACAGTGTTCTCTCTGGTTCCATCTTGAAGTGTGAGCTGGGCTCGGTTTAAGTTGCATGAGGTTTCGTGACAAAGAGGCCAGAGTGGAGGAGAGAAAGAGAGAGAGAGACAGAGACAGAGAGAGACAGAGACAGAGAGAGAGACAGAGACACAGATAGAGAGAGAGACAGAGAGAGGCTAAAGGTGGACAGAGAAGAACTCTGATGAAGAGAACAAGTGATCCCAAATGGATAGAACACAAATCCTATGAACAGGGGCTAAGACTGTAACACTGAGGTGAATGTTCTAACAGAAAGTCAAATCCCACTAAGAGGTAACTGAATTCTTTTTCTCTAAGAAGCTCAAGAAACCAATCAACTCTCTCCATCTCTTTTTTAAAAATATTAAAAATTCCTGCAAATAAGAGTCATTGACTACAAAATTTTCCTGTTCTTTTAATCTGTTTATAGTTTATGTTTTGTGTCTTTGAAAATATTTTCCCTTGACACAAAATCTATTATCACTTGTAACTGCTTTGTGATGAATGTCTTTATGTTAATTCTGTACAGGGAGGGCAAAATGGAGGACTCCAATGACTAAATGAAAATACATGGAAGTTCTCCAGACATTTAAATTCTTTTACAAAATTTTAGTTTCTCCCTAACTTAGAGCTTCACAAAATGAGCTTCGTGGTTATGCTTTTGTTAATTTTGTAAGCTCTTAAAACAATAGAATGAGATAAAACTTGGGTCCGTCATTGTTCTAACTAGCGCCTAATATAGCTATTAAATATGGACACCCCTGGGAAATTCCTGCCTCTGAAGAGGAGGGGCATAGACTAAGGGTAGGTCAAGTTCCTTGGGTCACCTAGTGGGAAGAAAAGAATGCCCACTACCTCTGGAGGCAGGGAGAGTTATTTGAAATTCCAACAGTGGGAGGAAAATGTCCTCATACATATAACCAAACAATGTTCCACATTGACATCTGCTGTTTATAATAGGAGTGTAGATTTAGAGGTTGAAAGAACTTTTGAAGTCATCTAGTCCAGTGGTGTCAAATTCAAATAGAAGTGGGGGCCATTAAATCATACACAAGGACCCATACTAGCTGCATGTTGATGTAAAAAATAACATTTGTATGTTTATTTTTTTTTTTACAATTAATGACATCAACACATTAAAATCACATAAGAACTATATTTTAATCTTGTTTGAGTCCTACATAGGAAAGTTATGGGCTGCATGTGGCAAGCTGGCTGCATATTTTACATCTCCTATGTAGTCTACCCTCTTCAGTTTATAGGCAAAGAAACTGATGCTCAGAGAGGTGAAATAGCAGCCCCAGGTTACACAGTGGCTGGCAGAGGCAGGATCTGACTTTACACATCTGACTGCAGAACTCAACTTCCCTTCCCTTCTCCTGCTCCACGTCCAAAGTATGTTGGTAGCTTTCAAAGCACAGTACAGTAATAAAAGAACTATAAAGTGATATTTAAATCCAAAGTTCACTCAGAAAGGTTAAAGGAACCAAATAGTTGAAACCTCACTAGGAAACAGCTAATAACCTACAAATGCTGTCAGGAAAGGAGAAATGTTATATTGCAAATAAAAAAGAGAATTTAGGACTAGGGAAAGGAAAATATGATTTCTAATATAGAGCTATGATTTCTAATAAATAGCTGAGTTTAAAGGAAAGACTAGTCTTTCAAGTAGAATATTTCTGAAAATTAACAGTGCAGAGCACTAAAGGACCTCTAAAGTTTTTTTGAACCCTAGAATTCTCTAAGTCTTGAGATTGTATTTCCAGCAAGGAGAGTTGTTCAATCATTTTTCAGTCATATCTAACTCTTCTTGAACCCATTTGGCAAAGATACTGGAGTGGTTTGCCATTTCCTTCTTCAGCTCTTTTTTATGGAGAAGGAAACTGAGGCAGAGGGAAGTAACTTGTCCAGGGTCACACAGCTAGTAAGTGTCTGAGGCCAGATTTGAACTCACGGAGATAAATCTTCCTGACTCCAGAACCAGCACCTCATCTGCTGCACCACCTAGATGCCCTAACAAGAATATAATACAGTCTGAATAGTAAATAGGCCCTGGATACTGGTATACTGTCAAGAATTAAACTCCAATGACAAAAACACACAGGGTTTCAGTGAGAAAGAAAAATAGAGCTGTTTAAGGAGATCAATATGAATGTTCAAGAAACTCATTGAATAAATTAGATTTAAAAAAAGATATGTGGATGTGTGTGTGTGCATGCGTGTGTATGTAACCCTAGGCAAGTCTCTTAATCCCAATTGCCTCCCCTCAAAAAGAGAAATATATAAATAATGTTGGTAATGGCAATTAGGTGAGTAAGAATACAAAAGAATGGCATTGTCCTGAAAAGCTGCTTCAGGAACACTAACTCCCCAAATGATATGAGGATCAGAAGGAATGGTAAAGGGATGGGGGAAAAGCTTTTTTTTTAATAGTCTTGTTGGATTCAGGAGAAAGAGAGTAAGACCATCGTTCAGGGTGGAGGATACAATAATAACAGACTATGGAGAGAAGGCAAAATTATTCAGTTCTTACTTTGTGTTCTCAGAGCAACTTGAGAAGAACAGAATGAAAATAGTTACCAGGAAATTGAAACCCAAGGGAAGTGAGGAGATGATTAATAGAGATCTTCCCAACAGGTTCAGCTCCCAAGTCCTAGATTAGTGACATCCCAGGACAGTGGAATTACTGGTAGATGTGACCCAAGGGTTGGTGATTTTGGAAAGATCATGGAGAAGGGGAGAGGTCACACAGAATTAAATATATGACACTAATTTTTAAAAAAGAATGTAATAATAATGTAAATAACCTCAATAACAGTAAGCATTGATGTAAGACTTTAAATTTTGCAAAGCTCTTTATACAGGTAATCTCATTTGCTCCTCACAAGAATCCTACGCAAAAAATGATTTTATTACCCCCATTTTAAAGATAAGGAAACTGAGACAGAGATGTAGAGAATTACCAGGTCAGGGTCACATAGCTAGTAAATGTTTTAGGCAGGTTTCTAATTTGGGTCTTCTGTCTCCAAGGCCAGCAATCTATCTACTGAACTACTCTTTTTTCATTCTGATACTATTTATGTGACAACACTAAGTTCCTTACTCTTCCTGGGCTCCAGCTTCATCATCTATAAAATGAGAAAGTTCTACTGTCTAGTCTCTGAGGTTTTTTTCAGCTTATATGTTCCTATAATTTTATGATTTTTTACTTTACTTCCTGGTAAAATTGCAAAAATATTGTTAAAGAAAAGATTTGTTAGAAATAGAAGCAATAGAGGGACAGAGCCAAGATGGTAAAGTTAGAAAAATGCACATACTCTAGCTCTTCCCCCACAGCCCATAAAATACCCATGAAGAAAGACTCTCGATGGATTCTGGAGCAGCAGAAGCCGCAGAGTGAAGGTGACCGGGAGGGCCAGCAGAAGGGGTCTGTCATGCTAGACGCAGATTGGGATACAGCCCAGCCTGGGCCATACTTCACCTGTAAGAGCAGCCCTTGGGGGTGGAATCCCCAGCAGCAGAGGTTCACAGATCCCTCAGCCCACAGGCGCCAAAGGCAGCTTCAAAGGTCAATGAGAGTTCTTTTTCACCTCCATGACAAGGAAGTGGGGTCCTCCCTTAGCCCTGACCCTAGGCTTTGTAGGTGGTGGCAGCAGCAGTGACTGGAGCATAAAGCCCCTGAGGGAATTGAACAGCTGATCTGAATTTCAGCCCTGAGTACAGTCCTGGGGCATAGTGGAGCTGGAAGCCTCTGAGGAGTAAACTTCTCTCCCTTGATTGTGCCACCTTGGAGGAAATGAGAACTTACAGGTCTCCAGAGTATACCCTACTTTTGACAAAGGACCCAAAAGTCAAGTGGTTGGGGAAATGCCCAAAAAAGGGAAAAAATATAAGACTATAGAAGGTTACTTACTGAACAGGTATTCTCTCCCATCCTACATACACACACACACACACACACACACACACACATTCAGAGAGAGAGAGAGAGACAGAGAGCACAGGGTGAGTTGAATAGGAAGGGATCATATCTAAAAAAATGAAATTAAGGGATGAGACAGGAATATATTGGGAGGAGAAAGGGAGAAATGGAATGGGATAAGTCATATCTCATAGAAGAGGCAAGAAAAAGCTCCAATGGAGGGAAGAAGAGGGGAGGTGAGAGGGAAAAGGTGAAGCTTACTCTCATCACATTTGGCTCAAGGAAGGAATAACATGCACACTCAATTTGGTATAAAAATCTATCTTACACTACAGGAAAGTAGGGGAGAAGGGGATAAGCAGGGTTGGGGGGATGATGGAAGGGAGGGCAAATGGGAGGAGGGAGCAATTAGAAGTCAACATCTTGGGGAGGGACAAGGTCAAAAGAGAGAATAGAAAAAATGGGGGGTGGGATACAATGGAGGGAAATGTAGTTAGTCCTATACAACATGGGATATAGAAATTTATCTTGCCCTACAGTACAAGAGAAAAGGTGGGGATTAGGGAAGGGAGGGGTGTTAGTCGGGAGGGCACATTGGTGGAAAGGGCAATCAGAATGCAAGGTATTTTGAGGTGGGGCAGGGGAGAGATGGGGAGAAAATTTGGAACTTAGGGTTTTATGGAAGTGAATGTTGTGAATTATATTAAAGAAGTGAATTATATTAAATAATATAAATTTAAATTTATAAATTTAAAAGAAAAGAAATGGAAGCAGTAATCATTCAAAGCCTACCATGAGTCAGTAGGTCACATTAGGCTAGCCTCATTTTGTTTTCTGACAGGCAGCTAGGTGGCCCAGTAGTTAGAGATCTGAGTTCAAATCCATCCTCTGAAACTTGCTAGCTGCATGACCTTTGTAAGTCACTTAACCATTGTTTGTCTCAGTTTTCTCAAGTATAAAAAGGGGGTAATAATATCTCCTGAGGTTGTTGTGAGGATGAAATGAGATATTTATAAAGCGCTTAGCACAGTACCTGGCACATAATTGCAGATACATTTATTATTCTTGTTCATGGGGTTCTTTGAATCACAAGGAAAATTGCACAGGTATCATATGTGCAGGTTTTAGGAATACCTTTGACAAAATCCTTAATAACCTTGTGTAAAAAACATAAATATGTGCGCTATGTGGGGGTACATTAGGTGAATTTAGAACTGGTTGAATAACCAGAACCCACAAGTCGTGATTAATGATCTATGTCAACCTGGAGGGAGGTCCCTCCCTCCCTAGTGGAGAGTGCCAGGAATTTGTCCTTGCTATTCTATGCAACATTTTAATCAGTGATTTGGAGAAAGGCAGGATGTGATTATCACAGCTGAAGATGTCATACATCTGGGTGAGGTATCTACCACACTATTCAACAGAATCAGGAAACAAACATATCCTGCCAAGTTAGAAAATTAAGCCACATTTATTAAAAAATGAAATTTAATAGAGAAAAAGTCATATACGTGGGTTTTTTTTAATTCAACAGTTCATGTGAAAAAGACATTTAAGGTTTTAATGGAATGCAACATCAATTTATATGAACATGGTAGCTAAAAAAAACTTATTTCAATAGTTTGCATTGATATACGCATGTTAAAATTGAATCTTTTTCTGGTCAGTGTGGTCAATAAATTTGTAAGTAACCAGTATAAAAGGGCAATACCAGGGAGTGAGATTGCAAAGGGGAACCTAGAAGTCACATACCAACTATCTCAAAGATCATAGGAGCATAAGTTATAAACTGTTTCATATATTTATTTTTAGTTTTCAACATTCACTTGCATAAGATTTTGAGTTCCAAACTTTCTCCCCATCTTTTCACTTCCCCCATTCCAAGATGGCATGTAATATGTAAAGAAGAATTAGAACCAATGGGAGAAACCACAAGAAAGAAGAAACAAAAGAAGAGAGAGCAAATAATATGTTTTGATCTGCATTCAGACTCCATTGTACTTTTTCTGGATGTGGACAGCATTTTCCATCATGAGTCTCTTGGAATTGTCTTAGATGCTTGCATTGTTAAGAAGTGCTAAGTCTGTCAGTCAGTCATCCCACAATGTGACTGTTACTGTGTACAATGATCCCCAGGTTCTGCTCATTTCACTCAGCATCATCCGTTCATATAAGTCTTCCCAGGTTTTTCTGAAGTCTGCCCGTTCATCATTTCTTATAGCACAGACCATAACTTGTTAAATTATATATTAACCAAAATGCATATCCTGGTCCTATATATTGAATCAGCCGAAGTCATTTAGGTACTACTGTCAGGTCTTCTGGTTTTATGATATGTAAATCTCAGACAAATTCCAGAGGTCCACAGTTCCAGACCAGCAAAACATCAAAAAGGTGCTGATAATTTTGAGGTCGCTTGGACATGTCAACTCTAAACTTTTACAGATAACTTTGAGATGATTTGGCTATGCCAGTGAACTAACCCTAAGATGGCCTAGATAAGTTAGTGTGTTCCTCCAAAAAAAAATCTTATAAAAAAGAACCTTAAACTCCTGTCCCACTCCCTCCTCACTCTTCCATCTCCAATGGATCCATGCTGCCTAGTGCACCCAACTCTAATCCATGATTATGTCTGTGATTTATCTGCCTTTCTTCCTTCTAATCCTCCCTCCATGCTACCTGACTCCTTTTACCCTTCCATCCTCTTCCATGCCACGTTCCCATGCAGTCTGCCTTTGTACTTCTTTCACATTTGTCTTGGTACCCTCTGTGCCTAAAGTATGATTAGAGCACAACTTTCTGCTGCCATCAAGAACTTTCTCAGCAAGCTGCCCCTATTGCATAATTTTATAAATTCTGAATTCAGAAGCATAGCTCTTCTAAAGTATAATGGGAAACAACATGATGGTACAAAAGATCCCCCTCTTCAGACTAGGCATGGATGGAACACCCCCACTATCTTGAGAAGAGGATAACTTCAAGGGAGAAGGTTGAAATTCACTAACAGATCACTGAACTGTCCCCATTTAGCTTTCTCCCTGCCACCTGACCTGGCCTTTGGTTTACACCAACTTAAATCTCAGCTTAAGGTTCCTTTATTTCTTTCCTCAGGAAGCAATTGCCCCTGGCCACCAATGCCTGTATTATAATTATTAGCATTATGTGAGCTCACTCTTGAGTGAGGACAAAATGCTGTCAGATTCTTTTAACAAGCTGTCTATGGCAGAAATATCTAAAGGCTCCTGATTATACTAAAAATTTCCTGGGAAAGGATTCTAGAGAGGGAAAAATTGCAATGACAATTGGAAAAGACATAAGAGAAGCAATGAGATGGAATAGAAAGAGTTGGATTTGTGAGCCAGACTCTTAGTTCAAATCCTCTCTCAGTTGTAATCTGGATGACTTTGGGCAGGTAGTAGGCAACTAACATACCTTAGGCCTCAAGTTCCTCACCTATAAAAGCAGGTTAAACTATAGGACTGCCAACTTCTAGCTCTACAGTTGGAATCTTGAATTTCTGTGATCTGTTGAACTGGCTGCCCTGTGAGGTGAATTTGCTCGTCTTTGCTAAGCAGCCACTTGGTTCAGATGATGCTTAGAGTTAACTGACCTGACTCCTGACACCTTTGAGAACCTGCTAGGTTAATTTATTGGGTAGCTAGAAATCTCTCAGGATTCTTGACTCATGCAAGTTGCTCATCACCTTTTATCCCCACTATTTTTGAACCAAAGTGGTTATTGTAGTGTCTAACCTAATGAGAAAGATGACTCAAAGCAAACATATCACAGAACATAGTTACCTACTGGATGATGCAGAGGACCATAGGTCATAAGGTTATTTCAGAACTCTAGCATATGACCTTCTCAGGAACTTACCAAAACTTTTGACTTACTTCTTGGAGCAGAGATTGGTAGCCAGTAAATTTGCCAACTCTAGCTCAGGCAGAGAGGACTGTGATAAGCTTCTTCTAGGCCATGAGTAGGCATGGACTATTCTAATATGTCTATTTTTGGAGGACTTGACCATGCTCCTATGAGAGGTGGTGTGGTATAGTAAACATTGAACTAATCTAGAAGCCTGGAAGACCTGGGTTCAAATTCTGCCTTTGATAAACATTGACTATGTGATGCTTTCAGCACTCTAGAGAAAAAGTACAGATTTATATGAGTAGAGGGAGTTTTCTATAGGAGATATCCAGTTCCTATTCTCTCTTCAGAAAAATTAGTTCAGGAGTATGTGGCTAGTGATCTTTCTGTAATCATCTGTATGTATACAACCAGTGTGTATATAATCATCATGCATATAACCAGTCCCAATTTGGGTTACAGTTGAAGCTGCATAGGATCCACTAATGCTTTTCAAGTTCATATGTCAAGAAATTATATCAAAATAACCCCTTGCTGCTGCAGTTCAGGTGCTGTTGGGTTTCTACTGCCCTCCTTCCTCTTCATTCTCTTCCCCTTTTTCAGCTGTAAGATGCCATTTTGGTGGTGGTAGACATCCCTGAACAAGTATACTGATTTCCTTCTCTGTACTTGGGCTTCCCAACTTGGCTGAGGCCACTCAACTATCTCTGAAGGAAATTTTGCTATTCCAAGGTCTTCCTTCTCATTTTACTTAGAATCAGGGTCACTGTGGGGGAGGGGGGGAGCCAAGATGGTGGAGTAGAAAGACATACGTGTACTAGCTCTTCCCACACAGCCCATAAAATAGCTGTAAAGAAAGACTCTCAACAAATTCTAGAGTAGCAGAAGTGGAGAACAACAGAGTGGAGGAGATTTCCATTCCAGGGTGACTGAAAGGCCAACAGGAAACCTCTGTCGCACCATATGTGGAGCAGAGTGGAGCCCAGCCCAGCCTTGGTCATGCAGCATGTCTCTGGGAGGAGGATGCGAGCAGGCCTCAGGGGCAGAATACCCAGTCCCAGTAGCAGCAATTCACAGATCCCTCAACCCAGTGAAAGGGTTTTTTCAGCTGGCTGAGAAGGGAGAAGGGCCTTCCTATAGCTCCAGCCTCAGGCAGCAGCCTCAGAGGACACATCAGGCAGGCAGCAGCAGTTCCCACAGCAGCACCTACAGTAGCCCGCATCTATTGTTGGATCGTAAAACCCCTGGGGGCACTGAGCAGCATACTCTTACCTCAGCCCTTTGTAGAGGTCCTGCAGCAGCTGATCTTTATCTCACCCTGAATGGCAGCCCTGTATCTGAATCTCTGCCCCAGTGCTGCCTTGGCAGAACTGGAGGAGAGGTGGTTGTAAAGAGGAAACTCTACTAAGATTCTGGGCACAAAAATCTCTTCTTGCTCCCAGACCAGTGTAAATGCTTGATTGTGCCACTTTGGAGGAACTGAGATCTTACAGATCCCCAGAGTATGCCCTACTCTTGACAAAGGACCCAAAAGTCAAGTAACTGGTTGGGAAAATGCCGAAAAAAGGGGGGAAAAATGAGACTATAGAAGGTTACTTTCTTGGTGAACAGATATCTTCTCCCATCCTTTCAGATGAGGAAGAACAATGCTTGCAATCAGGGAAAGACAGAAAAGTCAAGGCTTCTGTATCCCAAACATCCAAAATAAATATTCAGTGGTCTCAGGTCATGGAAGAGCTCAAAAAGGATTTTGAAAATCAAGTTAGACAGGTGGAGGAAAAATTGGGAAGAGAAATGAGAAAGATCCAAAAAAATCATGAAAAGCAGGTCAACAACTTGCTAAAGGAGACCCAAAAAAATGCTGAAGAAAATAACACTTTGAAAAATAGGCTAACTCAATTGGCAAAAGAGGTTCAAAAAGTCAATGAGGAGAAGTATGCTTTCAAAAGCAGAATTAGCCAGATGAAAAAGGAGGTTCAAATGCTCACTGAAGAAAATAGTTCTTTAAAAATTAGAATGGGGACAGATGGAGGCTATTGGCTTTATGAGAAACCAAGAAATTATAAAACAAAACCAAAAGAATGAAAAAAATAGAAGATAATGTGAAATATCTCATTGGAAAAACAGCTGACCTGGAGAACAAATCCAGGAGAGACAATTTAAAAATTATAGGACTACCTGAAAGCCATGACCAAAAAAAGATCCTAGACATCATCTTTCATGAAATTATCAAGGAAAACTGCCCTGATACTCTAGAACCAGGAGGCAAAATAAATATTGAAAGAATCCACCAATCACTTCCTAAAAGAGATCCAAAAAGAGAAACTCCTAGGAACATTATAGCCAAATTCCAGAGTTCCCAGGTCAAGGAGTAAATATTGCAAGCCCCTAGAAACAATTTGAGTATTATGGAAATATGATCAGGATAACACAAGATCTAGCAGCTTCAACATTAAGAGATAGAGGGGCTTGCTATAAGATATTCCAGAAGTCAAAGGAACTAGGACTAAAACCAAAAATCACCTACCCAGCAAAACTGAGTATAATACTTCAGGGGGGCAAATGGTCTTTCAATGAAATAAAGGACTTTGAAGCATTCTTGAGGAAAAGACCAGAGCTGAAAAGAAAATCTGACTTTCGAACACAAGAATCAAGAGAAGCATGAAAAGGTAAGCAGGAAAAAGAAATCATAAGGGACTTACTAAATTTGAACTGTTTACATTCCTACATGAAAAGACAATATTTGTAACTCTTGAAACTTTTTTCAGTATCTGGGTAGTTAGTGGGATTACATACATACATACATACATACATACACACACACACACAGAGACAGAGAGCACAGGGTGAGTTGAATAGGATGGGATCATATCTAAAAAAATGAAATTAAGGGGTGAGAGAAAAATATATTGGGAGGAGAAAGGGAGAAATGAAATGAGGCAAATTATCTCTCATAAAAGAGGCAAGTAAAAGACTTTTCTATGGAGGGAAAAAGTGGGGAGGTGAAAGAGAAAACATAAAGCTTACTCTCATCACATTCAACTCAAGGAAGGAATAAAATTCACACTCATTTTGGTATGAAAATCTGTCTTACAATACAGGAAAGTGGGGGAGAAGGGGATAAGCAGGGTGGGGGATGATGGAAAGAAGGGCAATGGGAGGAGGAAGCAATTAGAAGTCAACACTCTTGGGGAGGGACAAGGTCAAAAGAGAGAATAGAAGAAATGGGGGGCAGGATAGGAGGGAGGGAAATATAGTCAGTCTTACGCAACATGACTACTATGGAAATCATTTGCAAAACTACACATATATGGCCTATATTGAATTGCTTGCCTTCCCAGTAGGGGTGGATGGGGAGGGAGGAAGGAAGAGAAGTTGGAACTCAAAGTTCTAGAAACAATTGTTGAGTATTGTTCTTGCATACAACTGGGAAATAAGAAATACAGGTAATGGGGTATAGAAACTTATCTTGCCCTACAGGATAAAAGAGAAGATGTGGATAAGAGAAGGAGGGATGTTAGAAGGGAAGGCTGATTGGTTATAGGGGTAATTAGAATGCTCGGAGTTTTGGGGTGGTGGAGGGGAGAGATGGGGAGAAAATTTGGAACTCAAAATTTTGTGGAAATGAATGTTGAAAACTTAAATAAAAAAATTTTTTAAAAATTTAAAAAAATCAGGGTCACTGATTCTGGACTGAACAATTCATAGCCATCCACTTAAAGGTTAATTTTTACCACAAGTGTATTATTAATGGGAACTCCTTGCAATGGAAAGAGCACATAAATGAATCCTGGAATGTTAACTTCATTGTTATACTTCCTACTGTCAGGATAAATAGGGAAATGATAGATTCAAATAGAACCAGTTTTAATCCCTAATATGCTGACAGGTGAATAGGCCCAAAGAAAGGACACAGGAGTCAACACTCAATGTGCTTGCTATAGCATCACTAAAGGCTTCTCATTAATGGTATCATACAAAGCCAAAGTCACAGACTACCATCTCCCAAAATTGGTATTCTAGTGGTAAGGATGATATCTGTTCCATAGTTCCTCTTGATGATGGACCCACACATCCAAGTAGGTATGGGTGGAAGATGTATCCTACTGGAATAAAAGAAGAGAACTGTGAGGCAAAAGGGCTTGCTAGAGCTACCTTGAATCTTGAACTTGATTGTAAAGTTTTCGGCATAAGCATTTACACCTTAGAAATCATCGAACATTAAAATTAGGATTTTATTAAATCTTTGTTGTTGTTGAATACCTAGACTTAAGGAAAGGGTAGAGAAATTTTTTTTAACAATGTAGATTCAACTTAAAAGTATATCTTGTATTTTTGGGGAACTGGCTCCTAATTCTTTACCAGCAAGCCCCTGTCCAATGGTAAAGACTGAAAAAGGTAGCTTCCTATATCTTGTAGCACATTTTTTAAAATCACTGAAAGATCATTTTCAAATTTTAAAGATATATGAAAGAGAGAAAGACTCCAAAAGAATGAAAGTAGTCATAGATGATTTTGTTTTAAAGGGGATAAAAGAATTCAAACCAGAAGCCATTAGCAACCGCTGACCCATATGCTTTACTTTCTCCTCATTATAAAATCTTTATGAGAACATTCCATGTGTTTTAAAGGTGTCCCTCGATTAAAATATGAGAAAGAAATGGACACATTTGCACTGACAATTCACTACAGAAGACTATGTCTTCAGAGTTACATAACTGAGAAGATGTAGGGAATAAAAACACTATTATGTCTTTTTTTTAATTACAAGAAATATTTGACTTAGAGCAAAATTCAACTTAAAGGCTTTTCTCTAACAAGGTGTCTCTCATCCATGTGTTAAGACTGCAAATTAATCAATCAATCAAAAAGCACATTAAGTACTTGCTATGTGCCAGGTACTCTGCTAACTGCTGGGGGTAAAAAAAATAAAAAGAGTAGAAACAGGTCCTGATTATCAGTAGTTTCTTGTCTTTATTCTGTGATCTTCTGAGTATCAGTATAAAGTGAGACGAGACCATCTCCAGTCATCCTGATGAATATCTGGTCACTAGATCCAGATGGCTCAGGAGGAGAAGGTGAGGTTGGTGACCTTGCACAGCCCTCCCTCACTCAAAACAAAGTCAAGTGCAAGTCATGTCATCACTTTTCTGATGTTATGGGTCTTCTTTGAAAATGAAGGATAAACACAACCTGTGAGACCAAGCTGTCTGAGTGAGGACCCAACTAGCTGGGTAACCCAGCTCATCCTCTCCCTTCTGTCTCCCTCTCCCCTTTCTTTGGGGAGATGTTTTAGGTGTTTCTTCTTTTCTTCCTTCCTTCTTTCCTTTCTTCCTTCCAGGCTGACTTGGGCTGAAAATCTCTTCACTCTGTCATTTTGTGGTTTCTTCTGCTCTAGAATTTGTTTAGAATTATTTTTTGCAGGTTTTTATGGGTTATGGGGGCAGAGCTAGAGCAGGTCTGTCTTTCTACTCCACATATTGGCTCCACCCCCTTCCTGACTACTTCTTAAAGAGGCCTATTCACTCAATGAGTGTTACCTCCCTTGAAGTGAGTATGTCAAAAGGTCTAGCCTAAAAAGACCAAGATCTCCCATGGCATCCTGAGACATTTCCAGTCATCCTGATGAATATCTGGTCACTGGATCCAGATGGCTCAGGAGGAGAAAGTGAGGCTGGTGACTTGCACATCCCTCCCTCACTCAAAACAAAGTCAAGTCATGTCATCATTTCTCTGATGTCATGGTCTTCTTTGAAAATGAAGGACAAACACAACAACAGTAAAGGGAGGCATTAAGGAGAAAGACAATCTTATCAAATGTGATTTCCAGGATCACAAGGGATGACTGGTTAGAGTCTAAATGAAAGAGGGATTCCCTATAATGGTAAGGTTTTTCAAATGTTCTTCTTTGTGGATGACATGGCATAAACTGAATGTACCACAAGGCCTCTACAATGGGATCCACCACCACTCCTCAAAAGTGATTGATTTAAGGGTAGAGCCAAGAATGGCAGATTAGAGGCAGGAACCCAGCAAATTCTCCCAATATTCCCTTCTAAAAAACTTTAAAATAACACTTCTAAGTCAAATTTTGGAGCAACAGAGCTAGCAAAAGATCAGGGTAAGATATTTTTCCAGCCTAGGACTAAAAATTTAGGAGGTTAGCAGGTGGGGTCTGTGATATCAGGGTGGGGGCCAGCCCGGAGTGCACCCTGTGGCAGCACCAGAGACTGGTCTTGGAAGCAGCTGTGGCAGAGGTAGCTACAACTTTAGGAGTTCTCATAGCAGAAATGGCAAGGAGATCAAATGAGTGGTCAGAAAGAGATTACAGGAGACTCTTTGCTATCACAAGGTGCAATTTGGGCTGACTGGAAACTTCTGGCCATACAGGGTTGTGGGTCTCAGTTCCAGGGTGGAGAAGAGCACTTAGAATCAATGGATCACAAAGGAGCAGAAACCCTGTTCACAGTTTAGAGACAGAAAGGAGCACCAGAGCTCATGTCTGCAGGAAAGCGGGGGACCTGGCCATAATTCCTGGGTCAAGAGGAAGGCTAACACTTGTAGCTATAGAGGAGTAGAGGTTCTTCCTGGGTGAAGAACAGATTAGAAAATAGGAGAGCAGTGACCACATCTTTCTGTGGATGACATCACCTTGGAAACACCTAAAACTTGCAGATTTGGAAAGCTAGCTTTACAGATAGCTGCAAGAAAAAGTGTAAAGCTTGGAACAGTGCCTCCCTACTCCAAGGTGAGTAGAGCCCAACTTTAGCATAAAGTTTAAAGTCAAGAATGGGTTGGAAAGTGAGAAAATAACAACAATAAAACCTTGCCTGTAAAAAGGTATTACAGTGTCAGGGAAGACTAAGACACCAAGTCAGAAGAAAATGGCGACATGAAAATAGCTACAACCAAGGTCTCAAAGAAAAAAATACTAATTTGACCCAAGCCCAACAAGAATTCCTGGAAGAGTTTTTAAAAAGAGATAAGAGTGGTAGAAGGAAAATTGGGAAAGGAGTGATATAAGAAAATTATAAAAATAGAATTAACATCTGGGGAAAAGGCACAAAAAAATATTGAAGAAAATGAGACCTTAAAAAACCAGAATTGACCTAATGGGAAAAGAAGTACAAAAATTCAATGAAGAAAAGAATTCTTTCAAAAGCAAAATTAGTCAAGTGGAAAAAAAGAGGTACAAAAGCTCACTGAAAAAAATAATTCCTTAAAAATTAGAATTGGGAAAGTGGAAGTTAATGACTTCATGAGACATCAAGAAAATAAGACAAATTTGAAAGAATGAAAAAATAGAAGAAAATATGAACTGTCTCATTAGAAAAACAACTGACCTGGAAAATAGGTCAAGGAGAGATAATTTAAGAATTACTGAATTGCCTGAAAACCATGATCAGAAAAAGAGCCTAGATATCATATTTCAAGAAATTACAAAGGAAAAATGCCCTGATATCTTGGGTCTGGAAGGTAAAATAGAAGTTGTAAGAATCCTGAAAAAAAGAAAGAGATCCAAAAATGAAAACTCCAGGAGTATTATAGCCAAATTCCAGAGCTTTCAGGTCAAAGATAAAATACTTTAAGCACGCTGAAAGAAGTAATTCAAATATGGATCCACAGTAAAGATCACACAAATTTAGCAACTTCCACATTAAAGTAATGGAGGTCTTGGAATATGATCTTCTAGAAGGGAAGGGAGGTAGCATATATATGTTTTACATGATTTCACATGTATAATTGATATTATATTGCTTGCCTTTTCAGTGAGTAAAGTAGAGGCTGAATAGAGAAAGAATTTTAGAACTCAAAAAAAATTTTTTTAAATGTTAAAAATAAATTAATAATGAATCTTTTTAAAAAAATAAGTAATTAGTTTAGCAATCCATGTAAGGAAAATCAAGTGGATGAATGAAGTAGGCTTTTGAGTTTGTTCATTGGTGTATTTACGTTGGATGGATATTTCAGATCAGCAATGAATCAAATCCAGATTGAATAGGAGGAGACTAGATTGCGTTTGGGAAGTACTGCAACATTTGCAATAATTCTTATAAAAGCCAATCTTTTGTTTTCTTTACTTTTCTTTTTAGCTAGGTCTCATCCAAACATGAAGTGAAGGGACGATTCATGAACCTGACTCCAATACTGACAGGTATTGAAGATTTGACTTGCTCCATTTTATTGACCTGGGCCTGTTGACCCTTTCCTAGGCATCCAGATAGCTCTATGCTTCTGAGGGCTTTCCATATTGATATTAGATAGTGAAGACAACTGGTTAGCTTTAGGCCTTCTCCAACATACAACTCAGCCACCCCCATCAGTGGGTGTTACAGGAATGAGCCACCATGTCTGATCCAAACCTATCTTATTTAAACACCAGTATTTTCCCAGAAAAGCTATGTGGTTGTAAATCATGGAATGTCATTTTTAATTAATAAAAATATCATTTATTGAGCACTTACTACCATACAAATCACTGTACTAAGCATTAGGAATACAAATAGAAAAGAAAGTCCTTGACTCAAGGAACTCCCACAAGAGAGACACAACACAGTCTTAGAAGAATCAAAATTGTAGATAGCTTTAGGGACAGTAGAAAAATGTATGATGTATTTAAGTATGCTATGTATTCCCAGTGATGAGCTATTCCTAAGAGGTACCATAAAAGATATCATCAAATGTATGTATGACAGTAAAAGGAGGCAGGATGTTCATGTAGTGGCATTGAAGAAAAATGGGTGGACAGCCCAAGTGTTGCATTGATGTCAGTGAAATGATAAGAGGCTTTGAGAAAGGCTTCTAGCTTGTTGGGTGAATCCTCTATGGAGAATTGTGGGGAGCACATGGGGGAGATTTGCATGGGATAAGAAAAACACAAATGAATTGAAGTTTGCTCTGGTGGAGTGAGTCCTCACATCTATGAGATTCAAAGATCCGCTGAAATATCAGATTGTAAGTTGGGAAGGTACATGGTTTGACAGAAGAGTCTCAATGAAAACATTTAACATGTAATTCACATCCAAGCACCTGAGTCAACATTTAAAGATCTCTCAAAGTCAGTGTTTTAGATGAGAACAAATGGATTAAAGAGAAGTCAATTTTTTTTTCAATATAAAGAATAACTTTCTAACAATTAAATTTATACAAAATGGAACTCCTGGTACTGAAAATGATCAAACCAAGACTTACTGATTGCCTGTCAGGAATGTTTTAGACAGAATTCCTACTTAAGGTTGGACTTCAAAATAAGTCTGGTTGTAGGATTCTGCAATTCTGTGAGGATGAGAAGCAGGACCATGATTTTTAACAGAGTTAAGATAACTATACCTACAATCTCTGGTTGGTGTTTTCTAAAGAACTGCTTTCAGTTCATAACTCTTCTCAGCCAGTCTTTTTATTGGGTTCAGTCCTGAATTCCTTCAACTAAATTACTAGAGGGTTGATTGTAGGATCTTTTTCTGTAACCTCAAAGTGTCTTCATTAGCTCCTTTAAAAGTCAGTGATTCTGTTGCAAAGAGTAATTTGAACTAAGGCTGGAATATTCAAACTCATGATGTCATAGACGTGAAATGATACAGGCATTTTTTCCAAATTGTAACACAGGCAACTCAAGGTAAAATGAATTCTCCAGGCATCTGACAAAATGATTATTTTGGATATTTTACTGCAAATACATTTTGCAAGACAGAAAACTTGTCACAAATTTATTAATCTAGTAAATATATAACTGATTAAATGACTAATCAGTACTCTATCTCTTTAGTGGAATAAATTTAATTATTTTGGAAAATATTTAGTAATACCATAAAACATTCCCATATGGTGTGGCTGCATTCTAATCTACAACTGTTGATTTTGTGAAATCAGTCTTTGTGTTGCAGACACTACAGATACATATGAATGAATAAATCTGTACAAAAAATGTAGCAATGGCAATAAAAAAGATAATTTTTTAAAATATGTGTCTAATTCTAGAGTTCTATCTAGGAATTACAGCCCCTGGGACAAAGTAATTTCAGCTGGGGGCTAAGGGAGGGATGATGGATGGTGTGAAAGGCAGTGTCTAAGGCTTGACAGTTCCTTTGTGTGGATGAGGTCCATTCAAGACAGAAGTCATGGGAACAGAGGAGGTTAAGGAATCGGGAGGCCAGGATCTCTGAAGGGTGCTGGGGTTGGGATGAAGAAGACAGTGAATCCAAAACAATAGCTAGCTAGCATTTATATAATGCCTTAAGGTTAGCAAAGTGTTTTAGAAATATTATTTCACAACAACCCTGAGAAGGAAATACTATTGTTATCTCCATTTTACAGAGGAGCAAACTGAGGCTGATAGGGGTCACACATAGCTAATATGTATCTGAAGCAGGACTTGAACTCAGGTCTTCCTGACTTCAACTCTAGTGCTCTCTTCATTCAACCACCTAATATGGTGAGTAGGGGGAACTGGAAGTCCATATGGAGTAATAATAACAGTAATAGCTAACATTTATGTAGCACTTTGAAGTACTTTATATAGGTTATCTCATTTGAGACTCACAATAAATCTATGAGTCAGACACTGTTATTCCTATTTTACAATTGAATAAACTGAGGTTAAATGTTGTCTCAAGGTCAGAGTCTTGAGTAAACTTGAAACAATGAGAGGTAGTTGCTGAGCAGTGGTGGTGGCAGGGGTGCTCTGAAAGTAGCAGAGGAGAGCCAGGAGTCTGTCAACTCTGTGTATCAGGTGTGGGAGGAAAACTCAATCATGGGTGTGTCTTTAGTGTGTTTAGAAGAAAGCTAAGTTTCTATGAGCACCAGAAGATAGACAGAATCTAGGAGGAAGAGAAAGATCCAGGATCATAGGATCATGGACACCCAGTTGCCAAGAACTTTGGAAGTCATCACTCCAATCTGAGAATGCTGAGGTACAAGACATGAAGTGATTTGCTTCAGGTTTTATAGGTAGTAACTGCCAGAGACAGGATTTGAATTCAGGTCCTTCCTGTGATTTTTTTTTTTTTTTAAATCTAGCAATCTACGGTTATCCCTCCATACCATGACTTTCCCCACTATGGTCAGCATAGGAAATTAAATGGGAATTTGGGGAAAGTTTTGAAGAAGCCACAGATGACACACAGAGGCCTGCAGATGACAGAAAAAGTTTAGCAACTCAGAAATGCATGATATATGTATAGTATTATATAATATCAACATATGTTATTTTTTAATACTGTAAACGCCCCATAAAAGAAAAAGAAAAAATTCAGACTTCTTCTCTGGTACAAAGGGAGGGCTAAAAAAAATCTTATATGGATTTTCCAGATCATGGGGATACTGTGCCCTGAACCCTAGTGATGTGGAAGGGATAACTGTATATTGTATCGTACCGAGGAATGTTCTCAGAGAGCTCAGAGGGCAGAGAAGTAGAGTTATTGGGGCCGAGTTTCCCATATTGTGGTGGGATGGGATGTGGTTGATTTGGCCAACAGAGATACTAATCCTTCCCAGCCAATCTTACCCAGAAGCCGAGGGATGGCCTCTCCAGGTCGGGAAGCTCATGAAAGTTGGAGATTTCAAGAATAAACTGGAAACTGGGATGCAGCCAGGTAAGAGAGCTGCTAGTTTCATCTTCTCTCTCTCCCCTGTCCCTTCCCTTCCTGGAGTGGCACACATCTATGTCAACATGTAGGCCACAGATTGGATCTCACTGTTCTAGTTCCAAATATAATTTACATTATAGTCTATATCTAGAAATAAACTGCTTTTTGCACCGCAGGGGCTACAGTACTGCTTCACTCCCTGTTCTAAGGCATTTGACTTGGACCAGGTTGTCATGGGATACTGTACCCTTAATGAGATAGGGTTCCCTGTTCTCACATTCGTTGGCTTGTTAAATCTACCATTCTGGTATTGCAGGGACAATTTAACTTATGGCTCACATCTGGGGCATCGCCAAGAAAGCATAGAGTAAAAAGGTACTCATACAATATGAATCAGATCTGTGACAGGTAATTTATTCCTACGTACAGAACAGGCTAAATCAATCAGTCAGTCATCAAACATTATGTGTCAAACACCATACTAGGTACCAGGGGAGACAACACATATGTATATAAGTAGATGCAACATACCTATAAAGTAAATTAATACAAATATATACAAGGTAGTTAAATACAAGGTAGTTTAGGAGGGAAAATGGCAGAATTTTTGAGGATCAGGGATAGTGCCTGAGCTGCATCTTAAAGACGGAGGGATTGAGGGAGTCCATTCCACGCATATGGGATGGTCCGGTCCGCACTAAGAAAGAGAGATGGGAAGAGAGAGAATGGTGTGTGAGGAATGAGAAGGCCAGTTTGGCTGGATCCCAGAGCGCTGAAGAGTGAGTAATGTCCAATCAAGCTAGAAAGAGAGATTGGGGCTGGATTGTGAGCAGTTTTAAAAGCTAATTTAGGAGCTTATATTTTATCCTAGGGGCATAGGAAAACCACTAAAGTTGATTGAGTAGGGAGTCACATGGTCAGATCTGTACTTCAGAAAAACAGAGTGTAGTCAGTCAGCAGGGTGTAGTCTGGACTGGGGTAGGGAGAGAGGAGGTAGGAGCACCAATTAAAAGGTGTTGCAATAATAAAAGCAAGAGGTCGGAAGTAGAGGATTAAAGTGCAAGTTTTGTGACTGGAGAGAATGAGTGGGTACAAGACAAAAGACTTGCGAACATGCAATAGCAAAATAAGATTCATATCTTCACTTGTAAAATATTATATAATCTACTGGGAGGCTGATACTTTAACTTCACTGGAATATAAAATCAGTTAGTGAGATTGCTGGTTGGGCATTTAACATTTCAACTCAGTCCTGTTATCCTTGCATTTCAAACCTGAATCTCCCCTGAATGTCACATTCACCTGCTTCTGTAGTTAACTAGTCCTACATCTGTCATAACCTGCTTCTGTAGTTAACTAGTCCTATGTCTGTCATAACCGACTACTTGTTTTATTGCACCCCAAACCTCTCAGCCTTTTGAATTCACAAGGCCACTTCCAAATCTGGACAAGTCTATCTTGACAACTGTTTGGTTATCTACTCAGGAAAGGAAATAGAAAAATAAAACAGATTTCCAGGAACAAGTTTGCTTCATTGAGTCCATGTTCCCACATGGGGATTGATGATGAGGTGAGGGGAATGAGTGACTCTAATTCGTGACCCTTTCATAAGAGTCTAGAGACAGAAGGCACTACTTATTACACATAAGAATTATAGTCAAAAGGAACGAGCTGGAAGTGGTCACCTCTTTAATTTATTTACTTTTTAAAATTTATTTATTTTTTAGTTTTAACATTCATTTCTAGGCGGTCAGCTCTTTTAACTGATTTAATGCCCCCTCCCCCTGCCGCTGTCATGGGGAAGGCGTTGACCAGGGGTCAGAATGTCTTTTCATTGCTGGTTCACAACCTTACTAAAAGCAGGCCCCCAGACACCAAAATGATCACCTGAACTAGGAATTTCAACAGTGGGCATGCTACATTAAGATTAGGGTGGGGAAAGGTGCAGTATTTATGGATAATCCCTACTATAGTTAAACATTTGTTGTTTTTGGAAAATACCGGGTTGAGATTAGGCATACTGTTGCATGCCTATCATCTATAACAATAATAATAATTAATAAATTTATAATGAACTTCATGTTTTGCACAATGTTTTATGAATATTATCCCACTGGTTCCTCACAACAACCCTGGGAGGCAGTGCTATTACAATACTCATTTTAGAAATCAGTAAATTGAAATAGACAGAGGTTAAGTGACTTGCCCAGGGTCATATAGCTAGTAAGTTGTGTGAGGAGGAATTTGAACTTGGGTCTTCCTAACTCCAGATCCAGTGCTCTACTCATTTTACCACCTATCTAGCACTATGAAGGCTGAGGCTGGTGAACCTGGGAGTTCTGAGGTGTGCTAAACTAAGCCAAGTGTCCAATTAAGTCTAGCATCAATATGGCAGGCCCCTGGGAGGAGAGGTGTGTGCGTGCAAGAGCACCAAACTGTCTAAGGAGGGATGCATGTAAGAGAAATGGAGCACCTATGCCAATGGGCAGTGGGATCAAGTCCATGAGTAGTTCTTATGCTTCCAGCCTGGGTTGGAGAAGGAGACAAAATCTCAAAAAATGAAGGGGAAAAGAGGAAAGTATTAGGTTGGGTGTATTTAACACATTTGTCCATGTTTCAGTGTGGGGAGGTTACAATATTATTCTTGATATTTAGAAAAGTTTATCAGAGCTCATTATCCACTTAGTGCTTTTTTTCCCCTGCTTAGTACTTTTAAAAAGTCCTGTGCCAACTCAAGAAAATAGAGAAAAGGAAAACAAGCAAAAAAGAAAATTGCAGTAAACAAACAGCTAACAAAAGAAAAAAAATTAAAAGGAAAAAATAATTTAAAATGAAATTTCCCTTTTCAGAAGGATAGACCCTAGTGAGTTCACAGAACATATGCACTGTAGAGATCACAAAGATTAGAGACCCAGAGTCCATTGAAAGTCACCCTCCTTCCGCCTTCACATAAGAAAGCAAACTTGTCCTTATTCATGCATTTCAGTTGTGCCTGACTATGACGGCATTTGGAGATTTGTTTTTGGTTCTTTTTTTTTACAATTATACTGGAATGGTTTTCCATTTCCTTCTCAAGTTCATTTTACAGATGAGGAAACTGAGGCAAACAGGCCTAAGTGACATGTCCAGGGTCATACAGTTAGTGTTTGAGTTTGAACTTGAACTCAGGATGAGTCTTCCTGATTCCAAACCCAATGTTCTATTCTATTCTGTACCACCTAGTTGCCCCAGAAAGCAAATGTCCTGGGTGAAAATTCTCCTATGCTTTCTTTTAGCACTGGGGTGATCCAGTTGGAAGTCTGCAATAAATCTAAGTGTCCCTAAGTCTGGAATAATTCTAAGTATCCCTTCTGCACTGGGCAAACCATTTTTCCCCCCAGGGATCTCTATGTAGATAATGAGATCCCATTGGATCCAGATAATGAGATCCCATTGGAGATCTGGACCAAAATTTTCTCTCTCCATCACAGAGTACCCCAAATATCCCCACTGGATCCCTGCCAAGGCACAGGCCAATCCACATGTTATTCCTAACCCATCCAATAATCTGACAAGAAAGGTTCAGGTCAAAAATGAAAGAAGATGAAGTCAGGTGAACTTAGTATTGATTGGTTTCAGGCCCCCCAAATTCAGACAATCCCTCAATCTAATCTTGAAGCTGGAGTCATTACACTTGTTCCCATGTGGTCATTGAAAGCAGGATCAACAACAGTAAGTGTGCCCCATGGGGGATAAAGTTCTCGCTCTCCTCATCCATAAAGTATAATACTATATAATACAAATATTAGGCAGCACTGAAGATAAAATATATTTTAGATCAAATGCAATTGCAGTATTTTATGTACATATCACTCCCTGAATATGTACTTCAATGTACTTATCAATGATCTCACCAGCTAAGGCTGCCTGCATCAGTATTTTGCCATAGCCAGTTATTGTGTATGATTCTGGATTTTCCTCTAAATCAATTAATTCATTAAATGAGTATTTATTAATCATCTTCTTTGTGCCAGTCATTATGCTGGACATTAAGAACCCAAGGACAAAAAGCAAAACAATTCTTACCTACAAGGAACCTGTATCATTTAAAGAAAAACAACCAAAACACACAAAATTAATTATGTATAGGCACTAAGTAATTTCTGCAATAATAATGATAATAATAGTAAATATTTACATAGCACTTACTATGTGCCAGGCATTGTGCTAAATGCTTATGATTCAGGCACTGTAATTACCCCCATATTACAGATGAGAAAACTGAGGCAAACAGAGGTTAAGTTACTTGGCTGGAGGTTGCACAGCTAGGAAGTATATGAGGCTGGATTTTAATTTAGGGCTTCCTGATTTTAAGGTTGGTTCACTATCCCCTGTGTCACTTAATAATTGGGAGTGGGAGAAGGATAAACTTGCAAAAGAATGTGACACCTGAACTAAGCTCTGGAAGGAAATTAGGGCTTATTAGAGGCAAAATCCTTCCGGGCTTGGGGTTCAGTCTTGGCAAAAGCATGAGATCAGGAGATGGAATGTCATGTAGGAGGAATAGGAAGGAGGCCAATTCAGTTGGAATAACCTAATAAAGTGGTAAAGGAGAGTATGTCATGTTCAATAATTCTGGAAAAGAAAGCTGGTGTGAGTCTTACCTTCCAGATATATAAGGAAACTGATTCAAATTTAGAAAACAGAACCATTTCCCAATAACTAAAAAGATAAAAACAGGCAGTTCAAAAAGGAAGAAATCCAAGCTATCTCTAGCCATAATGTTCCAAATCATTAATAACTAGAGAAATGCAAATCAAAGCAACTCTGAGGTTTCACTCCCACCTCTCAGATTGGCAAATTTGACAAAAGGGAAAAATGTCAAACATCAAGGCTGTGGGAAAAAAAGGCAGATGAATGTCCTGTTGATGGAGCTGTGAGTTGGTTCTAGCCATTCTGCACAACAATGTGGAATTCTGCCTCAAAAGCTACTAAACTGTCATACCTTTGACCTGGCTATCCCATTACTCAGCCTATACCAAAGAAAGAGGAAAAAAATCTATAGGAATAGTAGCTCCTTTCATAGCAGTTCCAAACCAAAAACCAAAGAGCTGCTCTTCTATAGAGGAAAGCTAAATAAATTATGGTATATGAGGGCAGTAGAATATTATTGGGCCATAAGAAATGATGAAATAGTTTCAAAGGAAAATGGGAGGACTTTTATGAACTGATGCTGAGTGAAGTGAGCCAATTTATCATAGAGAAAAATAACTTTGAAAGACTTTAGAACTCTGATCAAGGCAATGACGAACCACGAGCCCAGATGGCTGAACAGGCCACTTACCTCCCACCAGAGAAATAATGAACTTAAAAGGCAGAATGAGACATACATTTTTTAACACAGCCAAAGTTGAAATTAAAGTGGTTTGCTGGACCATGCATACTTGTTAGGCGGTTTCCATTTAGTTAATAAGTTTATTATTATGTATTTGTTTTTCAACTGGGGAGCAGTCAGTGAGAAAGATAATAAATATTTAAATAAATAAGCAGACAAATAAGAGAAAGAAAGGCTGGAGCTTTATTGCGAAGAGCTTTGAAAGTCAAACAGTGGAGCTTGGGTCTTATTCTGGAGGCAATAGGGAGAGAGTAGAGCTTTCTAAGGAGGGCAGCAAAATGGGTCTACATTAATTGGCATCTATGTCAATGATGCGTTGGAATGGGGAGAGATTGGAGGGAAGGAGGTCCATTAGAAGGCTGCCGCAGTAGTCTAAATGAAAGGTGATGAGTTTACACAAGAATGGTGGCTCAGTAAGTGAAGAGCATGGGATGTACATAAATGATATATAGATGTTTATCACAATATCTTTTTTATCCCACGTGTGTATATGACATCTCATATATATGTATATGTCACATCTGTTGTATGTATGTATATATATGGCACGCATGTAGGCTATATGTATATGTACATATATGAGACATATATGTACATATACATATGTACATAAGAGATATTGTGAAGGTAAAAGCAAAAAAAATTGCTCCCAGATTGTATATCTGGAGAAAGTGTAAGGAGCTGAGGATGACAATGAGGTTGTGAGGCTGGGTAACTAAAGATGGCAGTTAAAAGGAAAGTCAGAAAGAAGGGAGGGTTTGGGGAGAGGGAATAAGTAATCTTGCTGTTGACGTATTGCTTATGAGATACTCATTGAACATCCTGTTTGAGATATCTTAAGAGGTACTTGGTGATGTGGGACTGGAGTTTAAGAGAAAGATTAGGGTAAGATCTGGAATCATTTCCAAAGAAATTATGTTTGAATTCATGGGGACTGATGATCTCATAAGATCTATACTCTCTTGATAGTATAGAGGAAAAAGAGAAGAGGGGCCAGGACATAGCCTTGAGGAACACCCATGGCTGTGTTGGATGTAGATCCAGAAAAGGATGCTGAGAAGGTACAATCAAATAGGAAGGAAGAGAAGTAGGAAAGTACCAGCATCACAAAAACCCAGAGGGATCAACAGTATTAAAATTTGCAGAGAAGTCAAGAAGGATGAAGATTGAGAAAAAGTTGTTAGATTTGGCCATTGAAAGATCATTTCGCCATTGAAGGATCATTGGTGACTTTGGAGAGAAAAGTTTCTGTTAATGATGATGTAAAAAGCAAAATTGCAGAGAATTGAGGAGAGAGAGAAGAAGGAGAAGCATTAATTATAGATGGCTTTCTCAAGGAGGAGAGGGAAAATGTAGGATGGCAGCTAGTGTGGCAGGCTTGAAAGGAATTAAAAGGTTTGGAAAAGTTGATGTGGTGAGTGACATTAAAAAAATGATTCAGTTCAGTCATTTTTCAGTTGTGTATGACTCTTGGTGACCCCATTTGGGATTTTCTTGGCAAAGATATTGGAATGGTTTGCCATTTCCTTTTCCAGCTCATTTTACAGGATGAGGGAACTGAGGCAAACAGGGTTAAGTGACTTGCCCAGGGTCACATAGCTGGGAAGTATCTGAGGTCAGATTTGAACTCAAGAAGATAGGTCTACTACTAGCACTTAAACCACTGCACCACCTAACTGCCTCCAGATAAACTGATTAGAGGTATACAAGGATTATCTCACTACAGTGAAGACCAGTTGAAATTATGCAGCAAAAAAAAAAATGGTAGCGGGGCCAGGAGTCATGGTTCCATGATTTTCTGCAGTTCCATTCAATATTATATGAATAGGAGAAAAGGCAGTAGACAATGACAGTAATACAAAGTTGGGTTTTGGCAGGATCACATGACTGGTAATAGGACAAGGAATTTGAGCATAGAAGATGGTGTAGAATCGAATAAGTTCACTCAGGGGTTGAAAAGGGGAGGGAGGAATATGTAGCCAGTGTAGGGGGGTAACGACCTATGAAAGAATTGAGAGATGAAAGGATTGGAGATAATGGTAAGGATGAAGAGCAGAGTTATGGCTTATAAGGTATAGGGAAAAGTGGAATGATTATGATCAGATGATAGAATTTCAGCGTTCATGATCATGGGAGTGGAACATTTGTGAATGATGATAAGATCAGTGGTATAACCATTTCTGCATGTAGCTCAGCTGGAGTGGAGAGATTGAGCTATGGAAATTGACTTGATTGAGGAATTGGGAAGTTAGGGGAGTTAAGGAAGCATCAATACGTATATTGCAGTTTCCTACAGAGCAGAAGGAAAAAGCCATGGGAAAAACCAGATTCTGAACTCATTGAAGTAAGAAGGAGAATATCTTGGGCGGTCAATAATGATCTCTAGGAGCTGCCTTGGGAGATAGATTTGGATAGCCTAGACGTCAAATGAGAAAAAGCTGCTGAGTGACATAGAAAGAGTCTGGAAGTGGCAAAAGGGAGCAAGAAATACTCCAGTTTCTCCATCATGGTTGTAATCAGACTCAGACAAGTTAAGTGACTTCGTCAAGTTCACACAACTTGTAAGCATCTGAGGTAAGATTTGAGCCCCATGGTTTCTCAACTCCAAATTCAGCCTTTATCCACTATGCCTACTTCTCTCTCTATGGTATAAGGCAGCAAGGGGCAGCTAGGTGGTGCAGAGGAGAAGAGCACCAGTGCAGGAGTCAAGAGGACCTGAGTTCAAATGTCACCTCAGACACTTGACACTCACTAGCTGTGTGACCTTGGGCAAGTCACTTAACCCCAATTGCCTCATCCTGGGTCATGTCCAGTCATCCTGATGAATATCTAGTCACTGGATTCAGATGACTCTGGAGGAGAAGTGAGGCTGGTGACCTGCACAGCCCTCCCTCACTCAAAACAAAGTCAAGTGCAAGTCATATCATCATTTTCTCTAATGGCATGGTCTTCTTTGGCAACAAAGGACAAACACAAAATAAGGCAGCAATTTTCAAACTTTTTGGTCTCAGGTCTCCTTTACACTCTTAAAAATTATTGATGACCCTCTCAATGACTTTTGTGTGTGTATGAATTATGTGGCATTTATAAGCTTATTTATATATTTATATATGGCATTTATAAGCTTATTTATCAAAAAGCATTTATTAAATACTTATTATGTGCCAGGCACTAAATATATCAACATTT
This sequence comes from Bettongia penicillata ogilbyi, assembly GCA_023548195.1. NCBI lineage: Eukaryota > Metazoa > Chordata > Mammalia > Diprotodontia > Potoroidae > Bettongia > Bettongia penicillata. The sequence continues at coordinate 2,343,632 of JAJHZJ010000287.1, read as the reverse complement.
ACCACAATAAAAATTAAAATGTCTTTGTATAATTGTGAAAATAGTTTTGATCTCACAGACCTCCTGAAGGAGATTCAGGGACACTTTGCCTCCATGGGTCCCTAGACCATACTTTGAGTACCCCTAACATAGAGAGTGAAAAGAGTCCAGAAATGAACCTCCACAGGGAAGAAAGTTTTGGGTTTTTTCCTGCTTTTATAATACTGTATGGATGCCAGTTAAACAGGTTGTCCATCTGTTGTGCCTTACTCTAACTGTATGACCATTTCAATTCCTTTTCTTGTCTTATATGCCTCTGATATGGAATTTTTCCTTTCATACCAATACTTACTGGCAATTCTTACTGCAGTTGGCTTCGCTTTTTGGTCGCTAACAATTGTGGTTCTTCTGAGATCTTGGTGTCCCATAATTTGTGGTTATGAAGCACCAGTGGAAACATTCTGGTTTTTTTTTTTAATGGGCTTTTATGGCAATGACTTATGATTATTAAGACTGTTGTACCATTTACCAAATGTAGACCATCCTATCCACCTATTGTTCTGAAAGAACTAAATCAGTTGATAATTTTTCATCCATTGAGCAGCTTATTCATTTAAAGAATCTGACTCATTATCTGGTTATTATGGATTCTTGGAAAGAAAGATGCTGTGGTTAGTGTATGTGCTCCCCCAAATTCTGCCCCAGGAAAAGGCTGCTTTTCACTGGCATCCTTACACTGAGTGAAACTATATTGAAACACAATGAAATTAAAATGGTTTTGAATGCCCAGTTAATCATAATGGGAATCAAGTATATCATTGTCAGGTACTGAGTAATGTTAATTGTCTAGCTCTGTCTGCTTAACAAAAGAGATAGTATGAACCTATTGAAAAACTATAACAATAGAAGGCTACAATTACTTTCCCCAAAGATTAGTTCTTCAGTTCAGTTCTAAAGGCAGGACATTTCATGTATGCAGATTGGAAGAAAAAAAAGTTATTTAAGAGGTAGAAAGGGTACATTTCATAGGCTTTTCAAAATGGTGCATTTTATAGGAAGTACCATTTTAATAAGGACATGGCATAGAAGTGGTAGATTCTGGGTGGGACAAAGTGCCCATATCTTATTTTCTGCCACTAATGTTCTGAAAATTTGGATACTAGGATAATAGGGCACTGTGCTTTGTCCACTTAATACACAGAGAAGGCAGTGGGCAGAATAATATTTGAGGACTCCACTCCTTGTACAAATAACTAACAGGTCTCTTTCAAAATGGTTGACTTTAAATTTATCTGAAGTGATTCACCATCAATAACTTAAATTATTATGTTATTAAATTAAATTATTATACTATGTTATGGAAATGCTTGTTCTATTCCATAAATTAAAAATAAAATAAATTTAAAAAAAAAACAAAGTTGATTTTAAGTTAAAAAAACAGTTAAATTTTAAATTTCTGATTACGGGCAGGGACGATCAGCTCCTTTTAAAAGACAAATCGGATTCTGAAAGCCCAGTCCTCATGCTTTTATCACATATTTGCATGGTGCTTCAAAATTCTCATCGCTCCTAAATATCTTTTTTCTATTGTGATGCCAACTTGCTCTCCTACTTGGTTTGAAATTACCATAAATTACCATCATGAGGATAGTGTTAATGTCCAAGACAAAATGATCTTGAGTATCATCTCTAGATTTTGTTACTGTTACGGTCACGTCTGACTCTGTGATTCCATTGGGGTTTTCTTGGCAAAGATACTGAGGCGATTTACCATTTCCTTCTCCAGTTTATTTTACAGATAAGGAAACTGAGGCAAATAAAGTGAAGTTACTTGCCCAGGGTCCCACTGCTAGTTAGTGTCTGAGGTCAGATTTTAACTCAGGTAGACAAACCTTCCAGACACCAGACCTGAAGCTCTATGCACTACGGTGCTACCTAGCGGCTTTATCTATCTCCAGATAAACCTCTTTAAAATCTACATGTTTTACCTAGAAACAGAGCAATCTGTCCAAAAGGGGAATGAACCACCTCTATGTATCTCTAAGTTTCCCCTCATTGAAGTACAGACTGGACAGCTAACCATGTGTTACCTGTGTTATAGTGGGAATGCTTTTTGTATATAAACTGGACCAGACGGCCTCTAAACTCCCTGCCAGCTGTCAAATTCTGCAATGGGAAACAGATGAGGGTTAAGGAGAGTTAAAGAAAGTGGGTGGTATTTGTTCTAGCCTTTGTCATTAGAATGAAGTGGGTTTGTGAATTGATTCATCAGATGAGTCACCCCAGGCATAGAGACTTTGTAGTCTTTGGAGGATGAGACACAAGGCAGGTAAATTTGAAGAGGGTAGTAGAATCTGATGACTAACTCCTTTTCTCTCCAAGCTCCTCTAATGTTCTGCTTAAAAAGTTTCAATTCTATGTCCGACAGAAGGGAACTGTTTATCCAAAATGATTCCTAGTGGATGGTCAGTATTCTGCCCACTTCAAGTTACCTAGAAAAGCACTGCTACATGAGGCTGCTCTTTTCCATGGATTTTTCCATGTCTCACACCTTAAATTACAGCCCCACAGTAGTCCTATCCCTTATTTCAAGCTCAGTGGGTCCTTTTCTGAAAAGGTAGAAGGATAAAAACATGGTTGTAAACACACAGATTATGAGAATGATGATATATAAGCAAATTTTGTGTATTATCTGCAACCAGTTTTTAAAATTAGGCTATTTTATCCTCCCAAATCAAAGGGATGGTGAGTGGAGCTGCAGGGCAATCAGTTGTTATAGCCTTTCCAGCAGCAATTCTATTATTAATTTGATTATTCCTCCCAGAGCAAGAAATGGAAAGGGAAATGGTGCATGATGGAAGGGAAGATAAAGTGCTGGTGTTGGGTAGACCCTGGTCTAAATGGGTTAGGTGAGTGTTCACTGACTTATGTACCCATTGGGGCTGCTCAGCCCCAGGGTAGAGAGTGTCAGAACTGAGGGGATTAACTCCCCCAAGGTGATGAGCCTTGGTCGTCGTGGGGAGGGGGCAGCTTTAGTAGAGATGGTAAGATGACTGGTGAGACCCTGATTTCCTTATGGATAGTTAGATCACTGGCTAATCTTCAGTAGGTTTCCTCATTGGAAGTTCCTACCTCGGTGAAATTACAAGTCAAAATATCCCCCACCCCAAATAATAATACATCACAATATATCTAATGACATGTATAGTCATTTAACTATTGATTCTCCTTTTTCTTAGTAAGTAGTATTAAGAAACATTGTTTGTAGCATTCTTTTATTTTTGTAAAACTGCAACTCGTACTAATCCTAGTGAATATATGAAGATTCAGATTCAGATTTGCTAGCTTTTCTCTAAGAGCACCAAATATGAGAGACTGAGAGGATAATAGATTGTTAAAATGTAGGCTTTATCTCCCTGTCTCCAATAATCATATAAAAAATTTAAACTAAAGTCTTAGTTCAAGGTTAAAAGTACAATGTATTGACTTTCAAAAGTGAATTATTATTTTTGTTTAAAAAAATCCCTCCCTTTTTCCCCATTTTTTGTCTCAGTTTCTTTTGTGAATCTGAGATAGGGTATCCATTAATTTTCTTTTTACAAAAGAAAAAACTAACTCTGTCTACTTCTGATAGTACAGTAGTTAAATAAAGGGGAGGTGTTCTGGTACAATGGAAGGAGTGGCGCTTCTGAAATTAGAGTACGTGGGTTCAAATCCCGGCTCATCAGTTATTTATTAAGTGACATCTTTGGACAAGTTGAAGCTAATGGGCTAAAATTCAATGGGGATAAATTTGAAGTCTTTCAGTACATTTCAGTACAAAAAGTGAGTTTCACAAGTATGAGTTAGAGGAGGCATGGTTAGACATCAGTTCTTAGGCAAACTCAATGCATCAGTAATGTAATATGGCAGCCAAAATGCTATTGCAATCTCAGGTTGTACTGAGAAAGGCATGGCTTCTAAGAATAGAGAGAGAATATTCCCTCTGTACTCTGCCCCTCTGTCTTATACCTCATCTCGAATATTATTTTCAGTTTGGGGCACCATAGTTTAGGAAGGATATTGATATGCTAGATAAAGTCCAGAGGAAGACAACCAGGAGTTGTCCAAATGTGGAATGGGCCGCCTCAAGAGGTGGTAGGTTTCCCCTCCTTGAAGGACTTCTAACAGAGGCTATACAACTAGCTGTCTGGAATGTTAGAGTGGGGATTCCTTTTGTGGATGAGTTGGATTGGATGCTCAACTCAAATTATGTGATTCTGCAAAGTCAACTCACCTCGCTGAGCCTCCTTTTCCTCACCTGTAAAATCAGTGACCTTTAAAGACCCTTCCAGGTTGTAATCTATGAGTTCTAAAACCTTTGGGAGAGGCCAAGGGGCAGGGAAGCAATGGTGGATACATTTTCACAAAGACTTCTTTGATATCTGTGAGCAAGGCTCCCAACAGAAGATTTTTAGATCCACACTTGAAAAGTTTTAATTCAGTGGGCTTACTGGCTCCCTACTATGTACCTAACATTATGATGGGTGCTGTGGGGAACAAGAAGAAAGAAAACATAGCCTCTGTTTTCTTTCTTTTTCTACTCCCTCCCAAAACAAATAGGATTTTATTTATGGATTTTAAATCTACATACATTTTATTTTCAGATGCATTTATATTTTCCCTCAAATACCATATAACAACTATATAAAATACCAAAAGAACCAGTTGTAAAAATACCCATTTTTAATTTTCCTCATTCATTTGCTTTTATAGATTTTTTTTGATATCTTTTGTTTTTATATCACTTCCATCTCCTTTCTGCACTTTTTCCCTTCAAAATCCCCAGAGTACCTTGCCTTATAACAAAATGTTTTTTTATAAAATCTGAAAGAAATAAAAAGAAATCAATAAAGTAATCAATATATTGGAAAAAACTAACATTATGTGTAATACTCTATGTCCATGGACCCTTACACTCCAGAGAAGGGAATCTATTCCTTCAATACTGTTGCGAATTGATATATATATACACACCCACATAATCAATTCTACAAGACAATGTAGAATTAATTTTAAAATGTTCAGGTAACTTTAGGAATGCAGAAGGGTTAATTGTTATTATCTACTGACTGGAGAATGTTCATGGAATAATAGCAATAATAGCTCACAGTTATATAGCAGGTCAAAGGTTGCAAAGTACCTTACAAATACTATTTCATTTGATTGTCACAACAATTCTATAAAGTAAATGTTTTACTTTAGTGTAAAGACACAGAGATGGAGAGAGAATTTTGGGTATGGAGAGCCCAAGGAGATTAGTTTGGCTGAAACATAGCAAGTACAATGATGGATAATATGGAAAAAAAGCCTGGAAAGACAGATTGGAGCTGAATTACTTTAAACTAAATGCTTTTATTTCCATTTTACAGAAGAAAGAACTGAGTGTTTGAGGTGGGATCGGAACCTGGGTCTTCCTGATTCTAACCCCAGAACTCTATCCACTGTATCAAATTCCTTCTAAGATGAGTTAGGTTTACATGGATCTTGAAGAACAGGTAAAATTTTGACTGGTAGACATAAAGGAAAGCAATTCTAAACTAAAGATAATATAATTCATAGAATTTCAGAATGAGTAGGGACTCTTGGGTCTATCTAATCAGAGGTTGTATCAGTACAACCCATATCCAAGAAGGAATACTATTACATTCCTAACAAGAAGTTATCTTTTGTTGTTGAGTCATTTCAGTCATGTCTTATCTTCAAGATCCCTTCTGTGGTTTTCTTGTCAAAGATTATTAAAGTGGTTTGCTGTTTCCTTCTTCTGCTCATTTTACAGATGAGGAAACTGAGGCAAATAGGGTTAAGTGACTTGTCCAGGGTCACACAGCTGAAAACAGTCTAAGATTGGATTTGAACTGAGAAACATGAATCTTCTAGTTCCAAACCCAGTACTCTATCCACTGTGGTGCCATCTAGCTGCCCAAGTAGTCATACAGCCCCCATTAAACGTTTTCCATTGAGGAACCTCTTTGTTTCTATTGCGGACACCCCTCTTTTAGTCACCCAAGTTTGCAGTCTTGGAATCATTATTGACTCTTCCCTGTCTCTTACGCTTCTCACCCCATCATTCTCCGAGTGTTGTTGGTTCTACATCTCCCTCTCTCTGAGATCATCTCCTGTTTCTCCTATATTATCTTGCACTTGCATAGTTGTTTGTATCATTGTCTATCCCAATTAGACAGTGAACGACTTGAGACCAGGAACTGTCTTTTTGCCTTTTTTTTTGTATCCTCAGTGTTTAGTACAGGGCCTGACAGAGAAAGTGCTCAATAAATATTTATTGACTGACTGACTGCTTTGTATCTGCCACTCTCTGTAGTGCCCAGATTAGTGGCTATTATATAGGCAGTTTTCTCTTCCTCCTTCCACTTTCAGGGATGATGAATAGATAAGTTTCGCTGTAGCTGTATAGAGAAATAATGGATTATGGAAGGTAGGAGCCAGATGGTGAAGGGCTTTGAATACAACCATAAGAAGCTTGGGACTTTGTTAGGGATTGGGATTCACTGAAAGACCCGTTTGTCTGTTTTTTAAATCAGTGAGGTGACCTTTTCAAAGGGTTGTGTTGTCCTTTTTTTTAGGAATAAACACAAACTTAGATTTCTTTAGTGTTTTATGATTACAAAGAGCTTATAGTCAACAATATGTCATTTCAATCTCACAATAACTCTGAAATAGAAAGCATATTGTTATCCCCATTTTGCAGATAGTGAAACTGAAGCTGTGAAATTTAAGGATTGGACAAAGGAATAAGCATTTATATAGCACTTACTAGGTGCCAGACCCTGTACCAAAAGCTTTACAAGTATTATCTCATTTGAACCTCACAGCAACCCTGTGAGGTAGGAGAGAAAAAAACGAGGCAACCAGAAATTAATTGACACAGCTACTGGTTTCTGAGGTCAAATTTGAACTCAGATCTTCTTGGCTCCACGCTCACTGCTCCAAACTGGTTGGTTGCTGTCCGTTCTTGAAGAGGACCAAAATGAGATCACTATGATAAAGTGAAGCTTCAGTGTGTCCGACAGTGACTGAGCAGACCCACACGAGCTCGGAATGCTCTACCACAGGTTGGGCACAGATAGTCTATGTGAATATTTGGGACGGTTTCTCCAGATTTGTGCATCCTACGTTTACTTTGTGCTGTCTCAATTCTGCTTTGCTCATAGAGCACAGCACCCTTTCTGATGTGGGCACGCCATGCTAAGTGGTCCTGTGCCAGTGTCTCCCACTTTGAACAGTCAAATTCAAAGTTCTTGAGAGAGACCTTGAGAGTGTCCTTGTATTGCTTCTTCTAGGTTCAGTACTCTATCCATTATTCCACCTGGTTGCCTTTTACTTAATCAGTGATCAGCAGATGCTATCATTCATGATCAGCCATTCATATGCAATTTATAGTCTTTGAGAATAACCTGAGCATATTGAGATGTTGTGACTTGCCCGGGTCAGTGAGGAGTCTTGAACTCAGTTTCTATCTGATTCTAAAGGCTGACTTTCTGTATGCTATGCCACATTGTCTCTCAAAGCTTTGTGTGAATATCAATAAAATACTAAAAATGACACGTTTGTAAAGTAATTAAAAGCTCTGGGAGGAGAGAAAGGGAAAATTCTGCCAATTCCTAGTTCCATAAGAACATTTTGATGGAATTTAAAATGGTTTGAAATTGTGCATCTCTTAACTCTTGTTCATGTAGACGAGAGGAAAAGGTATCATTCGAAAGGAAAATGAGTTTCAAAGTCTCTCAAGCCTAACTACACATCGAGAAAGAGAGAGAGAGAGAGAGAGAGAGAGAGAGAGAGAGAGAGAGAGAGAGAGAGAGTATTGTTACACAATCTAGATATCTATATCTACAATTAAATATAAATATATATAATTAAGTATTGTCAAATATCTATAATTGCCATGGAAAATAATTTTTTCAATTCTCCAGTAGACTGGGAGTTCTTTTAGAGCTTTCCTTTCTTCTTTCCTTTTCTTCCTTCCTTCCTCCCTCCCTCCCTCCTTTCTTTCTTCCTTTTTCTTTGTCTTTTTGTCTCTGTTCCCTTGCCTCTTGTCTCTCTTTTCTTTCTTTCTTGTTTCTCTCCCTCCTTCTCTGCTTCCCTCCCTCCTTCCTTTCTCTCTGTATTCTCTTTTTTTCTTTCTTTCTCTTTGTCTTTTTTCTTTCTCTCTGTCTTTCTTCCTTTCTCCTTCTCTCTCTCTCTCTCTCTCTCTCTCTCTCTCTCTCTCTCTCTCTCTCTCTCTCTCAGCAATACTTAGCACAGTGCCTGGTGCATAGTAGGCACTTAATAAAGGTTTGTTGTCTTGACAACTAATTATTGTATTAGCCTTATAATCAATGACTGATCTTTAATCACAGATCAAAAATGTCTTTGATTTGCTGATACAATACGTACACTTTGCATAGTGCTTCAACCATTTCCTGAGACACAGACTGGTCTATCAGATTTATAATTATCCCAACAGCCTTCTCCATATTATGTACTTTCTTAAAACATTTATGAAAAAGCTCATCACTGGTTAATGGTGCTGAGATAATTGGACACTTTGGGCTACCCAGAGGATACAACTCAGCACCTTTCCTTAAGTACCTCTGTGCTGTAGATGGAATCACACCTACTGTTAGAAGGAGCAGGCTTTGAACTGCAAACTCTTTCATGTTGAGTGAGAAAACACACCAACTCAACAGGGGAGTTACCACTGCTATTTGAATCTTTACTCTTGAGGCTCATGTTTAGATTCTACTTGAGAATACAGACACAGGGATGGCAAGAGCTTAGGCCTCAGAGTGGATCAGGAGTGACCACTGTAGCAATGTTATTCTCTGGGTTCTGCTGTTGTCATCATACTGGGAGGAAGGCATAATGTTGCCACCCTGGGCCATCTGCACTCTTGACCTTGTACAACAGAGGCAGAGACAAATCTTGATCCAACTTTATAGTTCACAGCAATAACTGATTTATGCATAGGAAGTGAGCAAAGCTTTATTTCCCTGGGGTCCAGTAGTTTCTAGGGAGGGCATGTCTTTACCTCCTCTTTCTAGATGCTTCTCAAAGCGGTCCCAGGTACTTTAAATGACCAGGGGACACAGTGGATTGAAAGTAAGAGAAATGCTGTGTTCTCTAGTATACATTAGGAGTTTTTACCCCTTTTCATGTCATGGAGTCCTTTGGAAGTCTGATGAAGTTTATGAAGCCCCCTTCAGAAGAATGCTTTTTAAATGCATAAAATACACAGGGCTATAAAGGAAATCAATTTTATTGAAATGAAGTTATCCAAGTATATATTTTAAAGACACTTGAATATCCTGCCTAGACCCATGGCTGATGCTATTATAGGCAGGACATACACCACCTGGGTGTTGGTGGAGAGAAGGCATATAATCTTGATTCCATTCTTAGTCAACATGGAACTGGGGACAGGGATATGCTCTTCCTATCCTGCCCCAGCCTCTCTGATAACCTCCAATCTCTCATCTCAGTGTCTTTCAGTCATATAGAACTGGATGTCCAGTAGATCTCTGAAACAGACACATCTACATAGGTCATGATCTATCCACCTAAATCCTGCCCTCTCCTACCTTGCCTATTACTGCAGAGGACAACACTATTCTCCCATCCCTCCGACTGACAATCTGTGATAGCCTAGACGCCTCACTATCTCTTACTCTCTATATCCAATCTCTTGCAAGGCCTGTCAGTTTTCCCTCTACACCATTTCTCTTATACGCTCTTTTCTTTCTTCAAACATTGCCACACTTCATCCCTGGACTATTAAAATAGACTGCAGGTGGATGTGTCTACTTCAAGTCACTCCCCACTCCAATTTATCCTTAATTCAGGCACCAAAGTGATTTTCCTGAAGCATAGATCCAACCATCTCTCTCCTCTACTAAGTAAACTCCAATGACTCCCTGTTGCCTCCAGGGTCAAATACAAAATGTTCAATTTAGGTTTCAAAGCCTTTCAAAACTCCTCTTACCTTTCCAGATTTCTTACACCTTACTCCCTTTCACATGTTCTTGGAACAGGTGGCACCAAACTCCTGGCTTGTCCACAAACAAGAAACTCCATCTCTGTGCATTTTCTCTGGCTGCCCCCCATGGCTGGAATGCTCTTCCTCCTCAACTTCTGGCTTCCTTCAAGTCCTAGATAAAATCCTATCTTCTCTAGGAAGCCTTTCACAATCCCTCTCAATTCTAGTGCCTTCCCTCTGCCAATTACTTCTTATTTATCAAGCCCTTCCTCACTCAAATCAAAGTCAACTGCAAGGCATGTCATCATCTTGATGCCACAGTCCTCTTTCAGAACAAAGGAGAAACAGAGCAACAGTTTATCCAGTATGGATCTTGTTTGTGCATAGACATTTGCATTTTTCTACCACATTAGACTGTGAGTTCCTTGAGGGCAGGGACAGCACTTAGCAAATTAATAAGTATTGTTGACTGACTGACCCAAGGTCACGGGACCCAAGTTAAAAACCTTTGGCTTAAAACTCTGACTAGCAGTAGGCTAAATGTGGTAGCTAATAGTCTTATGGTTGTGTGGTTTGTCCTTCATTTTCAAAGAGAACAATGACATCAAGATGATGACATGACTTGTAGCTGACTTTGACTTGAGGGAGGGAGGGCTGTGCAAAGTCACCAGCCTCACTTTGTCCTGCGGACCCATCTGGGTCCAGTAGACAGATGTTGATCAGGATGGTTGGAGATGGCCCAGGATGCAGTGGGAGACTGGTCCTTTTAAGCTAAGGTCTTTTCAAGTGCTCAGTTTGAATGAGGCAATGACTCATTCAGTGAATAGACCTCTTAAGAAGTGAATCAAAGGATGACCCCTTTAATGAAAAAAAAAAAATCTAACTGGGAAGGGAAGACCCTCAAAGTTGCTGGCCAAAAGAGAAACAATTACTATTTACATTCACAGTGAGCCAAAAAATAACCATTAAGAGGTGCTTGGGCAAGGACCTATTGTTGCCCAATCCTTGAGATCCAGAATGAATTGGGTTTAAGACTTTGTCTTTGAGAAAGAAATCTAGCCATAAGCCTAGGTAGCTTACTAAGTACTAAAAGAGCTCAGCTCACTCTTGTCAGAGAGAGGATTTCTAGTTACCACACTTGAGAGGATGGGAATAGAAAGGGAGAAACTGCCCATGAGAGATGAAAGCCAGAAGCAAGAAGTAGAAAAAAGCAGCAACTGGAAGAAAACATGGAAGGAAGCCTAGGAAAAGAGCTACAAGTATGATGACATCACCATAGGATATTAGCACCCTTGTAGCACTGAAGGGGTGAGTCGCCTTGGCTATGTGTATGCCCTACATGCAAGCTCTCCATATATATGCCTCTGACTACTGGGTTCTGGTGTGTAGTCTTTTACAAATGATCCACAGTCATATCTGTTCTCTACTTGTGTGTTCTCCATGCATGTTTTCTCTATGGGTGTGTCCTTATCCCATTGGTTGTATGGTCACCTATTAGGTAATTTACTTCATGGGTGGAACTTGAGGGGTGGGAGGGATGGGGAGGTGAAGGAGCAAATATTTTTTATAATTACATTTGCTATGCTATTTGATACATTTTTTTTCTTAGCAAATGTATTGGTAAAAGTAATCATATTGACAGGGGCATATGACATATAGTTTTGATTGGGTTATAACTCAGAGTGCTTTGACCTAGTACAAGTTTTTCTCAGGCATTTTAGATGGGGGAAGTCCCACATACTACAGATATGAAAGCTTCCAAGGTTTGGTACTATACTGGAGAGACTGTTTCCCTGATACACTGCGGAAGGTCCTGGCATTCCCTGCGGAAGAAGAAACTGTTCAAGTTATGGAGAAAATAGTTCATCAAATCACAATTGGGATTTAACAATAACCCACCTTGCCTCCTCAGGTTATATAGTCATGACTACAGGGATGAGTGCTTATAGCCACACCTGACCACTTAGCCTGATTGCATAACTCTAACATGGCGTGGGTGAAGAAGGATCCTTCTATAGTTACAACTCAAGTTCCTGATAGTAAACTGGGTCTTGCTTACTGCCTTCTTTTACCTCTGGGCTGCCAATCCTGTGAGTAGATGCAACTGGCTGAATGCTAGCTAGGTAACTCACCTCCTCCTCTCCTGTCTGCTTCCCCCTCCCCTTCCTTCTCCTCTCCAAAGGAAGGTAAACTTGGGTGGCCAAAAGATACCCAGTTGACCTAGGTTTTACTGGTTCCTTTCCTATTTCCCTCCCTGCCCCTCTCCTCTCGTGTCTCCTGTCCGTCCTCTCCCAAAATCTTAAACCTACTGTACTCTGAAACTGGGACTCCTTTGGGGCCCTGCCTGAGGGCTCCTCTGGACCCACATAGCTTGAGAATGATTGATTATCAATGGTAACTGTTGCTGTTTCCCACCCAGTCTGATGTCTTTTTTTCTTAACCTCATTAAAGAGGCCATGCCCTGGCTACTTCTTAAGCAGGCCTATTCAATGAATGGACAGTACCTCACCCAAAGTAAGTGCCTTGGCCTAAAAGGCCCAAGGTCTCCCAGTGCATCCTGGATCATCTCCAGTCATCCTGAGGAATATCAGGTCTCTGGGATTCAGATGGCTCTGGAGGAGAAGTGAGGCTGGTGACCTGAACAGCCCTCTCTCACTCAAAACAAAGTCAAGTGCAAGGCATGTCATCATTTCTCTGATGGCATGGTCTTCTTCCGTAATGAAGGATGAACACAACCTCTGGGCTACAGCAGATGCTTCATGTCTTGGGATATGCACCAGGACTGTAAGAAAAAGGAAGGAAAACTTAAAGTCTAAACTTAGTCATAGTGTAAGTAGAATTGGCATGACTCAAACCACAGAACAGCTCATGCCCCAGGTTAAGAGAACTGCTGATAGGACAAAAAATAAATCATAAAACTGAACTGAGATTATGAAAGAATCATTCTGTTTCTATTAAAACATCACGCTGATCCTCCAGTTTCTTCTGCAGGAGGAATTAAATCTCATTATTTGAAGCACTCATGTTTTGGCTTTCTAATGTAGTTCGGGGTGCTGATCAACCAACCATCATAATGATGTGGATTTTTTTTTCCCTATTACTACCCATTAAACCATCTTGTTCTCCCTGCTATACCCAGCTAGAAGAGCTCTTATAGCAAATACATATAATTAGGCAAAACAAATCAACACATTAAGCATGTTGGAAAATGAATGAGCGACTCTGAACCTCTACTTCTTTGCCAAGAGGTGGGAGATATGTTTCAACATCTGCCTTTTGAAATCATGGTTGGTCACAGCTTTGTTTATGTTCTGAAGTCCCTCAGAATTGTTTTTTTCTCCTCGCGTTATTGTTGTACTCGGTATAAAAATTGTTCTCGTTCTGCTGACTTGAGTTAATATATGTCTTTTCTGCTTAATCTAAATCTGTCACGTTCTTAATTTCTTATGGTGCAGTATGAGTCCATTGTATTCATAGAGCACAAACTGTTCAGTCATTCCCTAATTGAGAGACACCTTGATTGTTGCCATTTCTTTTTTTTGCTACAACAAAAAGTGCTGCTATAAATATTCTTCTATATACGGGTCCTTTGTTTCTGTCCTTGATTTCTTTGCAGTACATATCTAATAGTAGTACCACTGGGTCAAAGAATATACACGGTTCGTTCACTTTTTAGCTAGGATTCCAAATGATTTTCCAGAATAGTTGAAGCAAGTCAACGTTCCACTATCAATATACTTGTGCAGCTATTCTCCCAGCAACGGTCATTTTCCTCTTTAGTCATCTTTGGCAATGTGATGGATGTGAGGTGAAATTTAGTGATCATTTTTCTCTTTAAAGAGTGACTTAGATCATGATTTCATATTGATAGATTGCATGTCTTTCCCCAAGAACTCCGCTTGTTCATAAGCTTTGACTATTTGTTTTTTCCATTTATATTGGTGCATTCATATATATATATAGATATTTACACACCCACCTATATATACACTCAGCTTGGCAATAACCTTTCTCACAGGTGATATATTGTAAATAATTAATTATGTTTTTGTTTTATTTTTTGCTATATATTTAATAAATAGTATAGTTAATATCCTTAATGTGTATTTGTGATGAGGAGATTTGGGGGGGATAGATATATTTTAAGAGATGAGCAAATCCTTGTGGGAAAAGAGACTGTAGTTTATTAAATAAAAACATATTTACTAAACTGAGAGCCAATTGATTATTTAATGAGAGCACTTTAACAATTAATGTGGAAGTATCACAACACACCCCTTGATTATCTTAGAAACTCAGATTAGAATGAATAAGAAGAAAATGTGACAGTAGCAGTTAGAGAGATGGGCTACATATGAGGGATGTCATCCCTAAAACTCCATTGCAATACTACTGTGTTAAATTAAACAATGAGCTCTGTATTCTTTATTATTTTATATCTAGAAATGCTTTGACATCATTTCTCACTCCCTCTTCCTTTTTTTTTAGTCTCTGATGAAGAGATGGCCCTTCTTGTCAAAGGCAACCCATGTACTTGGACCATGACTGATTCCTTCCCTGCTAGCTACAAACATGCTTAGGTCTCCCTCATCCTTTAATCCTACCATGTCTTTAATCCCTCTCTTGAGTGGGATCTCATAGTGAGATGAAGACCATCTCCTTCAGCTGTGGTATTATAGTTTTCAGCTTTCCAGTTAAATTCTTAGAAGTTGCCTGTGTTCATTTGGCTCTTCTCACTAATTTCATGCCATGGGCAATCTGTTTACCAACCTTCACTCAACTGAGACAGCTGTCTCTTAACTTATCAGTAATTGCTGTATTTCATGTCATTTCCTCAGTTCTCATTCTTCTTGACCTCTCCAGATTTGACACTGTTTACTCCCCTTTCCCACTTTCCATAATACCAATGTTTCTTGGTTCTCTCTTGTCCGTTGCATTTATTAGGTTTCCTTTCCTGGTTCACCATCCATATCCTGCCCCCAACTCCAATGCACCTGGGTCTTCTTTTCTTCTCTGTCTACCCTCTCTTAGCATATGGATGCCAAAGTATATTCCTAAACCATAGATCTGACTATATTATTTCTCTCTTCAAGAAACTTCAAAACCACCCTCTTGTTTTGAAGATGAAAGGCAAATTTATTTGACATTTAAAGTTCTTCTTTCCTTGTATGCAACCTTTTTTTCTAGCCTCTTCATTTATTATTCCCCAATCCATTCAGTGGTCAAGGAAAACTGGATTTCAGGTTTCCTCTATTTCCTTCCCTAAATTCATGCCTTTATGCTGGCTGCTTTGAGAATCTAGAATTTGCTTGCTTCTTGCATCTGCCTAGTAAAATCCCTGGATTCATTCAAAGCTCAGCTCAAATGCCAAATTTTTAATGCTTTCAATCCTTGATTTGTAGGAAGATTTGCCCTTATTCTTTTGAAGTCTTGAAAATTCTCAGAGCAATAAATTGTTCACCAGTCTTCTAACTCAGTGAGACATGTCTACCATAGCTGAATGATTCTGCATTCTGAGTTGAGTCCGGATCAGAGCTTGTTTTCTTTTCAGATTAAATGCCATAACTGAACTGTATTCAGTGCTGACCAGGAACAGGGCCTTGGTGTACATGTGTCATGTCTAGTCTGCCAGTGATAGTTAGATAAGGATTAACCTCTGAGGCCTCAAGCAGACAAGCAGCCTGGGTTACTGGACCTCAGAACCAGGAATCGGTTCAAAGCTTGTGGTTAAAGTCCAAGGTCAAAGGCCAAGCATCAAACTAGAGAGTCAGGCAGAGAGAGACAATCTCCAGACTAATGAAGACAGCAAAAGCAGAATTCAGAGAGTCTAGGGTCAGCAAAGAGACAGAAACTGAGTGAGCAGAAAGTACCGGAGCAATCCAGGGCATCAAGAATCAAGAGAAAACAGAAAGCTAAATCAAGTTGGAAACAGAGCTATACTGTGGCTGACAGTTTGATGTACTGAGTGTGTGCCTGAGTCATAGCTCCTTGTAATGACAGGTCAACTGATGTCAATTGGCCATTTTCGACTTTTTAAGGGACAGCACTTTGAAAGGCAAAGACTAGAACAGCATACATATTGTTTTCTGCATTTCTTAGAAGTACTTTATTAAAATCCCTTTTTTCACATTTATTTTCTTGAAGGGTTTTCTAAACTAAATCTGTAATTATTTGCTGTTTAGTCATTTAAGCCATATCTCATCCTTTGTGATCCCATTTGTGGTTTCCTTGGCAAAAATATCGGAGTGGTTTGCCATTCCCTTCTCCAGTTCATTTTACAGATAAGGAAACTGAGGCAAACAGGCTTAAGTAATTTGCTCAGGGTCATGTAACTTTTAAGTGTCTGAGGCTGGGTTTGAATTCAGGTCTTTCCGATTCCACCCCCACACTCTATCCTCTGTTTCACCTACCTGCCCATTGTCTCCATTTTACAGATGAGGAAACTGAGGCAAGCAGGGTGAAGTAAATTGCCCTAGGATCTGAAAACTACAAGGACTTAGAAGTTAGGGTAGATATATGTGTCTTACACTTGCTAGCTATGTGACTATGGCCAAGTATATTAAGTTCTTTCATCCTCTTTATTCATTTGTAAAATGGGGATAATAAAAAATGCACTAACAATTTCACAGGGTTGTTGTGAGGAAATCACTTTATAAACCTTTAAAACCTTAGAGATGAGTTCATCTGCCATGAATTCCTCGTCTCTTTTCTCATTTTATATAGTCCCTTCACATTGTCCCACCATGCTTTCCTCCTTTACTCCAGTGTCCTTCCCTTTATCAAGACTACCCCTGCTACACACACCATTGACCCTATCTCCTTCTGTCTCTTCTCTCTCCTTAATCTTCAATCTCTATCAAAGGACTCTTAAATTTTTTTAAGGATGGAGGAGATGTGGGAATGTTTGTAGGAATGTTGACATCACTCAGAAGAAACTCCTTGCAAGGTTAGTGATGAACTCTTAATTTAAAGGCCAAATCTGGTCTTGTTGACCAACTTTAACTATTAGACAATCTTGCCTTTCTAAATAACCTGAATTCACTGCAAGAATTATATGATACAAGTACAATAAGCCTTATAGAAATAAATGATGATGGAGTGTGTTCTGGGAGATGCTGAAGGGGGCAAATTGGTTGTGGGAGGAAAGATGATAACACACCCCATGCTGTCCACCCCTGTGAAGTGGTGCCTAACACATCAGGAGGGGAAACAGGGGGTCCTTTACTTGAGGAGGGGCAGGAGCCTGGAGATTGGTGCCGATGGATACTCTCATTCTTGAGGAAAAATACCCGTCCAGGACAAGCCCAGCAGGGCTGCTCAGCTTGAGGATGCCCCAGCTGTGACATTAATGCAAATTTAGCTTAATGAAAAAGACCTCATGCTGGGACCACAAAGTGTGTCTTGAAAGCATTACAATACTATTAATAAAAACAAGATAATAAAGCAAGAATGCCTTAGGCCTGGGTATTCTAAAAATATAGTTATGACAGAAGGGCGACCCGCTGTAATTTGGAGCTGGGATTAGTAGAGAAGTTGAGTTGATGCCTGTCCTTGTAAATATGGATTCAGAACTGGAGGCAACATGAGAGATCACCTAGTAAAGACCTTTTGTTTTCCAGATGAGGAAAACGAAACCCAGAAAGGTTAAATGATTTGTCCAATAACACCCAGATCAATAATGTCAGAGCCAGGATGTGAACCTACATATTTCTTTCTTTCTTTCTTTTTTGGCTTTAACTATATACATATACACACATATATTTAGTTTACAACATTCAGTTCCACAAGCTTTTGAGTTTTAAATTTTCTCTCCTTCTCCCCACTTTCCCTTCCCCAAGACGGCATGCAATCTGATATAGTCTCTGCATATACATTCACATTACACATATTTTCACATTAGTCATGTTGCAAAGAAGAATTAAATCCACAAGAAAGAAAATGAAACAAAACAAAAAAGAGAGAGCAAATAGTATGCTTCAATCTGCGTTTAAACTCTGTAATTCTTTCTCTGAATGTGCATAGCATTTTCTACCATGCGTCTTTTGGAGTTGTCTTAGACCCTTGCATTGCTGAGAGGAGTCGAGTCTATCCAAGTTCTACATAGCACAATGTGACTGTTATTGTGTACAGTATTCTCCTGGTTCTGATTCCTTCACAGCATCAGTTAATAAAAGTGTTTCCATGATTTTCTGAAGTTTGCTTGCTCATAATTTTTTAGAGCACAATAGTATTATATTACATTCATATACCACAATTTGTTCAACCATTCCCAAATTGATGGGCATCCCCTCAATTTCCAGTTCTTTGCCGCCACAAAAAAGAGCTGCTATCAATATTTTTGTACATGTGGTTCTTTTCCCATTTTTGTGATCTCTTTGGAATATAGCCCTAGAAGTAGTATTGCTGGATCAAAGGGTATGCACATTTTTATAGCCCTTTGGGATATGAACCTATGTTTCAACTGGAAACCTAGCACTCTTTCAACTATACCACACTATTGCATATGCAGTGAAAGGGATAGGGCTATGGTAGGAATGCCCAAGGACATGATAAACAATATCCTGTCTATTCAAGCAGGAAAAGAGTAAGTAGACTCTTAGAAGTTGATTTGGGAAGTGATTCTGTTACTCCCCTATTCAATAATCCTCGGTGTCTCCCTGGTGCCAATTGGATAAAATTCAAAATCCTTATCCTACCCTTTAATGCCTCTATACTCAGGCTCCCAGTACTTTCCAGACACTTCATGCATGCTACATTCCAGCCTTATTGGCCTGTTTGCTGATTCTCATCCCCCATCTCCCATCTCTTTGCCCTCAAGCATGCCATTTCTTAATCCCAGAAAGGACTTCCTTCTCAATATTACCTCTTAGAATCCTTCACTTCTTTCAAGGCTGATCTCAGGTCCTACCTCCTTCTCCCCTCCCCCCAGTCATTTGTGTTCTTTATTCCCATAAATTTATTTGTATTTACTTATCTGTGTGCCAGTTACATCCCCCAATATAACGTAACCTCCCTGAGGGTATGGACAATTTTGTCTTCTTTTAATCTCTAGTTCTGAGTACAATTCCTTACACACAATAGACCCTCAATAAATGTTTATTGAATTGAATCAAATTTGCTCTGCAGTTACATCAGCGATATGGCTAAACTTATTTGTATGCATTCACACAAGATGATGTTTTCCATATTTATAAAGAAAAACACCCTTTTTTCTATTTTCTCTCTAGTAATCCATTTAGCATACTCACTTACAACATGATTATCTTTACTCTTAAAAATTTTCTCTCCTCCACCTCAAATATAAAGCTCGAAGTGACCTGAGAAATCATTTAACTCAGAAATCATTTAATTTTTTTTTTACTGATGAGGGTTATGGTGATTATTAAACATTGTTTATAGTCACGTGAGTACTGATTGGCAGTCAGAATCTGAACTCGGGTTTGTTGTTTTTTTTTTAGATAAGATCTTAACATGCTAGCATGGTACAATGCCTGTCCTACTTCTTGTTCATTAAGGATTTGTGACAAGATAGCACAAGAATCTGTTGTCCTGAGAACACATTTAAGAACTGTTCTGCATACCACAGATACCGTAAATTCTAGCAGCGCAGTGACTTTCAGTTAGCATTGCTTCCAGATTTGGCAGGATCTTCTGTCTTTCCCAGAACCTTGCTGTCTCCAGCCTCAGAACCCCAGATGGTCGTCACTAGAGGCAGGCTGCTTTGTACTTCTCTCTGCAGTCCTCCTTAGTCCCCTTAGGTTCTGTCCTCTGGCTCCCTGCTGGAGAAAGGTGCTCTCCTTCCTGAGCCAACCCATTGCTGGCAGATTCTCCCCTTACTGAATTCAGCAAATCCTATTCTCTCCCCCTGTTGTGTTTCACTTTGTCCAATGTTGCTTTTATGGGAGCTTGTTTCCTGGCTGGTTTGTAAGTGGTTCCATTTATCAAAGTGTGGCAATGATATGGTGATCTTCTTGCAGGGGTAGGGGAAAGTGGAAGGTTGACTAATGAGGGACAAACTGTTCCAGGTTGGAAAATGAGGGAAGGGGAATCTAGCTACCAATTCTTGATTCCCATATAGGGAATACTTTCAATTCGCGTAGTTGGTGGCCATACCCTGAACTTGTTAAATAATCAAGACTTAGCCCACATTACCATCTCCATCAATTTCCTCAGGTTCTTTTAAATGACTCAACATTTGGCAATTCTCAAGGGAGGGGTAAGATTTTTTCTCCTAGATTCCTTAGTTTCATCCTCACCATGTTTTAATCACATAGGCATGTAATTCCCTTGAAGAAAAAGAAGGATTTTCATCATATACTTTCTTGATATGGGGCAGATTTCAACAATTCCCTCCTAAGGAACGTTGTTTTTATTTCTATCATCATCTAATCTTGAGGATATGGTTCTAATGCTAATTTTTTATGAGACTAAAGAAGAGAACACCAAAATTAAGGATGAATCATAGAGACTGGCACAGTTATCTTCTAAACCTACCCCATCAGGTTTCAGAACCCAAACCCAAAAAATGCACCTGCAAAGGAGAGCAAGTTATACAAAGGGAAAAAGGGAAAGGCTAATATTAGTAATGATGAGAACAAGTCTGCAAAAATAGAGCTATCCTAAAAGACTAGGCATAGAAAGTGAAGCTTCTGGAGATACTGTGAATTGTGTGCAGCTCTGATAAATATCAGTGTCATTTTTTGATGACAATATAGTTCAAAATAGCATCTTTTGCCAAGTTTTATCAAAATGCAGAACTTTGCTTTACTTTGGGCAGAATGTATATGTTATGAGAGATAGAATGCTGGACCTGGATTCAAATCCCATATCTGACATTTATTATCTGTGTAACTCTGGAAAAGTCATTTTTTCTTAAAAAAGAATCTCGTCCAGACTGGCAGGGCAGGGGCTACCCATCGGCCTCCTGAGTATGTTCCTGAGCACAGATGTTTGGGTTTTTTTCCATTTTCTGACCTGGGCCAATTTGCCTTTCCTTAGTCAACTTTCTACTTTCCCCTACCCCTGTAAGAGGATCACTGTATCATTACCTCTCTTTGAACAAATACCAATCTGCTTAGCCCAGTGTAACTCAGAACTCATCAAAAGATCCCTCAGCTTCTCTGGAAGCAGGCATTACATGTGTATACCCCAATACTAGTCTAGAAAAGTCATTTATTGTCTCTGGATCTCAGTTTTCTCATTGGTAAAATGAGGGAATTGGACATGATGACCTCAAATATTCTTTTACCTCTAAATCTAGGCTCCCATAAATATTTTGCTAAAAGGGAAAATGAAGCAAAGACATCTTCATAGTGGGGATTTTAGGTGGCATTTTCTCATTTGGGAACATTTGAGTCTGTTGCATTGAAATTAAAAAAACCAAGTAGCATCCAGAAAATGATTAATTAAGCAATGCATGCCAGCTGCATAACAAACCAGGAGCAAGGCTCTTGGGCAGCCAAGAACTTTGATTACTTCTACCAAGTTAAGGTATGATTTGGAGGGAGTGAAAAACAGGGAAAACTAAATGAAGTGATTATGATACTAGGTTTCTTACTGGTGGAAGATATTGGGAAACAGTAGGTACAGAGGTATTCTTGTGGTTGGGTGACAATGGGGAGGGGATTTAACTAAAAATCAGATGATTTACAAGTTCCAGCTTAAAGTCCCTCCCAGTATTACTTATCTAAGATAAATGTAGCACCCAGGGTGTTCTGGATATCTGTGAAATCACAGGTCCAGTCTTTATCCTCATTCCTAACAAAAATTGTTCCTGGTGTCCTTTCAACTTTGGCCTTCCTGTTTATAGTCATCTAGCTGGTACAATGGATAGAGTGCTGGACCTGGAACTGAGAAGACCTGAGTTCAAATTCTACCTTGATATTTGTTGTTATCACTGAACCTCTATTTGCCTCAGTTTCCTCAATAGTAAAATGAGGATTGATAATAGCACCTATCTCACAGGGTTGTTGTGAATATTATATATATATATATATATATACATACATACATATATATGTATGTATATGTGTAGGTATGTATGAGTATGTATACATATAGGTATATGTGAATATTATATATGTTTATGTGTGCATATATACAGACATACTATATACATACACACACATACAAGAACACCTAGTACAGCTCCTGACGCAAATAGGTGCTATATAAATGCCTATTTTCTTCTCTCTTAGATTCTTGGCTATAGGAATCTCCAGAGCTAATCCTTCTAAAGTATTGGGGATTCCACCTTATCCCAGAGTAGACAGGAGTGTAACTTCATTGCCAGGTCATACACTCCTCCCTGCACAGAGATCAAGGTCAACTGGAGACAAGGTCAGTTTGGTGTTTGGGTCCCTGAAAGAGATGCTAATGGAAAGAAGACCACAATTGAGAATGAGTAGGAGGCCCGAGACTTGTGTGATCTCCACAAATCTTCCTGAAGTCCATCTGGGGCACAGAAAAGATGGAACCACCCTCTGATTGGGGATTGTTCAAGGAGACACAGGCCAGTTGAGTCCAAAGTCAACAATGAGTCATTGGGATTCAGAGAGAAAAGTCAATGGTTAAGACAAAGGGAGGCATGTTGTTCTAGCATTATAGGGGAACCACTTGGACCAAATAATTCACCAAAACTGGAAGAAAAAAAGGTTGTCAGAATATATGACATACAAAAAAGTAGTGATATGGGTTTCTTTAAAAATTAGTTTCCTCCTGCAGCCTATGCCCTCAGACAAACGCTATTTCCATAGGGATCCAACTCCCTAATTTTGTCATTGTTAGTGCTTTGGGTGTTGAAGATGCACAGATGGTACCATCGGAGAGCAGGCTTAGCTTGGCAAGACTGTGTCTGCTTCTGAGGCCCTGCTGAGCACTTGGCCTGGAGGGGAATGTAGACGATCCATGTGGCCGGAACTATAAGAGCAGCAGTTGTTGGCAGAGGGGCCCCATCTCTCAGGAAAGCCAGGTGGAGCAACACCTGCCTATATACAGAGATGGCAAGAACCACCAGATGGTTTCCATGCATTTTCTGGTTTTCCTTTCCGTGGATCCTGTCCCTTTAGCTCACTGAGTTTATGGAGAGCATGGGTGTCACTCTGGGTTGTTTATGAAGAATGTTGGGCAGGATCACATCATCTGAAAGATAGTACCCTATCAGCTGAGGTATGTTCCCTTCTGCCCTTGTGGTATGAGCTGTATGGGCCCTGCTCCAAGCCTGGGGCCAATGCCTAGGGTTGTTTTGTCAACTGTTTTGGGGAGAGCCCCACTATATGGGATTCTGCTGGATGCTATTGATAGATGGAATCCCTTGAAAAGTAGTTTCATGACTTCCAGTTAAGATGGTGATATAAAAAATGGTAGAAGGGCTGAACTTTCCCACCTTAGTAAATATATGAGAAGGATCTCAAGTATACCAATGGAAAAGAAAGTTTAAGAGAAGAAGAACCAAGGTCCTCTATCCAATCCAGAATGACAGAAAAAAGACAGCTGGAAGCTAGCAAAAATAAGAGAGCAGTGACACCAAGGAAAATAGCCTGGCCTCTGACAAATGGTTTCTAGCCTACAGAAGCCAGGAGAAAGGTTGCATCAGGGAAGCTAGGTCAAGTTTCAATAAATGGCCTGAAATATGCAAGTGTTGGAAGAGAGTCTATGCCCAGAAATCTAGCACTAGCTTTTGTAAATGGCCTTGAGGCCAATGGGAGTTCTGGACAAAAGTCAAAACAAGCTCTAATAATTGGACAACTAAGGCGAGATCCCTCTGCTATCCCATCAGAACAGAATTGAGGTTGTAACTAACCACTCATAGATTCCTCAGCAGGGAGACATGGAGAGCAAGAGCCACAAGGTCAGTTTGGTGGCTAGGACCCCGAAGGAGATACTAATGGAAAGAAGTCCATAATGAACAGGATGTCTGAGACTTGTGTGATCTCCATAAACCTTCCTGGGACACAGAAAAGATAGAACCACCCTCTGATTGGGGACTGTGCAAGGAGGAGACGTAACTCAGTGGAGTCCAAGGTCAACAGTGAATCATTGGGATTCTGAGAGAGCAGGCAGTGGTTAAGACAGAGGGTGGCATATTCTAGTCACCCTATCTAAGACTCAAGAGCCAGGGACTTTGAGGCTACATAGAGGACAGAATTAAAGAAGGCTTACCAAGTCCACCCAAGGAGGAACTAAAAGGAACTAACCTAAACACAAAGTTTCAGTTTCAGAACTGAGACTGAAAAGAAATCCTAAGAAATAAGAGAAGCTCAAAGGATAGAACTAGAAAAAGAGAATAACTCAAAAAGTTCTATGTTCAACTGATCTTGTATGCTCAGTAATCAGAACTTCTTGTCCAGTTACTCAAACTAGTTGGGGATTTGAGATGAGGTAAGGGGACTGATTCCTTCCTTTTTCAAACTACAGAATAGATAGTTTTCATTAAAAGTCCAGTCAGAAAAAACTTAGGGATCAAGTAAACTGAGTTTTAAAAAAAAAAAATAATCCCAGATATTAAGCTGTCCATGCAATTTCAAAAGCGGATTTCTAACCAATGGCAGCATCATTTAAATAAGTGCATGACCTTTCCAGGGCACTAGTTTGAAGGATAATGCTTATTTGAAAGTATAAGCTATGACATGTTTAACCCCCCTTCCTCATTATTTTAGAGTGATATGTTGTAAACAATCTTTAAAAATAGAGTAGAAAAAACAAAAGCAGTACTCTACAGATGGCTATAGTCTACCATTATACAGCAAAGTATAGGACTTGTGGTTGAGATGGAAAGGCTTTTTATCCACAAAGAATTTTGTGTATTCAGAGTCAGACTCATCACTGTGTACCTTTGAATTTGGCCAACATTCAAGCGAAAGCTTTTAGGCTTTTTCACAACTGCAAAATAACATTTCAATTCAATTACTGGAAGGCAGAAGACTGTAGGATCATAGATTTAGAAATGGAAGGAATTGTAGAGGTCATCTCGTCCAACCCCCTCATATTAAAGATGAGTTCTGAATAGCTAAAATGATTTGCCAAGGTCACACAGATGAATGGTGGCAGAGCTCAGGTTCAACCTCAAGTCTTCTGACTTAATGTCCAGCATCTGTCCTGGATCCCAGACTTTGGGCAGCCATTATCTCAAGGCTGTTGCAGACCTGCCCTCCTGGTTTAATCCTGGCTACTGGAATATCCACCCTTTGCTCCTACTTCTGTCCTATGGGGACATATAAACTAATAATAAGAGTTAACATTTATGTAGTGCTTATTATATGTCAGGCATTGTACTAAGCACTTTGGAATTATTATCTCATTTGATTCTCCCAACAACCTGAGAGAGAAATGCTGTTTTTATCCCCATTTTACAGGGGAGGAAACTGGAACAATCAGAAGTTAAGTGACCTGCTTAGTTTCACACAGCTAGTATCTGAGACCGTATATGAATTCAGATCTATCCTGACTTCAGGCTCCATGTTCTATTCCTTGTACCTCCTAACTCCTCTCTTGCATAGTAGTGCTTCCAACACATAGACAAAGATGATGTTCTTCCTAAATTCTTTCTTTTCCAGGCTATATAATTCCATTCAATTAGTCCTCTTATGGCATGCTCTCCAGTCTTCTCTCCATCCTGGGTTCCTTCTCTGGAGACACTCTAGCTTGTCCATCTTCTCCTGAAATGTGCTGCTCAGAACTAAACACATTATTCTAGGTGTGGTGTGATCTGGATATATGATGAATTCCAAAGCGAGAGAGACCCATTTGAGTAATGCAAAAATGTAGCCATGTCTTGTACCAAAATTTCTCTATCACCAATTGATAATGACTTGTTTTTACTTCAAATAACCTAAATTTTGAAGGAGTTTTCCTTTTCACTTTTCTAGATAATTTTTAGTAGCATACCAAGGGCACAGTTAGTGCTTAGTAAAATTTGTTAGATCGAATCAAATCAGAGAGATAAACACATTTAAATTGTGTGGTGGATGAGTCTTAAAAAAAATATGCTTAATTCTCAAATTCATGGCTACTACAGCTTTAAATTATAAGGGTATCTGAGGTATGATTTGAATTCAGGTCTTCCTGACTGCCAGGCCCTGCACTAGATCTCCTGTACCAACTAATTGCCTACATTTCAACAAACTGTCACTGCGTTTTTGACAATATGGCATCCAGGACTTGATGCAACACTCCACATATGATTTAACCAGGGCAGAGTGCATGGGATTATCACTTCATTCACTCATTCACTTATTCATTCATTCATTTATTGTTTCAACAAGCAGTTATTAAGTGCTTACTTTGTGAAGAATCTTATGCTAAGATAGTAATGGGGTTACATAAATTTGTTCCAAAGATACTTACAATCTAGTACAGAGATTCTTAACCATTTTTTATATAATGAACCCCTTTAGCTCTCTGGTGAAGGCTTAGAAATTTTTTTTAATAAATTTGTGGAATAAAATACATAGGATTACAAAGGAAACTAATTACATTAAAATGCAGCTATCTATCTATATTTTCAAAGTTTGCCTATAACAGGTTAAGAATGTCTGGTCTAGCCAAGAACCAAGATGGCAGAGTAAATTGTAAGTACTCTTACCCTCCCCTCATTGACCTCAAAAAACCCAGAAAAATCCTGGAATAGTTGTCAGAGGGTAAAATAGAAATGGAAAAAATTCACTGGTCACCTCCTGAAAGAGATCCCAAAAGGAAAACTCCTAGGAATATTATAGCCAAATTCCAGATCTCAGGTCAAGGAGAAAATATTACAAGCAATCAAAAAGAAACAATTCAAATATTATGGAAATGCAATCAGAATTTAGCAGCTTCTATACTAAAGGGCTCAAAGGGCTTGGAATATGATATTCCAGAGGCCAAAGGAGCTAGGATTAAAACCAAGAATCACCTATCCAGCAAAAATGAGTATAATAGTTTAGGGGAAAAAATGGAATTTCAATGAAATAGAGAACTTCCAAGCATTCTTGTTGAAAAGACCAGAGCTGGATGGAAAATTTGGCTTTCAAATACAAGAATCAAGAGAAACATGAAAAAGTAAGCAGGAAAGAGAAGCCTTAAGGAACTCATTAAAGTTGAACTGTGTACATTCTTATATGGAAAGATGATATTTGTAACTCATGAGACCTTTCTTGGTATTAGGGTAATTAGAGGGAATATACATGCATACAAATGTATGTACGTGTGTATTATATATGTATATACATAGGTATATATGTATATACATAGGTGTATTTGTGTATGTATGTATGCATTATATGTGTGTATGTATATGTGTACATATGTATATGTGTGTATATATACATACATACCTACATACGTACACATAGAGGGCACAGGGTGCGCTGAATATGAAGGGAGAATACCTAAAAAATAAAATTTACTGTTGAGTGGAACATACTAGAAGAAAGATAAAGGGAGAGGTAGAATGTAGCAAATCATTTTACATAAAAGAGGCAAGAAAGAGCTTGTACAGTGGAGGGAAAGAGTGGGGAGATGAAAGGGAATAAGTGAGCCATACCCTCATGGGATTTGGCTAAAGGAGGGAAGAACACACACTCAATTGGATATGGAAATCTATTTTACCCTGCAGGAAGGCAGGGGGAAGGAAATAGGAGAGGGAAGATAATGGAAGAGCCAGCAAATTGGGGAAAGGGATCATCAGAAGCAAACTCTATTGTGGGGGAACAGGTCAAGAGACAGAATGGAATAAATGGAGAGCAGGGCAGGACAGAGGGAAATGTGGTTAGTCTTTCACAACATAACTGCTATGGAAGTGTTTCGAATGGTTATACATGTATGACCTATATCGAATTGCTTGCTTTCTCAATGAGGGTGAGGTGATGGAGGAAGAGAGAATATGAAACTCAAAGCTTTAAAAATGAATGTTAAAAACTGTTTTTGCATGCAACTGAAAAGTAAGATATACAGGCAATGGGGTATAGAAATCTATTTCACCATATAGGAAAATAGAGGGAAGGGGGATGGAATAAGGGGGAGTGATATAAGGGAAGAAAGACTGGAGGAGGTGGTGAGTGAGGTTTATACTGTTCTGGGGTGGGGGATGGGGAGAGATGGTGAGATAATTTGGAATTAAAATTTTCTTGTGGAAGTGAATGTTGAAAACTGAAAAATAAATATATTATATCTATTTTTTAAAAAGAAAAAAAGAATGCCTGGTTTAGTTAGACTATAAAAAATGAACAAGGAGATGTCCAATATTACATGATAAGTTGCAAGGTGAAATGCTATAGTAGATCTGAGGAGGAGAGTCATTATTGACCTGGGAGGTCAGGGAAGCCTTCCTGGAGGAGGTGACATTTGAAATGGGTTTTAAAGGATGGGTAGAGATTCATAGGTAACAAGGATGAGGGAGGACTTTCTATACATGGGGGAGGGAGGATGAGCAAAAGTGTGAAACAGACACTCATTATCACATCTTGGGGAGTAATATAGCTTGGTTAGAGAATAGACTACATTAGAGAGGGGAATAATAGGGAATAAGAATGAAAATACCAGATGTTGCACATAGTAGATAATTTTAAATGCTGCAGAAAAAATAAACTTTTTACTCAGTTGTCCTTAGGGAAGCACTGCTGATCTATACTTAAGTTTAGTCTGGTACTGGTGTGAAGGATGGATTGAAAGGGAAAGAACGGAGGCAGGAATAATAAATCATATATGTATGTATGTAAGACAACAAATCACCTTATTATGTAATGTAGTATAATAAATCATCACATATGTGTGTAACAGCATCAGAGATAATCAGCAGAGAGAAGACATTTAGGATAAAGGGAGATTGGGAAAGGCTTCTCATAGAAATCATTAGTAGAATCTTGAAGGAAAACAGGGAAGGGAGAAGAGAGAGCATTCCAGGGATGGACAGCAGGGGATAGAGCCAGGACAAAGGAATAAACTCAGGAGAATGTCATGAGTGAGAACAGCAAGAAGACTAGGAACAAATTTCTCCAAGGTTTGAACATGGAAAGTTGGGATGGATATCATGACCACAAAAGACAGTCAGGTGGCTAGAGTGCCAGGCTTGGAGTCAGGAAGACCTAAGTTCAAATCTGGTCTCAGACACCTACTGGCTTTGTGACCCTGGACAAGTCACTTAACCTTGTTTGCCTCAGTTTCCTCATCTGTAAAATGAGCCACAGAAGGAAATCCAGTATTTTTGCCAAATGGGGTCATGAAGGGTTGGACCTGACTGAAAAATGATTAAACAATAACAAGACCACAAAAGGAATAAAGGAAAAGGAAGAGTATGTTTACAGGAAAGATAATAAAGTTCTTCTGAGAGATGTTGAATTGAGCCACAGAGCATCAGATAGTGAGAATGGGAGCTCAGAAGAGAGGTCAAACCTAGAGAGAAACATTTAGAAGTCATTACCATAGACTTTGTAATTAGGAAGAACTATGAAAGTAAATGAGATTTTCAAGAGACAGAGAATGGCGATACAGGAGTAGACCAAAGATAGTGAGACTGGACATGTGGATTCCACTCCCTGCTCTGTCTCTAACCAGCCGTATTATCTGAGGTAGCTCATGGAATGTCCATATAATTTAGTTCCTTCATTTTTTATAGTATTTTATTTTTTTCCCCAATTACATATCAAGACAATTTTTAATACTCATGTTTACAATATTTTGAGTTCCAAATTTTTCTCCCTCCCTCCCCTCTCATCTTCCTAACATGGTAGGCAGTTTGATATAGGTTGTGCCTGTGCTATCATCTAAAACATATTTCCATATTAGTCACAGTTGTTAAAGAAGGAGCATAGAAAGGGAAGAAAACATGAAAAAGAATAAAGTGAAAAAAATATGCTTCCATCTGCATTCAGAGCCCATCAGTTCTTTATCTAGATGTGGATAGCATTTTCATTTGTGAGTCCTTTGTACTTGGATCATTGTGTTGCTGAGAAGAGCTGAGTCATTCATAGCTGGTCATCACACAATGTTGCTGATATTGTATACAATGTTTTCCTGGGGCTATTCATTTCACATTGCATCAGTTCATACAAGTCTTTGCAGATTTTTCTGAAATCCGCCTGCTCATCTTTTCTTATTGCACAATATTATTCCACTACATTCAAGATACTGCAGCTTGTTCAGCCATTCACCAATTGATGGGCATTCTCTCAGTTTCCAACATTTTGCCACCACCAAAAGGCTGCTATAAATGTTTGGTACATGGAGTTCCTTTGCCCTTTTTTATGATCACTTTGGGATACAGACCTAGAAGTGGATCAAACGGTGTGCACAGTTTGATTGTCCTTCGGGCATAGTTCCAAACTACTCTCTAAAATGGTTGGATCAGTTCAAAACTGTCATCAGTACATTTACATTCCAATATTCCCATATCCTTTCTAACATTTATAATTTTCCTTTTTTGTCACATTAGTCAATCTCATAGATAATACCTCAGAGTTGTCTTAAATTGTATTTCTCCAACAAATGTAATTTAGGGTACTTCTTCATATGCTTAGAGATAGCTTTGATTTCTTCATCTGAAAAGCGCCTGTTCATATCCTTTGACCATTTATCATTTGGGGAATGGCTTGTATTCTTATAAGTTTGATTCAGTTCTCTATATATTTGAGAAATGAGGGCTTTATCAGAGACACTTGCTGGAACGATTGTTTCCCAACTTTCTGCTTTCCTTTAAATCTTGGCTGCATTAGCATTCTTTGTATAAAAGCTTATTATTTTAATATAATCAAAATGATCTATTTTACATTTCATAATGCTTTCTATTTCTTATTTGGTCATGAATTCTTCCCTTCCCCACAGATCTGACAAGTAGACTATTCCTTGCCTTTCTAATTTGCTTATGGTATCCCCTTCTATGTCTACATAATGCACTTGCTACACCATGTGAGATGTGGATCTATACCTCATTTGTGTCCTACTGTTTTCCAGTATTCCCTGCAGTTTTTGTCAAATAGTGAGTTCTTATCCCAAAGGTTAGGGATCTTTGGGTTTTTCAAACACTAAGTTACTCTGGTCATTGTCTTGTGTACCTAATTTATTCCACTGAACCAACCAACACTCTGTTTCTTAGACAGCACAAGAAAGCTTTGTTGATTACTGCTTTATAACATAGTTTGAGATATTATGGTATTTCTTCCTTTGTATGTTTTTTTCACTAATTTCCTTAATATTCTTGACTTTTGTTCTTTTGGATGAATTTTGTTATTTTTTCTAGCTTTATCAAATACATTTTTGGTAGTTTAATTGGCATGACACTGAATAAGTACATTAGTTTAGGCAGAATTGTCATTTTTATTACGTTGGCTTGGTCTACCAATGAGCAATTGATATTTTTTCCAAATGTTTAGATCTGACTTTATTTGTGTGAAAAGTGTTTTGTAATTGTGTTCATATAGTTCCTGGATTTGTCTTGGCAGGCAGACTCTCAATATTTTATATTTTTTACAGATATGTCTAATGGAATTTTGCTTTCTATCTCTCACTGCTAGGCTTTGTTGTTCATATAAAGAAATGCTGATTTATGTGGGTTTATCTTATATCCTACAGTTTTGTTAAAGTTGTTCATTATTTTAGGTAGTTTTTTAGTTGATTCTCTAGAGTTCTCTAAGTATACCAACATATCATCTGCAAAGATATATTTCCTCATTGCCTATTCTCATTTTATTATTATAGCTAGTATTTCTAGAATAATGAATAATAGTGGTGACAATTGGCATCCTTTCATGTCTCACCTTATTGGAAAGGCTTCGAGCGTATCCCTATTACACCCAATGCTTGCTCATGGTTTTAGATAAATGTTACGTATCATTCTAAAGAAAGTTCCACTTATTTCTATGCTTTCTAGGGTTGTTTTTTCTAAATAGTTGTATTTTGTGTTGTGTTTTGTCAAAATATTTTGTCAAAAGTTTTTTCTACATCTATTGCTATGATATCATATGATTTTAGTTGTTTTTGTTATTGATATGATTAATTACACTAAGAGTTTTCCTAATATTGAACTAATCCTGCATTCCTGGTATAACTCCTATTTGGTTATTGCGTAGGATCTTTTGGATATCTTGATGTAATCTCCTTCCTAGTATTTTATTTAAAAAAATTTGCACCAGTATGCATGAGGGAAATTTGTTTATAGTTATCTTTCCCTGTTCTTGCTTTTCCTGATTTAGGTATCAGCACCTTATCTGTGTTATGAAAGGAATTTAATGAAACTCCTACTTTGTCTATTTTTGAAAATAGTTTATACAGTACTGGAATTAGTTGTTCTTTAGTTGTTTCTCTCTCTCTCGCTCTCTCTCTCTCTCTCTCTCTCTCTCTCTCTCTCTCTCTCTCTCTCGCTCTCTTTCTTTCATCCTATCCCTTCTCAAAAGTCTATTTTGCCTCTAATCAACATATTTCTTGACTTTGAATTTTATATTAAAGTTGGGCTCTGTTCCGAGTTTGGAGGGATTCCTGTCCCAAGCTTCAGGTTTTTCATGGTGCTGTTTTCAGAGGTAGTTTTTTTTTTTTGGGGGGGGGCTGTAAGTTTTTGCTTTTTCCAAGGTGACATGCTCTAAGGACAGGTATGGTCACTGTTCTCCTGACCTGTGCTTTGATCTTTACCCAAGAAGGGACCGGGCCCCCCTTTAGCCACAAGTGTGGAACTTGCTGACTCTGGAACTGTGACTAGGTTCCTTGGTCTCTTGTAGCCATAAGTACTAAGGTGCTACTGCTCCTTTTTACCCTGGATCTGAGACCTGAAACTGCATATGAGCAATGCAACAGGGTCCTGAATGCAGTGCCAGAAAAGGATCCCCTATAATCCCTTTCTGATCAGTTGTCTGCCCCCTTGTCGTCTGTGAACCGAGAGTTACCAAAGCTCTTGATGCCTCTTTCACAGCTGATCCCTGGGTACTGATGTGGTGAAGCATCTTCTGCACTCTGGGGCCAACCACCACCTTGGTGCGACAGACATTTTCTACTGATTTCCTACATTTTCTTCAACTGGAAAATTGCTTCACCTCAACCTTTTGTTGGTTTTGCTGCTCCAGAAATTAATTTGAGGCATCATTTTAAAGTTATTTGGAGGTTAATTTGGGAGAATTTGGATGAGTTCCTGCCTTGACTGTCCCATCTTGACCCCATCTCCCTGGATAGATTCATTTCTTTCACACAACTTTTTGACTTATGATGCTTTTAAGTAGTAGGGCACAGAGTAGGAAGACTATTTTGGTCTGAATTTTAGACTATTTAAAATTAACAGGGACTGGATACATTCAATTGGTATAGAGTTCTTAAGGTAGAATTTTCTCTACTAATATATCTTCTCCTCAACTTATATGGTTGTAGAACTTAGAGGCAGCAGGGTAGAGTCAGGATGACCTGAGTTCAAATCCCACCTTAGATATTTACTAGCTATACTATATTTACTAGTGCCAGGTCACTCAACCTTATTCTGCCTTGGTTTTCTAATTAATAAAATGGGGATAATTATAGCACTTATCTCTTAGGGGTATTGTGAGAATCAAATAAGACAGCATACAAGAAAGCACTTTGCAAACTTTAAAACACTACATCATTGCTAACTCTTCTTGTCAATAAAGTATTGAGATTAAATGATTTACTCAGTATCACATAGACAAAATGGTCCGAGACAGAACTTTAACCCAAGTCTTCTTGGTTATGAGGCCAGCTCTCATTCATTGTACCCTACTGCTTCTTATATTAAAAGAAATTAAATTTGATTACTTTCAATTATTCAAACTACACTTAACAAAATATCTTCTGGCATGGTTTTCATGTAAAAATGTGTGATTGGCAATTAGTATATCAACTTAAAAAGTGCTTGAAATAATTCTCTTAAGTAGTTTAATCATATTCTCTTGCATTTTGCTTTTTAAGTGATTTTTCATAATCCCTGGAAAAGTAAACTTGAGTGGGCAGCTCTGTGCACATTTTCAAACAATTTGAACTTGTGTGGGTGTCATTTATTAAGATTGGGATAAATTTGGAACCCTTTAATGTCATTTTGCTGGCTAGTACTGACATACTCCTGTGGTCCTCTTCTGTTTGATAAAACAATGACAATCAACAATGAAGAAATGGACTAGATGGTCATTACGGGTCCTGACAACTCTAAACTTTGATGAGTCTGTAACTCTTCTAGTTTTATACCTCTGCTCCTTCTCCCTTCTTATCCAACTACTATTCTTTTATCTGGGACATTTTGACCCCGTCTCTAAATTCAGTGTCAATCCCAGGCCTTTGGACAAGGCTGTTGCTTTTGGCAGAGGAGATATAAAATCCACAAACCCACAAATCAGAGGTTTACTATCATTCTCTGTTGATCTTCCTGACTTTTGTAATCTAGTCCAAGCAACTGGATTGTTGTCATGTTCCTTGTGACAATGCCTCTGTTAAAAGGGATCCTGTCTCATTCTCCTCTGCTTGAGTCCCTGTCAAGTAACTCAGTCCCTTTGGGATTGGGATTCTGTCTTGCTCCCTCTAGGTGTTCTGGAGGTCCTGCATCTTTACTACTGAACCATTCCTGAGGATGGACTCATAGGACCATAGCATCATGGGATCATAGATTTAGAGCTGAAAGGGACCTTAGAGTCTGTCTAGTTCAACATTTCATTTTATTTTATAATAATATATTTATAATAATATATTTATAATATATATTTATATTATTATATATTATATTATATTAATAAATATAAATATTATAAATATAATATATATTTATAATAATATAATATAATAAAGTAAAAATCATGCCAGAAGATATTATGTTAGGCCTAGTTTGAATAATTGAAAGTTACAAAATTTAATTTCTTCTAATATGAGAAGCAGCAGGGTGCAATGAATATAGAGCTGGCTTCATACCCAGGAAGACTTGTATTGAAGTCCTGTCTTAGACTCACACTGGATTTGTGATCCTGGGTGCTCATCTTTCTAAGTTCAAATATGGCCTCAGACACTAGCTGTGTGACCCTAGGCAAGTCACTTAACCTTGTTTGCCTCAGTTTCCCCATCTGTAAAATGAGCAGGACAATGAAATAGGAAACCACTCCAGTATCTTTGCCAAGAAAATCCCAAACGGGGTCATGAAGTCAAGATAGGACTAAAACGACTGAATAACAAACACTTCTATAATAATAAGAGAACTGATAAGGAAATTGATAAAGAGGGTGAGACTGTGGTCATGCATCTGGAAAGTGTCTGAGGCAGGATTGAAATTCATTTCTCCCTGATTCCAAGTTCGATCCAGTGTCCATGAAACTATGGGGTCTTAGCTATGGGGTCTCCCTGATGCCAACTGCCTTCCTGCCTGGACTTCTGTCTTTTGCCTGATGTCAAATCAGAGAATCATAGACCTGGCTCTGGAAAGGACCTGAGAGGTTATCTAGTCTTTGTTTTGCAAGTAACAAAGGTGAGACTTAGGGACTTAGCCAAGCTTGCATAGGTGCTAGTATCAAAAGTGGGATTTGAACCCAGGTTGGACTTTCCGGCTAGTACCTTATGACCCCATTTGAGGTTTTCTTGGCAAAGATACTGGTGCAGTTTGCCATGTCCTGCTCCAACTCATCTTTATAGATGAAGAAACTGAGACAAGCAGGGTTAAGTGATTTGTCCAGGGTCAACAGTGTGGTCAGAAATTGAAGACGGCAAGGTCATTCATACATTCCAGGCCATCTCTGGTCATCTTGACTTTTATCCTGCCACTGAACTTTGATGACTCTGGAAAAGAGACTGAAGCTGTTGACTTTGCACAGCTCTTCGACGCTTAAATCCAATTCACGTGCAAGTCAAGACATCATTTGTGATGTCAGAGGTCTTCTTTGAAAGGAAGGATGACTGATAGAGTAAAGAATAATGGATTTGGAGTCTTTCGACATAGAAGCTACACTCCTTATACCACTGTAATCAAGTCTTACTTTTATAAAAGTAAGGGAATTGCACCAGATCAGGTTTCACTTATTTATTTTTGTCACAGTAATTGAGCACTGGGGCTGATATCAGGAAGATCTGAGTTCAAATCCTGCCTCAGATACTTACTTGCTATGTGAATCCTGGGCAAATCACCAAGCCTCTGTCTGTCTCAGTTTCCTCAACTATAAAATGAGAATGATAGTATACTATGAGAGCAAATAAATAAATGATAATAATAGCACATTGCCCAGGTTATTGTGAAGACAAAATAAAATATTTGTAAAACACTTTGCAAACCTTAAAAGAACTATATAAATGCAAGTTATTATTATTTTAATATTATTATTAAACTATTTTTTTTCAGATTTACTAGTCACTAATGGGGTCCAGAGGGACAAGAACATAGGAAAGGAGTTTGGGGTTTTTTTGGGGGAAACTAGAGCACAGAATGTGTGGTAGGGTGGACAGCCAGGAATTGCATGAGAATACTAGGTGCTTCGGAGACTTATGAAAGGATAAGGAGGGAATCAAGGAAATAGTGTACCTCAAAGACATGCTTCACCCATTTCACCATTTGTCTGAGGCTAGTCCTGGTGGGAAGGAGGCACATTAATCTCTAAGATAATCTCACTTAGGTGTGAAGATCTTTTAAGTGTGTTTTCCTCCTACTGATTAATTTTCCTGCCTTAATTCTTTTTTTTAACTTGTTTTTGTTCTCTTGCCCTTTAGTAGCGGTCCTGATTTCTCTCTTATATATACCCTATCTTTTAGATTTTATCAGCCCTTATCTTCTATCTACTAATCAATAGCTTAGCTGGATATACAGAAAAATAAAATTTACTTTCAAACCCTAATTCCTAATGATACAGGAATTATATGTAATAATATATACATATCCAATATGTATATAGCCCTAATTTGAGTTCCATAGCAACCACCTCAGATCTTCCCCCTCTCTAATGTAGCTTTTTAAAGAGATCCACTAGATTTTTTAAAAAGAAGTTATACTTTATGAGTGGTTCAAAGAGCATAAAAGCAATCTTAATTAGAGAAGATTTTTTTCAGGATTTTTATCTTATGTACTAGTGGCTCAGTGGATAGAACACTGGGCTTGGAGTCAGGAAGACCTGAGTTCAAATCTGACACTTCCTAGCTGTGTGACTCTGGGGAAATCACTTAATCCTGTTTGCCTCAGTTTCCTCATCTGTAAAAAATGAGCTGGAGAAGGAAACGGCAAACCACTTTGTCAAGTAAAAATCTTTGCCAAGAAAATCTCTTCTAGGGTCACAAAGTCTCAATTGCAACTTAATAACCGAACAAGAACAAATGACTTAGAGCCTTCGTTGGTTAAAGTTCCATTGCCCTGGCATTATTTTCACTTCAGTCCACAGGAGAGCTAATTTTGGAATGGTTCAGGATATGAAAGACATACCAGATGTTCTTTGCTTATTTCCTCTAGCATTTGAAGTTTGTAGCTGTCATCAAATCCTTGTTTAGAAATCAGGATGATCTGAAACCATTTGGGGAAAGGTAAAAGTCTAATAATCATTTCAGAAATATTTGTTTAGGAAAAAAACCAATATACACAAAGTCTGAAATAATATAAAAATCCCACAAGAACACTAAAACAAGTGTAATTTCTATTCACCATGGATTGAATTTACTCCTTTTGGCTTGACTCAACGAGAACACTTTAATAGAAACATCAGAAATGAGTGTCAATAGCAACTGTTTACCTCCTAAAATCAACCGAAGTATGATGGAGTTCAAAACTGCCCCGGAGGGCTGTAGTGAGAACATTTTTTTAATTTATTCAAGGAAGTGTTCAGGTCTTGTTCACACACTGTTCTGGTTATTTGATTTGATTTCCAACTCACCCTTAACATGTTGAATTCTAATGACCTATCTTGGTCAGGAGAACCAATAAGGAAACTCCTCTTTTCCTTGGAGAGATGAAAGACTATGGGTGTAGAATGTTGTATATCTTTTTTTTTAATATAAATTTATTTATTTAACTTTTTACATTCATTTTCACAAAATTTTGGGTTCCAAATTTTCTCCCCTTTAATCCCCTCCCCCCACCCCAATACACTGAGCATTCTCATTTTCCCTATCACCAATCTGCCCTCTCTTCTATCCTCCCTCCCTTCTCTTGTCCCCATCTTCTCTTTTGTCCTGTGGGGCCAGATGACTTTCTATTCCCCATTATCTGTATTTCTTATTTCCTAGTAGCAACAACAATACTCAACAGTTGTTCCTAAAACTTTGAGTTCCAAATTCTCCCCATCCCTCCCTCCCCACCCATTCCCTTTGGGAAGGTAGGCAATTCAATATAGGCCATATCTGTGTAGTTTTGCAAATGACTTCAATAATAGTCGTGTTGTGTAAGACTAACTGTATTTCCCTCCATCCTATCCTGCCCCCCATTGTTTCTATTCTGTCTTTTGATCCTGTCCCTCCCCAAGTGTTAACTTCAAATTTCTCCCTCCTCCCTTTGCCCTCCCTTCCATCATCCCCCCCCCCCTTGCTTATCTCCTTCTCCCCCACTTTACTATACTGTAAGACAGGTTTTCATACCAAAAGGAGTGTGCATTTTATTCCTTCCTTTAGTCGAATGTGATGAGGGTAAACTTCTTGTTTTTTTTCTCAGCTCTCCTCTTTTTCCCTCCACTAAAAAGTCTCCTGCTTGCCTCTTGAATAAGATATAATTTACCCCATTCCATTTCACCCTCTTTCCTCCCACTACATTTCTCTCTCACCATTTACCTTAATTTCTTTTAAGTTATGGTCCCATCCTATTCAATTCACTCTGTGCTCTCTGTCTCTGTATGTGCATGCATGGGTGTATGTGTGTGTGCATGCATGCGTGTGTGTGTGTGTGTGTGTGTGTGTGTGTGTATGTCTGTGTGTATGTCTGTGTGAGGTCCTACCAACTACCCAGATACTGAAAAGTTTTAAGAGTTACAAATATTGTCTTTCCATGTAGGAATGTAAAAATTCACTTTTGGTAAGTCCCTTATGATTTCTCTTTGCTGTTTACTTTTTCACGCTTCTTCTCATTCTTGTGTTTAAAAGTCAAATTCTCTTTTCAGCTCTGTTCTTTTCATCAAGAATGCTTGAAAGTCCTCTGTTTCATTGAAAGACCATATTTTCCCCTGAAGTATTATACTCAGTTTTGCTGGGTAGGTGATTCTTGGTTTGAGTCCTAGTTCCTTTGACTTCTGGAATATCCTATTCCATGCCCTTCGATCCCTTAATGTAGAAGCTGTTAAATCTTGAGTTATCCTGATTGTATTTCCACAATACTGGAATTGTTTCTTTCTAGCTGCTTGCAAGATTTTGTTCTTGACCTGGGAATTCTGGAATTTGGCCACAATGTTCCTAGGAGTTTCTCTTTTTGGATCTTTTTCAGGCGGTGATCGATGGATTCTTTCAATACTTATTTTGCCCTCTGGTTGTAGAATATCAGGGCAGTTTTCCTCAGTAATTTCATGGAAGATGATGTCTAGGCTCTTTTTTTGATCATGGCTTTCAGGTAGTCCCATAATTTTTTAAATTGTCTCTCCTGGATCTATTTTCCAGGTCAGTTGTTTTTCCCATGAGATATTTCACATTCTCTTCCATTTTTTCATTCTTTTGGTTTTATTTGGTGATTTCTTGGTTTCTCGTAAAGTCATTAGACTCCATCTGTTCCATTCTAATTTTGAGAGAACTATTCTCTTCAGCGAGCTTTTGAACCTCTTTTTCCATTTGGCTAATTCTGCTTTTGAAAGCATTCTTCTCCTCATTGGCTTTTTGAACCTCTTTTGCCAATTGAGTGAGCCTATTCTTCAAGGTGTTATTTTCTTCAGCATTTTTTTGGGTCTCCTTTACCAAGGTATTGACCCATTTTTCATGCTTTTCTTGCATCTCTCTCATTTCTCTTCCCAGTTTTTCCTCCACCTGTCTAACTTGATTTTCAAAATCCTTTTTGAGCTCTTCCATGGCCTGAGCCCACCGGACATCCACCTGGGATGAGTGGGATACAGAGGCCCCGACCTCCATGTCTTTCCCTGATAGTAAGAATCCTTCCTCATCATCAGAATTGAAAGGTGGGAACATCTGGAACATCTGTACCCCATCAAAGTAGCTTTCTATAGTCTTATTTCCCTTTTCTGGGCATTTTCCTAGGCAGTTACTTGAGTTCTGAGATTCCTGTCCACCCCTGCCTAGATCTGCCCAGCTAGTGCTTGGGGTCTGAGATTCAAATGGGCTTTCCGTGGTGGGAGCGGCTGCTATTCAATGTGAGCTTAAGTTCTGGTGCTTGGGTGGGGGCAGGGCCGCCTCCCAGGCTCAGTTCCCTCAGGGAGTTTATGCAGAGATCTTTGGTAATGGCCCTGAACTTCTGCCTGCTGGTCCGGGAGTCCCAGACCACCGCCACTGCCTCTGCCGCTGCCTCCTGAGGGGGCCCGAGTCATGGAGACACCCCACTCCCCTCTCAGCCAGCCTAGACGTCTCTCTCACTGACCTGTAGCGTCTGTGGGCGGAGGGACCTTTGCGGCCACTGGAGATTCCGTCCCTGAAGCCTGCTTGGATCTGCTCCTCTGGGGCCACATGGCCAGGGCAGCACAGGGGTGGACTCTGCTGTCCGGAGTGCAACGAACCTCTGGGGACGGCTCTCCAGTGCTCTCTGGAACGGAAATCTTTTCCACTGTGTTTCTGCTCACCTTGCAGTGATCCAGAATTTGTGGGGAGTTCTTTTTGCAGGAAATATATGGGCTGTGGGTTAGGAGCTAGCATACATGAGTCTTTCTACTCCGCCATCTTGGCTCCTCCCCCCAATGTTGTATATCTTGCACTTTGTTATTGTTGAGTTGTTTCAGTCCTGTCCAATTCTTTGTGACTCCACTTTGGGCTTTTCTTGGCAAAGGTATGGGAGTGATTTTCCATTTCCCTCTCCAGCTCATTTTAAGATGAGAAACTGAGGCAAACAGGGTTAAATGACTTGCTCAGGATCACAGAGTTAGTGTGTGAGGCTGGATTTGAACTCATAAAGATAAAAGTCTTCCTAATTCAAAATCCAGTACTCTATCCACTGTACCATGTGGCTACCCATATTTCATACATGTACGTCAGATATGACTTTGCTGCCTTTGCTTAACAGTTTCCTATTTTCCTTCATTAGGAGGGAAGCATCAATAGCAGAGATTAAATGGAGTGGGAAGGACTCTCCCTGGAAACAACAGTGATGCAAAAAGAAAAGGGATCAAATATTTATGAAGAAGTATTTGGGTAGGATGTTATTTACAAGATTTTGGCAAGGTCTCTTGGTTAAACTCAGGTATTATGAATTACTAGCATTATATAATTTTCCATTGTTCATTGTTGTATAAAGTTGAGGCAAATGAGATTGTACGGGCATGGTATTCACAATTACCGACATGCCCTAGAATTGTTTTTGTAAGCTGGCAGAGAACTGAACATGGTATAAGACATGATTCTTTTGGCTTCCTCACTTGGCACATGCTGACCAAGATCCGTGAATGGATAGAGCCGTGGGGGCACATGACTCCCTCAGTGCCGCCATTTTGTCATTTTATGTATAATGATGCAACAGATAGGACATAAAATATAGAACTGATAAAATGGTTTCCATTCATATGTTTTTCTAAAATTAAAATCATTTCATCCTAGAGTTTTTGTTAACCTTCTTTGTACCCTTCCTCACTGTTTGTTTCTCTAATAATGGTATGAAAATTATTTGAAGAGAAAAAAAGATCTGGTTCCATTGATTTTATTTCTAGGTTCCACCCTCACCTTCATACTCAAGGCTTTCATAAATTATCCTATCCCTGACATGCCTCTGTACATTTCAGAGAGGAGATGGAATGGAGAATTAGATATTCTGTATATGAAATAGGTACATTTTTGAATCGGTAAAGAGATTTCTACTCATAAACCCAAATCCATTGAATTTTATTATTAGATCAGTGTTGCATTTATGGAGAAAAATTTCTGATCCAAAGGGAGGGAAAAAAACACATGAATGCAACAAATCCATTAAAATCACATATTCAAAGGAAAACAATAACTTTAATGAAAAAATTATTGCAAAGCCACAAAAGGGAATGAGTCAAATGCAAAATGCTGGAAGTTCTATTAATTGTAATGGGAGACACTGCAGAGAGAGGCACTGCTCTGTGACTCCCAGACTGGTACCAGTAAAGGAACAAAATAGCAGAGCAGAATCGTATCCTTCTTTTGAAGTCTGCTTAGCTCTCCCCTTGCAATCTTACCAAATTAGCGAAGCTCTTCACCTCTTCTGCCTGCATCTCTTTTCCAATTTATAAGTTGGGAAACAAATGCTTAGTTTTCTGGACAACAAAACTACCTTTTAAAATGATTATTCTATTATAAATAAGCTCTGGGGCAGATAGGCATCACAGTAAATAGAGTGCAAGCCAGGAGTCAGGGAGATCTAAGTTCAAATCCAACCTCAGACACGTTGTGTGACCCTGGGCAAGTCACTTGACTCTGTTTGCCTCACTTTCCTCATTTGTACAATGATTTAGAGAAGGAAATGGCAAACCACTCCAGTGTCTTTTCCAAGTAAATCTGGAATGGGATCATGAAGAATTGGACATGACTGAAAGGTTTCAACAATAACACAATAAGCTCTGCGCATTTTATTCCCCCTCTCTTTCTTTCTCCGTTTTGTTAAGGTCAGTACTACAGTTCTGATAAAATTGTCCAACCACTCACTGAGAGTTTTCTCCAAAGGCCTCTTAGCCCTGTTGAGGGGAGGTCAGTTGTTAGCCTTTCTGTCCACTTGTTTCTTGAAAGATTATCCTCTATTTTATTTATAGAATCCCAGACCTAGAGCTTGAAGGGATCTCAGAGGCTGCCTCATAGGATCTTCCCATTTTACAGAAAAGGAAACTGACACTTAGGAACATTAAGTGAATTGCCTGAAGTTGCATAGGAAATTGGCATCAGAAGCAAGATGTGAACGCGGGTCCTCTAACCTCCTTGAGTCTATATATTTTTCTATTGTTCCATGACCTGGAAGTAGATATTTGGGAGTGAACTTTTTCCAGAGTCTGAGTAAGCCAAAAGCACTGGACAGGGAGAAAGGCAGAGATATGAGAGACCAAGGAGGGTGACTGGGAGAGTGACAAATGATAAAAACCAGAGAAGAGTCATGGGGAGAGTTATCAGATTCAAAAGACTATAAAAGCAAATTTAATCTATTAAATTACCTTCTGGATTTTATCCTGGTAGACAGTATAATGAGGGAATTGAGTGTTGCACATAGGAGGAAAGAAGGAAGGCTAGTTTTGAACATTACCAGCTATATAAATATGGAATCATGAGTTATCCCAAATCTCAGTTTACTCTCTTGTAAAAATATTGGTATCTAAATCACAGGGTTGTTGTGAGGCACAAATGAAATGATGCATATAAACTACTATATAAATGTCAGCTGTTATAAATTCCATAATTGTGTTATTGTTGATTTTTTCATCTGTGTTTGACTCTTCATAACCCCATGGATTATAGAACACACCAGGCACTTCAGTCCTTCACTATCTCCCGAAGTCTGTCCAAGCTCATGTTCATTGCTTCCATGACACTATCCATATCATCCTATGTCATCCCCTTTTGTCTCCAGTCTTTTGCAAGATCAAGGTCTTTTCCTGAGTCCTACCTTCTCGTCATGTGGGCAAACATTTAAGCTTCAGCTTCAATATTTGTCCTGACAGTGAGTAATGTGAATTAGTTTTTTTAAGTATTGATTGACTTATTTGATTTTCTTGCTGTCCAAGAGACTCTCAGAAGCATTCTTCAGCACCCCAATTTGAAAGTGTTGATTTTGCAACATTCAGCTTTCCTTATCACCCTGCTCTCACTGCCATACATTACTACTGGAAAAAACATAGCTTTGACTATATGAACCTTTGTCAATATGATAATATCACTACTTTTTAGTATGCTGTCCATATTTGCCACAGCTTTTCTCCCAAGGAGCAAGCATCTTTTAATTTCATGGCTACAGTCATCATCTGTGGTGATCTTTGAGCCCAGGAATAATAAATCTGACACTGCTTCCATTCTTCCCCATCTGTTTGCCAGATAGTGATGAGACAGTTGCCAAGATCTTAGCTTAATGGTAAGCTTCAAGCCATCTTTTACACTCTCCTCTTTCACCCTCATCAAAAGGCTTTTTAATTCTTCACTTTCTGCCATCAGAGTGGTGTTATCTACATGTCTAAGATTGTTGATATTTCTCCTGGCAATAATAATTCTAATTTTTGATTCATCAAGCCTGTCATGGAGTACATGTGATGTACTCTACATATAAGTTAAATAAATAAGGTGACAATACATAACCTTACTATACTCTGTTCCCAACCTTAAACCAATCAGTTGCTCCATGTTCAGTTCCAGCTGTTACTTCTTAACCCATATACAAGTTCCTTAGGAAACAAATAAGATCATCTGGCACTCATATCTCTTCAAAGACTTGTCACATTTTGTTGTGATCCACACGACACAGTCAAAGACTTTACTGTAGTCAATGAAGCAGAAGTAGATGTTTTTCTGGAACTTCCTTGCTTTCTCTA
This sequence comes from Bettongia penicillata ogilbyi, assembly GCA_023548195.1. Classification (NCBI taxonomy): domain Eukaryota; kingdom Metazoa; phylum Chordata; class Mammalia; order Diprotodontia; family Potoroidae; genus Bettongia; species Bettongia penicillata. Next base: position 2,299,130 of record JAJHZJ010000287.1, on the reverse strand, counting down.
TAATTCAGTGAATGTTGGCAATTTGGCCTCTGGTTCCTCTGCCTCTTTGAAAACCCGCCTGCTCTTCTAGTAATTATCAGTTCTCAGAAACCCTAGTTTGCAGATCTTAAATATAACCCTGTTGGTATGGGAAATGAGCACAATTGCTTGGTGATTTGAACACTCTTTGGCACTGCCTTTCTTTAGGATCTGATCTTTTTTTCAATCCAGTGACTACTATTGAGCTTTTGAAATTTGCTGGCGTATTGAGAGCAGCACTTAAATAGCATCATTTTGTATATCAAAGAATTTCCCTTCCTGGCTCACTGACTTATCATGGTGGAGGGGAAATTCTGCAACAACAAAATTCAATATATTGAGTCATCAAAAATGATCCTTTAACTGTATGTATGGTAGTTTCCATTCAGTCCTTTCTTTTACTGTAATATTTGTCTCCTCCTATATACCAGAACATAGTAGAAATCAATACTCACAGAATAATTCATTGAAACCCTTTTTAGATATCTTTGTAGCTAGGTGTAGTGGGGCATGCCTACAATCCTGGCCACTTGTGGATGCTAAAATTGTTGCATGGTTTGAGTTCTGGAGTTATGAGATGAAGTAAGGCTAAAGCCAACCCATATTGTTACTGTCTGGAATCAATATGGTGAACCCTCACAAACGGAGAGGAGACACATTAAGCTGCCTAAAGATGGGAGGAGGAACAAAGGAAAAGGAAGAAAGGAATGAAGGAAAAGGAAGGAAGGAAGGAAGAAAGGAAGGAAGGAAGGAAGGAAGGAAGGAAGAAAGGAAGAAAGGAAGAAAGGAAGAAAGAATGGAAGGAAGGAAGGAATAAAGGAAGGAAGGAAGGAAGGAAGGAAGGAAGAAAGGAAGCAAGGAAGGAAGGAAGAAAGGAAGGAAGGAAGAAAGGAAGAAAGGATGGAAGGTAGGAAGGAAGGAAGAAAGGATGGAAGGGAGGGAGGAGAGAAGATGAAAAGATAGGTAGGGTGGAGGGAATGAAGATAGAAGGAAGGAAAGATGCATGAAGGGAGGTAGGAAAGGAAGGAAAGAATGGGAGGGAGGAAGATGGAAGGGAGGGAGGAATGAAGTGAGAGGTAAAAGAAGAGGAAGGAAGGGAAAAGGGAAGGAGGGAGAGAGGGAAAAAGAATAAGAAGAATTAAAAGAAGGGAGAAAAGGAAAGAAGAAGGATTAAGGGAGGGAAGAAGGAAAGAAAATGTAGGAGAGAAATTTCTGTCATCATTCCACTACCTTCATGGTTCCTTTCTCTTCTATTTCTATACCTTCTCTTATAATGACTTCATGGACTCGTACTGGTTCAATCATCATTTCAGCAGAGAGGGGACAAGGACTTAAATGAGTATGATGTAGCTATGTCAGTGATGAGAAGGGACACGATAGAAATGACAAGATTTAGCGGCCGGCTGGAAATGTAAGGTTAGTTAGAGTGTAGAGTTGAATATGTCACCCAGTGTTCTAACCTGGGTGCCTAGAAAGATGGTAGTCCTGTAAAAACAAATGTGGAGGAGAGGTGAACATTTTTTGAAAGGAGATAACGAATTATTTTAGAATTGCTGATTTTGAGATGCCTATAGGAAGTTCAGTTTGAAATGTCTCATAGGAAGTACATGATATAGAACTGGACCTCAGAAGAGAGACTAGGGTTAGATATGTAGATCTGCATAGAATGATAAGGAAACCCATGGGACCTTATTATGTCACCAAGTGAAAGAATTTAAAGAACCCAGGACAGAACCAGTTAGACAGTTAATGGATATGACGCAGATTGAGACCAGCAAAGGAGACAGAGACAGTCAGGTCGGAAGATAAAGAAGAGAGAAGAGTCAGTTTTGTGAAAACCTTGAGAAGAGAAAGAAAAAACAGCAATGTTGAAAAAAGAGATAAAAAGTTGAAACAAAACACTAATTGGCAAATGAAAGAGAGGATTTTTTTTAAAGAAAAAAACTAATAAAACAGGGAAACTATTAGCTTATTCCAAAAAAAGAGGCAGACCAAATTACCCAAATAAAAAAAAAATTCATAATAAATGAAGAAGATATATAAGAAACTATAAGAAACCATTTTATCCAATAATATTCTAAACAAAATTGCTGGCTTAAATGGAATGAATGGGTCAAAATATTTATCAAAATATAAAATGCCTAGGTTAAAAGAGTAATGAGTAAATTTAAATAACCCAGTCTCAGAAAAAAAGAAATTGAACAAGTCATAAGTGAACTTATAGGAAAAAGCACCAGGAAGGCTTAGGTAGACTTAGGAATGAATTGCATTAAATAATCACAAAATAGTTAATTCCAATATTACATAATTTCCTCCAAAAAGAGAGAAATTATTCTATCAAACTTCATCTATGAGACAAATATGTTCCTACTGCTCAAAGCAGGGACAGGTGAAGCAAGGAAACTGTGGACTAGTATGATTAATCTCTAATGACCCTCAATGCAAAAACATTGAATTATAAACAAAGAAGAGTATATACCGTTTATACCTGGAATACATGATTGGTTAAATATGAGAGAAACTATAAACATAATGAAATACCTTAATATAAAAATAAAACTATGTTGTTATATCAATAGATACGGAAAAGGTTTTTTGACAAAATACAACTAATATTTATATTAAAAAGTTAAGAAGCATATGAATAAGTGAACTTTTTTTAACCATAAAATGATGAAACAAAGAACTAGCATTATCCGTAAGAGAGAAATGCTAGAGTCCTTTCCAATAAAATCAGAGGTTAAAAAAAGGATGTGCCCACTACCACAACTATTCCTTGATAAAGTACAAGTAATACTAGCTATAACAATAAAACAAGATAAAAAGATTGAGGGAATAAGTGTAGGCAGGGAAGAAACATTATTACTACTTTCATGGGATGTGATGGTTTACTTGGCAGACTTTAGAGATTAAAATTAATTGAAAAAATTCAGTTCATAAAAGCAGACATAAAAATTCATAAAATAATCAGTTTTTCTTTACCAATATAACCCAGTAGGAAGAAATAGAAAATGAAATTTCTTTCAACATAACTACGTATATAAAATAGAGAGGCCTAATGCCAAGATACACAAAGTAATTATATGAATACATCTGTGAAACACTCTTTAGATAAGTCAAGGAAAACAAGGAAATAGAGATGAATAGCTCATGGTTGGGTCATACTAATATCATAAAATGACAATATTAACCACCCCCAAATTTACAAATACCAATAATAATTTATAGTTACCACTAAAACTACCAAAGTATTATATTACAAAATTCAATGAAAAATAAAATTCATCTGAAGGACCAGAAAGTAAATACTCTGAAGAAAAACACTGGAAAAATTATGCAAGAGAAGGCAGCTGCTAGTACCAGACTTTAAATTATAGCATCTGGGTTTAGATAGTGAAGACAAAAATGAAAGGAAAGGGTACTTATTCCCTCCTTTGGCCCCTATCTTTGGAATATGGGTGTTCCTTGTTGGGTCCAGTTTCTCCTTTTCTCCTTCTGACAGGCAATTCCTACCTCCTAATCCCTGTCCTCAATCCCACTATTGTAGAGAGCTTTCTCTTTGCAAGGGGGACAAGGGACAACAGTGAAGTAAGAAACAGCTCCCAATAAGCTAGCTTCCTCCCAGACAGCAGTGGCTAACTCACTGGAGCCTAATGTTTGCAGAAAGAAAAAAGCCTTTTTCTTCTTTGTGGAATTGATAAAAATCATGAAAAAAAATTAACAAGATTCTTTATTATTTACTCAGCTCTTAGTCCCAATAGGATCCTAGCATTTTTAGCATCAAACCTCCATCCTTTTATATACCAATCCCAGTACTGAATTTCTCTCTTTTGTGACCTTTTCCCTTAAAAGTTATTAAATAAAAGTAGTAATGACCAATCAGAATTCTACATCTAATATAAACTGGCTATAAATTCTTAATTAAATCAGCAATCAGGAACAAACAGCAAATTTTGGATTCAGTATCTGCTATCAGTAGCCAGAAGAAGACATTGGATAAAAGTTAGAGTACTTCACCACCTTTCTCAAATGTCTCTGAAATAAAATTTCAGCCAAACTCGAGAGCTTCCAGCTCTTCAGAGTCTGGACAGACAGAGGAGATTGTCAAGAAAGTATATCACCTCAATATTCATCTCTAGTCCCCTGATCCACCTTCCTTTTTCTCTCCACACAGTCACTCAATTAACTCCATTCAAATCACATGCTCAGTGTTTTTTTCTCCCAAAAAGAAAAGATTAGGAAGGGAAAGAAAAGGGAAAGAAAGCCACAACCTTGGAACTATAGCTATTCATTATATTGCAGTGGCACTCTTCAGAATTCACAATTACCTCTTAGTCACTCCCAGGATGAGAAGAAATAACACTGTCTGTCTGAGACTACATTTCTCAGAAACTCTTGGAGCTAGGCACTGAAAATACCTTTTTCACTAAAGAAACTTTTCTCTAAGAGCCATTACACAAATAATCCCAAAATAAAATTTTATTGGTTAAAAACTAAGAATCAGAAGCAGTTCAACATAGAAGCTGAATGTTCAAGAAACCCAAGGTAACCACATGTTAGGGTAATGATAAAAACTGCAGGAAAAATTGGAAATCAGTCTGGCAGAAATTAAATTTAGACCAGCATCTCACACACTATCCTACAATTAGCTCCAAATGGACATATAACCTAGCTGTAAAAAGTATATGTCATAAACAAATTAAAGAAGAAGGGAAACCATTACTTTTCAAAACCATTGATGAGGGAGAGTTCTTGACCAAACAATGGCTAGAAATTAAGTTGACAATTTTGACTACATAAAATTAAAGAAAGTTAATTGTTAGGATTTGTCAGTCAGTAATAAACTTTTAGTAAGCTCATACTATTTGCCAGACATCATTCTTGGGACTGGAAATACAAAGAAAGGCAAAAAACAGTTATAGAGAGGAGAGTGAAGGGTTTATATGAGGAATAGGGAAAAGTCCAAGTTAGTTGAATTGTAGAGTCCAGGAAAGAGAGAACTCAGTCTGGAAAGGTAAATTTGGGCTAAGCTGCGAAGGTCCTGAAAAGCCAAACAGAGGAGTTTATATTTTATCCTAGAGGTAATTTAGAGCCCCTAGCTTTTATTGAATAGGGAAGCGATAGCTCAGATCAGTGCTTAAAGAAAATCACTTGGACCACAAGAATACTTTTTGTTGGAAGAAACTCAAAAGTAATTTATTCTAACCCTATCATTTTATAGATGATGAAATTGAGATCTAAAATTCTTGTTCTGTGAAGGTAACTCTTATTGAAATAATGGTTTCTTTGAGTAGGTAGGGGACTACTTTCTTGCCCTGTTACTGTGGCTTTTCAGTTTGTTCAGTTTTATCTGCTTCTGGGTCACAATAAAATCCTTTCTCATCCAGGCATGCTGTGTGACCGACAGTTATCTCATTGGCTATGTTCTTAGAGTGACTGTTATAAAATAGTTTCCATGACAGAAGGAATAAGAGAGGAGGGGAAGAAAGGGTTAAAGGTCCCAGGCGGTGGCTACAGCTGGGTATCATTAGGAATAATCAAGTCTCTTCTAGCATAAAAAAGCAACAGGAAGGGGGAGGGAGAGACGAAAGAGAAGATTTCTCTCCCTTGTGTCCCCTCACTTAAATCATTCTACTCTGTAAGAGGGGAAATGTTTGATGTGTCTTTTAGAATACAAATAAGTCTCAGAGTTTCAGTCTTTGAGGTGGCAAGTTGGATGACTTGCCCAAATGATGACATCATCAGTAGGAGAAACAACAAATCCTAACCAGCTGCACTAGAAGACTTGAATTAGAAAACAGATTTAGGAATTATGCTTCTCATCCTTAGCATCAAAGCCCATTGTTGGAGGGTACTAGAACTTACGGAGCCAGAAATGAAGATGTCTAATAATGAACACATATTGGGGTATCATTGTTCTTCTATCCTTGCAGGGATCTACAGAGTAGGTTAATCAATAGAAACAAGTAAATAGTCTCACCTGGACACTTGTTAGTTCTTCAGCCTCATCACAGAGTCAGTTTCCTGAAATCATTGAGCTGGAAAAATTCTACTTGACTCATAGACTTCAGGCACTAAGCCTGCTGAAATTTAAATATACCATCACCCTTTTGCCTCTGTCCTGCCTTCTTCTACTGATCCCTCTATCAAAAGAGCCAGAAGAAAATACCAGCGGATCTGTAATCTCCTCGATGTGGGTTTTCCCTCCAAAAATGTGAATCACAACCCAAGCATGGCCTTCCATAAATCTGTTATATGGGGTTTACTCAATGTGCCAGGCATTTTCTTGACTTCTCCTGACATTGTGTTAATAAAAATATAGGTTGTTCGTCTGTTAGATTCCATTCAAGATGGATTTATTAAATATAGCACTGCTAGTTACCGGGTATAGAAAGATAAAAAAATGTGAATGTTTCCTATCCTCAAAGAACTTTTATCATCTTGGTGGACAAGGGGTATGAAATGAGAGGAAAACAACGTATTAATAAACAAAAAAATGCAAATATATTTATAATAACATTTACAAGGTACTTATTATATGCCATGCACTTAATAATTATCTCATTTGATCCTCACAACGACCCTGGGAGAGAAGTGCTATTATTATCCCCTTTTTACGTATGAGCAACCTGAGGCAAAGGGAGATTAAGTGACTTGCCCAGGGTCACACTGCTAGTAAGTGTCTGGGGCTAGCTTTAAATTCAGGTCTTTCTTCTCAATACACGTAAGTAGGCATATATTATCTATTATATACATATATACATACATTGACTATTATATACATATATAATCAAAAAATATCCACCCATACCATTTTACTATTATACCTCAAAGTCCTACGGCAACAGGCATGTGATGAAGCAATAGGTTCTCTCTGGGAGTTTTAGTCACAACCCTGCACACAGGCGGCCCAGGCCATAGGAAGCAGCAGTGGGACTTGGCAGCCCCCTGGGTGTCTGAGTAGCCTTTTAAGGATCATATTGCTCATCTCCTGGTGTGAGAAAGAGGGCTAGAAAAGGTGCCCTAAACATTGTCTGCTTATCCAACCCTGGCCTGATTAACACAGCAGGCAGGGAATCCTACTACGCAGTCAAAACACAAACAAATGTACAAAATGTACAAAAACATCTGCAAAGATGATACCCCTCACCATCGGCACATGGAACATGCACACACTAATAGACAACACAAAATCAGTAGACCTGAAAGAAGAACTGCTCTTGTTGCAAGAGAACTCAACAGGTATCACATTCAAATAGCAGCCCTGAGTGAAATAAGGTTGGCGAATGAAGGCCAGCTTACTGAAGTTGGAGCTGGAGTGGATGCAGTGAAGGGGAGTACCAAGAAGCTGGGTAGATTCTGCCATCAAAACTGATCTAGTCAGAAAGCTGGTATGCCTGCCAAAAGGAGTGAATGACAGGCTCATGACAATGCGATTGCCTCTCACAGGAAAACACCATGCCACCATCATCTGTGCCTATGCTCCAACCATAACAACCCCTGATGAAGTCAAAGAAAAATTTTATGAAGCACTAGAGACCTTTATCATCAATGTGCCAAAAGAAGACAAGCTTAGAATTCTGGGTGACTTTAATGCTAGAGTAGGCTCAGACTACCAGACTTGGCAGGGAGTCCTAGAGAGGAGTAGAGTTGGAAACAGCAACAGCAATGGTCATTTACTGCTGAAGACTTGTGCATCGCATGACCTTCTCATCACCAACAATGTTTTCCATTTACCTAAATGCAATAAAACTTCACGGATGCATCCTTGCAGCAAACACTGGAATCTAATAGACTGTGCAATTGTAAGGAGAAGAGAAAGACAAGATGTGAGAGTGACAAAGGCAATGTGTGGTGCAGAGTGCTAGACTGATCATAGACTTATCCTTTCCAAGCTAAATATTTTCATTCATCCAAAGTGCTGCCCCCAAGGCAAAATGACTACCTGAAGAATTAATGTCAACAAATTAGAGCTCTTCTTGGAGCATGAACAGTTTGTTGCTAACTTGGAGGGAAAGTTGAGCCAACACACAGTTGGCAGCAGTGGAACAGAAAAGGAGTGGGCAGCTTTCAGAGATCTGGTGTACAGCACTGCATTTGCTCATCTGGGTCAGAACACTCACAAACACCAAGACTGGTTTGATGAAAATGATGGGGAAATTCAGAAGCTGCTAAATGAAAAACAAGAACTCCACAGGAATTACCAGCAGGATAGTTCATCCATCTTTAAGAAGGCAGCATTTAATTCCATCAAAAGCAAAGCTTAAAGAGATGCAGGATTCCTGACTCAGTAAGAAGGCAGATGATATTTAGTTTTATGCTGATAGTAACAATCCAAAGCTCTTTTATGATTCCCTGAAAGCTATTTATGGACCAAAACCCTATGGTGCTTCACAACTACTCAGTGCTGATGGAGCCACATTGATTAGTGATAAGGATCTGGAAAGATGGGCTGAACACTTCCATTCTGTTCTCAACAGACTACCATCAATCAATGCTGAGGTCATTGACTGTTTACTTGAGGTTGAAGCCAATCCCTCTTTAGCTGAACTTCCCACTGAAGAAAAGTTATTGAGGGCGATTAGGCTCCTTTCATGTGTCAAAGCAACAGGTGCTGATTCTATTCCAGCTGAGATTTACAAGGTAAGGGGACCATTGCTCATACAAAACCTGATTGAAAAGATTATACAGCAAGAGGAGGTTATCCCCCACGAGTTCAATAATGCCTCCATTGTCCATATCTATAAAGGTAAAGGGAATAGATTGTCTTGCAACAATCCCAAGGGAGTCTCTCTCTTAGTCATTGCTGGAAAATTCTTGCTAGAGTCCTTCTTAATAGGCTGATCCTTCACCTGGAAGATGGTCATATAGCTGATTCAGTGTGACTTCAGAAAGGGTCGAAGAACAATTGATATGGTGTTTGCTGCCTGACAACTCCAGGAGAAATGCCAGGAACAGAACAGAGGTCTGTACACAACATTCATAGATCTGACCAAGGCCTTTGACACTGTTAGTCATGAGGGCTTGTAGAAAATTTTGTCAAAATTTGGTTGCCTGGAGAAGTTCATCAATATTGTATGTCAATTTCATGATGGCATGTTTGTCCGGGTTCTGGATAATGGACAATGCTCTTGTGCCTTCCTAGTCACCAATGGAGTGAAACAGGGCTGTGTACTTGCTCCCATGCTTTTTAGCATGATGTTTTCAACCATGCTATCAAATGCTTTCAATGGGGATGAACAAGGCATCAAGGTCAACTGCCGTGGTACTGATGGTAAGTTCTTCAATTTGAAAAGGATACAAGCCAAGAGCAAAGTGGAGGGAGTGTTGATGCATGATTTTCTGTTTGCAGATGATTGTGTGCTCATTGCAGCCTCTGAAGCTGAGATGCAACAAAATATGGATCAATTCTCTGCTGCCTGTGCTAATTTTGGCCTAATAATTAACACCAAGAAAACACAGGTGCTCCATCAGTCACCACCACGCCATCCATACATGGAACCATCAGTTACAACAAATGGAGAAGTTTTGAATGCTGTGGATAAATTCACTTACCTTGGTAGTGCACTTTCCAGGGATGTACACATTGACAGTGAGGTTGACACATGCATTGCCAGAGCTAGCTCAGTGTTTGGGAGGCTCCAAAGAAAAGTCTGGGAGAGAAGAGGTATTGGACTGACTACCAAACTGAAGGTCTACAGAGTTACTGTACTGACCTCATTGTTGTATGCTTGTGAAACATGGACAGTCTACCAACACCATGCCAAGAAACTGAATTGCTTCCATTTGAACTGTCTTAGGAAGATTCTGAGAACCACCTGGCAGGATAAGGTACCAGACACTGAAGTCCTTGCTTGAACTGAACTGCCAAGTATTCAAACTATACCTAGGAGAATGCAACTCTGATGGACTGACCGCATTGTACAAATGCAAAATATACACTTGCCAAAAAGACATGGAGAACTCACATGGGGCAGGTGATCACATAGTGATCAGAAGAAGCCATACAAGGACACTCTCAAGGTCTCTCTCAAGAACTTTAGATTTGACTGATCAACATGGAAGACACTGGCACAGAACTGCTCAGCATTGCATGCCCACATCAGAAAGGGTGCTGTGGTCTATGAGCAAAGCAGAATTAATACAGCACAAAGTAAACATAGGATGTGCAAATTTGGAGTGTCTACCCAAATATTCATATGGACTATCTGTGCCCAACCTATGGTAGAGCATTCCAAACTCATATTGGTCTGATCAGCCATAGTCGGACACAGTGAAACTTCACTTTATCGTGGTGATGTCATTTTGGTCCTTTTCAAAATGAAGGACAACAGCCAATTGCTTATCTATCTAATATATTGACTATTACAGTCATGTCAATATACATATATTGACTGGACCAGTCCTCTATCTCCTGTGCCACATAGAATCATGTATGTAGGTAAACTTTATATGTAGATATGTATATATGTATATAATAGTCAATATATGTATATTGATATGACTATAATAGTAAATATGTTAGATAACTGATATGATGTATGATAGCCTATATATATAATACTCCATGTATGTATGTATATAGATGTGTATATAATATATTATATATACATATGTATGTCTATGTTTTGGGAAGGAAAACACGAACAACTGGAACATCAGGAAAGGCCATATATAGGAAGTGACTTTTGACCTGAGACATAATGATAATAACAGGTAGGAATTCTATAATGCTACAAGGTGTGAAAAGCAGTTAACATATGCTGTTTCATCCTCACAACAACTCTGAACCACAGGTGCTGTTATTATCTTCATTTTACAGATGAGGAAATTGTAACTGAGAAAGATTAAGTAGCTTCCCCGAGATCACCTATGTCTGAGGCAGGATTTGAACTTGGGCCTTTCTGATACCGGATCTAGTACTCCATCCATTATGCTACCTACTGAGGTAGACTTGGCATATGGTAGCCACTTAATAAATGTTTGATTAATTGAATAGGGGATAGGGCATATGTTGTAGTGAAAAGAGAGAAGATCAATAAGATCAGTAAAGAATTGAATAAGGAGTCAATAATAGAAGAATTGTTGAATAGCCATTGAAGACCCAACTGAGATTATGGGCCATGTACCATGTGCCACATGCCAGGTAGTGAAAGAAATGTGCTTAGTTTCATGACTTCTCTGGCAGTGCTCAACAGATCAGGAACAATAGTGGGGAAGTTGGGTAGTACCTTTTCTCATGCAGGACATAGCAGGGGTGTTAGGGCCAGAAAGGGGTTTCTAGGGTGAAACATTAAAATAGCAAACCTTGGGATCATCTGGTTGAGTAGGTAATTTGAAGTCAGAGGAGATAGAATGGGAACATGTGGACAGATCAAGCCACTGAAGTTAAAATAAGATTATAATTTCAGTGTTCCCAATATTGCTATAATTCTGTGGGAGAGTGAGCTCTAAGGGGTGACTAATGTGGTCATAGATATTCATTCAGAGTATAGTTGAAGTGGATTGGGTCATTGGAAATTGCATTATGACCTGAGAAATTGTATTGTAAGAGGAAGTTATCAACATGAAGAGTGAAGTCCCCAAGGATGATATGAATGGTGAAGACCATGACTACTAAAATGGCTCAGAAAGTTTGAAGAATGATGTGGAGTTGAGGAGATGACAACAAGAAAGCCTGATAAGAGTGGATTGTTGTCCTTCTTTCTGGAAAAGGACCATGAATGACATTGGGAAGGTGATGTCATGACTTACAAGTGAATTGAGTGAATTGGAGGCAGGACTGTGCAAAGTCACCAGCCTCACTCTTTCCTCTAGAGTCATCTGGGTCCAGTGGCAAGATATAGATCAGGATGACTGGAAATGGCCCAGGATGCAATGGGAGTAAGAGTGGATTATATGGACCTCGAATGAGGAAAGATCACCGAGGGATAGTGACAGGGGAATGATATGGAAGTGGCAGTCAGTATACATTTATTAAGCACCTACTACATTCCAGGTACTGTGCTAAGCACTTTGCACTGAGGATGCAAAGGAAGGTAAAAGATCCTGCTCTTCATGAGCTCCTAATCTAATGGAAGAGACAACATTCAAACAACTATGTACAAACAAAATACATAGAGGATAAATTGGAGATAATCAATAGAGGAAAGGCAGTAGCATTAAAGAGGATCAGCAATAACTTCTTGTTGAAGATGGGATTTCAGATGATATCTGAAGGAATCCAGTAGAAGAGAGGAGGAAAGAGAGAATTCCAGGCATGGACAGCCAGAGAAAATGGTTGGAGTCTGGAAATGGAATATCTTGTTAGAGAAACAGCAAGGAATTCATATAGAGTACAAACATGGTAATCCAATCACTGGATTACAGAATATGTGGGGGGAAGTGTAAGAAGATTGGAAAGATGGCCAGGTAGGGACTTTAAATGCCAAAAAGAGTTTTTGTATTTGATCTTTGGGCTGATGGGGAGCTACTGGAGTTTATTGAATGGTGTGCATGTGTGTGTATGTGTATGAGAAAGAGAGAGAGAGAGAGAGAGACAGAGAGAGAGAGAGACAGAGAGACAGAGAGAGACAGAGACAGAGAGTGAGAGAGAGAGAGAAAACCAGTGAGAGAAAAGAGACAGAGAAAGAGACAGAAGAGAAACATAGTCAAACTCTCTCTTTAGGAAGATAAATTTGACAGCAGAGTGGAGGATAAACTTGACTGGGGTGAGACTTGAGGCTGACAGACCCACCAACAGATTCTTGCAGCAGCCTAGGAATGCAATGACAAGGGTTCATACTAGAGTGACAGCCATGTCAGACAAGAGAAGGGAATGTGTATCCAAGAGATGTTAAGAAGGTGAAACCAATAGAATTTGCCAACAGATTGGAAATGGTGGGTTGGGCTGAAGAATTGAAAATGGCAGGAGGCAAGCTGGGGGAGCCACTGGTGGAAAAGAATGTGGTTTTCTCAAAGGAAAACAAAGGAATGTTGGTTGAAAAAGTTGAGAATATAGGGGAATTTATGAACAGCAGAGCAGAGGTGTCCAAGGTTAGTGATGAGCCAACAATGACTTGGAATAGGAAAGAATAGTGGCAAAGGTTAAGGAGGAGGTACTAGACACTTAAATGAATAAGAGTGGATATAGGGCAATGGACAACCAGTAAAACAGGAGGAAGATTGGTTTGACATGTTTAAAGTAAGAATTTAATGCTTTTTTCAATCATTCATTCAGTGAGGGATTTATAGATTTAATCCACCTCAGAGATACAAATAGAATTTACCAATGTTTTTAATATTACTATTTACAAGTACACCTATTCTTAATGCCAGAAAATTCTGCTCTCCACTGTATGGCAAGTTTTGGGGGGATTGAGATGTGTGATAACTCAAGTTGCACAGGTTAGGGGAAGACTCAAAACCTCTGGGGGAAAGTAGTACAATTATCAAACCTTGTTGCGGGGCATGGAGTCAGGAAGACAGCTTTCTGAGTTCAAATCTGGCCTTAAACACCTCCTAACTGTGTGATCCTGGGCAAGTCACTTAACCCTATTTGCCTCAGTTTCCTCATCTGTAAAATGAGCTGGAGAAGGAAATGTCAAACCACTTCAGTATCTTTGCTTAGCAAAGATAACCCCAAATGGGGTCTTGAAGAGTCAGATATGACTGAAAAACAACTGAACAAGTTCTTCAAGATCACATCTCATAGGTAAGCACCACAGTCAGGGAATTTAGTACACTTCCTATTTCAGGCAGTCATGAGCAGTATTGACATTCAGTCCCAGAGCCTGTTGCAGATTTGGTGCTGATTCCAAAAGATGCTGGAGGAAAATTTTTAAATACTGGGTGACAAATGCAGGTGATTGACAGCTATAATTTATACAATTAGGAATCCATTCTGACATCGCTGTGGGAAGGAAAGGCACAGGGTATGATTAAGGGAAGGTCACCTTTATAAATCCCATGCATATTAATGTGAGAATAGACCTCTAAATTATACAAATTCTGTTTCATTTACAGGTGACTAACACAACCGGTAATAGTACATCCCACTGGCTGGTTGCCTTGTACTCAAATATGTTCTTGGTGCTTTATATAGAACTAATAACTATAATAACTGAAGATTTACAAAGCACTTTCTGGGGGTTGTTTCCTTTGATAGGTAGCTCATTTGATAACTCTTTTAAGTAGATGTTATCATTTCCTTTTTAAAGGCAAGGAAACCGAAGCTGAGAAGACTTCTCCAGCTAGAAAGAATTGGAGGCAAGATTTGAACTCAGATCTCCCTTGACTCCAAGTTCAGTGCTAAATCAATCTATTCTGCTGTGGCAGGCAAGAAGGTATGCCTTCTTACACAGCCACTCAGCACCTTGCTAAGGCTTGGGGGTAAAAAGACAAAAGTGAAATGGTCTCTGTTCTTTGGGAGATCATGGTGTCCCTGGAAACAATAAGTACACCCATAGATATACTCACAACAGATCATTAACACATGCTTTTCCTAGCTGACATCATGCTATGTCTTAGGAAGATTCTGAAGATCACCCGGCAGGTACCAGACACTGAGGTCCTTACTCGAACTAAACTGCCAAGCATTCAAACTCTGCTTCAGAGAGTGCAACGGCCATGTTGTTCGAATGCAAAATGTACGCTTGCCAAAAAGACTATTTTATGGAAAACTCATACAGGACAAGCATTCACATGGTGGTTAGAAGATGAAATACAGAGACACTCTCAAGGTCTCTGGTAAGAATTTTGGAATTGATTGTGTGATATGGGAGACGCTGACACTCAACATGGTATGAGAAGGTACTGTGCACTAAGAGCAAAGCAGAATTGAAACAGTTCAAAGGAAACGTAGGATGCCCAAATTTAGAGGTTCCACCCCAAATGTTCACACGGACTATTTGTGAAGACTTGTGGTAGATCATATTGATCTCATCCTGAGATCATATTGGTCTGATCAGCCACAGCTGGACCCATTGAAACTTACTTCTACTATAGTGATATATGCTGTCATTTCAAGAATGAAAAATAACCAACCAATCAATCCTAACTGACATTTACCCAGCATTTTAAGGTTTGCCAAGTGTTTTCTATTCATTACTTTACTTGAGCCTCAGAATCCTGAGAATTTGTCACTGCAGGTATTATTAGCTCCATTTTACAAATGAGGAAACTAAGTGTCAGAGGATCTACAGCCACACACTACGACTTAACAAGCATCAGGCATGGAATTCAAATCCAGATCTCTCCTGACTCTAAATCCCAAGCATGCAAACAAAGCTTAAGTTATTTGTGTAGCTAGAATTCATCTTATCGATATTCCTGATGAAAGTAATGGTTAAATATATTGATTAAAAGTGAAGGAATGAATAGTTTCAAGGTTCCATTTTTTAAACCAAGAAATATAGAAACTCTATCATTTTATGCTTGGGTGTAGAGCATCCCTTGTTTTTGTTATCAGTGAAAGTGCTAATCAAAGTTTTTATTTAAGGAATTATTTTTTAAACATAATATTATCCTTTTACTCACATTCATAACAACCTATAAGATAATAGTCCAGTAATATCTGATTCTTTATGATCTCATTTGGGGTTTTCTTGGCAAAGATATTGGAATGGTTTTCCATTTCCTTCTCCTGCTCATTTTATAGGTGAAGAAACTGAGGCAAACAACAGTTAAATGATTTGTCCAGGGTAACACAGCTATTAGGTGTCTGAGATCAGAGTTGAATTCAGGTTTTATTGATTCCAGACCCTGTACTCTATCTACAATGCCGCCTAGCTGCCCCCATGATATATAAAGAAGATGTTATTCCCAGTGTAGAAATAGCCTTCTCCTGATTATCCATCATGTACTCTTTCCTTGTACATGATGGACCATCAGAAGGTCATTTCTGTACTCTCTCCATTAAGGGCAGCTAGGTGGTGCAGCATATAGAGGGCCTGCCCTACAGGGGTCACAAAGATTTAGATATGACTAATTGACCAAAAGAACCCAAAATAAAGCAAAAACTTTCTCCATTGTGGATCATTCCAAATGACCCTGGAACTTGCCTTCTGTTCTTGGTAGTGGGGATTAGGGAAGTAAAATGGAGTGTGTATAAGACGTATAAGATTCATGATGCCCTCTTTCCCTTCTACGGGAGGGATTTCCTACCACCCAGCTGGTTCAGGACCATGATTTACAATCTGTGTGGTAGGAGGAGTGGAGCCATATCCCTGAACCAGCTGGGTATGTTATTTACGCCAGTGACAATCAAAACCTGGCTATGTAAGAAAACCAAAGCATTGAAAGGTTATGTGTCCTATTATTCCAGGGAACACAGAGAGATGATATAGTTTAGGCCTGGCCTCAGCATCCTGGAAGACTTGAGTTCAAGACCTATCTCTGACAATTCTAAGCTAACCATGTTACCACAAATGCTACTTCATATGTTAGTTATATATTCCCCAGGTAATCCTTAGGATTCATATAATTTATATGTTATTTATAATTTATATAAATATTTATATTTACATAAGAATATATTCATATATGCATATTAATATAAATGTATTTATAGAAATATATATTTATGTAAATATTTATATTGTATATATTTATATTTATATAAACATTCATACTTATACAAACTTATATTTATGTAAATGTCCGTATTTATATAAGTGCATGTATAAATGGTTTTGTTTTACTATATATTTATAAATATATTAAATAATATATCTAAATATATTCACATAAATATTCATATTTATATTTAAATGTTTATATTTATATTACATAATGACATTTGCAGTCTGAATTATACTTATCTACCTACCTACTCTGACGTTTCAAGATGTCTCAGTTCTCAAGGGCTAATCCAACTGAGTATAAGCTTGGTCCTGGAAAGACTTGGGAGTATGGTTTGGCAGAGAATTCTGTGCCTTTTTTTCTGAGTCAAAGCCTAGCTAAGTTTGAAAAGATTCAACACCAGGTTGACTGAAGTAGGATTGTCTTTTCTAATCACAGTAACTCTTAAAGAATTGTGTCAAACTCCAGAAGTGGGACCACTGAACTTGCCCAAGAAACCCTTGATTGATTGACCTTGATCTTAGGTTAATCATCAAAAACAAGCCTGTTTGATTACTTCATTTAATGGAAGCATATCTGGAGTTCATCTTTGACCAGCTGAAAAGAATTCTTAAACATATCTATGGATATATTGATATAAATATAGCTGTATCTATACATACAGATATATATATATATATATATATATATATATATATATATATATATATATATATATATAGAGAGAGAGAGAGAGAGAGAGAGAGAGAGAGAGAGAGAGAGAGAGATGTAGGTGAGATATAGACAGATCAGATATAGATACAGATATTCATATAGGTCCATATTCCCATTTGAGTATTTTCACTCAAGGTAGAACTAGATAACCTTTGATATTCCTCTGAATTTTGAGATTCTGACATCTACAACCCTTAGTAGTCTGACTCCTTTGTACTTTAGCAGTCTTATTTTCTATCACTTCCCTCCACATTCTTTTTGTTTTAGCTAAACGGGCCTCCTAATTGTTGCCTGACGTGATAGTTCATCCCCCACCTCTGTACATCAGTGGTGCCCCATGCCGTGTGTGCAAAGACTCTTCTTCCTTACTTTTGTCTCATTGAATTCCCCCTTCTACATGAGACCTGTCCTGACACCTCTAATTATTAAGGCTCTCCCTTGAAAAGATTTTGAAATTAGTGTTTTTCTGTGCCTCTCTCCTGCCCCTGGAGACCTGAGTTCAAATTTGACCTCAGACATGCCTTAGGTGTGTGACCCTGGGCAAGTCATTTAACTCCTGCCTGCCTCATTTTCCTCAACTATTAAACGGGATTGTAATAGCATCTACCTCCCAGAGTTGCTGTGAGGATCAAATGAGGGCTTGTAAAGCACTTAGAATGCTATCTGACACATAGTAGTACTTTATAAATGCTGTTAAGGAATATTTGAACCTAAGAATACTCGAGTTCAAGTCTTGCCTTCGATACATAGTAGATGTGTAACCCTTGACAAGTATTTTAATCTTTGAAAGCTCTATAGTAACTATAGCTAGCATTTATAAAATGTTTTAAGGTTTACAAAGCACTTTACAAACATTATTTCACTTTTATCTTTACAACAACCCTGGAAGGTAGGTACTACTATGATGACTGCCATTTTATAGATGAGGAAATTGAGGCAGATAGGGGTCATGTGGCTTGCCCAGGGTCACACCACTAGTAAATGTCTGAGGCTGAATCTGACTTCAGTTTTTCCTGACTCAAGGTACAGCTATTTGTAAATATCCTGATTACTCCACCTAGCTACCTCTCTGACAACTTTCTAAGACAGAGGCAGAGAAGGTGCCAAACTCAATTGCTAAAGGGAGTTTCCTTGCCTGGGAGTTCTACATACCAATGAAAACATAGGTCTGCTCCCTCTCTCTATCCCCATATGTAACAAGAAGTCCTCCTTTAGTAAATTATCTCATTTCTAACACAAAAGTTACTGATTACTGTGTGTATGTTACATGTGACAATACCAAAGGCTTATTTCAAGTTTCTTTATTCTGATTATTCAACTCAAGGTGATATACATTGACCTATAGGTTGGTGGGCTGTCTCTGTAGGATGTGAGACATTTTTGAAATGACACCACTATAACCCCCTGCGGAAAACACCTTAAGTAAAAGTCAATATCTCTCTTTTGAACTTTACAACGCAACCTACCCACATAACCAATAGCTTTTCCTCCTAAAAATCCAGTGCTGTAGAAATGTAAATGTACTGACCTTTCTTGTCTATTGTTGAAATGCATGAGGTTAGCCAACATATGCTTCCCATTAGACCAAAGTCGATGGCCTCCATCTGATATCCATTAAGTATAAATCCATTAGTCATTCTACTGCAATATCAAAAGAGGGTAGTGGTTAGGGGACCTGGGAAGAGAATGTCCATACTAAGAAAAATAAGATGGGGATTGTTTTGGTGTGTCATGTTCATCTAACTCAATTTAACTGAAACAACAATTAGACCCTTTGTTAATATTTGAAAAAATTGTCTGAGCCCTCTGTTGTCTTCTGAAGCTTTAATGCCTTCTAAAGAATAAGTGAGAAGTATCAGTTCAGGAATCAAGAGACTTCGCCTTAGCCCTACTACTAACTGAGTTTGGGCCTCAGTTTCTTTATTTGTAAAAGGAAGATGTTTAACTATAATGATCCCTAAATCTTCTTACAGTTCTTTTTTTCAATCTAGGTTTCTATGAATTGGATTTTTAATCTAATGACATTAGGAGATGTTGGATTTTGTAATTAGAATATAAAATTCTTGGGGATAGAAAATGTACAATTATGTTTCTTTTATGGTACCCAGAACAATTCTTTGCACATAAAATCTCACTTGTTTGTTGATGGATTTTCTACAGGTTTAATAGTAATCTGTCTTCTAGCTCATTAGTACATGGTAACTGATGGTACTTAAGTTTGGATGTCTCAAAAAACATGCCTTAGGTAAGTATCGTCACCTAGGATATGTATTTAAATGTGTCCACTAGTCTAGGAGTCCTTGAAGAAAATTTTTACATCTACTTGCTTTTAATTTTTTAGCATTTATATAATATTTTGAATTCTTATGTAAAAATTTTTTATTTTATTTTTTCAAATTACATGTAAAAACAATTTTAACTTTATTTTCAATTTTGAATTCCAAATTTTTCCCCTTCTTCCTTCCTCTTCCCCTTCCTGGGACAGTAAACAATATATATTATATATATTTTTAGATATATTTGTATGCATTATACATGTGCAGTCATGCAAACACATTTCCATATTAACCATGTTGCAAAGAAAAACACAGACAAAAAAAATAACAAAGTTTTTTAAAAAAAATCTATGCTTTCATCTGCATTCAGACTCTATTAATTCTTTCTCTGGAGGTGGATAGTATTTTTATCATAAGTCCTTTGCAATTGGTTTGAATTATTGTATTAATGAGAACACCTAAGTCATCCACAGTGGATCATTGTACAATATTGCTATTACTATGTGCGTTGCCCTGCTTCTGCTCACTTCACTTTATATCAGTTCGTGTCAGTCTTCCAGGTTTTTCTGAAAGCGTTCTGCTCATCATTTCTTACAGCACAATAGTATTCCTCACAATCATATACACAGCTTGCTTAGCCATTCCCCAACTGATCAGTATCCACTCAATTTCTAATTCTTTACCACCACAAAAACAGCTGCTATAAATATTTTTGTGTATATCTGTCTTTTCCCCTTTCTTTGATCTCTTTGACATACAGACCTAGTAGTGGTATAGGTGGGTCAAAGAGTATGCACAGTTTCATAACCCTTTTGGTACAGTACCAAATTGCTCTCCAGTATGGTGGCATCAGTTCACAACTCCGCCAGCAGTACAATAGTGTCAGGGTTTTGTTCTCTTTATTGTTTGCTGTTTTTCCAGCGCATTTCTTGACTTCAAACTTTATGTTAAAGTTGGGCTCTGCACTGGGGTGTAGAGATTAGTGTCCCTAGCTTCAGGTTTTTCTGCTGCTGTTTTCAAAGCTAGTTCTGGGAATCTGTAAGTTTTCAGTTCTTCCATGGTGGTATGATATAAGGAGAGGTGTGGCCACTGCCCTCCTGTCCTGTACTCTGATCTTTGAGCAGCTACAAGCACTGTTTTCTGCCCTGGACCTGTGATCAGGAACCCTGGCTTCTGGGAGTGCTCCTCCTTGCCCTGAAATTTCAACCTGGACCCTGTATGGGCAGTGCAAGACAGTCCTACATCCAATGCCAGCAAAGGGTCCCTTGTAATCAGTCTCCTCTGACTGACTGCCCAACCCCGTAACTATCAGTGGGCTGGGAGCTCTGGAAAACTGCTGCTCCTTTTCTCTATACACACACCCCCCAGGCTTGTTCCTGGCTTGCCAGAGCACAGTCTGTAGCACCCTGCTCTCTACTCTCACTCCAATGACTCAGAACTTTCTTTCTGACCTTCTAAATTGTTTTGATCTGGAAAATTGTTTTACCATGACCTTTTTGTTGGTTCTGACACTCTAGAATTCATTTTGAGGCAATATTTTAAAGTTATTTGGAGGGCAATTTGGGAGAGCTCAAGTGAGTCCCTGCCTTTACTCTGTCATCTTGGATTTGGCTCTCTTTTGAGTGAATACTTTTTATTTTTAAGAGGGTTATGTAGTCTTTACCCCATGTTGGCTGTATGCAATGGCAGTATATGAAGTCCTATCAACCAAAGACTGAAACAGCCCTGGGAAAGGTCTGAGATTTGTCAATGTTAGCTGTTAAACTAGAATTAGGGCTACAATGAAGGGCTTGGAAAAAATCCAAGTCTGTTTAGTTGAAGCAGTTAGCTCTGAAGTCAGTTGCCCTCCATTGTAATCCTGGCTCTTCTGCTTTGCTCTTTGATGCCAGATGAGCTTCATTATCTCTCAGAATTTCAGATTTTTCATTTCTAAAATGAAGGGAGGTTGGACCACATTGTCTCTAAGGTCCCTTCCAGGTCTGCTTTCAGGATCCTAGGAATAATTAATCCAGTTATTTTGCTAATCTCTTTAATAGTCAGCTGGGTGGTATGATCAGTAATCCATCTCAAAGATAGCCCAAAGGAGTGACCATCACTGATTTCCTTTCCTACCCAGATCATTTTACCGGCACATAGCAAATGGGACATTTTTTTCAGGGTTCTGACATAATGGAGTCTATGTGTATGTAGATGTGTCTGAGTGTACCTTCCCAGAAAAACACTTCCACCTACTTCAGCTGGTTGCTACCAGTATCTCTGCACCTCAGGAGCTTCTTTTCATCTCCCTTGGCTTCATCTATTTTTGCTGTAGGTAAAAATATTCCTAGTTACAGCTCTGATGCCATCCAATGATTAAGTCAGAAAAATTCCCTTTTTCATCACATTCTTCATATACCCTGACTTACCCTGAGCAGTATTTTAAGTAGCCCTTTCTTTTGTGCCAGTTACTCATGTTATGGTTGATCCCAACATGACCCTTGGTGTTTATGATTTAATATATTTGTAGCAAATCTACCAATGGAAAATTAAAGTGCATCTTACTTTAATCAGGGCTATCAATTTTATACCACAAAAGGATAAATTAGGTAGATGATTCAATACCATGAAATGATTTGCTGAACTCAGTCACAATGAACAATAAATGGAACTATGATGAAAAATGCTACCCACCTCCTTATAGAGAGGTGATGGATGCCAGATGTAGAACAAAACATACATTTTGGGATATGCCCAGTGTGGGAATTTGTTTTACTTGACTTTGCATTTTTATCACCAGGGTTGGTGTTTTTTTCCCCAATTGAGAAATGGAGAGAAAACAAATGAATGTTAATTGAAAAATAAATAATTGGAGAGATGTTTATAACAAGAAACAAAAAAACCCTAAATAGTTCAAGTTTATATTGCTTCACAGTTATTTACAGTTAAACTCTAAGCATAGGCTCTTGATTTGTGGTTTATTCAGAATGACTTCAATGATAAACTAAGGTGCAGTCTTTATTTCCTAGCACTCTAGTGAACTAAGAGATATTTTGGGTGCCTAGTTAGGTAATGTTTGAAACTTTCCTTTCTCCTCATAGAGAAGGATATTAACTGTTTCTGCTTGTGCAAATCATTATTGGAAACATGATCTAAGCCTGACACGAAGACTGATTATTTTGGCCAACTGTTTTCCAAGGGAATTGGACACAGTGTCCTTCCCAGACAAATTTAAAATGGCTCTTAATGAATGCCATTCCAAACAATGAAACCATTCAGCAGATCTATACAATAGGACAACCCATATTAAGAAACCAGATGAATGAAGCCCCCTTTATGATCAGAGTTTTAAAAGCAAAGACATTAGCTCATTCAGAATGTGGCTCATTTGGATATGAGATAGAACCAGAAGCAAATGAACAATGTGGCAGACACTTGGGATAAAATTTCCACAACTTAGAAGCAAAATAGGAGACTCCCTTGAGGGAATAAATTCCTTGGTCCCTGGCAATGATCTTCCTTTGTATATTTTAGCCCAGCTTCCTTAAAGTTGTGGTAGAGACCCCAATCAACCAGCTCTTGGGAAATGGGGAAAGATGAAGGTCACTAGGCTGAAAAGCGTTCCTTGGCCACCTATTGCTCACAATTTAGGGTACTTCCCCCCAGAAACCTTTACTTTATCCATAGATACAAATATAATGGGAACAATTAGGGAATTCCCACCCAATTTTGTAAGGGCTATGGCCATGGAGTACTTCTAGTGACAGGCACCTTGGCTTCTTCCAGAAGACTATCCATGACAAGAGGGAGGTTCCTAAGTGGTCTCTTGTTCTCTTGACAAAACAGGGAGTGTAGAGGTGTCCTCAAAGAGGGTTGTGCCAAACAGGATTGGCCACTGATCAGGAAGAGCTGCCCATTTGGTTGACTTGAAAAGGAGAGACAACTTCCAGTATGACTCTTTCTCTGGAGTGTTTCCCTTGTGTCTCCCATGGAGACATTTAATTTCTCTGCCTCTCTTTGCTTTTGAATACAAGGTTCAAGGGATACTTCCTATTGGAGTGCTTTCCTTATTCCTTCCATTGTCAATACTCCTCAGTAAAATTACTTAGGATTTATTTTGTACATAAATATGTGTAACCCCTGTTCCAAAGCCCATTGTTATGGACTCTATCCTTATTGATGGAGATGAAGGCCTCACCCTATGTGAGGGGCTGGATGGAGTTGGCCAGAGATAAGAAAACTCTAGATTTCACCATTCACTAATCATTTTTTGGGGTTCTCCAAGTGAGACTTCCCTTTGAGTTCCCCTTTGGGACTCTTCAGGGCCAATTCTCACCTTTGGGACTGGTCAAGTTCCAAGTTTTCCTTGAGCATCAAGTTGACTTTCATCTTTGAAAGAAAACATGGAAAAAGTCAACCCCACTTCAGGCTGCTGAGGGAAAAGACTTTGAGAAGACATGAGAGGACAAGACACTCTTCACCATATCCCTATTCCCAGCTTGCTACACTAGAGACGTTGAGGAGCTTCTCCTTGGATGAGATCTAGGACCTTCTCTCTTGATTGAACTGAGTCACCTTGCTACCAGTGGGAGAGTCCCTTCACTCTGTATGGCCTAATATATTCTCCTATGTATAGCTTCTCTGGTTTCTGTTTTGCTATGACTTGGATAAATTGATTTCTTTGCTATTTGTGATGTATGTTCATTGTAGAATTGATATTAGGTAGGAAAGCCTTAAATGTTAGAGCTTGAGGTCTCCCTTGTCCATGGAAAAGATAAAGTGATCAGAAGTTAAATGGAATTCAGTTATATCCTCTAGATGAACAAGGTTTAAGGGAGCAGATAGATATACTTCTAGTCTGGTAGCTATTATCTCTGAGAAGGAAAGAAATCATGGCCTTAGACCCCAACCTCCTTCTTTCCCTCCTGGCAGATATGAAAGTCTACCTTGGGAAAGAGGAAGTGGGCAGGGGGAGGAAGAAGCTATTATGCCTCCTTTTAAACCATACAGTGACAGACTTCCTAACACCTGTGGGTCTTGAAGTCAGATGCTGTTTAGTTTTGGTCTCTGTATTTCTAGCACTTACCTGGAGCATTTTATTTTATTTTTTATTTTTATTTTGTTTATGAAATAAATGCTAGCTGAATTAAATTTAATTGTGTGACTGTGATAAAGTCATTTAAACTTCCTTGGGGCCTCAGTGTCTTCAACCAAAAAATTTAAAGGCTTGAACTAGATGACAGCCTGTCACATCCCTTCCATTTCTCTTCACTCTTCTCCTTTCCCTCCTTTTCCCCTTTCTCCTTTCCCCCATTTCCTTTCCTCTTCCTTCCATTCCTTTCCCTTGCATTATGTGTTATTCTTGTATTTTGCCATCCGTATCTGTATCTTCATTGTTTTGGCTGTTCATTGACTCCCGTTTATTAACATGTATTGAGAATCCAAGTAAAGCAGGTCAACCTCATTATTTGCAAATATGTTTTGCGATCGAAATGGATATTGGCCATTATTCATTCCAGATAATACATTCTTTTTACTTGATATTTATCAAATGTTTTATAGTAAGGTAAAAAAAGGTCCTAGGTACTCTAGCTCCTTCACAAATGTATATTTCCCAACTTTTTCCTTCTACACCCATGAAAATGATTCCATTTCATATTCCATTTCCCAGATGAAAGTACCCTATGGTGTTAACAACTCTTCTAAACTCTTGGTACAATCATGCAAAACACATCCTACATTTGTCAACAATTATTCTTGTAAAATATTTTCAGACTCAGTGTGATTATTACCAGAATATTATTCACTCAATCAATAAGTATTTATTAAGCATTTACTAAGCATCAAGTATGGTACTAAGGGCTGGGGAGATAAAAAGGCAAAAACATGATCCCTGCTCTCAAAGAGCAATGGAGGAGACAATATGTGAATAATTACATACATATTTTATAGGTAGACAGACATCAGACAGCTAGATAGTAGATAGGTGATAGATATAGAAAGACAGACAGTAAGGTACACACATTTAGATAACAGGAAAACAGATTGATAAAGTAGAGAGTAATCCTACGTGGATTGCACTAACAGTGGAAGAAGGTGGAGGGACAGGGAAATGTGTCATTATATTCAGATCCCACCATTCTAGGAACTTACAGTCTAAATCATAGGATCTAAAAGTTGAAAGAACCTCAGAGGCCATCTAGTCTAACTGGCACCTAAGGCTTAATCCTTTCTGTGATAACACCAACAAACATTTGTCTGCTTGAAAACTTCCAATGGGGATGAGCCCTTATATGTGGAGTCAGATCATTCTACTTTGGGATTAGTTGTAATTGTTGGAAAGTTTTCCCTTACATTCCACTTTTGGATAACTCTAATGATCATTCTATAAAGCCTAAATTACCTCTCTGCAGTTTCTATCTACTTCTAGTTCTGCTCTGTGTGCCACAAAGAATAAGTCTAATTCCCTTTCCACAGGGCAGCCTTTCAAATACTTAATATATACTTAATAATGCTTAATAACCTCAGCCATTTCCCCTGAGTCTTGTCTTCTCCAGTCAAAACATCTCCAGGTTCTTGAATCAATTCTTTTCTAATCCTTTTACTTTCTTATTCTCCTTCTGGGTGTCCTGTAGGTTGTCTATATTTTGCTAAAATAGGAAGTATAGAATTGAACATGGTTTCTTGATTCCCATGGTTACTTCATTCTTTATGGCAATGGGGTATAGCCATCAAAATATCATGGAGAAATTAAAAGTGCTAGAGTTTGAACACGTGCAAGAATGCAAAAATAATCCTCCTCCAGAAGGACCTCTTGATCAATACTTGGTTTTCGAGTTTCTTATAGCTATTCATTTTCATAATCCCAGGACAGTTATTCTCTTAAAATAATTGTTTGCAGTTGATTTTTTTGAACCCCTATGCAGAACTTTACATTTATCCCACTTAAACTAAATTTTATTTGATTTATTTCATTGCCCAAACTGTAGAATTCTTTTTGGATCCTGACTTTGTCATCCGACATATTATCCTTACTATGTAACATCTGCAAATTTGACAAGCGTGACATCTACGCCTTCATAAAAGTCAAGGATAGAAATCTTGAATATCTCAGGGGACAAATCCCTGAGGCACTCTACCAGAAACTTCTCTACAACTTGACATTGGTCTATTAATGTCTACTCTGGATCTGACCAGTCATACTTGTCCATAGTCACTTAGTATCACTTAACCTATAATTCTTAATCATATCTATAAGGCTTGAGTGAGAGAAATGCTTTACTGAAATGTGAATATAGTATACCTATAGCATTCCTCAGATCCGCCACTCTAATCACCTTATCAGAAAAGGAAATGAGTTACTAGTTTAGCATATCTGGACCTAAAGACTAAAATTTACTCAAGGCACATAAATTCAGCTTGATTAACTTCTCTTTTGCCTTGGATTTTCATTCCCTGTTAATCATTCTCATTTTATCCTTTTTGATAAAAAAAAATTCTTTTGTGGAAGAAAAAGTAGAAACAAAATAAAAGTTGAGTCTTTGGCTCTCTAACAATCATTTATTGTCACTATCGCATTTTCCCTGATTTTTCTTGGTCCCATTATAATAACTTACTGCATTTCTTCAGAATCTTTCCTCCATTTCTCTAGACACTAGGTTTTCTAGTTGCCTTTGGAGGTGAATTTGTTAACGGAAAGAACATAAGACGCAAGCATAAAACACAAAAAATAAAAGTACATAGAAATCCAGTTATTTAATGAGATCTACTTACCTTATTTCACTCTCCAGTCAATACTCTCCAGAACAGACATGAGATATTAAATGTTAAAAAAAAGTTTGTTGGTGGATTTCTTTGCTATATCCAAAATGCCTGCTATAAATGTCTTTGTACATATAGGTCCCTTCCCTCTTTACTAGATCAGTTTGAGATGTAGACTGGGTCAAAGTGTATATATAATTTGGTGACTTTTTAGGTATAGTTCCAATTGGCTTCCCAAATGCTTGGCCCACTTTAATATTCACAAAGCTAGACTTTAGAAGCCACCAAATCTAACCCCTTTGTGTTGTAGGTAAGAAACTGAGGCACAGAAATAAATATTTTTCTAAAGGTTACACAAACAGTAAATATCTAAGATAAGATTTGAACCCAGGTTTCCCTGACTATCAGTATAGAGCCTTATTCACTACGCTATGTCACCTCTTAAATGACATGATCAACAATGGCAAATAAGTGCGCAGCAAGCAAATGTCCAGGAATATTACATATCAGGGAGCAGACAAGTGTCACAGAAATGGCATTGGACGTGGGTTCAGGAAATTCAGGTGCTGTCTCGTCTTAGATACTGAATAGATGTGTGATCATGAGCAAATCACTTACCTCTCTGAACACATTCACTTATAAATGGATGAGGACACTTACATTACCTGCTCCATAGGGTTCTTGTGAGTCAAGTGCTTTGTGAATATTAAAGTTCTATAAAAATGTGAGTTAGTATAAACATTTTGGAGTCTCAGCAACTACCTAAAGCATAAAAGTTAGTTATTTGCAACATGCAGCAATCTATAACCCATGAAGTACAAAGGAAAAAGTTTAAGTGCATGGCAAGGATGTTCACAACCCCTGCCTCCATTACCCCCTTATGGCTTTGCCCCTTCCCAATTGGAATCCACAGAAAAGATAGATCTTTAAGAGTCTTCCCTTCTCTGCTTCCAATCACTGTAGATAGCACAGAATGTGTAGAAGATACTGGTTCACATACAAGAGGAGAGATAGGGAAAAGTAATAAGAGCATCCTTCATTGTTTTTTCTTTTGTTGCTGCACAACTCATTTGTAGACCTTCCATGGGGTACCAAATTCTGCTTCCCTTGCTGGAAGGCGTCTAATGAGGGGCAAAACCTAACTTCAAATCCCAGATCTGCTTCTTCTTATCTCCGTCCAGCTGTCTGAAAATGGTCAAAGGATTTGAAAAGAAACCTCTCAGAAGAAGAAATGCACCCAACAACCATTTAAAAATGCTCTAAATCATTAATAATAAGAGATTTACAGATGAAAACATTTGTGAGGTTCTACTTTATCCCTGTAAGATGGGCAAGGGTGACAAAAAAAGAAAAATTGCAATTTTGAAGACACCATTGGAAGACAAATATGGTGATTCACTCTTGGTAGAGCTGAGAATTGGACCAAGAATTTGGGAAAACAATGTGAACTATACCTAAAAAGTCACTAAATTGTGTAAACTCTTTGATCCAGTCTACTAAAGAGGGAAAAGGACCTATATGTACAGAGACATTTATAGTAGGCCTTTTGGATATAGCAAAGAAATCCATCAACAAACTTTTTTTAACCACTTAATGCTAGGCTCTGTGTAGGGTGGTGGAGATACAGAGATAATGGAACCTGCTAGGTATACTTTTAAATTTGGTCTGCATTGTTAATATTTTTCTCCATTACTGTCTTAAGTCTAGACTATCAACAAAACAGTACATTTGTAGAGTTTGCTGATTTCTAAGGTATAAACGCTCACACTGAGAATTTAATGATCGGCTCTTGAAAAGCTGGTTCCAGCATACCCCCATGTGTGCCCCTTGGCAAATCATTTTGCTTCCTGGGCCTCCTGTGTAAAATTAAGGCATTGAGTTAAATGATTATCAAGTTCTATTCCACTTCTAAAGACTGTTTCTATGGATAGGGATTATAGAATTATATTTGTCCTTGAAGAAGGTTCCCAAAAAAGAAAACAAGAAATTTCTCCAAAAAAGAAGTTTTTCAACATTAAAATACCTTTGCTATTCTACTGTGGGTTAAAAAAATACATAATGAATCCTGAATTTATAGTCCAGCCACAAGGAAAAATTTGTAAGCAAGGCAAAGGTCTTTTAACCCTGAGAGCTTGACAATCAGATAAAAGATGACATCTGTATAATCCAAGCTCTCTGACTCGTTACAGTACATACACAATGCTCTCCCTCCCATTTTTGCTTGGGCTCTACGGTGGGTCCAAGGACTAGCTGGTCAATGTCTCCCGGGTTTAAAAGAGCTGCTTTTCCCCTTCCATCATAGTGTGTCCATAGATTAGGCTCAGAGCTTGGGGACAGCACTATGGATCTTGGGTACTTCAGGGCTCAACCTGCGTTTCCAAGGAGTAGATAGCAATGAAGGCTCCAAAGGCTTGTTGTGATTCAGTTCTAAGGACTATTCCACTTGGAGGTCTGGTCTTGACCAACCTTACTGCTCTAAAGCAGGGTCTTATTTGTGAAACGACTCATTTCTATCTTACCGTAACAAACCAAAATCAACATTACTGTCAGTCAAACCACAACTGGAGGATTTAAAGTTGCCTGATAATCCTAAAACAGTTCTGCTTCCCAATTATCAATCTTAAAGTATTCTTATCAATAGTATGCAAACAAAGTATGAAAATGGTTGAACAAACAAATCAGTTGCTGGGAAATTGGTCACTTTGGTCACCTTTGCTCTGAAGAACTTCTACTGTCTCATAACTATCCTTCATTCTGTTCCCTTCTATTATTTTTTGTCCAAATTTTTTTTGCAAAAGTCACCACTGCACTGCTACACTTCATTCTAATGTATTTCCATATGTTTAATACAAGATCTGGCAGCCACCTTCATCTCAGTTTGTGTACTTAACATTGGCTCAGACAGAGATTTGAGAAGAGATTTTAAGAATTTCTAAAGCGATGGGATACATTATCCACTTTCAGTTTGAGTTGGGAATTAGGGGAAGAATGTACATGGATGTTATTTGGATTTATAGTAAATGAGAGAGATGAAATATTATATTACTTGGCCCAATGTACACTGTCCCATAGAAAATAAATAATTATAAATAAACCATATTCTATAATCCTGAAACCCAATCTATATAAACTTTTGAGGCAACCAAGAGCCTAGAAAGGATAAATTTCCCATGGGGTGACTTGGGGACTCTTAGAGAGTTCAGGGTAACTTCAAGGACCTCAAAATGGAAGTCTGTCTTTGTGCACCTTCTGTTCATTGTTTTTATTTTTATCCACTTTGATACGAACAGAATAAGTCTGTCTCTTGTCTACATGGTGAACCATAAAGTTACTAAAAACATATCACTATATTATCCATTCACTGTAAATCCGTACGTTCTATATTATAACCAGACTAGACCATGCACTGTTCCCCAATCTCACCTTGTCTTCTGTCTCAGTAGATTTACACAGAATGTCCCCATATCTGGAAGACATTCCCATAAAGTCTGTCTTGATCTCTCCAGCTGAATGTGATCTGGTCTCACCATCTTCAAATTTATTATAGCCTTGAGATGTCATTTTTGCCTGTCACATTATGTAACATATACTTATTTTCATATTATCTTATATTCCCTACTAGACTGTAGGCTCAAAATCAAGGAATGTAGTCTGTTGCTAGAAGGAAGAAACAAGTATTTATTAAGTGCCTACTGTATGCCAGGCACTGTGCTAAACATTTAGCAAGTATTATGTCATTTGATTCTCACAAAACCCCTATAAGGTAGATCCTGTTATGATCTTCATTTTACAGTTGCAGACACTGAGGCAATCAGAGGTTAAATGACTTGCCAAGGGTCACATAACTAAGTGTCCAAGGCTGGATTTGAACTCAGATCTTTCTGACTCCAAGCCCAGCCCTCTGCTGTACCACCTAGCTGCTTCTATAGTAGAACATGATTTATACCAGGATTACCACTGCCATCCTTCTGAACTCTATGGTCCTATTAATGCAACCTAATAAAGACAGCAGCTCCCTACATGGATGTTCATAGTAGTTTGATAAAAAAAAAAGTCAAACAAATCCCCAAATGAACTGGGGAAGTTAACATTTTTGATTACTGCTTGTAAGTACCCTCTCTTATTCACATGGACTATTGCTTGGTCATGCCTCCCCTTCCTCATCCGTGTTCAGTTGATGTCATGCTATGTTGACCAGTGCTGGCACTTTGAAAAGCAATATGGAAATATGCAATAAAAGTCACAAAATGGGCCAGACCTTTTGACCCAGTGTTCAAACTATTCATTGCCAGAACTTCATTCTAAAAATATCACATCAAGTCTAAAAAGATCTGAACTAAAAATATCCATTCCTGTTCTATCTGTAATAGGCAAAAACAAAAAAACAAAACACCCCCAGAGCAATCTACATATTCAACAGAGAATGGCTGGATAAAATATTCTATATTCATGCAATAGAATATTATGGCACCACAAAAAGAAAGAAATTTGGAAAAACCTATGTGAATTGACTCAAAGTAAAGCCAACAGAATCAGAACTGTACCCACACTGGCTATAATTCTGCTTGTGTATTAAAAAAGGAAAAAATTCAGAGTTGTGAGTTCATCTCTAGGAAACTTCTAGGAGCAGAAATTCCAAATTCCTTCCACAGAGACAGTTCAGCAACTTGTGTAACTATCCATTTTGTATATTTGCCTAGAGGGTTAAGTGACTTTCCCAAGGTCATCCAGTATATGTCAAAAAATAGAACTTGAACTCAGGTTTTCATAACTCTGTGGTCTACTTCTCATTATGCCATGATGCCTCTGTCCGTCTCTCTCCTTTCAGTTTCTGTGTCTCAGTTTCTCTGTCTCCTTTCCTTTCTCCTCTTCCCTCTCTCCCTCCCTGCTTTCCCTAAGCTTTCCAATACATCTGTAGTGACAAGGTTTCCTTGTCCGCTCAGGGCCAGAGCAGAGACACTGCATCCTTTCCTTGGTAGGGCTGATGTGTCTGTGTTAAAGAATGTTACCTCCTACCCTGATCTTTTTCAAATTGATGTTCCCCCTCTACCTCTGCCCCACCCCCCACCCCATCAGTCTAGTCCTTCATCAATAAAACTTTTGCTTGAGGGGAAAAAGACAAGGAAATAAAAATGATTGTTATTTTACTTCCTTGCTCTCTCTCTCTCTCTTTCTCTAGGTTTGAACAGGTAATAGGAAAGAGAGACAGACAGAGAGAGAGAGACAGACAGACAGACAGAGAAAGAGGGAGACAGAGAGACACAGAGACAGAGAGGCAAAGACAGAGGAGAAAGAAAGAGGAAAGAGGAAGAGGAAGAGGACAAGGAAAAAGAGAAAAAGGAGGAGGAAGGAAGGAAGGAAGGAAGGAAGGAAGGAAGGAAGGAAGGAAGGAAGGAAGGAAGGAAGGAAGGAAGGAAGGGAGGGAAGCAACAAAATCAATGATAATTGAATTTCAGATAGACCTAAGAGGAGTCAGAATGAAAACAGGCCTTTCTTATTTATTGTTTTATGAGTGACCTTGATTTTGCTTCTGGTGGCATGACCATAAGAGCCTGCGATATCAGGAGGTGACTCCTGGTAACCAAACAGACTTTTATCACCCAGAGCTCCCCAGCACCCATGATATTTAAGCAGATTTCCACAAAAGAGAGGTCACAGATAAGGAGGAGATACCACACCATGCCATTCTTGTATAATGGTAGAGGCTATAAGATGTTAGCCTCATGGTCTGATAGGTAGGTTGAAAGGGCCCAGATTTTTAGTCATTCTGCCCTTGCAAGTGGTTATGAAACAGGAACAGATCATGGTTATGCTCCCTGTTAGGGAAAGAAAACTTTTCAGCTATGGATTCCCAGGTCCATATTAGGAAATTTCTCTCTTTTCTGTGTGGCTCCCAGTGGTGTCTCATGCTCTCAAGCTTCAAACAAAGGGACACAAGGAAATGCACAGTTCAGGGTCAACCATCGATGATTATAAGAAGCAAGTTGGTATCAGTCCAACACTGCCTGTAACACAGTAAAAGAGAGCATGGCTAGATCTGTATACCAGTCACATCCAGCTGAAGTGAGGCAGAGGACAGGGGTGAGGATCGCTATCTCCTTCACATTCCAACCTCTTGATAAAGCACCTACAATAAAATAATAATCTTCTACCTGGCAGCTTTTCCCTTTCCCCTTTACTTCTCTACTCTCCCAAGAAGCATGGGTTCAAGGAAGGAGAGATGTCGATATTTCCTTTGTGTTTTCCATCTCCTTTTAGTGCTGTTCTAGTCCCAAAATATATGCTATTGCCTTGCCTTTGCTCAAGAGATGAGCAAAATCCTCTAAGTTCCAGAAAGCTATGCAGGTCCAGGTCATTATCCTCTCTCTAGAGGAGGCATTACCCTAGACAGGTATTCAAGCAGAGCATTAGGTATATTTCCATGTGCCATGTTCATCACCCTTTCTGATGAGAGTAAAGCCATGATCTTCATGGACCAGAGGAAACCAGATTCCATGGAAACAGCAGATTGGGGAGTGGGCTAATGAGATAGCCATACTGGGTGTCTAAATCCTTCCTTCATCTCAGGCAAGTAACCCTTGTTCAATTGTTTTTCAGTCATGTACAACTCTTGGTGACTCCTTTTGGGTTTCTTGGCAAAGATACTGTAGCAGTTTGTCATCTCCCTTCTCCAGCTCATTTTACAAATGAGGAAACTGAGGTAAACAGGGTGAAGTATCTTGCCCAGGGTCACACAGTTGGTAAGTGACTGAAACCAGACTTGAACTAAGATAAGTCTTCCTGACTCCAGGCCTGGCACTCAATACATTGCACCACCTAGCTGGCCTTGATACTGTTGGCGCTGGCCAACAAGCCTTGATACTCTGGTTACTGACACTGCCACAGTTGCTGGGGCAGATGAAGCTACTGAAACTTTCTTCTTTAGTCTGAGGCACTGAGGCTGTGACTGGCCCTGTAAGGTATTGGAGAGAATTGCCAGCGCTGAATACAGACTCCACCAAATCCCACAAGTAGGGCTATTGTATACTTGGATCCCAATGTTACATATAGACTGTATTATATCGTAGTCTCATTATATGTGAGAACTCTATTATATATGAATAAATGAATGTGACCATATGCCAAGTGCTTACCATGTATCATGTACTTTGCTGAAGACTGACAGATACAAATAAAAGTCTTAAAATCTCTGCCCTCAAGGAGCTTATATTCTAGTAAAAGGAGACAATACATGTAAAAACCTGGTAGTATCCAAGGAAGGGTGTTTGGGCTTGGGCTGATGAATGAAAACCGGTTGTTAATTTATTGGATTCTACATTGATAATTGCTAAGAGTTTTATGCCCAAGGGAGGGGAAAGAATGGGGTTCTCCCTTCCAAACTCACACTTCATCTGATGTCATCACAGAATGTTGTCACATATGAGGTTTAATATGTAAACAAAAAGTGTCTAGGCCCTGTGATCGTTTTAGGAGGCAAGGACCTCAAAAAAGAGAACGGCATGATTGCGTAAGCAAACAAGTTACCTTGCCTCTGAGGACTGTAAAATCAAAATGAGGAGGGGCCTTGCCCCCACTCAGGGTTCTCCTCACAAAATAGTAGAGTCAAAGGGCCTAAGGTATTCTTACACTTAGTCTGGAAGGGGCCTGGTTTTGAAGAGGTTTAAATTCCAAATGGAGGTAAGAGGGGGCCCCTAGAGCTGAACTGGGTTGGTGACAGAGCTGACGCACCCTGTGGGGAAATCACATTTGCCTATTGACTGTCACCACAGTGCAACTCTTTAAGTAACAAAATATCAAAACGAAAGATGAAAATTTATATGCATCAATTTTTAAAGTACTAAAATAAGTCGGGCAGACTATTTCCTCTCACCTCGTTGATCCATTTGACTGTTCCCATCTCCGTCAGAGGACATTTTAAAAGAGGTTATTTTGATGAGGATTTTCTGTAATAAATTCTCTGTTCTGAAGTATACCTGAGGGTTAATATTTTCAGCTATGAGAAAATTAATTTAACTGTATGGGAATCTTACTGAACACCTATCTTTCTCAATCTTTGTTTTTTACTACAACTATAACCATGATGCCTGCGGAACTTTCTGTTTGTTGTATAGACATTTATCAGTAAGGTGAGTCTGGGCAAGTCACTTACTTAACTTCTGTCAATCTCAGTTTCCTCCTTTCTAAATTGGGATAATAATAGCACCCACCTCCTAAGGTTCTTGTGAGAATCAAATGAGATAATATTTGTCAAGTGCTTTGCAAACCTAAAAATGCTATATAAATGCTACCTATTATTATTGCTGAAAATAAAATAATATTTTACATATGTAAGGTTAGGGTATGTGTGAGCATATTTTAAAGGAATCCAGGAGTGATACATTTATACAGAGTAATATAAATTTATAAAGATAGATAGATAAATAGATAGATGGATAGATAGATGAATAGCTCTTCAGAGCAATAAGGGATTGTAAAGATCACCTTGTTCATACCCCTCAGTTTACAGATGAGGAAACTGAGGAAGAGAAATTCAGCTTCAAAGTCACATAGATAGTAAATGGCAGGGCTGGGAATAAAACCTGGGTCTTCCAGTTTCGAATCCAGTTTTGTTTACACCTCATCTGTGTTATAAGAGCTTCCTTGTGCTGATGCCAATGACGACCAATCCTCGGTGCTTTTTCTTTTTCTTTTGTAAGTAGGCAGAAAGGATGCTGAACCTATGGAAAGCGCTTAATTTGTTGATGGCGACAAATGAGGGATGGGCCAAATAGTTGCTAATTATTGAATTTTACTGTGAAATTGATTTTTAGATCCCTGAACTGGAAATTAAACTCTAATCCTCAGTGGCTACCCTCACTTCATCTTCATTAATCGACTTCCTAGCTAGAAATTTGTCAAGCAAAGTGAAATAGAGATGACGTGTTACCATTAAATAGTAGCCGGTTTATTTGATTTGGTGTGTGTGTGTGTGTGTGTGTGTGTGTGTGTGTGTGTAGAAAGCTTTGAATGACTTTAAGTTCATAATTTCTGGGTAGTTACTTGGTTATTATTAAATGGGGGGAGAAAAAGGAAATTTACAAGATAATTTTACTATATATTTAAAGGGAATAGTAAGTTGTACATAAGAAATTTGCGGTTTCATGTGTTATCATCTTTTTATGATACTATATTATGGAAATGATTGTTTTATTCATTAATTAAAATAATTGAATTTAAAATTAATTAAAAGTAAATAAAAAATTATTAAATTAAAACAATTAAATTAAAAATAAAATAGAATTTTTAAATGAGATATTTGTAAAGCACTTCCTGGCATATAGTAGATGCTTAATGAATGCTTGTTCTAGGGTGAAGATTCTGGGAAGATGGTAGAGCAGGTCAAAAAACTCAGCTCTCCAAATTTCCTCCACAAAAAAGAACAGAACATCACCGCAAAGTAGCAGAAATAAACACAGAGTAAAACAATTTGAGAAGACCCAGGAAAGACCTATCCTCCAGGGTTGGATGTTTGGCCTGAATGAGTCTGCAGAATCAAAAAGAAGACCTGGGGCAGCTGGGTTAAGCCATAGCTTCAGCCTTAGAGACTTTCATCTCCCAGACAGTGTGGGGGGCAGACAGCTGGGTTGGTTGCTTGTTGTCCTTCAAAGAGGACCAAAATGACATCACTATCCTAGAGTCAAATTATAATGTGTCTGACTGTGGCTGATCAGGCCAATATGAATTCGGGAATGTTCTACCACAAATCGGGCACAAATAGTTCATGTGAACATTTGGGGAGGATATTCTAAATCTGCACATCTCATGTTTCTTTTGAACTACTTCAATTCTGCTTTGCTCGTAGAGCTCAGCACCTTTTCTGATATGGGCACGCCATGTTGAGTGGACCTGTACCAGTGTCTCCCATGTCACACAATAAATTCCAAAGTTCTTAAGAGAGAGCTTGAGTAGGAGAAGAATGAAGAATCTTCCACCATCAAGGGATGCCAAGCACGACTATGCTGACCAGACAAGTCCCAGGCTGTGGCTATGGGGAAAAGGAAGGAGCGCACACCTGGTGAGAGCAGTAGCAAGGAGCAGAGATTGTGTTGACTGTGGGCGTTTGCAGGAGAGCAGAGTCCGTGGTTTCAGTTCCAGGACAGCTGTTGTTTGCAGCCACTGATAGCAGGGAGCAAGTTCATTTGCGGGACAGTGTGGCTGGGGTCCTAGCTGTGGCTTAGGAGTGGAAAGGAGAACCCAAAGGTGGGCCCTAAGAAAGACCTCAGAAAATGACAGTAAGAAGGACCTACAGCTTGAGGTAGCATTCCTCACACCTCAGGACCACAACTTGATTACACTAATAGCTGCCAAAAACAAAACAAAAAATACATACAGAAAAAAAGAGTCAGCAAAGGAGAAAAAAACCCAACCAAAGATAGTTACTGTGGGGATAGAGTGAGTTCAAATTCACAGGAAGATAATGGAGCTAAAAATAGCCACTTCTTTTTCAATGAGAAACATTAAATAGTCCCAAGCACAAAAAAGTACTTGAAAGAAATTAAAAAGAACTTTAAAAATCAAATAATAGAGATAGAAAAAAAAATAAGAGCGATTCAAGAAAGTCAAGAAAATTATGAAAAGAAAGTCAACCAACTAGAAATAGAAAATCAGAACATTAAAGAAGAAAATAATTCCTTGAAAACTAGAATTGGGCAAGGAAAAGCTAATGATGTTCTAAGACACCAAGAAATCATAAAGCAAAATCAAAAGAATGAAAAAATAGAAGAGATAACAAAACATCTCATCAGAAAAACAACTTATCTGGAGAACAGATCAAGGAGAAATAATATAAGATTAGCTGAATTACCTGAAAATTGTGATTAAAAACAGAATCTTGATACAATATTGCAAAAAATTATCAAGGAAAATTGACCTGAAGTTCGACAAGAAGGCAAAGTAGACATAGAAAAAAATCCACCAGTCACCACCTGAAAGAGATCCTAAGAAGAAAAGTTATAGGAATATAATAGCCAACTTTCAAAGCTCCAAGGTTAAGGAGAAAATATGGGAAACAACAAGAAAAAAATGTAATATCCTGGAGCTACAGCAAAGATTACATAAGACCTAGCAGCGACTATATTGAAGGACCACAGGTTTTGGAATATTATATTTCGTAGAGCACAAAAGTGGGGTTATGACAAAGGGTAACTCACCAAGCAAAATTAAGTACAATCTTGAATGAAAAAAGGGATATTTGATGAAATGAAAGACTTTCAGGTTTTTGTGACAAAAGACCAGAATTTAAGGGCAAATTTGACATATAATATCCAGGAGAAATATATGGTAAACATTAAAGACCAGCTTATAAGGGACTTAATAAGGTCAAATTGTTTGCTTCTTACTCTTAAGATTGTCATCATTATTTGGTAGTTTGAAAGGCTAGACTGAGCTGAGCATTGTGGTGTGATTCTTTAAAAAACTGTGTAGGGACAGATGAAAAGGAATAATTATACAAATGAGGCAGAAAAGGAAAAAAATGATACAAAAGAAGCTAGTGGGGGGAGGATGGGTAGTGCTGGAATTTTATTTTCATCGGGAATGGGTTAAAGAGGGAACAACATATATATTTGGAAGGTTATAAATGTCTTCTAAATTGAGAAACAAATAAGAGGGCAAGGGGATAAGGTTGAGAGGAGAGGGTTTCTGAGAGGGCTGAGTAGGTTAAAGAATAGGAAGGAAAAATAGCAGGTAGAATTAAAGCAGAGGAATGAAGAGCGAGAGGGTAAAAATAAGATAAGGATAGTGAGGAAAAATAGGAAGGAGGAAAATACACAAGTAATTGTAGCTTAGAATGTGAATGGGATGAATTTACCCATAAAATGGAAAGAGCAGATTAAAAAATTGAATTTTAAAAATGTGCTACTTTCAGGAAAAATTATAAAAATGAGAGACAACTTAAAGATAAAATAAAGGGCAATAGTAGAATTTAGCATGTAAAACAGCAGGGATAGTTATCATGATCTCAGACAAAGTTAAAAGAGATTAATCAAAAGTGAAAAACAGAGAATACCTAGAGAATGTAAAATACCTGAGAATATGCCTGCCAAAGCAGACACAGAAACTGTATGAACATAAAACATAAAAGATTTTTTATACAAATAAACTCAGATCTAAATAATTAAAGTGATATTTATTGCTCATGGGTAAGTAAATCTAACAATTTTTAAAATAACAATTTTGCCTAACTAATCAATCTATTCAATATCATATCAATTAAATTATTAACAATTATTTTAATGAGTTAGAAAAAATAGTAACAATGTTCATTTGGAAGGACAAAGGGTCAGAGTACTTCAAAGAAACCAGGGGGAAAATATGTAAAGGAAGCAGATTCAGCAGTACCAGACCTTAAACTATTATAAGGTGAGAACATTGTTGAAATGTAAAAGGGATAATTTTAATTATTTTAAATTAAAATTTTCTTGTATAAATGAAACCTCTATAGTCAAGAATAGAAGGAATGTGGAAAATTGGGGGGGAAACTTTCATAGACCTCTCAGGTAGGATATGATTCGGTTGGAATGTTGCTATGGTGTAGGAAATGATGAGCTGGTTGATTTAGAAAAAACATGGAAAGACTTGAACTTATGAAGGAAGATGCTATCTATTTTCAGAGATGACAGGAGGAAATAAACATTTTATGACCTTACGTGTGCGTATATGTGTATGTTTGCGTATATCTACGTATGTGTGCATATGTGTATGTATACATATACATACACACAGGTATGTATATATATATGTATGTACAGTATCACACTTAATTGTAGTCTTCTTTAGGATGGTGGGGGGAGGGAGGAGGAAAATAAGAGTAAAAAGTGCACTGGAGAAAACAAAAGAAAATCAATAAGGAAGCAAAGAAAATTTATTTATACGTATTTATGTATATATTTATTATGTAGGTTTTCTCGAAATGGAAATTTATTGTTTTATATTGAGTTCTCTTTTATGGTCTACTGTGGACATGGCAATTTTTTTTTAATTTGTTTGAAATAAAAAAAATTTAACAAAAAAATTTAAAAATAACTAAATGCTTGTTCCTTTCTCCTCTTTTCTACCACTCACATGCTAAAATTTCCAGGATGTTCACTGTCTACCAGCTCC
Source organism: Bettongia penicillata ogilbyi (assembly GCA_023548195.1). Lineage (NCBI taxonomy): Eukaryota > Metazoa > Chordata > Mammalia > Diprotodontia > Potoroidae > Bettongia > Bettongia penicillata. The sequence continues at coordinate 2,258,685 of JAJHZJ010000287.1, read as the reverse complement.
CTATAATCAATATACAGTCCAGAAAGCTGTTGAGGGAGCATGGTGACTGGGTGCCGGCTGCGCTGGTGGGGAGTTTCCTGCAGCCTGTTGTTTATCCCATTCCTGAAGAGTTTCTGGAGATTTGAAAGCGTGGAACAAAGACAAAAAAGCATTTATTAAATACTTATCATTTGCCAGACACTGTCCTAAGAACTTTATAAATGTTTTCTCACTTGATCTTTACAACCACCCTTTGAGATAGGTGGTATTATTCTCATTTAACTGTTGAGAAAACAGGTTAAATCAGGGATGGGGAACCTGTGACATCAAGGTAGCCCTTTAGCTCCTCCAATCTTCACAGAAATTCAGGCAAAGGGTCACCCTTGAGGACTTAGAGGGTCACATATGGCCTTAGGGTTACAAGTTTCCCCAAAGTCACATAGCTAGTAAGGGTCTGACGTCAGGTGTCTTCCTGACTCTGAGACCCAGCCCTCTTATCTTTTGTGCCACTTGGCTTCCTCTAGGTGACAGAGAACTAAGAGAAATAAGATCTAGGTTGAAGTCCTAGCTCATAGGCTTAATACATACACAACTCTGAACAAGTAATCTTTAGTCTCCTAGGGCTCAGCCTCTATGTCTTTTTTTCCCCTCTAAATCAGTTCACCTCCCTAGCACACGGTAGTGATGTACCAACTTGATAAACTAGCTTTATAGAGAAAAGTTCTGTGTAAATTTAATTTTTACCAATTCAAGCCCAGTAATTACTTACTAAGTGTTCATTGAATGGAATTGCCGAATATATGGTAGATTAAAAAGAGTACCAGCTCTGGAGTGAAGGTCCTAGGTGTGAATGTTACTTCTAAGGCTTACTACCTTATGTTACCTTGGACTTCACCTCCACTTTGCCTTTATAGGACTCAGTTTCCTCATCTGTAAAATGAATGAATTGGACTCAGTGGCTTCTGTGATCCCTTCCATAGGATCTACAACCCTATGATCTCCTATTTTATTTACTCATTTAACAAATACTCATAAAGTCCTTACTATGTGCAGGACACAGTGCAGCACATATTCCATCCAGTCAAGAAGCCTTTAAGCAGGGACCTGGTTGTCTTTCTATCATGTGAAAACCAACCTAGCTCGGTTCAGGCATTACCTTATACACAAGGTCGGTCCTTTCTGATCCCCTATCTCCAGTCAGGCTGTTGGTACCATCTCTCTTTTGAAAATATACTTTATATTCATTGTCTTGTGTATCAATCACCCACCACCACTGGATTATAAACTCCTTTAAGGCATGAACAGTTGTTCTGGATCCTCAGTACCTAGCATCTGCTTTAAACATATTAGGAGGCTAGTCAATATTTGAATGAATACATGAAGACTGGAGCAGTTCCTCACCACGTGACTGACCATCACTTGATATTTTTGGGTCAAAGCAATGAATTAAACCACATACCCAAGCACGGTTGGAAGGACTACTCGCATGGAATCACAAATCCTTCCGTTCACTTATGTGACAGTTTCAGACATATTTCTTCTTCTACTCTAATAATCATGAACTGAATAAAAACACCTATTAAATGACTTCTAAACTAGAAGCTCTGTTCTAGGTAATGAGTTTACAAAGGTTAAAATAATAATATAGTCAAAACTTGGCATTTGTTTTTGCTATCTTTAGTTTCTTGGCTGAGTTCCTTTCTACCATGGTGAGTTAATGATCTATAAGCAATATTTATGTGCATTCAGGGAACTCTTTTCTAAAGAGATTCTGTGGTGAACCCTTAAACTGAAGAATTCTCTTGGGAAGTAAATAAGCATATCCTAATTAAATGTTCATCTTTCAGATTTTTTTTATAAATCAAAGCACACCTATATCTGCTTTTTGAGAGAAATAAATTTTGGTTCTCAATAGAGGAATTGTCATAGATTTTGATCTTTCTAGGTCTTTCAGCCCAAGGAAAAATCAGGGCAGAGAGCCAGTCCTGTGTTCAAAATGTACTTTCCGATACCTTTAGACACAACTATATCAATGTCATCCCAATTTAAAATATTTAATAAATATTTACTGAGCAATTACCAAGAATAGGGCTAGGTCCTAAGGAATACAAGGAAGTAAGGTATGGCTTTTGCTTTTAAGTATTGTGCCATCTAATTGGAGAGAAAGGATAAATACCTGAGAAGTTAAATCAGAATAACTTAACCAGTAATCTGAGGAGATACCGTAAAGGTCTATGTCATTTACAGGTGAGAAGTATTTTTATGGCACCAGAGTCATGATTCATAGCATTGGTGATTTAGAGCCAGAAGAGACCTTAGGGGATCATTGAATTCAAACCCCTTATTTTACAGATAACGAAATGAAGGCCTAGTGAGTCAAAATGATTTACACAGTGTTACACAAGTCTGAAGTTGGATTAGGTCTTCTGACTCTGAAACTAGTGCTCTGAATCTTAGGGACTCCATAGACCTTCGATGGGTGGAATCCTGTGAATGAAAGTGTGGAGAGAGGGAGGCTGATTTATGCATATTCCTTGGTAGCTGGTCAGCCTCATAGATGGAAGCAAAAAAGATTTTTTTAATTTTAAGAAGTTTTTAAAAAAATATTATGCGACAAGTACATGTATAGTACAACAAGCAATAATTAAGCAGTTATTTTGCGGAGTACCTTGTTAGGTTCTACAGAAGGTATAAATTGCAATGGGACAGAATAACTGTACTCAAGACTAGTAAATCAAAACATAGGCATTTATTATTAATCACTAACTATGTGCCAGGCATTTTGGAAGTAAGGGGATAAGACAAGACACATACAAATGACTATAAAGAGTTGTTAGTGTATTAGAATATGACAACACAAGGCGATAAGTGAGGTTTGGGAAAACTGAATTTGGGTTACCAGGGAAAGAATGGATAGTAATTTGGGAAGTGAACAAGGCATTCCAGGTGTAGGAAGCTGCCCAAGCAGAGGCAGAGTTGGAAAGGTAGGGTGGAGTCAGGTTGAGGAAGTCCTTGAATACCAAGCAGAGGAGTTTGAACTTGATAGGAAAGAGGTGACACCCTGAAGATGCTTGAGCAGTGTAGTGACATGTTTAGGTCTAGGCATCAGGAAGACTGTATTTGGTGATGGCATGGAGCAGGGATGGGGCACCTGTAGCCTCAAGGCCTTCCATGTGGCCTCAAATGTGATCCTTTGACTGAATCCAAACTTCGCAGAACAAATTCCTTTAATAAAAGGATACGTTATGGAAGATGGGATCAATAAAAGGAGAGGAGAATAAAATTGGAAAACAATGGGAGACAAAGTTATTTTAATAGTCCTGACAGGTGGCAATGTAAGCCTGTAGTAGAATAGAAAGAGTGGGAATAGGATGAAAGGAAAGGATCTGTGAGATGTTAAAGAACTAGAATTGACAGCACTTAGTGAGTGATTGGATGGAAGAGATATAGGAGGGAGAAGAGTCAAATATAACTCAATGATTATGAACGTGGGAAACCAGATTAATAGTGGTGTGACCGTAGAAATAGTAAAACCTGGCCTAGGAGGAGGTTTAAGGGGAAAGATAACAAACTCAGATTTTCGATGTGTTGATCAAAGATCTAGGCAGGTGTCATCCATGAAGGTAGTTAGAGATGTAGGTCTGGGGCTTCAAGAGAGAGGTCAGAAATGTAGACACACTTGGATAGAAGCAGTAGTTTGAACCCTAAAAATAAGGTCGTAAAGGGAGAGAGCACAGGAGGAAAAGAAGAGAGAGAATGGGAGAGAAGGGAAGGGGAAGGGAGAAGAGAGGAGAGGAAGGGACAGGGCTAAGGACAGGTCATAATGAGAAGCAAGAAAAGAACATGAAGAATAATTATCTCAAAATGGAAGAGACCTGGAAGAGGAGAACTATCCAGCAGGTGAGATGCTAACCAGAGTCCAAAGATGTCCCTGAATGAAAAATAAACAGCCCCCTTAGTTTAGTGATTATGAAACCATGGCCTTGAAGAGCTTAATGTCAGTAGCCTGGTTGGGCTGGGAATCTGATTACTGAAGGTAATGATAGTGGAGGTACTTTTCTCAAAAAATTTAGTAGTGAAGGGGAGAAGACGGGATAATATCTAGATAGGTAGAAGGGTCAAAAGGAGGATTTTACGCTTTTTTTCAGGATTTGGAAGACCTGAACTTGTCTTTTGGCAAGCTAAAAGATCATCAGGAAAACTTGGCTTTAAATTCTGCCTCTGACACTATTTGTGTGGCCATAGGCAAATCAGTTCACCTTTCTGAGCGCTGCTTGCCTATGCTAAAATGGATACAATAATACCTATAGAACCTGCCTCATAGGATTGTTTTGAGGCTCAGATGAAAATATAGATAGATAGAGATACATATATATATATGTATGTATATACACAGAGAGAGTTTTAAAGTGCTATGTAAATATCAGTTGAAAAATTGGCTCTGATATATAATTCTTAGAGAAATTTAACCAATGAAAAGCAGTCAGTACCATGCATCAGTCAAAAGTCCAGAAAGTGCTTAGCTGGCAAACAGCTTATCTCCTTGTCAAGTACAAGGCAACTAAAGGTGTTACAGATTTAAGATACAAGTACATTTGCAAACTATTACAAGGGAAGATGATAAAAGATAAGTCTTACAGCATGGTGAAAAGCACTAGAGGAAAACAAATGTAAAAAGCTTGGCAGAATAGTAAAAATGCTAGATCATTCTGAGAACATATCGAGGAAACTTAAAGGATAACAAATAGACATGAAGTAGTACAGAGCCACTGGGATTTCTGTGGTGCTCTATTTTCATTGGTGACAATAGTGCATCCAAAATATTTGGATTCTACTAGTCAAGAAAAAGCATTCATTAAGCACTTACTATTTGCTAAACACTGTGTTAAGCTCCAGCTACTACCTCAGTATCTAGTTCACTATGTGAACAAATTGCAATAGCAGTTCAGAAAATAAAATTGAGAAGATTAGCTGGACCTGATTAAATATTTTCATAAGAAGTTGATGTTAGAGGCAACATTATTTTAAGGGTATTCATCAATCAAAGATATTTCAAAGAGGGAAAGCTTAGAAAGGAATGGAAAAGGTCAGGCAGAGCACTATTATATGCAAAAAAAAACAGCTAAGAAGATATCGGTACCTAATTATCTGCCAGTTTTCTCATCTGTATAAAATCTTTATGAGAATTATCTATGCATGCAAGTGAATCTTTGATGAAAAGATGAGAAGAAAAGGCAAGCAGCAGGTTTTTATAGATAGTTTCCAGCCTCAGACACATCTTCACGGTTACGCTATTGACTGAGAAATGTTGAGAATGTAAGATCCCAGTGTTTCTATCGTTTAGTGATTATTAAAAACAACAAAAAAATTTGACTTTGTACAGAAAAAATATAACTTTGAAAATTCTTCTTCAAATGAAATATTTCCCATGTATGTTAGAATGATAGAGGAGTCCACTAGAAAGACAACCAAAGTAACAACTTGATTTAGCAGTTCACTGAGTACAACATCAAATGAGACACTGAGTAGGAACATATGTTTGCCAAAGGTTTTCAGCAGCATCATGGAGGATGTACTGTGAAGAAGCCCTACAGAAGAGGAATCATTCCCCTGTTAAAGGAGAAGGCTCTATGGATGCTCTGGAGTGAGTACGGCATGATACCAATTGTATCAAACTCTGGAACACTTAGAGGGCTTCTTCAGTGAAATTCATGGCCACGCAAAGGAGATTGATCTTACCTTCTATAGTGGGGGAAAATGGAAAAAAGAGAATATATTGCCCAGATTATGAGTTAGTTCATATATATAGTACTGTCAATCTAAAACATTGCCTAGTGTGGCATCTTGCCCATAGTAGGTACTCAAACGCTAGTTGAATTGAATGATTCTCTGGTGTCCTCTGTCCCCAAAGACCATCTTTTAAGTATTTTCCTGGTGATACAATGTAGGTGCAAATCATAGGATACTCTAATCTCAGAAAAATCAAAATCACAGACAACCCAAAGGGAAGGGGACAAATGAGTGATGAGTTACATTAGATTATCAATAATGACAAGTCAGGTCAGCAAGCATTTATTTAGCACCTCCTATATTCCAAGCACTATGCTAAGTGCTGAGGCTACCAAAAAAAAGTCCCTGACCTCAGAGTTAACAGTTTAATGAGGGAGATAACATGCCAACAACTATATCTAAACAAGATGTAATGTATACACACATATGTGTGTATATAATGTATATCCAGATATGTATCTCTCTCTCTCTCTCTCTCTCTATATATATATATATATATATATGGGGGAAGAGACAGAAAAAGAGAGAGAGGAGAGAAAGAGAGGAGGGGGATACAGAGCGAGAGGAGAGATAACTAGTGGAGGGAGGAAGAGAGAAAGATGAGAGAGAGAGAGAGAGAGAGAGAGAGAGAGAGAGAGAGAGAGAGAGAGAGAGAGAGAGAGAGAGAGGAGACGGGCAAACCCAAAAAGACTGAGTAAGAAAGGCTTCTGGAAGATGTGATTTTTACCTGAGACGTAAAGGAAGCTAGATAGGAAGAGGAGAGGAGGAGGAAGAACATTCTAGGCATGGGAGATACCCAGTGAAAATGCATACAGTCTGGAGATGGTATGTCTTATTTTAGGAACAGCAAGGAGAAAGGAGACCAATGTCATTGGATCCCAGAGTGTGTGGGGGGAGTAAGTTATGAGAAGATTTGAAATGTTGTAAGAAACTAGGTTACAAAGGGTTGTGGCTTTTGAAAGTTAAACAGAGGAATATAGGTTTTATCCTAAGGTAATAGGGAACCACTGGAGTTCACTGAATTGGAGGAGGTCATTGACATAATACGGAACTAGTACTTTAGGAAAATCACTTTGACAGTTGAGTGAAGGATGAACTAGAGTGGGAGAGACTTGTGGTAGGGAGACCAATTAGCAGGCTATTACAATAATTTTGATGTGAGATGATGAAAACCTGAATAAAATACATCATCAGGTTCCAGTAATACCAGGATAAGAGTGGGGCTTAGTAAAGTAGCAAGTGTAAGGGACAACCCATAGACACACCAAGTGCCATTTTCATATTTATGAAATATTAAAAAAATAAAAGGAAAACATTTAGAAGGTTAGCAAGATCTCCAACTTAGAAGCAACCATGTGCTACAGTTGATGGTACACTGGAACTAACGTCATAAAGATCTGGATTCAGATCCAGACTCAGACACTTGCCAGCTGTATCACGGACATGTCACTCAACCTTTGTCTGCCTCGATTTCCTCATCTGTAAAATGTAGTTCCCAAAACTGTGAGGATCAAATAGGACAGAATTTACAAATACTTTACAAACATTAAAGTTGGGGCACTAGATAGAGCACCAAGCCTGGAGTCAGGAAGACAAGAGTTCAAATCTGGCCTCAGACACTTGCTAGCTATGTGACCCTGAGCAAGTCACTTCACCCCATTTGCCTCAGTTTCTCATTTGTAAAACGAGAAGGATATGACAAACCATTCTGAAATCTCTGCCAAAAAACCCCAAATGAAGTCATGGTGAATGGGACGTGACTAAAGTGACTGAACAGCCACAACCTAAAAACATTAAAGTACTATGTAAATGCCAGCTATCATTATTTTTATCCCCTAGGGAAACATAGATGAAAAGGTATGATTGGGTTGTGAAATCTGTGTAGAGAAAATACCTACACGTGCAGAGCATAGACTCAAAGTATGGAAGAACATTATTGAATATTTCTATTGATTTCCTAGTCTGAGACACTAGTAAAAATAATGTTTCATGTTACATGCAAATGTACCAATACTTTCATTACACGAGATAATGATGATGATGACGATAATGGTAACAATAATTAGCATCTGAATAACATTTTAATGTTTGCAAATCACTTTACATATGTTAAATCATTTGGTATTTATGAAGGTGCTAGGAAATGGATTCAGAGTTCATTTAGATTTTCTTTCCAGAACCCACTATGATCCTAAGTTATTTCCAAGTATGTAGGGTCATAGACTAAGAACTGAAGGGGTCTTTAAAAGCAATTAGTCCAATCATCTCATTTTACCATTCAGGACAATGAGAGTCAGAGAAGCTAAGCCCATGGTGACACAGATAGTGTCAGAAGCTGGATTTGAACTCAAGCCTTTGTGACTGCAGTCCAGTATGGCCTTCACCATATTAGGATGCCTCTCAGTCTTTTGCACCTGATCAATAGAGGGTTGTTGGACTCAGTTCTCACAAAATATACAGCTTTTTTTAGGTTGGAGTATTTAATGAGTTCAAACACCTGAACTGTCAGGGAAATTTCTAGCTCAATATAAATATGTAAATATTTTGAAAATAGTGTCTATATAGTAATAATATAAATAACCCTAAAGATACAGACACATATTCACATTCTGAAAAGTGACTCCAAATTCTAATGCCATGTGATGAGTCTTGAAATTATCATTTCAAGAATGTATGGCAAAGAAGCATGTGCATGCACACACACACACACACACATACACACATGCACACACAACTGGAAGCTGAGAGAAAAACAAAGAAGGGGAATAGAAGAATATGTCATTGAAGTCTCTGCCTAGATGGAAAGAGGCCTGGCTACAGCAAGTTATTCCCCAATACTGCTAGACCTTAGACCAGAGGAATACGGTAAATGAAACAGTGCATATTGCTCAAAGGAGTGGGCTTTCACTTCCCTCCACCCTTGTACACAAGGAAAGCAGAGATGAACCTTTCCCCAGTAGAATGTAAGCTCATAAAAGGCAGAGAAGGTTTTTTGTTTTATCGACTCCTACTGCATTTCTCCCCTTTCTTCCCACTACTTCTAATGTGTAGAATCACATGTAAGAGGCCCCCAAATGAAATTTACCTTCTCTCTTGCTGTCATCCGTATATCTTGCTCAACCTTTCCATCTCGGCATGGTTGGAAGCAAAATATTTTTCACATTCTAAACTAAACTGGACCTGGTGGTCAGTAGTTTCATTGTGGGTCTGTTTTTTTTGGAGGGGAAAGGGGAGTTAATCTCCCTTTTCTTTTTAAAATTTTTAATTTAACTTTTTAAATTTATGGAATAAATGAAAATTTATGGAAGAAAAATAAAATATGGAATGAAAAAGAGAATAAAATTTATGGAATAAAAATAATAAATAAAAGTAAAATAAAAATGAAATAAGCATTGACATAGTACAATAAAAAAAGATGATTGTACATGATTTTAAAAGGTCTCCCTAGAGAGCAACAAAAATGATATTCCTCATTCCTGTCACATGGCCCATTGCTGTCCCCTTCTATGAGACCTACTGTTCTATCGGGAGTTGACATTTACAGGGACTTCAATAATGAACATACAAATAGAACGGGAATTCTTACAATTTTTGTGTCCTAGACCCCCTCAATAGTCTACTGAAGTCTCTAACCCCTGCTCAGAATAGAGTTTGTAAATGTATAAAATTATGATGGAAACCAATTATATTGAAATAGTCATCACTTTTTATTTTTAAAAGCAAATTCATGGATCCCAGGTTAAGAACTCCTGCTATAGAGGGTCACAGGGCTAAAGGTGAAGGGACCCCAGGTGTCATCTTGTCCAAGTCATTCATTTTTCAGATAAGGAAAATGAGGTTGATGCAGGTTAAGTGATTTATCTAAAGTGATGTTCTGAGAAGGGATTTGAACTGGGGTGGATACTCTGACTCCTTTAAAGAAGGTATGGCTTACTACTACAGTTAGAATACAATGTAACAAAGAACCAAGCTTCTAACATTCTGCCTTACAAAATGATATTAATCAGGTTAAGTGACTTGCCCAGGGTCACACAGCTAGCAAGTGTCTAAGACCAGATTTGAACGCAGGTCCTCTTAACCCCACGACTGGTGTTCAATCCGCTGTGCACTCTAGTTAGTTGCCCCAAGATAATGACATTTTAACAGCTAAAACAACTGTTTAAAAACAACAAAAACCCTGCATCCTTTCAGCAATCTACACTGTTTCATTTACCTTATTCCTCTGGTATAAGAAACAAGTCTTGGTCTAAACTATATAGTCAGCCTTCTGTATTTGTTTTGGGCTCAGTGATTAAAAATGGGCTTCAGAGGTTTTGAACTGAAGATTACAAAATTTCCAGAACTTGGCCCTCTTCAAGGCAGGTTCTCTCCTCCACATCCTGAGAAGTTGCTTGCTTACTGCCATTGTGCTCCTCCTGCTCCAGGCTATCCTACTTGCTAAACAGGTTTCCTCCCTTTCCTGACCTTTACCACCCTGTACATTGGGATAGTGGCTTCTCAGATGTTATTTATTATTACAGAAACCAAGGAAGACAATGGCATTAGGAGCTCACCTCTTTTGGTTAGTGCTTACTCATTTCAGTCGTCTGATTCTTTGTGACCCCATTTGGGGTTTTCTTGGCAGAGATACTGAAGTGGTTTGCCATTTCCTTCTGCAGTTCATTTTACAGATGAAGAGATTAAGGCAAGCAAGTGACTTGCTCAGCATCACACAGCTAATAAAGGTCTGAGTCTGGATTTGAACACTGGTCTTCCTGTCTCCAGGCCCAGCATTCTATTCACTGTGCCACCTAGCTGCCCAGTTCATCTCTAGGGACTCCATTAGTCAGGCTATGGATTTCTCTCCTCCAATTTCTACCAAGGATAATATCCTTTCTAGGTATGATGAAATACTTTGGCATCTGGAGTACTCTCAGTGGGCGTCTGCAAGTCTGAAACGATAAGAAATGGCTCAATAACATGGGAGAGAAGAATATATACTTGGGTTATCATTTCAGGCTGGTGAAAACCAGGATGCTGAATGACAAAAAAAGCATTGTTTTAGAGTTTATAATTGGTACCTGTTGGGCATTGCTATGATGGTCTCTCAAACAGTCTGTTAAACAGAGGCTTTAATCTAATGGTTGCCAACCAGGAGGATCCTTAAGGATCCACAAACTGTAGCAAAGGGGCAGGTGAATTCATAAGTAAGAAAAACTTATATAGGAAAAAATAAATCACACACACATGCACACCTCCTTTATTTATTTGTCCAGACTTGTGATTTCAGTGGCATAGGAAATGTAGATCATCCACTCTTGAAATTTAGTCTTAGAGTGGAACATCTTAAACTGGGGTCCCAGGTTAACCTGCTCTGCATAGATAGACCTTTTAATGTTCTTAGGTGACCAAGAAGCCATCAGGAAACTGTGTCAAACAAAGTGTCAATTGAGCCTTTTTATTCAAACAAGTCCAAGGTGACAGTTTCATCAGCTTTCAAGGAAAGAAATAGTCTAAGGCATATGGAGGCAAGAGGGGAAATCATGATAAACAGTGATCCTGTCGGCCATTGCAATCCCATAGTGTTCAGGGTTTTTTGTTCTCTCCATTTACATGCTTATAGGAATTTTGCATAGTGTTTTGCTAGTTCTGCTTACTTCTTTGAATCAGTTCATACAAACCTTCCCATCCTTCTCTGAGTTTTGATATCAAGTGCAGTGAAAATCTATGACCTTAATGTACCCTAATTTGCCCATTCCTAATTGATGAGTATCTACTAATAAAGACCAGCAGTTGAACAAAACCAACCCATAGTGACTTCATGACAGTTTATTCTGAATTTCACCCCCATGAGGCCCATCCCTCTACTGAGAGGGGGAAAGTATATTTCCCTGATATCTCCAGGATTGGTATGGTCATTGAAGTTTATCTTTGCTTTTTAAAGTTTTAGTTATTCATATTATTATGGTCACTGGATATATTGTTCTTGTTTTGGTTCTGCTTTTTATCACTCTGTAGCAGGTCATATAAATCTTCTCGTGTTTCTTTGAATTCATCACATGCACCATTTTTTTGGGTGCACTAATATTCCATTACATACATATGCAATAATTTGCCCACCACTGTTCTCCAATTGATGGGTTCCCATTTTGTTTCTAGCTTTTTGCTGTCACAGTTTGCTACAATCAATATTCTATTGTATCAACAAATGTCTAATGATGATGATAGTCATTCTAAGAATGGGGGCACTTTGATTGTGGAGGGATGATTTCATCGATCATATCCTCACAATAACCCTAGGAGGTAGGTGCTATTATAGTTACATTTTACAGATGAGGAAATCGAGACACACAGTTTAAATGATTTGCTTTACACATCATAAGTGTCTGAGGGAGATTTGAACTGAGGTCTTCCTGACTTAAAGTCCCGTGCTCCATTTACTCTGCCACTTTGCTGAATCTGAATGCTATAGAGATTACGTCCAAATGGGAGAATCTTTGATTGTATGTTTCTGAAGGTGAAAGGTGTGAATCTCAAGAGTGAGGGGAAGAGTCTAGAGGGATAGTACTGCAGATAAACCTTCCAATGTCAGCTAAACTGTGATTTCATTGGAGTGAGTACTTCATCCCCTCCATATCTTTTCATCCTGTGATTCTAATCCATATTTTTCTATAAATCTTCTATAGATAACTTCCTCAGTAGGTTGGAGATGTTCATCAGAGCACTACTTTGTGAAAAATTAATGAAAAACATTTTTGGTAGTTTTCCTTCTCTGACTCTCCCCCATGCCTGTTTTCCAGAATGGCCCCACTAACATAGTCTTACTTTAGTCTCTATTGATGTAATCCATGTTGGATCTTGTTACAAGTGTCTCAACACATAAAAATAAGCCAGAATTCTTGTATCTAAGGCCAAGCCATTTATGGAGTCCTAATGGAGCCATCCAGGCATTTTCTCATTATTTACACAGGTCTTACATCTCTAATAAATAACGAGAGACAAAAATCTCCCTTGTTGCAATAGATAAAACCTTCCTTCTCTACTAATTCTCAACAAAGCATTACTAGTTAAAGGCAGGGAAATTATATTTTATCTTAATGGCCAGTTTTATTTAGAAACAACTATTGACCAAAAGAGAGAATGGCTTAATAATCTGAACATCGATTTTGTACTTTTTTTCATTCTGATTAACATACAAAGTAACTTACAGTGCGTATCCTGAATGCTGTGGAAACTCGAAGAAAGAAGGGAAATAATAGCAGACTCACAAATTTTCTCTCACTAGATAGATTTCCCAGAGTTAAAGAGGAAAAAGAATCTTGAGGTTCTCCTAGAGAATATCTGAGCTTGCATGAATGCCAGTGGTTCCTCCTTTTAACCGTTTTCCCTCCACTGAGCAATGGAAAAAGGTGCTTATCATTTTCCCCACAGATGGCTTTGCAATTAAATCATGCATTTATGCCTTTAGCCAGAGTATTTGGATACTTGCTTTGAAAGGAGAGTTGGGAGAGTAGCGGTGGGGTTAGGGAGGGAAGTGTATTATTGTTTTCCTTGAATTCTCTAGATACTTTTCTAATTTTCCCATTGCCCATGTATCATATAGATCTGGTTTTGTTCTAAAGAAAATACACTTGAAAGTTCAAGGATTTTGTTGCTATTAATTAGCTATATTTAATACTGAAGATGTATGTTTTAGTTTCTCAAAACTTTAATGGAAAGAGGACAAATGGAGAATGCAGACCAGTTTAGAGAAACTTAGAGAAGATCATCACCAGAAGGCTGGTCACCAAGTTCTGTTCGGGGACCCCTTCTCATCTTTCTTTCTCTTTTCACTCTCTCATTCACATCAGATCTCATGGGTTTAATTATCTTCACTCTGTGGATGACTCCCAGATCTATATGTTGTGGACTTGTTTTAGCCATGTCCAACTCTTCAGGACCCCATTCGGGGTTTTCTTGGCAAAGATGCTAGGATGGTTTGCCATTTCCTTCTCCAGCTGATTCTATAAATAAGGAATCTGAAGTAAACAGAGTTAAGTGATTTTCCCAGAGCCACACAGCTAGTAAGTGTCTGAGGCCAGATTTTAACTTAGGTCTTGACTCCAGGTCTGGTTCTCTATCCACTGCACCAACTAGCTAGCCCAGACCTATATATTCAGCCCTAATACCTCCCTTAAGCTCTAGTTGCACATTTCCAACTGCCTATTGTATATTTCAAAATAGATATCCCAGTTGGGCTCTAGTGCATTGTTCAGATTGCTGACAGTTCTGTCTCAAGGCAACCACTTGTCACTACAATAACAAATATTTTCTCAGCACCCTGTTAAGGGTGTTTGTGAGTTAAAAGAGCTTATCTCTGATTCATGAGCTTGAGAGCAGAAAAGAAGCAGATTTGCCCAGTGGGAGATCAGTGAGGACCAGAAAACTACTTTACATAGAAGCAACTTTGTGTGGTGCAAATTATTCCTAAGAAACTAATGTCAACAAGGTCTGTAGTTCAGAGTTATTAGCTGATCCAAGCACTTGGGTGTCCCTATTTATGTTTCTTTTTCTAAGTTTCTATAAATGTATGGCCACTCTCCACTGTGGACCTTGTGTGCATTGGTGGGAGAGTGTGGCCCAGGTTTATGAAGGAACTATGATGTTTGATGGCTTCATTTGCCTCATTTTAAATATCTTTGATGTTATGATTATCTGTGCTTTTGTCTTGTTAAAGAATTAGTGGTGTCTTGTACTTTAAGAAATGACAAACAGGATGAATTCAGAAGAAACTGGGAAGACTTACCTGAACTAATGAAAAGTAAAGCGAGCAGAATCATGAGAGCTCCGCACACAGTAACAGCAATATTGTCTGATGAAGAACTAAGAATGACTTAGCTATTCTCAATACAATGATCCAAGACAATCCCAAAGAACTAATGATGAAGCATAATATCCACCTCCAGAGAAGAAACTGATATTGCTTGAATATGGACTGAAGCATGCCAGTTTTCACCTTCTTTCATTCTTTTTCTTCTATTTGAATCTTCTTGTACAAAATGACTAATGTGAAAATGTTTTACATGATTGCATATGTATAAGCTATATCTGATTATTTATCACCTTGGAAAGGGGAGAGGGGAATGAGAGAGGAAGATTTAGAATTGGGAACACAGAACTCTAAAAAATGTTAATATTGTATTAACGTGTATTGGGGAGAGAGGTGTCTAATTCACTACTGACAGAGTTGTGAACTAACCTTTCTAAGAGAACAATTTGGAAATATACCCCAAGGGCCATAAAATTGTTCAGGTCCTTTGATCCAGCAATACCATTACTAGGACTGTATCTCAAAAAGATTTTTTAAAAAGGAAAAGGACCTATATGTACAAAAACATTTATCACGTTTCTTTTTGTGGTGGCAAAGAAATGGATGTAGGAGAGGTCCATCAGTTGGGGAATAGTGGAATAAGTTGTGGTATTTGACTGAGATGGAATCCAATTGAGCTAAAAGAAATGACAAGCAGAATGGGTTTCAGAAAAACCTGAAAAGACATAAGAATTGATGCTGAATGAAATAAGCAGAACCAGGAGACCACTGTATACAGTAACACTAATATTGGAATGATGATCGTTTGTGGAAGACTTAGCTACTCTGATCAATATAGTGATCCATGACAATATCAAAAGACCCATAATAAGAAATGCTATCCTTCTCTAGAGAGAGAATTGCTGAACTCTGAATACAAAATCAAGTACAATTTTTTCACTTTATTTTCCTTCTTTTGTTTTTTGTAACATGGCTAATATGGACATGTGTATTGCATGATTTCACATGTATACCATATTGCTTCCCTTCTCAATGGGTGAGAGAGGGGCTGAAGGGAGAGAGAATTTGGAATTCAAAATTTTGAAAAATGAATGTTAAAAATTAATTTTTTAAAAAATAATAATTAATAGTGTTTATAGGGACTGATCTTGTTTAAATGGAAAACACACTGGTTGGGGCTCAGGAGCTATAGTGACTAATAGTGGGAGTATATTTCCCCGTCTCTCCCCCTTCCCTACACCATGGTTACCCCTAGAACACTGAGTTTGAGTTTTAAATTTGTAATGATAGTCTCTGTCTGGAAACTCTGGATCTGTTAGAATGAGGTCAAATAAAGAAGAACAAACTAATCCACAGAGCAAGAGGGGGGCCCATGCCATTTCCTAGGGTTGTACTTATTTATGAACATACTGTTTTCCCAAGAGAATGCAAAGTCCTTAAGGGCAGGACTCGTGTCATTTTTGCCTTTGTAGCCCTACTACCCAACCTAATGCCTGGCACATAGTCAGGTATTTAATGAATACTGGCTGAGTGATGGGTGATTCGTCTTCTGGATACAGCAATTCAGGAAGACAAACACTAAGGTGTAATGGAGAGAGCCCCTATGCCAACAAAACCATAGATCCTGGAGGCATTAGAGTTCAGTTTTTATATGATTACAAGATATATATTGCCATCAAAGTATTTTTAATAAAGAAGAAGAATAAGCACTGTGTGCTCATTCAACAGAGAGTATCAAAGTCTTGGAGAATAAAAATGAAAATGAAGAATGAGTCAGAAGAACATTTTCTGAGATTATGCATCATAGAAAGTGAGATTATGCATTTTGTAGGAGAACACTGCAATTTTTCATGCTAACTTAGTGCTCATGTGATTGCTCTGGAATATTAAGTCCTGACCCTCATTAATGGTACAAATTACATAATAAAAAAATCCCTAAGATTTAGTAACCAATAAATACTTCTGACTTCTTGCTGCAGTAAAAATATACACTCAGAGACCTGGGAGGCTGATCTATTCCCTTATGAATATTACAGGCACCAAATTCTTTGGCAGACAGACACAGAAGAAAATTAAATACAGAGGAAATCTCTTTATCAGCAAGTAAAAGCCAAAAACAACACAATTTAAACTCTGAGATCCAAGGGTGACCAGCGAAAGATTTGCTATTGTCATAGCTCACCTACCTGTCAAAACTTGAAATTGATGGCCTTGGTCTCAGATGAAAGAAATGGGAAATTTCTTAGCCTTACCATCCTCTTGAGAAGGAATTACAGTATGGGAAAAAGAGCCAGCCCATTGAAAAACCGCTGCTCTGTTTTTCTCGGATTCGTCTTCATCCAACTTCTTTTCTTTTCTCCTCAAAGTGCTTTTTGATCCTGTTCTCAGGAAATGACAATTTTACAATGAGGGTCAGCCCAGTCTCTGAAGCAGTTTTCTGTTTTTCCTTAACCTTAGAACAACAATAGACTTTATAAAGCTATACCATGGCATGTATATAATCCCACATAGAGATTTCTAGCCTTTCTCAAATATTTCCAAATGAATCCTCTTTGTCTTTCTGCCTCATTCTTGGATCATCCAACAAATAAAATGACCATGACTGAGAGACCAAGGGGAATTTAGGGGTGAGGGATAGTCCAGTCTCTGACATATGGCTTAGACTTGGACTTTTTTTTTTGGTTTTATTTTGTTTTACATTTTTAGATAGAATGCTAAAGTAGTGGGTAGAGTGCCAGGCCCAGAGTCAGGAGGACCTAAGTTCATATCAGACCCTCAGACATTTACTAGCAAGTCATTTTGCCCTGTTTGTTTCAGTTTACTCATGTATAAAAGAGCTGGAGAAGGAAATGGTAAACCACTCCAGCCAACAAAACCCTGAAGGGGGCCACAAACAGACATGACTGAAACAACGAACAGCAACGTAGAAACTGATGCTCCCTACTTCAAAATATTTTGGGGGGATTAAGAGAAAAATCTCCATTTCATCATGATTATGAGTGGATAGAATGCTCGCCGTAGACTGGGTGTGCAGAACAGACTAAATAATGATAGCTAATGCTTACATAGGACTTTGACATACAAAAACAGTCTTTCTTAACCCTCACAACAACTCAGTGAGGTAGGTAATCTAAGTAGTACTTTCCCCATTCCAGATGAGGAAACATTTTTCTAAATTTTTCTAAATTACTTTTTACTAAATTAAATTATTAAAAGATGTTCATGGTCACACTGCTAGAAAGAGTCAGAAGCAGAATTTCATAGGATAGACCTGGAAGAACTCTTGGAGTCTGTGGAACCCAACTCCTTTATTTTCCAAGTGTATACTAGTGGAGAGACCTCAAATTCCAACTCCAATATCCACTATTGATGTATCCCTGTCCCTTAACTCTTCAGAGCCTCAGTATCCTTATCTGTAAAAGAAGGTGGTCTTTCTCATTCCAGAAATTCTCTTAATAGAAACCCCAAATCCAGCTTCAGTCTGAATCTCTGGTCTGTCGGTATGAGAGGACTGCCTCAAGAAATTACCTAAGGAGGATACCTAAGGAAATTACCTTTCCTTATAGAATCATAGACACAGAATTGGGAGAGACCCAGTAGTCATTCTGTTCACCTTCTAGCCAATCAGGGAGCTTCTCTATAAAGTCCCTTACAAGCAGTCTTCTGCCTTCTGTTTGAGGCTCCTAGCAAGAGAGAACTCGACCTCTATAGTATTCTATTGCACTCTAATTATCAAGTTTTTCTTGCCCAAATTTGTCATTTTGTCACTTTTACCCTCAGGTCCTAGTTTTGTCTTCTGAGGCCAAGGAGAACAAGTCTAAACGCTCTTGCATGTGACAAACTCTTCCAAGACTCAGACAGAAATTAGGTCTCTTTCCGATTGCCTTCCTTCTCCTTCTCCCCCCACGTCACCCCTACCTACCCAAGCAGGATTGTACAGGAACCAACTCCTCCAGTTAGATTTTCAGTGTGAGCATTTACACCTTGCAAATCAGCGAAGTCTACAAATCAGTGCTCAAATCATTGTTGATTCTCTAGATTTGAGAAAGTAAGTGATGGAGAAAATGTTAATAATGCATATTAAACTTAAAACCATGTCATAAGGGGCAGCTAGATAGCACAGTGGATTAGAGTGCCAGGTCTGGGAAGACCTGAGTTCAAATCTGGCCTCAGACACTTACTACCTATATGAGCAAGTCACTAACCCCAATTGCCTAAAAATAACAAAAGACAAAATCACATCATTCATACAGACTTATTTCCAGAGAGTTAGCTGTTAGTTACCAGCACACACCTGCCCTTAAGTCTCATCTTGTCCAGCCTAAATATCCCCAATTTTTTTCAACATACCTGTTATTTTCATGCTCTCTCAGGATATGGTGGAAAAGAGCCCTAGACTTAGAATTAGAGGATCTCACTTTAACTCCTGGCTTTGCTAATTACTACCTGTGTGACTTGACCTCCCTGGACCTAATATTATTCATCAATAAAATTTGACATTTGGACTCGATGACCTATGAGATGCCTTCTATTATCAATTTTTGACCCTGTAAGAAAACCAAGATAAAAACAAAATGTGGTTTTATCAGGAGGTGCAGAAGAATGAAGATCTCAAAGCAGATGTAAAGGAGAAAGGTATTGTTCCATAGCTTTAAAGAAACCAAAAAAAAAAAAAAAAGTCAAAAATAAAAGCAGGAATGTACGAAATGTAAACCGAGTATATATACGATAAATTGCCTCACTGTACATATTATCTTTCCTTAGTTATAGATCATTTGATGAAAAGTAGTTGATTAAACCAAGTTTTCTTGGTTAGTGCTGCTTGGTTTTTTTTAATGACAGTACAAAGAACACATCAATTTCATCGTCATTGTCTTTGATCCTGAAAACTGTGTAAAGGAGGCAGTTTAGACATGCTTAAAAAGGCTTACTATTTTTGAACCTACATAGGTGTCACAGAGGACAGATCACTACACCTGGAGTCAGAAGGATCTGAGTTTAAATCCAGTCTGAGTGACCTTTGGCAAGTCACCTAGCTTCTATTTTCCTCCATTCCCTCACTTGTAAAATGGGGATAATAAGAGTACCTATCTCCCCGGGTATCAAATGAAATAATCTGCATATTTGTAATATGTATAAAAGCACCTAATACAGTGTCTGTCTGGCTTATGGAATGAATGTTATTGCCATCATTATAATTGTATTAAGTTCTTCACTCATTTTTCAGTCATGTCCAACTCTTTGTGACCCCATTTAGAAATTTCATGGTAAAGACACTGCAACAGTTTGCCATGTCTTTCTCCTGCTCACTTTACAGATAAAGAAACTAAGTTCAAGTGACGTGCCTAAGGCCACACAGCTAGTAAGTGTCTGAGGCCAAATTTGAACTCAGGAAGTCTTCCTAATTCTAGGTCTGGCACTGTAGGCACTGTAGTGCCACCTAGCTGCCCAACTGTGTTATAGTCTATTATTATCATTATTATATGTAATGATATTATATTTCATGTCTTACCTATTTAATTTATTCATTAATTGATAAATTATTAATTGATTTTTAAAATACTATAATTTATTATTGTATATTCTTTATATTATTGTTATATTTATTATAAAATAATATTGCATCATTATGAAAGAAAGGAATATAAAAGAGTAAAGATGGATAGACAGAAATATAGACATCACTTCTTAGATTTAAAAAGGCACAGTGAGAAGGAAATATTTTGCTCAAATTCACAGGGAAAATAAATGGCAAAAATCAAGATTTGAACCCAATTTCTCTGACTCCACATCTAGCCTCCTTTCCATTTCACCATGATGCCTTCCCTCAATGAGCAAAGAATTAAAGGAAGCTACAATCCCATTCCAGATAGGCTTGAGTAGGAAGAGGATTTAACAGGGGTGAGGAACCTGTAGCCTCGAGGCCACATGTGGCCTGATTCCTTTGACTGAATCCAAAGGCCTGCACTTGAGGACCTAGAAGGTCACATATGACCTCAAGGCCCCAGGTTCCTCACCCCATTTTAGAACAGTTGTAGAGAGAGCTATTTCAACCCCACATTGCCTCCCTCCAGGGTGGATAAGCTGGAAGTTATATGGGAAGGTAGTTGGAGAGTGATATGTTGCCTGTTGAGTATAGGATTCAATTCAAAATTGCTTTTCAGCAAACCCTAGGTTCCAGGCACTGTGCTAGGTGCTGGGATTACAAGGGATAAAAATATAACCATTCTTTTCTGCAGTGGAAAGGTCACTGAATTTGGAGTAAGAAAGCCTGAGTCTCTATGCTTGTTCCCTAGGCTACTAACTACCTGGGTGACCTTGAACAAGCTACCTTATCTCTATGAACCTGGGTTTCCTCATTGGTAAAATGAGTAGGTTGAATTAGATGAGCCATAAGATACTTTGTAGGGTCAACATTCTATAATTCTATAACCCAGGTGCCACTGGATTGTTATTTCAGTGGGATACATGGACAAAGTAAAAAGCACCTGGCACCTGTCTGCTAAGAACCTCTAGTGCTTCCAGAGGAGGTGGGCATCCCCTTAACTCCCTGCTAGAGAAGACCTCCAAAGAAACTAATGCAGTGACGTGCTTAAGTTTCCAGGGTTTGCTCTACTCAGCTGAGACCACTCAAGGCAGGAGAGGAGAGGGAGGGGAAAGGAAAAAGAAAACATTTTATATAGTACCTACTATGTCCCAAACCCTTTTTGTAAACATTATCCCATTGGATCCTCATGACAACCCTGAGTGGGATGTCCTAGTATTTTACAGTTAAGGAAACTGAGGTAAACAGGTTAAATGACTTGCCTAGGGTCACACAGCTACCTAGTATCTAAGGCTGGATTTGAATTTAGGTCTTACCAACTGTAAGCCCAGCTCTCTAACCACTCCACCACCAGTTGCTACTCAACCCTTGTGCACTGTTTTGCCCAGGGATGGGGAGCCTGTGACCTCAAGGTCATATGTGGCCTTCCAGGTCTTCAAGTGTGGCCCTTTGACTGGACACGAGTAGGTTCATGGGCAGTGGCAGGTAAAAGGAGCATATATCACCTAACCCCAGCCATGCTTGAGGACCTAGAGGGCCATGTATGGCCTCGAAGCTACACGTTCCCCACCCCTGGGACCTTGCCCCATATTTCTGGGCCCAACTGCTACAATGTGGGTTTCATAAAGAAAGATAAAACACAGAGCATCTATTACATGAACGGGTCCTATCCTGTTTAACTTTCCACCTCACAGTGTGAACAAACCAGGACTGGTATTTTCCCAGAGTGGGAGTTTTTTTTTTTTTAACTTTTACCATCATCATTCTCTGAACTTACGGCTTCACTTACATCTCTTGGTGGCTTCTAAGCAGTTGCTGCTGCTAATTTTCCGCTGTTCTAGCGGTTCTTACACTGGGATCTGTGAACTTGATTTTTAAAGTGCGTTATATCTACATTTCAACATAATTGGTTTCTGGTGCAATCCTATGCATTTCATTAGATGCATTTAAAAACATTATTCTGAAAAGGATCCATAGGCTTCACCCCTGTCAGAGGGGTCCACGATCCAAAAAAAGTGAAAAAGAAAAATAACTAGCTAGGTTGAAGATTTGCAGAGTATTTCTCATATATCATCTATCTGGATCCTCACAGCAACTCTAGAGTACTATTATAACTACTACTTTACAGAGGTAAGTGGTATTATTACCCCTCCCCCCCATTTTACAGATGAGAAAACTGAGACTGGGAGAGATTTTAAGTGGTTTCACTTAAGATCATACAGTTGGTATCTGAGCTAGGATTTGAACTCAGGTCCTCCTGATTCCAGGTACAACACCCTATCCACTGTACCACCTGTCAGCCTCGTACCCTTTTCCCTGAAGGGATGCTGTAGTCTCCCCTCACTCCTTTTGTCCTTAATACCCAGACATCCTTTTTTTTTTTAACCTGGGCAGTTAGAAAAATCTATTTTCAGATTAGCTCTTTTCTAAGCAAGAGTTAGGTAAACATGGGACTCTCCAGTGTGGTTAGCAAACACTTCTAATTTGTGGTTGGATGTGTTGGCTTTTCTTGGAGCACAAAGCTGAGGAGGAGGAGGGGCCGGGGCTAGGTGATATATGCTCTGTACACCTGAGACTGGCCATGAACCTACTCAAGCTGAGAAGGTCTTGGCAGCCTGGGGATTTGCCAGCCTCCCACCTGTCTTTGTCTACAGTGCTTGTGATGCTATCTTTCCACGCAAAGGACACTGATCTGATTGAACTTCACAGCGGTTCTCTGGTGACAGAGGCTTAATTTCATGTCCAGAGGTAGCACCTTCCACATATACTCAGGGATCCAAGAAACCCATGAGTTCTTATTAGTAAGGACGTGAGAGAGGCAGGCGCTGGAAGTCGCCCTATTTTCCCCACTCCCCTCCTGCTTTTGTGACCTCATTGTAAAAGTGGCATTTACTCAAGACCATGCACATGCTGTAAAAAGACAGTTTCCCAAGCTCGAGACAATCATGTGGCAAAAAATCACAAGGCATTCTGGGTGTCAAAAGGCCAATGTTAGATCCCAGGTTCCACATGTGGCAGTCAGGGGAGGCTGGCTATTTCCAAAGTTGCTAAAATGCCAGTGAGCGTTGAAATTCCCAAGCTCTGATTATGCAAGACAGAATGGTTCTCCTTCTGTTTACATAAATATTTTATATTTGCACGGCACATTTATAATTATACAAATATATTTACATAACCTAGCCCTGATTCCCCTTCACACGTGACTTTGATCTCCCAAATTCCCCTCCCTCCCTCCCCCCCACCCTCTCTCTCCCTCTCCCTCCTCTCCCCTCCCCTCCCTCCCTCTCTCTCTCTCTCTCTCTCTCTCTCTCTCCCCTCTCCCTCTCTCCCTCCCTCCCTCCCTCTCTCTCTCCTCTCTCTCTCTCTCTCTCTCTCTCTCTCCTCCCTCTCTCTCTCTCCCCTCCCTCCCTCCCTCTCTCTCTCTCTCTCTCTCTCTCTCTCTCTCCCTCTCTCTCTCTCCCTCCCTCCCTCCCTCTCTCTCTCTCTCTCTCTCTCCCTCTCTCCTCTCCCTCTCTCTCCTCTCCCTCCCCCCTCCCCTCCCTCTCTCTCTCTCTCTCTCTCTCTCTCCCTCTCTCTCTCCTCCCTCCCCTCCCTCCCTCTCTCTCTCTCTCTCTCTCTCTCTCTCTCTCCCTCTCTCTTTCTCTCTCTCTCTCTCTCTTTCTCTCTCTCTCTCTCCTCTCTTTCTCTCTTTCCCTCCCTATCTCCCTCTCTCTCTCCTTCCTTCCTTTCTCCCCTCCCTTCCTTTTCCCTCCCCCTCCTTCTCCCCCCTCTCTCTGTCTCTCCCTTCTCCTCCTCTTCTCCCTCTTCCTCCCCTCTCATTCCCCTCTTCCCTCTTTCTCCCTCCTCTCCCTCCACCTCATTCTCCTTCTTCCTTCTCTGTCATTCTTCCTCCCTTTTCCCCCTCCTCCTATCCCTCTCCCTTCCCCTCCTTTTCTCCGTCTCTCTCCTTTTCTCTTTTTTTTCCTCTTCTTTTCCCCATCTCCCTCAACCCACCTTCTCCCTCTCTTTTTATCCCTCCCGCCAAGTGTTTTTACACCATTTCTGGAGTTTATCTAGAATCGTATAGAGGCAAGTGTTTTTGCCTTTGAATTAGAAGGTCTCATTTCTAGTTACAGCTCTGCCATTTACTGGCTGCATAACACTGGGCAAATCACTCAGCCTCTCTAGCCTTCAGTTTCTAAATCTACAATGTAGGGGATTGGACTAGAGGCATCTAAGGTAGCTTTCAACACTAAAACAGCTCACGTTGATACGGCATTTAAGGTTTGTGGAGCATTTGTAATAACCTGTGGTTATCAATTTCATTTTATAGATGATGAAACTGAGGTCTAAAGAATTAAGTGATTTGCCTGGGTTCACTCAACTAGTAAGTGTCTGAAGCAGGATTCAAACTCAGGTCTTCCCGATTCCATTTGGCACTTTATCCATAACTTATGCTGCCTTTATGGTAATCTTAGTTGAGCCCTACAATATTCCTACAAGTAGGGTGATAGGCAGATTTTTATAATAACTGACATATACATGATGTTTTAAAGTATGTAAAACACTTTACAAACATTATTTTATCGGACTCTCACAATGACCCTGTGAGATAGGTACTACAGATGTCACTATCCCAAATGAGATACTGGGGATGTTTGTCTCTCTCTCTCTCTCTCTGTCTCTCTCTGTATATATAATATATATGTATATATACATGCACACACATATATACATACACACATATAATATGTTCTTTGTCATATATTATATATATATATGCTGTGTCACCTAG
Source organism: Bettongia penicillata ogilbyi (assembly GCA_023548195.1). NCBI lineage: Eukaryota > Metazoa > Chordata > Mammalia > Diprotodontia > Potoroidae > Bettongia > Bettongia penicillata. The sequence goes on along the minus strand of JAJHZJ010000287.1, from coordinate 2,233,809 downwards.
CTGCCCATATATGTGTGTGTATGTGTATGTATACATAAACACACAATATATTGTTTATATTGTATATATATTGACACAGTGGATAATGCACTGGACCTGAAGTCAGGAAGTCAGGTTGAAATCTTACCTCTCAAGCATGCTCACTGTGCATTCCTGTGCAAATTACACAACCTCTGTCTACCTCAATTTCCAAAAGTGTAATGTGGACATAATAATAGTATTTTCCCTCCTAGGGCTATAGTGAGGCTCCAGTGAGATAATGATGGTAAAGCACTTTGCAAACTTGAAAAGTAGAATTTAAATGTGATGATTTATCTATTATTATTTATAGTTATTTTATTATTTATAATCAATATTCTAATTGTCCATGAAAAACCATTATTAGGATTATGACTAAACCAGACATCTAAGTATTTTACAAACTTTAAAGCACTGTATAAATATTCACCATTATCATTATCCTGATTTTACAGATAAAGAAACTGAGACTTCAAACGTGTGGATGATTTACCTAGTGAGGTCACCTAGTGAGGAGGCGTAAGAAGTAGGATTAAACCTGGCTTCCCACCTCCAGGCGCCATGCACACTTTGTAGGAGCATGACAGAGAGGAAAGAGAGCTCAGACATCATCTAGTCGAGCAAGCCTCTGAGACCCAGAGAAGGAATGTTTTGCCTAAAGTCACCTAGAGAGTAAAGGCAGCATGTCTGCCCTTTCTCTTTGACTCTTAAAAACAATGGAATTTTGGAGAAACAAAGACCTCTGCCTATTCAGATTTAAGTCCTTGATCATGGTTTATCTTCCAATTGTTCAAAAAGAATAATTTTCTTATATTCCTCTGGTCTCCTGGATTTGCATTTTAAAGATTCTACCCATCTCTGAGATCAATCTCTCACTTTAGCCCCTCCTTTCTTCATTTCTTCCATTCACAAACTTGGAGTCCTTAGACTAGAGCCAATGCTGCTTTTTCCCCCCTACTTATGATTATTACAGAGTTATTTTCTTCCTCAGCAAAGGTATCTTGGGATTCTTTTAATCCATAAGCAATGTAGTATGAATTTTCTCCCATTTACTCTTCATTTCTGTAATTTGGATTTTGTGCCAGCATGTTAGATACAGTGACTGGGCACCCCCACCCCCGCCAGTTCTTGCATTCCTCTGCAGTCCTGGGGTAGAACATTATTGTACAGGGAGAAGTCCTGACCCATGCTGAAGGCTAAAGACTGCTGCCCTGTAATCCTTGGGTGGGAGGCTGCCAGGGGTCAGAGCCCTGATTTGGGATAGTAGTCCTGGTCTGGGACTGGGAGCTAGAGACTATGCTGGCAATCCAACAGTGGGGAAACTGTGGCCACAAGGGTATATGTGGCCCGCTCCCTTTAATACAAAGATTTGTTCTGTGAAGTTTGGATTCAGTCAAAGGGCTGCACTTGAGGACCTACAGGGCCATATGTGGCCTCAAGGCCTCAGGAGCCCTACCCCTGCCATAATGCATCAGTAGCTTCCCTCATCTGGGGTTTCCCCTGACTCCTGTACTGGCCTCAGATGTTTTCTTACATAATCATCTAATGAGAAAGGTTCCAGCTTCATTTCTCAGCTATTGGAGAAGCCTCATGGGAGATGTCCTGGGTTTTAGTCCCATCCCCCAGACACCTGCCCATGCTGGCTTTATCCTGTTTCCTTGAGGTCCCTTATCCTTATACTGTCCTTTATAGAATAGATGACCTTGGTGGTTTCCTTTGGTTCCCTTCTTTATTTTTAGTTTGTATTCCTCAAGGGAGGTAGGTTTGGCTGGAGCTTTTCATTTTTCATGCCTGAAGTCCATGACCAAGATTTTCTGGGGCAGTCCTCATTTCCAAAAGACAAAGTGTTCTTTCAATGAGACTTTGCAGTTTTTGTCAGGCCATGTGTCTTGATTTCTGTTCTGAAGATCTGGACGCTCCCCTATTAAACCATGACAAGCTAAAAACTGTATGACAAGACGTGACAGCTGGATTTGTCCGCTGAAGGAATGGGGAACTGCTCATCTCCTGATTTCATTTCAAGAAGCCCTCAGGCAACATCTGTACCATGAGAGGACAGGCTCTGGCTAAAGCTGCCTCAGAAGCGACTGAAAGGTTCTGCAGCCTCTGGTCTGCTCTAGTCAGAGTCAGAGTGGGGACTGGAACTCAGATCCTCAGAAATTAAACCCAGGGCACTTTCCACCACCTGTGATGACTGGCTTAACAGATACCCAGAGGTGAAAGTTTCTAGAAAAATAGACATGAAAAGGGATAGGGTTCATCTGCATCCAGGAAATGGGGATTAGTTTTCCTAAAAAGTAACAAAACTGAGACGTGATTGGACCCTATCTCCTCTGGCCTCCTGGCCACACAAGAGCATAAAACCCAGGTAGACAGGGTTCCTCTTATTTGGAGGATTTCTTAAGACCATCAAAGTCACCATGCTTTACCTACCAAGGCAAGACTCCATGTGGAGATGAAGTTAAGTGCTACAGTATTCATGCATATCTTTGCTGCAACCTGGCAAAGTAAATCTGCTTCAATTAACTGTTCAATGACTTGCAAATGCTTCATTTCATTTCAGCGTCAAACCTGAATTGAGTCACTAAATAGAGGGTTGCTAAAAGGTAAGTGCTATTATCATCCCCATTTTACAGTTGAAGAAACTGAGGCAAACAGGTTAAAAGATAGATATCTAGAATGGTTCCCTCCTTTTAGAAAAAAAGAAACTGAGGCACAGAGAGTTTAGTGAATTGCCCGAGGTCACATGGGTACAATAAGGGTGGGATCCAGGGTTCTGATGCCAGACTCAGTTCCTTCTCGACTCTACCAGCTACATGGCAGAATTGAGAAATAGAATCTCTGGCCCAGTGCCATTTAGGCTAAGCTACTCTGATTATGACCAGAGGACTTCTGGTTGAATAATAACAAGACCACAACTAAAATCCATATTTTACCTTTCATTCAATTTGATAAACATTTGTTAAGTTCCTACTGTGTGCTACCAGGTGCTGTGATAAGCACTAGAGATATAAAAAGAGGCAAAAAACAATCCCTAACCTCAAAAAGCTAACAATCTAATGAGGGAAATAACATGCAAACAAATCCATACAAAACAAACTATATTCAGGATAAATAGGAAATAATTAAAAGTAGGAAAGTTCTAGAATTAAGAGGTATTAGGGAAGCCTTCCCATACAAGATGGGATTTTAGTTGAGGACAGTTAGGTGACTCAGCAGATACAGCATGGGACCTGGAATCTGGAAGACAAATCCAGCCTCAAGTATTTACTAGCATCATGACCCTGGGCAAGTCATTTAACTCTGCTTCAGTTTCCTCATCTGTAAGATGAGCTGGGGAAGGAAATGGCAAACCACTCTAGTATCTTTGCCAAGAAAACCCCAATGAGGTTACAGAGAGTTGAACACAAATGAAATAACAACACCAACAAAGGGAAGCCTTCCTGTAGAAAATGGGACTTTATCTGGGACTTCCAAGAAGCTGGAGAGGTCAGTAGAGTGGAGGACAGAGAGCATTTCAGGCTTGAGGGACAGCCGGAGAAAAGGCCAAGAACCGGGAGTGAGTGTCTTCTTCAAGAAACATTCACTGGATTGAAGAGTACTTGATGAGTGGCCTGGTATAAAAAGACTGAAGTATCTTCTGAAGTATTTGCTCAGAATAATCCCAATGATATTGTATCTTTAAGGGAGGGATAGAAAGCCATCCAGAATCATTTTTGCCATTCTTATAAACTTTTTTCTTTTCCAAGGGGGAAGAATGACCAGTTTGGGACTTACTTATAAAAGCATTGGTTCATTGACCAATATTTCTCTCTTTTTAAGTTCCTAGTGCACAAGTTTTCCATCAGTCTCCTTCTCTGACTTTCTGATGGTGAACCTGGCTCCAGGTAGCTCTTAGCAAGTTGAAAAGATTTCCATTGTGGGCGGGGATATGTGTGGAGGTCTAACTAGGAACTGTGGTACACAGAGCTAATTCAGATGGGGTTGGGGACAGAGAGGAGGTGCAGAAGTGGGGGGAGAATCCTGAGAAAAGGGGACCAGTAATGGACCTTCAGGGAATAACCACCTGGCTTGGGGACTAGGTGTTGGAACAGAGTAACTGGGCAACTAGCAGAGCATAAGTCAAGCGATGGCAGGTTAAAACATCTGCTTTGTAAATATACTTTGGAAATATATCAACTAATCTGGTCATACTGCCCTAGCTTCATCTCCATAGTCATGCCAATTCTTCAGTGATTCAATCAACAAGCATTGATTAAATTCTTTTTGTGCCTGAGGTGCTAAGCCCAAGAATGCATAGACAAAAGTGAAAGTTTCCTGCCCTCAAGGAACTTAATTCTAATAATATTAATATTCTATTTAAGGTAGCTAGTTGGTGTAGAGGATAGAGTGCTGGGCCTGGAATCTGAAAGTCCTGAGTTCAAATCCAGACTCAGACACTTACCAGCTGTGTGTATGTCACTTAACCCACGCATGCCTCAGTTTGCTTATCTATAAAATGGAGATGATAATTGTACCTATGTCCCAAGATTGTTGTGAGGAGCAAGTAAAAGAATAATTTTAAAGTGCTTATATCATGCTTGACACACAGTTAGCACTATGCAAATGTCTCGTGGCTGCTCAGTCCTTTCAGTCATGCCCATGACTCCATTCATGACTTCATCTGGGGTTTTCTTGGCAAAGATACTGGAGAAGTTTGCCATTTCCTTCTCCAGCTCATTTTACAGATGAGGAAGCTGAGGCAAACAGTTTTGCCTACGGTTCACAGAGCTAATAAGTGTCTGAGGTCACATTTGAATTAAGGTCATCTTGACTCCATACCTGGTGCTCAATCCACTGCACTGCCTAACTGTCCAATATAGATGTTAGCTATTATTATTATATAATGGAGTGAAAATAGGTGTAGTACAAGACTGTACAGAATATAAACAAATGTAATACAAGGTGGGTTTGGCAGGGGAAGCATTAGCAGTTGGGAGGGATCAGAGTTTTCAGGGCTATGGAGCTGTCTTATAATTCATCCACGTAAGAGACAAGAAGAAGTAACAATATTCAATGGAAAGCTGATCATATAATAGAGAACTAAGATGAATCTCCTTCCCACTAACTCACCAAAAAGAGTCTGTCAGTCAACTAACATTCATTAAGTGTCTGTTATGGACTGAGCACTGGGCTAAGAGCTGGACATACTAAGAAAAGCAAGAAATGGTTCCTTGCTCTCAGTGGAGCTCGTATTCTAATGGAGGAGACCACATGCAATAAAAATATACATATAAATACATATGTGTATGCATGTATGTATATTTATGTATACACACACAAACAGGACACACAAAAGAAAAATTGGAAGCAGTGTCAGAGAGAGGGTTTTAGAATTGACTTCTTTGTGGGGGTGTGGGGCGGTGACATTAGCTGAGATGTGTAGAAAGCCAAGGAAGCCATGAGGTAGAAATGAGGGAGGAGAGCGTTCCAGGCATGAGAAACAGTCAATGAAAGTGCATGGAGTCAGCAGATGGAGTGTGGTGTTTGAGAAGGATTGGGAAGGCCAGTATCACTGAATCATAGGGTACATGGAGGGGAGAAAGGTATAAGATACTGGAAAGGTTGGGGGTGAGGGGAGGGAGGTTATGAAGGGAATTTGTATTTGATCCTATAGGTAACAGGAAACCACTGGAAATGTTTGAATGGGGGAGAAAGGGGTGTTTGATATGGTCAGACCTGGATTTTAGGAAGGTCCTAATTTGATAACTCAGTAGAAGATGAAATGGAGTGAGGAGAGACTGGAATCAGGGAGCCTCCCTCTCATCATTTCCACTGGTTTAAGTTATACTCATCTTTAAAGACTCTACTTAGGGCCCATCTCCTACATGGGACTTCTCCTGCCCACTTTGGGCTGGCATGAATACTACTGAACATCTCTTACGCTAATTTGTTAGTGTTCTTCGTTGCACATTTAGTTTAAGCAATCGTGCATTGATATTTATATTTTGGTGTATGTTTCCTGTCTTTTCAACTCTACCAGAAGCTTCCCCAAAGTGGTAGAAACTGTCTTTTGCCTCTTTGTGATTCCAGTACTGAGAACAGCAACCTCACACAAAGCAGTGGTCCAATGAACGTTTGTTGTTGTCACCATGATAATTATCCATCCAACCAACCAACTGAAAGATAGATGGAGGAAAGATTTCCTATCGATAACTTTATTTCTTTCTTAATTCTCAAACTCTTTTCAGTCCTAAAAGTAAAAAATCTTAACAACCTGATCAGATAGAACTTTTCTTTTGTAGATCTGTTGATCCCAAGGGTGGAGAACCTGTGGCCTCGAAGCCACATGTGGCCCTGGGGTCCTCGAGTGCAGCCCTTTGATTGAATCCAAGCTTCACAAAACAAATTCCTTTAATAAACAGATCTGTTTTGCAGAACTTGGACTCAGTCAAAAGCCTGCAGCCAAGAATCTACAAGGTCACAGGTTCCCCACCCCTGATTCTAGTGCCCTTCAATTGCAAACTATTCTTTTCCCCTTAGTGTTGATAGCCAGCATTTATATAGAGCTTGAAGGGTTTATGAAGTTCTTTATTAATATGAAGTCATTGTATCATTATCATTTTATTGCCTCTAATTTCTAATGTCTTTTAGTGTTGTTTTCATACATTTCTCCTGGTTCTGCTTTCTTCTCTCCATAAACCCTTTATACAAGTTTTCCCAAATGTCTCTGAATTTCTCATCTTCGTCAGTTCTTAGGGCATGGTAATATTTCATTCCATTCACAGGCCACGTTTGTTCAACCCTTCCCCCATGTTGGCAAGTCACTTATTTCCACTTTTTCCACAGTGATTTTCCTGATTAATTCTGCGGAGAGTCAACCTAATAAAGACACCTACTTCCATGTACTGCAGTGACAGGAATATATTTTTTAAAATAATAGCAACTGTAACCCAGCAGTTATTTTGTGCCACCAACCTAATTATATAGTCCAAGGGTGTGGAGCGGCTGTGGGAATGATTTCTGAACCTTCTAAATTTTAGGGTTGTTCAAGGACTCATGGACATTATTGACTTTGTGACCTGGCATTTACACAGACAAGGTCTGTTTAAAAACAACAAAAAAGGCAGGTAGATTGGTACAAATCTGTTTTTTCCCTTGATCACAGAGCAAAAAGCCACAGCTAGTGGGTTTTTTCCTTATGGTATGTTTTTCTTTTGTAGCTGTGACAACTTTATTTGGTTTTTTAAAATGTTTTAAAATTTTATTTTATTTTTAATTTATGGAATAAAACAAACATTTCTATAATACAGTATAATAAAAAAAGATTGCATATGAAATTGCAAATCTATTATGTACAAAGTGCTCTTCCTTTAGAATATTTAATGTTTATCATGTAATTTTTTATCCTTTTTTTCTTCTTCCCCCCTAGAGATGACTACCATTAGACACAAATATGTGTGTATATAAATGTGTATATATATACATACATATATACAAATATATACATACATGCATACATATATAAAATCATTCTATACATATTTCTATTTATCAGTTCTTTCTCTGGATGCAGATAGCATCTTCCTTCATGTGTCCCTTGTGGTTAATTTGGGTACTTATGATAGTGAAAATGACTTCTATTTGCTCAAAGTTGTTCTTAAAACTATGCTACTGTCACTCTACAGAACATTCTCTTGGTTTTAACATTTCACTCTTCATTATTTCGTGCAAGTCTATCCATGTTTTTCTAAGACCATCAAACTCATCATTCCTTCTAGCACAGTAACATCTTGTAACAACCACGTCAATGATCATGATCATTTTCCACTGAAATTCACTGAGTGACATTTCTCTAAGACTCTCAGTTCTGGAGGAGTTTTTGATTTGCATTGATGGAGGAAATTTTCACAAGGGGAGTTCCATACACAGATAAAAGTGAGAGATTTACACAAGAAAGTTAAAAATAAGCTCATTGATGCTTTGGATTACCAAAGACTATGCCACCATAGCACAAGCCTTGTTGAGTTCTAACAAGCTTGTAACGGCTTCCGGAAGAGGCTTGTACTAGACTACATATCTATCACTGAAGACCAGCCCTGCTAAGTTTAGGGAGACTCATCATTATATTGGCTAGAGGGAGATTAATTTCTCTATTGCAATAGTTCTCAAAGACATTTTCCTAATTCATTAAGAGGTTGAGATCTGTGTCAGTGGAGGGTATATTCACACTGATGAAATCACAAGAGGTTAAAATATCTAAGTATGATGATGATAATAATATTATAATAATTGTTATTTCTGTAGTACTTGAGGTCTACAAAATGTTTTGCTCACAATAATTCTATGAGATACTTAGTATTTGTAGCTATTCTCCAATCTGCAAAATGAGAGAATTGGTGTAGAGGGATTCTGACATCTTGCTCAGCTTTTTAATTAGATAATTCTGGGTGTTTTGAAATGATTTATCCCTCTATTTTATTTAGATTTAGCAACTCCACATTTTCATAGCTACTGGGTTTTCCTATGTCATGTTCGTCAATTATTTTGCAGACAACTAGTTGTGCTTATTAAACAGAATGTCAGTGTGGATCACAATAGTGGCCAAGAAGCTGTATTGTGCATGAGTGAGAAACTGAGGTAGCATCCACCACCTGGAGACCCAACCTGAGAGTTCCAGTGGCAAGTTAAGGGAATAACCCATGGGAGGATCTGCATATAAACTACTTAAACATGTAAATGACCACACTTGGAGGGACAACTGATGCTTGCATTTTACGACCACACTTGGAGGGACAACTAATACTTGCATTTTTCACTGCTAAGTAAGGGGAGATTAGGCTTGTGTTGGAGGAGAAGCTAGTAATATGCTTTGTTAGGAAGTCATTGCCCTTTTGAAGCATTTAAACCAATAATTATGGGTCTTTTTTGACCTGGCTGTTCTCTGCTTTTGCAGGAAAACTAGAGTTCATCTTCCTTAATGTAACTGTTTTGTCTTTTATACTTGTGATGTGTAAACTTTCTGTTTTTCAATGATTTCAAGGTCTACATTTTTTTCTTCTCCAGATTTTGGTAGCTCCTAAATGTCAATTCTTATTTCATTTAATCCACAGATCAATAAAGATTTATTAAACACCACTACGTGCCAAGTAGTGTGTTATGCACTGGGAACATATGAACAAATAATGAAAAAAATCCCTACATACTTTATTCTAACCTAGGCTTAAGGAGAAAGTGATTTTTCACTCCAAATGATTGCCTTCTCTGGTTGACCAAGTGTTGTTATGTGAGGTGGAGCTGAGAGTACCATTAACAAAAAATAACCTGAAACCTGGGCAGCTAGTTGGAGCAGTGTATAGAGAACTGAGCCTGGAGTCAGGAAGACCTGAGTTCAAATCCACCCTCAGACACTTGCTAGCTTTGTGACTCTGAGCAAGTCATTTAACCTTGCTTGCCTCAGTTTGCTCATCTGTAAAATAAGCTGGAGAAGGAAATGGCAAACCAATCTAGTATCTTGGCTAAGAAAACCCCAGATAGGATCATGAAAAGTCAGACATGACCAAAATAACTGAACAACAAGAAGCCTTTATATAGATATAGATATGGACCTTGCCTGTATCTGGTGATTTCTGTTTTTGCTTTTGTCATGCTAGAGTACTGATACATAATGAAATTATTCATGTCTTCTCCCTATTTCATGTGTACTTATGGATTGCCTGTTTAGAAGTCAGCATCATTTCCATTAAAACATTCCCATTAAAATGCTAATCCAGAGAGAGAACTATAGTATCTGAAAGCAGATTGAAGCATACTATTTTCATTTTTTTTGGTGGTTTTTCCCTTTTGTTTTTTCTTTCACAATATGACTAATGTGGAAAGATGTTTAACATTATTACACATGTATAACCTATATCATCTCGGAGAGGAGGGAAGGAAGGGAGGACAGGAGAAAAATTTGGAACTCAAAATCCTATTAAAAATAAATGTTGAAAATTATCTTTGCATGTCATTACAAAATTTATTTTTTATTTTCCATTTTTTGATCCCAGGAAAAATGCTCAATTTTAATATCACTTTCTCTGTGTTTTCAAAAGTTGCTTTCAGTGGATCTTAAAGAAATTGTGAATGTGAAAACTCATGAGTTTTCTATACTACTTTCAGATAGCATCTAATGTAGCAATGAAATAGCATAAACATTAGTTTACAAAAGAAAGCACTCATGATCAGACAACCACTGACAAGTATCCTTAGTTTTTCCCTAAAAGGAAGGGAAGGTGTCCTTTCTTGAGACTTGATTTGTCCAGTGTACTAGGGGTTTCAGTCATTGATAGAGCTTCCTGGTCATATAAAAGGCCAGCCCTTATGAAATCCATGAGTTTCCAGTTTCATGGATTTTTCCATTGCCATGTAAGTTAGTACACTTTCTGATCTAGACTTTTGTCCATATGGACACAAAGGGCGTTGCATCTACCTGAATCAATGCTGTATCCTTGCTAGATAGCCTTGCCATGCTATTGTTTGTACATTCCTTTTTGGTTAAATGTTGGATGGTCTAGGAGTATCTTATTTCATTCCCATCATGAGTCTGAACTACTAGACTGGCCCAGAACAGTCCCTCAGAATAACTCAATAGGCCTAATTAACTGTCGCATTTGGAGGAGCTCATCTTCCACAATCTCTTTATTTTATTTTATTTTTTAAGAGGGTGGAGAAAATATTGAACATGAATAACGAGATGATAAAATAACATCTCAGTAGCCCAATGAATCATCCACGGAAATTTGCATTTAATTATTTCAAGGCTGTTCCTGTCATTTTAATTAATATTTTGTCAGTAAGTTTTAGTGCTGGGGAAAGGTGCTGAATCTAAATGAAATTCTGCTATGCCCTGAAATGCTGATAAGGATACAACAGCAGAGTCATCTACCTTACTCTGAATCTACATTGTGTCCCAAGACTGATTGCCTGGGATAAGAAGGGGGTTTGTGCTTTCTGGCTTTTCTGTTGGAGTCAGAAGTCAAATCCATTCAAGTCAATGAGCACCTACTATGTGCTAAACTCTGGGGATACAAAGGAAAAGTGAAAGACAATCCCTTCTCTCAAGGAGTTCACAGTCTAACAGGAGAGATAATGTGAAAACAATTCTGTACAAACATGATATATAGAGGATAAACCACAGATAACCTCAGAAGGAAGATACCAGAAGACAGGAGGTTAATTAGGATGGTGGTTTTCATATTGCCTGCTCTACAACCAGCACTGAAGAGTTTGTTTTTCCTGAATGTGAGAATTCCAGAGCAGTGACTTTAGGGCCTTCCATCTGTGTTCACCATGACTCCACCCTAACATCATTTTGTCCACAAGAAAGTTTTGTTTATTGTGGAATACTGTCCAATGTTCTATATAATCCAAACATGGTAATTATTACTATATCCTTTCCATGTAGGCCTGGGATATATCATACCATGCGCTGATTCCCCAAGTTGGGAACACTTTGGAAGACAATGTGGAAAGAACGGGAATGGAGAGAGGGGAAGTGAAACAGGATCTGCTATAACAAGCCGAGGCAGGAAGGTCTAGGCGAGGTAAACAGACAAACTGACATAAATGGGAAGCCAGAAGTGGACCAGCTGTTGCCTGAGGGTGCAGGATGTTATGTGGGCTTATAGATATGTGTTAATGCATGTTTATCTGATAGAATGAAAGTTCATTGATGACAGGGACTGCCCTCATTTTTGTCTTTGATTCCTCAGCATGGATCACATGCGTGGCACCTAGAAGTACTTAATAAATAAATGCTTATCGACTGACTGATTGATGGACCTGGAAAAAGCAACAGGGAGCATGGCAGAGCTTTCGATGACTTTGGCAACCAACAAAAAGGCAGCTCATGCAGATTCCTGTCAAAGATGTTTTTGATAATGAGGATATCTGGAAGAATGTTTTCCAGCTGTGCACACTCAAGATAGCAAGTCTTTGTTCTATGACATGGATTCTCTTTGGTCTAAACTAAATATGATCTATTCTAAGGAAGGGAAACCTGCAGTCTTGAGGCCACAAGTGGCCTTCTAGGTCTTTGGGTGCGGCCTTTTGACTGAGTCCAAGTTTTACAGAACAAATCCTTTTATTAAGGGGATTTGTTCTATGAAGTTTGGATTCAATCAAAGGGCTGCACTTGAGGACCTAGAGGGCTACACGTAGCCTCAAAACTGCAGATTCTCCACCCCTGGCTATTCTATAAAGAGCTTCTAGAATACATTTTGAAAGTTGGGACATTTTGAATTAAGATAGAAAATTAATCATGAAAGAAATAGTAAATGTCAAGAATCTACTCATAAATCTCGCTTAATATTATCAGTTGTCCTCTTTTGAATAACCATTTTAAAAAGTAATGTCCATAAAAATGAAAAGAAATGAGCTCATAGGACCTGAATTCAAATCCTGCTTCAGTGGCTTATCATCCACATGACCCTAGACAAGTCACTTTAATTTTCTGAGCTTCAGTTTCCTCAACTATAAAATGAAGAAAAAAAATGAGTTTATTTCTAAGGTCAGTTTTCTGCTTCACTCTACGAATCCATGAAGTTTTTATGTGAAATAAGATTACAATGAACATGTAAGGCAGCCTTGAGAGGGAAAAGGATTAACAGAAGTCTATTCTGAAGGTGTGTGAATGAAAGAAGGCCAACCTTGGCTTATTGAGAAAGCTTATTATCTTATTAATTTGAATATGATTTTAATAATGATGCTAAAAATGATAATATGGCTGATATTAATATACTTCTTCAATGTTTACAAAGCATTTTATGTACACTATCTCATTTGATATTTTCAACAACTCTATGTGGGAAGTATTACAGCTATTATCTCAGTTTACCCTTCAAGAGGAAGTAGGCTAATGGAGGGGGTTAAGTGATGGGCCCATCATTACACAACTAGTCATTTCCATAAGTGGGATTTGAAGGAAGTCAATATGGCAGGGTACAAAAAGTGCTGGATTTTTTTTTTATTGTTTCTGGGTTCAAATCCTGATTCTGCCACTTACTAGTTACAGTTATTCCATATTGCAGAGATCAGGGGTACAACTACCCAATGACCTGGAAAATCCATGTAAAATTTTTTTTGTCTTCCCTTCCTATTAGAGAAGTCTGAGGCTTTTTTTTCTTTTTCTTTTATGGGGTATTTGCAACATCTTATTGTAAAATCTGGGTTAAGTATTTGATGATGGGCTCTCTGACATCTGCTGACTTTTGCGTGTTATCTCGGTTTCTGCAAAACTCCCCAAAATTCCCATTTAATTTCTTGTGCTGACCTGCGATGGAGAAAATCATGATGTGTAAGGGATAACTGTATATGATAACTGGCTTCCTCTGATCTTGAGAACCTGGTCCTCATGTATAAAAGAGGTGGATTAAATGGCCTTACAGGGCCATTGGAGGATCGGTTAGACTAGCCCGGGATGGAGCTCTCTAGGTCCTCAAGTGTGACTTCTTGACTTAATAAAAGGATTTTTTCTGTAAAACTTGGACTCAGTCAAAAGGCCATACCCAAGACCTGAGCTCTGGATCTATGATCCTATGAACCCAGGACCTCAAATAATGCAATTGCCCACTTTCTTATAAATAGCACTTGGAGATTTATGAAGCACCTTCCTCCCAAAAAACCTAGGAGAGAGATAGCACAAATATCATTTTCCCTATATTTTTCAGATAAGGAAATGATATATTTCAATTATTTGTCCAAGATCAGTCAGTTATTAAGTTTAAGTTTCAAAGCCAAGACACAAGCCTACTGTTGTCCAGTGTCCTTTGTTCCACACAACTTCCTCATTATTTACACATAAGAGTTTTGATTCTATTTTAGCATCAACTGACAAAAGGCATTCTCTTCTCACCCCACTGGCTGCCTCCGTGGTCAGCTGCCAACACCTGGGGACAAAGGAAACCCCAAAGCACAATCCTTGAAGTGATTCCTTCATTATCCCCAAAGATTATTATCTTTGATACAATCTTTTGATACAATATATCTAAGTGCAGCCAACATAGCAGTAAGATTGTGTTATAACTCTACTAAACACCATTATCAAGGCATGAGACAATTGTATGGGATATGGGCAGGGATTAATTGCTTGGAGATCCAGATTCAACACAATACACTGCCAACATGTTCTCCCCTTATATTTTTAATCTTACAAGATAGGAAAGCCAAATAGCTTAGTGATGAATGGCAAAGAATAAGACTGAGATCAGGAAGTAAGGATGGAGATCAAATCAGACCTGGTACATTTTTGAAGGAGAGTTTCTTCTTGTTGGATTTAGGCACGGAGCTTAGAAGAGCTGGTTGAAGAAAGAAGGAGGTAACTACCTCAAAAAATAATGAGTTCCCGTCAATGGATCCATCTTTCGTATTTGGATCTCCAATGGTTAGTGTAACACCAATGCCCTTGCGCACAATAACCAGTATTACTAAATGCTGATTGATCAGTGGAGGGAAACAGAGGCTGTTTGATGACTGTTTGCCAAACATAGGACTTATGCTTGGTCTCAAATACTCCAGTGGATTTGTGATCTCATCAGTGTGCATGCTCCTCCCAACAATGCAGACTATAATCCATGCATGCCCACTCATGCTGTGCTATTTTGTTCTGTCTCCTTCCCTAATTTCACTCCAAGGTGCTTCATCATTCAATGTGATCTTACTCGTTTTATTCTGACATCATGAGGACACCAGTGATGCATGCAGGCTCTCTATCAGTTATTTCTTCCTCACTATATGATCAACCAGTTTTCTTTTCTCAATCATTTTTTTCTGATAACATACATTACTCAATTTTTTTCTGCATCGTTCTTTATTATGTGTTGCCAGGAGTGTGCTGGATTCAGTTTGAACTGGCTTGTGAGAGTCATTTATTTAATTTTCAAGGTGAGCATTTATACCTTGGAAATCAGCAAATGCTACAAATCAGGGTTTGATTTATTGTTTTGTTGATGGTTTAATTTAAGATGGAGAAAATGATAATATATTATCATTAATATATAGTATATTATGATAAATGATGATAATTCAGATTCAATTATAACATTTTTTTTTCTGGAGAGCTGACTGTTAAACATTTGCCAGCACATCCCTGGGTGTTGTGACCTTCTCACCTTTATCATATACCTTCCTGTTAGCGATACACATATTTAATTCTGAGAGGACTAATGTTCTATGTCTTAGAACTATGCAAAAAATAGAATTATATAACTTTAGAGTGGAAGGGGATTTAGAACTCACCTCATTCAATCCTCTTTATTTTACAAAGAAAATTAATATCTGCAAAATTGAAGTGGCATTTCCATTGCTACAAAACTACCCGGTAGAAGATAGAATTCAAATCCAGATATCCTGATTCCAACATCGATATTCTTTCCACTTCACCCATATTGGATTTGAGGTCTTTCTTAGCTGGGAGAGTTTGTGGGCTAGTGAATATTCTTTGGGGGAACACATTAAGCAAAAAGCTATTATCTTTCATTTTCCATGAAAGTTCTACGACAGCTTTAGCATACGTGACATTTAGGGAAAAATGCAGATCAAAGGGAGGGGGATCAAAGAGACACCAGTGCCAGTCATGAAAACCAAGTGGTAGGGCTGAGGTTGGAGCCATAGGTCAATAGGAGCAGGGGAACAAGGAATGAGAGAAAACTTTCAGTCTCACCAGCCAGCCTTTTACTTTTCTTTCTGTTATGGTTAGGGAATTGTGCTAACGAAGGGACCATTATGAATTTGCTCTACAAATAGGCTAGGTAGCTATGCTTTGTTCCTTGGACACAGGTTGGATCATTACATTTTGGAATGGGAAGATACCTTAGAGAAGATGTAGACCAGAGATGTTAAACTCAAATAGGAATGGAGGTCACTAAACTATACGTAAGGATTTCTGTTGGTCAAATATTAACTTAGATAACCATATATTAACATTATCTATGTTCTGCTGTATTTTTATTTTGTTAAAGATTTCCCAATTATATTTTAATCCTATTTGTGGGATCCTCTAATGCTGAAGATTGAGTATCTGACACTTCTGATATAGACCAGGGATTCTTAATTTTTTGTGTGTGACAAAACCCTTCATCACTTGGGCAAAGTCTGTGAACCTCTTCTCAGAATCATGTATTTAAATGTATAAAATAAAATATGTAGGATTACAAAGGAAACCAGTTATATTGAAATAAAATTATCAAAATATGTAAAAAAAAGTTTATGGACCCTGGATTAAGAATATCAATCAAAATCTACCCCTTCTTTTTATAGATGAGGAAATTTAGTCTAAAATATTTTATATATACATATATATGTATAGACATACATATTTATATACATCCTTAGGTACACACATACATATACCTGCCAGAGCTGGTATTCAAACTCAAGTTTCCTTTCTTTTTAAACTTTATTACATTTTCAATTTTTTTACTTTCATTTTTAAATTTTGAGTTCCAAAATTCTCTCCTTCCCTCCAACTCCTCTCCTACCTAATAAGAAGGCAAGAAATATGACATCCATTATACATGCAAAACACACATCCCTGTTAGTCATGAGGCAAACAACAAACAAAAAAACATGAAAAATAAAAATAGTGAAAAGAATATACTTTAATTTGTATTCAGAGTCCATCAGTTCTCTCTCTGGAAGTGGATAGCCTTTTTCATCATGAGTCCTATGGAATTGTCTTAGACTGTTGTACTGATCAGAGTCTTTCACAGTTGATTATCAATTACAGTATTGCTGTTACTGTATACAATGTTCTGGCTCTTTTCACTTCACTTTGCATCAGTTTATATGTATCTTCCCAGGTTTTTCTGAAACCATCACCCTGATCATTTCTTATAGCACAACAGTATTCTATCACAATTATATGCCACAACTTGTTCAGCCACTTCCCAATTGATGGATATCCCTTCAATTTTCAATTCTTTGCCACCACAAAAAGATATGCTATAAATATTTTTGTACATATGGGTCTTTTTCCTTTTTTTTGACATCTTTGTGATACAAGCCTAATAATAGTATTGCTGAATCAAAGAGTATGTAGAGTTTATAGCTCTTTGGGCATAGTTGCAAATTGATTTCCAGAATGCAAATCCATATTTTCTATCTCCAGATCTAGGGCTCTTTCCATTACACTATGCTAACTCCAAACTCTAACAACTGTTTCATGAATAGGTTCATTGGTCTCAAGGTGGAATGTGTCCAAAGAAGTAAATGGATCCACATAAATACATCCCAATAATGGAAAATCTCTTGAAGTATGTATCCTAGCATCATTTTGTATGTTTATATTTATCATTTTTTCAGTTCCTTCTTCATCTTCATGGGGAACCAAACTTAAAGAGATGCTTTTTAAATGTATAACAAAGACAATACTCAAGTGGCAATTAGACTTGAGTGAGGTCAAGATATGCTATGTAATGACCACATGTGTGTCAAAGTTCCAAGAAAATAGTCCCATCAAGGCCTTAATGAGAGACATTTATTTTTATTGTTCAGTTGAAGAGTCTGGTGAGAGGTTGAAATAATAAATTCTTGTAAAAATAGACAAAAGACAAAAATAATAAAAAGGGAAATGAAAATGATATAAAAACCAGAGATAAAGACATTTTTTTTAAAAAAAGGCATATTCTTTTTAATAACAATGTAAGGGAGATAATAATTGTAATAATACAGATGAGGAAAATGAGGCCCAGGGCGGTTATGTGTTTGCCCAGACTCATCCAGCTAGTATGTATGAGTACAATTTCAAATAAAAATCCCTCAAATCCAGACACTGTGAGCTCAAATCTCCTGCCTTAAAGTCCAAAACTCTAGCACGGGTGCAATTATCCCTCCTTTGCAAATAAGGAGACTGAGGCTCAGAGTTTAAGTCACTTTTCCCAGATCACAGAGTTTGTTCATATTGGAGCTAAGACTTGAATCCAGATCTTCTGCATTCTGACTCTAAGTCAGTAAGACCATTTGTCAGAAAGATCCTTTCCATCCTATCTCTCAACTACTCATCCTCCCAGTATACATAGTACTCCTCACTCATCCTCAAAAAGTCTACGTGAAATAAGAAAGGGCAGATCTATTTCCCCCTATTTTCTATATCCATACAGGTTAGGTGACTCTCCTGATAACAGTGAGTTACGGGAGGAGTTGAGCTGGGAGCCCTGGCTCTATGTCTCTTGAAGCTTTTTGCTCCCTCTCTCCCAAGGATGCCATTATGAACACAAGCAGCATTTGTGAATAAATGACTTAACAGGAAATAAACACACAGGTCCCATGGGGCAGCTACCAATAAAACACCAACACATTTCCTATGGGGCAGTTTATCAAAAATAACTCTGCAATTTAACCCAGTTGAGCCTTCCTGCCTAGAAAAACCCCAGGAGCAACAAACCATGAGAGTTCCAGGGTAGGGCCTAATCCTTCAGGTAGCATAGACAGCCTTCCCCAATTCCCATGTCATTTGGACTGAATCATTGTTTAAATCCAGCTCTTGACTTCCAGAAGTTGACACAAAGGATGTCAGGCATTACAAAGGGAGGGTTGAACTGCTCTTCCCAACTCATTTTTGTTTTCCTGTAACTGTTCCCCAGTTCTCCTGGCCAGGAACCAGGACCACTTAGGGCCCAGCAGTCCTCCTGGGTCCCTCCTATCCTTTTTAGACCCAACCCTGCCCTTAGGAATTCTCCTGTCTATTTATTTGCCGGTCATACCTGCCCCCTTCTTCCTTCTTTGTCAGAGTTCTTGTGAGCTGCACCCTGAAGGCTCTGGTGCCCCTGCAAAGGGTCTAAGGGCAGGCTACATAAATCACGACAAAAATGAGACTCATGGAGGGAAAAGGCAGAACTTGTCCCACTGTGAGAATCCCATAAAACAAAAGCATCTCTTTAGAGTTAATAAAACTGGTACGGGAATTAGAAATGACAAGTGCACTGGAAGATTGAGGACTGTGTAACTTGATATTCATGTCCAAATCCTTGCACTTTAATAAAGTATCTTAAATAATAAATTGGAATTTAATTAGCCATGGTCTCATAAAATCAAAATTCTCTAAAGAGCTTTTGTTCCTTTCAAGACTATCATTCTATTATGGGTGTGTTCTAGTGGAACAGGAGTGAGGAGAGCTGGGTGTGTGACATCTTTTAATGAATAGATTGGTATTTGAGAGGGATGCTCAGCAGATTCCTAAGCACCTGTGGGAAAACATAAAGAAAAGGGCCAGGGAACTCCCAGGGTTTGAAAATGAGGGCATGGCACAGAGGTGTGTTGGAGCCAGCTAGGAGAGAGAGCCAGATTGTTAAATTTTCAGTGTGAGCATTTGTACTTTGGAAATCAAAGAATGCTTCAAATCAGAGCTTAATTGGCTGTTTGGTTGACTGACTAGACAAAAGAAAATGATAAAGATGTTATCGAGATTTAACTTAAAAGTGCATCATGCATCCTTTTTTTTCTGAAACCTGATTGTTAAACATTCACCAGCACATCCCTGCCATATTATTATTATTATATATATTAAGACTCTTATTACCTTGAATGTTAGCTGCCAATGGTTAAATTAGAAAAGTAAGCCTTCTCCCCGGCTTGTTGTATCTGATTTGTTCTTCAGGCATTTTTTTCAGTCATGTCCAACTCTTCATGACCCCATTTAATGTTTTCTTGGCAAAGATACTGGATTGGTTTGCCATTTCCTTTTGCAACTCATTTTACAGATAAACAAATTGAGGCAAACAGGGTGAAGTAACTTGCCTAGGGTCGCATACCTAATAAGTGTCTGAGGTCAAATTTGAACTCAGGAAGAGTCTTCTGACTCCAGGCCCCATGCTCCATCCTCTGGGCCACCTCGTTGCCCTGTTGTATACCATAGACTGCCCTTAATTCTCATTATCTTATTTTCTTTCTCTCAATCTAGGCACACCTTCTTGCTTGCCCATAAGTTATAGCCAAACATCATGCAAAAATGGTATCAGAGACTTTTCAAGATAGAAGAGGCTTTAGAGATCATCTAGACCAGGAGTTCTTACTCATTTTTGTGTCATGGACCCCTTTTGGCAGTCAGACTTTCTTCAGAGAATAATCTTTTTAAATACATAAGATTACAAAAGAAACCAATTATGCAGAAAGACATTCATCAACAGAAGAACTCCTGATCTAAACCAACTCCTTTACTTTATGAAGTAATAGGAAGAACACTTAGAAAATGTGGGTACTAGAACAAGTACTATGACTTAACATTATTGCTATCTTTTGTTTGTATACAAAATAAATGGGAGGAAATTCCAGGGGAGGAGGCATTAGAATTTGGATGAATTAAGAAAGTATTCATTGAAGAGCTAGGGTTTGAGGGAAGTCTTGGAGGAAATTAAGGATTCTAACTGAGAGCCATAGGAGACAGGACATTCCAGGAATGAGGGACAGCCAGGGCAAAGAAAAAGAGGTGGGAGACAGGGTGTACCATATGAGGAAAAGTAAGTAGACTGGTTTAACTGGACTATAGAGTATAAGTAAAGGAAAGAAATGGAGCTGAAAAGGTAGGAAAGGGTCATGTTGGGAAAGATTTTAAATGCCAAACAGAATTTATATCTGTCCCTAAAATCAATAGGGAGCTACTGGAGTTTATTGAGTAGGGGAGTGACATGATCAGACATACACTTTCAGAAAACCACTTTTTCAGGTATGTAGAGAAGGGCTTACAGTGTGAAAAATAACTTCCAGAAGAGTCTGAGAGGCCCTACATTTGGAACATTATAACTTCAATCAAGGAATAAACCTCAGTTATCTGGCTCAAAAGAAATGCTTCTGTCATTTCAGATGGCCACTAGGTGTGTGAGAGCAATGTGGAGAGATTCACATATAAGCCTTACACAATCCAGCAGCAAAAAAACCCCAAAAAACAAACAAACAAAAAAAAACAATCTATAAATGATTGCTTTAATACTGCATTTCCTGTACTTACAAGAGGAGCTAGAATCTTCCTTGCTTCTCAAGAGCCATTAGTTAAGAGAAGTAATAGACTCAGCGCTAAATAAACAAAAAGAAACTGAATTTGCTCATTTTAGAGAGAAAAATAAAATCTTCCATTCATTCACTTAAAAATTTAAGAACAAGGAACATAATATTCTAATCAATAAAATTTAAATATATCCTTCATTCAATTTTTTTAGTTAAAGGAAGAAGGGGATGGGGAGGAGTGAAAAAGGAGGATGATGTAGAAGGTGAAAAGATGCAAAGATCTTCCTACACCCCAACTACATTCCTCCCTGGCCTGGTCCCACCCTTCTTCCTCCCTACCATCTCATTATTTCTTCTCATCATTCCTGTCCTGAGCACAAGTACGTGGAATTTCTAGTCTCAGATTTGTCAATTACTCTTCTCTGAAGCAGCAGATGAAAACAAAGACGGAAGCCCTGGGCTGATGTTCATCGTGGGTAGCTCCTTGCTACCACCATGGTAGAGCTGATTGTGCAGGAGGGCAGGAGAATGATTGAGTTCCACTTGACATTTATTTGGCAAAGAATATTGACTTTGCAGGTTGTATCCAAGCTGTTTCCCCTGAGCTGTATCTTTGTCTTTGCTACGTAGATCCTAGGAAAAGTCTCATGTTCTGGGTTGGGTTGGGAGCAAGTCAACGTCTTGGGCAGGAAATACCTCAGAGGAACAATAGTGGTTCAACTTTAGCTGCATTCTTAACAATAATTTCATAACTTCTGATCCCTTCTGTTTTCTCAGGTACATTAATATTAGAAGTTTCAGGACTGTACCCTGACAATATAAGGTTACATGACCCTAATTTTTCTTTTAAAGAACCAAAAGGAAGGAAAGATGGAAAGATAAATACACAGATAAAGAAACAACAACTTCTAGATGGAAAAAAATGAGTTTGTGAGATTCATAAACACAGAGAGACACCTTCACTGTGACAGGTTACAGCCTTTGCCTCAGGCATGCCTAGAGGGAAAGGTAATGAATCTTAGGAGATCGTATCAGGCTCTAGGTTTTGAGGCACTGTTATCATTATTGATCAACTATGTGTTCTCCATGCCCAAAGCGCTGAATTCCTTGACACACAGGACTTAACTGGGAAGGAGCATATATAAAATATGCCCAGATCTCCTGAACACCTTCCTCAGCGGAAGGAGAGGAATCTTGGCTGGGCATAGCATGGATATAGAAGTAAGATCAGAGAGGACGAGGAACCTGTAACAATGGCTGAATTGTCTCACTATTTTGAGGTTCTGCCCAACTCCTTTGCTTGTCTACTCTGAAACATTAGCAATGTTTCATGGCTCTTTCCTTGATGTAATAGACAAGTTAGTTATGTCTCTTCCTCCATCCCACTCTCCATATGTGTAAACCGCAGCTTAAAGTCTACTTGTATGGAACCTTCTTTCTTGATGGCGACTGATTACTCAGTGCTCTGAGCCTCCATGATGAGAGCTTGAAATAAGAGAGATCTCAGTCTTATGGCTTCCAACTTTGGGAGGAAAAGTGCTTGATTGCAAATTTTCTTCAGGGAAGTGGCAGCAAAGCACTCGAGGCTGAGACAGGAGGCAGAATGTGCCAAGCAAGTCAAAACCCCACCAGCAGCACCTTGACCACCATCTCCCCTCAAACCCTGAAGGAGATAGCCCAGTCTAAGAATCTAGAGAATAGTAGTTCTCCCCAAACCATGAGACCTGCTTCCAGTCCAGTCTCCAAAGCCATTGTTAAAGATAGAAATCATTGTGGAAATGAGATCCATCTTCTTCATCATCACTAGCAATAATCAACAGGCAGATCGGCCCAGAGCCCAGTAATGTCAGCAACTCCCCAGACTATCAGTCTCACTTTTAGCTCAGTTCTCTCAGAAAGTATCTAGAGAAACAACTCCTGTGGAGAAAAATCCAACTGTCAACCAATTGCCCCATACCAGTAGGCGAGTTAGCCTAGCTTAAGTGAGTGGGGTGCTCTGGAGAAGGGACAAGAAGTAGCATGTGCCAGAAAAGTCAAACCAATACCATAACCACTTTGACCACAACCTCCCTTCAGAGCCTCGTGGAGACAGTCCAGGACCTTAAGGGGAAGTGCCTTGAGAAGAGCATTGCTTCTGGTTGAGTGCCCTTAGATATCATCCCAGGAAGCAAAACCTGCAGAGATGCATCCCGGCAACTGCTCCTGAAGGTGCTGCCGACGCAGCCACTGAAGACCTAGAAAGGAGAGTTCCTTGGCCACAGTCAAATAGTTCAGTCAGAAACTGATTTGACTATATCAGCGGAAATGACACTTAAGAAGAACAAATACCATCTGCTCTACTGATGTACCCTAAGGACTAGGGGACTTTTCCATCTGCCTTGCTGCTGAAACCTTCCATCTGTGTTGTCTCCCTCATGAGAGTGTGAGCTCCCTGAGCTGAGGGACCATCTTGCTTTTCTATTTATATTTGTAGCACTTAGCAAAGGGCTTTGCGTGTAGTGAGTACTTAATAAATTCTTCATTCTTTCATTCATTTATTCAGAGATAGCTCTATGGAGAGAGAGAAAGATTCCACCTAGAAACCTGTATATAGAGGAACTGGCACCTTGATCCTGTCCTTAGCCTCAGCTTACTACACTAGAGAGTGTGGGGAATTTCTTGTGGGATGAGATCTGAGTCCTCCCGGGTCAGTGGAGATATCCTTCTCCCAATGGGAAAACTCATTTGCTTTATGCATTTTCTGACATATTCTTATCTGTATACCCACTCTGATTTCTGTTTGCAGTTGGCATGGGTAAATGGGTCTATTTTCCATTCACTACATATGGTCTTTGGGGAGCTGACATTTGATGGGAAGGTAGTTAAAACTTAGATACATACCTCCTTTAAAGGATAGTAATTAGGAGTACAGCTTAAACCTGCAAATGATTTCTCCAAGACTAACAATATTTAGGAAAACAGATAGATGTAGTTCTAACCCAGTATCATTTCTCTGAGGACAGAGTAGCTTCCTATTTTAACTAATTTTTTGTTTGCTAATTTGGTGCTAAACTTACTTGTGTTGAGTGCCCTCAGCTCCCTCTAAATTTTGGTGCCCTGAAGTAAAGCCCTGATTGTCCCCTACTAGTTACAACTCTACCATAAATCACTTTTGGATAACATGCACTTTACAGATTCAGCTGTCAGTCTAATTTCATTTGGCTTTTGGAGTAACAACTTCTGATATTCCAGAGTGGCCAGCCTCTGGCACTAATTTTCTGTTTCAACTCTTAGTGTCAATCAAAGTCTCCCTTAGAGAAGGTGGTTGAAGGAGATTTTAGATATATCTATCTATGCCTCCTCATGAGTCACATTTAGACATCCATGTAAACACACACACACACGCACACACATAGGTGAAATCCCTAGTATTTTTTTTTCCTGGAGCAATACTGTCTTCCTTTACTGACCTGTCAGTTTGCTTTCCTGGGTCACTCTCTTGACATATAGAGATACAGACCAGCGGCACATACATAGAAGATATGAAGACATAACACAGAGAGTAAGAAGCAGATGTTTACCTTGCAAGAAGCTCTTCACCTTATGACCAACCAAATTATTGCTGATAATGACTTTTAAAGCCATGTTGTACACTCACAACTATATGATATGTACAAACATCCCTAATCAGGAGTCAGTTTGCTACAATATTGTGGGAAAATTATTTCTTGGTGTATAGATTTCCTACCAGTATCCATCCTGACCTAGACAGAAATTTTGAGAGTAACACATTCAAGCAGTTGTCAGCTTTGACCCATATGAAGAAATCCAGAACTTCACGCAACTTAAATGCTTTTTTATACGTTGTCAAACCTATTAGGATCTATGAAACAACAACAGAAATCCCAATAGAGACAACTTGTGGCATATCTAGTGCATATGTACAATTCCATCAGGAATAACACCACAGGCTCTACATCATAGTTACCGATGTTTCAATAAGACCTTTGATTTGTACTCTGAGTCTCTCTTAGATGACTAGGATAGGAATGAGGGCATTACCTATGATTTTATTAGTAAAAGGAACTGCTGGGTAAGGAAACTCCCTCCATTGTTTTAATTCTTCAATTTATACTCTTGGTTGTTCAGGGACTGAGAGGTTAAGGTCAGGCAGCCAGGATATGTCAGAGGTGAGACTTGAACTCTGGTCTTCCTGACATTCATGTTGGCTCTCTAGCCACTAAGTCATGCCATCTTGGAATATGGAGAGGGTGCAAATAATAACTAGGACATTGTTCAGCTGAGAGAAATAATGGAAAAGACCTACCAACTAGCCATGACTTTATTTTTAATAGTAGTTTATTTTTCCTTAAATATGATTTTTAACATTCATATTTTTAAATTTTTGAATTCCATATTTTTCCCTCCCCTCTCCTCTCTTCTCTCTAAAATGGTAAGCAAATTGATATAGATTACGTATGTGCCCTTAGCACAGTGCCTAGCAAGAGAGTGAGTGCTATTAAAATATTAGCTGTTATTGCTATATACCTTGATGCACTTGTGTTCATTCTTTTTATTGGCTTGGTGATATTGTTACTACCTTTGTTTTGTCCTTTATCCTTTTTTTGAATGTGTTATGATATGCATGCCCTGTGCACTGCTGTGTTATTGTTGCCATGTGTCCTTTGATCTTGAAGGAGCCCATGACATCAGGAAGGTGATGCCATGATTGGTAAGTGAATTGGACTTAGGTGATAGAGGGATGCATTACTATGTTCCCATTGAATCCTGTACCTAGGGCCCCAAAAGGCTAATTTACTATGTGCTCCTCCCCAGGCTTTAGTTTCTTCATCTGACAAATGAAGGAGCTGGATTGCATCATTCCTAAGATTCCCTTCAGCTCTGGATCTTACAATCCAACCTATAGGACAGGCCAGAGTCATGTGTTATCTCTTGAACACTGGAGGACTTTCAAGAACTTGTCAAAGATATCAAGTCATTACTGCAGGGAGTAAGTGTGAGAATTTTGCTCTAACTCCTAATCTCCTTCAATCCTTGCTCCCACTAAGAAGCCTTTCCCTTCCTCAATCTGTTTTTTTCCCAGCTGGGAAGAGACAGTAGAGTCCAAAGGCAAGCCAAAAAACTCATTTCAGAAGAACTCTTAGGGGCTCAAAGTCGCAGTGTCTTCTCTGTCTTTTGGCATAAATCTATTCAATAATGATATTTGGATTGATACCACTTTCAATTTATTTCCAAAAACTGGGATAAAAGGAGGTATGTGACTCCCAAGAGGATGAGTTCATATATTCCTGGCTGGAATTAAGTCCTTGAGTCACACAAAGGATACATCTCTGCCTATTCTAATAAATTGTCACTCCATCTACGGAGTTGGCAAGCCAAAACTAGAAGTACTACTCATAGGAATTTTAGAAGGAACATAAGATGTATTCTTAGGAAGACAAGTGATTGCTGGCAGGACACAAGAAAATAATAGGGTCATATATAATAGCAAAAATCAAAGTGTCCAGACATGGGAAAATGACACCGAAAATAAAAGAATTTCTCAGTGCACATAAATCTCAAGGTTAAATTATAAAGAATATAAATGTATATTTTCTGTAAAATGAAAAGCAATTAGAAAAAAAGGTCAGTATTATTCAGGATGAAGAAAAAAGTCCAGAGAAAGTCAAATTGTTGGGATGAAGAAGATGCAAGTCATATTGAGAGTAGGCTGAAGGAACTGGGAAAGGGATGGTTTGCAGTGGGAGGAAATGATTTGGCATATTATAAATTCGTATCATCCAACTTCAACCAGACTCTCACCTGGTTGAAGCAAGGCAATCATTTTATTCCTTTCTAACTGATGTCCGGTGTCAATCCCCACAGAAACTATTTCAGATCTTTTGTTTTTCTCTCTCCTTACTTTTTAAGTGGAGGACCTCAATTCTTTCTTTCCTGAGAAATTTGAGGCATTTGCCATGAGCTCCTTTTTTCTCTTGTTCTCCTCATATAAAAAATTCTTTGATACTCCCCATTCTCTTCTCTCTTCCCCCAGTATCTGATAATGAAATGAATGGTTTTTCTCTTCATCAAGATCTATAGTAAATGTCATTCTCTTCCATCCCTTTCCATCTACTCAAGAACATTGGAGTCAATCCCTCTAATTCTCAATTTTTAATCTATGAGTTCCTTCCATACTGCTTTCAAAGCTACCCAAGTCTCCCCTATTCTTACCAAACCTTTTCTAGGCTACACCATGCCCTTAAGCTATCATTCTCTACTCCTACTCTCTCTTAGCTGTCTACACTCACTGCCTCTATTTCCTCTCCTTTCACTCACACCCCAACCATTTGCAATCTGGCTTCCAACATTCACCTTAAAGTGCTCTCTCCAAATTTACCAATGATCTCTTTACTGCCAGATATGTGCTTCTTTCAGTGTTCACCCTATTGATCTTCTCTTGTAGTTGCAATGTCAACCACCCTCTCTGGGATTTTGTGACTCTCAGTGCTCTTCCTGCCTGTTTGACTACTCCTTGCTTCCATCTGCTGACTCATCATCCACATCATGTCCACTAATTATCAGTTTTCCCCAAAATTCTGTCTTAGGTCCTCTTCTCTTCTGTGCATACGCATTATCTCTTGGTAACTTCATCAGCTCCTCTGGATTTAACTATCATCTCCATGGAGATGACTCATAGACATCGACGTACATCCTCATCTCTCCTATTACGTATTAGACTTTTATTTATTAGCCTATTAGACTTTCTCAAACTGAATGTCCCAGAGATATCTCAAACTTAGGTCCAAATCAGAACTTACTCTTTTTCCTCCCTAAAATCACCTGTCTTCCAAACTACTTTATTTCTGTCAAAGGCAACACCATTCTTACAGTCTCTAGATTTCTAACCTTGGAACCATCTTCAGTTCTTAATACTCCCTTATCTCAAAACCAGTCATTTATTGGAGCTTACCATTTCTATGTTGATAATATCTCTTACATTTATCCCTTCCCTCTACTCACACAACCCATCAGTTCAAGCCTACATCATTGCTTGCAATAGCCCACTAATCAGTCTCCTTGTCTCAAGTCTTTCCTTAGTCCAATCTATCTTCTATAAAGCTATCAAAGTGACTTCCCTTAAATGTAGACCTTACCGTATCCTGCCCTTACTCAAATTCTAGGAGCGCTTTATTGTCGCTAGAATAGCATATGTACTCCTCTGTTTAGATTTTAAAATCATTTACAACTTATCTCCAGCCTATCTTTCCAGCCTCATTGGACATTTCTCCCCCTCTCACACACTGCCATCAACAAAACCAATCTTCTTGCTTCTCACATATGGCCGTCCATCTCCCAGGCCCACGACTTTGTATTGAGTGTCCTTCATGGAATACACCTGACTTCTATCTCACTGAATTCCTCTCTTCTTTCAAGCACCACCTTTTACATGAAGTAATTCCTGATTCCCCAACTATGGGTGCTTTGTCTCCTTAACTACATTATAATTAATTACTTTAAATTTATTTGTGTTTATTCTGTAAATACTTATAAATACTTGTCAATATCCCATTAGAATATTGAGAATAGGAATTGTTTCATTCTTTATACTTTTATCCCTAGTGCCTGGAATAGAGTAGACACCAAATAAGGGCTCTCTGGATTGAGTTTTCTCCCATATTTCTCTCAATGATTTTTAATTTTATGGTAATGTATTTTATTAGTTAACCTTTCCTTGTTAATTGTGCTTACTTGTTTTCCTTGTATTTCTTTTCTATTGTGTGAATTGTTGGCAAGTCAAATATTCTACTCTCATCAATTTTTTGGGAGGTGAAGGGTGGTCAAGAATGCCTCAAATGTCTCTCTTTTGTTGAATATCCTTCTTTTAAAATTTGAGATTAGGATCACATGTTCTAGGTGTGTCATTTGGGGATGCAACTGAGCTCCGAGCATGATCAGCTTTTACTTTTTTTGTTCGGTATGGCATGTTGGACAGAATCTCCACATTCTTGGAGAGGG
The DNA here is from genome assembly GCA_023548195.1 of Bettongia penicillata ogilbyi. Classification (NCBI taxonomy): domain Eukaryota; kingdom Metazoa; phylum Chordata; class Mammalia; order Diprotodontia; family Potoroidae; genus Bettongia; species Bettongia penicillata. Next base: position 2,204,838 of record JAJHZJ010000287.1, on the reverse strand, counting down.
GTCCCTAACTGAAGGTCAGGCTCCAGTTAGAAAGCAGTATATTTTCTTCACCTCCTTTTGCTTGCAGAATAATCTTGTATTATTTGAATTTTTTTCTTCATATTTTATGCTCTTCTTCTAGGCACTTGCAGAATGTATTGTCATTGAAATTGTTAAATTTAGCCATTTTTTTTGAGGGGGAGTCTGAAAGTACAGGGTTTATTCTACTGTAGATGATCTGTGGATTCTACATTTAGGAACTCCAGGCAGTTTTCTTGTATCATTATTTGCATTATGGTATTCAGAGTTGTTTGTTTGGGCTTTTTTGTCATGTTTTTCTACATAACCTATGATTCTTAAATTCTGTCTTCAAGGCCAATCACTTTGACTGTGTAAAATATTTTCACCTTCTGCCATATCTTTAATTTCCTTTACACTTTTTTTGGGGAGATCTTGTACTATGGTTTCAATTTTTTTCTAATCTGCTCATTAAAATTTTAAATTCTACATTGAGAGTTCTAAGGTCTATATTCATTCCTAATTTCTTTTTTTTACTAATTTCATTTCTCTTTTTAACTATTCTTTACTTTCTTCAAGCTGTCCCATGATGTTGTGGGAGTCCACTGGATTCTACATTTCATCAAACTTTGGTTCACTTTCATTTATCTTGTAATATTTGTAAAGAGTGCTTGTATTCTCTTTAAAGATATATAACTCATCCTTTATACTGTTTTTAGGTTCCTCTAGGTTGATCTATTTACTTGCTTAATGGGCTTTATTGAAGGTTTATCTCTTGAAATATTTGGTGCTTATTGGTTTAAAAATATATATTCTCTCATTACTCATTTTCTAACTTTTTTCCTCTTTGTTGGGGATATATCCTTAACCTGGATCAAAAAGCTCCTTCAGCCTTTGCATTTTGAGAATTATGGGATTCATCAGCCTGGATCCTTGCCCTGATTACCCTTTGTGGGGGTGTGGGAGGACAGAATTGGCCTCTAAAAGGTTTCAGTTCCATTTACTACACATTGATCTCTTCACTAATTTCTCCCCTGGCTCTCCTTTCTTTCTCAGAGATGAGCAGGATCAGCTTTTACTTTTTTTGTTCAGTATGGGATGTTGGACAGAATCTCCACATTCTTGGAGAGGGGTCCCTAACTGAAGGTCAGGCTCTGGTTTTAGAAAGCAATATATTTTCTTCACCTCCTTTCTCTTCATGTGGCTATGCAGTGCCAGTGTCTGTTGTGAGGTTTGGGGAGAGAAGAAGATAGAATGTGCTAGCAGAGACTCTACAACTGGTAGGAAGGGTGTCTGTCAATGGGCCTTACTCAGGTGCAAGCCTACAAGTTCATGTCCCTGTCACAGTAGCATAAAAGTGGTAGGGGAGGGATGCCAAGTTAGTACTTTAAGGATTAGAAATCTACAGTGTTCATTCATAATAATTTTGCCTTGTTGGTGTTGTCTTTTCTATATCTTGTAGATTCAACTACTATTGCTCTATATCTGCCATGTAATTCTCTCTTCTGAGTATTAAAGAGTTAAAGGGATCTGGGGAAAAATGACTAATCTTTTATCTTTCTCACCATGGTGCATCTCTGTTCTTTTTCCATCTTCCTAAATAGTCTATATAACTCCTTTGTTTTTAAATACTTTTTACCCTGACCTTAATAAACATCCCTTTCCATCTCCATACCCCCCAAAACACTGAGTATTTTCAGATGAATATAGAATGAAAGAAAGAGAGGATTGTCCAAGAAACTATGAAATCTTATTTCATGCCACTTGATTTTTTAAAGTATATAATAAATTCAACAAGTTACTTGGAGAATTTTTCTGTTTGTGCTTCCTTCTGAACTACCTTCAGCATTCCTCTGTGCACTTTTAAAAATATTTCAATGGCCTTCCTCTTTTTTTAGTCATTAAGATAGCTACACTCTCTCCAATCCCAGCCTCTTAATGAAAAAGAGAAGAGAAAACAACCCTTTTAACAAATGAAAATAGTAAAGCAAAGCAAATCATCCTATTGGGCGTGCCAGAATGGGATTTTACATCTTATATCCATCATCTCTTTTTGTTATGAGGTGAGTAACTCACTTCATATACTTTATCACAGATCCTCTGGAGATGTGGCTGGTCCTTGCTTTGATCATAATCTTTCAGAGTTATTTTTCTATATGATACTGTGGTCATTGTATGAATTGTTCTGGTTTGGCTCGCTTCGTTATGCAAAATTAGTTCTTATTTCCCAGGATTTTCTGAAATTTTCTGTTTTCCCTTTTGCTATTTTTTAGAGTACAATATTTCATTACTTTCACATAGTACAATTAGATCAGCTCAGTGACAGATACTAGTTTATAGTTTTTATTTTTTTCTATTTTATTTTAATCACACATTTGGAATCAGGAAATTTGTTTTGCTCACAACTATCAGCTTCTCAGTATTATCCTCCCTCTCATGCACCCCTCTCCCTACCCTCACCTATTTCCCTATTGGGTATGAAGTATTTCTACAACAAACTCTTTTGTGTGTTGTATGTCTTTTCAGCTACTTTTTTTTTTTTTTACTGAACTAGATAAGAGTGGTGCCCATTCCAACCAGTCCTTCCAAACTCTTTGTGTGATGTGTGTTTTCACATATTCCTTTGTTTGGTTCAGTTTCCAGTTGATATCCACTCCCAGCACTGCTTCCTCTATGTTTGCATATTATCTCACATGCTCAATATAGAAAATAGTGTGTTTCACTTCTTTCTGTTTACTCAAATATATTCCTTTTATCCTCCCCTCTACTTCCCTTCCTCAAACCCTCAGAACAGGACCAGTCTACCTCCTGGCTCTCTATTTTTCTAATTTAATTCCCTCAATATCCATTTAGTGTTAGTAGAAGACTTTAAGGTTCTGAAGGTATACTTGTTTCTTTTTTCCCTATTAGAATGTTAGCCCTTTATCAACCTACAGCCCCTTCCATTTACTCAAATAAGTTTTTCTAGGTTTCTCTTGAATTTTATATTTGTACTTCAAAATTCCTATTCAGCTCTGCACTCATCAGACATGTTTGAAACTCCTTTGAGATTTTATTTTCACCCTTATGATTATATTTAGCTGTGTCAGATAAGTTATTTTTGGTTGTAAACCTATATCTTTTGCCTTTTGGAATATTATATTCCACTTTCTCCTCTCTTTTAGAGTAGAAAATGCCAGTTCCTGTATGATCCTGACTATTGTTCCATAATACCTGATCTCTGTTTCTGAACACTTACAGCATTTTTTATTTGATGTGGGAGTTTGAGTTTTTTTCTATCATATTCCTAGGACTTTTTCTTTTCTTCTACATTGGGGTATAATTGTGGATTTTTTCTATTTTTACTTTGCTCTCTGGTTCTAACAGATCTGCATAGTTTTCATTTATGATTTTTTGAAATATAGCATGTAGGTGTTTTTTAAAATCATGGTTTATAAGGGTTTACCAATGGAATACAAACTACCAGTAGAATACTTGCTCACATTCAAAGAGAGAAAGGAAATAATGAGTTTATGTCTCACTGCCACCCATGAGTTCTAGTCTTGGCTTTGAATGAGAATGAAGCGACACCTGAGGTCAGGGAAATAGCTGTACCCAGACTCTAGGCCAATTCAGGTTGGCCTAAGGCAAATTAGTACTCTGTGGTTTTAAGCTGAAGAAAAAGGAGCTGAAACTTTTTTTAAATGTGTGATTTGTGGATAGGTAGACACCAAGTACCTTTGAATACTCATTGCCAGTTTCTGAGGTTTAAATGGTCACACAGAAAATTTAATAGTCAGTTCTTATGAGTTGGTACAAGCTGGCTCCAGCATCTTACTGACACTAGCCACGAGCATTTCCAAAAAGGCTAACCACACAGGTTACTAGAAGTTCTTTGGTGTCAAGGTCCACTTAGTGGTTTTATCAGTCTTTTTAACTGTTTCTGTCTACATGTTCTCCTCTTCCCTCTGCTCTAACCAACCTGCATCAGGTCACCAATGACAGAGCTAAAACTAAGGCAGGGTGATTTGAACTTTGTCCCAGGGCATCAAAATATAGAGTATACTGACAGTACTACTCTCTTTGGTAGGTAGAAACAACTGAGCTTAACACCTAGTTAGTAAGAATAATTAGTTAAACTAGAATGTTATCAATAAGAGAAGGAAAAGAAATTGAAGAAATTAAAATAGGCAAAGAAGAAACAAAGCTATCACTCTTTGCAGATGATATGATAGTATACTTAAAGAATCAAGTAAAAAATTATTTAAAATAATAAACAAATTTAACATAGTTGAAGGATATAAAATAAACCCACATAAATCATTGATATTTCTATATATTACTAACAAAACCCAACAGTAAGAGATAGAAAGAGAAATTCCAACTCTAAGATGTTATAAAATATTTTGGAGTCTACCTGCCAAAACAAACACAGGAACTATATGATCACAGTTATAAAACACTTTTCACACAAATAAAGTTAGATCTAAATCATTGGAAAAATATCAATTGCTTGTGGGTAGGCCAAGATAATATAATAAAAATGGCAATTCTACCTAAGCTAATTTACTTATTCAGTACTATACCAAACTACCAAAAATTATTTTATAGAACTAGAAAATAATAACAAAATTCATCTGGAAAAACAAAAGGTCCAGAATATCAAGAGAATTAATGAAAAGAAATGCAAGGGAAGGTCTTAAATAGTATTATAAAGTATCAATCATCAAAACGACTTGTTGCTGGCTATGAAAGAGCAGTGGATCAGGGGAAAGGTTAGGTACGCAAGACACAACAGTCAATAATTATAGTAATCTACCATTTGATAAATCCAGATTCCAGTTTCTGGGATAAAAAGTCACTATTTAATAAAAACTACTGGGAACACTGGAAAATAGTATGGCAGAAACTAGGCATAAACCGATATCTTAAACCCTATACCAAGAGAAAATCAAAATAGGTACAAGATTTAGATATGAAAGCTGGTACTATAAGCAAACTAGGAGGGCAAGCAATAGTTTACCTCTCAGTTCTATGGAGAAGGAAGGATTTATGACCAAACAAGAGAGAGAGAACATTATGAAATGCAATATGGATGATAATGATTACATTAAATTGAAAAATTTTTACACAAGCAAAGCCAACGTAACCAAGATTAGAAGGAAAGCAGAAAGTTGGGAAATAATTTTTATAGCCAGTGTTTCTAATAAAGACCTCATTTATAAACTATATAGAGAACTGAGTCGAATTTATAAGAATTCAAGCCATTCCCCAACTGATAAATGGTCAAAATATATGAACAGGCAGTTTTCAGAAGAAGAAATTAAAGTTATCTATAGTTACTTGAAAAAATGCTCTATATCACTATTGATTAGAGAAATGCAAAGTACAACAACTCTGAGGCAACACATCACACCTATCAGATTGGCTAACATAGCCAAACAGGAAAATAAATGTTGAAGATGTGGGAAAATTTGAACAATAATAAATTTTTGGTGGAGAGTTGTGAACTGATCCAGCCATGGAGAGCAATTTGGAACTGTGATCACAAAGCTATCAAACTGTACATACTCTTTGATCCAGCAATACCATTTCTAGGACTGGATCCCAAAGAGATCATTAAAAATGGGAAAGGACTCACATGTACAAAAATATTTATAGCAGTTCTTTTTGTCATGGTCAAGAATTTGAAACTGAGGGGATACCCACCAATTGAGGAATGACTGAACAAGTTGTGATATATGAATGTAATGAAATACTATTGTGCAATAAGAAATGATGAGCAGGAAGACTTCAGAAAAACCTGAAAAGACTTATATGAACTGATCTTAAGTGAAATGAACAGAAACAGGAGAATATTGTACACAGTAACAACAACATTGTGTGATGACTGACTTTGATAGATTTAGCTCTTCTCAGCAATGCAAGGACCTAAAACAACTCCAAAAGACTCATGATGGAAAATTCCATCCCCATCCAAAGAAAGAAATATGGCGTCTGAACGCAGATAGAAGCAGACTATTTGCTCTCTCTTTTTGTGTGTGTGCTGTTGTTTGTTTGGTTTCTTCTTTCTTGTGGGTCCTCTCATTAGTTCTAATTCTTCTTTACATCATGACTAATGGAAAATATATTTCATAGGAATGTATATGTAGAACTTATATCAGATTGGATGCCATCTTGGGGAAGAGGGAGGGGAGGGAGGAGGAGAAAATTTAAAACTCAAAAGCTTATGGAAGTGAATATTTAAAACTAAAAATAAATACATGAATTTTTTAAAAATGTAAAAAAGAATAAAATAGAGTACTATCAAATAGAATACTCCCTGCCTTCACCCCACCCAGAGCCCCCATGACCATATATAAAATAAATTATTCTCTGGCTAGACTATCCCCAACCTTCTGAGAATCTTTCCCTTCTTTGAATCCCTGCAAAGTGCTAGGGGTTTGTAATATATTATTGTGAACATTATGACAAGAAAAACTAACTCTTGTATCCTTGAAAACTGGTCCATAAATCTTCTGTGCCACTGTGCCATATAACTCTTATTTGATATTTACATAGTGCTTTAAGATTTAAAAGAGCTTCCCCAAAACAACCCTATAGTTAGTAGTAACAGTATGATTAACCCTGTTTTACAGATGAGGAAACCGAGACTCAGAGAATTTAACAGCCATTGATTGTTAGAGGTGGCACTTGAATTCAAGATTCTTGTCTTTAGGTCTAGCACTCTCTAAAATACAAGATCTCCCAATATTCATTTCCAGAAAAACTTCTGATAGCCAATGTGGATATATGAAGCAATCAAATATAGCAACAGACCTTGAAAAATAGCAGTTCAGACTCGTAGAAAGTCTTTATCGGTAACTTTTTATCTATAAACTCCTTGTGGATAGGAAGCACGTCTGCTGCTTTCATATCTCATAGAATACTCTTAGGCAAACAGCAGGTACTCCGTAATTGCAGCTGTTGTCTGGATGAGCGCACAAGTAGGCACATGTAAGGCCGCAGGCATAAACACTTATCACTGGCATCTTCCATTATGGAAAATGACAATAAAAGCTATAAGTGGCCTTTAACAGATGGCTGTGCAGGGCCTCCTTCTCTCCTCTGTACAGAAAGCATCTCTGATAAATATTTGTTCCTGTATGGCTCGCTTTGAAGCATCTGGGGATAATTTGAGGAAGAAAAATTTGAGTCACCATCAACTTGTTTGCCTAGCAACTGAAAAAGAGGGGGCAGGGAAAATATGAGGATTGACAGTTATTGTCTATTGAATTTCTAAAGAAACCCCAATCTCGGCAACCTCTAGAGCGCTGAGTTCCTAGTGGATGCTGGGATTGGATTTTTGAACAAAATAGAACCGGGTTTAGACTAATAGCAAGAAAAAAATCAAGTCTTTTGGAGACAAGATAAGTCAGATGGAATTAATGCACATGTGCATTCTTTCCTCCCTTTCTCTCTTTGTAAGGAAGAGTTTCCTCAAATGGAGTCATCTGCTTCTTAAAGGGACCTACAAAATGTCCCTTTGGGTTTCCCCAGGAGGCTGACTGGTTAGTCATGAGTACCTTGAGCAAGGACCTGGGCCCAAAAGAATATTCTGGATTTTTCTTCAGGAAACTCCCTCTTCAGCCATCCCCACCCCTGCTTCCTTACTTCTCCTCTCCTCCCCTTTCTTTGGATTTCCAACCCCTTAGTCTCTTTGAGTCAGGTCTAGAAGGCTTCCTTAGGGTGGGTATGTTCAGTCATATGTATGTGATTTCTGGTAGCTCATACATATTTAATTTCTGGGAAGAGAGCCCTGTTTTTTTTTGGCAACCCTCAGGAACAGAACAGAATAGTCCCTGGAAGAATTGATGGATGCTAAGCAAACCAGGTCAACCCTACAGCATGCAACTGTGTACAACTGTTGTCGGGATGGAGTTATGGTTTGGGATTCCTAACAAGGTTAATTAGGAAGAAACCTCTGTGGGGGGGGTGGTTTGGTATAATGGACCAGGCACTACCTCTGAAGATAGAGGATCTAGGTTTAAATCCCACCTGTTACTTATATGTGTGTGACTTGGGTAAGTCACTTAAACTATTAGGGCCTCAATTACCTCCTCTGTAAATTGAGGGAATTGGACTAAATTACCTTTTAGAGTTGATCCTATGGTTATACTCTCTCTCTTTCTCTCTCTCTCCCTCCTCCCCTCTCTTTCTCTTCCCCTCTCTTTTTCCTCCCCCCTCACTCACACACACACACACACACACACACACACACACACATACACACATACACACTGTGTAATGGGGAAAGGAAAACTGGGGAAAGGAGATGGATTACTTAGATTGGATATAGTATATACTGGTGAAATGTAAGGGAGGATTTAGAAGAATTGAGTCTTATTGGATTCTGATGGAGGGAAAATCTCTTCAATTCCTAAAAAGAATATGTGCATGTATATTTGCGTGTATATACACATGCACATATACATGTACATATACTGTTGTTTTAGTCAGTTAGTCATGCCCGACTTTTCATGATCCTATTTGGTGTTTTCATGGCAAAGATATTGGAGTGGTTTGCCATTTAATTCTCCAGCTCACTTATAAATGAAGAACTTAGGCAATGTGATGTGGCAGCCATGAGATGAATTTGATCTTAGGCTGCATTCATAGAAGTATGGCGTCCAGCATAAGGGAGGTCAGAAGTCCGCTGTACTCAGCCCTGGTTAGGTAATATATGGAATATTGTCTGGGTATCTTATGGAATAACAGACACTGACAAAGTGGAATATGACTACAGGAGAGCAACCAGCTTGGTGAGGAGACCCCAACTCATGATAGCAACTTGCTTAAAAAGCACTTAAGGTTTTCAAAGCCCTTTCCTCAAAACAGCCCAGTAAGCTCAGGTAGTAGGTTACTTTTTCCATTGTACTGATGAGGAAACAGACTTTGAAAGGTGAAATATATCACCTAAAGTTATAGTTATTAAGCATCAGAACCAAAAATTTGGACTCACATCTTCCTGACTTCAGGTCCAGTGCTATTTCCACTGTGCCCCACTGTTTCTAGGGTTATGTTTGTCTTCATTTGCGAAGAGGGCCATAACACCAGAGAAATGATGACATGCCTTGTAGTTGACTTTGATTCGAGTGAGGGAGGGCTGTGCAAGGTCACCAGCCTCACTTTCTCCACCAGAGCCTTCTGGGTCCAGTGATCAGATATTCATCAGGATGACTAGAGATGGCTCAGGATGCCGTGGGAGATCCTGATCTTTTCAGGCTAAGGCCTTTTCAAGTACTGATTTAGAGTGAGGTAATGCCCATTCAGTGATTAGGCCCCTTTAATTAGAAGAACAATCAAGCTGGGTGGGCAAGACCCTCAGGGTTGCTGTTCCAAAGAGAAATAGTTACCATTGATATTTACTCTAAGCTAGGAGTGTCTAAAAAAAAAAAGCATGGGCTTCATAGTAAGACAGGTTTAAGATTTTAGGAAAGCAAAGAAGGAAGAGAGAAAGAGAAAGAAAGAAAGAAAGAAAGGAAGGAAGGAAGGATGGAAGGAAGGAAGGAAGGAAGGAAGGAAGGAAGGAAGGAAGGAAGGAAGGAAGGAAGGAAGGAAGGAAGGAAGGAAGGAAGGAAAGAATCTAGCCAGTAAATCCCAAGTTAACAGAGGGGAATAAGGAAGTTCAGAAAAGGGGTAGGTTTAGAGAAGTAAGTGATGCAAATCATAATTCTTCATACCTACTCAGCCTGTATGTCTGTGAGGGAGATAGTTGACTTACTCAATAACCATTGCCCTAGAACACACAGCTAACCCTCCAAGAAGTGCCTGATTGGAGGGACAAGAAATAGATACTGAGAAGATGGGAAACATTTTTCCAGTTACATTTGCACAGCTACTGCTGTGAGTGTCCAGGTGGTGGCTGGGTTGTAACTGGACTGAGGGGGTCACTATCTCTCTCAGAAAGGGGCATATTAAGAACTTGCATAGAGAATGACTGAGCTGAGGAGTGTTGGGGGATGAGATTAGGTGTTGTGTCACAGACAAACCCCATCACTGACTGTTTCTAGTCCTTAGACCTTGACTGATTGGTCATGCAATTATGGGCTAAGCCATGGTCTCTGTGGAGTCAGATCACTGTTCTTACTTTGAAAACATTTTCTCTAGTGAAGTACTTGAAGGAAGGAAATAGAAATTTTTAGATTGATGGAGAGGATTTGAAATATTTGTTTTCCCATATATGAAGGGTTGTCTTGTGGAAACAAAATCAGACTTGATCTACTTGCCCCTAAGGGACAGAATGAAAACCATTAAGTGGAAGTTATAAGTAGGAAGATTTCATCTAAACATAAGAAAAATCTTTCTAATAATTAGAGCTGTCTGGAAATGGACCAGCCTGCCTTGGAGGGTAGCAAGGTTTTTATCACTAGAGTTCTTCATGAAGACACACTGGAAGTTCAATCTTAGAAATGCTATAAAGGAGATTTATGATTTGATTAGATGTTGTACCTGGATCCCTTTCCTCTCTCCTGGAATGTTCCTTTACCTTAAGCATATTTTCCCAGTTCCTCAGTCACCATCTAGTATCACATTTCTGATCATTTCAGGTCATATTAATTGATTATTAAGCTATCGGTTGAGAAGAATTGAATTGTCATAGTTTATGTGCATACTTGTGGACCAAAAGCTTTCGGTTCTCAAAAGGAATAAAGCCCCAATGGTAGAAAAAATGGCAGGGCATAGAAATGCTGTCCTCAAGAGGATAACCTTCAAACCACGTCTAACAACAAGAAATTCACAAGAAACATTTGGGAAGTGAATCTTGACCTCTGAGGTCCTTCCTTGAGGGTATGTGTGTGTGTGTGCATGCATATACACACATATATACATATATACATATATGATTATCGATTTATACAGCAATACATACAGATGTTCTATAAATCTATAATCCCATGATCATTTGTCCACCTGATACAAACAAGATGGTAAAATGATAAAAAAAAAAAAAGACAGACTACGTAGTGAGGTGATGACTGTTTCAGACATGAAGATTTTCCAGATAAGAGAAGAAAATTCTCTCTCCTAGACAGTTTGCATATTCATCTTCTTGATGATCAATCAGGTTCCCTCCACAGCAGCAAGTTGCATGTGATGGAGCAAATTTCTGACACATTTGACCACAGTAGACCACTAAACCTGATCCTGTGAGCCCTGTTTGAGTTCTGAATTACCCAGTTTGCAAGTCTGCATGTGTCATAGTTGAGGCCTGCCTAACTCAGCCCAGTCTAGTAGTTTAAATTCAAAACTGGAGAAAAATAATTAATTAATATATCATATAAATATATTATATATAATTAATAATACATAATTAATTAATATAATTAATAAAAATAGGTTTATTTAGGTATAGCATGGAAAAGATGCTCCGCAAGAATACAACACTGGTTCAGTTAGATGCAGCCCTGTTCTCCAAATGCTAACGTCTCTAATCAGAAGTGGCTAATGACTCATCAGGGAGCATTGACTCACACAGCAGGGGTTGTCCTCCAGCTCTGTGGAGCACTGACTGCCCATGGGCTGGCCTCTTTTATACACTTAGGTGATACGTGATGATCAAGTGGTCCTTGAGAACAGTGACTATTTTACTCTTCTATTTTTATCTCCAGTGCTTAGCACAGAACTTTGCACATAGTGTTTTAAGTGACTTTTTCATTCTAGGGGCAAAAACAAAACCAAACCAAACCACTAGTTTAACCTTTATATGGTGGAGAATAAATAATTCTGTTACCATAGCATAAATGATGTTCTCATTTATTTCATATTGTGTCTAAACTTGTGTCTATGAAATAGTGAAATGAATAAGTCTTCATGGCACCATGGTGTTGGAGAAAGAGTAATGGAGAAGGTTCTAGTCCTTATTCTGCTACTTATTTTTAGTAATTTTAACTTAGGAATGTTCAGCAAATTTAATCAAGGATTAAACAGATTGAGAGTAAGCATGGTACACTACAAACCTATGAGGTAGGCACTACAATTTTAGAATGGTTTAAGTAATTTGCTGAAGTTTACAGAGATATTAAATGTCAGAACCAGAACCCAAACATGTAAAGACCATTACTTTTTATCATTGTACCATACCACTTCTCCAGATAGTATCCAAGTATTTTCTGCCATATTGGTATTGCTGCAGTCCAATAAATTGTATTTCTTTTTCCTCCCTAAGTCAATTGCCTTTCATTAGTTCCTATCAATATTCTTCCTTGTTTATTTACCAATTATCCAATCTGTAGAAGGAATTCCATCTTCTGACTCCGTTCTCTCTGTGGTGTTATCAACCAATTTTACCAAAGTCTCAACTCTACCGTCCAAATCATTAATGGATCTATTCAGAGAACATTAAGTTTCAGATTGACTTTAGGACCATAAAATAAAAATGTCATACAAATGTATCGATGCAAACTCACTACCACATCTTCCCTAAAACAACACTAGCAAATGTTTGGAAAGCAAATATAGGACTTAATAGTAAAGAGATGTTTCTACGTGTTGTTTTAAAAGTTCTACTTGCTTTAATGCCACCTAGCTTATACTTGAGGTACTCAGGTAATTTCTCTCTCTCATTCTCAAACAAAATATAGATTCTAAAAGGTTAGGTCCTGAGTATTTATAGTGGTGAATAGCAGGTATTTTCTCTCAAATATCACATTCTTAAGAAGATTTGGAGAATTCTTTGTAGCACATTTCTATTTATAAATAAAATTATTTTATGATCAACTACATTAATGGGGACAGTGTTTCTAAAATTCCTCTGCTATTCATTAGCAGGAATAAGTTTTTCAGTAGAATAAGTTTCAAAAGGTCATTTGATTCATTCTCCTGATTTTAACCACCTCTATTAATTGACAGGTCTTCAATCCCAGCTGATTGAGAGATAAGCCTAAATGAATATTCTTTTCTTCTGCTCTACAAATTTGTGTCATAGACCAGACCTGACTCAGATGAATCTGGTAGTACAGGTTAAGAATTAGAATGGAATGAGATATTTGTAGACTACTAGCTAACTGTTACCATAGCATAGAAAGGATATTCAGCAAGGATACAGAACCAGTTTGAGTAGATGTACCTCCTCACTCCTATTCTACCTTGTCTTTAATGATGGAGAAACTAAGGGTAGGATATTGTAGATATTGTAGATAATTTGTCAAAACATAACAGAGCTAGTCTTGACCAGAAATGACTCCTGTCAGAAGGATGTGCTCATTAAGATGGCAATTGGGGTACATGCCAAATCTAAAGGGTACTGACTCTTCATAGACTGACCTCTTTCTGCCCTTAGGAAAACAGAAAGTCAAGTTGGCTTCAGCCTTAGTCCCTGAGATAACCAAATCTTAGGGACAGTTTCCTTGCATTTAACAGGGGAAGTTAGCTTGGCCTATATAGCAGGGATCCTTATGTCTGTTATTCTTACCAGATTTACCTTCTTGTCCTGTTTGTAAGTTAATAGACTTTAGAGAGCAAAGGAACTTTGGAGAACATCTACTCCCTCATTTACATTTAACATTTCCTATGCCAGGTGGGTCAGGTGGTACTTTGAAGGGAATGCCTCTTGTGACACAGAAGTGACTACTGATTGTCTAAGAGATGTCTGAGCTTTTCATACTACATATAGTATATGTGATGGAGGAGAGACTTGGGAGAAACTGCTATAATGGCATTTGAGAGAGATGAGGTAGGGAAATGCAAGATGTAAACTTTGGAATGGTTAACAGCAATCCCAGAACCACAGACACATAGCTTATCCCACTCTCAACATATCCCTTGCTTCCCGAACCTGTAACTGCAGATACTGCTAAGAACATATTTCTCTGGTGAGAGTATTCTTTCTTGGATTGAGCTAAGATTTTATCTCGTTCCAGAGTCGAAGAACCTATTTCCTTTTGCGTGTTCTACTGTCTGCCTCAATCTGCATAACTTCTCCAATTTCTGTTTCACTGCTTGCTTGGATAAATATATTTTATCACTATCTGTGATTACCTGAGTGGGAGGAAGTTAAATATGCCAAGAGCAGGATAACTGTTATCTTCCCCTTTAGAGCAACCAGGGAAAGCAAATGTTATTCTGAACCCCTAAAAGAACATTATGACCCTAGACTTCAAAATCTGATGCATAATAGATAGATACGATTCTAACCCAATATCCCTCCTGGAGATAGGAGAATGGAGAAATGAACACCCAGACACAACTATCCCCTATCTAGCCAAAGCTGAATTCGGTCTCCCTTGGAAACATGGAGTGGAGTGTTCCAGAACTCAATTATCTAAACATATTCTACAACATGGGCCATCCTGGATCCCTGTGGGGTGGTTTAAACCATTACAATGAGGAATACAAATGAGGAAATGAAAGCTTATGTAAAGTTATGTTCCCAGGGTTACATAGCTAATCAAGTAGCAGAAATGGGATTTTAATCCAGGTAAGCTGTCAGGTCCATACCACCCAGCACTATGAACTATTAGAATTTTCTAGTTTAATCTTGAGCATAGAAGTAGAGTGATTGAGTTTTTTTATGGAGACCTTAGATCTTCAAAATGACAATGTCTAAAGCATGATGTTGCAATTTTAAAAAGAATGGCTGCTGGGCTTTCTTTCAGAGGAATTCGTGATTGTATAGCTTGCAGAATACCGTGGCATGATGATTCTGCTAAGGAGAATGGATTTAGCCTGCTGGAAATACTTAATAGTTCTGGAAGGTATCTGGCCAATAATTTTTAATTCTTCCTGTTCACAGTTTGTATGCGATCTTGACTCAATTAAAACATTCAGTTTCCCCCTTGGCCCAAGGACAATAACTCAGACTAACATCTGGATTTAATATTGCTTCTCTCTACAGATACTTTAGAGGCTGTTCATTAGAATGAAGTCTCTTTGAGAGATCTGCCTCTTCTGCTGCTGAGTACAGTGCCTGGCACATAGCAAATGCTGAAATAATGTTTTTCATTCATTGTTTCTTTCATGGTAGAGAGATTGCAGGCAGAATTTTGAATATGGAGGGAGTTTTTTGCCAGTTATTGAAAAAGAGACTACTTTGTGTTATGTTACAAAAGAAATAATTTCAATCAAATCAACTAATAGAAAAAACCCTTAACTGCCAAACCACTGGCCATTTCTGTGTGCGCAGAAGGAAGTCAGTGAGGCTTAGAGGTCAGTTATTTTCAATCTTTCATGACTAGAGAACATAAGGTCATAATTTTAGAGCTAGAAGGGGCTATGGAGTTCATCCAATCCAGGACTTAACCATTTTTGTATCATGGGGTCATTTGACAACGTGGAAAAGTCTTTGAACCTCTTATCAGAATAACCTTTTTTTAAAATGTGGGAAGAAAATGTTAAATTTTAGTTAGAAGCTGGTGAAAATAAGAGCGCATTTTTTCCATCCAAATTCATGGTGAAATCTCCCCATAGACCCAGGACTCCAAGTCATAGATCCATCAAATTCAGCTCTGTCTGGCATCTTAGTTTGGAAAAGTAATTGAATGGCAAACAAAGAGACAGGGTAGCTCCCTCCTCAAGACTGTGAGTATCTTTTCAGATTATGCACTATAAAAAAAGGACTTTGGCAGAATTCTGGAAACTGGTTCTACTTCTTATTCATTTTTCTATTGGAATAGGAGATGACTTCTTTACTCTGACCCTTACACTAGTCAAACACTAGTTGAATTCGGTAAAAACTGTCTCATTGATATGCACTCAGTGCTTTTTTTTCATCACTACCTATCAGGCACACTTTCCCTAAGGAGCAATCAAGACAACTGAATTACCTCAAATCCCTACCCTGCCTTCTAATTGTGTGACCTTAGTTAAGTTCCAAATCTACAATTCCATGAGCATTTCCTTTCAGAAAAAGAAACAAAACAAAACAAAAACACATCGCATCCCCAGGAAGAACACAAATCTTGCTGATAACTTATACTCAGTGGCTTCTGGCACTGCTCTCTGGAACAGAGCTTGCTCCTTGGAAGGAAAGCCATGGCAAATCGGAGCAACACACTAAAAAGCAGACACATTATCTTACTGACAAAGTATAGTGACCCAGGGTAGGGAACCTGTGGCCTCAAGGCCACATGGCCCTCTAGGTCCCCAAGTATGGCACTTTGACTGAATCCATACTTCACAGAACAAATCCCTTTAATAAAAGGATTTGTTCTGTAAAATTTGGACTCAGTTAAAAGGTTTCACCCAAGGACCCCGAGTCAATGCTATGGTTATTTCAGTAGCAATACATGCTTGTGAGAGTTGGATTATAAGAAAAGCTGAGAGTCTCATAATAGACACTTTCAAATTGTGGTGCTAGAGAAGACTTTTGAGAGTCCCTTGGACAGCAAGGAGATCAAATCAGTCAATACTTAAAGAAATTAATTCAGACTATTCACTGGAAGGTCCAATACCAAAGCTGAAGCTTTGGCTTCATAATGAGAAGACAGGATTCACTGGAAAAGATCCTGATGATGGGAAAAGATTAAAAGCAGAAGGAAAGGGAGGATGACAGATGATGAGATGAATAGATAATGTAATGGAAATAATGAACATGAACTTGGACAGACATTGCTAGATGGTGGAGGACAGAAAAGTTGGCGTGCTACGGTCCCTGGGGTCAAAAAGAGTTGGAGGTGATTAACAACAGTTTCTTCTAGGTCCGTATGCTACTGTATATACCGAAGTAATATACAATGTCCACATGTAAAGAGGAGCCCTATGTGTCATACAAGTCATTTTCTTCTCCCCTTCCCAAAGTCCCTTGTAGACCCAGAGAAGCAGGAATCCAAAAGGAGCCCTTACTCTCAAGCTTCCTGTACATTCTGTTTTCCATCTCTTCAATGAACAATGACCATCACCCTACCCCCCTGCTCCATCCATTGAGTTACCTGCCTCCTTGGACAGTCTAAGATGCAATCCCATACCTAGCCTTTCCAGCACACCTTCCTCCAGTCCAGTAGGACTTCTCTCTTGTCTCCATATTCTTTGAGGAAGTTCAAGTTCATCATCACAGACACTAGAGAACTCTGGATAAAGCCATCTGCTTCCACAATCATCAGATAATAGATTAGAAGGGAGCTCAGTGGCCGTCTAATCATGAGAAACCAAGCCAGAGTTATCTGGCAAAGAAGATGGTTCTGGAATCATTTTTTTTCAAGAGCAGCAATTTGTTCTACAATATGGAACTTGTTTTTGTGGAAGAAGAAATTCTGCAAGAAAAAATTTTTAGGCCATTGTTGTCAAGCATCTTTTGCCCTGATCTACCCACATAGGTTTGGTTTAGCTCATATAGAAGTATAGGGAAAGAGGGAAATTTAAATAATTCCAGAAGAAAAATCCCTGGACAGCAGCAGAGATGACTGAGTTGATGAAGCTTATCTTGACTCCAGTCCAGGTCTGTTTTCTTGATTTTAGAGGTCAACTCTCCCTTGTCCCTTTGTGCTTCCTTTGACGCTACCTCTACCTTTCCTCCCCCTACATTAACACTTTCATCTTCTGCATCCTACTTTCTCAAGACCTGAAAAAATGATAGAATCAGACTTCCTATTCCAGGAAATGTCTAGGTCATCTATATCGTCTTTTTCACAGGAATCCCTTCTGCAGAAGGTGGCTATATCTAATGTCTGATGGAATACTTCCAGTGATGGGGAGCTCCCTATTTCAAGGCAGAAAGATAGCCCATTATAACTCTGAGAATACTCTTTCCAACATTGAACTGAAATCTACATCCAGGACATAGTGAAAGAAGCACTTGTCTTGTAATCAGAAGACTTGGGCAAGTTATTTGATTGTTCTCTGCCTCAGTTTCCTCATTCACAAGATAGTTATAATGATACTTGAAGAACTTACTTAGTCATGAAGACCATATGAGATAAAATACATCTGAGATAGTATGATAGAACAGAAAGTGGACTGGATTTGTAGTCAGAACACCTAGGTTTGAATTTTAACTACAGACTGAAGTCAGGAAGACCTGAGTTCAAACTTGACCTCAAATGGTTATTATGTATGTGACCCTGGGCAAGTAATTTAACTCTCCATTCCTTAATTTTCTTAACTGTAAAATGGGATAATAATAGCACTGATCTCCTGGGGTTGCTGTGAGAATTAAATAAAATATTTATTTTTTTAAAGTGCTCAACATCATGCCTGGCACATAATAGGTGCTATATAAATGCTTATTCCCAGTCCCCTTGTGTGACCATGGGCAAGTAACAATTTCTCTGGTTCTCAGTTCCTCATCTGTAAAATAA
Source organism: Bettongia penicillata ogilbyi (assembly GCA_023548195.1). NCBI lineage: Eukaryota > Metazoa > Chordata > Mammalia > Diprotodontia > Potoroidae > Bettongia > Bettongia penicillata. The sequence goes on along the minus strand of JAJHZJ010000287.1, from coordinate 2,186,590 downwards.
GGAAAAATTTTAAAAATGGTTTTTGAGGTCCCTTCGTGTACTGAACCTAGGGTCTTATGTCAAATACTTTGTGAACCAAAGAGTTATACTAATGGGAATTACTAATATAAATAGTTCTAACTTTTGAAACTAGGCAGAATCAGTTTAATTACACTTTCATATGATAGCCTATCAAATATTTGAAGACTGGTTCAGGATATTTGAAGCTGGAAGATAACTTGGAGATCATTTAGTACAATTCCCTTATTTTTACAGATGAGGAAACTGAGGAACAAAAAGGTTAAATGCCAGCCATGCTGTCTCCTTGATAAATGATATTTAGTTATGCTGTCATTTGGATAAGGGCCTAATGTTATCACCATCTAGTTAAATTTTAATATTTCATTTTAATAGCGAAACTTTCAGGTCCTAACCCAAAGAAATATATTGTAGGGGATTCCTGGTGCCACAGCAGGGTAATTAGGGAAAATATATGACATCCCTTTAAATTACACTGCATAGATCAAAATCTAATTTGCTTATGACTAAAACTAGCCCTTTATTGAACCAAGGTGAAGACTGACTCTAGACACTGATGCCTGCATAATATGCGAACTTAGGATTGTCTTCACATTAGGCAAGAAATCATTCCATTTTTCTTCTTTGTGCAAATATGTAGAAAGGGGACTAAGTTGATTAGGGTTCAGAAACTTGAAATTCTCAGGTCTGTTGTTGAGTCTCTCCATGATCCCGAGCAAAACTCAATTTGTCTGCTTCTTTCTTTGTCAGTGAAATGGGGATATTTCCATTGCCTTATTCTAGAACAAGGGTTTCTATCCTAAGGTCTAAGGACCCTCAATAGGGTATGGATAGATTTTAGGGGCAGAGGGAATAGTCTACAAATTTGGATATGATTATGGCAGTTAGATTGACATGTAGATAGAGCCCTGGGCTTGGAATCAGAATAACTCATCTTCCTGAGTTCAAATTCAGCCTCACGCACTCGCTGTGTGTCCCTGGATAAGTCACTTAACCCTGTTTGTCTCAGTCCCCTCATCTGTAAATAGGAACTGAAAAAGGAAATGGAAAACCATTCTAGTATCTCTGCCAGAAAACCCAAATGGGGTCTTCAAGAGTCAGATATGACTGAACAACTTTGAATTTGGTTGTGAAAAAATTGCATCTTTATTTTAATATAATCAGTCTCCTTTGTAATTCTATGTGTTTTATGATATACATTTAAAAATCTTTTCATGAGAAGGTTCCATAGGCTTTCCAAATTGCCAGAGAAATCCATATCACACACACACATACACACACACACACACACACACGCACACACGGTTAAGAACCTCTGCTCAACAGGGATGAAGGCTGTAGACATTCTGTGTGAATTGTAAACATCCTTAATAAACTACAAATCTTCTCCCCACCCCCACCCATTTGTTCTTTTGTTTTATGGAATCTTTGGGACAAACACATTAAGTTTTCATTGTACTAGAAAAATCTATTTCATGGAGTTATTTTCATGCTATTTCACAAAAGCATTCACATCTCAATAATCCCAACCTGCCCACAGCTATGCTGTAGTCTCTACTAATTGTCATTCACATGCGTGGAAACCAACCCTTTTGTAGATGATGGCCATCTATCTGTGACCACATCCATTAACCCTGTCCAAGGGAAAAAATCTGTTAGACAGTTAAATATCAACAGACTTTTTTAAGAGCTCTATTAGGCAGGCGAATGGAAAGTTACTTACTTTGTGTTAAGAGCAACAAATGAAACACTGGGAACCATTAAACGGTACTGAAAAAACACATTCAGACTTTGAGAATTTAGCTTTAATGAGGTAAAAGGGAAATAAAAGACAGGAAAAAATGTACTTGTTCAAGAGGTTGTTTATGTTATTAATCCTAAATCAAGGTCATTAGTCCTAATGGTTTTCTTTTTTTAATAATATTTTCCCAATTATATGCAAAAATTATTTTTAACATTCTTAAAATTTTGAGTTCCAAATTCTCTTCCTCCCTCTCTTCCTTTCCTTCTCCCTCCCTGAGATGATAAGCAATTTGATATAGGTTATACATGGGCCATCATGGACAACATTTCCATGTTTTTTGAATAATATTTTATTTTTTGCAATTATATGTAAAACAATTTTTAAGATTAATTTTTCTAAAAAAAAATTGTCCAAATTGATTTCAATACTCCTAAATTGGATTTGAGTTCCTGAGGTGAGGCAGTTAGAGACAGTGTCACCCCTGGAGTCTGGTAGACATGAATTCAAACCTTGCTTCAGATATTTATTAGGTGTACGACCCTGAGCAAGTAACTTAATCTTTGTTACTCTTAGTTTCCATTTCTGTAAAATAGGGAAAATAATAGCACCTATGTGACAGAGTTGTTGCAAGAAACAAGCACAATAACACGGAAAATGCTTCACAAATGTTTAAGTGCTAGTTAATTTTAAATTATTTTATTTTCATGAAAAAAGCATTTATTTTCTCTGTCTCACTCACTATTAAAAAAAAAAAAAAACATTCCTAGCTAAGGAAGATATATTTCTACATTGGCTGTGTCCAAAAAACAATCTCTATTTCTCATTTCATATCTGGTCTCTGGTACTTCGTTAGGAGATGGGTAGCATGTTTCATCATTCATTTTCTAGTACTGATTGATTAGTAATTGAAATTATGAGTTCTTAAGTTATTCAAAAGTACTGGTCTTTAAGCTATTCTCCTAGTTCTGCTTGCTTCTCTCTTTATCAGTTCATATAAGTCTTTCTATTTTTCTCTTAATGTGCCTCTTTTGTAGTTTCTTATAATATCCCATTGTATTCATATGCCACAATTTTTTCAGACACTTCCCAGTTAGCGAGCACACACCCCTTCTTAGCTTCCAAGGCTTCACCTCTATAAGAGAAATGCTATGAATATTTTAGTACACATGGGTTCTTTCCTCTTTCTCTGATCTCTTTGGGGCATAGCTAATTCTTGGACATAGCTTCCAAACTGCTTTCCAAAATGACTCCACCAAGAGTGAAATTAACGTGTCTGTTTTTCTGTGACCCTTTCAACATTTGTAATCCTCCCCCTTTATTCCGGTCAACTTTGACAATCTGATAGATATAAGGATGCTATTATGATTATTCATTAGAATTTCTGGAGACTACTTGGTTCAACCTGAGAAATAGGTTGTTTTCAGGACCTGAGTCTTTCAGGTGATTCAGAAAGATGGTATAATGAAAAGAGAGTGTCATCCTTGAAGGTAAGAAAGACTTGAGTTCAAATCCTACCTCAGATACTTATTAGATATGTGACCTTGGGCAAATCCTTCAAACTCTCTCAATTTTCTCATCTCTGAAATGGGGATACAACAGCACCTAAGTTACAGGGTAATTCTGAGGATCACATCAGATAACATGAAAAGTGTTTTTGCAAACCTCATTAAGATTCTATATAAATGCTGGTTTTGTTGTCATCGTCATCATCATCATAACTATATCATCTTTGGAGTTTGAAACCTGCCATCCGAGTTGGCCTTGAAGATTGCAAGGATCCATCATGACCAGTGGTATTTTTTCCTAGGAGTGGCAGTGGTCTGCTAGCTACCTGAAGTAACCACTGAAATCCTTTCAAAGGACAGATCATTATAGAGGACCATGGAATCACAAATTTAGTGCTGAAAGGAATTTTAGAAGCCATGAAATCTAATCTTTCATTTTATAGATGAAGAAACTGAGGCACAGAATGGAAACTTTATGCAGAGGAAAGGGAATGAGTAAGTTAGCTCTTTCCCTGGCCACGTCTCTCCACAACCATTATTTTTCTAACAGGAAGGCCCTTTACCTCCATTTCACAATGTCAAATGTTCTGGAGACATAGCACAGGCAAAGATTTTGCAAAATTCAGGTTTCATGTCCATTTCACTTTAAGAAATCCTCTACCAGGTAATCACATTAAATTGCTTTGCTTGCCGAATTCCATTTTAACGTTATTCTCTCCCTCCTCCCTCAATACAATCTAAATTATAGACCAGCTGGCTAAGTAGATTAAAATCCTTTTTCTCTACTCTTTATGCAGCTCTGAGGCTTTGTTCTAGCAAGCAAAGCTGGACACAGTGTTCCAATAGTGAAATCTCTTGGAACAAAATTCAATCGGATTCCTAGCCATCCTGCCTCAAAGCACATTTATAAGCTAGCAACTTCCATTTAGTCTCCAGAAATTCTCATTTCCATCAGGCAAGCATAGAGCCCTGGAAGATTAGATTATTTTTAAACAATGTGAATGTCCTTTGCTGATGCTCTAGGGGTACTTTCCATGGGCCAATTGGTAGGGGATTAGAATAAGGATTTCCATTAGCAGTTAAGTTTAGTCTTCAGGTCTTGACACTGTAATAAAGATAGATAAGACTTTGATCACAAGTCTGCATTTCCATAGACTCTGAATGCTTGAGGACCCTTTGAAAATATTTCCTGGGGACCTCAAGGATGTTCTCAGTTCCCTGAACAGTAGTTTTCTAAACATTATAATGCTTTACAATATACTTCAGCCACTTTAGTGAATAGTTTGGAAACCTAAATTCTGCTAGTCACGTACATATTAGAGAGAAAATTATTGAAAGAAAAACTTATTGGCTCCCATTGCCAAGGTCACTAAGACACTAATGGGAAGATGGGCTGTCCAGCATCCACTGGACTCTCTAAAGCTGGCAAGATCCCCACAAAGCTGTATGGGAAGAGACCTAGTCCAAGGTGGTAGAAACCTAGGCCTTTCCTTTCTTCCTTCCTCCATCCCTTACCCCAAGTATTTGGGGTATAATCTCTGGAATAATCTCTCTCTCCTGGCTCACCACTCCCCAATTTCATCTAACTCAATGATTTTATATAGGAACCAGAGGATCTGGCTGAATCCCTCAGAAATATGCAACAAGCTTTCTTTCTGGCTCATTTGACTTTGTCCAATGACTTTCAAAGACATTGTTAAAAGCCTATATTGAGATTGATCAATTGAGTATCACTTTAAGTGGGATAAGTTGATTTGCTTAAGTAAATTTCAGCGTGTTCTCTCTCTCTCTCTCTCTCTCTCTCTCTCTCTCTCTCTCTCTCTCTCTCTCTCTCTCTCTCTCTCTCTCTCTCTCTCTCTCCATTCATTCATCCACCAATCTGTAACTAGTAGTAACTATGTCCCACTTTGGATCTAACTGGCCAGTTCCTGTTGCACAACTCTCTTCCTTCCTTTCTCTGTCCCCATGAAGAATCATACCCTTACAAATGAGTACTCTGCCCAAGGGAATATAAATTTCTTGAAACAGAGCTCTGGAAAACCAGACTTTGCTAAAGCCTTTTGGGATTCAAATGGAGCTACTCAACTATGCCTTAAGACCAAAGCAAATGGGTAGCAAATAATAGGTCCCAGCTCAAGGCTCAGTTGGCATTGCTTAAAAAAGCAAAGGTCTCTCACTGCATCGGGGGCCATCCTCAGTCCTCCTGACCTATGTCTTGCCACTAGACTCAAATGACTCTGGAGGAGATAGTGAGGCTGGTGATTTTGCACAGCCCTGCCTCATTTAAATCCAATTCACTTGCAATTCAAGACATCACCTTCCTGCTTTCAGTGGTCCTTTTCAGAATGAGAATCAAGGAAAAACAACATCTACTAGTCTATCTATATGTGGGCAGATATTATATATAGGACATCCAGTAAAGTTTTTGTTTTCAATCTAGGAAAAGCAGTCAAATTCATTTAGAAAACTGAAAAGTTAAGCCTCTTAAAAAAAAAACAACTAGGACACGGAGTGGCATTTTGGTGCTCTTTCTACCAAGTTAGATAAAAAAAATACAGAAGCAAATGGCCTCCAGAAAAACAGATCCAGGAAAGCAGAAAACATTGCTCCAAGTGGCCAAGACACAGAAAATATTGAAGTTTTATCTTTGAATCAGATCTATCCTCAGGCTTCTCTCCCCTACCATCTTAGAAGGGATATGGTTACCAATGCATCAGAAACTTCCAACAGCCATCAGCCAGCCTCTTCTCTGAGAGTTACCCCTGCTTCCTTCCAACTCAGGAAGTAATTTCAATGTACTGCTGAGAGTAAGAGGAGTTTTATCCACAGATATTCTCTCCTCACATCTATTTTTCTCTTGTTTCTTCTCTAATATCCATTGCCTAGTTAACTAAAGGGAATTCACCATTATCCATCAGGGGCTGTGGGAGTATAGTAACATAGCTACTCTGGATTTTTTTAAATCTTTTCCAGTTAAATTTTAAAAATGGATACCAATTGTTTTTATATCACTTTCATTTCTAAATATATCCCACCCATTTACATTCAAGGCCCTCAGCCCAAGAACCTTGGGGATAATCACATGTCTAAAACCATCAGTCCTACTTCCAGGCCAGCCCTACTCCCCATCACTGAGTGGAGAAAATCTTGTAGAGAGAGGGCCTTAACTTCCTCGTCACTATCAGCAACTGCTAATGCCAATAGGAAGATGGATGCGGGCGTCTTGAGGGTGGTCCCACCTCCTCCTGACTTGTCCACTAAAGCTGCTTCCAACCCAGGCCCCACAGCCATCCTCTGGCTGAGAAGAGACCAGCCATCTTTACCAAGTGCCAACTAATTCTCACATATCAGGCAGGCAAGCCAGCCTAGTTGAAGCAGTAAGACACCCTGAGGGAGAGACAAGAGGCAGTGTCTGAAAGGCAAATCAAAATACCACCATCACCTTTGTCGTCATCTCCGCTCACATCCTGATGGAGGCAGCACACCACCTTAACCCAAGAGCCTTGGGGTACAGTGCCCAGTGCCCTTAGCCACTGTCCTAGGAAGCACCCCCTAGGGAGGTGCAGTTCCTGCAGCAGTTACCACCACAGCTACTGAAGACCCAGAAAAGGAAGTCCTTGTCTCCAGCGTCCTTGGCCCTGTCAAATGGTTCAACGTCAGAAACTAATATGGTTTTGTCAGTGGAAAGGACACTAAAGAAGAGGCATGAACAAGTACTTTGCTGCTGCACCCTAAAGAGCATGGGGCCTTTTCATCTGAGCTACAGCTGAAACAGTCCAAGTGTTGTCTCCCCTGCCCCTTAAAACTGGAGCTCTTTGTAGTAGGAAGTGTCTTACTTTTTCATTTGTATCTCTAGCACGTATTTCATTGTACATGATAAATGCTTCATTCATTCATTCACTCATTCATTCCTTTCTCCAGAGAGCCATCCACTACAGAAAGAGAAAGAGGCAGCAATGGAGAGAGAGAGAGAGAGAGAGACAGAGAGACAGGAAGACAGAAAGACGGACAGAAACAGAGAGGGAAAGAGAGACAGAGACAGGGATAGACACAGGAACAGAGACAGAGAGAGAGATACAAAGAGAGAGAGACATTCAGAGAGGGAAAGAGAAAGAGACAGGGAGAGACAGAGAGGAAGAGACAGAGAGGGAGAGAGACAGACAGACAGAGAAGGAAAGAAAGATAGGGAAAGAGAGAGACAGACAGAAAGACAAACAGAGAGAGCGATAGAAAGGAAGAGACAGAGAGAGAGAAACAGAGATTAGTTCAATGATACTAATCCATTAGCCAAGTTTGGCAGTGTATGTAATGTTCCACACCCATAATCCTCTGCCTCTGCAAAGAAGGGAAGAAGGTATATTCATTGCTCTATTGGGAAGAGGGGTGGAAGAGTTGGGTTGGGAAGGAAGCTTAATTACTGTAATTACATAATGTTCAGTTTTGTTTGTTCTTGTTCTTTCTGGGTTTGATTTAATCCTCTATTATTTTCTTGTAATCCTGAACATGAATGTCATTCCTTGTCTGAGATATAGGAAATAGAGGCAAAAGTCTAGATTTGGAGTCAAAAGAGTTGGGTTTAAGACCAAGCTCCACCATTTACTAACTCTTCAACCTAAGATAAATAGCTTCTCTGAGGCTTAGTTTCTTTACCAATGGAATGGGGATAATAATTTTTGCCAACTATACATTTTACCGTGATTGAGTAAAACAAGACACTCACTCTGCTCAAATCAAGTGATAAGATATTCAATCAACCAGTCTATCAGTTATCCAAAGGTTTTAGATTAAGTAAAAAGAGTCCTTAAAATCACAATGATCTTACCCAAGGAGAGCGTTTTGATAAGATGAGTCAACTTGACTACATACCTCAGAAACTACCTATAAATGATCAATCTAATTTCGATCTGAAGTAATTTGAGTAGAGGCTTGGACTTAGGACCCCTTTCCCCTTAGCCAGGAGGACCTTGAATTCTCCAAAGAGTCCAGTGGAAAATGGTCTCCTCATTTCCCACCAATGTCCTAGCAGCTCCCTCAAATCAACTGATGGCAGTGTCTGCTTTAGGAGTCAAGGATAAAATGGGCATAGATTCTTGACCCCACAAGAACCTAGCAAAGTAACTGCACCATGCCAACATCTGGAACACATCATAAACAGAAGAAAAGGACTTTCAGCATCCAAAAACTGAGTTAGCCCTCTGCCACATACATTCACTAACCCCCAGCCCACTTTTCCTGGACCGTGTCTACTTGTGGATTTGAAAATGAGACCCAGAGGTGTTAAGTAACTTACTTAAGACCGAGTAGGTAGTAAGTGACAGAGACAGAATTTGAACTCAGCTCTTCTGATTCCAGGGATATAGTCCATATCACAATCTGCATGTAAGCAGTGTGATGCTGTTACTGGATCAAATGCCTGGGAGAAAGGTTCAGGAAAGACTAAAAAAAGCCAAAAGTTTGACCAACCTGTAAAGCGATCAAACACTCTTCCCATTCTTACCAGGGCCTTTCTTTTTCTTGGCCTGGGCCCTCAGAAATTTGTAAAGTTATGCTAAATTATGTTTGGATATACCTGGTACTTGAAATGTGAGAAAAAGAATAAGAATAATTCTGCTTCCACTACCTTATGACTCCTTACCCACTTTACCTCATCACTACTTCTGTCTCTTAACCACAGAGAAGAAAAAACAAGGTAGAAGTTTTTCTGGAACTGTTGCTTTCCTCTGTTAACTCATTAATCCATTCTTAAAACCTCTCTGAGAGGTAAGGTACAGCAAATTTTCATTTTACAAAGGAAGAAAGTGAGGTTTAGGGAGGCTTTGTGATTTGCTCAATATCAACTAGTAAGCTGTGAGACAGGAACTCAAACCCAGATGTTCAGGTTAGGGATCGAAAGTCTAGAGCTCTTACCACAGCACCCTGCTACCTCTAAGCAAATTCTGAAGAAATCTATGATAAATAAACTCACCTCAGGCTTTCCTTATGTCTGTTTCTTTTGAGGAACTCTACTTGGACCAGGAATTTTGTTTTCAATTTCTTTCTTCCTAGTTTTCAACATTCATTCCATAAGTTTTAAATTTTCTCCCTTTCCCTCCCCAAGATGGCATGCAATCCTATATAAGCACTGCACATACATTCCTATTAAACACGTTTTCACATTAGTCATGTTGCACAGAAGAATTATAACAAATGGGAGACACCATGAGAAAAAAAATAAAACAAAAAAGAAAATTATCTGCTTCATTCTGCATTCCAACTCCATGGTTCTTTCTCTGGATGTAGATGGCATTTGCCATCATGAGTCCTTTGGAATTGTTTTTAGGTCCTTGCAATAAAAGTCCTACTCTGATGCTCCTAGTTGACATGGAGATGACCCCTGGGTTCACTGGGTTTTTTTATTACTATTATCATAAACCCAATAGCTATCAATAAGAATAATCAAATAAACATATGAAATATATAATAAAATCTTACATAAAATTTACATATTTTTACCATACCATTTAAGAAAGTAGAAACAAATAGACTGACTATCAAAGGAAAAATATATTTATCTGTGTCCTCTGAGTCATCTAAAATTTTACTATCTTTGGCATAAAGATGTTTGTTTTTATATTTTTAATATATAAATATATTTTATGCTTATTTTATTAACATTTATAAACATAATTATTTTATATTTATTGTCTTTATTCTTAAAATATAATTATTTATATATACACACATCTACATATACACACATATATATACATATATGTGTTTGTATATATGTATATATATATATGTGTGTATCATTGCATTTTTACTAATTTCACACTCTACTACTTCATTTAGGTCTTTCCATATGTAAGTAATAAAAGTTCTAAGGCTCCTTCACCCAATCCCCACTCTTGCAGGTTAGTCTTGGGTCTTAGAACAAGGATATAGCTTCCCTTCAGGGTTCTAGGAGTTCGCTTGAGAAGTCTGGATTTGTTCTCTAATACAGAGGCATCAAACATGAGCCACATTTTGACCTGTAACACTTCCAAGTGCTGCCTGAATCAGATTAAAATATGACTGGGAAATATTTAACAAAATAAAGAAAAATGCAATAGGGCTTTCTAAATCAACATATGGCCCTCTGAAATCCTTATGTATGCTTTAGTGGCTCCTGTTTCCATTTTAGTTTGTCACCACTACTCTAATGCCATCATACTGAGCCTCCATGGTTATCAGTTAAGGATCAATTTAATCAGCCAGCCTTAAGTCAGTTTTAGAAAGGGTTATTTAGAAAAATAGTGTTTAGAAAGGGGTATATATTTATAAGATGGCATGGTAAGGAGAGTCGGAACAAAACATCTCCACAAAAGTCTATGTTAAGCTCTCCCACAAATATATACAGAAGCCAAAAGAAAGTGGGTTTCAACTTAGAAAGCACATGGGGTAACTGGCAGCTGTTGGTTTCTGGAAATCCTTTTTTCCCCTCAAGCAAGGTGAATCTTCAGTCAGTTTCTCCTTGACTGCCAGTGAATACGCTGCCACCACCCATTGCTGTTCCAGGGGGACAATGTTAGGATGCTGATTTTCAGACGGAAAATCTAAAATCCTCTGGACCCTCCAAATCTTGCAATTTCTTCTGAGGCCAAAGAGGAATAGGGAGAGGAGACTGGGCCCTGCCGTTCTTTCCCTTTCAGGTGTTTCCTCTTCAAGGAGTTTTACTAGCAAGACACGCATTTATTCCGTTTTCTCAAATGACTTCAATTTGAAACTACTTCGATAATTTGCAAATGACCTTTGGGGCATGATCAAATTTTCTGTCTATCCAAAAACAAATTTTCCTATGCAACCTTATTGCCATCCCAGGTACATTCAGCACTCAATCTAAAACCTATGAATGAGATTGTTTGGGCATCTTATCACTTATTTTAAGAGGGATAGAATGACTTAACTGAGTAAAATCAATCAACCTAAATTGCATTTTTTGTTTGTTTGCAATGGTTGGAGATTAGAAAAGGGTATTTGACTGAGGGGAACTAGTTTCTCTATCACTGGGCCCAGTGGAGTGGACCTCATTTCAGTTTCCCTGTGGGTGGGACTTTTCCTTTCTCTCTACTTCTCTGGGTTCTTTTCAACCTACTTAAGAGAGATATTGAGAGAGGAAGCTGTCTATGCCACTGTTTCTAGTCTGGACCATCTTTACTCACTTAACCAAACTTCCTCCATCCAGAATACTGTTGGCTCATCCTTTATCTGATTGATGTACAGCACTGTGGATCAATAAAAATCTCTTCTGTTCAGTCAGCTAAAGCTTCCATCTGGTTGTGCCAGCAATTAATAAGAGAAATTATTTTTCTCTCTCCTTCTGTATAGCTGGCTGACCACAGCCTCCTTCTCATTTACATTTTATCCCTTAGGGATACACAGAAACAATGGATATCTTTAAGAAACTCAAAGGGGAAAGAACAACTTTTTAAAAAATTTTAAATGGATACATTTATTTTTAGTTTACAACATTCAATTCCACAAACTTTTGAGTTTTAAATTTTCTCCCCTTCCCCCTTTCCAAGATGGTGTGCAATCTGATATAGGTTCTCCATACACATTCATATTAAACATATTTTCACATTAGTCATATTGCAAAGAAGGATAACCAATGCAATGAACCAAAAGAAAGAAGATACAAAAGAAAACAAAAAAGAGAGAGCAAATAGTATGCTTCGATCTGCATTCAGACTCCATAATTCTTTCTCTGGAAGTGGATAGAGGAGACAACTTTTAAGTTAATGATATAGGAACAGCCAGAGTAATATAAGGGAGGAAGTGAGAGTGTTACCAGTTCCATTACTAGCAACAAGGACAAAAGTTGCAACTTCCACATAGTTGAGCTGAACTCTTAATTTTAAAGTGTTGCCTCACTTTGGGGAAAAGGCAAGGAGCAGCAGTAGTAGAGGCATTGGACAGCATCTCGGTTGACCAGCTTTCCATATTCCCCCGTTCTCTCTTGGTTGGTGGTCCTCCCATCCACCCCTTAGCACTCTTGCTCATTCCCCACTTCTTGCAATTTCTCAGCTCTCCTATTCGAAATGAGGAAGAGATTGACTTCTCAGATGGAGTCATGGTCCTTGAATCAGAATACACAGAGGATTTCTGTCCTGTTCTACATGTAATTATCTCAATTCCCTTCTCAATCCTTCAGTAAAGGGCTACTGCTACATCAATATTCTTCATACTTAATATATTTATGGAGCCTAATATTCTATTATATTAATATTCTACTATTTATTCAGCATTTTCTAATTTGGGGGGCATGCATATAGGTAGTTTCCAGATTTCTGTTTATACAAATAAATTATCTCTGAATATTTTTGTTCAAGTAAATTCTTTTATCCTTTTTGTTAAGTTTTTAGAATAAAAATATATATCAATATTCCTTATAGCAAAGGAATCTGTGAATCAAAAGGTATGTGCAGTTTTTGACTCGAGGCATATGACAATATTGGTCTCCAAAATGCTGTATCAGACTAGTCTGACCAATGATATCATTGAATACTTGTGTCCTGAGGGACCTACCAAAATTGAACGTCATCATCTTTTGTAATTTTTCTATCTAGTGGACTTAAGTTTGTCTCAATTTCCATTTCTTGTTTTTAGGAAATTTGACTATCCTTTCTTGTAGTTATACAGTTCGTATTCCCTCCTTCAAAAACTGTGTATTCATATCCTTTGACCATAACTTCATTGGAGAGTGGATAATACTCTTAGGATATGTCTCTTTTCCTTATAGATTCAGGATGCCAGCCATTTATCAAATATATTTAATGCAAATTCCCCACCACTATCAGCCTTCCCCAATATATTTTTTTTTCCCGTTGAGAGATATTGCTTCTAATTGTGTAATGCCTTTTTATCTTTGCATAATCAGACCCATTGATTGTTTCCAATAATGTCTTCCATTTGTCTGATTGCAAAATGGTTTCCCCTCTTGCTAGTTGAGATAAATACGATGATTTGTGGAGGGAAGAAAAAGATGAAAATAAGGAAGAAAAAAAAGAAATTTACATGCTTTCTTTACTATATATTTAAAAATTATAGCAAGTTGTACATAATAGATTTGCAGATTCATGTGTAATCATCTTTTTTATTATACTATGTTATGGAAATGCTTTATTCCATAAATTAAAAATAATATAAATAAAAATTTAAATATACATGTATATATATTTAAATCAATGATCCAGTTTATGGTAGTATGTGGTAGAAAATATAGCTCCAAACCCATTGTTTATCACTCGGATATCTATTTTTTCCAAGTGTTTATTGATTCCATTTCCTAGTGTTTTTAGAGATAGGCTAATCAAGCACTAACCTCTTATCTGCACTAAAGTCTATTTCTGGGTTCTTTGTTGTACTCTATATATCTATTTCTCTATAATTTTCCAGTACTGTGTAGTTTATTTTAAAAAAAAAAATTATTATTGCAGCTGCTGACATGCACTGGTAGAAGAAGTTTACTCCCTGGGACTTCTATACAATAATGAAATCATAGGTTTCATTTAAAAAATATTGCTTGAAATGTGGTAGCACAAATCCTCCTTTACCAGTTTGTTTTCATCATGTATCTGACCACTCTTGCCTATTTCTCCATATGAATTTTGTTATTATTTCATCTAATTTTATGAAATAACCTATTGTTGTTTATTTGCATTCAATTTGCAACTGGGTTGGGAATTAGGGAGATTATGACTATTTTAAATCAAATTAACCTTGAAAAGAGGCTATTGCCCCCTTTTAAAGAAGTACAGAATCCAAGACTGGGAAGGGAACTGAGAAGTCCTCTGGTTCAAATCTTCCCTGAATAAGATTCCCTTCTATAGCACAACAGAAGGCGTGGTGGCTGACTCAGTGGTCAGTCATCCTGCTGGTACCCAAAGACCTCCATTGAGGTGTTACATTACCTCTGCCAGGGATTTAGGGACATCTCTAATTATTAAGAACTATATTTTACTGTAAGGATAATTATTGTTCTTTCATCAGTAGGATATAAACTCTCCTGTGGAAGGATGTTTTTCATTTTTGTCTCTGTATCCTCATTGCCTAGCACATTACTTGGCACATGGTAGGGACTGAAAATATGTTGGTTAAATCGAATTGAATCTACAACCTCCACACATTGCTCCTACTTCCATTTCACCCATAAAACAACCCTTCAAATATTTAATGATAGCTACAATGTTCCTTCTCAGTCTCTTCCTTTTCATATTGAATATCCCCAGTTCTTTCAAATGATCATCACATAACCTGTTCTCTAGTTTCCTTGCCATCCCAACCATCCTCTTTAAGACATGCTCAAATTGTCCTTGTCTTTCCCAATATCTTGTACCTAGAACTGGGTACAATATTTCTGGTGTCTAGTTGGAACAGATTTCAGCAGAATTAGCACTTCCCCTAGTCATGGACACTAAGGTTTGTTTTTTTTTTTAACCCAAGAATATGACTTTATTTCTATTCCTATTCAATTTCATTCACTGTTCTTTCTGACTTCAAGTCATCGATAGACATGTCAGTCATCCAGCCTGCAGGGGTGTATCCAAGTTGTTGATAAAAATATTCAGCACTCCAGGACTCTAGATCATCAACCCAAGTGTGGCAGATACACTAAACACCTTCTAATTTATAACATGGCTCTATTCTCAAAGATGATGCCTTCTTTTTTTTTTCTTTCCTCCATTATGTATAGTGCACTTAAACAATTTCCGAAAACTCCAAGTCCAAACCAGCCATTATGTTGTGCTGTGGCAGGGAATCATCTCTTTTTCTTCTCCTGCCCATGCAACCTCTCATTCTCAGTCCACACACACCAAGGTTATGAATCATTGCTGATTAGTTGCTCGTAAAGATAATTTTCCAGGAGGAAGAAAAGGAGGAAGTTAGCAGCAAGGGGGGGGAAAGAACTTTGATAACAACTCTCAAATGAAGAGGACAACAGTATTTTTCAAAATTGAATATAACCTCCATATGGATAGACAAATTATATACAGACATATTTGAATAATGTTTAATTATATAAATTTATTTATTTTTTTAAAATTCTTCGAGATTAAACAACAGTGAAGAGACAGAACCAAAGATAGATTTGGGTGGCAGCCCACAGAAGAGTTCTCTCCTTGGTGACAACCATGATCCAGAATCCAGACCCAAAGCTCTGGATGCATGAATAGAGTTCACTTTTGTTGGCTTCTCTCTTAAATCTCTTTGGCTCATTCCACTATCCAGCATTTCTCCTTGGCATGTGATAAATTTTTACATTTTGTCCCCCCCAAAACTTTCCTTAAGAACATGAGAATTTAGCTTGTCTTGTTCCTTCTCAAGTTTTCCCCTGGCAATGTCAGAATTTGCCTCACTTCTAAGTCTCTACAATGAAAGGACAAGTGTCCTCATTTCCCATGCAAGTATTCAGGCTAACAAAACATTTAATTTCAAAACAAACTGTATTTAACCCTACAGAAAAATTGCTGAGGTCTTACATTTGAGCCTACAACCAGTTAATTTTCCTTCACTGACAATTTTCCTTGCAACTTTTCTTTGTTTTCTGATGGACCTCTAATTCCCAGAGGATTTGGACAGTAGAAGTCAATTGTTAAACTTGGTTGTTAAACATTTACTATCATATCCCTGTGTTGCTCCATAAATATTGCTTGAGCTCAGCAGGAGTGAAGTAGAAGGCTTGGGAAAGAAGTCCTCACCAGATAATAATTAACAATAGCAATAATGGGCATTTATATAGGGCTTTAATATTTGCAAAATCCGTTACATCTATTATTTAATTTGAGCCTCACAAAGCCCTTATTTGTAATGCTTCCCTGAGCATGGCTCTCCTAGTCAAGGAAATTGCTCAGAGCTGTAAGAGAATCAATGAATCCACCCCACTGATGATTCCTACTTCCCTGGGATAGAAATAGTGTCCCAGAGTTATAATAGCACTCTTTTGGATGAAATCTCTCTGTAAGGGGAAGAAATGAGGTTGATAGCCCTCTTTTTGCCCTATACATCCTCTTGTTGGCCCAATCTCGTCAACCTTTTAATGAAGTACAAAATTTTTCCTTTCCACAGTAGAATTTGCCGCAGTTTAAGAACTCCTCTGCCGAGTCCAGGAATTCATCAAGTAGCATTCCATTGCCTAATTTGGTTATTCTTAGAGTTTTAGAGGATGACCCAGGAAATCCCTGTCCATCACTGTCCCCAAGATCAAATAGTTCTCCAATGAAGTCACTTAAAGTCATTTGGTTCCCTGGATATGCTGACCTCCTTTTAGGCAACCAAATCTGAGTCTCTAAGTAGTATAGTCTGTTCTGTGCCTGCCTCCCTTACCAGCTCTCCAACTTTGCAATTTTTAACCCTTTGCTCTGGATTCGTCTTTGAAGGCTAAGCTCAAGTATATAGCTTTGATGTATGATCAGCCTTTATTAATGATTTTCCTATATCATTATCAATATTGTGCCAAAAGGGTGACAAGTACTCAAGGCAAGGTAGGGTAACCTTGTAAAGATTTCACACACTGCTGTGGAATCATCATCAAAGGCTTCATCAGTGAGGTAATCACAGCAAAGAATGGTGGCTGGGCAGGTAAATTTCCAAATTCTTTGCCCTACTCATTCATCCGAACCTAGATCTACCTAACCCTGTTATCATTTAGTCCATATCTCTCCCTGTTTTCCACAAGCTATCATGAGAAACATTGTCAAGCACTTTGCTACAATATAAGCATATCTAACTTAGCTTAATAAAAAATATCCCACTGATAGTGGGATAATCACAGAAGGAAATAAAATTAGTCTGGTATGACTTCTTGATGAAGTCACTGGTTTTTACCAATCCCTTCTGTTGTGCTCATAATTCATCCTTTTTAACATGAGGGATAAGAGTCAGTAAAGCTTCCCGTCCTGTAGTTTCTAGATTCCACCCTCTTTCCCAGTACTTAGCACAGAGCATTACCTCAACAAATGTTTATGGCTTGAGGGATATTTTTGAAAATTATAAAATTTTCCCTTTCCAGTTCCTGCAATTTATTTTGTTCTCCAAAATTTTCAAAGATTACTGATTATAGCTCAGCAATTACATCTGTCAGTTCTCTCAGTAGCCTAAAATGTAGTGAATCTGGGTGCAGTGACTGAAAATAATTGAGGACAGCTTAACGCTTTCTTAATATCTGCTCATGTTTGGTTTCTACTCTTTGCTATGAATTTTTGTCCTATCCTTCTCAGGTTCTTTGCCTTGGAAGAGAAAAGAAAAATCAAGAATTAAGTCATTCATTCTCATCATTGCCATCATTACCATCAATGATCCCAAACTTTTTTGGTACCTTCTCTTTCCCCAGCATAGCTAAAAACATATTTTTTATTATTCCTGCCTCAGTTCATCATGTGCATTAACACTCCTGTCATTATTTTTGTAAAAATGTACTCTCTGGTAATCATCTTCAGTAATTTCTCCTTACCTCCATCTTCCATACATGTCCTTAAAAAGTTTATGAATGTCTTGTTTTTAGACAATCCATAATTGCTAATACACCTCTCCCTGTCTCAGAAAGCCATCCCTTATAAAAACAAACTTAGAAAAGAGAGAAAAAACTTCATCAAAACCAACCAAGACAACAACCAAGTTTGATTATATGCAGTGACCATACCCATAGCATACTACCTCTGTGAAGATGGGGGTATATTCCCATAAACTCTTCTTTGGGACAAACTTAGTCATAGTAATTTGACAGAATTCAGTTTTGATTATTTTGTTGATGTTATTTCCATTGATAATCAGTGTGTATATTTTTCTAGTTTCTGCTACTTCACTTTGCATCAATTCATGTTTTCCTGCATTTCTCTATATTCACGCCATTCATCATTTTTTATTCCATTACATTCATGTACCACAATTTATTTATCCATTTCCCAATCGGGGGCATCTACTTTGCTCTAGTTCTTTACTATTACAAAAACTACTATTATAATAAGTATTTATTTTGCGGAGATTTTTCTTTTAATCATTGACCTCCTTGGGTTACATTCCTAGTAGAACTTCTGAGTCAAAGGGTCCAAGACATTTTAGTCACTTTCTTAGCACAATTCCAAATTGCTTTCTAGAATGGTTCTACCAATTCACATCTTCATTCTGCCATTTTTCCTCTCCAATATAGAGTATTCCAATTTTTTTTTTGTTATTTTAAAGAATTTGCTGGATGTAAGTTGTTATGATTTGATTTTCTCTTGTTCATAGTTTGGAGTAAACTTTCATATGTTTATTAATAATTTGTAGTTTTTGTGGTTGCTTGGTTGTTTTTCTCCCATATCCTTTTATCATTTAGCCACTTGGCTGCGGGTCTTGGGTATTTTTGTTAGTTCCCAATATATTTTGTATATAAAGTCTTTTCCAGATATACTTCGCATAAAGACATTTTTCCTAATATAATGAGAAAAGAAGTATCTTTTAGTTCTAGTTGTACTGATTTTTTGTCATGAAAATGATCTTCAATTTCATGTAATCAAAGCTATCTCTTTTTATCTTTAAGATTACTTCTAACCATCCTTAGTGAAAAGTTTATACTTTGCCATGGCTGTGAAAGATTCCAAATATAATTCTCTTGTGGTTTTTTTTGAATGGTATAATGGTGTGACCTTTAATATTCAGATTACATATCCATTTTGAGCTTATTATGCATATGGTGTAAGATACTAATCTAAGTCTAAAATATGTTAATCTACTTTCCAGTTTTCCCATTGGCTCTTGTCAAGTAGAGAGTTTTTCCTCAAGTAATTTATATTCTTATTTTATTGAATATTGGGCAATTGAATTAAATTGTTTTCTGATTTTTCCTAATCTGACGTATTTTCCTACTTTTCTATTTTTAATCCTTACCAAATAACTTCAATGATTATTGCTTTAGAGCATAATTTGAAGTCTAAAAGTGCTATTCCTTTTTCATTCTTATCTTTTTCATCATTTCCCTTGAGATTTTAGAATTTTTTGTAATTCCAAATCAATGTGATTGTTATTTTTGGATAGCAATGATAAACACTAAATCTTAAAATTAATTTAGGTACCATTGTTCTTTTTTTAATGTGACATAGTCATACCATAAACACCAAATATTTCTCCAATTGTTTCAAATTCAGGGGTGGGGAACCTACAGCCTTGAGGTCACACATGAGCTTCTAGATCCTTAAATGTGTCCTTTTGACTGAATCCAAATTTAATTATTCTGTAAAATTTAATTATTCTGTAAAATTTGGATTCAATCAAAAGGCTACACTTAAGAATCTTGAAGACCACATGTAGACCTCAAGGTCATAGGTTCCCCACCCCTGGTTTGAATCATTATTTATCTCTTTAAGGAATATTTTGGAATTATTTCTATATTGGCCTTATTTTGTTTTGGGAGACCTGCTTTCAGGTATTTTATGTGTTCTGTGGTTATTCTGGAAAGGACTTCTTTCTACTTTTTCATCTTGGATATTATGATCATTACATAGAAATTATGTTGATTTTGTGGGTTCATTTTGTATCCTTTTCTAAAGGTATTAATTATTTCAATTCATTTCACTGATGATTCCCTGGAATTTTCTAAATAAATCAATGTTTTCTTGTCATTTCTATTGCTAGTATTTCTAGGATAATGTAAAATAACATTGAGGAAAAGAGGCATCCCTACTTTATTCCTGTATTTACTGGGACAGCTTCTAGTGTATACCCATTGTATATAATGCTAGCTTTGATTTGCATCAATACTTCTACCATATTAACAATTGTCTTTTTGCGCTCATGCTGTGTCTTTTGTGTAAATTAGCGCTAAACTCTGTCAAAAACATTTTCCATGTAACTGACATAATCACGTTCTTTGGAATGTTTTTGTTTTTTGTTACAATTACTTCCATTTTTCCTATTATTGAATGTACAGGTGTCTTAAAATTTTGTGTTAGTTGAATTCCCTATGGAGTCACTTAGATCACTTTAGGCATAAAGATAAAAACCTTTATAAAGATAAAAACCACATCAGAATTCTCTTTCCTTGTGTTTCCAAATTGCTATTGATGAGAGCTGCCTATACTTCTTCAGCCAACTTCTCCTTCAAATGTTGTTTTTGAACTTTACGTTTATTTCTTTTACTCAAAAAAAAATTTATTAATGCATTTTAATAGGACAATTAGTTTCCAATAACTCCCCACTCTCACAATAGTATGTGCCCTTAAAAAGAGTTAAGCAAAACCATATGATGTAGTTATTTTGACTGACTGGACATGCAACATTCCAAAGTGTCTGTTTTCCATTATTGATAGCAATTTAAATATCACAGGAATTAATCGCTGTCCAAATATATACTAAAATACCCTTAATCAATCAATCTGGACCAAGATTTTAACCTTTGGTATTTAATTTAGGGTTTTCTCAATTGCTTTGTCTGAGATTAGATTGTTTAGGATATATATTTCCTGTTTGAGAATTATATATTTTTGTAGATATTGTAGATGTATATATATTTGTAGATAGTATGTTTTCTTTAATTTACAGTTTGGTTTACATAAAATTGGATAAAGTAGTCTCTAATGATTCCTCATTTCTTCAATTTGCTGTGAATTCAGTTTGTTTTTCCTTGGAAATTTGATTTGTCTCTCTCTTTTTTGTACAGTTTTACTAATGGCTTCTTGATTTTGTTAGTCTTAATAACAATAACAAAAACCACCCACTGCTTTCACATCAAGGAATAATGGGGGGGAAATCTAGACTGAGTCGTACAACCTGGTTCTAATCCTGCTTCTGATGCATAGAAGTTGTGTGTTCATAGATAAGTCAGTTAATGTTAATGAGGGTTAGTCTTTTCTTAGCTTTCTATTTTATGTATTTCTGCTTTGGTTACAAAAATTGCCTATTAATTGCTTACTTTGAAGATGTTAATTTACTGATTCTCTAGATTGTTTCTTTATTCCAATCTCAATTCATTATCTCTTTCTTTCTCTATCTTGTTATGTTTTCAAAGATATGAATTTCCGGGGGGGAAGCCAAGATGGCGGAGTAGAAAGACTCACGTATGCTAGCTCTGAACCCACAGCCCATATATTTCCTACAAGAAGAACTCCCCACAAATTCTGGATCACTGCAAGGTGCGCAGAAACACAGTGGAAAAGATTTCTGTTCCAGAGAGCCCTGGGGAGCCATCCCCAGGGTCCGTCGCACCCTGGAAAGTGGAGCCCACCCTAGCGCTTCGCTGGCCGTGTGGCCGAGAGGAGCAGATCAGAGCAGGCTTCAGGGATGGAGCCTCCAGCGGCTGGGAAGGTCCCTCTGCCCACAGACGCTACAGGTCAGTGAGAGAGATGTCTAGGCTGGCCAAGAGGGGAGCGGGGTGTCTCCATGACTCGGGGCCCCTTGGGAGGAAGCGGCGGAGGCAGAGGAAGGGGCAATGGCAGAGGCAGCAGCAGCGGCGGTGCCCGGGACTCCCCGAGCAGCAGGCAGGATCTTCATTACTGAAGGTCTCTGCATAAACCACCTGAAGGAGCTGAGACTGGGAGGTGGCCCTGCCCCCACCCACTCCATTACTGAAGGTCTCTGCATAAAGCCCCTGAGGGAACTGAGCCTGGGAGGCAACCCTGCCCCCACCCAAGCACCAGAACTTAAGCTCACACAGAATAGCAGCTGCGCCTGCCTTGGAAAGCCCATTTGAATCTCAGACCCCAAGCACTAGCTAGGTGGATCTAGGCGGGGGTAGACAGGAATCTCAGAAGTCAAATAACTGGCTGGGAAAATGCCCAGAAAAAGGAAGCAAAATAAGACCATAGAGAGCTATTTTGATGGGGTGCTGATGTTCCCACCTTTCAATTCTGATGACGAGGAAATATTCTTACCATCAGGGAAAGACATGGAGGGCAGGGCCTCTGTATCCCAGACACCCCAGGTGGATGTCCGGTGGACTCAGGCCATGGAAGAGCTCAAAAAGGATTTTGAAAATCAAGTTAGACAGGTGGAGGAAAAACTGGGAAGAGAAATGAGAGAGATGCAAGAAAAGCATGAAAAATGGGTCAATACCTTGGTAAAGGAGACTCCCAAAAATGCTGAAGAAAATAAAAACAAAACCTTGAAAAATAGGCTCACTCAATTGGCAAAAGAGGTTCAAAAAGCCAATGAGGAAAAGAATGCTTTCAAAAGCAGAATTAGCCAAATGGAAAAAGAGGTTCAAAAGCTCACTAAAGAAAATAGTTCTCTCAAGATTAGAATGGAACAGATGGAGTCTAATGACTTTCTGAGAAACCAAGAAATCACCAAACAAAACCAAAAGAATGAAAAAAATGGAAGAGAATGTGAAATATCTCATGGGAAAAACAACTGACCTGGAAAATAGATCCAGGAGAGACAATTTAAAAATTATGGGACTACCTGAAAGCCATGATCAAAAAAAGAGCCTAGACATCATCTTCCATGAAATTATCAAGGAAAGCTGCCCTGATATTCTACAACCAGAGGGCAAAATAAGTATTGAAAGAATCCATTGATCACTGCCTGAAAGAGATCCAAAAAGAGAAACTCCTAGGAACATTGTGGCCAAATTCCAGAATTCCCAGGTCAAGGAGAAAATATTTCAAGCAACTAGAAAGAAACAATTCCAGTATTGTGGAAATACAATCAGGATAACTCAAGATCTAGCAGCTTCTACATTAAGGGACCGAAGGGCATGGAATAGGATATTCCAGAAGTCAAAGGAACTAGGACTCAAACCAAGAATCACCTACCCAGCTAAACTGAGTATAATACTTCAGGGGAAAATATGGTCTTTCAATGAAACAGAGGACTTTCAAGCATTCTTGATGAAAAGAGCAGAGCTGAAAAGAAAATGTGACTTTCAAACACAAGAATGAGAAGAAGCATGAAAAAAGTAAACAGCAAGGAGAAGTCATAAGGGACTTACCAAAAGTGAACTGTTTACATTCCTACATGGAAAGACAATATTTGTAACTCTTAAAATTTTTCAGTATCTGGGTAGTTGGTGGGATTACACACACACACATGTACACGTGTGCACGCACACACACAGACACACATGCACGCACACACAGAGACAGAGAGCACAGAGTGAGTTGAATAGGATGGGACCATATCTTAAAAGAAATTAAGGTAAATGATGAGAGAGAAATGTAGTGGGAGGAAAGAGGGTGAAATGGAATGGGGTAAATTATCTCTCATTCAAGAGGCAAGCAGGAGACTTTTTAATGGAGGGAAAAAGAGGAGAGCTGAGAAAAAAAACAAGAAGTTTACCCTCATCACATTCAGTTAAAGGAAGGAATAAAATGCACACTCATTTTGGTATGAACACCTATCTTACAATACAGGAAAGTGGGGGCGAAGGAGATAAGCAAGGGGGGGGGGGATGATGGTAGGGAGGGCAATGGGAGGAGGGAGCAATTTGAAGTCAACACTTGGAGAGGGACAGGATCAAAAGACAGAATAGAAACAATGGGGGGGCAGGATAGGATGGAGGGAAATAACAGTTAGTCTTACACAACACGACTATTATCGAAGTCATTTGCAAAACTACACAGATAGGGCCTATATTGAATTGCCTGCCTTCCCAAAGGGAATGGGTGGGGAGGGAGGGATGGGGAGAATTTGGAACTCATAGTTTTAGGAACAACTGTTGAGTATTGTTGTTGCTACTAGGAAATAAGAAATACAGGTAATGGGGAATAGAAAGTCATCTGGCCCTACAGGACAAAAGAGAAGATGGGGACAAGAGAAGGGAGGGATGATAGAAGAGAGGGTAGATTGGTGATAGGGAAAATGAGAATGCTCGGTGTATTGGGGTGGGGGGAGGGGATAAAAGAGGAGAAAATTTGGAACCCAAAATTTTGTGAAAATGAATGTAAAAAGTTAAAGAGAAAAAAGATATGAATTTCCCTTGGAGAACTACTTGAGGTACCTCCCATATATTTTGGTATGTATGAGTATATATTTGGTATCTCACTGTTATTATTCTCTTTAAAGTAGTTATTTATTGTTTCTGTAACTTATTCTTTGATAAAGTTGCTATTTAGAATAACATTATTCAGATACTTTAGATCCATATCTTTTGTTTACATTTTTAAAAAATTATTGTGATTTTTATTGCCTGAGGGTGTATAATAGCTGTGATTTATATTTCTGCCTTTTTTGCATTTATTTCTGACTTTATGTGCTGGTACATGATCAATTTTTGTAAAGGTGCTATTGATATTGAGAAAAAAATTCAGTATTGCCTTCCGGAAATTGTCATAGACCTTACAAATTTATTTTTTTCCAAATTTCTTCAGAACACTAACAATTTCAGCATCCATTTCTTTTATTAATTTTTAAAATATTTCGATTGTTATCCATAGTTTCTTTTTAAAAAAATATTTCCTCCTTCCTAGAGAATCAGTGTGCTATAATAGAAAGAGCCCTAGATTTGGTGAAATTCTACTTTTGTCCCTTACTGCTGTATGACTTTGGCCAAGTCATCTTACCTCTTTGAGTTTTTGTTTCCTCACCAAAAAAATGAGGAAATTGAACTAAATGACCTTGGAGGCTCCATATCTATAATCTTTATAATCTTTCTTAGCACCTCTTAATTCTAACTTCAGTTCCTCCAATGATTTTTAAACATTTTTCTACAAATACTTCTTTTCATTTAGTCTTGTAATCTTCTTATACATGTTCATTCTTGTTGAATTTCTTAAAATGTGTCATATGATCATTTGAGAATATCTCTTAAAAGTTATTGTGTTTGTTCTCATTTGCATTGCTTCTGGAAATTAAGGGGAATTTTTTATTCCTAATGTAAGCTGGGCTTCTCTGGGCATGTCCTGTTCTAAACATGGAGAGGTCCTTGAGGGATCTTTTGAACATGCCTATTGCATGTCCTTTGCCTGGCTTTCCTTCACCTTTAAAAGAGGACTTAGACTGACCCATTCCCTCCTTTCAGCTGCTTTTTATCCACCGTGCTCTTTCTGCACAAAGAAAGAGAAAGTATGTATCTAGATATACCAATGTATAAGTATAGCTATAAATATCTATAGCTATAGATCAGTATCTATATTTATCTATATCATATATATAATATCCATATTATCTATATCATAGCTATCTATATATTATATATCATATATAACATCTATATACTATATCTGTCATATCTACATGTTATCTATATCATATCTATATGTTATATCTATATATTATATCTATATGATATAGATAGATAAATGCAGAGTACATTTATCTATATCATATATATACTGTCTATATCATAGCTCCACATTATATCTATATCATATATATTATATCAATATGATAAAGATAAGTGTAGATATAGTTCTATGATAGATAAATATAGATATGGATCTATAGCTTTAGCTATTTATAGCTATACTTATACATTGGTATATCTAGACACATATTTCTCTTCTTTCTCTCTCTCTCAGCACATAGTTGGTTGCATTTTTCTCTTCCATCACACTGATTTCCTTGAAATCAGAGGCTGTCTTTGCCTTTCTTTGCGTTCTTCGCACTTAGCACAATGCTGGGCATTGATAAATACTAATTGGTTAACTGATTAACTGAGGACTAGCTAGAGATAGTGCAGGAGGTTAAGGTTGGACGTAGCCACCATTCAAGTCACTTATCCTCTGTGTCGGAGCTCCAAATCACAGTGGATTGATTTCCCCGGGGACATAGTGGCAGGGATTCTAGGGATCCTGTGGAGGGTCATTACAGACAGGGGCCCATTGGGCTGGGCTGGTTCCTTGGGTCTGATACTGGAACAAAAGAGGATGCCTAGAGGATTTCACAATTAGCCAAACAAGATGGAGCTCTGATTCATCTGAGCACAACTCTCCAGTTCAGCGGTCAGTCACATTGTAGATCTGTGGTCAGAAGGCTGAGGGAGGCGTTAGAATTACTGCTGTCCTGACCGGCTTGGGTTTTTTGTTTGTTTTTGCTTATATTTAAATAACCAAGAAGTTATAACTCCTAAGTCAATTCAAAAAAATAAGCCTATATTGATCTTTTAGGGGTTTTATATCACCATAATTTTTCCCATTGTTCTTCCACTCCCAGAGAACTATCCTATATAATAAATAGTATTTTAAAAGCAAACCAAGAGGAAAAATCAGTAGAGTTCATTCATATATTTTGTTAAAAGTCTAAAAATGGGGGCAATGTACAGCACTTGTGGCCCTCCAGCCTCTGCAACGGAGAGAAGAGGAATCATAACTCTTCTTTCAAATCATGATTTTTTTGTTGCAATTTTACAATATTCATTTTTTTATTTGTGGGAGTGGAGAGTTGGTCTTTCCATTTATATTGTGTCGGCATTGTGTCTGTCGCTTTCCTGGCTCAGCTTCCTTCATTCCACACTTTTCTATATTCAATACATTTGTCATTCCCAATATAAAAGTAATATTTAATTATATTCATGTACCATAATTTGTTCAGTCCTTTCTTTTTGAGGAGCATCTGTTTTGTTTTCAGTCAGGTAGATAGCTCGATGGAAAGAGTATTGTGCCTGGAGTCAAGTTCAAATCCTTCCTTAGACACTTACTAGATATGTGACCCTGGGCAAGTCACTTAACCTCTGTTGGCTTTAATCTACTGTAGAAGGATATAGCAAACCACTCCAGTATCTTCACCAAGAAAACTCCACGGACAGTGTATTCCTCAGGGTCACAAAGAGTCAAACACAACTGGACAACTACTTTTTGTTTTCAGTTCTTTGCTCTCACAGTCATGGTAAAGTGACTTGCCCAGTCTCACATAGTTACTAAGTGTCTGAGGTCAAATTTGAACTCAGGTGTTCCTGACTCCAGACCCAGTGTTCTATCTACTGTGCCACCTAGCAGCCCAGACAATAATCATATACTTTAAGGGAGGGGGGAGTGGCATTTCAAGCAGCATTTTAAAGCAGATGTGTATAAATGGCAACTAGTCCCTTAATAATTTACATCATTCATGTCTCTGACCCACTTCAATATCTCTGCTTTTAAATTTGCACGCACTTCGTTGCATAAAACTCATAAACGATTACTTTTTCTGAGTTTATCTTCAGGGACACTCCAGATGACTATTATAAAACATGGAAATGAAGAAACAGGCAGTCTAAAGCAAAAAAAAAGTTTATATGCTGTCAGATAATCCAGGTTTAGGAGGCTCTCTCTTGAGAATGAAAATTGTAGAAAGGAGGGCATGCATCCTGACAACAAACCTCTAGGGGTAGGTAGATAACAGTGATGATGGTTAGGACCAGGCAAGTGGGAGCAGCTCCTGGCACTGCCTCCAAACTGGAAACAGACTTTGTCTACAAGAGAGGAAGAAAAAACCCAAATGCTTCATAATTGTTCTGACTCTCAGCAATCAATAGGGTGTCTAGAGAACCTCTGTCCTGCTACCAGAGCTCTGAAGACCACCAATAGACACCAACAAAGTCAGTTCTCATAGCTTCTAGGTCCCAGCTCTCCAGGTGGCACAGAATTTAAAGGTAGAAGGGCCGAACTTAACCATTCATTGTACAGATCAGGAACCCAAGGCCTAGGCTAGGGAAATGACTTACCCAAGTGACAGAGTTAAGGAAGAAAGAGCTCAGTTTCTCTGATTCCAAATCCAATGATTTTAACACTACCCCACAGCTGACACTTCCTCTCATTACCAAGCATTTTAAAGTACCTCCTACGTGCTTGGTAGTGACAAAAATGAGAACAGTCATTTCCCCCAAGAGACATGAGTGATGTGAATTATGTCCCTTCCATTCTATCTGGGGAGACTATACTTACACCTAAAAATTGAATCTAAAATAAAGACAAGGTGATTTAGGGTTCAGGGGAGAAGAGAGTGGTAACTGGAAGGGGATCAGGGTAGGATTCATGTAGAATGTAACACCTGAGTTGAGTCGTGAAGGAGATTAGGGCTTCTGAGGGACAGCAGAGAGGAGAAAGTGCATTCCAGACCTGGGAGGATCACCACTGCAGAGTTGGGAGATGGTATGAGGAACTGCGAGAAGACCAGTTTGACTGGACCATGGTGTATATGAAGGGGAATAATGCATAATAAAGGCAGCTAGGAGGCTCCATGGTGCATAAAGTGCCAGGCTTGGAATAAGAAAGGCATCTTCCTGAGTTCAAATCCAGCCTCAGATATTTACCAACTCTATGACCCTGGGCAAGTCACTTAATCCTGACTAGTTAGGATTCATTTTTTCATCTGTAAAATAAACTGGAGAAAAAAAATGGCCAGCCACTCCAGTATCTTTGCCAAGAAAATCCAAAATGTAGTCATGAAGAGTCAGATATGACTGAAAAGCAATTGAACAACCACATCTTGTGGGCCGTTGTGAATGTAATGGAAAGGAAGGGAAAGGGAGGAGAGGTGAAACGGTGGGAGATGCGGAGAGGGAAGGAAGATGGCTGCAAGAGTTCCCTAAGGAACCTCAACCCGAAGATCCTTAATGGAACTGTAGGGAAAAAAAAAAGATCCCTTCTAGCTTTAAATTTTATGATACCAAGGGAGAGGAAGAAAGGCTCTATGGAACAAAAAGTAACCTCCAAAATATGGGCGGGGGAGGTAGAGGGAGCAAAAGAGCTGAATTAAAAGTAGTCTTTTACTCTGATCAAAAGTCGTATTTTTTATGTTACCTCAAGAAAGGGAATAGAAAATAGAAAGGGGGCCTGATAAAACTTTGCTCCTAAGCTGGGGGAAAAAAATGAATCTTCTTACTTGATGGGATAAGGAATTGGGATGGGAATGTCTTTTGGATACCCCTTTGGGAGCTAGAAATCGGCTAGCAGTTTAATTGAATTTTTAATACTTTTTTCTTCCCTTTTTCTATGTTATGTCTATTGATGCTTTCCAGACCCTCTCCGTGGGGTTGGGAGCTAGGAGAGAGTATGTTAGTCTTCTCTTTCTCCTTATTTTGCTAAACCCTTGCTAAACCCTTGAGTTTAAAAGGCAGGCTTATGGTCAACCAGATAGTGGAAATACATGAGGTCTTAAAAGATGACTTTAGTATGCTTCTATGGATACTCCAGCAAGCATCTGGAGCCCATCAAGACATCAATTATGTAGAGGTCAGAGACAAGAAGCTATGCTGTGTTGCTAGAATAAAATGGAACAAAGGTAGGCAAATTTTTCTGCCATCTTTTACCAGCCCAGACATTGTTATTTGCATAGAGCAGATGAGAATGATGGGAGAGATTTAAAATAGGTCCATCACCTTGGTTCAGTTCAGCTCATTTTCCATTTATAGAAGTAGAGGCCCAGAGATATTTACCCAGAGTGCTGGGGGTAGGGAGAAATGGGATATGATGTGATCTGTGAATCAGTGGGTTTCTGGTCCTAAATTAGATACAAGTTGAACTGGTGACTTTTGAAAGACTACAGATTAAAAAGAAGAGGTCAAGAAGACTTTTGTGCAGAGTTCAAAGAGCAGATGTAATTTTAGCTTGGGCATCTGTTATTTTCTTTAAACAGCCTGACTGAGGGGAAAAGCTTCATTTTTCAATCACTATGGACTGTGATGACTGGAGAGAATTTGTAGATCTCTCTGCAGGGCAGAGACTTACTAACCAGAGTAGCCCTAGTGGATGGTGGATTGAGTACCCAGTGATCCTGGGGAGAACTGGATACCTGAAGACTGGGTGGCACAAAGAGCTCCTGTCTGCCTGATGGGGAGCGCAGAGACATGATGCCTGTCAGGAAATATTGGAGAGTGATGCCTGCCATGGCAACTATTTCAACAGAAGATATCAACAGTTCTCCAGCATCAGAAGTGAGTGACTGCTTCACGTGTCTGCCTTGGTCCTGTGAGCATGTCCTTATGTGCAAGTTCCCTGGTTATACATATATATGCATAGATTTTATCCCTATGCCCATTCTTCTCATTGAATACATATGCATTTGTGATCAAATAAATTCAAAGTTTATGGGGGAAAGAAGATTGAAGAAGAGAGAGAAGGGAATGTTGTACAATTATTTTTATTTCTGTACTATTTCATAAAATTTGCCTCTGCTTAAGTGTGTCTTCTGGCTGACCAGTCAGTAAACATTCATTAAGTGCCTACTCTGTGCTGGAGTGAAAATTAATAATAGCTAAAAAAACCAATCTGAGCTAAATGAACAAAACAGGCATGATAAACTGCTAAGTGCTAGGGGCATAAATATGAAAAAAGGACAGTGTTTGCCCTCAAGGAACTTATAATCTAATGGGGGAAATAAACCAAAAAAAGGAAAAGAGGCAATGAAGGAATTGCTGGAAAGTAACTGACCCTAGTGCATGGTGGGAAAATCTGGGAAGTTCCAAATGTTACAGAGAAATGAGATGTTCTGGACTAAGCTCCCCTTTTAAATGGAGGCTTTGAAATTCATGGATCCACTTTCCAATAAGAGGGACAGAAGAAGACCATGCCATCAGAGAAATGATGAAATGACTTGCACTTGACTTTGTTTTGAGTGAGGGAGGACTGTGCAGGTCACCAGCGTCACTTCTCCTCCAGAGCCATCTGAATCCAGTGACCAGATATTTATCTGGATGACTGGAGATGACCCAGAATGAGGCAATTGGGGTTAAGTGACTTGCCCAAGGTCACACAGCTAGTGAGTGTCAAGTATCTGAGGTAATATTTGAACTCAGGTCCTCCTGACTCCTGCACTGGTGCTCTATCCACTGAACCACTTAGCTGCCCCAAGAGGGAGGGACAGAGGGTGATGATGAGATGGAGTACTGAGGCTGATGGGATCTTGCTGGTTTTCTCAATAATGAACTTCCAGAGAGAGTCCCAAAGTCACGTAGCCAGGTGAGAAATGATATCAGTAAGAGTAAATCCATTGCCTTCTTATCAGTTATAGTGATATATATTCTAGTATTGTATAGAATTATAGGATCTCAAGTTTTGAGTTTTGCCTTAATATATTTGTTTTACTTTATTAAGTTTTTATCCAAGTCCCTACATATAATGGATTGATGCCAACAAAATAAAAATATAGGATTTGAAAAAAAAAAGGTAAATCTATTGGCGAGCTATGGTGTGGAGAGGATTCTTACTAACAAAGTAGCTAAAATCTTAAGTTTTGCCTTCTGGGAGATGATGAGGGAAGGAGCCCTAGGTGCTACAATGAGTTCACCCCTGTTTCACAAATAACCCATGAGAGGCACTAGAGTTTTGGGACTCCAGCCTCCACCAGCTTCACTCTTGATCTAGTCAGACAGAAAGAACAGGAAGACAGTTTTGGAGGGGTTAATAATCTTACTTTATTCTAGTATACTCTTCTCAAGAGAGGGTTGCTGATAATGGGAGCACCAACCCCTACAGCATTTCCTAATCATCCTTCTCACAGGGTCTGGCAAGAATATAGTAGGAGCTACAACTCCAACAGAATCCCCTAATCCTCAGTGGGGACTCGTTGAGGCAAACTCAGATTTCTCCCAAGCCCTGATGGGAGCCAATCAAGGCACACACAAAATTAAACTGCACTATCCCCCTATGCATTCCCCCACTCACTGACCAATGCCCACTTGCTTTATAGGGCAACAGACAAAGAAGGCATATTGCCAGCAATAGCCTCACAAGCTGACATTATCTCACCATTATATCTCACTGTACAGTTGCAGTGAATGTTTACAAATTTAAGCACAAATGTTTATGTTATTTATCCTTATATAAGGCTACCCAAATGTGGTGAGGATGTTTACAAGTCATGAGCCTGGGAAATAGAGATCGTTATGGTCATGGACCCTTGGAAACTAAACTCTAAGAAAGAATAGAAAAAATCCATCTTACACACCAAAATCCATGTTTATATATATATATATATATATATATATATATATATATATATATATATGTATGTATATATACACACACACACACACACACACACACACGTATATATAAACCCACACGTTCTCTCTCTGATGGATGATGCTAAATAAATGGTAATTAATTCTTACTTTCTGAGTCTTCTTTTTTTTAGACTTAATTCATCCATTAGCCTTTGGTGATGATGATATTACTTTGAATATATTACAAATAAAGATCACTACATTGCAACTGTTCTCACTAGAGATATTTCTTACTAGTGTCTCCCAGACAGAGTTTCAAGATATAATCTAATCTCATTAAAAAAAATCTAATCATGGTAGATTACTTTTGCAGCTGGCCAATCTATTTTCCATTGATTCTATTAAAGACATTTTTTCCAGATCTAATGCTGTACTCTGATTAGAGGCTTGAAATTCCCTATACAATGATTATGGGAATGAAGATGAGTCAGCTCTATAGTCAGCTCTGAATGAACCAGAGACCATCCTATCAATGAGGCAGCATGGTGCAATGGAAAACCTTGGAGATTCATAGACATGAGTTCAAAACGTCTATCTCAATGGCCCAAATCACTTAACCTCTCTGGGTCTCAGTTTCGTCATCTGTGAAATGAGATATTAAACTAGATAACCTTAAAGTTTTCTTCTCGCTCCTAATGGGGTAGGGATGGGCACAGTCAGGCTGGTAAGTGTTGTGAATAGGATGATGGTGTACAGGTGTTGAGGTTAAATACTTATTATGTGCCAGGCACTATACTAAGCACTGGGTAGGCAAATATGAAAAAAGTCTCTGCCCTTAAGGAACTTGGACTGTAATGGGGGAGATAACATGCAAAAACATATATATATATATATATATATATATATCAAGCTATATATGAGAGAAATAGAAAATAATTAACAAAGGGAAAGCACTAGAATTAAGAAGAGTTAGGGAAGGCTTCCTATGGGATTTTATTTGGGACTTAAAAGAAGTCAGGGAGGGGAGTAGTCAGAGCAGAAGAGGAAGAGTGTTTCAAGCATGAAGAACAGCTGGAGAAAAATGCCTGGAGCTTAGAGTGTCTTTCATGGAATAGGCAGGAGGCCAGTGTCACTGGATTGAAAAGTGTGCATCCAGGAGTAAGGTTGTTGTTTGTCCTTCATTCTCAAAGAGAGCTATGACATCGGGTGATGCCATGACTTGCAAGTGAATTGAATGTAAGTGAGGCAGGGCTGTGCAAAGTTATCAGCCTCACTTTCTCCACTGGAGCCATCTGGGTCCAGTGGCCAGATATAGATCAGGATGACTGGAGAAGGCCCAGGATGCAGCGGGAGAACTTAATCTTTTTAAGCTAAAGGTCTTTAATAGGTCTCAGTTGGACTGAGGCAACACCTATTCAGTGATTAAGGTTAGGTCCAAAATAAGGTACAGAATAGCCTCTTTTACCTAGACAAAAAAAAAATAATCCGGGAGGGGATTAATTAAAAAATTAATCTCAGTGGTTATGACCAAAATAGAAATATCATTTGCATTCACTGAACCAATCAGGACCCAAACAGTGATCAAGTAGGACTTGGCCTGAGACCTCTTGTGGCCAATCAATAAGAGTCAGAGTGGTTTGGATTTAAGACCTAGTCTTTCAGGAAGAAATCGAGCCCATAAAAGCCCAAGATATCTTGTAAGGTTCCAGTGATCAAAATTTACATTCCTTTGGGCAGAGCAGGTAAGGGTATAATATCCTTTGTGGACAGAGGAAAGGGAAGGAGAAGGGCTGTGTTGCCCAACTGGCCAGTTCCAGTTGGGTAATCAGTGGGACAGCTCCTACTACTACTCTCAGTCATGGAATAGACTGAGACCAGTGTCACTGGATTGAAAAGTATGCATCAGGGAGTAAGGTGTAAGAAGACTGGAAAGATAGGAAAGGGCTCTGAACACCAAACAGCTATTTTTGTTTGGTCCTGCAGGCAATATGGACTCCCTGGAGTTTACTAAGTAGAGGGCTGACATGATTAGACCTTTGTTTTAAGTAAACCACTTTAGTGGTTGAACAGAGGATGAACTGGAGTGGGGTTGGACATGTAGCAGACTCACCTGCAGACCAACAATAATTCAGGCATAAAGTGATGAAGGCAAGAATTAGAATAGAGGGAGTGTCAGAGAAGAGAAGGGTGTACATGTGGGAGACGTTACAAAAGTGAAACAACAGGTCTGTACGGCAGAATGCCTACTCTGCACCTTGAGGCAGTGACTGGTAAGAGCCTTGCCTACCTCCTCTTCCTGAGCAAGCCCCCCAGATCAGCTTTCACAGATCACAGATCTATTACATTATCTTTCCCTCCCAAATCCACCTGTGTTGCACACTCCAGGATATAACCTAAAGTTATAACCCTCCCCCTTCTTATCAAGGGTAAAACGATCCTCCCAGTCCCCTGGGGTTCCCATCCTTGGTGTCATCTTCAGCTCCCCATTCTCCCTCACCCCACATATCCAATTAGTTGTCAAATATTGCCAATTCTACCTTCACATTTTTCCCAAATGTCCCCTTACATAGCCACCACTCTAATTCAGACCTTCATCATCTCCTACTTGAACTGTTGCAATTAGCTCTGATTAATTTCCTTGCCTGGAGTCTCTCCTGATGCTAAAATGATTTTCCTTAAGTTCGGGGCTGATCGTATCATTCCTCTGATCAGTGAACTCCAGCAACTTCCCGTTGACTATAGAATTAAATATAACTTCATCTTTATTTAACATTTTTAAATATCTATTTTCTGTAAGTTTCATAATATCAAAATTATTAGCATAGTTAATGTCTGTATGTAATTCATAAATAAGTAAACATATACATATATGGGCTATGTGCTGAAAAGTTTTTTGCTTATAGGACACATAATCAGAAAAGTTTGGAGAATGCTATACTACACCCTACTCCCTTCTCACCTATCATTACTTATTATTATGATTATGTACTGTTATGGGCCACTTGCAACATCCCCACCCACTTTTTGAAGTAGGATGGGTATGTGCCAGTTATTAGAGACCCCCTCTAGAGGTTGGATGTGTGGGATGGGGAGAGAGATTCAAAAGCCCAGGCCTGTCCGTGACTAGAATAGCTCTGTGGTCCCCGTATCAAAAAAGCTCAAATAAGCAGTTAACCAGTTCAAAGTGAGGGAAATTGCTGCTCATCTGGAAGAAGAGCTGCAGGAGGTGAAGGAAGTTAACACTTGGCTAAATTCAAGCAACTCTCCAAAAACAAGGCCTCTTTCTTCTCAAGAGCTCTTCACCTTTTTGGTGTCCTAGATCCCTTTGCCAGTCTGATGAAAATTATGGACTGACCCCTTCTTAAAATTTTGCTTCTAAATGCATAAAATAAAATACATAGAATTATAAAGGAGATTGATATATAAAATATGTGTAAGTCAATATATATTGATATATCATATCCATATGTATCTGTAAATCAATATATACAGATTTTATATATTATTTATATATATCATATTACAGATTTTGTAATATTAAAAAAAAGTTCTCACACCCTATGTTAAGATCCCCTGCTCTAGAGAGAAGTAGGCTCCATTACTATTATGGACCTGACCAGGCATAGAGGGAGAATCCATGGATAGGATTTCCCCAAGCCAAAGACAGTCCTGTAGGTATTACCGGGATAACTTGGCCAAACATATTCTCATCCAGCCAGAGGCAATGTGGTAGACTTCAGTGGAGTAGCTGCTCTGGCTTAGTCCTGAGGAAAGCATATGGCAGGACAATTTGAAAGCCAAGTTTTTCCTGTAGACTGTAGGTGAAACAAGGGATGATCTTAATAGCTTGCTTGTCTATAGTAGAGTCAAAGTTAATAAAGTGACAGCCCAGTGAGATGGTGAGTAAGGGTACTATTACCTCAATTTAACAGATGGAGTCACCAACTAGGGTCACTGTGACATCTTTGGAAGGTAACACAATCTCCTTACAAGAGCACTTCAGGGTCTGAAGAAATTTGCCTTTAAAGGGAAAAGCTTTTGAAGGAAAACATAAAATGATAAGTAAAGTGACATAATGACCTGATCCATTCATCAACCAACGAGTACATACAGACTTTCTAGTCATGAGAAGCCCATCTTTTTAATGACATATACATATCTGTATATAAGGTCACTATCCCTTTGTGATCTTTCACAAATTTTTCTTTTCCTTTTTGTGTAACTCCCTGTATCCCCCACTTATTGCTAAGTCATAACCAAGTGAAGGCAACCAGAGTTTGGATCCAGGGTACTAAAATCCCAGGTACTAAAATTCCTCCCTGAAGGTAGTTGTCTAGCCCAATTCCTTCCCACCCCCCTACCCCACATAATTTTCTAGAAGCCCATCATTCACCATGCACAGCTCACTCGTGTCTAATTGGGGTAAACTATCCACCAGTACCAAATTTTTACCTATGTCTCAGATCTAGTATGTTTTGCCTTCTTTGAGTATTTCCTACAGGTCAGATTCTGGGCTGGAGGTGGAGAGGAGCTACATAGAAAGGGAAACTTCCTTTACAATACAAGGGATTCCTTGTTTTGAGCACATCCATTATTGTAGATAAGCTGGATTTCCACAAAAGACAAATGAGGGGGGATAATTCTTTACCTTATTAGGGAAACTCCTCAAGAACATTTAAAAATCAGGTTCAATTTGCAAATTTTTATTTTATATGCACTAGTTTCATTGATGTGTTCTGTATTCACATTACAAATATTCACAAATTAGTCACACATAGCCGCACTGTGGGGAGAGCTCTCCTAACAAAGTAAAGCAAATAAGTAGAACTAATAAAATATGACTATCTGAAAGTGCATGCGGCATACAATATTATAAGAACACAGTTTTGAGGACTTTGACAAACTGGTGAAGAAAGAAATGAACAATTTATACAAAGCAACACAAACAACTTTGAAAACTGTAATAACTGTGATCAATAGTCACTATCTATAATTCCAGGGAACTGATGATGAAACATGCCATCCATTACAGAGATGATAGGTTCAGGGTACAGAATGAAACAAACATATTTTCGCATGCAAACAAATTTGCTTGGCTATGTTTATTTGTTAGAAAGGATTGGTTTTTCGTTTTTCTTTTTTCTTTTTCCCTTCCAATGGAGTAGAAGTTCAGAAGGAAATAAAATATTTCTGTTATTTTTTTAATAGGGAGGTAAAAGATACTACATTAGTGGAATATTGCACACACTTCCAGATGAGGTCATTATATTCAGAAATATTGTTGGAACAAGGGAAGTAAGGGTTTATTCAAGGACTTTCTGTGGGGTAAAGGAGCTGTCCCAAAAGCAGCTTTATGCTCCAGAAGGACCTTTTTCTGCCCTATCCCAGGCCAACATACCATCTATGCTATAGAGGTTTTCAGATTCTACTCTTGGAGATCAATCAAGGGCATCCTGTAGAGTGCAACTCTCTCCCTCAGTAACTGCACAGAATGACAGGTCTGTGATCCAGAGATTAACTTCAGGGGTAATAATACGGCAAGCTAATTACTGTCATGCTGCTGCACAATACTGAAGAGCCATTTAAATGTTTTACAATTAATTAGCAATCAACTCAGATACTTATGCCATTGTGATATGCAGAATTACACACAGCTGGATTTTTTTTTTTTAATGAAGGGATGACATGTGCCGTTCATCAATTTCAGGTTCCTAGAGTCCTGTCACGGTAAATGATGAATCATCTGCTTACAGATCCATTCTTCAGTGCTTAAAACACGTGTTTTGATAAGAGCATAATGATATCTTATTATGCCAGATAGCTGGAGAAAAAATTGGCAGAGGAAAATTGATCAAAAAAAGCTTGTATCAGTTAATTAACGTCATCCTCTCACAATACCTTTGGGAAGTAAGGAAGAGAATTTTCCTCCCCCATTTCACTGACGAGGAGAGGAGAGGGACTTGTCCAAAGTCAGGTTACTCTTGTTTGGCCTCGTCTTTTCCTCCTACTTCTTTCTTTCTGCTGAGATAATGGGATATGGTAGAAAGGCCACTGGCCTGGAAATCAAGGGACCTTGAGTCTACTCCCAGCTTTATCACTAATTTTCTTTTTATGAACTTTTAGTTTCTTACCCTGAATAAAAAGGTGAAGAGAAATAGATGTTCATTAAGGTCCTTTCTAATACTAAAATAGAATGATAAACTTGAAGTCAGGAAGACCGGAATTTAAATTATGCCTCTAACATCAACTGTATGAATATGGGCAAGACACCTTCTTTGAGCCTCAGTTTTCTCATTTGTAAAATGAAAGGATTGGACAAAATGACCTCTGAGGTCTCTTCCAAGTCTAACTCCATAAAGCTATAGACTAATAATTATTTTTGCTAATGAGAGAAATGGTTTTCTCTCTTATATTAATTATTAATCAATTATTGAGATTAAGATTTTTGCTTCCTATTTCCTCATTCAGAAATCAGCCTCTTGTAGGTTATTCAGTCAGCATCTGAAGGACATTATTGATAGATGAGATTACCCAAATTTTAACCAGGAGACCTTATAAGGAGAATCTAATCTAGGTGAAATCTTTAACCTACCGTTGTTCATTGTTCACTGACTGGGTGGAGGACAGATCCTTTTGCATAGAGTTGGAGTAGTTTAGCTTGAAATGTTCATTAGTGACATGATCAGAGGCAGTATGTGGCCCCTCATTAGAACAGACTCACCTTTTATTATAATATTCATTCTTTCATTAAATGTCAACCAATCAGAGTTGATTCCTACCTGTTGGGAACATATACGCTTTCAAGGGTATATAAATGTCAACAGTCCTCCATGAGGGGTCTTTGGTTTATGAGAGAAAGCCAAATCACCATCCCTTTACTAATTATTCACTAGCCATAATTAATAAAATCATTAATTACCCAGAAATTATGTTGGCTAGACTTTTTAATATGTCTCACTAGCAAGATATTAAGCTGTTTCTGTGGCTACTAAAGAATTGCAGTTTCTGCCAGAGTCTTCTATATGTTGACATCCTGAAGCGAAGTTCCAGGTCCCCTCCAGCTCTGAATCTGGTCCTGTGACCCTTATGAAATTCTAAAATAACATGAAATGGCATAAAATGACAAATGGCATGAAATCTGTTAACTCATTAAAGGGATCTCAGTGCCCAATTGTCCTGATGAACATCTAATAAGTAAGTGATAAAAAAAGTAATTGATAAAATAAAAATAAATATTCCTCTTGAGGGCAGTCTTTAACTACTAAATTATGCCATAAATAAACCTGAATTCTGTAGATGAAAAACCTATTTTTAAAAATATGATCCAATTCTAGATTTGTTTTTGACCATAAAGACACTGAGGGATGGAGAATGCAACTTCAACATATTTTCTCTTGCCTCCAATTTTATAGCTAGGAATTTTTTTATTCACTATACTGTGCCAAGGAAAATGGGTTGAAGAAGCTTGCTGGTGAGATGCTTTCCTCCACTTTAACCTGCCTCTCCTCTATCATGCTCTAAGGCAGGAGCCCTTAATATTTTGGGTGTGTCCCTTCGGCAGTCTGGTAGAACCTATGAGCTCCTTCTCAGAAAGTTGTTTTCAAAGAAAATACTGAATTTTGTTTAGAGATTAATGAAAATAAAGACATTTTCCCCCTATATAAGTTCCTTGGCTTCCTTGAAGGAACATGGACACTGGATTAAGAATCCCTGCTCTAGATGAGAAATCCTAAGGCATTTTTAATAACTCAACAGCCTTTTTAGAATCCTACACACAAATCAGTGTCAATTGCCCTTGGAGTCTTATATGCCAAAATATTGCTTAATTTTGCCAAATAAGTTTTTACTAAAGTGCTCTTCAGTGATGTGTTGTTCTTTAGAGCTCTTGAATGGGCTGCTAAGTAAACTTGAGAGAAGCATCAATCAACGGAAGGCAGAACTGCAAAGCACAATATGACTACTCAACTCTTTCCTCCTCCTCTCCCCTTCCCTTCCTTCTCTCCTCATTAAACACCTTAACCAACAGACTTCTGATAAATCAGCTTATATGTAGATAGCTACAAGAAAGAAGGAAACACATTTCGTCCTCAGTCCCCTGGAATCAAGACTGCTCGATACACTGATCTGAATTCTGATGGTTGTTTGGATGTTTGTCTTTCTTTACTTCATTATTGCCATTATTACATAGGATTCTGCCCCCTTTATTATGCATCAATTCTTATAAGTCTTTGGAATCTGAAGACTTCTTTCCAAGGAGTAGGATTATCAGCGTCCTTTTTTGCTGGATCAGTACCTGAGTTGATTGTTCTCTTCCATCCAAGACAGAAAGAAATGTTCTTACGCAGGAGTTATTCAAGACATTTTTGGTGTCCTAGACCCCATTGCCTGTCTGGCAAAGTCTTCTGGGGCCCTTTTCAAAATAACGTCTTTAAATGCATAAGAAATAATTTACAAGATTGCAAAGGAAACCAAAGGTTAGTTAAAATAAATATATAACTTTTCCCCCATCCAAGTTCACAGAGCTCTTGAAATACATATATATAAAACACACACACACACACACACACACACACATATATATATATATATATATATATATATATATATATATATATATATATAAAATTAAAGGTCTGTGGCCCCCAGATTAAAAATCCCTGCTCTAAGAAGAAAAATGTTTCCTAGTTAGAAAGTTTGATCCTTCTATTTTATTTATTTGATTATCTAGCTAGCTGGCTAGCTCTTTGCTTGTTTATTTTGAATTGACTTTTAAAATGTTTTATTGACACTTTTTGTAGCATTGTCACTTTTTAATCACCTTACCATAGAAATTTCCCTTATAAGAATGAAGAATAGCTTAGCAAAACAAATCCTGGCTAACAAAGTACATAGTATTCCATACCCATAATTTTCTACCTGGTTACCCAAAGAAGGAAAATAAGTTTTGTCATCAGCCTTCTAGAACCAGGATTAGTCATCATACTCATGAATTCTGAGGCTATTGAGGGTTTTGTTTTTGTTTATATCATTGTCATTGTGTACATCTTTTTTTAAATTTTTTTTCAGTCGGTGAAAACCTGTCTCCTGTTGCTCCCATCCTCCAGCTGAGAAAGAATGAAAAGCAAAATTCCTGTTATAAGCAAAACAAATTCCTTTATTAGTCTCATCGTGTGTGTGTGCATGTTTGTGTGTGCGCGTGTGAATGTATATTTCACATTCTTTATTCCGAGTCCATCTTTCAAGAAGTAGGTAGCATCTTTCACGATGACTCCTCTGTAATTACAGTTCTTCATTGCACTGATCAGAGTTCCTATGTCTATCAAAATTATTTATCTTTATAATATTTTGGTTATTGTATAAATTGTTTTCCTGGTTCTGCTTACTTCACTTTCTATCAGTTCATACAAGTCTTCCCAGGTTTTTCTGAAACTGTCCCCATCATCATGTCTTACAGCATACCGTAATTAATGGACATCCATTTTATTTTCTGCTTTTTTTGCTGCTATTGCTATGAATATTTTATTATATATTGGACCTTCCACTTTGTCATTAATCTCCTTGGGGTCATTACATACTCCAGTAGTAGAATCTCTGGTTCAAAGAGTAAGAATACTTTTGTTTCTTTTTTTTAAACAATTGCAATCAAAACTGTTGAACTAATTCGCAGCTTCACCAAAAGCATATTGTTGTTCCTGTCTTCTTCTATCAGTTTTGACTGTTTTTATCTTATATTATCTGAGCCAATTTGATAAGTATGAGATGAAACACTGGAGTCATTTTCATCAACATTTCCGTTATTGGTGATTTGAGGCATAATTTGTGGTTGTTGAGAGTTTGCTCTTCTTCTTTGAAAAACTCCTCAAAATTCCTGATCTATTGAGGAATGGTCTTTGTTCTGATGTGTTTATGTGACTCCTCGATATCTTTTGGATATCAGACTTTTATAAAAGAGAATTAATGAAAAGATTTGTTTTTCCCAAATGACCATTTCCCTTCTTATTCTAGCTGCATTGATTGTGTAACACCTGTTTCAAAAGTCTATACTATAGTCACTACAGAAACTGTTCCTGTCATTGAAAAACAGAGAATCTAACAGAGAAACAGCTGTAATGGCCATTCTAGGAGGAATCATACATAAAGACCCTGTTTGCCTGTGATGACCAAAGATAGACTGAGTAAGGTGCAGAGAAATGATTAAGAAGACTTCTTTTTTTAATGAAGCTATCATAAACTTTGTCTTATGAAGAAAATGAAGGGATTCTGGTGAATAGACTTTATATGTCATCCTGAATAAAGTTAATTGTGAAGGACTGTATTCTCTGAAGTGAAGAGAAATCATCTTCTGTTTATTTTAGTGAGGATGTGTGGTGACTGGTTATTATCATTCTCACAGTTAAAATATATCCCTTTATTTTATTATGTTGATAATATCTGATCTGTAACTCCCTTTAGGGCTCTCATCATATAGTCTTAAGGTATTGACTTTTTTTGTACAAGTTTTTTTATCTCCCTTGCTAAATTGTAAATTTTTTGAGGGTAGGGACCAAATCTTTATTACTTAATAAACACTTATTGATTTGACTTAACTTTATAATCTTTCTATCGACAGGGCTTAGTCCAATGTCTTGCACTCAAATTGGCACTCAAAAATACCTGAGTCTCCCTAGATCCTCAAGATAATCTTCCAGACTCAGAGATGTAAACAAATGGGTCAAATGCACCCTGATTTGCTGAGGAGAGTAAAATTTGAAGGAGAGTGTGCCTGGATTTAGCCTATCTGCCCAATTCTTGGACAAAAAATTTACTAAAATGTCCTCCAATGATCTGTGACAGTATTTTTGTTCTATTGCCTTTAACAATATTCTGACAACTAATATAAGTATTGAGGTGAGGGAAGACTCGGGAATCACTGTGACACCTGCTGACCAAGCTCAGACACATTTCACAAGTATA
Organism: Bettongia penicillata ogilbyi; assembly: GCA_023548195.1. NCBI lineage: Eukaryota > Metazoa > Chordata > Mammalia > Diprotodontia > Potoroidae > Bettongia > Bettongia penicillata. Next base: position 2,143,578 of record JAJHZJ010000287.1, on the reverse strand, counting down.
GTTTAATGGATGTTAAAGTCAAATTGAAACTGGAGCCCTTTTTTTATAGTTGAGGATACTGACCACTTGCATATGGACTTAGTTTTTAGACATAATGCTGTCTATGATGAATGCATTTTTTATTTGTTTTGTTAAATATTTCCCAATTACATTTTAATCTGGTTTCAGCACACTTAAGAATGTTACATGCCACATGGGACATGTAACATATTTGACACCTCTGGTATGATATCTCTGGTTTCAATAATGGGATTGTTTCAAATCTTTTTGTTAGTTTTCTCATGAGAGTAAGGAAGGCTTCTAAAACATTATATGGAAAAAACCTAGAACTGCATTTGGCATTTTTTAAAAAGATAAAATATCCTAGAAAAAGAAATAGGTTAAGCTTATTCAAAAGTACTTTAAATACTTCGTTAAAACTACATAGGAGGTGCAGTGGATAGAGCACCATCGAGAGGACCTGAGTTCAAATGCAACCTCAACTACTTACCAGTTGTGTGATCCTGTGCAAGTCACTTAACCTTAATTGCCTCATCATCCCCAAAAAAGAGAGAGCGTTGACTGTCCCATACATCTGAAATGCACTCATTTCTTCCCTCTATCTCAGTGTCCCTTTCTTCTTTTAAGACCTAGCTCAAGGACCACCATCTACATGAAGCCTTTCCTTCATGAATCCCTTCAACTACTAATGCACCCCTTTCCAAACAACTTTTGTACATATATCTGTATTTATTAACTTTATAATTGTGCTGTTTATAAAGTATAATACATATAATTTTATAATTTATATTTATATGTAATTGCTACATGTATTTAAATCTGCTGTACCATGTCTCTGTGTGTGTATGTGTGTGTGTGTGTGTGTGTGTGCGCGTGTGCACACAGTAGCTATATGGGTAGTAGCACAGTGGATAGAGTGCAGGCCCTAGAGTCAAGAAGAGTCATCTTCCTGAGATCAAATCTGGCCTCAGACACTTACTAGTTGAGTGACCCTAGACAAGTCACTTAACCTTGTTTGCCTCAGTTTCCTCATCTGTAAAATGGGCTGGAGAAGGAAATGACAAACCACATTAACAGCTTTGACAAGAAAACCTCAAATGGGGTCACAAAGAATGGAACACAACTGAGAGTGACTGAACAGCAACAACATTGTACATATTATGTACTCTATATATTTTGAAATTTTTTCATTCACTAGATTCATATCCCCCCGCACCTAACACAGCCCCTGTTACTTAGTAGTCACCTAATGAATACTCATTGATTTGATCCTTTAAAAATACACTGGAAGATTGAAAACATGAATGCAAAATTTTAGACTATAAGTAGATTTCTGTGATTCCTTCATTAAAAAACATCTGATAACCCTTTAGTTATATTTCAATGCTCTTTACTACACCTCAGAAGAGAATACAGCAGCTCTTCGTAAGAAATGTATTTGTGGGGGGAGGAGCAAAGATGGCGGAGTAGAAAGACTCACTGTATGCTAGCTCCGAACCCATAGCCCATAAATTCTCCATAAAAAGAACTCCCCACAAACTCTGGATCAGTGCAAGCCATGCAGGAACACAGTGAAGGAGAATTCCATTCCAGAGAGCCCTGAAAAATGGGTCAATACCTTGCTAAAGGAGACCCAAAAAAATGCTGAAGAAAATAGCACCTTGAAAAGTAGGCTCACTCAATTGGCAAAAGAGGTTCAAAAAGCCAATGAGGAGAAGAATGCTTTCAAAAGCAGCATTAGCCAAATGGAAAAAGAGGTTCAAAAGCTCACTGAATTTAATAGTTCTCTCAAAATTAGAATGGAACAGATGGAGTCTAACGACTTTCTGAGAAACCAAGAAATCACAAAACAAAACCAAAAGAATGAAAAAATGGAAGAGAATGTGAAATATCTCATGGGAAAAACAACTGACCTGGAAAATAGATCCAGGAGAGACAATTTAAAAATTATGGGACTAGAAAGTCTCATGGGGAAGATGGCGGAGTAGAAGGATGCACATTTACGAGCTCCGAAACCACAGCCCATAGAATTAATGTAAAAAGAGACCCCATATCTTCTGGACCACTGAAAGGGGTACAGAAACGGAGTGGAAGAGATTTCCGTTCCAGGGAGCCCTGGAGACCTGTCCCCAGGGTCCGTCGCACCCCAGAAAGCAGACCCCACCCCCAGCACTGCCCTGGCCGCGGCCCCAGAGAAGCTGACTGGAGCAGGCTTCAGGGACGGAAGCTCTGGCAGCCGGGAAAGTCCCTCTGCCCATAGAAGCTACAGGTCGGTGAGAGAGGCTGGGCTGGAGGAGGGGAGCGGAGTGTCTCCATGACTCGGGCCCCCTCAGGAGGAAGCAGCGGCGGCAGAGACGGGGGCGGAGGCAGAGGCGTGGGTGGCAGCGGAGGCAGCAGTGGCGGCTGCCCAGACTCCCCCAGCAGCAAGCAGGATCTTCATTACTGAAAGTCTCTGCATAAACAACCTGAGGGAGCTGAACCTGGGAGACAGCCCTGCCCCACCCTGCTCCACTACTGAAGGCCTCTGCATAAAGCCCCTGAGGGAATTGAGCCTGGGAGGTGGCCCCCCCACCCGCTCCATTCCTGAAAGTCTCTGCATAAAGCCCCTGAGGAAGCCAAGCCTGGGAGGCGGCCTTGCCCCCACCCCAGCGCCAGAACTAAAGCTCACATTGATTAGCAGGCGGCCACGGAAAGCACATTTGAATTTCACTCCAAGCACTAGCTGGGCGGATCTAGGTGGCGGTGGACAGGAATCTCAGAAGTCAAGTAACTGGCTGGGAAAATGCCTAGAAAAGGGAAGAAAAATAAGACTATAGAGAATTTTTTCCAACAAAGGCAAATGATCCTGACATTCGGATCTGACGAGGACGAGGAAATATTCTTGCCATCAGGGAAAGAAGTGGAGGGTGGGGCCTCAACACCCCAGACAACCCAGGGGGATGTCGGGTGGGCTCAGGCCTTGGAAGAGCTCAAAAAGGATTTTGAAAAGCAAGTTAGACAGGTGGAGGAAAAACTGGGAAGAGAAATGAGATAGAGATGCAAGAAAAGTATGAAAAACGGGTCAATACCTTGGTTAAGGAGACCCAAAAAAATGCTGAAGAAAATAACACCTTGAAGAATAGCCTCAATCAATTTGCAAAAGAGGTTCAAAAAGCCAATGAGGAGAAGAATGCTTTCAAAAGCAGCATTAGCCAAATGGAAAAAGAGGTTCAAAAGCTCACTGAATTTAATAGTTCTCTCAAAATTAGAATGGAACAGATGGAGTCTAATGACTTTACGAGAAACCAAGAAATCACCAAACAAAACCAAAAGAATGAAAAAATGGAAGATAATGTGAACTATCTCATGGGAAAAACAATGACCTGGAAAATAGATGCAGGAGAGACAATTTAAAAATTATGGGACTACCTGAAAGCCATGATCAAAAAAAGAGCCTAGATATCATCTTCCATGAAATTATCAAGGAAAACTGCCCTGACATTCCAGAACCAGAGGGCAAAATAAGTATTGAAAGAATCCATCGATCATCACCTGAAAGAGATCCAAAAAGAGAAACTCCTAGGAACATTGTGGCCAAATTCCAGAATTCCCAGCTCAAGGAGAAAATCTTGCAAGCAGCTAGAAAGAAACAATTCCAGTACTGTGGAAATACAATCAGGATAACTCAAGATCTAGCAGCTTCTACATTAAGGGATCGAAGGGCATGGAATAGGATATTCCAGAAGTCAAAGGAACTAGGACTCAAACCAAGAATCACCTACCCAGCTAAACTGAGTATAATACTTCAGGGGAAAATATGGTCTTTCAATGAAACAGAGGACTTTCAATCATTCTTGATGAAAAGACCAGAGCTGAAAAGAAAATTTGACTTTCAAACACAAGAATGAGAAGAAGCATGAAAAAGTAAACAGCAAAGAGAAGTCTTAAGGGACTTACCAAAGGTGAACTGTTTACATTCCTACATGGAAAGACAATATTTGTAACTTTTCAAACTTTTCAGTATCTGGGTAGTTGGTGGGATCACACACACACATGTACATGCATGCACGCACACACACATACACACATGCACACACATACAGAGACAGAGAGCACAGAGTGAATTGAATAGGATGGGACCATATCTTAAAAGAAATTAAGGTAAATGGTGAGAGAGAAATGTAGTGGGAGGAAAGAGGGTGAAATGGAATGGGGTAATTATATGTCATTTAAGAGGCAAGTAGGAGACTTCTTAGTGGAAGGAAAAAGAGGAGAGCTGAGAAAAAAAAAATTAGTTTACCCTCATCACATTTGACTAAAGGAAGGAATAAAATGCACACTCATTTTGGTATGAAAACCTATCTTACAGTATAGCAAAGTGGGGTAGAAGGAGATAAGCAAGGTGGGGGGATAATGGAAGGGAGGGCAAAGGGAGGAGGGAGCAATTTGAAGTCAACACTTGGGGAGGGACAGGATCAAGAGACAGAAGAGAAACAATGAGGGGCAGGGTAGGATGGAGGGTAATTCAGTTAGTCTTATACAACACGACTATCAGGGAAGACATTTGCAAAATTACACAGATATGGCCTATATTGAGTTGCCTGCCTTCCCAAAGCGAATGGGTGGGGAGGGAGGGATGGGGGGAATTTGGAACTCAAAGTTTTAGGAACAACTGTTTAGTATTGCTCTTGCTACTAGGAAAGAAGACATACAGTTAATGAGGAATAGAAAGTCATCTGGCCCTAGAGGAGAAAAGAGAAGATGGAGACAAGAGAAGGGAGGGATGACAGAAGAGAGGGCAGATTGGAGATAGGGAAAATTAGATTGCTTGGTGTATTGGGGTAGGGGGAGGGGTTAAAAGGGGAGAAAATTTGGAACCCAAAATTTTGTGAAAATGATTGTAAAAAGTTAAATAAATAAATAAACAAATAAATAAAAAAAAATTATGGGACTACCTGAAAGCCATGATCAAAAAAAGAGCCTAGACATCATGTTCCATGAAATTATCAAGGAAAACTGCCCTGAGATTCTACAACCAGAGGGCAAAATAAGTATTGAAGGAATCCATCGATCACCACCTGAAAGAGATCCAAAAGGAGAAACTCCTAGGAACATTGTGGCCAAATTCCAGAACTCCCAGCTCAAGATAAAAATCTTGCAAGCAGCTAGAAAGAAACAATTCCAGTATTGTGGAAATACAATCAGGATAACTCAAGATCTACGTGGAATAGGATATTCCAGAATTCAAAGGAACTAGGACTCAAACCAAAAATCACCTACCCAGCAAAACTGAGTATAATACTTCAGGGGAAAATATGGTCTTTCAATGAAACAGAGGACTTTCAAGCATTCTTGATGAAAAGACCAGAGCTGAAAAGAAAATTTGACTTTCAAACACAAGAATGAGAAGAAGCATGAAAAAGTAAACAGCAAAGAGAAGTCATAAGGGACTTCCCAAAGGTCAACTGTTTACATTCCTACATGGAAAGACAATATTTGTAACTCTTAAAACTTTTCAGTATCTGGATAGTTGGTGGGACCACACACACACACACACATGCACACACACATGTACACGCATGCGTGCATGCACATACAGAGACAGAGAGCACAGAGTGAATTGAATAGGATGGGCCCATACCTTAAAGGAAATTAAGGTAAATGGTGAGAGAGAAATGTAGTGGGAGGAGAGACGGTGAAATGAAATGGGGTAAATTATCTCTCATTCAAGAGGCAAGCAGGAGACTTTTTAATGGAGGGAAAAAGAGGAGAGCTGAGAAAAAATCATGAAGTTTACCCTCATCACATTCAACTAAAGGAAGGAATAAAATGCACACTCATTTTGGTATGAAAACCTATCGTACAATACAGGAAAGTTGGGGAGGAGATAAGCAGGGTTGGGGGGATGATGGAAGGGAGGGCAATGGGGGGAGGGAGCAATTTGAAGTCAACACTCTTGGGGAGGGACAGGATCAAAAGTCAGAATAGAAACAATGGGGGGCAGGACAGGATCGAGGGAAATATAGTTAGTCTTACACAACATGACTATTCTCGAAGTCATTTGCAAAACTACACAGATATGGCCTATATTGAATTGGCTGCCTTCCCAAAGGGAACGGGTGGGGAGGGAGGGATGGGGAGAATTTGGAACTTAAAGTTTTAGGAACAACTGTTGAGTATTGTTCTTGCTACTAGGAAATAAGAAATACAGTTAATGGGGAATAGAAAGTCATCTGGTCCTACAGAACAAAAGAGAAGATGGGGACAGGAGAAGGGAGGGATGATAGAAGAGAGGGTAGATTGGTGGTAGGGAAAATTAGAATGCTCAGAGTATTGGGGTGGGGGGAGGGTATAAATGGGGAGAAAATTTGGAACCCAAAATTTTGTGAAAATGAATGTAAAAAGTTAAATAAATAAAATAAAAAAGAAATGTATTTGTGATAGTTTTTGTTTAAATAAGAACTGTATCTCTTCTAATGAGAAGCAGTATGCATTTTGGATACAGAGTCAACTTTGAAACCAGGAAGACCTAAGATTCAAGTCCTACCTATGATGTGCACCAGTTATGTAATCTTGGGCAAGTTACTTAACCTCCCAGTGCAATGGGCAACTCTCTTGAAATTATAAATTGCAGAGGGCAGGTCCAACTTGTATTGATAAAGAAAGTCTCCTCACCTGATTGTTTTCCATACAAATATAATCCCAAATTTAGTACCTAATTTATGTTTTATAACAGAGGCATCCCTTCAATATATCAGGGGATCTATAACTTTGCCAATGTGGGTATTCTCAAAGTGAAGATTACAGCCAACTCTGCCTTCTCATCCATTGTTTTGTGTCTTCTATAAGACCTCCATAGACGATTTCCCCAATGCAGGAGGCCTCCCTCTAGGTCTTTGAGCATTCCGTGGGTGCCAGCACTGTTCTTGTATGGTCTATATATTATTCATTGCTCTTGTCAACCTCCCTTTCTTATCATGTTTCCCAGATGATGTATCCTTTATGATATTCCTTACACACAACTCATTCATCTTATGTAGGATGGGCTTATGTAGGCTCCAAAGTACTACACATATCAATTGCTTTAATTGAAACTGATTTAAAAGGACATGGCATTATATAATTGATAAAGTAGCACATAGACATTTTTTATTACCTGCAGCTACAAGCTTAAGAAACTTTCATACTGTGATAAATAGTACAGAAAACAGTATTATATGGCGGAAAGAGTACAGGCCTACCAGGCTAAAGATGTAACTTCAAATCTGGCTCCTGACACTTCCTAAGCTCTATGTTTGTTACCTTGGAAAAATCAACTATTTTTCTGAGACTCAATTTCCTTAAGTATGTACTATGTGCTGGAAACCTAAGCATTGGGGATGAAAAAAAAAGGCAAAAGATAGTCCTTGCCTTTAAGGAGCTGACAAGCTAATGGATAATGACCTGGAATTAAACACTTCCATTTTACATCAATCAATAAACATTTATTAAGTGTTCCCTAAAGTAAAAACAAACCCTAACCTCTAGAAGCTTACATTCAAATGGGGAAGACAGTATCTCTAAATTGCAGAATTGCCTCATTTTTCTATGAGTTCTTGTTTCTAACGAAGTTCTTCCTTCTTAAATTTTATTTTTGTAGCTTTTTTTTTTGAGGGAATAAACAAGCGTGTCCCAACTGGATTTTCCAGATCTTAGTTATTATTTCAATTGCTGTGATGGCATTTTGGTAAGAAAAAACCCTTCCATGTTCCTTATTATTTACTCCCTCTCTACCCTTTCCCCTCTCAAACAGAAACTGAGCAAGAGTAATTTTCCACATTCCCTGGATTGTTTTATAAGGTAGGTGGGAGAACCCTCTTGAGGCATATTTTAAAGGAAAAAAAATAGAACTTTGGTCCTTAAATATGATGTTGCAGGTCCTCTTAAATACACATAGTTTATCAAGGAACAAATAGATGAATGCCTATTATATGGCCAACGTAGTATTGAGTATTCTTAATTGTGTGTGCATCAATAACAAACTTACTGTTAATTTCTGAAAATTATCTGGATAGAAGTATTTCACTAATCTTCAATATTTAATAATAGCTAACATTTATATAGCACTTGGAGGCAGCTAGGTGGCATAGTGTCAGCCCTGGAGTCAGGAAGATTCATCTTCGTGACTTCAAATATGGCCTCAGACATTTACTACTCAGACTGACTCTGGGCAAGTCACTTAACCATTTGCCTGAGTTCCTCATCAGTAAAATGAGCTAGAAAAGGAAATGGCCAACCAATTGAAAACAATTGAATAACCACAACAAATTATAGCATTTACTACATGCCAGGAACCATGCTAAGCGCTTTACAAAAATGGTCTCATTTCATATTCACAACAATCCTGGGAGGTAGATGCTGTTAATTACCCTCATTTTACAGCTGAGGAAACAGAGTCAAAGACAGATCAAAGAACTAGCAAATGTCTGAGATTGGATTGGAACTCATATCTCCCTGAGTTTGCAAAGCACTTTACAGATGTTATCTATCTTTTGTGATTCTCACCATAACCCTATAAGACAGACACTGTTATCTTTATTTTATAGGAAAGGAAACTGAAGCCAAGAGAGATGTTCTTAAAAGTGAACTTTTGCTGTCAATAAAAACAGTATACATTTTTAAAGGTAAATTAGTACTAATGTAAAATTAGAATTATTTTTTCTCTCTGACCAAAGATGAATAATTTATAACTAGACCAAGAATATTTCAGTCTTTTCTGTCAGCAAACAGTTCTTTACTTTCCAGAGAATGGTGACCTTCATCACAAACTGAGTCTACAATTGCTAGGACCTCTCAGGGGTGGGGAAGCTGTGACCTTGAGGCCACATGTAGCTTTCTCGGTCCTCAAGTACAGCCCTTTGACTGAATACAAACTTCATAGAACAAATCCCCTTGGCCCTTTAGTCTTTTATTAAGGAGATTTGTTCTTTGAAGCTTGGATTCAGTCAGAGGGTCACACTTGAGGAGATAAGTAGTGCCCTGAGCTACTTCCACGGTAAAGCCCTGAGCTAGTCTCAGTAGTCCCAGCAAGGAGGCATGGGAGATAGAGCTAAAACCCTTGGAGATCACCCAAAGGACAAAGATTAAGTTTCCAGATCTGGGCCCTGTTTAAATTGATTCTCCCCAAAGACCCAAGCATGGTTTCCTCTTCCTGTCAAGGCCTTCTTAGGCTCAGTGACAGATTAGCAACCAACAGATACTACAAAACAGGGTCACCCAAGACTCTCCAAAATGAGCTTCACTAACAAGCTAAATCCTGCACTCTAGTGTAGACTTGTATGTAGTACATACATACAGTAAGAACCACCCACTGAAAAAATTTCCTAAATGTGAATTGATTTTCAGTCACTGGTCCTCTTTTGTAAAACGAAACCCTGTCCCTCATACAAAGAACTTCTCTTTTTAATTAGCACAAGTGCTGAGGAAACTAAAATAAGATTCCTCATTTTTCCTAAATATTTTCAAGTATCTCAAGACTGAGCAAAGCACAGCTCCTCTATTATCTACTAGCAGCATTAAAAATGAAGAGGCAACATTTCCAGACCTAATAATGCTGAACACTTGGAGAAATAACATTTTCCCCATTGGGACTCTATAGAAGTTCACACAACCCTAGGTTCCAGCAAACACTTTATTCTCCCCCTTAATATTTCTCAATTCAGTGAAACCCAGACGAGAATGGAACTATAAGCAATAAGGATGGAGAGAAGGAGGGAAAGAGGACCTTGAAGAAGCATTTCTTCCTGTTTTTTTTTCTTTTGATAAAGAACCCAACCAAATTCTAATAACTTAGCTGCAATGTCGATAAAAATAAAAGTAGTAATCTGTGAAAAATATTCCAGCAAAGTAAGGGTCTGTGGAGCAGTCTGCCAAATCCTGTGAAAAAGGAAGAAAAAGGATGTTAAGGTAAGAAGTAAGTCTAGCTGAAGTATGATTTTTATTTTGGGTTGTTTTTCTCATGCACAATTTTTGATACGAGGTAGAAAAAAAAGAAGAAATCCTTACCGGTGCAGCTACTCGGAAATGATACACACTGTCAGAAAACGGGGCTACGGGGAGACTCCAAATGTGCTGACATCCCTAGAGAATGAATTAGAGAGAGACGAATTTGATAACCTCATTTTACATTCATTGGAAAGAAGGATGGGCTGAGGAAGCACTTCTCTGACTCTTGCAGTGTGAGTAGCTGTGATAACAAGCCTTGATAGCCAGAGCCTAAAGAAAACTGCATACTTCTCAGGGACACAAGGAAAATGCTGAGTCCAAATACTGTGAATGGGGTCAACCAGGATGGCAGAAAGATTGGCATCAAGTTGATGAGTTTCTTCCTCAACTGTGAACAACAGAGCCCTTCACAGCTTTGGTGGCAATCCCTGGGGAGGGAGGGAAGGAGGGTGGGGGAAATTGAGGTAGAGGTCAGGGAAAGAGGTTGGAAAATAATACAGCTCTGTACACTTTAAGGTTTGGCATTACCCAGGTAGAGAGAGGGGGAGAGGGGGAGAGAGAGAGAGAGAGAGAGAGAGAGAGAGAGAGAGAGAGAGAGAGAGAGACAGACAGAGAGAGAGAGAGACAAAGAGAGAGAGAGAGACAGAGAGAGACTGAATGCCTACTGTAGCAGGTGTTTAGTTTCCAAATTTCAAGTGAAAAACACTAAGATCCTTTTCTAGCAAAGTTCCATGGTGAGCACTAACCTACTATATATCAGTACTAAGTAGTAAAGTACTAAGTACTTTACAATTCTGCCTCAGAGACAGGTGCTATTATTATCCCCATATAATTTCTGGGGAAACTGAGGCATACAGAGGTTAAGTGACTTTCCCAGAGTCACACAGCTAGTAAGTGTCTGTGTGTGAATTTGAACTCAGGTCTTCTTGACTCCAGACTGAGTGATCTATTTACTCTGTCCTAGGGCACCAAAGTTTAGAAAGGTGCTGATAATATTTTCAGTCCTTCAGAAGCACAGAGAGAAACTCAGCGCCTACTTAGTAATAACAGTTGGGTAAAATAGGAAACTATTAGACCATGGCTTACTTCCCATAGTAAGTACAGCATCCAGGAAATTTCCACTCCCTCTCTTCTCCAACTGAATTTAAGAGCATTGGTGCTGCGCTTGCCCCAGGCACAAAATTGTTAGTTATGACTCAGCAAAGTCATAAATGAATGCTTACTTTAATGTATTAAAAGTTCTCCACTCTCATCTGTGGAATATTCCCTGCCCAGATTTGCTGTAGCCAAAAAAGTGTTGTGACCTAGTGGCCACCCTTTCGGTAATGAACCTCACTCACTGACCTCAGCTAGGCCTCTGATAACAGACACATAGTGTGTCATCACAAGGTTACTCCAAACATTTTCAGTTGAATATTTTACAGTGAGTGTTCACCTACAAAATGTGACATGAACAAAAGGTATCTTTATTATTGTTATTATAGAAGTACTTTATGAATTTAAGTCAAATCCAATTAATTCCAAGGGAACTATTTGTCCAATTTTTTTTCTATTAGAAGATTGTTATCGCCTAACACTTGAGGAAACTGGGTTGTTTGTTGGACATTGGGAATCATTTTTAAAATGTAAAATATTTGACTTTATATATACCTAATAATTTTACTTCTTTTCCTCTTGCTTCCCTATTCCATCACCAGCCTCAAGGAAGACAGGGGTTTCCTAACTAGGGGTGGAGATGGCTGAGATTTACCTGTATTTCATTTGGTAAAGAACTATTTCATGAAGTGCTATCCACCTCCAGAGAAAGGAGTCTGAATGCAGATCGAAGCATACTATTTTTCACTTTCTGTATTTTTTCATGTTTTTTTTCTTTTGGGTCTGTGTCTTCTTTCACAATATGACTAACACGGTAACATGTTTTGCATGATTGAACATGTATAACCTATATCAAACTGCTTACTGTCTCAAGGCAGGGGGAGGGGATTGGAGAGAATGAGAAAATGTAAAACTCAAAAATTTTTTAAATGAATGTGAAAAATTGCCTTTATAGAAAACATATATATCAAAATATACATATGTACATATGTGACACATAACATATTTTTAAATGGAGAAATGAGGTTTGAATTGAGTCTTTAAATACATCATTAGTGTTTGCTAAAGGTATTTCACTTGCATCCATGTAGAAGGCAACATATGTTCCTCATGGAAAAACTGCTTAGGGCAATGACCTAATTAAATAATTAGCAAGGAAAAAGGAATTCTCTTCCACCCAAGAAAACATTGCTGACATCAGGCTGCTATGATACTGACGGCTAAAATAATTTTTTAAAAAAGGATCAATTGTAATGTCACATATAAATTGAGCAAACACCTCAATGTAGATCTGATTTTAGCAGTAATCATGTAAGAGTCAGATGGGAACTGGTATGATTTCATTGGTAAAAGAAATTTTCCATTGAAGAAACTTATCTGTACCAGTGAGAGTTGGCACCTTCAGTGAAACTTGTTGGTTTAGTGAGCTAACTCACTAATCTTGCCAAGAGATTAAGTGACTTGCCCAGAGTCACATAGTTCCTATGGGTAGAGGTAGGACTTGAAGTCAGGTATTCCTGGCTCGAAAATGGGCTATTATCCATCCAGGCTGTCTCTGATAGGCATTAAGTTCCCTCCATCTCCTCTCACTCAACAAGGTATAGAAGAGACATTTGTTGTTAGGAAAGCTTTGATGGCATTAAGGACAGCCCTGTCTTTCAATAGCATGGCATTTGGTACCTTTGTCAGAAACAGAATATTGGCCAAGATAAGTCATGAATTTGCCAAGTGGGATCATTCTTACTATTGTTGGAAATAGGAAAGTTATCTCTTCATTCCCCAAAATGGCCTCCATGACCCACTATGAGGTAATATAAAAACCAATACCCCCTGACAGTCCAGATAGAGGAGACTTATTAGAAGCATTCCATTCTCTGTTGGCTTAGACTACTACCTTTATTCTCTTTTCAAACTAACAGACTGTACTTAAAGTCTGTTTTCAGCTTTTCATAGCCCTAGCCTACCACTGACCCCCTGATGTGAGGGCATTAGAGCTTTTTGAGAACTGAGAAAGAGATTGGGAAGCAAGAATAGGACTTCATGATTTTGTTTTGGTTCTTATTTTGCTTGGCACTCATAAAATTTTACCTTGGGCAATACTCATTTCTTTTGTGTGGTTCTGAATCTTTTCTAAGAGACTTAGCAACATTCTGGCAGGTGGTGCAGTCCACGCAAGGCCAGACACCTAAAGGAGCATCTGGAGAGAACTTTGCCATCTACAGGGAATCTCTCTTCCATTTTGGACTCTTGGCTGGATCTCCTCCATCGCAATGGTGAACACCTTTGGTGAGTATGCCTCTTCCTATTGTGTGCCTCTCCTGGCTGTGTAACCCTGAAGAAGTCACCAGCTTTCTGGGCCTGTTTTTCTCATCTGTAAAATGGAAAGTTGAACTCAATGGCCTCTAAGATTCATTCTAGTCCTGCATATCTATGACCCTTTGATCCTACATTTTATAGAGGAGTTGACAGCTATTGATATTCTCTTGGTTATTTTTTCAGCATTAATAAGATCCAGGATTTTGCTATTCATTTCCATTCATTTCCTTGTTTCCAATACTCTGGGAATTGATCCTTCAATGACTTCATCATTATGTTGCCTCTAGTCCATATTTCCTTTGTGTGTGGTTGGTCTCGTTCACCTGGTTTCCCCATCGGAGTTCCAGTTGGTGCCATTTCTAACTTCTCTCTAACCACCTCCAGCATTTCTGGGATGAGTCCGTTGGATCACTGCCACTGGATTTCAGATGGGTTGGATGACTTATGTCTTGCCAATGGACTCTGATGACTGGAGGAGAGAGTAAGACTGATGACTTTGCACAGCCCTGCCTCACTTAAATCACTAAAATCTGATCCACTTGCAAGTCAAGACATCACCTCCTGATGTCATTGAGAATGAAGGACGAACAACAAGGTTTCCCGAAAACAGCAATAACACTAACCCCCACAACAGTAAGTAAATATTTGTAGGCACTTGTGCTTTAAGGTTTACAAAGCACACATAGGATCTCAGTTGATCCTCATAACAACCTTGGGAGGCAAGTGTTGTTATCATTCCTATTCTACAGATGTGAAAACTGGGCAGATTATGCCCAGTAAGTATGGGAGGCCAGTTTTGAACTCAGGTCTTCCTGACTGCAGGTCCAGCTCTCTAGCCACTAAAAAAAGTGGATATAAGCTTATAAAAGCCAGAGGCACCTATTCCACTTTTGTTACATGTGGCAGCCACATCCTTATAGCTGTAGTGACAGAGAGGCAACAGGAGAAAAACGTGGGGTAAGACATAAATCTTGGAGGCACAGATTCCAGAACTGCTCAAGAGTGATCTGGACATTATATTCTTGTGATTGTATTTCTCATAATGTTCCCTATACATGTTATTAACAATAGCTTAAATTTATATGGTATTTAATATTTGCACAATGCTTTATGTATATTATCTCACTTGATGTCCACACCAACCCTGGCAGGTAAGTGCTATTATTATCTCCATTTTACAGATGAGGAGACTGAGGCTGAATGAGTGTAATGACTTGCCAAGATTACACACCTAAGGAATTCTCTTAGGCAGAATTTGAACTCAGGTCTTCCTGACTCCAACTCTAGCATTCTATCCATTGTGTCACCTAACTGCTACCACCTTTTCAAAATACAAAAAAAACCCAACTATTTTTGTTTGGGGTCATGGAGAAAGGGAGACATAGACAGTTTAAACTACCTGCCTCTCTTGTCTAAACAGAACAGAAATAAAACAGAGATCTGAGAATAGACCTGAGAATTTTGACTTATGGTCTGGTCCAAACTATACTTTGTGGTCTGGGTTGTCTGCCTGACTCTCAGGGTCACACCCACAACTAGCCGAGTATCTACTTTAGGCACCAAACTGACATGAGCCCTGCAGAGCCTGAAAAAGAAATGGCAGTCCCAACTTCTTTAGGCAGCTTACATGTCAGCCAGGAGATAAAACTGAAAAAAAAATTAATAAATACTATGTATGGTTGTCTTTAAGAAAGGACTAAACTGTGCAGAACTCCCACTGGAGTTCCTGGGTTTTCTCTTCAGTCCATCCCTAGACTGTCCTTGGCCACATGTGCATTTTCAGTGGGGACCAAGAGAAATTGGAAAAATTGAGAGCTCAAAAGCCTCAAGGTGAAGTAGAGGTTTTCATCTAAGCAGAACTCCTTTGGAATTAGAGACTGTGCTATATTCAAAAGAGCACTGGACTCTGAGTCAAAAGACCTGCATTTGAGACACAGTCCCACCTCCAGGTTCCTCTGCAATATGGAAACCATCCTATCTCTTGGACAGCATTTTTATCTCAATCAAATGAAGAATTACGTAAAAACACTTTGTAATTGGCCAAACATGCAATGATGTTTTGCATTTGTATATACTAACAAGGTCTCTGATTCTTAAAGATGCCAGATTGAGCTAGAGCAGCCTGAAGAAAGGCTATATTCTTTAGAATAAGAATCCCTCCCCATCAAAATAAGTTTGAGAGCTCTCTGCCTCCTGGTTCTAGTTTAGACCAGTAAAATTATCAATACCAATTTTCCTCCTCCATAAATTCCCTGTTGTTGTTTAGAATGAAAAGAAAAGAAATGTGGTATAATCTGATGGCAAGAAGATAAGGGAATGGGGGATAGGAGGTAAATCAGCTTAAGCTAGAAGCCAGAGAATGGGGAGGAGGAGAAGGAGAGGGAGTACAATGACAACAAACTCTACCTGTTGTTAGCCTTCTTCCACTAATGTACCAGAACTAAGGGTGGGGCAGCTGGACTTTGCTCCTAAGTACTAAATTTAGAGGGCATTTACAACACTAATAGTCCTTCAGTAGCAGAAAAATAACAGAACTTGGCACTCAGTTAACAGGAATAATTAGGCAAAATAATAATACTCTAGGATTGGAGCTGGGCAAATGTTGTCCCAAGCCTCAAAAGACAGAAGAAGTCTACAGGCAGATAAGTTGATATAATTTCTCAAATCTCAAAAATCAGAAGAAGAATATAGACAGATTAGCTTTATATCATTTCCTGGTAAAATGCTTAAATGAATATGAATGGGATGATCTATGAGTACTTAGAGAATCATTGCTCATTATAAGGCATCATGGGTTCATTAAGAACAAGTCATGCCAGATTAAATTCATTTCTTTTGACTATTTTACTAGCCTAAGTAGTCTGTGAAAATGTTATAGACATAAAAAAACTGGATTTCAGCAATGCGTTTGACAGTATAATCTTGTCCAAGATGACTGTGGACAAGATGGAAACATATGGTCCAGATAATAGTACAATTATGTAGACTCACATTTGATCGAATGATCAATAAATGATGATTGATGTATGAGCCTCAACTTGGAAGGAGGTCTCTAGCTGACTATTACAGGATTCTGTCCTTGGCCTTACTTTATTAGATGCAGTAAGCTCACCAAATCTGTCCATACCAGGAATCATAGAACTCATAAAATAGGTGACAGAATCAGGATCCGAAAAGACACTGAGGGTAGGGTCCTCAAACTCTCACCAAGGTTTGTTGGGTAAGGCTCCAAACAATATTGGATCATAGATACAATCTTCACCTATCATGAAAAAACCCAATCATCACAGGCAATGCCTAGTACTGGAAAACCAAGCCTAGTCAATGAGGTTAAATAAGGTTGACCACAGCATACAAAAGTCCCAGAAGGACACGGTGGGAAATGGGAAGAGAAAAAGAACTGATGTACATGGCAATCAAAGATGCCGTCTTTAAAAAAAAAGCTGACATCGCAGAGAAGATACACAGTACCCCACCCATGGGGGAACGTCTTTAGGGAAGGCCCACACTGCTGCCATAATAATCCCAAGCCCCAGAGACTGACGAGGGGCTGAGTCATCTTCCCAGGGCAACTGAAAAGACAACAAAAGCTCCACAGTAGCAGCCAGCTCTTTAACTACTAGTGAGGAAACTGCTCCTCCTCCTCCTCCTCCTCCATAAATCTCCCGCTGTACTGGATGTCCCTATGTGCCCACAATGGTAGCAGAAATTTGGCTCAGCTGCTCACAGCTCTGTGCTGCTCCATATAAAAGCTGCCAGCCTTACAGTCCCCCTGCTGCCTCTGTACTGAGTACTAACAGATGGGCTCGAATTTACTAGGGATAAACATAAGTCCTCTACTTGATAAAAAAAAATCAACAGCACAAGTACAGAACAGGAGAGGCTTGATATAACAGCAGTTCTGAAAGGGACCTGGAGATATCATGGGATTGGGAAGGTGGAACAATGAAGAATGTATTGAATTTGGAGTCAGAGGGACCTCAGTTCAACTTTGACCTCTGCCCCCTTACTGGCTCCTTGACTTTGGGAAAATTGCTTAACTTCTCTAGGTCCACATTTATCTCGTCTGTAAAATGAGGAGGTTGAACTATAGGTCCCTAAAGTTCTTTCCAGTTCTGAACCTATGATCTTAAATGCCATGTGAGTCACCATTATGATGTCACTGCCAAAAAAAAAAAGCAAAGGTTATTTTAGATTGCATTTACAGCAAAAAGTATACAGAACGAATGTGGTAATAGACCTCGCCCCTAAGGTACTGTGTTTCCATGTGACTACCATATTTTAAGAAGGGCATTGACCCCCTAGAGAGAGCAAAATGGTCAGGCCAGTCAAAACCACATCATAAAATCCACACAATGATCTAATTTAATAAATGTTTTAGCCTTAGGAGAGACAGGATGGCAGTGGATTGAAAACTGACCTCAAAGCCAAGAGCTAGGTTCCAGCCTAGCTCCCTGGCTATGTGACCCTAGGCAAGTGAATTAACTGTTCAGTGCTCTAAACTCTCTAAGTTACAGAGAAGGTGCTGACATTCATTGGAAAAGGGAATTCACCCAGGGGTTACATAGTAATAAAATCACAGGGCTGTTCCCTATCTCTATTTTATTTTAGTTTTTGCCTAGAGAAGACTTAAATGGGGAATGTTTGCTGCTTTTAATATTTGAAGGCCAATCGTTCCCAAGAGGGGTTAACGTGATTTTGTTTCATTGCAGAAGACAAAACTAGAAACAATGAGCAAAAGTTAAAGGGAAGCAGAGCTTGGCTCTCTGTGAGGAAGCACTTCTCAAAAATAATTTGAACCATCCAAAAGGAAAATGGAATGTCCTGGTAAATAGTAAATTCACTTTCATGGGAGATCTCCAAGGGGAGTCTGGATAAACCTTTAGGGACAGGTATAATGGGAGTCTCATGTTTGAATGTATGATGAACCTCCAAGGTCCTTTCCAGCTCAGAAACATTATCTGACAATCTCTGGCAAATCATGAATCCACCCTCCAGGTCTAGGCTTCTCTATCTAATTCAATGGTCTCATCCACCTCTCAATGGGTAACTCTTAACCCTAAGACTGACTACTCACTTCTGTCCACTGATCAGCACTTCTCACTCACCACGTCTGGAACAAAATTCATCCTTCCCTTCCCCAAACTAGAAGCTGTTCATAGTTTACCCATTTCTTTTAGTGGTGTTGCCATTTTATCAATGACCCAAGGTTGAAACCATATTATGACTTCTCCCTTTCACTTTCTTCTTCCTTTCTATTTAGCTTTTATGTTGACATGCAATATTGAGCCTAACTGATCTCCCCATCCTCTTCTAACCCCAAAATTATTCTTCACAATACCACAAGATTAAGAAACAATAGAGCTTAGTAAGTAGAGTTTGGAACTTGGAATGCGGTCCACTTGGATTCAAAACCTATGTCTAACTCTCATTAACTTATGTAACACCATGGACAAATCACTTAAACACTCTAAGCTTCAGTTTTCCCATGTATAAATTGGGGATAAGACTGTTTGTGAGTACCCATCTCAGTGGGCTGTTGCAAGGCTCAAATGAGATTGTTATCTAAAGCACTTCATCGAATTTAAAATCCTTTGTGAATGTCATGTTTTATTATTTTCCATGAACATCTCTTGTTCAGATACCCTCATGAACCAGGTCCAGACTCCTCAGCTTGATATTCAAGACCCTCCACAATCAGGCTTCAACCCATTTTTCCAGCCTCTTTTCTCATTTTTTTCTCATGAATAATCTATTCACTACCAAGCTACAATATTTGCTGTGTTTACTGAAAGGGTATCTGAAGAGTTGCCTAGATTCATAATTCATTTTATTTTGCTATATTGAGGACTCACTAAATATCACCGCTGGTGGTCCATAGGTGGTACAGTGGATAGAGTAGGGTTAAGAAGATGCGAATTAAAAACTGACATTGAAATTTACTAGTTGTGTGACCCGGGGGAAAAAAAAACAAACCTCTGTTTGCCTCAGTTTCCTCATCTGTAAAAAGGGTATATTAAGAATACCTACCTTCCGGGGTTGTTAAGAGGGTTGTATGAGATGATAATTTTAAAGTATTTAGCACAGTGTTTGGCACACAGTAAGAGCTCTGTAAATGTTAATTATTATTTATGAAACACCTGATCGGATGTGCTTCCAAGATGACTCATGTCTATATCAAATTCTGACTCTGTAATAAATTCCGTGATATGAAAAATGAGGTTCTAGCTATCAGGACCTTTCAGTCTCTAATTACAAGGATCCTGGTACTTTGTGCAGAGGAAAAGGGACGGGCCTAGGTGTGGCCAAAAATGCACTTGTCACTAACACAGAATCCTCACTGCCAGAGCCTACGGACTTCCAGTAGCTTGTAATATGGTTCACTGCACCAGACTCCCTCTGGGGATTAACCCACAAATACAGTACAGTGCCACTTAGGTTAGCAGCCTCCCCTGAGCTGCCACACAAAGGCCTCACCTGGCTCCCTTGCTCTCCCTTTCAATTACATAGTCAGTTCTGATGGGTCAGGGCCGTTTAAGGAGCATCAGCCCAGAAGCCTGTGCCAGCTTCACTTTTATTAGATACTGGTTACAAGCAGCCTCAGAAGGGAAAAGATCAGCCAACCCAAATGCATACCCAGTTTAACAAAGTATTTAGTAAGCCTCAACTGTATGCAAGACAGCATACTATGCCCTGGAGAGAGAATCTCTGTCCCTGAAAAACTTTCATTCATAGGAGGAAGAGAGACCTAAAAATTAGGGAGATCAGAAAAATCTTCCTTTAAGTGGTGCATGAGCTGCTCTTTGAAGGAAACTAAAGATTCCTAGAGTTGGAAGGGAAGGAAAAATACACTCCAGGGAAAGGGATGCCAAGGCATGAAAGTGTAAGATGAAATACCAAGTTTGATTGCAATATAGTACACATGAAGAAAAGGTGTGCTGGTGAATGTTTCCCAACCAGCTCTCCCCCCACTCCATCCCTTAAAAGGACATATGACCCACTTTAAGCTTAAACAGCATTATTAACATTTTTTTCCATCAATTTTTTGAGTCTAGACCAGAGGTGTCAACTGTAAGCCATATGTAGACCAGATTAAAATGTAATTTGGAAATATCTAACAAAATAAGTAAAAATACAATAATAAAACATAGATAACATTACATTTTAAAAGTAAGTCAACATGTGTGTGAACTGATTAGCGGCCCCCTTTTCTACTTTGAGTTTGTCGCTACTTGTCCTGACAGTCAACAAAACAATACATCAGATTCCAGTTGGTAGAGTTTGCCAATTTAACCTCAGACTGAACATTTAACAATTGGATCTTGAGTTGGTTTGAGTCGGTTCCAGCACACTCCTGAAGTAATGTGAAATCAGCCTGGAAAACTAGGCGAGAGTCAGATTGTAAGGGCTTTAAATGCCACCGAGAAGTTTGTCTCTTATCCTAAAGGCAATAGGAACTTACTAATGCTCTTTGAGGAAGGGAATGTCATGGATAGACCTGAGCTGTAGGAAATTCTCTGGTAGCTGTGTGATGGAGGAATGGGAAAGGGGGTTCAGGGCTCTTGGAAACATCTGCTGCCTTTCTGCCTCACATGTGTGTAGCTCCGTTCTCTTGATGCTGGTTATACTGCTCTGTTATTTTTATTGTATGTCCGTCTTGCAAGTTTAACACTAGGACCATTCTTATAAAGTGGGATGGATTTGGAAGGGTGGAGAGAGTGAAGAGGAAAAGGGAAACTACCTTGCTTTTAAATCACTTGTTGTGTGGTCATTGTCTTTTAAACATTTTTCTTAATAAGACATAAAATCAGAGAGGACCCAGGGTGGAAGCTGTGCGAGGAGATGGGGCTGGGACTCACAACAGGAGAAAGCTATGATACCCTCTGGAACAGTAACAAAGCACCAGGCAGCATTACCTGAGTAGTTTCCTGGAAAACCTCCTGCTGGCTATAGATTCCACTTGCATCCCTTTTCCTATGGAAACATATATTTCCAAGACTGACTTTGCACTGGAAGACGATCAGAGGCTCTGTTGTGCTTCAGGAAACAAAAGAGAGAAAGGGCAAATGGAAAAGCTGTTAGCAGTGGATACACCCTTGATTAGCACATGTTTTAATGGAAACATTACTTGGAAATAAATTCAGACTGAATAATGGGAGTCTGTTGGCTAAAATCCTCCAGCAGGGAGGCAACATGGTATAGCAAATCAGAGGAGCTCAGAAGTCTTCCAATATCTATTTTACAAATGAAGAAACTGAAGCCCATTCGGGTGGGCTTCAGCCAATGGGTGGCACTATTAAAGCTTTAAGAGACCTTTGAGGTCGTCTGTCCAACCCCCTCTTTTTACACATGAAAATATTAAAGCAAAGGGAGCTTGCTAGTAAGTGACCAAGCTGAGATTTGACCTCTTGCCCTCTGACTTCAAATTCAGGGTTTTTTCAGCTTCACTAGTCACTTTTTAGCACTGTAACCTTGGATAAGTATATTTATCTCCCTAAACCCATACTCATTTTTTAAGACAAGAGGGTTAGGGGCAATTTGGTGGCACAGTGGATAGAGCTCAGGCTCTGGAGTCAGAAGGACTAAAGTTCAGATCTGACCTCAGACACTTACTGGCTGTGTGACCCTGGGCAAGTCATTTAATTCCGATTGTCTGCAAAAAAACTGAAAGAGTTAAATTAAGATAATCTCTAAGGTTCCTGCCAATTTTAATAATCTGAAATCCAAAAAGGGACATAACTCCTAGAATAGTACTACCTTGAACTCAGAGAGAGCTAGGTGGCTCCATGGATAGAGCATTGGACCTGAAATTAGGAAGACCTGAGTTCAAATGTGGCCTCAGACACTTAGTAGCTGTGTGACCCTGGGCAAGTCATTTAAACTCTATTTGCCTTGGAGGTGGCTAAATGGCTCAGAATCAGGAAGACCTGAGTTCAAATTTGATCTCAGATATTTAGCAACTGTGTGACCCTGGGCAAATTACTTTACCCTGTTTGCTTCAGTTTCTCTATCTGTAAAATGAGCAAACTGATGGGGTGCTTGGCTGCATGTACTTGAGCCCCAATTCTAAAATCACATTTCTCTTTAAAAGTCACATTTCTCCCTAGCCTCAAAAGACTATCTCAGGCAGTTTCTCCCCAGCCCAAGGACACAGCCTGCCCTAGCAACAACTGTTATCTCCTTCCTGCTATAGTAGCCAGCTGCACCTATAGAACTCATTAGGCTTAACCAGCTGTGTACTGGCTTAAGGGGCTGTGCACTGGGTCATAACAACATTTACTACTCACTGACCAACCATATGTATCCTAGACCTAGACATACCTTTACTCCCTTAAACTTATCTTGTCTAACAAGATATTGACAAGAGAAGCCTGGTTTTTCCTGGTCAACCTTGACTGTTGGTTGACTTAGTGACGTTTCAGGCCTAAAACCACACCTCCGTGTAGCCTGGTGTTTGGGCTATTTCCTGATGAATTATGGGTAAAATACTTGAACAATAGATACCAAAAGTGCATATTCCTTGAAGGACTGACCACTTCTTAATCACTCCCTAATCTCACCACAAAACACCTAGTTAGCATAGTTGGCACAAATGATACTACAGAATTTCCTATATAAACTTTCCCTGTACCCCTCTAAGGTTGCAGGTTCCCTAAGAACTCTTGCCCGCTGAAAAGTGTAATAAATCTTTACCTTGACTTCAACAATGCTTGAGTTCATGAATTCTTCTCTAGACAACCTGCCCCTGGTTCCCCAGTCTTTGTGGGGGTCTCACAGCCCCTTTCCAGCCCTCATCAAAACCACTCCATTATCTGTGCCAAGGAAAATCTCCTATGGTCCATGCGATCACCAAGAGTTGGACACAACTGAACAACGACACCTTAAAATAAACCTAATGACTCAGCCACAATCTGACATCTTAACCCCAATACCACAGCATATTAATGATGAATTCTAGTATATTCTGAAGGGAAAAGAGTTTTTGTTTTCTTAAAAGTCCAACAGCTTAGGATGAATTGTATGGAAAGAGTCAATCTTAAAGTCTAAAATTCAGAGAAAGAAACAAGAAAATGGGGGAAAGCAACAGGGTGAGATTAGATTATAAATTCTAAAGAACTGTCATTGATATAGGGCTTTAACTATTTTAAAGAGGGAGGGGACAAGTGATTATTAAGTGGCTACTATATTCTAGACACTGTGCTAAGTGCTTTACAATATCTCACTTGAGTCTCCCCCAAAACACTGTAAAGTAGGTGCCATTACAATCCCCATCTTACAGTTGAGGAAACTGAAGAAGACGTTAAGTAACGTGCTCACGGTCACCTAGTTAGTAAGTGTGTGAGGCCATATTGGACCTCAGATCTTCCAGCCTTCAGGCCTTTTTTTAAAAAATGTTTTCAAAAACTTTTTTTAAAAAACTAAACCCTATTTACTAGTTCCTCTAAGAAGCATCTAGATATCACAATGGATAGAGCAGTGGACTTCAAATTTAAAAATTCTGAGTTCAAATCTGGCCTCAGACACTTGTTAATTTTGTGAACCTGGGCAAGTCACTTAACCTTTGTTTGCCTCAGAGTCAGCTAGGTGGCACATGAATAGAGCACTGATGGGCCTACCTATTAAGGGAAGCTTGATTAGGGGGGATTTTTTGTTGGAAGAACCATACCTTTTGTTAATTTCTAATGAGCCACTGGTTCTCAAGGGTTGGGATCACCTTTGCCTCTGAAAAGTGTATAAATACTCTAAGGTGAATATTTACTTGGAGGCTTAGCTTTTGGAAGAAGGTTTGATTGTCCAGTGACTGATACAACACCATTCCTTTTCCATTTTTTCCAGAAACCATAAAGACACAAAACATGCATTGCTACCATACACTAGCCTGAAGAGAGACTATTTGGAAACAGTAAGACAGCTATAAGTGAGCTTTGTAGTGAAAGCTATGGAAAATCCAATCCATCTCAGAAATCTGTTTAGCAGTGGGACTATGATAAATGAGGGCTCTTATTCTCTGGAGCTGTGAGCCTGGCATATTTATCATCCCCCAACAGCCTGGCTACACCTGTCTAAAGATAATCCCTTTTCATATGTAGGGACAACCCTACACTCAAGTAAGGACAAACTAGAACAACTCTTCACAAGGACAACCTGTTCTCATGCTTGTTTTATACATATATTATCCACATCATTAAAATAAAAAATTCAAGCTAAAAGGTTTTATTTAGCTTCCTTGGATGATCCTTAACGCCTTCCATTGACATTCCTTTTAAGTTTCTTTCCCGTCTTGTTTTCTAATCCAGTCTGCTACAATCCTCCATTTTATAGGTGAGTTTATCCCATTCACACTCACAGTTATGATGGTTAATTGTGTTTTCTACCTTTATTTTTACCATCTTACAATTTTTCTTCCCTTTCCATGACTCCCCTCTTTTCAAATAAAAAGAAAGTAGATAAAGAAAGAGAGTTGAATCAACCCCAATAACCTCTAATTTAAGAGGTCTGAGATTGTTCTTTTGTACCTCCTCTGTTCCCCTAGCCAAGACTCAGATAGATTATTGATCCTTTCATTTTGTTGCTTTCCTGTTAACTCTACTTTTAGTGGGTACCCTAGACGTAAGCTGTACATAAGCTCTGAGAATTTTCCCCTATGCTCCAAGATGGGGTTAGTGAGCCAGAGAGTATGAAACAAAAAGTCCAGTCTCCTCTTCTCAGGTCCTAACTCCCCCAGGACTGAGCCTGGACCTCCCTATACCACCACCACTACTCACTTTGTCATAGATGTCAGACAGATGAGGAATCTAAGGTTTCAAAGGGTGAAGTGATTTGTTGGAGGTCATGTAGCTAAGTGTCTAAAGCCAAATTGAAACCAAAGTCTTCTGACTCTACATTATATTCTACCTTCTCTTTCTAATGTGTAAAATTCCTAGGGCAGGTATATAGCATGGGCAGGCAGGGGAATGCTAGAATGCAGTGAGGACATTCTCTAACTCTCAAAAGCACTATATAAGTATAATTATAATTCAAAAGACATTTTAAATAAGATTTTGGTAATAAGTATGATAGTATAATTAATTTGTGATTGGAATTGGAGTAGGGCAAAATTAATCAGTCCAAAATTTTACCTATTATTCCTGTTTATAAGAAAGGTTAAATGGATAGAGAGCTAGACCTGGAGTTAGGAACTTGTTCAGTCATTTCAGTCATGTCTGACTCTTTCTGATCCCATTTAGGGTTTTCTTGGCAAAGATCCTGGGGTGGTTTACCCTTTCCTTTTCCAGCTCATTTTACAGATGAGAAAACTGAGGCAAACAGGGTTAAATGACTTGACAAGGGTCATACAGCTAGTGTCCAAGACCAAATTGGAATTCAGGTGTTCCTGACTCCATGCCCTTGTCCACTGTACCACAGACCTGAGTTCAAATCTAGCCTCATGTGACCCTAGCTATGTGACCCTAGACAGAAATAGTATTCTCACTCTGAGGACATATACACCAGTACATATAATCATCAAATTTGTATCCATGCTATTATTCAATTCAATAATTCAATCTGATAAGCATTTTATCAAACAAAACACTACATGTAGTATACACATTTAGTAGAACATGAGCAAGAATTGTCTCACTTTTATCAGTGCCTAGCATGCTGCTTGACGTACAGCAGGCATTTAATAATTTCTTGCTTGCTTCACTCATTATGCTAGACACTGAAGGAGATATAACATTTAGATGGAACACCATCCCTGCCCTCAAGGAACTTAAGTGTCTAGACAAAGGATATAATGACTCACATTTGTAATGATCTTTTCTATATCACTTTCCTCTTAAGAACCATGATAGATAGGTAATGCAAACTGTTTTTATCTGTTTTACAGATGAGGTGATTGGCTAGTCAATGTCAGAAGATGACTTAAATCTGAGTCTTACTAGACATGTATAACCAATTTTGAATTGTTTGCCTTCTCAATGAGGGGTGGAAGGAGAGGGAAGGAAAAAATTTCAACTCAGAGTCTTAAAAAAGAATGTTAAAAACTGTTGTACATGTGACTAATAAAAAAAAGTGCTAATAAAATACTTAATAAAAAATAGTTTACTTAAAAAAAAATAGCCTGGATCTTAGATTTGGAGCATGGTGTTCTTTCCACCATATCTCACTAATGTCTACCTCCCACGCATTGCAAGGAAGAGGAGGTACATAGGGACAAGTCAGAGTAACAGTGGCAGCTAGGTGGTATAGTGGAGTCCTGGAGTCAGGAAGGGCTGAGGTCAAATCCAGCCTCAGATACTTCCTAGCTGTGTGACCCTGGGTAAGTCATTTAATCCTGTTTGCCTCAGTTTCCTCACCTGTAAAATGAGCTGGAGAAGAAAATGGCAAACCACTCCAGTATCTTATCAAAGAAAACCTCAAACGAGATCACAGAGAGTCAGTGACTGAAACAACTCAACAATAACCTAGGTCACTGCTATTCCTACCAAAATATACATAAAGTCAAGCCTCTATTATCTATCCAAATTAAGAAAGGACATAGAAAACTGGACTTAGAATAAGAAGATGATGGTCCATATCCAGTCTCAGATACTTAGCAGCATTCTGACTTTGGACAAGTCACTTAACCTCTGTCTCCTCAATTTCCTTATCTATGAAATAGAAATAGTAACATCTACCTCCCATTTACCTCCAGGGTGAGTGTAAAATGTGTTAAGTGCTTTGCAAAACTTAAAATGCTATATAAATGCCACTTACATTATTATTATTTAAAAATAGAAACACAGATAATGCTAAGCCTTCATTTTGATCAATCGTTTTAAGTTCCTCCACCAAACCTTCTCAAACCTGTTAATTAACCAATATGATTTCAGCTCCCCTCCTTCTCTTTTCTATTCAAAATTTTCTAGTTCCTATGGAATTAATAAGCAATAAAATGGATCAAAGGTAGGCATTTGTGGAAAGGAAGGGAATCACAGGACAATTCACAAACTGAAAATTAAGTTCTCCAGCAGCCAAGGCTATAGGAACAGTGTTGACAACTTGGTGTTGTAGAATGTGATTCAGAGCTGGAAGACATGAGTTCAAATCCTGGCTTAGATGTTTCACTTTAGGCAAGTCATTCCATTCTTTGGGTTTCGTTTTCCCCATGTGTAAAGTGAAGGGCTTAGATGCCATCATCTCTAAGGTCCCTCCTGCCCTATATCCTGTGTGCTCCACATGGAGAGAAAGGGAAGAGTGCCCAGAGCCAGTCTAAGAGTGTCTGCTGTTGTTGTGTCCATCCTTTGTTTTCAAAGAAGACCATGACATAAGAGAAATGATGACATGACTTGCACTGGACTTTGTTCTGAGTGAGGGAGGGCTGTGCAAGGTCACCAGCCAGCTCGCTGTGTCAAGAACACAAGACTTAGGAATGAATTCAAGAGAAACCACTTGAAGAAGCTAAAATATTAAGGGGCAGGGGACTTGTTTAGCTCCTCTCCCAAGATGGTAAACCTGGAGGGGAGCTTCTGTGTTAGAAAAGATAGTAATAGTGGTTCACTGCTAACGTTGGGGGAACATAAGAGCAAAGGAGAAGAAAGGAATCCAAGGAAATAGATTTCCCTTTAATTAGAATACCAAACACCCAAGCAAGGTAAATAGCATATGACAAGGTTTAGAGGAATCCTTCAAGACAGAGAACAAACTAAGGCTTTTGATATCAAGCTGGTCTGAAGCCCTGAAGAGAGAGTCTGACCCCAAGATAGAATGTCAGGATGATTCAGAAAGAAGCATTCTAATTTAGCTTGGAGATAAAAAGCAAGGTGAGTAATAATTAGCATTTGGGAAATAATGAGAGATGCAATAAATCAATGGTCAAAGGATATGAACAGACTGGTTTCAAAAAAGAGACACAAATTGTTAGTGATCGCTTGAAGTGCTAGACCTCACTAACGATCAAAGTTGTCGTTCAGTTGTTTCAGTCAGACTCTTCATGACCCCTTTTGGGGTTTTCTTGGCAAAGATACTGGAGTGATTTGCCATTTCCTTCTCTAGCTCATTTTGTAGATGAGGAAACAGACAAAGAAGCTTAAGTAACTTGCCCAGAGTCGCACTTTGAATAAGTGTGTGTCTAAGGCCAGGTTTGAACTCAGGGGAGGTAGGTGGTACTTGGGTAGAACATTGGGTCTGGAATCAGGAGGATGTGAGTTAAAATCTGGCCTCAGACACTTACTAGCTGTGTGACTCTGCGCAAGTCGCTTAACCCTGCTTGCCTCAGTTTCTCATTGGTTAAATAATCTGGAGACAGAAATGACAAACCACTCCAGTCTCTTTGCCAAAAAAACCCAAAATAGAGTTATAAAGTATGGGACACAACTAAAAAGACTAAATGACAACAAGGCAGCCCAACAGCAAAGTGTAAATAAGTCTTCAATCGCACTGATAGAATTAGAGGGTGTTGGCCATTGAATTAAGACGATTGGTGAACATGGGGAATTGCTGCCAATTGACTGAGAATATCAGTTGTGCCTTCCATGACCTACATCAGGGGTGGAGAACAGGTCCTTTGACTGAATCCAAATCCTTTAAGGATTTGTTTTGTGAAATTTGGATTCAGTCAAAGGGCTACACTTGAGGACCTAGAGGGCCACATGTGGCTTTGAGGCCACAGGTTCTACACCTCTGGTCTATGTAACAAGGAAGCTGGCTCTGCTCTAAGTATGCCCTTGTCCTTTACACTTCTATCCTTGTTTCCTCCTTCCTCCCTCAGTGGATATCTTACAATCCACAGCAGTGTCCAGGGGAAAGAGAGGTTAGCAGCAGGGTTAAGGAACAGTCAGGGAGAAGAGAACCTGGAACCTGCGCTCCTCAGGGAATGACGGGCCTCCGAGAAGAGACCGCCAAGGCTTAGAAGAAGTAAAACCAATGAGCTTTCTATCCCATGATGCAGATGAAGTTTCTCCCTGCCCATATTGCTTGCTCCCCACGATCCTACCTTTTAGTTCTAACACTGTAATCAAATCCATGATGGCCCATCCTCATCACTTCATTCATTCTTTCATTCTAGTATGAGAGGGTTGACTGAGTCACTGAGAGGTTACGGGACTTCCCCAAGGGTCACCCAGCTAGTACAAAGTGGGGCTTGTATCTTGCATGACTGCCTTTAAGGGTTTGCCCTCCACTTTACCAAGCTGCCTTTCATGATCACTGTTTCCTGATGATAAAAATAGAGGTCATCTCCATGTCATATACCTGTTGATACTTACTTGATTTCTAGTGAAAACTTTACGTTGGTAGGTGTGTGCTTGTTAACAGGAATATTGTAGTTATAATTTCCAGACCTGAGTGTGGAAAAGTAGAAAACAAAACCAAAAACACATCAAAACATGCAGGGATAGTTTCCAAAGATTCTTTATGACTAATTATATGCTAATTTTTAAAGTGCTGGATTGAGTCCCACTATTTAATATCATCCATTGTTACATGTCCCAGAAACATGCCCGCTGGATGTTTACAAAATCATTTCCTTTAGTTCCAACACAATGTATATCAGCAGAGTGAGTGGTACGTTATAACTCAGAGTAAAGATAATGGAAAATCAAATTTCAGCCCAAATGCACAGGACCAAATAACAGGAAATTATTTCATTATCTCCCAAGGACTTAGAGATTCTCCCAGAGAAATGAAGTAAAGCCTTCAAATGAACAATCCCACAGGAAAGAAGGGTTACAAATCATAGATGCCAGTTCTCACACCATGAATTCACACCCTCCTCCTGCTGAGAAACAGTCACAGGATATACTTACCAGATACTTCCAGAATCTGTTTCCACTGAGATTAGCATAACTATAATTCATGGCTCAGTATTGGAAAAAAATGGAAAAATGGAGTTGCTTGCCAACATGATTGGGTAGGGCCCCCCTCCCGCCCTTCTTTTATGCCATCCCCTTGACTAGTAAAGGCAACCTTTGCTTTGTAGAACAGGTTCAGATTCACAATGTTGACCATTAAATATGTATCTCTAAAGGAAATGATATTGTCTTTCTGGATACAACAAAAGTGGACAAAAATTTTCAAGATAACAAATGGAAAACTTTAGCAAGAGGGGTTTCTGACTAAATTCTCAATAGCATCTTGTCTTTTATTGGACACCCCTTTAGCCTTACCAGCCTAATCTATTCTCAGGACTATGGGATCACAAATTAAGTTATTCCTTTACTCCCAGACACCCTACATCCTGGAGAAAAATACATGTGGCCAAACGTCAGAGGTATTGAGGGAAATTTCAGAAGATACCCAAGATGCCTGGGAAAGTTGGCAAGCCAAGCCCTGTTCAGTCACTCCTTTTTCTCTAGTACTGTTTTCCAGCTCTGAGATTTTCCCCTTGTTGTACCTTAGACCAGAGACATTTCCCCTATACCTAGGGATCCAGTAATTTAGCTTACTCTTCCTACTTTTCCTTTTGGTTTGGCATTTGCAATTTCTAGTGCAGTTACTTCTAATTCTACACTTTGCCAATTAGTGTCATCATCCAACATGTCAACTTTCATAATAACTCCTTCTTCAAGGATAAGATAGCTGGGGTTAGGGCCCACTTGCTACATGGCATATATGTATGCAAACATATGCAATGCAAACATATGTATGCATAGATATGGATATACGTGCATGTGTACATAGGACCAGACCGATGATTGTGTTGGTATGGAGAACACTTGGTGAAGAACTTTTCTCTGCCAATACAGATCATTATCTTCTCTATGACTTAAAGCCTTAGAAATACATATATAAATATATATGTGACTAATCTTTAATAATATTACAATATATAGTTAATATTCACATGAATAATTTTGCAAACATTTGATGTATAAAATAATCATGTCTATGTAATTAATATAGTATATATTATTATATTTATATAATTAAATATAGTTTATTATTATATAATTATTAATACAGTAGAGTAACACTAGTTAAATTTCATAGTGTCTAGAGTCTTTTTAGTACATTGGCATAGTCTCTTGTATCCCCAGTTTTCCAGGATGACATAACACTTGGCTCATTTCAATCAAGTCAACAAACACTGATTTAGTACTTACTACAGGCTAGGTACTGAACTAGGTGTTGGACATGCAACGACCAAAATGAAACAATCTCTACCTTCAAGAAGGTTAAATTCTGCTAAAGAAAAACAATCCATACACAGATATTATTCTCAAATACAAGGAAATTACATATAAGTCATTTCTAGGGTTTCTTGTTACAACTGGGGAGACCAAGGAAGGCCTCCTGTAGGAAATTGTATCTGAGTTGTGTTTTAAAGTAAGGTGGGCATTCTACATGAAGAGGGATGGCATTTCAAGCATGGGGTGGTCTATACATGGGGAGAGAATAGGGAGAGGAGATGACCAGTGTGATGAACAGCAAATAGGGGTAGTTTACTTGAAATGGATTGTACATGATGGGAAGGATACAATGACATCACTTAGAAAGTCGGTTGGAATCAGATTGTGAATAGTTTTAAAAGACACAGAGGAACTTGCATTTTATTCTAGAAATCATGGGAACCACTGAAACTTCTTGAATAAAGTGATAGGGCCCAAATACCAATTTGGTAACTGTTTAGAGACTGTATTTGGGAGTAGAGTTTCCACAGATATGGAATCCAATTAGGAGGTGCGTGCTCAAGTGCGTGTGTGTGTGTGTGTGTGTGTGTGTGTGTGTGTGAGAGAGAGAGAGAGACAGAGACAGAGACAGAGACAGAGACAGACAGACAGACAGACAGGCAGGCAGACAGAGAATTTGATAAAGACATTTGGAAATCCAGCCTGAACATTCCTTTAATTGGAAGTAAAACTTCATTGGCTCCATGAGTTTGAAGTTTTTATGTTACATTACAGAGTTTTACCTGTCAAAAAGAACTACTCCCAAGGCTTATATTGCAATGAAAAGGAGAACATTTTAGCCAAAAGCACATCATGGCCACAGCATACTCTCCACATAGCCAGATAACACATTTCTATTGAGTGCATTGAGTAAAATAATTGGAAACAAGATAAATGGAAAAGGGTTCAAACAAATATAAGGCCTCACTGACCCTTCAATAGAGAAATAGCTGAACCATCAGGGGAAAATACGTAAAGAGAAAAAGGTGATAGCAAGCTGAGAAAAAAAAACCATATTGTCATAAATAATAATTTTAATAGCAATTGAAAAATGCACATTCTTCCCCTGAGTCTGCTACTTTGTGTCTTCAATTTCCTGATGCAAACAGCTACTACCTATATCATCATTGGGATATTGGTAATATGATGTAAGTTGTAGAGAAGGATTTCGCTGATAAAAAATTTTTTTTTGCAGCTGCTAGATTATTTTCCTCCCAACAGAAAAGCTAAAATAAGCTATTTCAGCTATTAAAATAATGATCTCCCTTGTTATTAAAATACTCCAATGCTAGCCCCCTCATAACTCTGAGCCATGACTAACAATGTCTTTGCTGTCTGTAAAATTAATTAGTAAACCTGCTGGGCAGAGACCACATTTTATTCTCAGTGCTTTGTTGTTTGCACTCAAATGGTCAAAGCAAACAACAGGCCTTTCAGAAATGCCTCTGGGCTGCAACACTTGAACTTCGTGTCAAACTTAGGGGGTGGGGGGAGAAAGGAAGGGAGTGTTGGGGTAGCTGCCCAGCATTACATTCTGGGAAATGGGTTTGTGATTAAGAAGCAATATGAGCACAGGCTGATTTTAATAGGCAGCTCTCCCTCTCTTTTTCGCAAAAGTCATTAGCCCCTTTGCAAAATTAAATAAGTAAATAAGGAAGGAAGGACAGTGAGAAGGAAAGAAGGAAGGAAGGAAGGAAGGAAGGAAGGAAGGAAGGAAGGAAGGAAGGAAGGAAGGAAGGAAGGAAGGAAGGAAGGAAGGGAAAGAAAGAAAGGAAGGAAGGGAAAGAGAGAAAGAAAGAAAGAGAGAAGGAAAGAGAGAAAGAGAGAAAGAAAGAAAGAAAGAAAGAGAGAAAGAAAGAAAGGAAGGAAGAGAGAAAGAAAGGAAGGAAGAGAGAAAGAAAGAAAGAGAGAAAGAAAGAGCAATCATCAAAGAAAGAAAAAAAGTCATAGCACCGGACAAACTGAAGTTAGGAAATGGGATGAGAAGTAAAAGTTTACCCACCCACATTGGAGGCTTTTACTGCAATAACGGTGGTCAATTTTGTGCTGAATTTCCATAATCTGAATGGAACTGATGGTTGTATCAATCCCTAAAAGCAAGAAAAAATGAGAACATGAAGCAAGACTTTTAGGAAGGAAAAAGGTAGTTTGAATTTCTACCCTCCTCCCTGAATCAAAAGGCAGGAATTTCCAAGACAGATTTCCTTTATCCATTTAAATAAGGAATTAAGCAAAGGGTCCCTTTGCCACAGTAGGTGCAAAGACTACACTCAAAAATTCAGGACTTAATAACCCACCTTCTTTTCTTCATATCCCTGATGATCTTCTTGATAAGAAATACTCCTTCCATCAGTACAAATCAGCAACTCTTTTTAGAACAGGAATTCATAACCTGCTATCTGTGAACTTTTTTAAAAATCAATATTCCAATTTCTGTATTTCTAGATAATTGGTTTCCTTTGAAATCCTACGCATTTTGTGGATCTTAAAACATTCTTTACGAAAGGTCCACAGGCTTTCCCAGACTGCCAGAGGGTTAAGGGTTAAGACTGGATTTCAGTCTTAGAGAGTTGCCTGAGTAACTGAGAAACTAGGTGACTTATCCAAGGTCAATCAATATGTATCAGACAGGCTTTGGACCCAGGTCTTCTTCACTTCAAGGCCCAGCCTCTATCCATTGTCCCATACTGGCTTTCATAACTATTCTCCCTAATATCCTTTCATCTCTGTCCAGGACATATGGTTTCTACTAGATTCACAAGGTCCATAGATTGAAAACCTAACCAAGGCTGTGAGAAGGGCGCTGTGCCCTGGACATTTATGCAAACTTGAAAATAAATACTAAGAATTTTGGCAGGTAACTGGAAGTGGGTAAGGAGTAAAAGAAACCAGTGATTTTCCAACTCATCCCAAATAAATAATGTTTTTCCCAGAAATCCAAGGACTTTCAAGGTGTTTAAGGCTTCACTAATGACTAGGCTGGTATTAAACACACAAGATAATGTAGCTGTACTAACAGCCTTCGAGACCTACTTTAAGTCCTAATATAAAGGAAGGTTATTAAAATATATTTTCCCAAACAGAGAGCAGCATCCTCCACCTCTACATTTACACAGACCCTTAAACTTCTCATTGGCCCTGACAACTTAAAGCACTTTGCTTGTAAATGAGGACTTACAGTCACTTCCCCAGTCAGATTCAGTTAGTGAGTCTTGTCCTGAGATTGCTTTGCTTCTGTGTCCTGCAAAAGAAAGAAATTAGTTCTCAATACTCAATCAATTCCAATGTGTCAGGTGTAAAGAAAACTTTGAGTTCTGTTTGGGCTCTCCTTAAACTTTTCTGTTAAAAAGACCTTCTGGATCTTCTACTCTACCATCTGGAGAGGACCAGAAACTGGCCCTTTAGTTTATTTCTGAAAGGGAGTCTTTTGAACTCTCATGAAGGCCCAAAGCCAGAAAAAGGGAATACATCATATCCCAAAACCTAGCCTATAGTGGTTGGTGGTTGTCTATTGTAAAAGAGGACCAAAATGACATCACCATGTTGGAGGCAAGGTACAATGTATCCTACTGTGTCTGACAAGACCTATATAAGACAAGATATATATACATATATCTGACAAGACCCATATAAGACAAGATATATATACATATATCAGCATATATGTATAGGCATGTTAATTCGTTGATTACAGTCTTCTACTAAAGTATTTACAAAACAGAGCCCAGGGAACCAGGACCTTGACATAGGTTTGTCCAAGCTCTTATCATCCCCATTTTCCCCTAAGCTCTACTTTCCTCATTCTTAGTGTCCGGGTCAATGAAATTGAATGGGAAGATACAAATAAATTACTACCCTGGTGGTACAATAATTAATCTTTTCACATGAAAATAGGCAGGAGAGGGCTTCCATTTGGGGAAAAGGGAAAGGAGGAAGATCCCAACCTCTGATTTCATTGAAAGGAACTCACAGTGAGAAAACACCCTCTACCAATGCATGCAGACACTGGTTCTGCAACTTAAATTTTTTTAGACAATTATTTGGGGATATTGAGAGGTAAATTAACTTGCTCAGGTTCACACAGTCAGTACAATATGTGTCAGAAATGGAAACTGAACCCAAAGTCCTCCTGAATCTATGTCTCGCTGCCTTTCCGTTGCCTCTTATAGCCTAAATTGGACGGAATAAATAAGTGAACTAATAATGAGGCTAACGGGAAGCAGAATGATGGAAACAATGGAAAGAGATGAGTAAGTTTATACTTTTTCTTGCAAAGTTATCAAAGATTGTCCTGAAATGGAGGCAGCATGGGTTGTTGCCCATAGTGTTGACTTGGGATAGGGAAACTAAGTTTAAATTCTACTTCATCTATATATTAACGGTGTGAGCATAAACAAAGAGCCCCAGAGCCTCGGTTCTCTTGTCTTTAAAATAGGGGTAAAATGCTTGTACAGCTTCAGAGAGATGTTGTGAGGAAAGAGACTATATGAGGGTCAGTCATTATTATAGAAGTTGTCATTTGTTATTATCAAAGTTTCTGTTACACATTACATTGCCTAGCAGTCAGTCCATTTTCTTCTCTAGTCATACATTTCTTCAAAAATATCTTTTAGACTGCTTTTATGAGGATGTCTTTCTTTGGAAATATGTCTCTGCCTATTCACATTCACCATGCATTTTTCTAATAACCTTTGGCTCACCCACAGTTTTAATTCTATGAGATTTCATTCTTCAGTTATATAGACTCACCAGTGCCATATTAATGGCAAAAAGATCTCCTGCATACTTTTAGAGAGGTGATGTCATTCAGTAAATACAGTTGGTCAATAAACATTTATTAATCATCTACTATGTGCCAGATACTGTGGGCAACAGGTGCAAAGACATATATTTTTGGACAAGGCCACCCCATTTTGCTTTACTATGTTAATCTCTCAAAAGGACTTTTCCCCCTTTCTTTCTCTGTTAGTTGGGGAATGAGGTTCAGGACTAGGAAGATGTTATCAATACTGTTACCAAAGAAAAAAGGCCACAGAAATATTTTTTAAAAGACACAGATGAGAATGAAAGGAAACGCTGACAAGCAGGACAATTTTGAAAGGCAAGCTTGGAATTTATTACATGGTTTTCAAAAAATTCATTTTGAACTTTAATACATAGACAAAAAAAGGACATTTCCATGCACACAGCACAATATAAAAAGAGGATTCACTATAAAACCATAACTTTACATTGCATGCTGTTTACTTTTTTCAAAAAACTATATAAGTGCTATATATTTTTTTCAAGGCTGCTCTGCTTTCTATGATTCCTTCCAATTTTTTTAATTCTTTGCTGTGTACTTTTTATATTTTTTCCCTCCTTCCCCAACCCACCCTAGAGATAGCTACCATTAGACACATATATGCATGTATACACAGACACATATGTGTGTGTGTGCGTACGCGCGCGCGCGTGTGTGTGTGTGTGTGTAGAACCATACTATATATAGTTTTATTTATCAGTTCTTCCTCTAGAGGTAGATAGCATTTTCCTTGATAGGTCTGTTGTAGTTTTATTATATGCTTTTTCAAAAAGCAAGTAGTACAAAATGGTAATTCATGATTTTATGTAGAGCCCTCTCTTTGTGTTTTTCTGTGAGTATGGAAATGCTTCTTTGAATGTTTAAGTTCAGAACAAAAAAGATAAAATTAGAAAAAATTCTGGGTCTTTGTTTCAGGGAGAAACTGAGATTATTGAAAGTTTCTAAATGTAATCAAACTCCATCACCTTCTCCCATTCAATTTTGAGACTAGTTCACTGTCCATCACAATATTTCTCCAAGATATTGATACTTATGTATTCACTGTACAGGTTGTCTGTTTGGCTTAGAGGAATTCTTTATCTACTTGGTTTTTCCTTTGATAATTTGATAATTAGACCAACTGTTTTGAGTGATTATGGATCTAATTTATAAGGCTATATCAAGTTCTGGGTTTCAAAGTAATTAGCATGAAAATCATTAGCATTTAATAGATGTCAACATTTAGAAGAAATTCTTCTATGAGGACTTTGTCCTGAACATATTTTGTAACAGTGGGAAACACCTTGAGTGAGCATATGTCTCCTGTTTTCTGCTTCATTTGATATTTCTAATCAGTATGTTTTCAGACAAAGATATTGTTGTTTTAACATTTTACACCAATTTGTTCAGTTTGGGCCCAGTGGAAAGAAGTAGGATCAATAGGATATTCCCATATGGAGACAGATTTTAGTTGTATTTCAGGAAAAGTATATTAATAATCAGAGCTGTCTAAAAATGGAATGGACCAAAGGGAAAGGGGTAAGAAATGAGAAAAGGGGGTCAGAAAGGAAAGGAAGAGAGCCAGTCAGAACAGAATCACCTGAAAAAAAGGATTAAAGTAATTGAAGGAACATAATACTGTGTTGACAGTAGAAAAGGGGAAAAGTCATAACTTGAGCAAACTCTAGTATGAGACACAGATGAAGGAAAATAGAACCCTAACTAAGTAGACTGGATTAAATAACCCAATAAAATGAAAAAATTTCAGGTTGGATAAGAAAGCAAAACCCTGCAATCTGATGCTTATGAGAAACGTATTTTAAAAAATAAATACATTCACAAAATAATACTAAGGGAATGGGAAAAAATTTACTAGGCATCAAGTGAATCCAGAAAAGCAGAAGTGGCAATCATACTATCTAACATAGTAAAAACAAACATTCAAAAAATTTAAAGGGATTAACAAAGATATTATATTATGCTGAAAGGAACCATAGACAACAAACCAATATTAGTAATAAATTTACAAATCTAAGTGCCTTACCATACAGATTCATAAAGGAAATATTATTTGAGCTTCAAGAAGATATAACATAATAGTGACAGGAGCTTTCAATAACCCTCTCTCAGTTTTGGAAAAGTCTAACAGAGAAAAAATATGGAACTGAAATAGAATGAGCCATCTCAAGGAGTAGGAAGTTTCCTTTCACTGGAATACTTCGAGTGGACATTGGATATTGTACAGGAGAATCTCATTCATGTATATGTATTGGAATAGACCTTGGAACCATAGAACTAGAAGGGGCCTTAGCAACCATCTAATCCACTCCAGTCCCTCATTTTACATATGAGGAAACTGAAGCCTGGAGACGTTAAGTAATTTGCTCAAAGTATTAAACAGCAGAATTAGAATTTCAATCCAGGTCCTGTGGCTCCAAATTGAAAACTCTTTCTACCATCCCATATCACCTATTCAAATAACCTCTGAAGTTTCACCTAACTATGGGATTCTGTGACACAATTTATGGCTATCAATCTCTGAAAAATTCTGTTCCAGATGTATACATTCTTTCACTGAAAGACCGCAAAATAATATTTCAAAGTAATCTAACAGAAAACAGAGCAAACTCTTCCTTACAATAACATACATTTTTATGTTGCACTATTATCTCTTAATGAATTAACATTTAACTTTGTACAATTGATTTTTTTTGCTTAAATAGCCTGTAAACCCCTCAAATGCTTCTTCTGCAAAACCTAGCAAAGTACCTTGTAAAAAAGTAGTTGTAACAAAAACCAACCCCTCAAAACCCAACCATGTAATGAGTTGAGAGGCCAAGAGAAAACTTGGAAAATACAAGCCATAGAGCAGGGTTATCATGTGGCCCAAGAACATTATAGTGATTGTGAAGGTCTGACAAAAATCCTGAAATTCCAATTAGGTTTTAGGAATACCATTTGTTGGATTAGTATCTTTAACTAATGTGATAAAACTTCCCATGAATCTACTAAATAAATAGGATGGAATAAGTTTGCAGGCTGGTCCACCACAAAACCATCATGATGATTACCTTGACATGGAAGGTAGTCCTTCACATTCTGGTGTCACATGAAGACAAGTCGTCAATCAGAACAAATCAGAAATACCGGTACTCCTTCCACTAGAAATGCTTAGATGCAGGTGGTACTGATAGCTAAAGTGGTCAAACTACTTATGCACATAAAATGGACTGAAAACAGGAATGCTTTTGTTATACACCAATATATTACCATAAAAAAACTGTAGACAGATCTCACCAGTCACAGATGAGAATTTCCTAATGTTTTAGCAAATGGTACCATCAGTTCCAAGATGCACAACAATATATTTCTGGCTAAGAAAGGATAATCATAATAAATAATTTCATTCCTAATTCTAGATTAGATGAATTAAGAGGTGATATTGAGAAGCTACTGAGATCTGAAGAGGGAATAATATTTTTTTTAAAACGTGAGGCAATAGGAAAGGAAGACTGTCAGAAAAGACTAACGCCAGGACAGGCAAACAAAATGGAAAGTTCCCAGTATGATCCTGGATAGGCCAGAGCAGCTAGAGTAGAGAGGTCTCATAAGAAAGCCCCAGGCTGATCAGAAACCCACAACATGGATGATGGAATCAGTGGGGAATAGTAGCACTGCATTCCTGTGTAGCAGTATTCATAGCAAGGCTTCCCAGGCCCGGGGGCTGTGAGGTTTGTAGAACTCTATTCCTGAATATCAAAAGAGTTCTGAATCTTAAAGATTCAGGGGCACCTAAAACTTACCAGTACTCTTAAAATAAACACACTCTGGGAGATGGGGGTGAGTATAGGAACACAAGTCACCTAGATAGAGATCAAATTGGATGAACCATCCTACCCAAAAGCACAAGGAAGTGTGACCCTAGTATAAAGTTCCAATTCTGGAACTAAAGCTGAAGATATGAGCAAAATGAATTAAGCAATGACCGCTATAAAAAATTATTATAACTCAGGAGAGACCCAAAAATCTATCCTGGAAGAAAATGAAACTGAAAGGAAAGATGAAAGAAAAAAATGATTTTTCCACAAAGGCTACATAAATACATAAAAAAAAAATAAAGTATAAAATAAAAATTTTAAACAAAGAAACACAAGCTCTAGAGGAAAGAAATAGAAATAAATTAAATAACTTAGAAAGTAGACATCCTAATGCAATTTGTGGGCTCTCTGAAAAAAAGAATAAATAAAGCAATTCAATGACTTTAAGAGAAAATAAGAAATGCAAGGTACCCCAAAAGTCTTAGAATAGCTTTAAACCTTAATTAGGTTGTCCTAACACTTTTGGGACCCCGTATATTAGAACAAAATGAAAAGACTGAAAAAATAGAAGAAAATAGAAGATGTCTGATATTAAAAATAATTGAACTGGAAAACAATTGGAAAGATCATTTAAAAATCATTGGACTCCCAAAGAAACATAATTTTTTTTAAAAGCCTTGACCCTCTTCTTTCAAGAAATTCTAAATGAAAATGACATAGATCCATTAAAACTAGAGGCCAAAGTAAAGAAAGAAAAAAAGACTCCACCAATCATCTGAAAGAAACCCCAAAAGGAAAAGTACCAGGAACATCATAGACAAAACTCAAATTTCCCAGGTCAAAGAAAAAAAATACTACAAGCATCTAGAACAAAAGATTTCAAGTATCAAGGGACAAATCAGGATCCAACAAAACTGAGCATTTTCTACTATAAATAAGAGATCTTGAAATACAATATTCCAAAAGATAAAATACATAGACTTACAACTAAAAATACCTTACTGCAAGGTTGAATAGCATCCTCCAGGAAATCATATAGACCTTCAATAGAATGTAGGACTTAACAAGCTTTTCGGATGAAAAGACCAGAGCTGAGTAGAAACTTTGAAATACAAACACAAGAGAAAATGAAAAACCTAAAATGGAAATTTATTTGAGCAATTGGAAGAGGCTATAGCTAGGCACTGGGGATACAAGCACAAAGATGAAATAATTCAATAATTAATAATAATAGTTAGCAAATACCCAGAAAAACACAATAGTGCCTAGAATTCTCCTTGACAACCTCACAATTTTTATGGACTTATAAGTGCTAATCCATATCACAAATACAAACCTCAAATATCCTGAAGAGCTCACCCAATAAACTGTCCTTGAATCAAACTATTATCTGATGGAACAGCAATTTAATCAGATGGAATGAGCTGTCCAGGTGCACAATTGTCTGAACACAACAATGACCCATAAAAACTTAACATCATTTTTCAGAGATGTTCCCTAGCCAACACTTATAAGCTTATGGTTGTATGAAATCAAAGACTTTCAAAATAGACACGGCTGAAGCAATCAGAATCATGCGTCATCCTATCTGGGAATTATACCTAGGATGCTTTTAGTCCGTAGACAAAGGACGAGCTTAGATTCAAATCCTTTGATTCAGTGAAAAAAGCAGCTGTTTTATCTACCTGCACAAGAGTCTGTAGAAAATTAAGTGTAAAAAAGTTAATAGTAGCTTTCCTGATACTCTCCAACTGATGCCCGCTCCTGTGCATGACACTTTCTCTACCTGTGATCCTTTCTGGGGCTCCCTTTACTCTGCTCCTCTGGGCTGCTAATGAGGGACCATCCACCATCATCCACTTAGCCCAGATCCATGGCCCATATTCATACCATGCTGTGCTAGGACCCCTCCCCAAACCCCTTTCTACCCTTTGCTCTGGGGATAGCACTGAGTGCCATGCTATTGTGGAGGGAGAGGAACATGCCCTCCTCCTTTCCCTCAGGGACAAATATGTCCTTTCCCTCCCCAGATAAAGAAATATTTGAGGCCAAAGAAACAGAGTAATAGGGTTGTGTCCATGAAATACCTCTCAGGCTGTGGTGGGTAAGATTCCCTAGGGCAGGGGTGGGGAACTTGAGGCCTCGAGGCCACATGACTAAATCTAAACATCAAAGGCCACATGTGGTCTCCAGGCTGCAGGTTCCCCACCCCTGTCCTAGACTTTCCAGGAGCCCAGGCTCAGAAAACTCCCATAATACTACTAGGCATGTGATGTTTGTACTAGAACTCCATCCCTACAAAATGACTGACAATAGCAGTCCTTTCCCTCCTTTAGAATATAATCACCTTGAGGGTAGGGACTGTCCTGCTTTTTGTTTTTGCATCACCAGGGATGCCTGGTACAAAGTAAATGTTTATTAACTTTTTTTTCCCCATGGATTCATTCCTTCAGCTCTCCAGAACCATTTCTGTGTGAAAACCGTTGAACATGAAAAGAGGAATAATTTTTTTAAACAACTTAAGTTTACACTTTAAAGTTCAAGGTGCTCTTTTTCTACACTCTCTCACTGGATTTTCCCAACAACACTGTGATGCTGGTACTACAGATATTGTTATATCCATTTTATACATGAGGAAACTGAGATTGCAACAGATTAAGTGATTTGCCTATGGGCACCTATAAGTACAAAATGTGGTATTTGAACTGTGGTTTTCTCAAAGTCCAACTCTCTATCCACCCTATTCATTATACCAGGCTTCAACAAATGTTACAGGTATGGCTCTCCATGCCTATACAGATAGTGCTCAGATATTTTGTTGACACTTTACTAAGAATAATCTATTTAAGGCTTTTCCAAAACATGGAGTATTTCTCAGACATTCCAAAAACTCCCACACTTCCTGGAATTCCAATTTAAAATTCCAGGTCAACAATAATTGTCAAACACTACTCTTTGTCTTCTAGAGATAGCTAGGTAGCTCAGGGGGCAGATACATGACTCCATGGATAAAGTGTTAGACCTGGAGTCAGGAAGACCTAAATTCAAATCCAGTCTCAGATAGCTCTGTGACCTTGGGCGAGTCACTTAACCTCTGTTTGCCTTAATCCACTGAAGAAGGAAATGGCAAACCAGTCTAGTGTCTTTGCCAAGAAAGCCCCATATGAGTTCATGAGTAGTCAGACAAAAGTGAACAGCAACAGCTGTTGGTTAACATTTGGGTTTTGTATTAGAATATACAATCTGGAGGTAACTACTCCCAGGACAGAGAGAGAACTGAAAGGTCAAGTGGAACACACACACAAAAAAAGGATAACAGAATCCTCCTGTCTTGGCTCCTCACTTTTGCTTCCTTCAATCCTACTTTCACAACCATTACCCTAGACTACAACTCATAAGTCAATCCTCTGTGCCTTTTGCAGTTGTGATTTGGGAGAAAATCCTTATCCAAACAAGGGATAGAGGTGACTATTTTATACACACACACACATACATATATATGTATACACATGTGGTATATACATGTATGTATATATGTTTGTGTGTGTGTGTATATAGTTGTATTTATCCTTCATTGCTGAAGAAAACCATGTCATCAGAGAAATGATGACATGACTTGCACTTGACTTTGTTTTGAGTGACGGAGAGCTGTGCAGGTCACCAGCCTCACTTCTCCTCCGGAGCCATCTGAATCCCGTGATCAGATATTCATCAGGATGACTGGAGATGACCCAGGATGCAATAGGAGATACTTTAACACTGAATGAGTAACTTCATCTCCCTAACCACTGAGAAGTAGAAGAAATGATTATCTCCTTTAAGCCTGGAGTTTGCAGAGGAAGATTTTGCTGATCTCTGAGGAGTTTTCCTTTAATTGGGTTTAGCTTCTCTGCAGCCACAAGCACTCGCTCTCCCCTGTAATTTGGAAATGTGACTAGGGCCTCTGTTCTCCTGGGCCTGACCACAAATGTTCTCCTGTCCTCTAGAACTGCGACCCAGAACTATGAACAATAGAGTTGCCAGCTGAACCCTGTGCCAACAAAGGATTCCCATTAATCTCTCTCTGACCATTTATCTTATCCATTCACCATCAGAGGTCTGGGAGTTCCCCAAGTTGCTACAGCACCTGCTGCCACCATTGCCCTAAGGCCCCCTGTTAGGCTGCTGCTTCTCTCTGACCCAGACCAGCCCCCCGTTGTTTCACAGACCTTTCCCACTTACTTACTAAGTTGTCTTAGGCTGGAAAAATGTCTTGCTCTGACCTATTCTTGGCCCTGTTGCTCCAAAATTTGATTTGAGGCATTATTTTAGAGTTGTTTTGACTAAATTGTTGAGAGATTTTAGTTGAATTGCCTCCTATACTCTGCCACATTAACTCTACCTTCTGCCTTTGTAGTTTATTTTTTCCCTTTATGCTATCAGAAAGCACTGTGGAAAAAATTTGTACTGAAGACTTACTTTCTAAGGATTGACTGAGAGTAATGATGGCCTTCTAATTGGTCAATACTGAAATAGATGCCAAGTTTAACAGATCTTTTAGAAAGAGAAATGCTGAGTTCATAAAACTATGCCTTTGGGGTGAATGAGATCAAAGAATGCTAGAATAAGGAGGTGGACAGTGCAATTGTATTAAATACCTTGGGCAAATGTCTGATATCCATTATATTTATGGTACTAACAAAAATATAGAAGGCTAAGAGCCATCTCCCAA
The DNA here is from genome assembly GCA_023548195.1 of Bettongia penicillata ogilbyi. Lineage (NCBI taxonomy): Eukaryota > Metazoa > Chordata > Mammalia > Diprotodontia > Potoroidae > Bettongia > Bettongia penicillata. The sequence goes on along the minus strand of JAJHZJ010000287.1, from coordinate 2,098,761 downwards.
CTGAAATGCCAAAGAATATGAACAATTTTTAAAAGAAGATAAAGAATTAGTAAGGTTGGAAATTACCAACAACTACATGAAAACAACACTCTCCAAATTACTAATAACCAAAATGCGAACGAAGATGAGACTGAGGCTTTATCTCAGCTCTGGGATACCATCCAACTGGCCAACGTGATAAATGATGGAAACAGTCAATGCTAGAATATACATGGGAACACAGACACACTAATGCATGCTTGTTAGAGCTCCAAAGTGGTTGGTCCATTCTGGAAAGATAGTTTGCAAGAATAGTGCGTGAACTGTTCATATCCTTTGACCCTGAGACAGACAACCTCCAAGACAAAAAGAATGCCCCATATATGCTAAAATCTTCCTAGTGTTAAAGAGGTAGAATCAAGGTTAGTATAGATTGCTTAGGGAATAGCCAGAGAAACTGTAGTTTACAAATGTAATGAAATATTATTGAGCTAACAGAAAGAAACTAGTGAGAATTCAGAGAAACATGGAAAGATTTGCATGAACTGACGCGGAGTGAAGGAAGCGCAGCCGGGAAAACAATATATACAATAACAATAGAAATGTAAATGCCTATTAATAGCTAGCAGTTAATTTACTAACTCATCATTAATAGCATTAATAATTAATAGCTATAGCACTTTGAGGTTTGCAAAGTGTTTTACACATGCTACTTTATGCAATTCTCACAACAACCTTGTAAGGGAGGTGCTATGTTCTTCGTTAATGACACAGAATTAGGACTCAGGTCTTCCTGGGACCAAGGCTACTATGCCACCTAACTAATAAAAAGAATAGTAAGTGAAGTCCAAGGCTATGTGATTATAATGATAAATTTTGAGGAGTAAGCAAATGTGCATCCTTCCTTTTGTTGGAGAAATGGGGGGTTATGTGTGTGAAATGTTCAGTCACCAAATTGGTTAATTTTGTTTAACTCTCTTTCCTTGTTATAAGGGGTATATCTATAGATGACCATCATCTGAAAGCAAAAAACATCAATAAAGTGTTAAAAGTTTAAATTAAAAAAAAATGGATGCTCCATGGAGGGAGAAAAGAAAGGAATCATTCACATACAGAAGAGGATGAAAGAATTTTCCTTAACTGAGTTACCCTCATTCTGTATCCCTTCCCCAGGCTCCACAGCAGCCCATATATGACATTTCTTAGCAACAACAAAGGTTAAGGTAGAAGGCCTTTTGCTGGATCAGTCTCTTGGAGAGCTGGGAAAATGCTTTCTCCCTTTCAATAAAGGGATGAAAAAGAAACCAAGGTTAATAGTTTAAAGGTTGGTGCAAGTTAACACAAAGGTTTCTCCTGGTATTAATGATCTGAAACAATCTCCTTCCAGCATAGGGCTTAAAACAGTTTAGTTTACAGAGAGAAAATAATGGCCCCCTAATCTTCCATTATTTGTCATAACATACAACTCCCTCTATTGTCATCAATGAAAAGGGATGGGACGAACCCCAGGGAGTTTCCAGGTTGGTTGATGCCATCCAAAGTTTAGGCTAGATTTTTTTTTGGTTTTGATTTCCTCTCTTTTGACTGAACTGACTCCTTGCGTTGCTGTGGCCTCCTAGAGTCTTTCCTCCCCTCAGGGGCTGACGTAATTCATAGAAACATCAGTTGAGAGCTGGAAGAGCCAACCACTGAGAAAAATCTCCCCATTTCATAGGTGTGAAAACAGAGGCTCAGAGAGAACTGGAGATCAGAGGAAACTGTTGCCTTCCCCTGCTCATGTCCAATGTCACACAGATGTCCTTTGACTCCAAATCCCAGAATTTGGTATTAGTGGGGAACATTCTTTTACTGTTCCTGCAGCAGGATGCCCTACTTCCTGCCTTCAAGCACTGGCTGTCTCCTGTTCCTGGGCTGCTCTCCCCTTTTACTTCTGACTTTCTTCAGTGCTCAGCCTAGCTGCTCCCTTGAGCAGCAAGACTCGGCAGGTCATGTCTGCTGCTAGAGACTTCCTTTTTAAAGTAACTTTCCATCCATTTATTTACCCTTCCCTATTAGAATATAAGCTCCTTGAGGACAGGGATTATTTTTGCTTTTTCCTTCATTTTTTTCCAGTGTTTAGCACATTATCTGGTGTATAGGAAGTGTTTAATAAATACTTATTCACTCAATGAAATGAAAGTGGCAATTTCTTCACCTGTGGCAAGTTAAGGGACCCAGAAGCTAATTTAGCATGTGTTAGGCAGGACACCGTCTTTTGCCTTTCTTTGTACCCCAGTACCTGACACAGTATCTGACTCACAGTAGGGACTTAAGTGTGTATTGATTATTGTTCGTTAACTGAAGACTGACTCTGAGAGAAGAGTGTAGTTCACTCTGGGATATCCAATGGGCTGTGAGTTCCTGAAAAGAAAGGAAAGTTTCCTGGGAGAAGTCTTCTGTCACTAGTAATCACGCCTCCAGAGAACCTGTGAAATTAGACATCTGTTGTGTTTAAAGGGATTTGGATATTTTGTTTTGTTTTTTTTAAGTATATCCTAAAATATTTGCTAGTTTTATTTTGAAGGCCAGAGCTATGCATTGAACTTTCCTAAAACAGTTAGAAATTATCTGTACAATGTAAGCATGCACTCCACAGGCTACAAAGCACTTTCACATATATAATCTTATTTGCCACTCTGTGAGACAGTTACGGCAGCCAATGTTATCCCCATTTTATAGATGGCTCCACGTAAGTTCTGATCAGATGACACATCAGATAACATCATAAGAAGAACAATAGCTAGAATTTCTTTAGCTCCTCAAGGTTCACAAAGCACTTTTATAAATATTCTCTCATTTGAGTCTCACTCACTACAACCCCTGGAGGTAGGTGCTATACTTATCCCCACTTTTACAGATGAAGAAACTGAGGCAGACAGAAGTTCAGTGTCTTGCCAAAGATCACACAGCAAAATAAGTATCACTAGTAGTATTCCAGCCCCAGAGCTCTATCCACTGAGCCACCTAGGTCATAATGGATAGGAGTGATACTGGGTGCTCAAAGACTCTGCCGGTACAGCACAAACTCTGGAAGTTTCTATCCAGTTGGAAAGATTTCCGTCATGGTCCTGGTGACAGACACCATCCTAGCTCAATATAAAGAAGTTGGACCACAAGGCAATTAAAAACATAAAATGACCATGAGTCCCACAAGATCCTCTTTTCTTATCATAAATGCCACCTCCTACAGGAAGCCTTACCTAATCTCCCTACTTGTTAATACCCCTTCCTTCCTCAAAATTTCTTGAGTTCCTAGAGAGTTAGTGGTGGAAAAGGAGAGTTATAAGAATTCCACTTTCTACAGGCTATACATAATCACTGTCAGTACATTTAATCTTTGTCCCATGATGGCTGAATTACTATTCTATTCAACCAATCAATCAATATTTATTAAACACCTACTGTGTGCCAAGCACTATACTAAGGAGTGGAGTGGGAGTGAGCATGAAGAGGAGGGTGCAAAGAGAGGCAAAAAGTCCCTGCCCTCAGGGGGTTCACAATCAAATGGGGGAGATAACATGCAAACAAATATATGCAAACAGGCTTCATACAGGATAAATAGGAAATATTTAACCAAGGAAAGGTATTAGAATTAAGAGGGGACAGGGGAATTTTCCTGTAGAGGTGATTTTAATTGAGACTTGAGGAAAGGCAAGAAAGTCAGAAGGCAGAGATGAGGAGGGAGAACATTTCAGGCATAGGGGACAGCCAGAGAGAATGCCCAGAACCAAGATATGGTGTGTGCTTTCTGTAGAGTCTCCAGGAAGCCAGGGTCACCGGATGAAAGATTAAGTGGAACTTGGGAAGGTGCAAGACTGGAAAGAATGCATAGGAGGGGCCAGGTTATGAAGCTAAGTAGAAGGAATCTTCTTGAAAAAGACAACAAAGCTGGTACTACAACACACATAAAAGTGACAAGAAACATCATTTCATCATTCTCTGGGTCCTGTCATCCTAGGGTACTCACGTTGAGTATAGACTCATGAATAACAACATTTTTCTGTGTCTTTGTCCCCTGTAACAGAGACTTAAACTTGGACTCAAGAAGATGTGAGTCTACATCCTGCCTCAGACACTTTCTAAACAAGTCACTCAATTGTTCCCAGCCTCAGTTTCCCCATTTGTAAAATGGGGGAAATCAGTACCTACATCTCACAGGGTGGTTAGGGAGATCAGATATAAAACACATTGTAAATCTTAAAGTGCTAAAATATTAGCTATTTTTGTTTTTTGTTTTTGTCATAACATGCAACTATGAAGAATTTAGCAAATCTTAGAACATCATAAACTTTGATGGCTTCAACGCAAGATGGGCACAGAGGAAGACAGAAAAAAAATCTAGAAAAATATTGTTTAATATGAAAAAATAAATCAAGCTCAAGTTGCATAGGCCATATTTAGAAGCGCTCCACCAATGTATCAAGAGCATTTTCTTCAATAAGAGAATCAGAAGGCTTTAGATGCAGGCAACGGCAAATAATATTCTCCCCACCCCCAAACCCCAATGACATCTTACTTCCTTGGCTCTTCAGAGGTGATGCTCAATACCAAAGGGTCTTCTTTCCAATGACCCAAGTAATTTACTTATAGAGGGCTTTTTTAGTAAAAGTGAAATAACCATCCTGAAACATACTCCACATTCTTCTGCAGACTCATAAACAGTATCTGCACCCACAGGGAGAGTAATGATTTGTGCTGGTCAGGTTATCAAAATGCTGATTTCACCTCATTTATTTTATGACCATATTACTGCTGAGTAAAGTAGGCTCATAAAAATGCTTTTGGAGCCAGGAAATTGTTTGTACTTATTTATAAGCTTGTTTTACATTTACTTTTTATTTTAATAAGATTTTGCTCTCTGGAATTCTGTTCCAATTTCTCTCACTTTTAATTCTCTGAAACCTCAAAAATGTTTAATTAAAAGAGGGGGTTACATAATTTCCCACTTTTTAGGATTCAGGACATCCAGGATGGAGGGAGGACTTCAGGAGAGGGGAAAGGGGATTCCTTTTTCTTTAAGCCCTAAGCAATGCCCACCCAAAGTGGGGATGGAAGGTCAGCAAGGGAATGATCCCTTAAGAGGTCATAGCTCTGGATACCCTTGAGGATACTGATCCTGGAGAAGCCTATTGAGATAACAGACCTTACTCCTGGGAGCCCTTGGTCCCTAACCCTATATACCCAAAGTTATTTCTGGGTGTTTCTGTGAAAGCAAGCCTGGAGGCAAAAGGAACTTTTAAAGATGACAAAAGGAGAATCTCTTTGTGTTACCATAATCCAGGAGGCAGGATGGTTAAGCTACAAATGCAAAAATATAGCAGTTGCTGACAGACACCATAATGAAGCCACCCTCCTCCCTCCTACTCTGAGACTGCCTTCTTTTGTAGTTGTGTGTGTGCGTGTGTGTGTGTGTGTGTGTGTGTGTGTGTGTAGTTAAACCTGGAACTATCATTTCATTTATTTAGTGCGTTCTGGTTCTACTAAGGAAGATCAGACTCTGATCAGCAATTTTTAATCTTAAAAAATTGCCAGACACTTAAAGGTTAAAAGATTTATCCAAGGTCATACCTATAGCATGTACCAGAAATACAATCTAAACCCAGGTCTTCCAGACCCAATAGGGGCTTCCCAACCACTCTACTCCACTGCCTCTGAGGCCGCCTCTAGGCTATATATTAAATAAAAATATCCAGGAGGCTAAGCCTGGGATCACTAAATAGACTCTTTGTATATTGTGTATACAAAATTTGTAGAGAAGAGTGTTTTGAAAGAAGGGTAAGGAGAGGGCCAGCTGAGACCTCTTTGTGGCAAAGAAGGGCAAGTCCAGGTGCCTGGATGCCTTATCCTATGTCTCTCTATTTGAGTTCCCCCATGTTGTACATTTCCCAGTAGTGCAGTCAACAATCATTTATTAAGCTCTTACTGTGTGCCAGGTACTGTGCTAAGTGCTGGGGATACAGAGAAAGGAGGAATACCTGCCCTTAAGCAGATAAACAGGTAGGCAATGAGTGGGCACAGTTCTGGGCCTGGAGGGAGGAAGACCAGAGTTCAAATCCAGCCTGATACTTAATAGCTACATGACCCTGGGCAAATCACTTAACCTGTCTGCCTCTGTTTCTTTACCTATAAAATGGGAATACTAACAGCATCTACCTCCTAGGGTTGTTATAAAGACCAAATAATATAATAATTGTGAAGTGCCTAGTGTGTTCGTCTTTTGTTGCCAAAGAAGACCATGCCATCAGAGAAATAATGACATGACTTACACTTGACTTTGTTTTGAGTGAGGGAGGGCTGTGAAGGTCACCAGCCTCACTTCTCCACACTCAACAGTCATCCGAATCCAGTGACCAGATATCCATCAGGATGACTGGAGATGACCCAGGATAAGGAAATTGAGGTTAAGTGACTTGCCCAAGGTCACACAGCTAGTGAGTACAAAGTGTCTGAAGTGACATTTGAACTCAGGTCCTCCTGGCTCCTGCACTGGTGCTCTATCCACTGCACCACTTAGCTGCCCCAAAATGCCTAGTACAGTGCCCGGATCATAGTGGGTACTCTATAAATGTTAGCTACTATAAGAAGTTCAGCATGTTATGAGGTAGACGTCATGCAAACAATTATGTTCTTACAAGATATATAAAGAGTAAATGGGAGATAATTTTAGGAGGAAGGCATAGAGGAGAAAGAGAGAGACTGAGAAAGGCATGTTTTGTGATTTAAATTGAGTCTTGAAAAAAAAACCCAGGGGATAGCATCCTGCATTAGGCTAATGCAGTTGATGGAGCTTCTAACTACTGAATATAGCCCTAGACTGAGTAAGGATGATGCTAAGCCAGGGAGGGATGATGCTGTGGGTGAGGTCACTTGTCAGCTGTATCCTTGACAATATCTTCTGAGCCCTTCTGTATTCTCTCAAGAGTGCTTCCACTGGTGGTTACAGGGCCCTGAGATTCTGCAGATTCTAAGATCATTTTCAATGGAGGAACAGTCACTTCAGGAACATAGCTGGACCTACCACAAAGTCCAGGCATTCCTCAAGGGAAAGGTAACTGCTAGCTTTTGGCTCTGTCCCATTCAGGACAGAACTGCTATCCTAATTGATTGCATATTCTAGATATTGTACAGTAAAAATGAAAGAAAAGATTTATAAGTGCTCACAACAAGAGTCATGGCCGCAGTAGTAGAGAAAAGGGATTGGATGTGAGAGATAACAAAGTGAGAGAATTGACAGCCTTGGTAACTGCTTGGAAATAGGACCAAAGAGTCTTAATAGGACTCTACCTATGAGGTAGATGCTATTATTATCTCCATTTTACAGATAAGGAGACTGAGGCTGAAAGATGTTAAGTCTTTAACCACCAATTTTTCAAAATCAGGTCTTCTCAATTCCTAGTCCAGTATTCCATCACTGAGTCTAGCTGTCAATGTGGGGTCCTTTCTAAAGGCTTGGCATATCAGGGGCACCAGCCTGGCTCTTGAATCATCTACTACCCAACCTATAACTGGAGGAGAAGTGAGGCTGGTAACCTGCACAGCCCTCCCTCACTCAAAACAAAGTCAAGTGTAAGTTACGTCATTATTTCTCTGATGGCATGGTCTTCTTTAGCAACGAAGGATGAACACACAATTGGCAAGAATAAAACTGATATGAGAAACCTTAATCTTTTATTTTTACCTGGAGATTGCCATTGATTGATGTCTGTATTCTCCTCCTTAGTCTTCTTTCCCATAGAACTTCTTAGGACTCTTTTGGCCTCACTCAGAGGACAACAGTAAGTATTGTAACAAGGCAGTATCTCACAGAAAGTAACTTCGAGACCCAGGAAGAAGGGGTTGGGAGTTGTGAGAGATGTATTTTCTGCTGCAAGAGATGGGGTAGGGGACGAGGGAAAGAAAGACACCAAGATTAACCAGAAAGGTTGCTTTGAGTTGTCCACAATGAAGGCCAAAGCAATGGAGAGCTACAATAGAGGACAATACCTGCTGGAGTGGTGCTTGGAGGGAGGACTGGCAACAGAGAGCTTGTAACATTGCTAAAGAAGAACACGATGGTTAATGGGCAAAGGGAGTGAGTGAACTATTCCCCCAAGAGAAACAAGAATGGACTTCCTTACCCAGAAGTAAGATTTTGGTTCCGGTCTTGATCTCGTAAACTAAGTAAATAAAGAAAGACTATCATCAAGGCACTAGGGGGAAAAGAAGGAAAAGAAGAATTATTCAGCAGTTTAACACAAGTCGTGTTAAATGACATACACAGTTTGCTAAGGAGGGATCGTATAAAGGGAAGCATTCACAGGATGTCTGGAAGCTACTGCCCCTGACAAAAGAGGTGGTTAAATTTCCTGACCAGAGCTATAACTAAGATGGGGCTCCTGGAAATTTGCCTTGGGATGGCAGAATATCCAAAATTCTGATATCACTTTGCATCCTTCAATAGTCATTGAAATCAAATCTATTTAACAAGAATGATTAGTTCATAGCATTATAGGTTTAGAGCTGGAAGGGGCAGTCAAATCTCCCTCATTTTGCAGATGAGAAAACTGAGTCCCAGAGATGGTAGGTGAGAAGGAAAACTGAGATTTGAATGCAGGCCCTTTGATTCTGAATCCATCCCATTCTCTACTGTACAATGTTAACTTCCATAATGAAAGTTTGCCTCCCTCAAATGATTTTGTATATGCCTGGCATACATTTTTGTATATCTGTGTATACAGAGGGCAGCTAGGTGGCACAGTGGATAGAGTACCAGGCTTCACATAAGGAAGACTCATCTTAATGAGTTCAAATCTGGCCTTAGATACTTACTAGTTGTGTGACCCTGGGCAAGTCACTTAACCCTGTATGCCTCAGTTTCCTCATCTGCAAAATGAGCTGGAGAAGGAAATGACAAACCACTCCAGTATCTTTGCCAAGAAAACTTCAAATGGGGTCACAGAGTCAGACACAACTGAAATGGCTGAACAACATCTGTGTACATATTCTTTCCCCCCAGTAGAACAAAAATTTCTTGAAAACAGGTACTATTTTTTTTGTCTCTGTATCCCCAATACCTCACATGATGCCTGGCACCTAGAAGGAGTTTAATAATCAATAATTCTTTAACTGAGTCTGGGTATCCTCTCTAGGAGTGGAGATCACCACACATTCATGTCTTCTTCTTCTGGATAAGTCATGTCTATTTCCTCCTGTTTTTTAATGCCCTGTGAGCACCAGCTCAAGTTGTCTACTTGTTATCCTTTACACGCCCATCCTCTGCCTTTTCCTGAAGAATGTGTCTTAATGGTGTTCTCTTTGTGTACAAGTCATCTTTGGTCACAGCAAACAATGCAAGTGATTACCATTAACAATGGTCAAAAAGTACAAAAGGCAGCATGTTATTATTTTGCAACTAACCATCCCCTTTTCTCCTATACTTTGCTGCTGTTCTGTACAATCAACTACACAAAATCAGTCAGTGCTGAACTAAAAGAATGAAACTAATGGAAAATGTGTCTTTACTACTGTACAAGATATGACAACTGAATTCTAAGGATTTTTTAAAAATATGCCTACATAAGTCACATCTGTGTAGGTGGTGTGGTGGCTAAAACTCTGGACCTGGACTAGGGAAGATCTGAATTCATATCCAGTCTCAGACTTTACTGTGTGACCCTGGGCAAGTCACTTAACCTCAGTTTCCTTTAAAATCGAGTACAGGATCAAAAGAGATAATAAATACAAAGTGCTTAGCACAGTATCTTGCACTGAGTGACTGCTATATAAATGCTATTGTTGTAGCGTCTGACTCTTCATGACCCCATGGAACATATTGTGCATCAGGTTTTCTTGGCAGTGGTTTGGTCATTTCCTTCTCCAAGGCATTAAGGCAGACAGAGATCAAATGATTTGCCCAGGGTCACTCAGCTACTAAGTATCTAAGGGCAGATTCTAACTCAGACTTCCTAACTCTAGGCCCAGCACTCTGCCACTAAGCCATCTAGTTGTTCCATAGAAGTGTTGGTCACAATTAAATATTAAATATTAGTACAATATTTATGTGTTTATATAATTTTTGGAAACTGACTATAAGTTTGATATTGATGGACACACAATCAATAAATATCTTGCATTTGGCACATGGCCATATATGGATTTGACATTCATGTATTTGTTCACTGATAAACAATGTGTATTTGAGAGGGTCAGCAACGCCATATTTAAGGACTGAGGTTCTTTTTCTTTCAATATATGCTTCAGGAGGGTTCTCTTACCCACCCTCAAAAACAATTCAGGGAATGTGGAAAATCAGACTCTTGCTGAAGGGCTTTCTGTGTAAGAAGAGAAGGGGCAGGGTGGGAAAAGAATAATAAGGAACATAGAGGGAGTTTTCTTACCAAAATACCATCACAGCAATCAGATTACTAACCAAGATCTGGAAAATCCAGTTGTGACATGCCCGTTTATTCCCTGAAAAATAATGCTACAAAAAAAAAATTAAAGAAGGAAGAAAATTCATAGCAACAGGAACTCACAGAAGAATGAGGCAACCACAACTTAGAGATATTATCTTCCTCATCTGAATATAAGCTCCTTAAGGGCAGGGTATGCTTTTGGCTTTTGTATGTGTCTGCTGGGTGCATAGCATGGTGCCAGGCATATAGGAAGCCACTTATTCTTTATTGATTGCTTGATTGACATGAAGTAGAAATATTTGATTCCAAGTCATGATCCATTAGATTTTAAGTTCCTTGAGGGCAAGGACTGTCTTTTGTTTTGTTTTTTTTTTGTCTCTAGCACTGTATACAGTGCCTAGAATGTAGAAGGTGCTTAATATAGCTTAATGATTGATTCATTGGTTGATTGGTTGAGTGTTGATGGATTGTTACTACATTAGTACTAATGTACATTAGTCCCATTTTGTAAATGAGAAGGGCGGATGATTTGCCCCTGGCTATTTAGCTTGTAATTGTCAGAGGTAGGATCTGAACATGGATATTTCTGATGCAAATCCATCATAAGGACTGTGCCACCCTGCAGGTGTGGGAGTCGTCTCTATGGAAGCCAGTGAGATTTCCAACTCAGAGAAACTTAAGCTAGATGTGAAAAGGACCAAGAATTGAGTTTTGTGGACCTGCCCATACTTAGAGGGTGAGAGAAGATGGTTGTTGCTGTTGTGTCCATCCTTCGTTGCTGAAGAAGACCGTGCCTTCAGAGAAATGATGACATGACCTGCACTTGACTTTGTTTTGAGTGAGAAGGGGCTGTCCAGGTCACCAGCCTCACTTCTCCAGAGCCATCTGAATCCAGTGACCAGATAGTCATCAGGATGACTGGTGATGGCCCATGAGGCAATGGGAGACCTTGGCTCCTTTAGGCCAAGGTGTGTTCAGATACTCATGTAGGGTAAGGCAACACCCATTCAGTGAACAGGCTTGTTTGTGAGAGGTGGTAGATCAATCAGGGAAGGACACTGATAAGCAATCAGAAAGGGAGGAGGGAAACCGAGGAAAAGTTCAATTCCAAAAATCAAGAAACAAGACTATGGAAAAGAGAATGGTCAATGGTATCTAAGGCTGCAAAAAGGTCAAGAAGGAAAAAGAAACAGAAAAGGTCATTGGATTTGGCAATTAAGAAGTATGAATAACTTGGAAGAGAGAGTAGTTTCAGTAAAACTGTAGGTACTCAGAAATAACATTTCATTAGGATAAGAAGTGGATAGAGGCAAGAAAGTGGTGGTAGCGAGTATAGACCATTCTTTCTAGACATTTAGCAGACAAGAAGGCAATAGTTTCAGAATGTGGCAGAGTAAAGTCTTTCCTTTTATTTCTCATGATTGGAAAGATGGGCATATTTGTTGTCAGAGGGGAAGGAATCAGTACAGAGGAAGAGACTAAATACTCAATGACACGAGGAGGAAGTAAGGAAAGGGATTGGATGGATGAGGGATGAAACAAGACTCAGTAGGGGATTAGAAGACATGGGATCATATAATTAAGGAAATAAGTAGAGGAGTTAGTCTTGGCAAAGAGAAAGGCTACCCCATTCTTTAAAATTAGATGAAAAATGAATTGACATGGACAGATTTGGAATTGTAGAGGAAGGAAAACAATGGATGGTCTCAATCTTCTCATTAAAGTAAAAGACAAACTGTCACCTGCAAACAGCTCCTGCCTCAAGTTGTTTATGGTGGAAAACATATGTTTAAGCATTTATTAAATACAAGGTAATTTTTTGATGAAGTGGCACTAATAGCAGGGTAATTGGAAAAGATTTCATATAGAAAGTGAGTATGAGTAAATATCTGAAAGAAATTATTGATTCTAAGAGGCAGAAAAGAGGAGGGAGTACATTACAGGAATGAAGGACAGAAGCCTATGCAATGGGATTAAGATTGAATATCATATATGAGAAACAGCAGTAAGGCTGCTTTCGCTAGACTGCAGTGCTTGAAGGGGGAGTGACATATTTGCCTCCTCTAGAAGGCATGGGAGATATTATCATCTCAGTATCAGAGCAGCAAGTATAGAGAGAGAAATGAAAGAAAATTAAATCAAGGTTGAATTTCCCTGTATAGTTTCCTGACTTAAGGGAATGCCCATCAATTCAAAGAGAATTAAAAAAAGGCAAGAAAATGGCTAACACAACTGTCTTCAAAAATGTATGAGGATCCTCAGAACTGTGGCTGAATGAAGCTTAAGTCAGACATAAGTATAGTTGGTAGCCATATTGGAATCCCAATGGGTAAAAATTGGCAGGCCTTTGATCCCCCACATCCTTGTTTGTGGTCCTTGCTACTGGTTCTAACAGCAAAAGTTAGGCTCTAGCTGGTACCAGAATCTGAGGATAAGAAATCAGTAGTCTAACATATGGATGAATGAGTGGTACGTTCTAAGGGCATCAAGGTGACTCACTTCCACAGGTTATCTCTCCCTCGCACAAGAAAATTCCCTGATAAAAACTGACTCTGTCCTTTGAAGATGTCATCCACTCCCATAGAGTCAACTATCCACTCTACATACATGTCTTCCAAGTCTAGATTTCCAGCCCCAACCTTTTAAAGGCAGTCTTACAGAGGAAAAAACCCTAGATTTGCAATGACAAGACCAGGTTTGAGTGCCATTTTTGATCCCTGTGGGACCTTGGGCCAAGCCTTTTAAACTCTCTGTCCTTCAAATTCCACAACTGTCAAAATGAAGATTTGAACCACAATAAGAAACTGTATTTCTTATTAGGGCTACTGTAGAGGGGATTTGTTCCCAGTATTTTTCGCCTCTGAAGTCTCCTCCAACTCTGGGATTATATGATCCAGGGATGTCTAAATTCCAGGCTCACATTTCACTGACATCTTAGAAACATGTCCAAAACCAAGCTCGTCACTTTCCATCCCAATCACTTTCTCCTCCCCACTTCCCTTATTTTTGTAGGATCATAAAATTGGGGCTAGAAGAGACCTTGGAGATCATGTAATAGAACCCTCTCACTTAACAAATGATAAAACTGGGACCCAGAAAAGTTAAGTGACTTCTCTAGGATCACACAAGTTGTGTGCATCAGAAATAATATTCACACTTAAGTCCTTGGACTACAGTCAATGCTCATTTTACTATTCCATTTGATTAATGGTCCCATCATTCTCCTTAGGTGCCCAGTTTCAAATTCTCAATGACATCTTTTCTTGTTCCCTTTTGCTCATTATCCATAACTGTTAGGCCAATTCTTTCGCACCCTTTTCACTAGCATCTATCCCTTCCTCTCTTTCCATTACCACTACTACCATTCCAGCTCAGGCTCTTGCTAGATCTTACTGGGACAACTGTAATAGTCTCCTGAGCAGTCCCCTCAACTCTAATCTCTTCCCTCTTCAATCTATTACATATTACATCACATTATTTCCCTGTTGTTTTATCATGTTATTTCCCAGGCAGCTAGGTGGCACAGTGGAGAAAGCACCAATCCTGGAGTCAGGAAGACTTGAATTCAAATATAGCCTCAGACACTTACTAACTGTGTGACCCCGGGCAAGTCACTTTACCCTGTTTGCCTCAGTTTTCTTATCTACAAAGTGAGCTGGAGAAGGAGACAGAAAACCACTCTACGATCTTTGCCAAGAAAACCCCAAATGGGTTCACAGAGAGTCAGATGTGACTGAAACAACTGAACAGTAAAAATATCCCTGCAAAACAAAATAAATCCAATAATTAATCCATTACCTAATGAATAAAGTTCAAACTTTACAGTCTGGCACCCCAGGTCTTCCGGAACCAATCAACCTTTCCAATCACTCCCCCTAATATTCTCCTACACATACCCTGCACTCTAGCCTCACAATTAATTGTCATTCCCCAAAGATGTTAATAATCTCCTGTCTCTGCACCTTTGTTCATGTCATTCCTGCCACCTGAAATGTCTTTTCTAGATGTTCTTCTATAAGAGCTATTTGTACTTCAAGGTCCCAATTCTTCCATGAATCCTTCTCATCAGAGAGGTTCAGTCCAGCTAGAAATAATCTTTCCTTCCTGTATCTCCTGTAGATTTTGTGATTTTAATAGACTCCTTAATGGTCTCCTTGCTTTGATAAGAGTCAGACACAACTGAAAAAGTAACAACAGAGGAAGTAAAGGAAGTGAGAACAGAGAACAGTAGATTTGAACCTGCTCACCAAGGGATTACGATAAGGGAGAATACCTCTTCATCCAAATCAAATACATTTTTACTTTTCATGTTCTGTGAACACAGAGATTCATCATTCTTTTAATTCTCCTTACCTTGTCAGTCTTAGTAGGAACCCTTCTAACAGAAGAAGCACCCATGGTTGGGCTATATTTGCTGAAAAAGAGAAGACTCTTTACTATTCAAATACTTCTGATACTGGATAAAGCCCTAGACCTGGAGTCAGGAAGACTTGAGTTCGAATGTGGCCTCAGACACTCATTGTATAACTCCTGACAAGTCACTTAACCTCTGTCTGCCTCAGTTTCTTTATCTATAAAATGGAGATAATAACAGCACCTACTTCCCAGGGTTGTTGTGAGGATAAAATGATAAAATATTCTAAAGTGCTTTAAAAACCTTTAAGCATTATATAAATGCCAGCTATTAGTAGTGATCATGTTGTTAACAACTATATCTACCTTTGATAGCATTTAAGGTTTATAAAATTATACATTATTTCATTTAATCTTTCCAAGAACCTTGACAGATATGAGGTATTATTTCCATTTTACAGACAAGGGAACTGAGACCCAGAGAAGGCAAGTGACTTACCTGGAATTTCACAGCTAGGAAGAAACTGAGGCAGGATTGATGCCCAAATCTTCCTGAGTACAGGTCCAGTATCCCATCCAACATCCCCCATTGCTTTATGGCTCTCACCTAAGCTGTTACTTTGACTTTCTCATGACTTAGAGACAAACTTCATCTCTAAGTCAATTTAGAAAAGTCAGGAGAATTAAAGACTTTGTCACGGAAGTAGACTTTGGAAAATGCTGTTTAACCTTACCTTTTATTTCTTCCAGAGTCAAATAATGGGGAAATGTGCACTCCCCTCCTGAATCTGTAAAGCAAAGCCTCCCCTTGCAGAACTGAGCTCTGTGTGAGTTTTCTAAATAGATAAATGGCCACCAAAAGGCTGTATGCAGAATAATTAAAGAAGACCCTCCCCCTCACTCCCTGGCATAACTAAAAGGCAGTACATTGTATCATGGCTGCTCTGCCTCATGCCCATTTCCTAAAAGTCAGTTAGTGAAAATGGTTATATTGTGTGCTGCATAAGGTCACATCAGTATCTGCAGAAGCTATAATTGCTTGTGTCTTAATAGCTAAGATCTGAAGGAGTTCTTAATCTTTTGGGGGTCATGGATACCTTTGGCAGATGGTAAAACTCATGGACTTCCCTTCTCAGAATAATGTTTTAAATGCATGAAATAAAGTACTCTAATTTATAAAGGAAACTAATTATATTAGGTGGCATTGTGGGTAGAGTGCTGGACCTGGAGCCAAGAAGATTCATCATTCTGAGTTTAAATCTGGGCTCAGACACTTACTAACCGTGTGACTCTGGGCAAGTCACTTAAACCTGGTTCAATTTCCTCATCTATAAGATGGATTGGAGAAGGAAATGGCAAACCACTCCAGTATCCCTGCTGAGAAAATCCTAAATGGAGTCACAAAGAGTCAGGCACAACTGAAACAATTGAACAAAATTATACTGAAACATAGTTTTCAAAAAAAATTTTTTTAATTTCTCAGACTCCAGGATAAGAATTCATGCCTTACAGAACTGCCTGAGGCTCAGAGAGGACTGGGACAACTAGACAACAGCGGGCCGGGAGTCCTTGACCCTATTCTCTTTCTCTATCTTCCCTTCCTGGTAGTCTCCTTGGGTGGAGAGTAGTGGAAAGATCATTGGACCTGGTGTCAGGAAGATCTGAGTTCAAATACAACCTCAGACATTTATTAGCTGTATGTCCCTAGAAAAGTCATTTAACCTCTATTTGCCTCAGTTTTGTCAACTGTAAAATAAGGATAATAATAGCACCTTGTTATAATGATCAAATAAGATAAAATTATAAAATGTCCAACACATAGTAGGTGCAATATAAATACGTATTCCCTTTTCCCTCCCATCCCCTCTCCTACACCTCTAGTAGTAAATATAAGAGCTGGGATTCTCACTCAAGTCCTATGACTCCATTCAATAAGCAGTCCACTTTTTTGTTCAATCATTTCAACTGTATCCAACTCTTCATCCAATCCCATCTGGGATTATCTTGACAAAGATATTAGAGTGGTTTGCCCTTTCCTTCTCTAGCTCATGTTACAGATGAGGAACCTGAGGCAAACAGGGTGAAGTGACTTGCCCAGGGTTGTGCGGCTAGTGAGTGTCTGAGGTCACATTTGAACTCAGATCATCCTGACTCTAGGACTAGAGTTCTATCCACAGTACCACCCAGCTGCCCTAATTCTACTTTACCATGCTGCTATCCTCTGTCAAGTACCTCCCACCCCCATCCATCCCACCCCCTGTAGCAACCTAAAGTTCCTTGGGATCAGAAATCCCCACACGAGCATGAGCAATCATTCTTATTGCCCCAGCCCTAAGATACCTGCTCGAACTCCTTCCGCTGATGGTGGACTTCGCGCTGCTAAGACGCTTCAACCTGGCCAGCTTTTTGCTCCAGATTTCCAGCTCTTCAATCCTTTCCTCAAGGTTATTTGTCAGTTTACAGAGTTGTTTAACCGCTCCTATGTTCTCCATGAATATCTGATCCTGGAATAAGAAAGAAAACACAGGGAAATTCATAAAGTAACAAAACAAAAAGAGAAGGCTTGGGGATGGGACTGGGATTTCACTATAGGGAACCCCCAACTACAGAAAAACCATCCACTTTATTCTTCAGTCACTTCAATTGTGTCTGCTTCTTTGTCCAACCCCATTTCAGGGTCTTCTTGGCAAAGGTACTGAAGTAGTTTGTCATTTCCTTCTCCAGCTCATTTTACAGATGTGGAAACTGAGGCAAACAAAGTTAAGTGACTTGGCCAGGGTCACACAGTTAGTAAGTGTCTGAGGTCGGATTTGAACTCAGGTCTTTTTCACTCCAGGTCTAGCATTCTATCCACTTTGTCACCTTGGTGACCTAGAACTGTATTTTAAAATACCTGTGCCCCTGAATGCCTGAGTTCATTCAGAACACATGCGAGGAGGCTTGTAACAAGAACACGTTCTAGATATATTGCCAGCTAGTCTGTAAAACTGCTTATATTCAATTTGCAGTAAAATGGAAATATGCCCTTGTAGCCCAGAGCCAGGCAAGGGAGCTGAAGGACACCATCGTCAAGTTTCGAATTCTAATATTTCTTTTGACTTGACATTATGGTGCATTTGAAACTCATTTTTAAAAAAAGACAGGAGAGATTTCTGAATGTTGATTTGGGCTTTCTCCATTAAAGCCTTGCAAAACTAGGCTTTGGATATCACTGACAAGATACACATTAGGATGTCTGGATAAAGGAAAAGAGGAATGAATCATATAGGTTATAGTTTGACGTCATTCCCACCTAAGCCCTGACTATATGCTTAAATTACTCAGAACCAAAGAAGGTGATTGAGTATGTCCTTTTTATGAGGAGCTGGGGAAAATAGTAGCAGGCAGCTAAATGGTACAGTGGATAGAGTTTCTGAACTGGAGTAAAAAAGACCTGAGTTCAAATCTAGCCTCAGATTCTTGTACTAACTGTGTGACCCTGGGCATGTCACTTAACCCTGCTTGTCTCAGTTTCTTCATCTGTAAAATGAGTCAGAGAAGGAAATGGCAAACCACTCCAGTATCCTTGCCAAGAAAACTCCATGACAGTATTGATGTGCTATGGTCCACAGGCTCACAGAGTTGACCGTGACTAAACAAACGAATATCAGGAAGGAAGAGAAAGAATAGACCAGCTGGCAACCCTTCCTTATATCTTAATGAAGAAAATCCAGGATGGTGAAGGACCTAGACTCTAGGACTGTCCTAGAGTACACATCAAGTCAAAATCAGCTGAAGCAACTAGAGATAGTCAACCTGGAGAAGAGAAGGGAAGAAAAGACACGGGAGAGAAAGGATAGATGTCTTCAAGTATTTGAAGGGCTCTAATGTGAAAGAGTTTGGATTTGTTGTCCCTAATCCCACTTGGCTCCACTAGGAGGAATGGGTAGAAACTGCAGAGAAACAGATATAAGATTGATGGAAGAAAAAAATCCTAATAATTTGAGCTATCTAAAATCTAAAAGTATAATGGGCCAACTTGGGAAATAGTAGATTACCCCATCAGTAGAGATCTGCAAATAAATGTTGGGTGGCTCCTTGTTGGGGGTGGTGTAGACTAAATTCTTGGTTGACTCAGACATCAAAGCTAGTTCTCAAACATGTACTACCTGGTTTTGATTAATGACCCCATAGATGGAAAAACTGAATAGCGATTACTTTAAAGGGAATGAACTGCAAGAATGCCAATATATTTGTTTCAAAACAAGTCTCATTATGTTATGGTCACACCTCAGGCTTAACTCTTTAACATGGTTGGTAGAAAGAAAACATTTTGGTGAAGATTACAACCCACTCTTCTAAAATGCAAGATGGGGAGCCTAGAGGGAAGGACTTTTGATAGTGTGGATTTGGTGTTTGAATTTGACCACCATTCCAATCAAACCTTAGAGCTTTCTCTGAAACTTCTAACGCAAAAAGAGCGAGGCCTCAAAAAGGCTGAGAAAACAAGTCTGTGCAGATAAGAGCAGATTCATGTATTTTAAAAGCAGACAAACCACAAGAAGCTCAAGAAAGCAGAAAAAAAATGTTATTTTTCAAGGCAGAAGAGTAAGCTGGTAACTTTATGAGGCTTGTCCTTATTACCAGGAATTTATAACATGAAATTGTCATTCGGTCACGTCCAATTCATCTTTACCCTCTTTGGGGTTTTCTTGGCAAAGACATTGGAGTGGTTTGCCATTTCTTTCTCCAACTCATTTTACAGATGAGGAAACTGAGGCAAAAAGAGTGAAGTGATTTGCCCAGGGTCATACACCTAGTAAATGTCTGAGCCCAGATTTAAACTTAGGAAATGAATCTTTTTAACTCCAAGCCTGCCACTCTATCTTCAATGCCACCTAACTGGCCCTAACCATAAGAACTAAAAAACAGAAAAGCAAATATTCTAGGGGAGAGGGGAAAGAGAGGGAAAGAGAGGAATGGCAAATTAAGTAGCTCAAAGTTTCATCATACTCATGTTCATTTATTTGGCAAAATCATGCTGAAGACTCTCTGAATTCCCTGACTCCAACTAGATTAAAATCCTCAGCTTGGCACTTAAAGCTCTTCCTTACATGGCCCCTTCCTATTTTTCCAGGCTTCTCACCTAACTTCACCCCACTCCACATAATCTATGATCCAGTGAATGGCGCTAACTTGCTTGCGGTTCCCCCTACAGAACACTCCATCTCCCCATCCTATATATTTCACTGACTGTTCTCCATCCCTCGAATGCTCTCCTTCTGGGTTTCCATGGTCTCCTTCAAAACTGCTCTCAGTGGATGAAGCCCTAGGTCTGGAATCAGGAGACTTGAATTCAAATCCAAACTCAGACACTTCCTAGCCATGTGGCTATGGGAAGGTCACTTAACCCCTGTCTGCCTCAGTTTCCTCAGTTATAAAATGGAAATAATAACAGCACCCACTCCCCTCTCCTCAGAGTTGTGAGGCTCAAATGAGATAATATTTGTAAAGCACTTAGTGAAGTGTAAATATTATATTAATCTTATTTCCTCCCTTCTCCCACATCCCATCTTCTGCAGGAGGCCTTTCTAGGTCCCTTCCATGGCTAGTACTTTCACTCTAAGATTACCTCCCATAAATCTAAGACTTCATTGTATGTCTATCTTGTTAGAATATGAACTCCTGGAGAACAGGGACCATGTTTTTGCCTTTACATCCCCAATGCTTGGCACAGTCCTTGGCACATAGTAAGCACTAATAAATTACTATTGACTAAAATGTTACATCCTTACCTTTGATTCGAAGTAAAAATAAATAGTAAACAAATAAATGTGTGAATTTTGTAAAGACATAAATAAATGTATGAATTTGAGTGAATATATAAATATGTGAGTACATATATACATAAAGTGTAAGTAAATATTAAATAAATAAATATGTGAATATAAGTAAATACATAAACAAATAAATCAGTAACAAAAATAAGAAAAATGAAGAGGTAAGGTAAAGACTTTGGTCATACAATATAGTATTCCCAAGGACAGACTGGTCCTTAGAAATGGTATTTTGGATTTGGAGACAAGAACCATATATTTAAAATGTTTCTAGCTGTATGACCTTAACCAAAGGCTTGAATTTCCGTCTCCATAAATGGGGGGAAATCTACCTCAGAGGCTTACTAGGAGGAAAATATTTGTAAGCCTTAATGTACTACAAGTGATCAGTAAACATTAATAAGTACCCACTATGTGCCAGGCACTGTAGTAGACATGGAAGGTTATGAAAACAAATGAAACAGTCCATACCCTCAATTCAGTCAATCAGGGAACATTTACTAGGTATCCACTATATGCCAGTCACTGTGCTAAGCACTAGGGGTACGAATATGAAAGAGAAAGACAATTCCTGCCTTCAAAGAGTTTACAGTCTGCTGGGGAAGACAGACACAAAAGGAAACTGAAAAGGAAAAGGGGCTGGGAAAGAAGGGAGGGGAAGGCACTGTGGAGGCTGGTCCAAGGAAAGCAAACTGGTGGGTAATGAAGAGAGACTGGTCTGGGAGTCCTCTTTCAATGGAGGCTTTGGGGAGAGTTGTTGACTCTTCCTGGCAGTCCTCCAATCAGAGGGTACTGAGGATATTGATGGAGTGTGAGTGCCAAGGTTGATGCATTCTCACCAGATGATGAGTTTCTGGATGAGGAATTTTCCTGGGGACATGGTAGAGTCCAGTCCAAAGAGGACCAGCTGGTACTTCCCTCTTCCCCTTCCCTACTTCACCTTCACCTTCAAAGAGTTAACTTCTTACTAGGAGGAGCATCATATATAGAGAGATATATAATATATAAAAAGTAAAGTTATGCAAAGTATATACAAAGGTAATTTCTGGGGGCAAGGAGGCACTAGTAGCTGAGGGGATCAGGAAAGACCTCACACTGAAGATGCAGCTTGAGGTGAGTCTGAAATGGGGCTAGGGATTCTATTGTCACCAATAGGTTCCATAATTCGAGCCATGTGGCTATTCCCTCCATCAATGCAGATTGCAATTATTTAGTAGACAATTTCATGAGCCACCATGGTGAATAAATTCATGCCTTGCTGGCCTATTTTCTTGTTTCTTTGTAATTAGTCTTCAGGCAACAGACATGTATCATTCATTATCAGGGCAGTACTCTAAGCCTTTCCAATTTGATAGAATGCTCTAGAATTTAGAGCCTGTGCTCCCCAGTTATTCATAACTGCAAGACACTCAGAAACTCAAGATCAGTAAGCCCTCAGATTAAGGCTTTAGTCGAGCAATAAGCATTTATTAAGCACCTACTGTGTGCCAGGGTACTATGCTAAGCAATGGGGATACAAAAATAGGCAAAAGAAAATCCCTGCCCTCAAAAAGCTTATAATCTACTGGGGAGCCAACATAGAAACAAACTGGGATGGATAGGATTAATAAGAAATAACTAACAGAGGGACACACTAGAATTAAGATGGGGTTGGGAAAGGTGTTAGTGAAGGACAATGTTTTGTCAGAGGTCATTGGGATGCTGGAGATGGAATTGACCTGGGAGGTCATCTAGTTTAATCCTTTCTTCGAGATCAAGAAACTGAAGCGTGGAGAGATGAAGGAGTTTGCACAATGTCAAGTAGGTAGTGTATAGCAGAGATGGGATTTCAATCTAAGTAAGACCTTGGATGTCACATTCAGAGCTCATCCCAGCCCAGCACTCTGCTTCCCATATTAAATATAAATGTCTGTGTTGTTCTTATATTGCCCTAGTAAATCTATTTTTATGTACTTAATAGAGCTCTACATAATGTATAGTTGTGTCATCAATGACTCATTCATTCAACCAATTTTGTGTTGACTAAATAATTGAATATGTTTATAGTCATAAAAATATATATATATATATATATATATATATATATATATATATATATATATATATAAAAGGTGGGCAGCAAGCCCATAGATAAGAATATAATCCGTAGTATTGTTCCCATGAGAAAAACATATTTAACTTAGATTCATCTGTTTGAACAGAGACCTGGCCTAAGAACCAGGAAGACCTGAGTTCAAATCCTAACCCTGATACACATTAACTCTATGAACACATGCAAGTCAGTCAGTTCTCTGAACTTGCTACAGATAAATTGCTGATCTAGTTTAGTGGAAGGATTTTCCACACCAGGAGCAGCAGACAGCATACTGGAGTCAGGAATATTTGAGTTCAAATTCAGCCTCAGATACATACTAGATTTGTGGCCCTGATCAAGTCACTTAACCTCTGTCTGCCTCAGTTTCCTCAACTGTAAAATAGGGATAATAATTGCACCTACCTTCCAGGACTGCTGTGAGGATAAAGATGAGATACTTGTAAAGTTCTTATTATGGTGTCTAGAACACAGTAGGCATCTTATTGTTAGTATTAATCATCCCCAAGGAAGGAGGACCTTGAAGGACAGTTAGCAATTGGCTCATCACCAGACAACCATAGGGCCCTTCTAGACCATCTTTATTAAATTGACTGTTCCTGTGCCAGGAATAATGAACCTGTGAGGCTCATGTGACCTTGAGGGTCACAGCCAGGAACAAGTCATTCAACTTAAATGCAAAATTCCTGTGATTTCAGCTTTAGAACTAGAGGAGGTCTCAGAAGTCATTCAACCTCAACAAGCATTCCGTAAGTGCCTTCTATATGCCAGGCCCTGTGCCAGGGAATGGGCTACAAAGACAAAAATAAAGAGTCCTTGACCTCAAGGGGCTTAAACCTCCTGGCAGAGCTGCACCACGGATAATAATTGAAATAAAAAAGAACATACAAAATAATGAAAGGCAATGAATGAGGCACAGGAAGAGAGCCAAACTTGGAGTCAGAACAACCTAGGTCCTATTCCTGCCTTTGACAAACAAAATCTGTAAGATCATGGACAAACTATCACTTCTATGTGTCCATGAGCCACTCTCTAGGATCTGAAATTATTAATGAGCTGCTGATTTGCACTGGAGGGAGTTTTTCCCCTGAGAGCTCCCCACTCCAATGAAATCATAGATCTAGATTTTTTTTTAAATGTTGTTCAGTTATTTCAGTTGTGTCCAACATGTTTTCTTGGCAAAGATACTGGAATAGTTTGCCATTTTCTTCTCCAGATCATTTTACAGAGGAGGAAACTGAGGCAAACTGGGTTAAGTAACTTGTCCAGGGTCACACAGCTGGTACGTGTCTGAGACCAGATCTGAACTCAGGAAGCTGACTCTTCCTGATGCCAAGCCCAGTGCCCCTTCTAAATGCCCCTTTAAGAAGATGCCCCTGCTTATATGAACTGATGCTGAGTGAAGTGAACAGAACCAGGAGAACACTGTACACGGTAACAGCCACATTGTAGGAAGACTGACTTCGATAGACTTATCTCTTCTCAGCAATGCAAGGACCTAAAACAATTCCAAAAGACTCGCAATGGAAAATTCCATCCACATCCAGAGAAAGAAATACGGAGTCTGAAAGTAAATCGAAGCATATTATTTACTCTCTTTTTTTGTTTTATTTTGGTTCTTCTTTCTCATGGTTTCTCCCATTTATTCTAATTCTTTCATGCAATGGACTAATGTGAAAATATGTTTAATAAGAATGTGTAAGTAGAGCCTATATTAGATTGCACCAAGGGGAAGGGAAGGAAGGTGGAGAAGATTAAAACTTATGGAAGTGAATGTTGAAAACTCAAAATAAATAATTTTTTTTTTAAAAAAAGATGCCCCTTTTAAAAATACAAAGCAATATAAATTATCTGAAGAAGATGAGGCACTTACAACTCAAGTGGGGGAGGAAAATCAGGAAAAAGCTGAGGTAGAAGAGCTTACCTGATTTAATTAGAGTGAGGAACTCCTGGCATGGGAAAAAAAATCCTTCACCAAAACAGATTCATTTATAACTTACAAGTAAACCTGAGCACACCTTTGAGGGAATTTAGTGATCTATGAGACAGAGGAGAGGATGAGAGGAATGCAGTGAAGATGATGAGTTGCTCATTTGAATTAGTAGGAGTTTTTTCATTGTGTCTATCCTATGCCAATGAAATAAGTTATTTAATATAAAGTAATACAAATTGAGTCACTAGGTGGGGAGGGGGGAAGGAAAAAAGGGAGGAAGGGAGAAGGAAAAGAAGAGGGAGGTGAAGACAGACAAAGGGAGGGAGACAGAGAAAGACAGAGAAAAAATAAAAAATCATTTGTAATTTAACATGAAAACCTGAGGAGTAGAGGGAAGGAATGCATTGTACAGCCTGTTCAAAGACATGAAGATCGCAGATGGAATGTTACATATGTTAAACAAGCAGCAAACCGGTTGTCCAATGCTGGGAAATGTATGAGAGAATAACATGAAAGAAGAATGCAAAGGTGAATGGGGCAATTATGGAGGGCGTTCTGAGCCAGGCTGGGAATTTTTCTGTATTATCCTAGAAGACTCTTGATGATTTCTGAGCAGAGGGGTGACGATGTCACACCTGAGTTTTAGGAAAATCAGGCAGACATCTGTTCGGAGGATGGATTGAAGATAGGAGAGAATGGATGCAAGGAAACCAATCAGGGGGCTATTGTAATGATCCAGGTAAGAGTTGATGAGGGGCTGAACCAGGGGAGAGGCTGATTACTTGTCTGTATTTCAGCAGTGAGATGAGCCTGCTGTCACCTGCACTTTCTTCAACACTGGTTTACCTGTGCTCTGGGTAGATCCAAGGTAGAAAAATAACTCAGGTGGTGAATAAACTAAAGTGTCCCTCTCAAAGAGGAAATAAAGAAGAAGTTTTTATTGCCCTCCTGATGGATCACTACGGCATTGATTTTGAGGATGCCAAGGAAAATCACCAAGCAATATCCACCAAGTCCTTTATGGATGTATGGATGCCTATTAAGAATCTTGCAATAGCTAGACTTCTGCCCCTGGACATCATAATCTATCTACAAACATAACTCAAGAGCTGTTTTCTGCCATCACCCCAAGCAGGGAGACATACATAGATATTTCCTGAACTACAGGAGAGCAATCAGATAAACTTAACTGTACACGATAGTGATAATTCATTATCTTATTATTATTATTAACATTAACATGTCAAATGTTAAGTTTTTATTGCCCTCCTGAGCACGAATCCCATTAACAATGACCTCTGCTTCCAGGGACAGGAAGTCCTCTGAGACAGCCCATTCCATATAAGGAGGTTTTGCATTTCATGAAAGAACTTCATAACACAATATAGAATTTCAATTCAAATTCCCATCTCCAGGATTCCAATATAATAGCTTCATATCATATGTTGCACCTTCTACATTATGGGTTCAAATCTGTTACGTGCAAAAACAAATTCTTTCATTAATCCATTCATTTGTTTCCCAATCATGTAGTTAGCACCTACCATGAGTAGCACTGTAGGACAGCGTAAAAGCAAGCACCCCAACATACACGTGGGGGCCTGCTATCACAGGTTCTTAGATCTGCTTTTCTAAAACAAAAGGCAACTTTTGAGGGGTCAACAATCACTTTAATCAAGTACATCTATCTTTCACTCAGTTTAGGGGAAAAAGTCAGCACCATGAACTTCAGAGAAAACACAGAGAAATACAGATCAATAGATGTGGTTTCCAACTGTCTGACAAAAGCAATATATACATCATAAAACAACAGACAGATCCAACTGTCTGATCATTACATACATATATATAGTTACCAGAGAGAGAAGCACCAGTATCTGGGTTTTCAAAGCTGGGGGCTGCTTAGCAACTTCCCAGAATCTCATCTGGCACACTAATCTTCTTCCAAAAACTAAGCCCCAAAGTACAACTGCACCTCAGAATCTTTATACACTTTTTAGAGCCAGAGGGCATCACAATCCTTGAGAACAAGTGCCTCATTAACGAAAGGTACAGGACTTCCTACAAATCTTCCCAGGTCCCTTAATGGGTAGGGAAGACTTTCTTTAATCACATTCTATTCAATCAGAGGCACTTGATTATACTAAAACAAAAACTGTATTATCAATATAGATAGATATTGTTTACAATTGGCTAGGATTCAGGTTGGGCAGATAAAGGAAAATTTGAGGATTGATGAGAACAGTACCGAATTGGAATATGAGTGTCTATGTCTTTGAAAGTTGGTAGACAGATAGATGGATAGATGGATAGATAGACAGATAGATGATAGATAGGTAGATAGATATCTTTGGAACTAAAATGTATAAAATTTTTAAGTTTAGTCATTTTGGCAGTTATATATTTATAAATCAAAGTTTTAAAGACTATGTATGAGATTTGTGTTCAATCATATTCAATCATGTCTGTCTTTTTATACCCCATTTGGGGTTCTCTTGGCAAAGATAGTAGAAGGGTTTGCCATTTTCTTCTCCAGCTTGCTTTACAAACAAGGAAACTGAGGCAAACAGCATTAAGTGTCTTGCCTAGGATCACACTGCTAGTGTCTGAGGTCATATTTGAACTCAGGAAGATGAGTCTTCTTGACTCCAGACCTGGTGCTCTCTCCACTGTGCCCCCTAGCTGCCCTTGTATGTATGTATGGGAAGACAGTTCCAACTGAAATCTCATGTAAAACATCTGCCTATCAGTTCCAATCATAGATGGAGATCGCACTGCCCTCAGAGGACAATCATAGATGGAGATTGCACTGCCCTCAGAGGACAGCATGCCTAAATTGCCATTTTGGGGGGTGGTTTTGGCTTTTTGTTTTCTTATAGAAGAGTTAAGAAACATCTTTTAAAGGCTAAAAATGGACAAATTCAAATACAAATGAATAACAAATGTCATATCTCTCACCAAACTTTTCACACCAAAGCTATTAACTAAACACAAAAGAAATCAACCTAACCAGGTTTCTTTTTATCTTGTTTCTCTTTATCTCCCTACTCATGTGTAGAAGTTTGGGACAAAAATACAAAGAAGAAGGTAAGACTCTACATAAGCCACCAAGTGTTATTACCGCTTAAAATACCAAAAACTAGCATGCACCCAGATAGAGTTTAAACTAAAACCTAGCTTACTATCATTTAGACATCGCAAGGACTCATGATACACTTAAAGGGGATGGGGTCATAGGAAAGAGATGACAAACATTTATTAAGCACCTACTGTGTGCCAAGCACTGTGCTTTACAAATATTATCTCATTTGATCCTTAACTTAAGGGAAGTCCATGACTTGTATAAATGATTTCTATGTATTTATTTGGGGGGAGGGGAGAGAAGGAGAAAGGAAGAATATGGGAAGGGGGAAAGAGAAAATAAGTGATCCTGAGTTCTTAAAGTATTTTTCTCCCCCATCCTACTAGAACCTTGAACTCTGGCCCTGGAAGTATTTTAGGCTTTGATAAGTGAGTTTTTGCCTTATCTTGCCCCAAAGCAGGCCGCCACACCATGTCACTGCCATTTCCAAACTATGCCTCCAGGGACTTGCCCTGTGTCCTCCCCTCCCTGCTCTTCACTCCACACTCTCACCCCCATAGAAAATAAGCTCCCTGAAGTCAAAGACCCTCTTGTCCTTTGTATCACCAGTGCTCAGCACAGTGCCTGACCAATAGTATGGCCTTAAGTATTTTTCATCCTTGATTCAAATTTTGATCATTGCTACCACAATGAGATGAATAGTTTGACAGTGAACAGTGTCTCATGGAAGATGTAACCTAGGCTTCTTTCTAGATGATTTTACATGCGGTTTGCATGGGAGTGTTATGGATAAGAGGCTGTATTTGGACTTAAGAACTCAAGTTCAGTTCAGCTGTGTGACTCTGGGCAGGTCACTTAACCTCAAACTCCTTTTATTTTTATTTGGAAATGGGTACATTAGTAGCTCAGGACCTCATGGGGCTGCTGGGCACATCAAATTAAATAAGCTATATGAAGCGCTTTGCAAACCTTAAAGCACTAACTTGGAGCTATTGCTGTCATTGTTATTATACAGTAAATGATGAAATGCTTTTGGACACAGCAAGTCACAAAGAAAATCTACTCAATAACAAAGGGGTGGCAATTTACATTGGAGGGAGGAGTACCCACCCTAATGAAATCCCCAATCCTTGAAGATGGTGTTGGTTTTGTAAAATGAGCACTGAGCTAGAAATAAAAAGCTATCATCTGTTCTCAGATGGAATTGGGTTTGGCTTTATGACCTTAAGTAAATCACATTTCTGAGTCAATTTCTTTGTCTATAAAATGTAAGATAGTCTTTGCCAGCACGTAAAGAATAGAAATCATTTCTGAAGTGGCATAAGGGAAGAAGCACTGAACTTGGAATCAGGAAGACCTGAGGGCAAATCCTATCCTAGACACTAATTGTGTGACCTCCCACAAGTCACTGACCTCTCTGTGCCTCAGTTTCCTCTTTTGTGAAATGAAGACCTTCCAATTCTAAATCTATATTCCTATGAAAGATCATAGCATAGAAGACAGCATCAAAAAGCAGAACATGATTAATTTTGTTGCACATAACATTTAGCAAAAAAAAAAAAAAGACAGTTATGGATTAAATTTTCAGGGGTTAGTCTACGTCTTCACATTGCCCTATTAGATTATAAACTCTTTCAAGGCAGGGCTTGTCTTTTGCTTCTTTTTGCATCCCTTGCACTTATCACAGTGCCTGGCATATAGTAGACTCTTGATAAATGTTTATTGATTGAATAATTGAAAGGCTCTCTCGATGTCCCCTTTTGATCATATATTCAAACAAACATGTCTCAAAGGTCTATAATTTGCATATTGCTATCCTAGGTGCTAAAGGAACATCCACAACTAAATAAGATGGCACCCTTACCTCAAGAAATTTATAATATAGCAAATCTCAGAGCAGCCCATACTAAGCCTACCTGGCAGAGGTATTCTACTAACACTAACCACTCATTCCTCCATTACCCCTTGTCCCTACCCAAGAAAGGTGCTTCTCCATCACAAAAGTCTTTCCTTAGCCACCTGTACTGTCAAAATACTCGTGCAGAAAGATTCATCAGTGCTTTCTACTTGGGAACTTTGACTTTTCTTCCCTTTTTGTTATTATTGGTGTTCAGTCTTTTAGTTATGTCCAACTCTTCCTGACCTCATGGACCACAACAGTCTAGGACCTTCTACCTTAGAGGTGCATTTTCCAATAGCATCTCTGTCATCATTTCAGGACTGTCCATGGGGTTTTCCTGGCAAAGATGTTGGAGTGTTTTGCCATTCCCTCCCTTATCCCATCCTAATTTCATTCCTTTTCTCTGACAGAGGGCAACTCTTTCAAGTTCTGGTTTGCCCCCTTACTCCTGGAGACAGGGCTGTCAGCACTCTTCAGGGAACCACACAGAGGCATAAAGTATATCTTATATATGCCAAGAAGGAGGTAACTTTCAATAACTTCATGTTATCTTATAAGGTCATCTCTCTGTATAAGAGAGAAAAGAAAACAAAGCCACCTGGCATCCAGCTTGATAGCTATCTCCTCTAACTTGGCATGGTCTGCTTCACAGTCTATAAATTGTAGATAAAAATGAAATTGAAAAAGCAATCTGCAGATAATACAAAACCAGCAGTTCATGAAATGGTCTGACTTTGGGGGGAGAAAAGAAAATGCTTCAATACAGACTTGTACTTTTCATTATCATTTCCCAGAAAATCCATTTTTTTAAAAAAGGCAAGAAGGCTAGGTATTCTAGCCTATCAGTCCTCCATCTGCACTCTCCCATTCTTTAGGTAAACCTCATCATTAATGAAAGACATTCCAGTGTAAGCCTTGCATCAAATACATACATGACTGCAGTTGAAACCAAGGTAGAAATTGAGGCAGTGGGATTTCCACAGACAAAAAAAAGTGGCAAATATAAAGGAAAAGGAAGTAGTTTCTTGCTATATTTATCACCATAGCAAAGTGGAATATAACAGGAGCATGTGAATTGTCAACCCAAAGCTTTATTTTTATAACAAAATGGAATGGAACTTTGACTTGACCAGGACACCGAAAAGTCTGAAGACTTAGGGATGTATTCAAAGCCTTTTCATTTATAACTTTTGGTTTAGCCATAGTTGTTATAATTTAACATTTTTATCAATGGCTTCAATAAAGGTACGTATGGAACATTCATCAAATTTGCAATGACACAGAGATGAGAGAGGTAGCTAACATACAGGCTGACAGTCAGGATTCAAAGGCATTTTGACAGAGTATTCAATCAGCAAACATGTATTAAGCACCTACTATATGCCAGACACTAAGCTAAACTTACCATTGAGCATAATCTAACAAAATGAATGCCAACAGGGATAAATGTAAAGTCTTGAACTTGAGCATAAAAAAATCAATTTCACAAATACAAGATGGAGAAGCCATGGCTAGAGAAAAGCTGTTCTGTAAAACATCTTGAGTTTTTTTAATAGACTACAAGCTCAGTATGAGTTGGCAGTGTGGTGCAGCGACATAAAAAGGCTAATACAACCATATTTACATTAAGAGGGCCAAAGTTTCCAGGAATATGAGGGAGGTGACAGTCCCGCTGTACTCTGCTCTGACCAGACCTCACCTTAAGTATCATCTTCAATTCTAGACATGGTCTAAGGAGGATATTGATAAGCCAGTTAATAGCACAAGAAGATCAATCAACATGGCAAAGGGCCTTGAGTCCACATTAAATGAGTGTAAGTTGAGGAAGACAGGTATTAGGTTGGAAGTTCTTTGAGGGCAGGGGATATCTTTTGCCCCTTTTTATATTCCTAGTGCTTATCGCAGTGCCTGGCACATAGTATGCACTTAAATGTTGATTGATTGATTGAACTAGGCATGCTTATCTTGGAGAAGAAGACTCAAGGGAGACAAGGTAGCTATCTTCAAGTATTTGAAAGTCTGCTGTGTGGAAGATGGATTAGATTTTTTCTGTTTGATCCCAGAGGCCAAAATCAAAAGCAGTGGGTCCAAGTTAAAAAAGACAAATTTATGCTTAGTATCAGGAAAAACTTCCTAAATATTAGAACAGTCCAAAAGTGAAATGGGCTACCTTGACAGGTGGTAAGTTCTCCCATCTTGGACACCTTTATATCAAGGATGAAAGTCTACCTGTCAGGCTTGTTGTAGAGGAATTTCTTTCACATATGGGTTGACTTAGATGGCCACTGAGGTCCCTTCCAGCTTTCAAATTCTGTGAATCTGTATGAGGACATACAATGGAGGGAGAGGGACCAGAACTTAGGTGTCCTCTGGATTCCCTAATGTCACCTAACAAGATGCTGCCAGTTAAAGGATGCTCCTTTTGATAAACTTATTTTTCCCTAGGCTCTCACTTGCCTCAAAGTCAGTTAAGTGGTGCACTTTATAAAGTACTGGCTAAAAATCAAGAAGATCTGAGTTCAAATTCAGCCTCGGATACTTACTAGCTATATGACCCTGGGCAAGTCACTCCAACTCTGTCTGCCTGCATTTGCCCAACTGTAAAAAGTAGATAATAATTGCACTTATTTCAAGGTGGTGTTGTAAGGATCAAATGAAATATTTTTAAGTGCTTTAGCACATAGTAGTTGCTTAATAAATGTTTTTCCCTTTATACATCCTTCTGCTTATTGGAAGCCTATGTTTGCCTAGGGGATATGATTTTTATAGCAAAACTTATTTACATATGATTTTTATAGCAAAACTTATTTACATATGATAAATCAAGACAGGATATATGTCCACCCCTCCAACACTCCTCAGTTTGTGCTGAAAGATAATGTCTCTCATCTCTTGACAGAGGTCAGGCATCTTTCCAAATCCCTATCCCCTCCAGCATTAATAACATAAACAATGAGATAAATGGCTACCAGGGTTTTTGTTTATCATAAAACATATGAACATCCTGTAATGGTAGGAAGTATACCAAGTATGATTTAATTTTGGGGGGGAGGGAGGTTGTAAGTTGTCCATGGAGTGTGCCCTATTCCATTGGAATGGGAATCCTTGGGGGACTGTGCCTCTTGTATGAGGGGTAGCTAAAGATTCCCCTACTCCATATGCCTATGTAATTTACTTTGATACTCTGTCCTAATTAAACGTTTTGCTATTTGATTTATGATTTGTTTCTGGTTTCTTGGTAAATAAGATACTAAATAAGAACTCAAGCAGTATTTGCACAATTGTAATTACTCATTACCTATATTGTTTACACGGGGGGGGGGGGGGAGAGAGAGAGAGAGAGAGAGAGAGAGAGAGAGAGAGAGAGAGAGAGATGCTTGCTACATAAGTAAAGCATATAAGGAACTCTTTTCTGACATTTTTCTTTCTGGACAGAATGAGGTCCGTATTCACCAAAAATCTCCTGGGGTTTCATGAGAAAATTAAAATTTGAGACTTTTGACTCTAAACTCCCCTAAAGTAAATCAGAGGGAAATCTGAATGTGGTTAAGATTAATCAAGCAACTGGAGATCAGAAAGAGTCAGGGAGAAAAAAAACCAGCTGCTCGTAATTTCGCAGAAGTTTGATCTTGATGACATAACACCCAATGAATTTCACTCCTAGAAGTTTAAGTTGCTAAAACTACCAAAGCCTCTTCCATTTCTTCATGTATTTCCAGTATTAATGTAATGTAGCCTGGCTGTAGCTTCTTGTTCAAATGACCTTCCAACTCAGTTGAAACAGGAATGCTGACCAGTGACCTCCCCTAAGTTCACACGTAGAATTATAGAATGGACTTTTCAGGTCATCTAGACATAAAGTCAGCATCCAGCAGGACCTTCATTAGAGCTCTAATCCACAGAAGGTGAAGGTCACAGGAAGAAATCCACTCCATGTCTTATAGCCAATGTTGCTAGGGAGCTCTTTCTCATTCAATTACTTTTAGATTGAACTGAAATTTGCCTCTTTGTAACTCATGCAGTCCCTTGTTCTACTCTGTGGGCCCATCAGAGTAAGCTGAATTCCTTTTGCACACACCTACCCCTCAAATATTTCAAGACTAAATTATGCCCACCTCTGTGCCCCAAATCTTATTTTAGCTAGGCTAAATGTCTTCCAATGGATCTTCATTATAGCATGATTTTGAGTCCCCTCTCCAACCCTGAATGAATATAGGCAACTAGAAGGCCCAATAAATAGACCCCTGAGCCTAGAATCAGGAAGATCTAAGTTCAAATCCAGCCTCAGACACTTACTAGCTGTGTGACTTGGGGTAGATTATTTAAGCTCCGTCTGCCTCAGTTTCCTCAACAGTAAAATGAGGATAATAACATATCTTGTATGCTTGTGTTAAAGGGTCAAACGAGATCATGTTTATGAGGTACTTAGTGCCTGGCGTGTAGTAAATATTATATAAATGATTATTCCCTTCCCCTCCATCCCAGAGCAGTTTATAGGACCATAGACAGAAAGCTGGGAGGGACCTCAGACATCAAGTCCAACTGTTTCATTTTACAGATGAGGAAACTGAGGTCAAGAGAATGAAGTTACTACATAATTGATTACAAAGGATTCTTCTTAGGAAATTCCAAACCGCTATGATTTATTTATTGGGTTTTGCTTCTTTTTAGCAATGCACTGGCCAACATCCATGTAAAAGAGTTGATGTGAACCTATTTGAATTTTCTTCAGGTTTTGATCAGAGGCCCAGGTTTTCTAATTCCAGTACAAATGCTCTTTCCACCATGATACATTGACTTTCATAAAAGTACATTTATTGGGGCAGCTGGGTGGCCCAGTGGATAGAGTATAGGTCCTGGAGTCAGGAAGACCTGAGTTCAAATCTGGCCTCAGACATTTACTAGTTGTGTGACCCTGGGCAAGTCACTTAACCCCAACTGCCTCCAAAAAAAAAAGTACACGTATTTGTTGATAATTACCTTATCAACCATGAGGAAGTTCTCCAATTTCTCTCCATTTTCACACGTAATATCACCGACTTCTCTGACTGCCCTGGGTAAGACCTCTTGTACCTCTTGGGCTATCATTCCTGTTTACAGAAAACAAAACAAGACATCAAGTTTAATTACACCTAAGATCCGAGAAGTGAATTCCCTGAAATACAAACAGAGCCAGAGGTGTGCCAGATCCAGTCTGTCCAATTTTCAGGCTGAGTATTATCACCTGGAAATCTGTAAATGCTACAAATCAGGGCTTGATTTGTTGCTTGTGGATTGTATAGTCTTGAGAAAGGGATGGAGAAAACGGTAATGATACAGATTGAATTTTAAAATGTGTCACGGGCATTTTTTTCTTCAGAGAGTCAGTGGCTGAAACATTTACTGGAACATCCCTGTATAGAGCCAAGGTGGGAGGAAAACAGCAATACAGATATTAAATTCTCTGAAAATAAATGGAAAGAAAAGTCTAACTCTTCTGAGATTTACTAGTACCATCTAAAACTAAAACCTTTAAGTACTGATGTCATTCCGCATGGTGAAAGAATGAGAGAGAGACAGGCACCACCAAGTAAGCACTGTTATATTTCTCAATGGATAAAAACACATTCTCATGTATCAGCTCATTTAGAGAGCTGGTTCCCTTAGCTCATTCCACCTGCTCCAGGTAAAGTGAAATAAGCCTGTCTTCCCCATGGAAAGAACCTAGAACAGGCTGAGGCAAAAGGATAATAATAAAGACGATTATTATCATTGGTACAGCCAGTATTTATATAGGCCAAATCTGAACTCATGAAATCCTAAAGTCAGCAAGGTTCATCTTCACGAGTTCAAATCTGGTCTCTGACACTTACTAGTTGTGGGACCCTGGGCAAGTCACTTAACTCTGTTTGCCTCAGTTTTCTCATCTGCAGAATAAGCTAGAGAAGGAAATGGCAAACCACTCCAGTATCTCTGCCAAGAAAATCCCAAATCAGTTCAAGAAGAGTCAGACATGACTAAAATGACTGAAAAACAGCATAAAGTGCCTACTGTGGGCTAGGCCCTGTGCTAAGTACACTATAATTAGTATCTTATTTGAGCCTTTTAACTACCCTAGGAGGTAGGTGTAGTCATTCTCATTTTACAAATGAGGAAACTGAGGCAAATAGAGATTAAATGACTTGCCCAGAGTCAAAGAGCTAGGAAGTCTCTGTGGCTGGATTTGAACTCAGGTTTTCCTGACTCCAGGTCTAGCACTCCATCCAGTCCATTTCCTGGGACAGAATTCCTCTCAGCCTGTGAAAATCCACACATGAAAGGCTGGTAGGTGTGAACACTTTTAATCCTTTCATTCTGGCTTTATCATGACGTAAGAGGATGGGAAAGTTTCTCCATTTTCTTAGCCAGATGAATCTACCTATAATATAACTACAAAATGAAGGGAAGAGACTCAACAGCCCTGAAAATTCTTTCCAGCTCTAAAGCTATGATTCTCGGATGCCTTTCATCCTCTCACTACCCTGATCTTATACCTTTAATGACTCTCTATTGCCTCAAAGGTATCCCCGAAATTCATTTAACCACAAAACACATCCAGGCTTAATATCCAGGGTGTCCCAAAAGTCTTAGTGCAGTTTAAGCAGAACTACTTAGGCTTATTATGGAAGTTTTAGCTACTCTAAGACTTTTGAGATACTCTCTATATTAATAGAAAAAGTGCAAAGATTTAGTATTGAAAGGCACTTTAGTGGTCATCTGCACCAACCCCTCCTTTTACACATATGGAAGCTGAGTCCTAGAGGTTAAGTGGTATCTCTGGGTAGAAAGTAATAACCAGATATGGAACCAGGAATCAGTGTTAGATGCTGCTTCTGATTTGGGGGAACCTGGAGATGTAGTATACTCGCAGGCTGAGGAATTGGGAGATCCTGGGGTCATAGACCCAGAGGAGGAAGGCACTTCAGAGATTATTTTGGGCATGAGATGCATCATGATATAGTGGAGAGACGATCATATTTATAGTTAGGAATCCCAATTAGGAACTTATTAGTTTAATACTGGGCATTTAGTAACCATGACCCTCGGCACATCTCTTAACCTCTCTGGGCCACAGTTCCCAGAGCTTTCCAGGATTTTCATTTTCCAGGATTTAATGACTTACAAGATCTAGTCTAACTCTGTCTTTACAATTGTATGCTCTAATTCCTTCCTTTTACAAATAAGGAAACTGAGGTCTATGAGGTTAATTGATTTGTCCCAAATCACACAAGATAGTGAGCATCCCAGGTAAAATTCAAATTCAAGATCTTGGACTTCAGAATTAGTAGTCTTTTGCAGGAAAGGGGGAAGAAACTGAGTCTATTTTCATATCCTTCAAAAATCAGTATTTTTGACATATGCATAATTGAGCCTTTCTTTCTGAAATTGTGAAATTGGATCAAAGAAATTTCTACCATGAGCGAGTGGCATTATCATGGAAAGAGCTTTCTGTGGAAAAGAAGTGAGGAAATGGAAGAAAATTCCTTTATAGAGATATAAGGTAGGGTAACATCAACTCACTTTCTCTCTTTCTGACTGAAAAGTCTAAGTGAAGAAACAGGCACACTTGAGTTGGAAAAGAGGCTGGCCGGACTTCAGCTTGACCTGGGATATAGTGCCAGCTCTACCTGGGGAGAGAGAGGAGGGCCAGAACAAGGGGAGAGGAAAAGAGGAACAGAGAGGAGAGCTCAATCCACTCCTTTTATGCAATTATATTTCTCCTATTCTAAACTACTTGTCCTTATGAAAAAAATAACACTGTAATCTCAATACTGTAATCTCATAGGTGGCACCATGATTCCTCCAGATTAGCATGACCTCATCCACTTTCCCACTGATTAGATTGATGGGCTACATCATAGTTCACAAAACATTGGCAGAATTTTGAAATTAAAAAGCCATTGTTTGTGGGAGAAATTTGGGGTTGTTAAGAGAGTTTTTCCATAACCCTTCTCTCCTTCTGTTCAATACTGGGTCTAACTCATTGTTCTTTTGCAACATTTAACCAAGACAAATCCTGATAGATGAGTTCCATAGGTTATTATCTAAGTCTCTGTATTGTGTTTGAGTCAATAAGCATTCTTCATTCACTAGACTTTTTCTGTACGTGTAACCCAGCCCACAACTTTATACATAAACTGAAAATACAATCCACAGTACTAGAAGTATACCTCTTCAGGTTTCCAGCAAACGATCATTGAGTCACTAAAAGACATTTTATAATCTGATAAAAATATCTTCATAATGACAGATGTTTAAAAAATCTACCACCTCTCATCAAGGTTGGATTGGTTCATGTCCCCTACCAGAGAAATACCACCAGCATTATAGTAAAGTGAATTATTTCTCAATCTGCTTTAAACCCTAGCACTGCTATCCTTCTTTAGACTAAAGAAGTATAGGTCCACCTGTACATGGGTCCCCTCACTCCTATTCCTACCAACCCTCCTAAGTCTCATACTGCTTTAGAACAGAGTTCAAAATTCTATTGGCTATCACCCCCTACTCACAGTGAAAGCATGAAAGTAAAAATGAAAAAGACTAGACTTTGAAACAGTTTTTCTTCCTCTGGATTTACAAGGAGTCATCCATTCAAAAACTCCATGTGTTCTATGTGTGACTTGAACTGAGCAGAATGAAATTCTTCCCTCTTCCCATGCCAGATCCTTGTATATTTCTCAAAGTACAGAATGATACAGCAGGATCATGATATCAAGGGAATCCAAAAAACAGTGGAATCAAAACCAAAATGACTGGAAAAAGTAGAATGGAGAATGGGTAGAGAGAGAAAGAAATTTGGCTGAGTACCTGTTTGATGAGTACTGTTGATTCCCATTACTGATGCAAATTCTGGTTTGTAGTCATATTCAACAATTCTCATTCTGTTTATTCTTTGGAGCTGTTCATTGGAGTCAACCTAATTTAATTAAAAGAGACCATCAGTTTTATTACGTTAAGATATTTCCTATTCAAGTCAACGCTGTGGGCTCTCTAGGAAGAATAGGAGGGTTGTTATATAATTATTCCTTATACAGTCCAAACAGCTTTTTAATCACTTTTACCCTTAGATCTGTTATACCTCAGAAGAAGCCATCTCAAGGGTTTACATTAGTGACTTCCATTTACTGACCAACTCTTCACTAGGTAAGAAGTTCAACTTTCAGTGTCACAGAGCTAAAACCCTACTTACTCCCTATGGCTCTTATTTTATACCTCTTTTCTTTGAACATGGTCTTCACCCTAAGGTTACTAACTTTAAGGAGGTTTGTCGTAAGCACCTCTATGGTTAAAGAGTACCATTTGCAAATAAATATGTCTTCTTGGCCCATATAGTACTTAGACAATACTTTTACTACTCAAATGAATTAGTAATCTCATCAATATGAGTGTTCCTTCAAGTAATAAAAATTAAAAACCATTCAACCCTGCCCATTCTGTGCAGCCGTTGTCATGTGATCTCAATAGTTCATTCCACAGAAGCCATGCAACATGTTTGGATACTTCCTTGATTTTTCTTGACATCAAAAGTTTGCCAGTGAAGCACACAAACTGCCATCAGTTATCCCTTTCTCTTACCATGTGACTGTAAGGTTAATGGTGGGTGGGGGGAAGAATTAAAGATCTTTCCCACCCATTAATAGGCCTCAATACTTTTTGTTAGTTTCAGTTGAGGCACTGGGTCAGAGGGTGGTACCCTCCAACTCTGAAAAGTGTATAAATGCTCTGAGGTGAGGTTTTACTTTGGGGCTTACTCACTGGAAGTGTTTGTTTCACCAGATGAGACTCTTGGTGGAGCCTCCCAGTTTTGAAAACCCAGATGTCAGTGCTTCTCTCTCTGGTAACTGTATGTATGTAATGGTCAGATGGTTGGAGCTGTCTGTTGTTCTGTGATGTATGCATTGCTTATGGTCAGACAGCTGAAAGCTTTGTCTATTGGTCTTTCTGTTTGTAATTTTTGTTTGTAATTAGTTTGCATTTTCCCTGAAGTTCAAGGTGCTGACCATTTTTTCCCCTGAACTAAGTGAAATGATCCATGTGCTTGATTAAAGTAAATTGTTGACTCCCCCAAAAGTTGCTTTCTTTTTAGAAAAGAATATCTAAGAACCTGTACACAAGCCCTCCTGTGTATGCCAGGGTCCTTGCTATTATAGTAATCAAAATCTCCCTTTTTTCACTCACACAATTCTTTGATATCATTTAATTCAGTTCTCATAATTCCTTGTCTGTGATATGTTATAGTCTACTCATACCTATAATGTATCTTTCTTTTGCCCTCTGATGATACTCAGTTTTAATATTCCTTGACTCATTCCATCAAAAATACTGATGGAATTTCAACATAAAAAAGTCTTTCTTTGAGGAAGGAAACTGGGGTCATTATGAGAATTTTGTTTGTTCCCCAAGACAATCAAGTCTTTTCTTCTTCTATTTAATCTTGGACCCAACTTATTTATTTGCAACATTTATCCAAGATACATACTGACATATGAGTTCTATAGATTATTTATGTAATTATATATCATAATATTCAATAGACTTCCTTCATTCACTTGGTTTTTCCTGTATGAATAATCTTGGCCAACTCCAACCAAGATACTATATACAAATTGAAAATACAAACCATAGTTCTATAATCATACCTCTTTTTCAACCTGGTAAAAATGTCTTCATAGTGGTAGATAAACAAAACAAAACAAAAAAACCATCACCTATCATCAAAATTGGATCAGTTCACTATCTCATTCAACTAGCTCAATTGCCTCTTCCTCCATAAAATCTTCATGGAGCGAGGGGGGCGGAGCCAAGATGGCGGAGTAGAAGGACGCAAGTTTACAAGCTCTAAAACCACAGTCCATAGAATTAATGTAAAAAGAGACCCCCATAACTTCTGGACCACTGAAAGGTGTACAGAAACAGAGTGGAAGAGATTTCCATTCCAGAGAGCCATGGAGAGCCATCACCAGGGTCCGTCGCGCCAAGGAAAGCGGATCCCACCCCAGAGCTTCCCTGGCCGTGGCCCCAGAGAAGCTGACCCGAGCAGGCTTCAGGGACGGAAGCTCCGGCAGCCGGGAAAGTCCCTCCGCCCACAGAAGCTACAGGTCAGTGAGAGAGACGGCCGGCAGAGGGGAGCAGGGTGTCTCCGTGACTCGGGCCCCCTCAGGAGAAAGGGGCAGCGGCAGAGGCGGTGGCAGAGGCAGCAGTGGCGCGGCCGCGGCAGCCCGGAACTCCCCCAGCAGCAGGCAGGATCTTCATTACTGAAAGTCTCTGCATAAACCACCTGAGGGAGCTGAGCCTGGGAGAGGGCCCTGCCCCACCCTGCTCTATTACTGAAGGCCTCTGCATAAAGCCCCTGAGGGAACTGAGCCTGGGAGGCGGCCTCCCCCACCCCAACACCAGAACTAAAGCTCACATTATTAGCAGCCGCTTGCTGCGGAAAGCACATTTGAATCTCAGACCCCAAGCACTAGCTGGGCGGATCTAGGCGGGGGTGGACAGGAATCTCAGAACTCAAGTAACTGGCTGGGAAAATGCCTAGAAAAGGAAAGAAAAATAAGACTATAGAGAGTTTTTACCAACAAATGCAAATGATCCCCACATTTGGATCTGATGACGAGGACATATTCTTGCCATCAGGGAAAAACGTGGAGGGCGGGGCCTCGGTACCCCAGAAATCCCAGGGGGATGTCGGGTGGGCTCAGGCCTTGGAAGAGCTCAAAACGGATTTTGAAAAGCAAGTTAGACAGGTGGAGGAAAAACTGGGAAGAGAAATGTCAGAGATGCAAGAAAAGTATGAAAAACGGGTCAATACCTTGGTAAAGGAGACCCAAAAAAATGCTGAAGAAAATAACAACACCTTGAAGAATAGGCTCACCCAATTGGCAAAAGAGTTCAAAAAGCCAATGAGGAGAAGAATGCTTTCAAAAGCAGAATTAGCCAAATGGAAAAAGAGGTTCAAAAGCTCACTGAAGAGAATAGTTCTCTCAAAATTAGAATGGAACAGATGGAGTCTAATGACTTTCTGAGAAACCAAGAAATCACCAAACAAAACCAAAAGAATGAAAAAATGGAAGAGAATGTGAAATATCTCACTGGAAAAACAACTGACCTGGAAAATAGATCTAGGGGAGATAATTTAAAAATTATGGGACTACCTGAAAGTCTATGATCAAAAAAAGAGCCTAGACATTGTCTTTCATGAAATTTGTCAAGGAAAACTGCCCTGATGTTTCTAGAACCCAGGGGGCAAAATAAATATTGAAAGAATCCATCTGATCACCTCCTGAAAGAGATCCAAAAAGAGAAACTCCTAGGAACATTGTGGCCAAATTCCAGAACTCTCCAGCTCAAGGAGAAAATCTTGCAAGCAGCTAGAAAGAAACAATCCCAGTACTGTGGAAATACAATCAGGATAACTCAAGATCTAGCAGCTTCTACATTAAGGGATCGAAGGGCATGGAATAGGATATTCCAGAAGGCAAAGGAACTAGGACTCAAACCAAGAATCACCTACCCAGCTAAACTGAGTATAATACTTTCAGGGGAAAATATGGTCTTTCAATGAAACAGAGGACTTTCAATCATTCTTGATGAAAAGACCAGAGCTGAAAAGAAAATTTGACTTTCAAACACAAGAATGAGAAGAAGCATGAAAAAGTAAACAACAAAGAGAAGTCTTAAGGGACTTACCATGAGTGAGCTGTTTACATTCCTACATGAAAAGACAATATTTGTAACTCTTAAAAGTTTTCAGTATCTGGGTAGTTGGTGGGACCACACACACACATGTACACGCATGCACGCACACACACATACACACATGCACACATATACAGAGACAGAGAGCACAGAGTGAAATGAATAGGATGGGTCCATATCTTAAAAGAAATTAAGGTAAATGGTGAGAGAGAATGGTAGGGGGAGGAAAGAGGGGGAAATGGAATGGGGTAAATTATATGTCATTTAAGAGGCAAGTAGGAGACTTTTTAGTGGAGGGAAAAAGAGGAGAGCTGAGGGAAAAAAAAACAAGAAGTTTACCCTCATCACATTTGACTAAAGGAAGGAATAAAATGCACACTCATTTTGGTATGAAAACCTATCTTACAGTATAGGAAAGTGGGGGAGAAGGAGATAATGCAAGGGGGGGATGATGGAAGGGAGGGAAAAGGGAGGAGGGAGCAATTTGAAGTCAACACTTGGGGAGGGACAGGATCAAAAGACAGAAGAGAAACAATGAGGGGCAGGGTAGGATGGAGGGTAATTCAGTTAGTCTTACACAACACGACTATCAGGGAAGTCATTTGCAAAATTACACAGATATGGCCTATATTGAATTGCCTGCCTTCCCAAAGGGAATGGGTGGGGAGGGAGGGATGGGGAGAATTTGGAACTCATAGTTTTAGGAACAACTGTTTAGTATTGTTGTTGCTAGTAGGAAAAAAGAAATACAGGTAATGGGGAATAGAAAGTCATCTGGCCCTACAGGACAAAAGAGAAGATGGAGACAAGAGAAGGGAAGGATGATAGAAGAGAGGGCAGATTGGAGATAGGGAAAATTAGATTGCTTGGGGTATTGGGGTGGGGGGAGGGGACAAAAGGGGAGAAAATTTAAAACCCAAAATTTTGTGAAAATGAATGTAAAAAGTTAAATAAATAAATAAAAATCTTCATGGAGCATTCCACTCTACAATAATCTCTTCCTCTTGGTCAAACTTGGACCTTCTTATCTGCCACCTTCCAAATTCAGCATTTTTTCCTCCATGACGTCCCACCATGTACACCTTATATCCATCATCATTGTGGTCCAGAGTGTTTACTAAGTATCTGCAGGTGGGCACTGGAATTTAAAAATGAATCCTATAGACATGGCCTCTAGAGCATGTGAAAAATATGCCTATTCATATTCAAGTAATGAATAAATTAATTAAACTGTATGGAATATATTATCTATATGAATATTGTATTGATATAGCATGTACTTACATAAACATTATATTGTTATACACACATATATAAATAAAATATATAAATAATACATTTAATTTATTCATTGTTTTATCATGAGTATGATACAAATGTACACATTGTATATACAAATATGTTTGTATGCAAATAATAGATATGTATTGCATATAACACATTGTATAGATATGCAATGCTTATCTATACAATACATGTATGATTATAAAAGTGTATAAAATATATATCTACATGATACCTATGCACATGTGTGTATAACATGTGTCATATAATACATACATATCTACATAAACCAAAGAATGATGGTGGTAAGTGAGGGCAACATAAGAGTTTGCATGTCTACACCAC
Source organism: Bettongia penicillata ogilbyi (assembly GCA_023548195.1). NCBI lineage: Eukaryota > Metazoa > Chordata > Mammalia > Diprotodontia > Potoroidae > Bettongia > Bettongia penicillata. The sequence goes on along the minus strand of JAJHZJ010000287.1, from coordinate 2,054,830 downwards.
TGCATGGAAATCACCATTTATTTGAGCAAAGTTTCTTCAAGGAGGTTTGCCAAGTCTTGTGTTTGAGGTAGTACAAGGGTACCAAAATAACCTAATGAGACTATACTTATACAGAAGATTGGTCTTAGGTGAGGAGGGGCAGGATAGGGGAGTCATTCTCTCCTACCAGGAAATATTAATGGCCACCTTGAGGCAGAAACACATGGGCTCATTCATACTTTTGCAGCACAGGTCAGAGACCTAAGATCTGAGAGTGAACTGTCCCAGACCAAGATATGGGAGTTGCCAGGAAAGTGAGAAAACATCAAAAATGCATATAAATTCTCAGCAATTCAATGATCCAAAACAATCTCAAAGGAGTAATGATGAAGCATACTACCTGCCCCCAGAGAAAAAACTGATATTATCTCAATACAGACTTTTTCTTTCTTTCTTCCTTTCACTCTTTTTTATTCCAGTCTTCGTGTTCAAAATAACTAATGTGAAAATAGTTTTACACAATTGCCTACATATAACCTATATCTGATTGCTTACTGTCTCAGAAGCGGGTAGAAGAAGGAGAGAGGAAAAGAAAGAATTTGGAAGTCAAATTTTTCTAAAATGTTAAAAATTGTTTTAATGTGTAATTAGGGGAAAAACAAAATATTACATTAAAAAGGATGCATGTAGATAATACAATGAAGAAGCAGATAGATGGTTGCCTATGTGGCCCAAGAGGGGAATTTTGGGGGAGGATTCCATAAAAGCAAGTACCCTGACGTACAGAGGAGGGCCTGCTATCACAGGTTCTTTGATCACTTTTTTAAAAGGGAAAGCAACGTTTTGAGAGGTCAACAATCTACTTCAATCAAGCGTTTATATCATTCACTTAGTTCAGAGGGAAAAGTCAGTACCTTGAAATTCAGAGAAAATACAAACAAAGAAACAAAGATCAACCAAAAGACAGGGCTTCCAACTGTCTGACTATACATACATACATAGTTACCAGAGAGAGATGCACCAACATCTGGGTTTTCAGAGTCTGAGGGGCTCCTTAGGTGCTGGTCAGAGTCTCCTTTGGTCAAACAAACACATCCAATGAGTAAACCCCAAAGTAAAACTTCACCTCAGAGTATTTAAATACTTCTCAGAGTCAGAGGGCATCGCAACCCTTGAGAACCAGTGCCTCATTAGAAAATTAACAAAAGGTTAAGCAAGCTTAAGCAAGCTTCCCTTAATGGGCAGGCCCATCAATGGGTAGGGAAGATCTTTAACTCTCTAATTAACATTGCAGGTTCCTAACTCTAGCCTCTTGCAGAGAAGAGAAGGAATATTTATTTCCTAGCCAGCATTATCCCAGGACCTAGCCTTCTTCTCCCCCAAACATGGAGATTTCTTAAGCAACACCAGCTTTGGAGTTTGCCTCTTGAGAAGCTCCAAGTTTGAAAGTTTAAGGCTCTGAATCATTAAACTTGTTTTTGCAATATGGACCCGGTTGGCATTCTAACAAAGTCTGTGGATCCCTTCTCAGAATGATGTTTTAAAATCATTAAAAATAATAGAATTATAAAGGAAACCAATTATATAGAATTGTAGTTATCAAAATGAAACTCTTTTTTTAAATTTTTTTTTATTTAACTTTCTACATTCATTTTCACAAAATTTTGGGTTCCAAATTTTCACCCTTTTTCTCCCCTCCCCCCACCCCAATACACCGAGCAATCTAATTTTCCCTATCACCAATCTGCCTTCTCTTCTATCATCCCTCCCTTCTCTTGTCCCCATCTTCTCTTTTGTCCTGTAGGGCCAGATGACTGGCCCATTACCCATTACCTGTATTCCCCATTACCTGTATTTCTTATTTCCTAGTAGCAACAACAATACTAAACAGGTGTTCCTAAAACTTTGAGTTCCAAATTCTCCCCATCCCTCCCTCCCCACCCATTCCCTTTGGAAGGCAGGCAATTCAATATAGGCCATATCTGTGTAGTTTTGCAAATGACTTCCATAATAGTCGTGTTGTGTAAGACTAACTGTTATTTCCCTCCATCCTATCCTGCCCCCCATTGTTTCTATTCTGTCTTTTGATCCTGTCCCTCCCCAAGTGTTGACTTCAAATTGCTCCCTCCTCCCATTGCTCTCCCTACCATCATCCCCCCTTGCTTATCTCCTTCTCCCCCACTTTCCTGTATTGTAAGATAGGTTTTCATACCAAAATGAGTGTGCATTTTATTCCTTCCTTTAATTGAATGTGATGAGGGTAAACTTCTTGGTTTTTTTTTCTCAGCTCTCCTCTTTTTCCCTCCATTAAAAAGTCTCCTGCTTGCCTCTTGAATGAGAGATAATTTACCCCATTCCATTTCACCCTCTTTCCTCCCACTACATTTCTCTCTCATCATTTACCTTAATTTCTTTTAAGATATGGTCCCATCCTATTCAATTCACTCTGTGCTCTCTGTCTCTGTGTGTGCGTGCATGTGTGTATGTGTGTGTGCGTGCATGCGTATACGTGTGTGTGTGTGTGTGTATAATCCCACCAACTACCCAGATACTGAAAAATTTTAAGAGTTACAAATATTGTCTTTCCATGTAGGAATGTAAACAGTTCACTTTTGGTAAGTCCCTTATGACTTCTCCTTGCTGTTTACTTTTTCATGCTTCTTCTCATTCTTGTGTCTGAAAGTCAAATTTTCTTTTCAGCTCTGGTCTTTTCATCAAGAATGATTGAAAGTCCTCTGTTTCATTGAAACACCATATTTTCCCCTGAAGTATTATACTCAGTTTTGCTGGGTAGGTGATTCTTGGTTTGAGTCCTAGTTCCTTTGACTTCTGGAATATCCTATTCCATGCCGTTCGATCCCTTAATGTAGAAGCTGCTAGATCTTGAGTTATCCTGATTGTATTTCCACAGTACTGGAATTGTTTCTTTCTAGCTGCTTGCAATATTTTCTCCTTGACCTGGGAATTCTGGAATTTGGCCACAATGTTCCTAGGAGTTTCTCTTTTTGGATCTCTTTCAGGCAGTGATCAATGGATTCTTTCAATACTTATTTTGCCCTCTGGTTGTAGAATATCAGGGCAGCTTTCCTTGATAATTTCAAGATGATTTCTAGGCTCTTTTTTTGATCATGGCTTTCAGGTAGTCCCATAATTTTTAAATTGTCTCTCCTGGATCTATTTTCCAAGTCAGTTGTTTTTCCAATGAGATATTTCACATTCTCCTCCATTTTTTCATTCTTTTGGTTTTGTTTGGTGATTTCTTGGTTTCTCATAAAGTCATTAGACTCCATCTGTTCCATTCTAATTTTGAGAGAACTATTCTCTTCAGTGAGCTTTTGAACCTCTTTTTCCATTTGGCTAATTCTGCTCTTGAAAGCATTCTTCTCCTCATTGGCTTTTTGAACCTCTTTTGCCAATTGAGTTAGCCTATTTTTCAAGGTGTTATTTTCTTCAGCATTTTTTTGGGTCTTCTTTAGCAAGGTATTGACACGTATTTCATGCTTTTCTTGAATCTCTCTCATCTCTCTTCCCAGTTTTTCCTCCACCTGTCTAACTTTTCAAAGTCCTTTTTGAGCTCTTCCATGGCCTGAGTCCACCGAACATCTACCTGGGGTGTCTGGGATACAGAGGCCCCGCCCTCCACGTCTTTCCCTGGTGGTAAGAATATTGCCTCTTCATCAGAATTGAAAGGTTGGGAACATCTGCTCCCCATCAAAATAGCTCTCTATGGTCTTATTTTGCTTCCTTTTTCTGGGCATTTTCCCAGCCAGTTACTTGACTTCTGAGATTCTTGTCCACCCCTGCCTAGATCTGCCCAGCTAGTGCTTGGGGTCTGAGATTCAAATGCTGCTTCCCAGTCTCAGGGCTATCCGAGGCGGAGTGGCTACTATTCAATGTGAGCTTAAGTTCTGGTGCTTGGGTGGGGGTAGGGCCGCCTCCCAGGGTCAGTTCCCTCAGGGGCTTTATGCAGAGACCTTCAGTAATGGAGTGGGTGGGGGCAGGGCCACCTCCCAGTCCCAGCTCCTTCAGATGGTTTATGCAGAGACCTTCAGTAATGAAGATCCTGCCTGCTCGGCAAGTCCTGGGGGCTGCTGCTGCTGCCTCTGCCGCTGCCTCGGCCTCCCCAAGTAACGGAGACACCCTGCTCCCCTCTCGGCCAGCGCAGACGTCTCTTTCACTGACCTGTAGCGTCTGTGGGCGGAGGGACCTTCCCGGCCACTGGAGGTTCCGTCCCTGAAGCCTGCTTGGATCTGCTCTTCTGGGGCCATCCGGCCAGGGCAGGACAGGGGTGGGCTCCACTTTCCGGAGTGCGACGGACCCTGGGGACTGCTCTCCAGGGCTCTCTGAACAGAAATCTTTTCCACTATGTTTCTGCGTGCCTTGCAGTGATCCAGAATTTGTGGGGAGTTCTTCTTGCAAGAAATATATGGGCTGTGGGTTTGGAGCTAGCATATGTGAGTCTTTCTACTCCGCCATCTGGGCTCCACCCCAGAAACTGTCTTTTTTAAGACAATTTCAAGAACCCCCAGGTTCAGAACCATTCCTCCAAACACTTACTGAACATTATCCTTATTGGGCAGCAAAGTAGATCACCTGTGCTTCCCTACCAACTGAAGCATCCAAAAGGGTCTAAAGCCAAATCCTGGGGGTGTACAAGACATGTTCTTTGCTCCTTGCTGTTATTTGTGATTCTGGTAGGAGAGGTATGAAGGGAAAAGGCCCCGCCTGTCCAGTAGCACCAAAGTGTGTTCATCTTCTGAAGAAAATGTTGTGCATAATGTCATGTAACATATCTGGCAGACACTTTGTAGATAGATGTGGGAGAGGTAAGGATTCATCAGAACATCAGAGAGTTATCCTTCTAAAGTCTCCAAATTCAGCTCCCTTACAGGGGGAGTTTATAGGTTGGCATGAGTGCTTTATGTGGTTTCAATGAATATCTTTTCCCATATGCATTTTTATGGGATGATATGGGGCAAAATCAAGTGGTGAGGAGGAGAAAGACAATGAATCAAAGAGAAACTTACTCTGTTAGATCAGGTCCTAAGGTCAAACCCATTTAGTGTGACGTGAACACAGAACTTAGAGGGTCTGGGCCATGGATTGCACCTTTATAATGCTCTTAACTTTTCAAAGCTCTTTCACATTTACTATCTAATTTAATCATCAAAACTACTCTATGAGGTATGAAGGTCAGGTATTATTCCTATTTTACAACTGAGAAAACTGATACATGAAGAAATCAAGTGGCAGACTTGAAGGATTAATTAATTAATGGCAGAGACGGGTATTCTAACTTGCATCCAAACCCAAACCCTTTCTATTACACTATATCAGCTATCATTCTGTTGTGACAATCTTAAATCTTAGATCCTAGACCTATAATCTCAAGGTCACATGTGACCCTCTAGGTCTTCAAGTGTGACCCTTTGATTAAATTCAAATGTGTTTAATCAAAGGGCTGCACTTGAAGACCTAGAGGGTCACATGTGGCCTCAAGGCTGCAGATTCCCTACCCCTATCCTAAACAAAAGAATTCCCCTCTAAGCTCAAAGGAAAGAGCGTAGCATAATATAGATTCTATAAGGGCTAAATAAAGATGGCTGAAGGCAACATGGTGTATATGCCTGTGTATGTGTACATATGTAGATTGTAGATATACACATATGTATGTACATATGTGTATATACATATGCAGCTATGTATGTGTATATATACCTACATGCCTGTGTATGTAAAGAGAGAGAGAGAGAGAGAAGTTTGAACTCGGAGCCTAGAAGAGCCAGGTCTTCTGACACTTAACTAGCCATATGACCATGGGTAAATCATTTCACCTCACTGATCCTCAGTTTCTCCATCTGTAAAATGGGTATAATGATACTTATAATGCCTACCTCACAGGGTTCAGATGAGATAATATGTATAAAGTGTTTTGCCAACTTTCAATGGTAGAAAGTCAAGTGTTAAGTGTGAGCACTTATACCTTGGAAATTGACAAAGGCTACAAATCAGAGCTTGAGTTATTGTTTCGTAGATTGTCTAGACTTAGGAAAGTAGTGGAGAAAATGTTAATAATTCAGAGTAACCTTAAAAGGGAATCATGGATGCCTTTTGGGGGGGAGTTCATAAGAACCAGTTGTTAAACATACCAGCATTACGAGTATTCCCCTGAACATAAACGTTAGCTGTTATTTTTTGAGGCAGGTTTTGATTTGGGAAATGTACATCACCACCACCAAAAATAACAATATTTCACATGTATGTTGTGCTTTAAGGCTAATATGTTAACATGTTACATACAATATCTTATTGGACCCTCATAACAATTCTCTGAAGTAGGTGCTATTTTTATTCCCATTTTGCAGACTAAGAAACTAAGGATCAGAGAGTTTAAGCATAAGACAGGTGGCATAGATGGATAGAGCACTGGCCTGTAGGCATGAAGACCTGAGTTCAAATCCAGCCTTGGACACTAACTAGCTGTGTGCCTCTATTTGCCTCAGTTTCCTCATCTGTGAAATGGAACAGCAACAGTCCCTCCCTCCCAGGGTAGTTGCAAGGATCAAATGAGGCAATAAAGTGCTTAGCACCTAGTAAATGTGGGCTAACATTATCATAGTTATTATTGTTAAGTGACATGCCCAGGGTCACCTAGTGAATGTCTGAGATAGAATTTGAACCCAGACCTTCCTGACTCTCACCTGCTATGCCATGTTGCCTCTACAACACCCTTCCCACCCACTTTCAGTCCCCTAAAAAAAAACCCTAGACTTTGGCATGGTCAGTGACCTTCCCAAAGTAATTCAGAAGCCTCTTCCTGGAGAGTTCTCTGCTAGCTACAGTGCTATCTGTCACTACCATTCAAACCAGAGGCAGAATCCTTGTTTACACCAAAAATGGGACCAGCTTTCAGATTTTCAACACAGATGCCTCTCCATTCCCAACACTTAATTGTTTTTAAACAGTGTATTTTTCTCGAGCCAACAGCCAGAACAAAAATGCATTGAGCTGGAAGAGGCTGTCTGGAGTGTCAGAGTGTCAGGGACTCAGTGACCCAGCCGCCTCCGTTGACATGTCAGCAGAGGTGCCCTGACCCCACGTCGACGCTCACCTCCTGGATATTCTGTTTTGCCCGGCTGTCAGAAGGATGCATGACTGTTCCCATCACTTTCATATTGCCACAGACAACCAGGGCTTCATCGGGAGCATCTGTGTTAATTCCTATTCGCCCATGACACACGACAGATTCTGGGATGTGTCCTCGCTGCCACAACACGTCACTGTCATTCTCAAATTGCCCGGGGTTAGATGCCTGGGAAAAAAAATTACAGTCTGAGATTAAGTAGTAGATGATGCAAGCATTTTATTCCTTGGATCAAAGGAAGAGAAAACATCTGCTTTTGTTTCTACAAATAAATAGCCTGCCTTGATGCCCCTGACCTGTCCAAATGGTGCTGAGACCCTGGGGTCAGCACAGAAAAGCTTTCTGGTGGTTTCCTTTATCCCCTTCTCTATTCTCTAAGTTTTATATGCTTTGAACATATCTGAGGGATCTAGGTCTATTAAAATGGTAGATGGGGAGGAAATAGAGGAGAAAAAGAAAATACAATTTTCTGAAGAAAAGTAAGAATAATGGTTTCAACTTAAAGATAATGACATGTAAAAATGAAAATAGCAATAAAATTTTATTTTAAAAAAGAAAACAGTAAAGTTGAAGATGTAAATAAAAACAACTTCTATGCATATAGCAGTTTATCCCTTCCATATACTTTGCCTCATTTGTAAATGACATACAAATATTTGATACTGAAATACTTCATGCCTCTCCAAAGTTTTTCTTTACATATGCAGGGAATGGAATATTGAGACTTCAAAACAATTTTACCTCCTTCCCAATTTTACCAAGGGCTGAACAAGTCAGGGTATCCCTCATGAATGTTTCAGGGAAATCATCATTTATTGAGTGCCTACTATGTCCTACATATTAAAGCAGCTGCTAATAATGCAAGACACAAATAGAACAATCCCTCATCTCAGAAAGCTTATATTCTACGGGGCAGAAAATCAGACATATCCATACAAATACATAAAAATATAAGAATAAATGCAAAAATAATTTAGAGGAGCACAGAAAACAATAATAGTTGGAGAGATAAAGAACCCTCTAAAAGGTGTTATCTGAAGGAAGCCATAGATTCTAAGGGGCAGAAATGGGGAGGAAGAGTGTCTCAGGAATAGGAGACAGCCTGTACAAAAACATAAAGACAGGAATGAGTGAATGAATGGATGGATGAGTTGGATGAGAAGATGGGATATAATATGCATAACTAGGAAATATATCAGTTTAACTGGACCACAAAATGCATGAGGGGGATTTAAGATCAGTCTAGAAAAAAGGTTGGAGTCAGATTTCAAAGAGTTTTAAAAAGCAAAGGAAATGTCCATTTTATTTTAAAGATAGTAGAAAGCAACTCAAGTTTCTTTAGGTAGATTAGATCTGCACTTTAGGAACATTAAATTTTGGCTGGATGAAGGATGAATCGTAGAAGAGAGAAACTGGGGACAAAGAAGCCAATTTGGAGAGGATCGTAATATTCTCCACAAGACCTAATGGGAGCAAAAAGTAGGATGGTAGCCAAGCAAGTAGAAAGAAGCAACCATTAGAAGTTCCCAGGTAGAGTGCAAAAAACAAACAAACAAACAAACAAAAAAACCTCTCTGGGTCTCAGTTTCCCCATCTGTAAAATGAAGGGGTTGAACTAGGTCATCCCTAATGTCCTTTTCTAGCTCCAGAACCATGATCCTCGGTAGAATTGATAAGATCAGAAATTTGTTGTTCGTCCTTCATTTTATTAGAGAAGCAATGACATCACAAAGGTGATGCCTTGCAAGTAAATTGGATTTGAGTGAGGCAGGGCTGTGCAGTCATCAGCCCCACTCTCTCTTCCAGAACCACCAGAGTCCAGTGTCAAAACATAAGAAGACAACTGGTGATGGTCCAGGATGCAGTGGGTGACCTTGGCTTTTCTAAATTAAGGTCTTTTCCAGGTTTCAGTTTGTCTGAGGCAACACCCATTCAGTGACTAAGAGCTAGGTAAGAATTATATTTAAAGCTAGCCATCAAATCCAACCCTGCATTTTATAAGTAAGGAAACTGAGCCTCAGAGAAATCTAGCGACTTGTTCCTGGTCACACAACTAGGAAATGTCAGAGACTGGATCTGAGCCCAGGTCTCGCTGACTACAAGTCCCTACACTCCCTTTACAACTCCAAGTTCTACTCAGTGTGGTAACTGATTGACCATGGAGATCATCAAAAGTGACAAATCTAAGATGACGTTCAGGTGGTGAACCTGAGTGACTCACATTGACCAATGATGAATAATGCTACCCACCTCCTGACAGATGGGATTGACTAATGTGAAGAATGAGACATAATATTTTTGCACATTTCCAATGTGAGAATTTATTTTGCTTTCCTATGCTTATTTGTTACAAGAGTTTTGTTTTTCTTCTTGAGAGGGAAAGGTTGGAAGGAAGACAAAATTGATGTTTGACAACTGAAAAATATTTTAAAGGATAAAAGGGGAAAATAAATATAAGGTTAAAAAAGATTTTTTTCTTCCAAGTGAAATTATACACACTCTATAAAGTGACAATTTCCACTTGATTTTACCTTCTTGGTTTCTCCAACTACTTATTTTAAGGGATATCATAAAATTTGATTCAACAAACACTTAAAAAGCTTCTATTCTCTGTAAGGCACTATGCTAGCGACATTTTGGGAATAAAAAAAACTGTCCCTATTCTTAAGGAACCAACCCTCTAAATTTTCTCCAAATTCTCCGAGTATTCATTTTATGACCATCAATAATTATACTATCTCCCACATAGCAGTTTTAGGTATGTGTTGTAGGGACTCTAATTTAAAAGTCACCTGAAACTGTAGACTTCCTCTGCTGCTTTCCATTCTCACATATTAAATGGGACAGTGAAATTTCAGAAGTTTAATGCAGTTAAGGTTTGTGTAAAGAGCCAAATGTCTTCAGTTTCCTCTCAACCTCCCATCGATTCTCATCTTGATTTCCAGAAAGGCTGGACTTTGAGAGGCAAAGACAGCCAGGGTGAAAAGTAGCCACTTGGTGAAGGCTTCTTTGTGTGAGCCCACTTGAACAAAGAGCTTTTTTGTGCTGGTTTCTTCAGGGTCCAGGTAGGGCAAATGAATGCCAAATGGAATTCAAGGGGAAGTCTAAAGTCCCTTCCACTCCTACAAACACTCAAGTCATATCTAAAGGCATTTTATCTCAGACTAGGCCTGTATATTTGCTATTTTCTGAGAATAATGAGATATCTCAAGAAAACACAACAAAACAGAGATAATTCTTCTTTTGTATTTCAAATGAGATTTGGCTAATTATCAAGTTGGTAACTTGCAACTGTTGCCATCTAGGGGTGCTGGGAACCCTGAAATTCAAGGGCAAAAGATACAGGTCTCAAAATAATTTGACTCAAGCCTTTTTTCAGTCAGAGACAGGGTTTATTAAAACACCAGTTGAGGCAGGCAAGATTTTCAGAATCTGTGCTATTGTGACACTTGTATTGGTAAGTGGGCCAAACTCTTAAGGAATCTAAGCTCTTTAAGGGAGGCAAAAATGGACCTTTTACACAGAAAGACTGGGGGAGGATCTGGATGTGATCTAGGAGTGGCCAAGTAGGCTGGATGACTAGAAGGTAACAGAAGGGGGTCTAGATGGAATTAAGTAGTGGTGGTCTCCGGTGGGGCCACAATGAAAGCGCTGTTGAAAGGATTATTAACTGGGAATGACCAGGTTCCCCCAGTCAAATGCCAGGGACCTGGACTACAGGGAAAAATCCAGGGGTTTTTCCTTTTTTAGGATGAGATTCCAAAGATATAGTCTTGTAGGGGTTCAGATCCCATCCCCATCATTACTAGTATAATAGATATAAATAGGTCTAATTCATAGGAGACATTCCAACATACCTACTTTGTCACATAAGATGCATCTAAAAAACTATTCTATTCAAATCCCATTTACAAAAGACCATAGATACCTTTGGGATTCCAGACTTGAGTTTCCTATGGAGATAGCCTCATCTGTAATAGAAAATAATATTCTTTCCAAGATATATAAACTATATTTTCCTCTGTGAGATCATTAATGAAATATTCAAAAGCAGCTTTTAAAGTATTACCACTGATTGGAATTAAGATAGGGAATTCATATGCAACACAATTAATGTTGCTTACTGTATAGAACTTCAAAATAAATGATTGAAAGTCCTTATCTATAATTCAATAAATTGAATAAACATTTATTAAATGACTACTATGAACCAAATACTCTGTGACATAAAAAGAGACAAAAGACAGTCCCTCTCCTCCAAGAGGGGTGGCACTAGATGACCTCTGGGGTCCCTTTCAGTTCTAAACCTAAGATCCCATAAAATTCATTTTCCCTTATGTACCCTTAGGAAAATCACTTCATGAAGCAGAACCAGGTAAACATTGTTCACAGTAACAGAAATATTCTAACAATGATCAACTTGATCAACTGTGACTTAGAAATTCTGATCAGTTCAATGAACTAAGACAACTCCAAAGGATTCATGATGAAAAATGCTCCCATCTCCAGAGAGAGAACTAATGAATTCTGAATACTGATTGAAGCATATTGTTTTGTCACCTTATTTTTTTGTTGGTTTTTTTTTGCAACACAGCTAATATAAAAATACGTTTTGCATGACTTAATGGGTATCATATCGCTTGCCTTCTCAATGGGTGGTGGAGAAGCCTCTGAGGGAGAATTTGGAACTCAAAATTTTCAAAAACGAATGCTAAAAAGTAAATAGATAAATGAAATAAAGGCACTAGAGCACACACCAAAAAAGTCACCACTTCTCTAAGGTAGCGACTTTCTCTAAAATTACCTTTTCTAAGGATGCTAGGATAATATCCTTATTGCATAGGACAAAGAATAAAAGAAGATCCTTTTTTAGGATATCATATTTCATATCATGTAAATATTTTTAAAAAGGATATGATTTCCAATGTCATTTCTTGTTCTGTGATCCACTGATGATGATATCCTTATTTACCCATAAAGTAAAGAGAGATTAATAGAAAATATGTATAACACAAGTTGCGTGCCCAGGGAGGTGACTACTCCCAGGTTCTCATACTCTTAGTGATCTGGGCTCCTATTCCATAATTCATGAGTTCCCACTGCTATGTTTATCTTTAAATAACCAATTAATTCAAAACAAAGACATTTAATTCAGATTGCACAGGAAGAATAAATACAACATCTGTAGGAAGAGTGGACATATACTTAGAGAACAGACTGAGAGGCACATTATGAGCTCCTTGAGAGCAGGGACAGTCTTTTTCCTTTCGTTTTATCCCCAGTGCTTGGCATGGGGCCTGACATATAGTAGGCATTTGACAAATGCTTACTGACTACTGACTGACACACACAGGGGACATGGAAATGTTGATAAATTACTTGAAATACTATTGAGGTCTTTCAGACAGAGCAAGAACTCTTTCCTTAAGATTGCTAAAAATAAGGATGCTCATCAGCTAGGGAATAACTGAACAAACTGTGGTATATGATTGTGTTGGAATACTACTGTGCTTTAAGAAATGATGAGCTCAGTGATCTTAGAAAAACATGGAAAGACTTGCAGGAAATAACAAAAAGTAACATCAACAAAACAAAAGACATTCATACATGTTACATACAGTAACAGCAATATTGTTTTAAGAAAAACTTTGAGTAAATGTTGTTTTAACTCTCATAAACACCCAAATTACAGGACATAGGAATAAAGAAGCTATATAATACCCAGAAAAAGAACTGAGAAATAGAAGCATATATAGAATAATTTTACATATATACAAACACACACACAAATACTTTTGAGTCTAATGGTAGCCATCTTTAGAGCAGGGGGAGGGGAAGGAATAATACAAAAGAAATTTACTCAATAACTTTTTTATATATTTTATAGGAATAATAAGTTGCACATAATAGATTTGCAGTTTCATGTGCAATCATCCTTTCATTATACTATATTATGGAAGTGCTTGTTTTATTCCATAAATTAAAAATAAAATACATTTTTAAGAAAAGATTGCTAAAAGCCTTCCCAGTTCTGCTCCCTCAAGATTCAGGTTTGCAGGACTGCCATTTCCCTGACAAGACTCAAAAGTGAATGTCCTTTAAGCTTGGTCTACATTTATTCATTCTCAGAATGATGTTTTGAAATGCATAAAAAAAACTATGATTGCCAAGGGAACCAATTATATTGAAATAACAATGTAATTTATTTTCCTCATCCAACTCTCCAAGAGTTAAGAATCATGGGCTTATAGAGTTGCCTAAGGCTTAGAAAAAAGTTAAACAACTGAGCCACCATCGTAAACCTAGGAGCAGAAGCAGGTCTTCTTGAACCCTAAGCCTGGCACACTAGCTCCTTCTCCACACTGACATTCAGCTCAAACTAGACTGAAATAAGCCATTTAATCACTCTTTAATGAGTCCCAGCCTAGGTGACTTCCCTAGACCTCTACAGGTAGTAAATGGCTACCTTCTGACTATAAATCCAGAATTCTTTCCACACCATTCCTCAATGTCAACTCCAATGTTTTTAAATGGTTGAGTAGATTATAAATAATATTAAGAAAGTGGGGGGGGTGATTGTGGGTACTTTCAATCTCTGTTTTGCCACCAAATTATTCCAAAAAGAGATTTTCCCTCTCTCCTCTCTCCACAGGAGAGTCTCACTTGTCAAAAATCATGTGGAGACCACTCAAATATTTGTCTCATTGGAGGCATTATTGCAAGGCCATAATTTGAATGGATTACATGAATTCTTTGGTATACTCTGCAAAAATGAGTGTTTTATCACTTTAGTCACTGTTTCAATCATATTAAAACAGTTTTTAAGGGTTTCCACTCATGGGTAGTTTATCAAACTCATAGAATATTAGAAGGAACCTCAAGGTTCATCTACTCTAAGAGTTCTTAACCTGGGATCCATGGACCCTATGGATAGATTTCATCCATGCATAGATAAACATGGGTGAGGAAAAAAAATATATATGCATATATATGTGCATATATAAAAATACATATGCATATATACATATATTTAATTTATTTCTTTATTTTGCCTTTATTTCAAGTTGCTATTTTTATTGTCATTGGTATTTTCACTAACCTTTGATTTTCTTTGTGATCCTATGTATTTAAAAACATTATTCTACTATTGTGCCATAAGAAATGACGAGCAGGCAGATTTCTGAAAAACCTGGAAAGCTTTACATGAACTGATGCTGAGTGAAGTGAACGGAACCAGGAGAACATTATACACAGTAACAGCAATGATGTAAGACAATGCAAAAGACTCATGATGGAAAATGCTATACACATCCAGAGAAAGAACTATGGGGTCTGAAAGTAGATGGAAGCAACTATTTTCTCTTTTTTTGTTTTGTTTTTTCTTTCTCATGGTTTTTCTCTTTTGTTCTGATCCTTCTTTCACAACATGACCAATGTGGTAATATGTGTCATATAATTGTACATGTATAGCCTAGATCAGACTGCCTGTCATTTTGGGGAGGAGAAGAAGTGGGTGAGATTTAGAATTCAAAATCTTATAAAAGTGAAAATTAAGTAACCCCTCCCCCCCAAAAAACCACCTTATTCTGAGACAGGGTTCATAGGCTTCCTGAGACTGCCAAAGGAGTCTATGACACACACACAAAAAAAGGTTAAAAATTCCAGCTGTAGTCCAATCCCATTATTTTATAGGGAGAAAATTGAGCCGCAGAAAGGAAGAAGAGCCAAGATTTCAATCCAGGTCATCTAATTTCAAAGTCAATGATCATTCCCCTACATTATATATACAGTCTCTTACTTATAATAGGTTAATCTTTCATATTCTGACTCCATGATATATGACTGCTCTGAAACAGGAAATAATATACCATATAAAGTCTCCTCCCTCAGGTTCACAGAACCAGTTAGTCAATAAACATTTAGTAAGAAAGACAAAAATAACGTTACTGCCCTCAAAGACCTTACAGCCTTTTGTGAAAGTTTCTCACTGTTTTGTGGTCAAATGGAATCAAGGTGATTGGCTCCTGAACCAATGGGGGAGGGGAGGTGCACTTCTGATGGTAACTTGAGCTAATTGATGGGAATGCAGAAAGATACCCTAGCCAAGGAATCTGTAGCAGTCAGCTGAATCTAGCTCTCAAGAGCTGATTTAAATTTTCAGGTTAACGTTTTCAACATGGAAATTGGCAATACTACAAATAAGGACTCGATTTATTGCTTGGTTGATATCAAAATTTAAGATGATAAAGAAAATGTTGATAATGCAGATTCAATTAGTGTCATGTAAACTTTTTCTTTTCCAGAGAACCAAATGTCAAACATTGACCAGCACACCGTTGCCCTAATTCCTCAAGGCACCCTAGCATGGTGCGGGGAGATATTGCCCTCCTGGCCCTGAGGGTTCAGAGTATTTATGTTCAACTTACCAGAACTTTTAAAATTCATGAAGCACTTTAGCTACTTACTCTTTCAGGTAGCTACCTCAGGATGTTATTCATTCCCATTTTACAGACTAGGAAGCTGGGGTTGAAAGCAACTGAGTGACTTATTCAAGGTCACATGCTAGTGAGTGTAACAGATAGGATTCTAATTTAGATTTTCCTGACTCCAAAACCAGTCTTCTACTACACTCTTTCCTATTTACAAGCTTCCTTTCGCCACTTTCTCCAAAACTACTATAACACTGATGGTCTAGTTTCAACATGTGTTTTTTTGGTCTAGATATGAGATTTCATTGCTGTGGGGGGAAACACACTCCTTCTACTAAAACAGAGGGGTAACTCTTCCATAATTTAGAATCTCAGAGCATTTCCTGGAGCAATAAAGGGTGAAATGATTTGCCTAAGGTCCCATAGTTATTGTTGCCAAGATAGGACAATTTCCAGGTCAACCTCCCACGGTCTATGCCACCTTCGCTCTCTGTCTCTCTTCCTCAATAGAACTCATAAAATTTCCTTCAATGGTAATTTTCCAAGTAACCATACCTGGAAAATATTTGGAATACTTCTCCCATACCTGGAAGAATTTGAATTTTTTCTTGGGAGCAGAAAGAAGTGGCGACTCAGGAGCTGCCGCCTGAGAGAGAGTGAAGATGTTGAACCTACCCTGACAATTATCCTCTCAGAGATGTGAGCAGTCAGTAAGTACAGCTGGTCTTGACTAGCAGCATAGAGTCCAACCACCAACATAAAATACCTAGTTAGGAAACAGTGTAAACATTAGAAAAATTCAAATCTAACTTCATCTGAAACACAAGTAATTAGTCCCATGATATGCCACTCCATACTGGCATTCTTTCATTTCCTCTCAAGGGCAAAATTTTCTCCATTGTGAAAGAATATAACAATTGATTCATCTATTATCACTTTCTCTTAGCCCCTGGTACAAGGAAAGAAGGAAATAAATATTTTTTATGTTCCAGGCAATGTGCTAAATGCTTTAAAAAACATTATCTTATTTGATACAAGTCGGGTCATTTGCAAATCCCATAAAGAGACCCAGTATAAAGAACCCCTAGTTCTCATTCTCAGTTTGGGCTTGAGGATAGTTCTAAGTATGTGTTATTTCTTATTTGTTACCATTCAGGACAGAATAAACTCAGTCCACTGCTTCTCAATCAGTGTGCCAGGACACACTAGTGCCCTGACCACATAATAAAACTAAAAACATCCCAACAGGTTTCCACACAGCTTTGGCTCTTCTCCTAGCACTGGACCAGCTCCTGTCAATCTGTCTTAAGCCTTTCCTACCACTACTTCCTCTTCAACAGCAGAATCAAAGATGTTAATTTTCCACACTCATCTTCCCCAAGCCCATTCTCATCAGTGAGGATGAGGATTTTCCTTTCCCTTCCATGGTTTGTTAAGAGATAACTCCTCCTACTTGGTTTTTAGTATAAGTATTATTAAAAATCATTACACATATAATGATTATATATAATATTGTATGTCAACTCAAAGACAGAATAAGAAAAATGATAGTACCACTGTATTTTCTCCTGGTCAGACTACATCTATTCTAGAATATCATGCTCAGTTCTGATTACCACTTTTCAGAACATTGACAAACTGAGAACATACAGATGTGATATGCTAAACAATGAGGAAACGAGAAACCATGCCACATAAAAATCAGTGGAAGCAAATAGGAATGTTGTACATGGAGAAGAGAAAATATGGGGACATGGAAAAGGGCAAGAGACGATAGCAGTGTTTAGATATCTGAAATTCTACCATGATGTAGAGGTATTTGATTTCTGCTTGGTTTCAGAGGATGGAACTGAGACCAACTGAAGAGAAGAATATTTTTGTACAAATGAGTCCTTTCCTTGTTATATTTAGAGGGTAATAAGCCTAGTGGTAGTATTGTTGGGTCAAAGGGTATGTATAGTTTAATGAATTCTGGGCCATGGTTCCAAATTGCATTCCAAAACATCTAAACAAATTCACAGTCCCACCAGCATGTGTAAGTATATTAATTTTCTCACAGTTTCTGCAACAACTATCTTTTTTAAAAAAATATTTGTCATCACCAGCAATATCACTATTAGATCTATATCCCAAAGAGAGCATAAAAAGGGAAAAGGACCAACATATACAAAAATATTTATAGCAGTTCTTTTTGTGGTAGGAAAATTGAAATTTGGACATTGAGAAGATGTCTATCAACTGGAGAGTGGCTGGACAATTTGTGGCATGTGAATGTAATAGAATACTATTATGCTATAACTATATTATATATAATATATCATATATTAATATATTATATATCATGCTATATAATATAATTAATATTATATATTATGCTATAACAAATGACAAGCCAAAGGATTTCAGAAAAAACTGGACTTACATGAACTGATACAAAGGGAAGTAAGCAGAAGTAGGAGGACATTGTACACAGTGTCAGCAACATTGTGTGACAGCCATCTAGGAATGATTTAGCTCATCTCCACAACACAATGATCCTAGATAATTCCAAAGCACTCGTGATGGAAAATGCTATCCATATCCAGAGAAAGAACTGATGGAGTCTGGATACAGATTGAAGCATACTATTTTCACTTTATTTTTTTCATGGTTTTTTGGCCTATTTCTTCTTTCACAACATGACTAATATGGAAATATGTTTTACATGATTGCACATATATAACCTTCACCAAAGTGCTTGTCCTCTTAGAGAGAGAGGAGGAGAGGGAGGAAGGGAGAAAAGTTGGAACTCAAATTTTTTTAATGAATATGAAAAATTATCTTTACAATTAATTGGAAAAAATAAAATACTATTTAAAAAGGAAAAATTGTCATCTTTGAAAATCTAATGGGTGTGAAGTGGAACACTTCAAATTCATTTAATTTGCATTTTTCTAATTATTAGTGACTTGGAACATTTTTTCATATGTTTTTAATAATTTGAATTTTTCTTTTGGGACTGCCTGTTCATGTCCTTTGATCATTTGTCTATTGAGAAATGGTTCTTCTTCTTATACATTTAAAACAAACTCCTCATATAGCTTAGATATGAGAACATTTTACACAGGTATTTGTTGCAAAGATTTTTTTTTCACTTAATTTTTGCTTCTAATTTTAACTATACTAATTTTGTTTCTGCAAAAACTTTTTTTATGTAATCAAAATTATCCTTTCTATATTGTATGATCTTCTCTGTCCCTTGTTTGGTCATGAACTCTTCCCTCATCCATACTTGCCAAAGGCATTTCCTTGCTTGCACTTTCCATTTGTTTATGATGTGATCTTTTACATCCAAATCATGCATCCATTTGAAGTTTATCTTGGCATTCAGTGTGAGATAGTGATCAAAAGCAAATTTCTACCCAACTATTTTCCAATTTTTCCAGGAGTTTTTTTCAAAGAGTGAGTCCTTTCTTTAGCAGCTTGGATCTTTGGGTTTAATTGGTTCTGTCCTCCTGTATTTATTTACTTCTCTCTTTCACTAACCCCTCTATGCTTTTTAGCATGAGAACCAGTCTTATTAGATTCCCTTCTTTCCCACTTTTTTCAGTATCTCTCTTGGGATTCTTACCTTTTTCTTCCTTTAAAAGAATTTTGGAATTTTTTTCTAATTCTATAAAATAATTCTTTGGAAGTTTGATTGGTATGACACTGAATAAGTAAATTAATTTGGTTGTTATTCTCATTTTTAGAATGTTGGCATGACCTAACCATACTTCTCCAATTATTTAGGTCTATCTTTATATCTGTAATAATATTCTTCAATTATTTAGGTCTATCTTTATATCTGTAATAAATGCATATCATTATATGCATATAATTACTGTGTATATTTTGGTAGGTAGACTCCCAAATATTATATAAATTCCATAGCGATTTTGAATGCAATTTTTTTATCTCTTTCTGCTGGATTTTGTTGGTAATACACAGAAATGCTGATGATTTAGGTGGGCTTCTTTTGGATCCTGCACCTTTGTTGGTTGTTAACTATTTCAGCTATTTTTATTTGATTCTTTAGGGTTCTCTATGTAGAAAATCATATCATCTGTGAAACATGATCATTCTATTTTTGCCTGTCCTTATTTCCTCAATTTATTTTTCTTTCTTATTGCTATAACTAGTACTTACAGTTTTATATCAAGTAATTGTGATGTAATAGTC
This sequence comes from Bettongia penicillata ogilbyi, assembly GCA_023548195.1. NCBI lineage: Eukaryota > Metazoa > Chordata > Mammalia > Diprotodontia > Potoroidae > Bettongia > Bettongia penicillata. Next base: position 2,035,078 of record JAJHZJ010000287.1, on the reverse strand, counting down.
ATTACATATCATGCTGGCTCTTGATTTTAGATAGATACCATTTACCATATTAAGGAGAAGTCTATTAATTCCTATGCTTTTAGAATTTTTTTTTAAAGAAAGGGGAATTGAATTTTATTTATTTTTATTTAATACAAATTTATTTATTTAACTTTTTACATTCATTTTCACAAAATTTTGGGTTCCAAATTTTCTCCCCTTTTATCCCCTCCCCCCACCCCAATACACCAAGCATTCTAATTTTCCCTATCTCCAATCTGCCCTCTCTTCTATCATCCCTCCCTTCTCTTGTCCCCATCTTCTCTTTTGTCCTGTAGGGCCAGATGACTTTCTATTCCCCATTGACTGTATTTCTTATTTCCTAGTAGCAACAACAATACTCAATCAACAATTCTTCCTAAAACTTTGAGTTCCAAATTCCCCTCATCCCTCACTCCCCACCCTTTCCCTTTGGGAAGGCAGGAAATTCAATATAGGCCCTATCTGTGTAGTTTTCAAATGACTTCAATAATAGTCGTGTTGTGTAAGACTAACTGTATTTCCCTCCATCCTATCCTGCCCCCCATTGTTTCTATTCTGTCTTTTGATCCTGTCCCTCCCCAAGAGTGTTGACTTCAAATTGCTCCCTCCTCCCATTGCCCTCCCTTCCATCATCCCCCCCACCCTGCTTATCTCCTCCCCCACTTTCCTGTATTGTAAGATAGGTTTTCATACCAAAATGAGTGTGCATTTTATTCCTTCCTTTAGTCAAATGTGATGAGGGTAAACTTCATGATTTTTTCTCAGCTCTCCTCTTTTTCCCTCCACTAAAAAGTCTCCTGCTTGCCTCTGGAATGACAGATAATTTACCCCATTTTATTTCACCCTCTCTCCTCCCACTACATTTCTCTCTCACCATTTACCTTAATTTCTTTTAAGATATGGTCCCATCCTATTCAATTCACTCTGTGCTCTCTGTCTCTGTATGTGTGTGCATGTGTGTATGTGTGTGTGCGTGCACGCATGTATGTGTGTGTGTGTGTGTGTGTGTGTGTGGTCCCACCAACTACCCAGATACTGAAAAGTTTTAAGAGTTACAAATATTGTCTTTCCATGTAGGAATGTAAACAGTTCACCTTTGGTAAGTCCCTTATGACTTCTCTTTGCTGTTTACTTTTTCATGCTTCTTCTCATTCTTGTGTTTGAAAGTCAAATTTTCTTTTCAGCTTTGGTCTTTTCATCAAGAATGATTGAAAGTCCTCTGTTTCATTGAAAGACCATTTTTTCCCCTGAAGTATTATACTCAGTTTTGCTGGGTAGGTGATTCTTGGCTTCAGTCCTAGTTCCTTTGACTTCTGGAATATCCTATTCCATGCCCTTCGATCCCTTAAGGTAGAAGCTGCTAGATCTTGAGTTATCCTGATTGTATTTCCACAATACTGGAATTGTTTCTTTCTAGCTGCTTGCAAGATTTTCTCCTTGACCTGGGAATTCTGGAATTTGGCCACAATGTTCCTAGGAGTTTCTCTTTTTGGATCTCTTTCAGGCAGTGATCGATGGAGTCCTTCAATACTTATTTTGCCCTCTGGTTCTAGAATCTCAGGGCAGTTTTCCTTGATAATTTCATGGAAGATGATGTCTAGGCTCTTTTTTGATCATGACTTTCAGGTAGTCCCATAATTTTTAAATTGTCTCTCCTGGATCTATTTTCCAGGTCAGTTGTTTTTCCAATGAGATATTTCACATTATCTTCCATTTTTTCATTCTTTTGGTTTTTTTTTGTGATTTCTTGGTCTCTCATAAAGTCATTAGCCTCAATCTGTTTCATTCTAATGTTGAGAGAACTATTTTCTTCAGTGAGCTTTTGAACCTCTTTTTCCATTTGGCTAATTCTGCTTTTGAAAGCATTCTTCTCCTCATTGGCTTTTTGAACGTCTTTTGCCAATTGAATGAGCTTATTTTTCAAGGTGTTATTTTCTTCAGCATTTTTTTGGGTCTCCTTTACCAAGGTATTGACCCATTTTTCATGCTCTTCTTGCATCTCTCTCATCTCTCTTCCCAGTTTTTCCTCCACCTGTCTAACTTGATTTTCAAAATCCTTTTTGAGCTCTTGCATGGCCTGAGCCCACCGGACATCCACCTAGGATGTCTGGGATACAGAGCCCCCGACCTCCACATCTTTCCCTGCTGGTAAGAATTGTTCTTCGTCATCAGAATTGAAAGGCGGGAACATCTGTTCCCCAAGAAAATAGCTTTCTATGGTCTTATTTTTCTTCCCTTTTCTGGGCATTTTCCCAGCCAGTTACTTGACTTCTGAGATTCCTGTCGATCCCCGCCTAGATCTTCCCAGCTAGTGCTTGGGGTCTGAGATTCAAATGCTGCTTCCCAGCCTCAGGGCTTTCCATGGTGGGAGCGGCTGCTATTCAATGTGAGCTTAAGTTCTGGTGCTTGGGTGGGGGCAGGGCCACCTCCCAGGCTCAGTTCCCTCAGGGGGTTTATGCGGAGACCTTCGGTAATGGCCCTGAGCTCCTGCCTGCTGCTCCGGGAGTCCTGGGCCACCACTGCCTCTGCTGCTCCCTCTGCCGCTGCCTCCCGAGGGGTCCTGAGCCAAGGAGACAGCCTGCTCCCCTCTCAGCCAGCCCAGAAGTCTCTCTCACTGACCTGGAGTGCTTGTGGGTGGAGGGACCTTTGTGGCCACTGGAGGTTCCGTCCCTGAAGCCTGCTAGGGTCTGTTCCTCTGGGGCCGCACGGCCAGGGCAGCGCAGGGGTGGGCTCTGCGTCTGGAGTGTGACGGACCCCTGGGGACGGTTTTCCAGGGCTCTCTGGAACGGAAATCTCTTCCACTGTGTTTCTGCATGGCTTGCTCTGCTCCAGAATTTGTGGGGAGTTCTTTTTACAGAAAATTTCTGGGCTGTGGATTCGGAGCTAGCATACATGAGTCTTTCTACTCCGCCATCTTTGCTCCTCCCCTGGGCATTGAATTTTATCAAAAAACTTTTTCAGCATATTTTGATGTACTCATATGATTTTTATTATTTTTGTTATTAATATGTTCTGATAACACTACATTTTAGGAAGTTGTTCTTTATGTTATATGTAAATTAGCCCTTTACCACTTTCATCAAATACTCCTAGTACTTCCCTCTAGAGTCAAGCAGATCAATGGTAACTCTTTTTTTCTACTTGACAACCCTTTAAATACTTTGACAGCTACCAGTTCCTCCCTAAGTCTTTTCTTCTTACAAACTCAATTCCTTCAATCAGTCCTTATGCCATGGTCTCAAGGGTCTTCATCATACAATTCTCCCTACTCTGCACACTCTCCAGTTGAGCAATGCTCTTCCTAAATGTGGCATCCAGGCATGAACACAATACTCCCATTGCCACCTACCAGAGCAAAGAACAGAGGATTATCACCTCCCTAATCTCAGACTTAGTATCTCTCTAAATACAACCTGAGCTGTTTATGGCACATGAATGGGATGCAATGCTATTGCACTGTAAGAAATGGGGAATGGATGTTTTCAGAGAAACCTGAAATGACTCATATGAACTGATACAAAATGAAGTGAGCAAAACCAGGAAAACAATTTATATGACAAAAACAATATTGTAAAATAATCAATTTTGAAGGACTTAGGAAATCTGATCTATACAATGAACAATCACAACTCCCAAGGATTCAAGATCAAATATACTATCTGCATTCAGATGAAGAACTGGTGGACTTAGAGTGTAGAGTTAAGCATAGTTTCTTTTCTTTCTTCCTTTTTTTTCTTGGACATAGTTAATGTAGAAATTTCTTTTGCATGACTGTTTAAATATGCAATGTTTTGTTTTTCTTGCCTTCTCAATTGGTGAGGGAAAAGGAGGAAGGAAGGAAAGAACTTAGAGCTTAAAATAAAATAATAAATAAAATAAATGCCGCTTAAGCCCCAAGGGAATCAGAAGGCTTAGTGAAATAAAAATAAAAACCTGACTTTGTTATGTTAAAATATCCTTGGCTCTACGTACTTTTTTTCCACCAGAAACAGATTGAAATCCCTCCAATATCTTAGCAGAGGGCTTCCTGAGCTGTTATGGCCAAAAACATTCATCACCCAATGGTCAACTCTCTCCTCTGGGAATGCATGTCTCCAAATCTAACTAGACAAGACTTCAGACTACAGACACAGTTTTGGTTCCAGGGCTATATACCAAAAGCCTTTCAGGGATTCAGTCATTTAATATTTCTTACAAAATAGACCTTAACAAAATCTATCATTTCTTCCCAAATTATTTCATATAAAAAAATATACCTACAGAAGAGGTCCAGGACTGAAAACATTTTGCTAGTGGATAACGCAATGCTTACAAAGTAGCCTCATGTGATGCAATTCCAGCTTAGCCATGTGTCCTTTACTGTGCCTTCTCTCTCTTCTCTGAAAACAAGATCTAGTACTATCATAAAATAGAAATTAAATCTTGTGGGAGAAGGAATTTGGATGTGGGGGAGAAGGGAAGACTGCAAACGAAACAGGCTAAGGATAAGAACTGGTAGATTTAGAGAAAGAAGGGGAATGGCTCCTTGAGGTCCAAGGTGCCCAATGGGACGGTCAATAGAAACCATAATGATGAACTAAATACACAGGAGACATATTTTTTTGGATATTACCAATGTGAGTGTTTGTTTTACTTGACTGTGCACATTTATTACAAGAGTTTTGTTTGCTTTTCCAGGGTAGGGAGGGAGAGAAAATGAATGCTTTGTTAATTGAAAAAATTAATTTTTAAAAAAGGAACCTTCAGATACTAACTTAAGAGACTTATAACCCTGTCTTCAAATCCATGAGACTGAGCTACAAAGAAACGGGCCAAGTTTGATGTCATGGATTCTTGGCAAGGCTCTTATGAAATGCTCAGCTATTTCAATAGTATGCCCATGGATAGTCAATGATTCCCACATGTTGACTCTCAGTACCTCTGGTCAGGGTTGGGCTTTCCCTTCTTTCTCATATTATTGGCTGTTGTCTCACTGAAATGTAATCTTCCCAGAGTTACTTTGGTTACTTGGTCTCCTGGTAGATCAATTCTAAAACAGAAAGATAAAAAGATTATGTATGTGCATATTATATATAATATATATTTATATTTATATACAATGTATTTATACATCTATATTTAGAGCTAGAAGAGACAATCTAGTCCAACTCCTTTATTTTATAGAAAGAAATAACAGAGGCAAAGAGAGACTGTTAAAGGACTTGTTCATTCTATACCAGATGGCTTTTTCTACAAACAAGAGTAACCAGGTGTACTCAAGTACCAGTAGAACTGGCCTAATCCCACTTGGGTATCAGATAACATGCCGTCAAATTCAGACATAGACTGACTTTCCCATCTTTCGGTGAAAGAGATTGTGGATCTTGTTGCAACCCTGAGGACAGTTCACTATCCAAAGGATAAGATAGCCCAATTCCACTTACATCAAATTAGTCAAAAAGTAAAACCCACCCCTAAGGCAGTAGATGATGGAACTAGGAAGACCTGAGTTCAAATCTGTCTTTGGACACTTCCTACTGTGTGACCCTGGATTTTAACCTGAGGTCAGGTCCTCGGACTCCAAAATCCAGCACCCTTTCTACTCTACCACCTTGCTATCTTATTAAGATGCCCAGGTTCTGATCAGACTGACTCAGAGTAGATCAGCAATTCACCGGTGAGGAAGAGAGGAGACTGGCTCACTCTTCAGTAACCAAGTAATGGTCATCTGAACAGGAGTTGACTTTTATGATATTTCTTGCTCATGCAGCCATCTCCATAAGCAAAAATTTATTGTTCTTTGAGATTCTGAGGGAAACAGAAATCCCCTTTATTCTACCCTGCCTGAGTTTGCTATGGCACTCTTCTCTAGAGTAAAGGGTTTTCTTGACATAACAAGTGAGCTCAATGCCCCTTGGGGCTTTGACTGGCAGTATTTGCATATGAAAGGCCAGGAATGTGGCCAGGCAGGCAGAAGAGACAAAGACCTGGCCTCCTGGGTTTTGCTTTTTTCCCTCTGCCCACTCATCTACCTGAGAGAACAGAAGAAATTCCAGGGCAAATAACCCTTACATGGCTTCTATTACAGCCTCACCTCCAGAGAATAAACTCAAGAGGCATGGAGAATGATCGCCCTGAACCCAGAGCAAAGATTCTTAACCTGAACTATGAAAACCTATTTTTTTGAATATTTGGATAACTGGATTTTCAATATAATTAATTTCCTTTGTTGTCCAATGGATTTTATTTTTATACATTTAAAAATATTATTCTGTGAAAGGGTCCAGAGTCTCCTCAGGCTGCCAAAAGAGTCTATATAAGAGAAAAAAAAATTAAAAACCCCTGAACCATTCTGAGATCATCTTTGGATACTCCAAGCCCAACAACTAAGAAGTTCAGTTGAAAAAAAAAGATTAAACTATTCCCAGGACTTTAAGCTAGCTGGGAGAGTCAAAGTCTTTGTTCTGAAGAAGATGGCCTAGAGTTGAGAATTTCCTATTGAAGATTACTGACTTGGTCAAGATTCTGAAGGGATGAGACAAGTTATGGCACAAAGGCATAGGGAAATAAAGCTAAAACTAAAAATCCCTCCCCTACCTCCACAAGAAAAGTTTTGTTTTGTCTTGTTTTCACTGGTATAGGGCAAATTTGGCAGCTTTTTCTAAAAGATCCATTTTTAAAATCTCTGGTTTTAAATGAAAAAGTCCACTCTTATAAGGAGATACCCCAAATTTTTTAGCTAAAATTCTCTACATGAGAACCTTGACTATACACGTTCCTAATACATTCCTTATATGTGTGCCTATTCATGCATGCCCACTCTTTCCTCTGGTGGTGTGTGTATTTGTTGGGAGAGGATACCCCAGGTTTATGGGGGAATTGTTTTATTATAACTTTCCTTAATATGCTATTTCACTTGACTCCTTTGCTTCAAACTAATAATGTTCTCTTTGTTATCCATGAAAAGTGAACATGTCATGAATATGTTGTTGTTACGTAATCATTTTCAGTCATATCCAACTCTTTATGACCCTATTTGGGGTTTTCTTGGCAAAGATACTGAACTGATTTGTCATTTCCTCCTTCATCTCATTTTACAAATGAGGAAACTGACACAAACAGGGTTACGTGACTTGTTTAGTGACTTGTCACACAGCTAGTCTGAGACCAGATTTGAACTCAGTTCTTCCTGACTCCAGGCCCACTGTTCTATCCACTGAGTCACCTACCTGCCCTCAAACATGTAGAGTCTTACTGCATATATCACTTCAAAATACCTTAAATCTAGGGTTGTCATCCTCTGGTGGAATTATCCTGTGAGTAGGCCATGGGGGAAGAAGGAAAAGTGTCTGTGGTGCTACATTTAGACTTCTCTTAGGGGGTCTTCACAGCGTCATCTCATATTTAGTTTCTCCTAATCCAACATTACATTAGATCTTGCCCCAAAGAGACAGCAAGAAGAGATTCTATATTCTATATCAGATTTCTTTTCTATTAATTTGAGAAACCAGGCATACCCAAGTATACTAAGCTAAACTGGCATGCTGTGGCATAATCCTAATTGTACATCAGGATAAAGTGCTTTCAAATTCAAGCATAGGCTGACTTTGCCCTGGAAACAGTTTATTATCAATAAATAAAAAAGCCCAATTCTCCTTATATCAAATCATCCAAAAAGTCAAATCCAACCTTGTCATTCCTCCTTCTGATGGAATCTGTAATCTGCCTAGCTTGGTACCAGCCCTGTATATTTTCTGAGTGGGAGCCCTTCCAATGCCCTTACAACAACAGCATTTACGAAAAAAAGTAATAAGTCTGAATCGTAAGCACAGCAGGCACTCCAAATTCTGAAATTAACTCTGTCAGCATGTTAATGATGAAAATGAAAATGAAAAATCTGACTGCCATCTATCTTAAGGAGCCAAAGCCCACAGCAAAATGAGTATAAAATAACAGTAATATAGAACAGCTTTTTATAATGCCTCCCCTCCAGAATTTCAATGCATTTTTATGAACATTGTTTTGTTGACAAACACATGTTTGCAGCATTTACATTTTCCATCACTTCAAATCAGACCTCCCAGTGGATATCTCTTTGAATTTCCAATGAAAGACTGACAGACTTGCTTTATTCCAGAAATGCTCATAGAAAACATTGGGGGGAGAGGAGGTAGAAGGGACCTCTTACTTGTAAGGATTGAAAATCCTTTTGCTTCGATCCGATTGGGACTGTTCAATGGCAACTATCTGACTGGTGGCCTCTACCTGTATGAAAGACCCAAAAGTTAATGCTATAGAACATATCAATATCTAGAAAATTTTCAAATAAGTTTTCAAATCCATTCAACAAATAATTATTTAGTACTTATTATATGCCAGACACTATGGGAAAATATCAAAGTCCCCAAGTCACCATCTAGTCATCCGATTACATTCAACAATCATTTATCAAGGACATTCTATGAGCAAGGCACTGTCCTTGGCACTGGGGATACAAAGGCCAAAATAAAAATAATCTCTACCCTCAAAGAACTTACATTCTCCTTGTTGAGAAAAGAAACAGATATACTAAAAGTTAAGTAGTGATGGTAGATTTAAATTGTAAGGCATTCTTGGGTGGAGCTAAGGAAAAGTCATGAGCAAAGGCATAGAAAGGATACTTGAGGGTTAGTCGGATGAATTGATTTAGATGCCCTGCAGGGTTCAGGAAGGGAAATAAAGGGAGATGAAGCTAGAATGGTAGAAAGAGGCCAGACTGCAAAGGACCATAAATAGCCATTCTAGAGGAAACAGGGAGTTCTTTGAAGATTTTTTTAAAGCAAGGAAATGACATGAGCAAACCCCATATTTAGGAATCCAACTAAAGAAAGAGGAGACTTAGAAGCAGGGAGATTAATTAGGAGGTTATTAAGATAGTTGAGTTAGGGTGGTGATTATGGAAATGGAAGGGGAGTAATGACTCCCAAGAAAGCTGAAAGAAAAAGATCCACTAGACTTGGTGAAGCAGGGTATGGACACAGAGTATGGAAAGGGAAAAAGCCAAAGATGGCATTGGGGCAGAATGACTAAGAAAATTCTGGGACCATTAATAGATATAGGAAACTCAGGAGGACTGACTGGTTTTGTGGACCAAAGGGGCAGTTTGATTACATTTTACACTTTGTTTTTATTTTTGGAGGCAATCAGAGTTAAGTGACTAGCTCAGGGTCACATAGGTAGTGTCTGAATTCAAATTTGAATTTGGTGCTCCTGACTTCAGGGCCAGTGTTCTATCCACTGGACCGTCTAGCTGCCTGAGTTTGATTTTAAAGAGACATATTGGTAACAGTAACAGTAATATTGGTAACTAAGGTAAAAGTAAATCAAATCTGTATAAGTGGCCAGCATATTCAGTTGAAGGTTCAGTGCCCTTTATAGAGAAGGTACTTAATAAATCAAATTGGAATGTGGGAATGTGGTATAAGATCTATCAGGGATACTAGAGTTTTGAAACAGAGATGATGGTTAGAATTATGGGAGTGGGGAATAAACCATGGGACCTTGAGAAGTAAGTTTTCACTTGCTTTCCTTTGTCCTCTTCTATTTTGGGTGCAGGAAGGGAGCTTTCTGGTCCAGGAGGATGAGGACAGGGATCTAAGAGTCCAGGAATCCAAACCCATCCCAGGAGTAAAGCCTCTAAAAATCAAGGGTACTGGATTTCAACCCAGTGGGGAATTTAGCAGGGCCAATGATATACAGATACTGAGTTAAAAATCTATTTCCAATCCCTAAAGACTGAAGTGATATAGAGGGGGTTCTGCTCCCAAAGAGTTTGGGGTAGTGTTTATATGTTTCTTCTTAACCTATCTTTGAAATAAATTCCTTTTGGAAGCTAACCTGACATTTGTTAATTATTAAATGGTTAAATGGAACTGGGTTGCTAGATACTGGGCTCCTAAAAATGAACAGAACACAAGTAGTGGAGGTTCAAGCCCATGGCAGGCAAATAGATTCCTCAACCCTGTCAGGATACCAGAGAAGAGGAGGGGGAGGGTAAAATGAACAGCCTTAGCCTTCAGTCAGTGGGATCAAACTTAAAACAAATTCCATATGTTTAGTGTCAACAAAGTCCATTCAAATACAGAGAAAATATCTTTTTACTAAGGGTGGCTAATAAGAGAAGACTCACCTTCACTCCAAAAGCTTTCAAGTAAAACATTTCTATTGGCTTTACCCCCATTTGGGTTTTGACATATTGTGGATTGCCCCAAACCTGGACGTGGACAGTGATCTGGAAATGATTCTTCTTCTGGCAAACAAAAGCCTCATCTGCCACAGAGAAATTAAATCCTTTGTCTGTGACCACACTGTAGCCTACATCAGGGCTAGGACAAAGAAGAAGTAAGAAAACAGTTGGGGGAATATTTCCTCCACATTGCATTTCCCTAGCAATATCAATTAGAAAAACAAACAAAAAACCATTTCAAGAAAAAAAAATATACTTTGAGGATTGCTCTTTGTTATATTTAATCAATTTAATTCTCCCCCCTGTGGAAATGAAAATGATCCCTCAAGTCATAGTTGGCAGAAGTCCACGTTGGCTTTTTACCCTCTTAGAGTCAAAAAGTGTAGCCCCGGCCAAGATGAAAACATGGTTAGCTGTTATTTTCAGTGCCCTTTCTACATTCTATGAACGGAATAAATGCTTTCTGACTTAGCTGAGTTAGTTGTGCCTCGACACCCATACAACAGAGTCCTACACAGAGACTGGAAGTTAAAACTCACTGTGGAACTCAGTCATGCAGGAAGAATTCATCTCCTTCCATCTGAAAAAGAACGCCTCTAAATTTCATCCAAGACCACAAGCTCAAACAACACGAAATCACTTGGGCATATTGATGTGTAAATGAAAAGAGGCAGTCTTCAGAAGCGACTATTGCCAAGTATGGCTTAAAATTGAGTGGGTTTATCCATACCAATTTCTGAATTCCTATTCGCACTAGAGAATCTTCACTCTAAAATCTTTTTCATCTTCTCCTTTATCAGTTCATATCTAGCAAATATCTACAATTGCACATTGTAACTCTATACCAAAGATGGGAGGGGACTTAAAGATTGTGAAATCCCTTTCATAGTTTTTCCCATACTCAAAGGATCATAAAGTTGGAAGAAACCTACAGACCATCTAATCCAACACCCTTAATTTATAGTAGAGGAAAGAGACCCTGAGAGATGAGATAACTTGCTCAAGCCTGGGCAAATCACATCCAGGATTTGAACCAAGGTCTTCTGACTACAAATATAATGGACTTTCAATTGTACCACTAAATGGCATGGTTTTTACCCCATGTAGATATACAATACTAGTTCTTCCTTAGAATACCATCTTCTTCCTCTTTTGTCTATTCTCTACCACTATGGATCTCCTTGCAGAGTGGGTGAACATCTCAATAGACTGTGAAGGAAAGAGCCCTGGTTGATAAAAGTCTTCAAATTGTTCATGACCTTTGGTCTAGTGATTCCACAATGTGGCATATGCCCCAAGGAGGTCAAAGACAGTACAAAAATCCCCACACATACCAAAATATTCATAGCCACACTTTTTTTGTGATAATAAAGAACTGTAAACAAAGTGAATACCCACTGATTGGGGAATAACTGAATAAATGGTGGCCCGTGAATATAATAGAATATTACTAGGCCATTAGAATGATGAGTGTGAAAGATTCAGAAAAGTATGGCTTCCCTTTTGCATAAACTCATGCAGAATGAAGTAAACATAACATGGAAAACAATATGCAAAATGTCTATGACAATATAAATGAAAAGAAAGATTAAGAGGCAGCCAAACTAATTAGCTGTAATGACCAACCTCATAAGCCTGGACAACCAAAACTCAGTTCCTTCATCTCAGTAGAAAAGTCAGTGCCTACATATACAGAGTATGGTAGAGGCTGATAAAAGCAATCTTTGCTCATTTCTTTTTCTTGCACCTTATCTTTTTTAACCTCTCTGTAACATTGGATGTAATTGACTACTTTCTCCTCCCCTCTGGGTTTCATGACATCCTTGGTTCTCCTCCTACCTGCATGACCAATCATCTATAGAATATCCCCTAACCATGAGTGTTCCCAAAGGTTTTGTCCTGGGGCCTCTTCTCTTCTTTTTCTTGATAAACTCATCAATTTCCATGAATGTAATTAACCATGCAAATGACTCCCAGATCTACCTATGTAGCCCTGGATTCCCTCCTGAATTCCAGTCCAATACCATCAACTTCCTGTTGGACGTTTCAAACCATATATATCATAGACATCTCAAACTCATCATATCCAAGACAGAACTCAACATCTTTCTCTTAAAACTTGACCCTCTATTGAACTTCCCTCCTTCTATCAAGGGTACTACTATCTTTCCAATAACCTGCATTTACAATTTTGCAGTCATCTGTGACTTGAAGGATTGTCTTATTTTCGTCTTTGTATCATCGATGCTTAGCTTACAATTAATAATGCTTGTTGATTTATTCTTTGTTACAAAGGAGGGCTCAATTATTGTGGGATGAGAGGTTTAAGGGGACTCAATCTGATATAAAAGCAAAAGACAATAATAAACCTAAAGAAAAAAAAGAGTCCAGGACTGATAGTCAGGAGTCCTGAGTTTTTATCCTGGTTCTGACATTAAGTTAGAACCATGAATAAGATATTTTACCTTTCTGGCCCTTATCTGTAAAAATGAGAATATTGATCTAAGTGATTCAAGTCAAGTCCACAAGTATTTATTCAGTATTTACCATGTTCCAGGCACTATACTAAGAGTAGGAGATAAAAAAGAAAAAGCAAGTCCCTGACCTCAAGGAACTCACAATCTAATAAGAAGGACAACCTACAAACAAGATGTCTAAAGGATAAATTGAGGGTAGTTTCAGAGGGAAGGTATTAAGATTAAGGACATGGAAGGCTTCTCATAGAAGGTAGGAATTTAGGGGAGACTTGAAGGAAACCAGGGAAGTAAGAAGGCAGAGATGAGGAAGGAGAACATTCCAGGCACAAGGGACATAGAAAATCTCCAATTTGGAAATGGAGTATCTTGTATGAGAAACAGCAAGGAGGTTGGTATCTAACTGATTCAAATCAGCTCAAAAAAATACTAAGTGCCTAATATGTCTTAGGTATTGTGATTTAGAAAGTCCATTTTAAAATTCTTTAATAGAGAAGAAATGGAAGGGTTTTAAAAAATATTTTTCTCTGTAACTTAAAAGCAGAAAACTTTCACAGATCTCTTGAGAAGAAAGTGTTTGAACATCCTTGGCAAAAAAAAAAGTACACCTATGCTATCAAATGTTTCTAATCCCAGACCCACTGAGTAACCTTAGCAGATCGTTATGAGGAGATGTAATTATAGTAGAAGTCAGAGGAAGAAAAATCCATCAATGAAAAGAATGATAATGAACAGTTGTCTTACATCATCTGGGAACATTCTATTGACTCAGGTTTTCTGAACTAATCTGTTCATTTGTTCACTTTAAGACTAGGGGCATTGGATTGTACAGGTTTTATAAAAGCATTCATGGGGACTTGAATCAAGGAAAAATCCCTTTGTGATAACCTTAATCAGTACTTTTCCATCAAGGAAGTGAAAATGATAGAACTGATCTGGTTTAAAGGAAAGCTTCTAAAGAATATGGCAAAGGCTTCACAACAGAGTGGAAGGAGGGATGGATTTACTCTAGTAGAAAGAGAATTGGATATAGGAGAGTGGACGGAAACATGAGATTTGTAACCAGAAGGCCTGGGTTCGATCATGAGCCCATCAATTACAGTATGTATAACTTTGAGATACACTCCTCTGGATCTCAATCTTCTCTCTCACCTGTAAGATGGGGAGGTCAGGCTAAACAATCTCTAAAGTACATTATGGCTCTCAGACTATTAAAAGTCCACATTTTTGATGATTGGTGTGAAATGAGTAGCTGTTTCTGACTCTATAGATAAGCATTATTGGCGCACAAATGGCAGTTCAGCTTTGTATATCAGAAACTAAATAAAAGGTGAGTCTAAAATGTAAGGTTTAGAAATCAGGCCTGAAGAACTTAAGCATATCTCTGTTCAGTGTGTTAGTTTTGAGAGTGTTTTAAAGACACCTAATAACTCTGTGACAAGCCAGATGAATATATTTAAGATAAAAATGGGCTCTTGAACCTAAAAGTCGAACTGAAATTGAAAGGTCTGTATCCTGACCTTTTGGAATACCCCCAGCCCTGTCAGAATACCAACTTTCTCTATGGATCAGGCAAGGGTCTTTGTTCAAGGGTGGGTTCAATTGTGGCAGGATAGGTTTAAGGGGAATTGAATCTGAAATAAAAACAAAAGGAAATAATAGACCTGAAGAAAAAAAGAAATTACAGCTTACTCCTTAATCATCCAAGTAGGATGAGCAGCCATGGGTGCAAGGCAAACTGGAGGAAGGGGGAAATGGGTTCATGGTTGAAGTAGAGGGGGAACTCTTTGTTCCCTCCTGCAGGTGTAAGGACGAGAGGGGTCAGTGTAGACTCAAGGCCCTTCACTATTTTAGTTATCCTCCTATGAATGCTCTACAGCTTATCCATGTCCTTTAACCATGATGCCCAGAAATAAACACAATATTCCAAATGGAATGGGACCCAGGCAGAGTGCACTGGGACTAACACCTTCCAATTCCCGGAATTTCTGCCCCCTCTTAATGCCCTTAAATATCAAATTACCTTTTTTATTTTTTATTTTTGGCTGCCATATCACACAACTGACCCATATCAAATTTAGTTCAATAGCTAAAACCCTAAGATCTTTATTCAGAACAAGTGATCTAAAAAAACTTAGAGATGGAATGAATAATACTCAACCAAGGATAGCCTCAGAGTTCAATTCCTTCCTTCCTTCATTTACAAATATTTATTAAACATTCATTCATTCAATAAGCATTGATTAAACACCTACTGTGCACAAAAATATAGTGCTAAATTTTGGAAGATACATATATTTAGATAACTGCAATGGAGTTGGTTCTGAAGGATTCTTGACTAAAATGTAGATGGCCCATAGGTTAGCAATAATAGGGGAGTGAAAAACAAACCAAAGGGGGAAAAAATCTGGGGTCTTAACAATGACCTCTACCTAAATCTTGGAATTCAATCTGGGTGTAGAGTTCCAACTTGAATTCAGAGTTAATATCTCTTTTCCAATCTTATTACTCAGGAACAGATTAAAAAGAGGGGTTTTCTTTTCTCTACGATCTTCCCACTTTCAGTTTCCAACACACAGAGAATCACAGAGTTTCACAAAGGACACTTACAGTTTTTCATAATGACTGTTCAGTAAGATGTGCCAGGGAGTAGCTTGATATGGCTGCCATTTCAGGGAAGGGCAGCCTTTATCCAAAGAGGCTGCTTTCTGTCCATCGCCACCATTTTCATGAATGTCTGCACCATAATCATTGCCCACCACTGCAGAGAAAGAGACACATTAGATCTCCCCTATGATTTTTCCAAGAACCACATTTAAATTCATAAATATTAGATAGAACCCAGGGCCTGGAATCAGGAAGACTTGAGTTCAAATCTGGCTTCAGACACTTATTTCCTAAGGTGGCACAATGAATAGAGTGCCAGGCACGGAGTCAGGAAGACTCATCTTCCTGAGTTCATATCAGGTCTTCGATACTTACTCTGTGACCCTCGGCAAGTCACTTAATTGCATTTGCCTCAGTTTCCTCATCTGTAAAATGAGCTAGAGAAGAAAATGACAAACCATTCCAGTATTGTTGCCAAGAAAATCCCAAAAGGGGACATGGAGAGTTGGACACAAATAAACAACACCCACAAATAACCTAAGTAAGTTATTTGATCTCTGTTTGCCTCAGTTTCCTCTTCTATTAAATGGGGGTAATAGTAGCACAGAGTTGTCCAAAAGCGAGACTAAAAGAGAAATAGTCCGACTAGAAGCCCTCTAAGATACCTTCCAGTTCTAACTGTATGATTCCTTGTTCTGGATACTACCCCTTTCTCTTCATCTGGTTTTTTAACAAGTCACATACTATTGACTTTAACTGAATTTTCAACCCCTTAAAGCCTTTAAATCTTTTGAACACAAACTGCTGTCTTTCCATACTTTCCTCATCCTGACCTTGTATGGGTGATTTCTTAAGCTGAACTATGACTTAACATTTATCTCTACTTAATTAATCCTACTAGATTTGGCGCACTGTGCTAGCCTATCCTCCCCACCTCAAACTTTCCTTTCTTTATTGCCTTTAACCTACCTCATTCGCTCACACCCCTTATAGCAGAAGTATAGATCAAAAAATGGTGGATCAAGGGGAAAAGTATATAGGCTTCATTTTAGAGGTGTGGTATGTGTTCTCTTAAAGAAAATATAGTTAGCTGGCAGCAGATTTGAAAATGTTTTACTTTCCCCTTATTCATCTGATTTTTTCCCCTTACTAGTAATTCTGTCATAACTTCCTAAAGAAAAGCAGCTGTTTTGAGATTCTTTGTCCCCCTGAGATGATCAAAATGTGTTTTACTGGAAACAATGTTATTACCTGTCAACTAAGCACAAAGTTGACTTTTTTAGAGATATGTCACCAAACTGTGTGTAGCCTTTGACCTAGTGATTCCATTACTAGATCTGTATCCCAAAAGGATCAAAGAAAGGGGAATAGGACCTATAAGTAAAAAATATTTCCAGTAGCTCTTTTTATTTGGCAAAAACCAAAAACTAAAGAGGTGTCGATCAATTGACAGAATGACTGAACAAATGATCACTTATGAATGTAATGGAATATTATCATACTGTGAGTAATTGTGAAAAGGTCAGTTTCAGAGAAGCCTAGGAAGACTTGTGTCAATCGATGCAGAGAGGCATGAGCAGAACCAAGAGAATAATTTATATGATAATAATAATATTGCGTATAACTTATTGTGTATAATTTATATAATTGCATATTTCGTATATTGTGTATATGTTGTATATTATATTGTGTATAATTTATATAATAATAATAATATTGTAAAGATAAACATCTTTGAAAGACTCAGAAACTCTGGTCAATGCAATGACCATTCCAGGTGACTTATCATAAAACATGCTACCTGACTCCTGCCTGGGAAATGGTAGACTCCAAATGCAGAATGAGATACACATTTCTGGATGGAGTCAATGGGAGAATTTGGTGTGTGTGTGTGTGTGTGTGTGTATAAAACAAGGGTTTTGGTTTTCTTTTTTTCTCCAATGGTGAAGGGGAGATTAGGGAGGGAAAAAGAGTCTTGCCATAGGGTTGCCCCAAAATATGAAAAAGGAAAGAGGGTTTCTTTTTTTTTTTTCAAGTAGGGGGAGGTAGAAGGGAAAGAAAACAAATGCTTGTTGATTGAAAAAATAAGTAAAATAAAATGTTACATTAAAATATATATATTATCCCGGAAGCAGCTGTAGGCATTGTAAGCATAGTGGATAGAACAGTGGCCCTAGAGTCTGGAGGACCTGAATTTAAATCCAGCCTTAGATACTTGACACTTACCAGTTGTGTGACCCTGGGCCTCATAAAAAAAATGCTCAGGGTCACACAGCTAGTAAGAGAGTGAAGCCACAGTTGAACTCAGGTCCTCCTGACTCTAAGGCTGATGCACTATCCTCTACACCATGTAGCTGGCCCCCCTCCCCCCTCCACCCACACACACACACACACACACACACACACACACACACACACACACACACACACACTCCCTTCCCCCAGGTGTTTTCCATTAATCTTAGGATCTAATACAAACTAATTTCTTTGTGATTTAAAGCCCTTTCCTACTTAGATCCCACTTACCTACAAACCTGGCACTACTCTAGTCACAGAATCTCAGGATTGGAATGGACCTCAGGGGTCATTGAGTTCAACCCAGATCAGAACAAAAATTTACCAAGAAACTTGACAAGTGACCATCCAACCTTTGGCTGAAAGATCCACTGAGAATGGGAACTAACTACCTTCCCAGAAAGATAGCCCAATCCACTTATGAATAATACTAAGACAGGCTAAATAAGAATAATAATTAGGATATTAATAGCTGACATTTAATAAAAATGAGTCAAGATTTGTAAAGGGATTCATATACATTATCTCGTTTGATCCTTACAAACCTATGAGTAAAGTACAGTTGTTACCCTATTGTACTAAGGGTAAAGTGAACCTCAGAGGGGAAGGAAGTGGGAATGGGAAAGAGAAAGAATGGGAAAAGAAAAAAGAAAGGCAGAGGGAAAGGGGGAAGAGAAAAAGGAGAGCATGGTAGAGAGAGGGATGACAGAGAAAAGAAAAGAGAGTGGGGGGGAGTAAGGGGACAGAAGTGAAAGTGGAAGGGCAAGGGAGAGAGTAGGAGGAAGGAAAAGGGACAAAGGGATGGAGAGGGAGAAGGGAAGGGTGAGGGGAAGGAAGGAAGACAGAGGTATGGAAAGAGCGAGGGGGAGAGAAGAGGGAAAGGGGAAAGAGAAAGGGAAGAGGAAAAGAAGGAGAGGAGAGGGGAAAGGGAGAAAAGATTTGGGGAAGACGGGATAGTTGTCTTTTGATGACTGAAAAACTCATGGTAAAAAGGAATTAAATTTAAAGGCTCTAGATGGCAAAACTGGAGTCATAGGTAGAAACTTCAGAGAGGCAGCTATCTAGTCAATGTCAGAGCTGTCCAAAGTGGAATAGGATGCCCTTCCCTACAGGTCCCCAAGCACAGTAAGTATAGCACCAGTGATGGAGAAGTGACCAGATGTCCTCTGAACTTTCTTGCAACTCTGAGACTGTGGTCTGAGATTCAAACTACACATATTAAAAAACACGATAGATCACCTCTGGTTTCCCACTGTCTACCCCCACCCCTCCAGGATGGATGTTACAGTTGCCATCCCACCTAACAATTGTGGATATTGAATACTCTAAATTTGTGGAGGGGCATTTAGCCTGGCATAGAATGTTGTTCAGCAGCAGCAGATCACTGAAATCTCCTTACTGAATTCATTTTTTTAAAAATATCACCAGGTCCTCTTGCCCACATTTACCTGGGCTCTTCCCATAACAAAGACTGCATTTTCCCCAAGCCATGCCAGGCACCCCTTCCCTCTCCTTTGCCTCTCCAGGTTTCAGGCTGAGAAGATGTGTCACAGCTCGCCCACATATGTAAATTCTCCCACCTCGCCAACAAAAGGGCCATCAACAGAAGAGACAGGTCTGAGTTACTCGGGTTTCGTTTTTTTCTGACTGTCTTTCTTTAGAACCTGAGCACCTGACCTGCTCATTTTGGTATTCCCATTGTTTCCTGGTAGCAATTATCCTCGGAGACCTTTTCAGTGGCCTGAACAGACATTTAAAGAAACTTCAACGAGGTATCTCAGGATTTCCTGTTGGCTATGAAACCTCTAGGCCCCTGGAGACTATGAAAAGCAATGAGGTGGGGGGTGAGAGGTGGAGGGAGAGAGGAGGGGAGGGAGGGACAGGCCCCAGAGCACTGTGGGAAGAAGGAGCTGTAAATCAGGAGCAGCAGGGTGGATTTGGGTCTGAGTGTCCTGTCCCTGAACCACAAACAATTGACTAGCAGAAAGGGAAGCCTTGTGGAGAGATGAGCAAGGCCAGTCTAGTCTGGTCACCCCCAGGATGGGGCTGGATTTCTCACGCTCCTCACTCCCTGTCTAAGCAGCAGCCCTTGGCTTTAAGATGCTGGCATTTTCTACACTTGAACAGTGCTTATAGTATTACTATAGTAGTTACTATTATAGTATTACTATTACAATAATAGAATAAGTATTACTAGTTTAATGGAATGGATCCATTTCAGCTCTGTGGACTTCTATTTTAAAATCAGGAATACATTTCCGTGAGAATGAGGGTAGGGGAGGGAGAAGGAAATCCCTTAATATACTGAACTCAGCATCACGTGATGGAAAAAAGGGATCTAGGGTCAGCTCTGCCACTGGTTTTCTGTAACCTTGAGAAGGTCAGTCTCCCTAGCCCAGCCCGCACCTCAGCCGTTGGTACAATGGAGTAGGAGGCTATATCTTTGAACTCAAAGCTTAAAAAGAATTTATTGCTTAATTAAGGTTGGGCTATATGGGGAGAGGCAAGACTTGAGATGGACCTTAAAGGGATTGAGAAAATGTTATATCCTTAGTATGCCATTTCTAACATTGTACTAAAGGCATTTTTGTCACATCGTATTAAACCATGTTTCAAAGGGATTTGTCTAAAAAAAAAAGAGAGACATAATGCAGGTTAACCTTGAAGTGCTATATATGTTAACTATTATTATTATTACTGCAAATTCCCTTCTATGACAACAAGCCTGCTAATTCTCCCTCTTTGTGAAGACCCCTAGTGAGGTTGGGCATGACCAGCGCAGCCCGTTCCTTCTTTTTGTTATTGTTCATTTGTTTCAGTCATGTCCAACACTCTGGGACCCCATTTGGGATTTTCTTGGCAAAGACACTGGAGTACTTTGTCATTTCCTTCTCCAGCTTATTTTACAGATGGGGAAACTGAGGCAAACAGGGTAAAGTGACTTGCCCAGGATGACACAGCTACTAAGTGTCTGAGGCCAGATTTGAACTCAGGAAGATGTGTCTTCCTGACTTCAGACTCAACACTCTATCTACTATGTAACTTAGCTGCCAAAATATATAGGATTATAATATTTACATGTATATAGACGTGTATAAGTGTTCATATGATATAATTATGTTTATGTATTATAAAATGTTAGTTATATGTCACATAAGATAAATTGTCACCAAAATGTTTTTAAAATGATTTTACTGACTCTGGGTTAAGAACCTCTGCTCTAGGATTTATTAATATTGCATTAAACCAAACAACTCCAATTTTACCAATTCTCTGAGTGCAAAATTCTTGTTATTTTTTAGAAATAATTGACATTTAGATAATGTTTTATACACATTATTCCTATTTCAACTCTATGAGGTAAGTGATACAGTTGTGATTAACCCCATTTTATAGACAAGTAAACAGAGAAAGGCTAATGCCCAGGGCCACCTAGCTGGTGAGCATCTGAGCTGGGATTTGAACTCAGGTGTTTCCAACTACAAGTCCAGCATTCCATCCATCACCATGAGTAAGGAAGGAGGTAGATGCTGGCTTCTATAGAAGACTTCTGAATTCCTTGTGGATTGCTTTTATCGTGATAAAAATAGGACTTGGGAACCTGGTGATTTAGGCCAAATATTAAAGGGAGGAAAAGGAACGGAAGAGCCTTCCTGCCATCTACACTGGGGAAATCTTCATCAAGCAAATTGAACAGTAAACTTTATCCTGTGCTGGTCACCTCGTTCCAGAAGAGCCCCGGCTCCATCTCCCAGCCCTTGTCAATGACTGTCTCTCCAAGCACCATGCTGGACAGGCTTAAAGAAAAACGGGAAAGCAAACATGACCGCTGTCTAAGATTGTGGGTGAAAACATTCCGTCTAAGGGACAGAAACACAAAATGGTGGGTCATTGTCAGGAGCAGAAGCATTTCCCAGAGTTATCCACCAGCAGGAGAAAGGACCTGTTTATTCCCTAAGGCTGAGGAATTCTTTTCTCCTCTGTAGTTTGCTTACTTGCTTTGTAATCTCCAGCCCACAACAGACAGTCCTCCTCCTCTTCTTCCAGCACCTGAGAACGTTTTCTCTTCTTGGTAGGTGGTGGTAAGACCCTGAAATCAAAACAATGCAATCTGTTAGTTTGTTTCATTTCATTCATGTTTTATCAAGTCAAATTTAATTGGTCAGATCTAATCTCTGTATCTAATTGCAATTTCCTCTGATGAGGAGACCTTGGCTCTGACCTTTCCCTACTTCTTTTCCAGAAAGGAGATGGAGATAGATAGATATGTGTGTATGTATCTCTGTGTGTATACATATGTCTGTATCCAACATACATATGTGTATCCACCACACATATACGTCCATCCTATGTATACACATATCCATCATATGTGTCCATTGTATACATGCCCATCTATGTATGTGTATAGGATGTATAATGCTGTAAAAAAAATGTAATCTGATAAGGTATTCCAACTTCCCAGAGCTCACTTAGAGAAAAATAATATGGACTTAATCTTAGTACAGTTTAGCTGTGTTGTAGACAACCATTTCCTTGTTGTGAGTTTGAATATCATTTCTGATGCCCTTTAATCTTATTATCACCCTATGGACTTAGGTTCTTAGCATTTCTTATGCGATGTAAAAACTGTCAGAACAATGTTTTTAAATTAATAAAAATTAAAACACATAGGACTACAAAGTAAATCAATCACATTGAAATATGGTAATTCAACTTTTTTTTAAAAGTTCATAGACTCTCTGGTTAAGAATACTCTAGCTTCTTTAAGAAGTAGGTTGGGGGAGAGATAATTTAATGTTTAACGTTAATTGATTTTTCAAGAGAGTTGCTTTTTGTGCTGTTTGGTCGGTTTTTGTAATCCCTAAGCATCCTGGTCGATCAGATAAACAATGCTTCCCTAGACATCCAGAATCCCCCTATATTTTTCTGACCTTTTACCTTTTCATTCAATTACAGACCTTTGGGGTTTTATTGAACCTTTTGCTTAAAAGAGTCTCACAAGCAAGAACAATGGACCGATACGTTTTATAAATGTCTCAACAGTGCCATCTTCTGGCAAGACTTACACTCGTCATTTTTCCTCACTCAGGCATTCTTTATGTGTGTGATGGATCCCTCTGGTGGTATGGTGAAGCCTTTGGACCCCTTCTCAGAATAAGATTTTTAAGTGAATAAAAGAAAAAAAGCTGGATTACAAAGGAAAACAATTATATTGGAAATATAGACATAATTTTTCCCATTCAACTTCATGTTCTCCCTGAAATCTACCCACAAACCTTATGAGTTTCACAAGCTTGTTTTTTTTACATGTATTTTGATAACTGTATTTCAATATCATTAGTTTCTTTTGTAATCCTATGTACTTTATTTGATGCACTTAAAATCATTTTTCCAAGAAAGGGTCCCTTGGCATCTGCCAAAGTGGTCATGATACCCAACAAGTTAAGAATCTCTACTCTAGAGTCACTACTTATAAGAATCACAATAGCTTTAGGGACTGTTTCTGTTATTAAGCCTATCGTAAAAATTATCTGGTCATTTACCGTGGGCTGTGGTGCAGTCTTGGTTGGGGATAAGAACAATTTGAGGCGAAGTGAGAGGATGTAGGTTGATCCCAAGGAGCCTCAGGGTTACTGATCTTCAGACAACAGTCATGGAACCCACTTGAAGGATATCCAGTGGAATTCATTTCATATATGTTCTCAGGAGGGTTAGGAAGCATCTTTCCAGGTGTGGAGTGCTGTAACATAGTATGAGGTCTAGCACCAGCATCTGGAAGAAGGAATAGATGAGAAAGAATTTCTTGTAACCCAGCATCCAGTACAATAAAAAAGAACCATGACAGTGAAAGATGCCACTCACCTTTGACCTGAGGAGGAGGACTTGGATCTGATCCTGAGTAGGGCGGAGTGTCAGGTAACTGATTCTGCCTAGGGAACAGACACGAGATTAATTTTTTTTCCCCTGCCTCTTTCTTCAATAAGGTGCTCCCTCTTCTTGAAGACTCCCCTGCCCCAGTTCGAACAATATACAGGTTCCCTGATGGCACTGGGGGTCTCATTTACACCTTTGTATTCCTGACACCAAAAAGAGCATCTCGAACAAAGCAGCACTTAAATAGAATTGAATAGAACATTTAATGAGGGTAGGCAGGTAGGGAGGTTTTCTCTAGGGCACGGGAATTTAAGGGGTGCTGACAGTATTTATATTCTCTCTGCAGTTAGAAATAACTGAACTAGTATCTAGTTAGCACAATGGGCTGCAAGGGAAAGCTTATCTCTATGAATTACAAATTCCAGCATACCATTCAGTTCTCAAATTCCTATTTTATTAGCAAGAATAAAGAGTTAAAATAAAAAGAATAAAGAGAAAAGAAAAAAGAATAAAGAGTTAAAATAAAAAGTAATTGGATAGTAGAGAGACTTAGAAGGTTCTTCACCCTACCCTTAAATATCTCCTCTTCCATTCATCTACAATTAAGAGAATTGTCCCAAGATACAAAACGGAGTTAAAGCTTTGTTACAATCACAGACAAAACTAAGGAGGTGGCAATTGTAACTGTTCTCAGACCATTTCGGGGGATACAAGAGTCAGGTCATAACCACTTGTATTTGAAACCAACCAGGATAAATGGAATCTATGGCTTTATTTGGATAAGGTGAGATAAAATGAGGTCTTTAAGGGGTCCCTATTGCCCCTCTGAGCGAGCCCACAACTGCATTGTCTTCAATTTGGTTGGAAATGGGGATAGCAGTGGGGTTGGAGGAAAGTGACTACCTAACATTCCCAACTCCTCTCGTGACTCTCCAGATTTTCCCATCCCCTTCCCAGTAGCTTTCTCTCATTGGAGATGCCTCTGCCCCTGAAGCCCTCTCTTCTGATTGGTGAATACCCATTCTGGACCACCATTTCATGAAGTCTATTTTACATATTGTCTCCCTCCCCATTAAAATGTAAGCTCCTTGAGGGTAAGGACTATCTTTTTTGCTGGTACAGGATGCTCCCAAAAGTCATAATTCAGTTTTAGTCTTTCTACTCACCTACCTCCCTATATGATCACCACCCTCCTCCCTCACTATTGCTCTTTTAGCCCTCTTCTGTATGGCCCT
Organism: Bettongia penicillata ogilbyi; assembly: GCA_023548195.1. Taxonomy (NCBI): domain Eukaryota; kingdom Metazoa; phylum Chordata; class Mammalia; order Diprotodontia; family Potoroidae; genus Bettongia; species Bettongia penicillata. The sequence goes on along the minus strand of JAJHZJ010000287.1, from coordinate 2,010,365 downwards.
AACTTGTCTTTGACCTCGTTGCTCTTGGACTCAGACCATGATTTAATACCTAGAACCCTGGATCTTATGAATTTCTGATTTTGACCTTCAGAGCCTACTCCTGGTTGCCATTTGGTGCCTTGAATATCATTTTGTTCTTGCATCATGTTGCCATGTTGATTCTCTCTTATTTAGTTATTGTTCAGTTGTGTCCAACCTTCCGTGGCCTCATTTGGGGTTTTCTTGGCAAAGATACTGTAGTGGTTTGCCATTTCCTTCTCTGGTTCATTTAAAAAATAAGAAAACTGAGGCAAACATGGGGTAAGTGACTTGCACAGGGTAACACAGCTAGTAAATGTCTGATGCTGAATTTGAATTTAGAAACACTAGTCCTCCTGACTCCAGGCCCAGCACTCTGTGTGCTGTATCACCTAGCTGCCCTTCTTACTTAGTAATGACCGCCTAATCTGCAGAATGCTCTGTAATGGTATGTATTCCTTCAGATTCTACATTTAACCTTCTTCCCTTTTCTCCCTAGGGTCTATCAATTGGAACCTACCATGAATTTATAATTTCTGTGTAAATGATTCCCAGATCTCTAAATCCAGCTTGAGTTTCTCTCCCAAGCTCTATCTAGTCAAACATATCCGATTGCCTTTTGGACATTTCAGATGGGATGTCCCATAAACATCTCAAACTCAATGTATGGAGACAACATGGCTGAGAGCACAAGATGCTTCAGACCGGGAAGTCTTCGGTGCAAATTCTGCCTATGATACAACTTCATGACCTTGGAAAATTTGCTTAAATTCTCAGAGCCTTATTCTTAACTCTAAATCTGTAAAATAGCCCAGTGGACTAAATGACCTCTAAGGACCCTTCCATCTCTAAATGTATGATTCTGTTTCCAAAACAAACTGATTATCTTTTCTACAAGCCTGCTCCTCTCCCAAATCTCCCTGTTACTGTCAAGAGCATTACCATCCTCCTAATCACTAGGGTTTATAATTACTGAATTATCCCTGACCCCCTCACTCTCCTTTCCTCCATAAACCCAATCACTTGCCAAATGCCCCCATTTCTACCTCCACCTTTCTTGCATTTGTTCCTTTCTCTCTACTCACCTGGGCACCATTTTAATCCAGGTTCTCACCACCCTTCACCTAAACTACTGCAATTAAGTCTCTTTTTCCTGACCTCTGGGATTGTTTTGGTTTTTTGGTCTTATTTCAGTATATTTTATTTTTTTGAAGGAAAGAACACAAAAAGTATTTATTAAACACTTACAATATTATAATTTCTATTTTTTCCTAGGGCAGTTACTTAAGAACACTAAAGGAAAATGAATACTGTCAGTTGCAAACATGCCAAGACTATGCATCATGGACTGAAAGGGACTTCAAAGGCCATATAGTCTAATCCATGACTTTAAGAATCACTTTAAGAATTTGTTGTTAAATAATATTTTGTTAAATAATAGTTGCTCATTAATAATAGCTAACATTTGTTTAGAGCTTTAAATAGCCTCTTAATGAGGCTCTCTGCCTCAAGTCTCTCCCCTCTCCAATCCAGACTTTACACAGATGCCAAAGTGATTCCCCTAAATTATATACGCCCAACCATGTCACTCCTCTCTTCAATGGACACTAGTGTCTTGTTATTACCTCTAGGATCAAATATAAACACCACTGTTTGACATTTAAAGCCTTCACAACCTGGCCCTAACCTACCTATTATAAATTATTTTCCACTTTCAGTGTTCTAGAGTCCAACCAAATAGGCCTTCCTGCTAATAGGGCAGCTAGATGGTACAGTGGATAGATTGCAAGGTCTGAGTTCAAATCTGGCCTCAGACACTTGCTAGCTGTGTGACCCTGGGCAAATCATTTAACCTCAGTTTTCTTGTGTATAAAATGAGGATAGTAAATAGCACCTACCTCCCAGGATTGTTGTACAACATCAAATGATAAAATATTTGTAAAGCATTTAGTAGGGTCTAGGACACAGTAGGCGCTATATAAACATTAGGTACTGCTACTATTGTACTACAGTTGTTATGTAACTGTTAGTTATTATTTAATATTATATTTATATATAATATATAATTATATACCATTATGTAAATGTTGGTTATTATTTAACATTATATAACTATAATTATATAACATTATGTAAATGTTAGCTATTTGCCATTGTATAACTATATATTATAAACATCATGTAAAAGTCATTACTATTATTATTATTATTCATATACAATACTCTGTCTCTCATCTCTATGTCTTTGTACTAGCTTAGGATATACTCCCTCTTCACCTTTGCCTTTTTTTCCTTCAAAACTCAGCTCAAAAGTCACCTTCTACATGAAGCATTTTCTGATCCTTAGAATCACAGAATTTAAGAGTTGAAAGAGACCTCATATTTAATTGGGTATTTAATTCATACCCAAATAGTATCCCCATTATAACCTCCCCAATATGGCATCACTCATTTTGAGAGTCTCTAAGAATGGAGAACCCCTCACTTCTCAAGCCAGCCCATTCTACTTTTGGATAACGCTAAATGTTGGGAATTTTTCATGACATCAAACTGAAATTTTCTGCTCCTGTTCCGGGTTCTGGCCTCTCATGTCTCCTCATTGATAATCTTTCAAATATTTGAACACAACTATCACGTAACACCCCACCACCTCCTCAGTTCCTCTCTTCTCCAGGCTAGATCCTCATGACTGGACTCAAGGCCTTTCACCATCATAGTTGCTCTTCTGTGGACATTCTCCAGTTATCAACATCCTTCAAAAACAATGGGGTTTGGGGTGGTGCAGTGGATAAAGCGCTGGCTCTGGAGTCAGGACCTAAGTTCAAATACAGACTCAGATACTTGACACTTACTAGCTGTGTTATCATCTCAGTTGGTGATAGTTATTAGTTGATAACTCAGTTATTATCTGGATTATTGTATTTGGTACTGAGTCCTGTGATTTAATTTTATTTATTTATCTTTTTTGTGGAGTTAAGTGATTGCCTAGGGTCACATAATAAGTGTCTGGAGCAGGATTTGAACTCAGGAAGATGAGTCTTCATGACTCCAGGCTTGGCACTCTATCCACTGTGCCAAACATAGCCAAGAAAGACCTACAGAGAAGATTGCTTAAAATCTCTTAGTAATCTATTCCTTTATCACTACTTATAGACAATTCTTTTTTTAAAATTTTATTGATATCTTTTATTTTTATATCACCTTTATTTCCAAATATAGACTTCCTCCTCCCCTACCCAGGGAGTCATCCAAAATGAATAAAAAAGGTAGCACCCCAAGCTAACCAGATCTGTAATCTACCAGTATATGCAATGTTCCAGAGCCACACTAGCCCCACCTCTGCAAAGAAGGAAGGGAGGTTCTTTTTCTCCTCTTTTCTTCAGAGCTAGACTTAATCATTATAATGTCATAGTTTTCAATCTTAGCTTTTATTCCTTTGATTTTATTTTGTTGTAGTCACTATAAAGCAGCTAATCTAGAGCATTGAGCCTAGACTCAGGAAAAACCATCTTTTTGGGTCCAAATATTTCCTCAGACACTTATTGGCCATGTGACCCTGTTTGTTTCAGCTTCCTCATCTGTAAAATGAGCTAGAGAAGGAAATGGCAAACTAATTCCATATCTTTGCCAAGAAAATCCCAAATGGGGTCATGAAGAGTCAGACACGACTGAGATAAATGAACAAGTCACTTTAAATTGTTTTCCTGGTCCTACTATGTCATTTTATATTGGTTCATCTATTTCATCCCAGGTTTCTCTATATTCTTCATATTCAACATTTCTCACAGTTACAAAGGCTTTCACTTTGTTTCCAGTTGTTGGCTGCTACAAAAAAGTTAGAGACTTAATTTTCTCCTTAAGTCTCTCATGCTAGAAGTTCTTAAGTTGGTTATGTAGTCTCACAACCACGAGCTCAAGAATCTCACTAATTTTCACCAGTTTGTTTTTAGCCCTCATGCCTAGCTTACGTCCATCGGGCAAATGGAATTTCTACCAACTGAAAGTCTCTTCTGTTTTCTTTGGCTCTAGAGAAAAAGCACGCCATCATGAGTCACTCATTCCTTGAATGGCCATCTCTGTCTGCAGCTCAAGTTCTGAGGGAGTTACAAGAATCATGGGGCAGGCAGTTCCCTGCAAAGAGTGGGTAATTGGGCACGTGGTTACCACTTGGCACAAATGTCCCTTAAGTTCTTCATCTCACAGTGACGTCCCCCATACACAGACACACACACAAATTGCTTCTGTCAGCTTGCACATGCTATTTCTGGAAGATCTGATCATGAGAATTTCCTTCTGACAGTCTGAAGCTGAGAGAGAACGAGAGAGAGAGAGAGAAAGTACAAAACTTTTTATTGTGTGGTTTGAGCTTAAAGATGGGTTCTTAGTGTTTGAATATATGATGCTAAAGATGTTCTCTATTTTTTTGAGCTTCTCTGACCCCCAAAGAAATCAAAGATGCTGCTGTGAAATAATAGACAACTGGCCTTAGAGCCAAGAAGACCCGGGTTTTAGTCCCAGATATATATTGGTTGTGACCCTTGCTAAATCACTTAACCTCTCAATGTTCTAGGAACTACTTAAAACCATAACTTGCAGGGAAGATATTGATTTGCATTGGCAGAATGAACTTCTTCTTGGAGGAATTTCCTATACCAACAAAACCACAGGTTCAGAGCCTATGCTGTACTCTGTCCCTGATACCCATAAGGCTCACTTGAGACAGGCTACTATACCCTGGACATCTCCCCTTCCCCTGCCTAATGGCCCTCATCCTACCATTTACTGGACACTTCCATGTTTTCTGTGCTTGTAGATTCCAAGGCTTTGTCTGATAGACACCTAGCATCTCAGGGATATGAAGGCAATTAGAGGTTCCTAAGTATCCTTCTTCTCCCTGTAAGACCTTAGTCTTTGCTTGCCTCAGCAAGCTGAGAAGCTAAAGGTCTTAGATATCCCATATATCAGTGAGGAAACTGGAAAACCCTTGGCCAAGCGCAAAGTTAATGTCTCCAAAAGACCATCATTGATTCCCATTCCCATTTCTACTCTGGTCTAAAGACCATAGCACCCAGTGGTTGCCCTCTAAAGACTGAAATCTAGTTGTATCCTTTGCCAAAATCCCTCTTCTTTTGTACCAATTCCACCATGCCCTTTTCCTGCATCTATCAGTTTAAGCTTTGAGTTTTCCCCTTGTGTAAGTTAAAATGTGAGGTAATAAACTCCTGCTTCACACTTGATTGGCCTGACTCTTATAAGAGATCCCTTAAATTCCCAGATTCCTAGAAAAGATTGTTAGGACAGAATAAAATCAGCACTTCTTTTAGCTCCCAGGGAATTCTTAATTCTTAGATTCTTAATTTCCACTCCTGGGCCTCTTGCCTATCTCTGCATGATACAACTTTTGGTAAGAACCTGCCATGGGGAGACTAGCCATAGTCTCCTTGTGGCTATGGCTGGTACTTTTGTTAAGATCCTTCTACCCATGTCCTATCTGTCCTACCCTATGATGGCTCATGTCTATTTCCAATTCCACTGTCTTGTAGGTCTTCAGAGTGATCCTTTCCTTTCAAACTTACTTTTGCTCAGCACAATTAGTGATTAATTGTATACTGTCTTGTTTTTGTTCGCTAATTGCTTGGTGTGTTATGGGAAGGTACCAGTCAATCAATTATGCATTAATTGTCTACTGTGTGTTAGACACTGTGCTGGCTTCTACAAATACGAAAGTAGAGTCTATCAGAAGTTGGGAACCTGCAGCCTTGAGGGCACATGTGGCCTTCTAAGTTCTTGGGTGTGACCTTTTGATTTACTCTGTTTTACAGAACAAATTCTTTTATTAAGGGGATTTATTCTATGAAGCTTGAATTCAGTTAAAGGGCTACACTTGAGGACCTAGAAAGTCACATATAGCTTTGAGGCTTCAGGTTTCCCATTACTAGATTCTACCTATCAGCCAGGCTACCTGGCTTTCAATAAATACTTGCTTTATAGATTGATGGAACTGGTTGGGGATTTTATACACCACTGAGACAAAACAAGGAAGTTACTCTGGCACAAGTGTGGATAATTGAAGAAGTGTAATGGTCAGGGGGGCTTTGCGGAGGGTAGCCTGGCAAAGGGTAGAGGTGTCAAACTGCCATAAACTCCCCAAGTATACTAGAACCAGACTAAAATGTAATTGAGAAAGGTTTGCCAAAAAAAAAAAGAAAAAAAGAGCAAAGCCATAGTACAACACAGATAATGTCAAGATAATGTACAACATAAATAATGTCTGTGTCAAGATACAGCCAGCAGGGATTTTTTTTAAATAATATTTTATTCTTTCCCTAGTTACATATAAAGATGATTTTTAACATTCATTTCTTTGAAACTTTGAGTTCCAAATTTTCACTCTCATAAGGTAAGGAATTTGATATGTTACACCTACTCAATCATGCAAAATATATTACCATATTAGTCATGTTGTAAAAGAAGATTTAGAGACAAAGAGGGAAAAAAGTCATGAAAACAAATACAGAAAGTGAAAAATAGTATGCTTCAATGTGCATCCAGACTCCATCAGTTCTTTCTCTGGAGGCAGATAGCATTTTTCATCAAGAGTCCTTGGGAATTGTCTTGGATCATTGTATTGCTGAGAAGGGCTAAGTCATTCACTGTTGATCAACGTACAATATTGCTGCTACTATGTGCAGTGTTCTCCTGATTCTGCTCAGTTCACTTTGTATCAGTTCATATAAATCTTTCCAGGTTTTTCTGAGTTAACCCATCATTTCTGATAGCATAGTGATATTGCATTGTTATCATATACCACAGCAGAGATCTTTATGTAAAATCCAGTGCTTCCATTTCTATTTGAGTGTGACACCACTGGTTTAGAGTGGTGGACTTGAAGTCAAGAAGACTTTAGTTCAAATCCTAATTCAGACACTTAATAAATACATGACCCTTTGACTCTTGTCAGGACAGGATGAGATCAGAGAAGTGAGGGGAATTCACGGAAAGTAAAGGTCTAATACCAGCACTAGTAAGCCTAAACCAAGACAACCAAATCCCTACTTACCATTCCCTTTTAGCAGTTATTCACACACACACACACACACACAATCACTTGTCAGAACATTTTCTTTGTCCCAATAGTCATATAGTCCACATAACATTTAATTGTCTACATGTATCTGTCCTCTTTGACTATAAATGAGTGAACGATGATTCCCCCCAAAAAAACAGCTGGAAAAGTTACATAACCAAGTTAAGTTACATAACAAAAGCTTAGGAAGAGCCTTACATTTAGCACTTTTGACAGCTCTGCTTTCTAAATACAAACCTCTGCTTCTTGGTTGGTCCAATGTCATTCCAGTGATGATGATGATGATAGCAATTAGTATTTACACAGCACCTAGATTTATATATTTACATAGCCAGGCATTGTGCTAAAAGCTATTATTTCATTTGGTCCTCACAATGACCTTGATAGGGAGGTGCTATTACTATTATTATACCCATTTTACAGATGAAGAAACTGAGGCAAACAGGTAAAGTGACTTGGTCACACAGTTAGTAAGTGTATGAGGTCAGATTTGAACTCAGGTCTTCTGACTCCAGGTCAAGTGCTCTATTCATGCTAACATTTAGCCACTTCAAGTGGAAGGGAGGTAAAGAATTTTATAAAATATTATTAAAAAGTAGACATTGCTTCAACTACGAAAAGTTTATACACAGACATCCACATGTATGTGCATACACCCACACCCACACCCACACACGCCCACACACAACTTAAAACAAGAAATAGGGCAGATTTCTAGACTTGGAGTCAGGAAAATCAAGATTCAAATCCTGCTGTTTACTAATTGGGTGACTATGTGCCTTTTTCCTCATCTGTAAATGAGGGCTAATAATAACTAATAGTATCTAAATAACAAGGTTGTATGAGATTAGAATGAGAAAATTTGTGGAAAATGATTTACAGACTATTAAGTGCCCTGCAAATGTTTGACAGCTTCTTTTAGTAGACTCTGCTAAAGATGTCACTTGCAGTTCAAGTTCACCTTCGCTGATCATTTGCTGACTACACAGCCCTCTACTGGACACTTTCAAAATTGTATATAATGTAAAAAAAGGTTAAATTCCAGACTTTGAAGAGCATCCTTAGAAGAAAAATGAAGTAAATAGTTTTTCAAAAGAAGAAATGCCATCTATCCACAACTATATGAAAGAATGCTCCAAATGACTGATAAATGAAATTCAAATGAAAACAACTTGGAGGTGTCATTTCACACTCACGATATTAGTAAATATCAAGAAAGATGAAAATGATAAATGTTGGAGGAGTGTAAAAGGAAGAAATTCTTCCAGACCAGGTGCTGTTGGTGGAATTATGAATTGGTTCAGCCATTTGAAATCATATTTTAAAATGCATTAATATATGTATATAAGTATGTATATTTGTATATGTATATACATGTATACATATATATACATATACATACACACACACACACATATATATATATATATATATACACACACACACATCTTTGTCCAATGAAAACCTTTCTAGACATATGCCCCAAGGCAGCCAAAGAAAGTACACATACATACATATATTTATTTATAGCACTGATTCTTATAATTTTTTAAAAGTCAAAGGAGAGATCAATCAACTACATAACACCTGACCAAATTATAGTATACAATTGTAACAGAATACTATTTTTTCATAAGAAATGATGAAAATGGAGGTTTCAATAAAACCCAGGAAGATTTATATGAAATGATGAAGAATAAAGCAGGAGAATAATTTATAAAATAAAAACATGTTAAAGCATAAGAACTTTGAAAGGCTTAAGAAGTGTGTTCATGAAATGACCAACCCCAATTCCAGATGACCAACGATGAAGCATACTCTTTACCTTCTTGACAGAGAAGTGATAGACAGGTGTAGAATTAGATGCATTTTCAGACATGGACAGTGTGGGATTTTATTTTGCTTGAATATGTATATCTTCTACAGGGATTTTGTTTTACGTTTTTTTTTCCAGCAGACAGTAGAAGATCCAGGGGAGAGGGAAACTATTCATAGAGTCCGAAGACAAGGGAGGAGAGGTCATTGAAGTAACTTTTAAAATGCACAGACAAGAATAAAAAGAAGACAAAAAAGAAATACCAATGAGTTGGACAGTTTTGAAAATTACAATGAATTTATTAATACTTAAAAGAAAAAACAAGCTGCATATAACTAAAATTCATGGTTTTTCTGTTTTAATTTGTATATGGAAATGATTACTTCATTGAATGTTAAAGTTTGGAATTTTTTAAATGATAAAAAAGCAAGTTATATATAATAGATTACAAATTTATGTACAAGTCTGATTTCTGTTACACTTTATGTGAGAATGTTCCTTCTATTTGGTATTTATTATGTCAGAATTTTAAATTTTTTAAATTTAAAAATAAATTAAAGATAGGTGGAATGTAGGCATACATTTTTAGACCTTATCATTTTAGACAATACACATTTGCTTTGCTTGAGTGGTCTTAATTTTTACATAGGGGCTTCTACTGCAAGAATGCAAGGTGAGTCACTGATGCAAAAAAAAAATATAGAAACATAGGAAATGAAGAAAGAAAATAGCAAAAGAAAGGAAGATGGGACATGAGAACCAGGGGATCCTTTGAGACAGAAGGGAATGAAGATAACAGAGAAAAAAGCTTTAAAAGATTAGATTTTCAGTTTTGAGATGTGGTACAGTCTACTTCTCAATCCTCAAACACCTGCCATTCCTGTGTTCTAAAGTGATTTTGTTCAATTGTTTTTAATGGCTAAAAATAATAAGAATAATAATATAACGAGTCAGTGTAAGAAAAGGGGACTTTGATAAACTCAGTCCTTAAGATTGTGTATGTGATTTATGTGATTGTGTCTAAAAAAATTGAGAAAGGAATCAAGTTGTCTTGTTTTTATCTGAATTTTTTTAGCCCATCATTTCCTTCTTTAGTTTGGACCTAGTAAGCACATGAGCCACTGGACTCAAAACAAGTTTCTCAATGAACTGCCCACATTAATTGCTTCTCTGGTTTTCACAATGTCCCTAGAAATTCCTTCCTTTGCTTACAGACCAAAAATCTCAAACACACAGCTGGCAATCAATTTGCTCAGAATCTAAAATGATTTTGCAACATAAGAAACATTCTAAACCCATTAAACTGAGCTTGGTACACAGAAGAAAACCAGAAGCTCCTTTTCAGTTGCTCCTGACTTCCTGGTCTTCCTCCCATCACCACCCCTAGTCCAGGTATCACAGATGGTCACCTTCTGACAGAGCAATAACTAGGAATTTTGGTACCTGTAGCCAATATCACAAATGGTATTCAGGACGAGATGTATGAAGTATACCCTCAGGTGAAAGTAGATAAAGTAAGGCACCTTAAAGAATGAACTTACCCTACCATGCCATGTGATAAATTCTAATGCAACTCATTTTTCTTGCTAATTAAAGCCTAAGCTCTGCCAGTACCCTCAAAATTTGGGAACCTGTAAATTCTGTATCCTGGGGGTAAAAGCTCAGTTTCCCTGCACTAGTTACAGCTTTGCCTTCTGGCAAAGCATGGTCAAACCCTCTCTTCCAATATGCAGTTATAACTCTGAATCTCTTCAGTCTTATGTCTAAGGATCTGAAGAGCCTATTAAAATCTCTGTGTCTTCTGTGCACAGTGAATTGCTTAGATGTTTGTCTTCCCAATGTCTAAAGCAAGGGATCTTTATCTTTTCTGTGTCATGGACCTTTTAGCAAGCTGGTGTAGATTCTAGAACCCTACTCAGAGTGTTTTAAATGACTATACTAGAATTCCTAGGTTTACAAAGGAAGTTAATTATATTAGATACAATTAAAAATATATTTTTAAAAAATAAGTTAACAGAGTTCAGGTTAAAACTCCATGTTCTAAAGGAAAGGAGTAGTTTCATAGACAGGCAAAATGGTGGGGAGTTAATCTCTGGATTCCTCTCTTCCCTTTTCAAAATCTCTCCTTTTCTACTAGTAACAATATAGCACTCCTCTTGATCCAACCCATCATATCCAGGACTATCCTCATAAAAAGTCACACATCCTATGTCACATTTCCTCAGGCTCTCTATTTGTCCAATTCAGCAGTTTTCAAAGTATTACCTGAGGAGACTGGGCAACCCTGAGACCCTTTTAGGGGGCATGTGAGGTCAAAACTAATTTCATAATAATACTAAGTCATTATGTTCCTATTAAAAATACTCTTCCCTTTCCTAACTACATATTTGTGTGAGGCTGAATTCTCTTTATATACTTCAACCAAGTAACACATCCGAAGAAACAGATCTGAGATTCCAGCTATCTGCTATTAAGTCAGACATCAAATAAATTGCAAAAATACACAAAACAATGACACTCCTCTTGCTAAATTTTTAAAGAAAATATAACTATTTTCATAAAAATATGTTAGATTAACATTTAATGGATTATCATTATTTTTAAATGAATTAACAAACTTTAAAAATTGTCAGTTTTAATTTTTGATACAGTACAGTAACTATCAATAAATATGACCCCATAAACAAAAGCTGTGTTGTGTATGATGGTGTGATTCTAAAAAAATCAAATTTGTTAGGAAAAGGTAAAGGGTAGAAATTATATTATAAAAATTGGACCTGAAAAGAAAAACTAATACACAGTAACAGGTAGGGGTGGAGGACTGGTAATGTTGAAACCTTACTCTCATTTGGGTTGAAGAGGAAACAATATGTACATCTGGAAGAAGGTAGAAGACTTCTGAACATATAGAGAGGTGTGAAAACTCAGGCACCGGGTGGGAGAGGGACTTTTAGAAGGGTATATGGATTGGGATTTGGGAGGGTGGCAGAGAAAAGGGGGGCCTTTTGGAAAGGTGTGTTTTGAGATTGGGAAGGGATGGGGGAACTTCTTGAGGAGAGTGAAGTGAAGGGTGGAGAGGAGAAAATAAGAAAGGATAGAGTAAGAAAAGAGGCTGAGAAAAAGTAGCAAGTTAAAATAAGATGGAAGGAAATTTACAAATAGTCATTGGAACTTTGAATGTGAATGGGATGTTTATAGCAGCTTTCTTTGTGGTGGCAAAGAACTGGAAATTGCAGAGATCCCCATCAATCAGAGAAAGGCTGAACAAATTGTGTTGTATCATTATGATGTAATAATACTGTGCTATATGAAATGCGCTCTATCATCTTTAGAAAAACATGTAAAGACTGCCATGAAAAGATGAAGTGGGCAGAACGATAAGTATATTGTATACAGTAACAGCAATGTTGCTTTAAGAACAACTTTGAACCACTAAGGTTTTTTGACTGTTATAAATACCCAAATTAAAAATAAAAGGACACAATGCAGGGCTGCTTCAATATTAGGCAAACCATCAGCATAATTGATCACATCAACAACAAAATTCACAGAAACCAAATGATTATATCAATAGATGCAGAAAAAGCTTTTGACAAAATGTAACACCCATTCCTATTGAAAACACTGGAGAGCATAGGAATAAATGGAGTCTTCCTTAAAAGGATAAGTAATGTTTATCTAAAACCATTAGCAAGAATTATATGTAATGGGGATGAGCTAGATGTATTTCCAATAAGATCAGGACTGAAACAAGGATGTCCATTATCACCACTGTTATTTAATATGGTATTAAAAATGTTAGCTTTATCAATAAGAGAAGAAAAAGAAATGGAAGGAATTAGAATAAGCAAAGAAGAAACTAAAATTATCATTCTTTGCAGACAATAAAATGATATACTTAGAGAATCCTAGAGAATCTACATGAAATAATAACAACTTTTCCAAAGTAACTCGATATAAAATCAGCCCACATAAATCATCAGCATTTCTATATATTATTAACAAAACCCAATAGCAATCGATAGAAAGAGAAATCCCATTTAAAGTTACCATAGACACTATAAAATACTTGGCAAACTACCTGCCAAAACAAACCCAGGGACTATATGAACACAATTATAAAACACTTCACACAAAAAAAGTTAGCTCTAAATAATTGGAAAAATATCAGTTTTTTGAGGGTAGGCTGAGCTAATACAATAATGACAATTCTACCTACATTAATTTACTTATTCAGTGCCATACCAATCAAACTACCAAAAATTATTTTATAGAGCTAGAAAAATAACATCAAAATTCATCTGGAAGAAGAAAATGTCCAGAATATCAAGGGAATTAATGAAAAGAAATACTAGGGAAGGTAGCCTAGCTATACCAGATCTAAATTGTATTATAAAGCAGCAATCATCAAAACCACTTGGTACTGGCTAAGAAATAGAGGGGTAGATCAGTGGAATAGGTTAGTTACACAAGACACAGTAGTCAATGATTATAGCAGTCTACTGTTTGATAAACCCAAGGACCCTAGCTTCTGGGATAAGAACTCACTGTTGGACAAAACTTGCAGGAAAAAATAGAATATAGTGTGGCAGAAACTGGGCATGGACCAGTACCTGGCACTATACATCAGAATGAAGTTCAAATGGGTGCATGATCTAGATATAAAGGCTAATACTATAAACAAATTAGGGGAGCAAGGAATAATTTATTTGTAGGATTCATGGAGAATGGAGGAAAGTATGACCAAACAAGAGATAGAAAAGATTATGGAATGCAAAATGGATAACTTTGATTGCATTAAATTGAAAAGTTTTGCTCAAAGTCAATACAATCAAGATTAGGAGGGAAGCAGAAAACAGGGAACGAAATTTTACAACTGTCTCTGATAAGGATCTCATTTCTAAAATATATAGAGAACTGAGTCAAATTTACAAGAATACAAGCCTTTTCCCAATTGAAAAATGGTCAAAGGATATGAACAGATAATTTTCAAAGGAAGAAATTAAAGCTCTCTATAGTCATATGAAAAAAATGCTCTAAACCATGATTGATTAGAGAGGTGCAAATCAAAACAACTCTGAGGTACCATATCACACCTATCAGATTGGCTAACATGACAAAACAGGAAAATAATAAATGTTGGAGAAGATGTGGGAGAGTTGGAACACATTCATTGTTGATGGAGCTGTGAGCTGATCCAACCATTCTGGAAAGCAATTTGAAACTATGCCCAAAGAGCTATAAAAATGTGCATACCCTTTGATCCAGCAATATCACTTCTAGGGCTACATACCAGAGAGATCATAAAAATTGGAAAAGGACCCACATGTACAAAAAATTTTTATATTTTTATGGTGACTAAGAACTGGAAATTGAAGGGATGTCCAACAATTGGGGAATGGCTGAACAAGTTGTGGTATATGAATGTAATGGAATACTATTGTGCTATAAGAAATGACAAATAGGTGCACTTCAGAAAAACCTGGAAAGACTTATATGAACTGATGCTGAGTGAAATGAGCAGAACCAGGAGAACATTATACACAGTAATAGTCACAGTGCGAGAGGACCGATTTTGATGGAATTAGCCCTTCTCAGCAATGCAAGGACTTAAAACATTTCCAAGGAACTCATGATATAAAATGCCATCCATATCCAAAGAAAGAACTATGGAATTGGAACACGGAATGAAGCAAACTATTTTCTCTTTGGTTATGTTATGTTTTGTTTTTCTCATGGTTTCTCTCACTCATTATAATTCTTCTATGCAACATGACTAATGTGAAAATGTGTTTAATAGGAATGTATGTTTAGAGCCCTTTCAATAAGACTGAATGCCATCTTGGGGAGGGAGGGGAAGAAAATTTAAAACTTATGGAAGTGAATGTTGAAAACCAAAAACAAATAAATTTGAGGAAAAAATAAAGGGACACATGAAGGACGTTACCTCCATCCAGAGAAAGAACTGATAAATAGATGTATAGAATAATTTTACATACATACATATATATATATATATATATATATATATATATATATATATATATATATATGAGAGAGAGAGATGTATCTAATGGGGAGGAGGCGGGAGGAGGGAGAAAAACAAAATATGGAAAAAAAGAAATTGATATGATAACTTTGTTGTATATTTGGAGGGAATAACAAGTTGTACATGGTACATTTGTAGTTTCATGTACAATCACCTTTGTTATAGTGCTATGTTATAGAAATACTTGTTTTGTTCCCTGAATTGAAAAATAAATTTTTTTTTAAAAAGCTCTTCAGGGTCCTCAATAATTTTTAAGAGAATAAAGGTCTTAGGACCAAGATGTTTGAGAACTCGCTGGCCTAGCTAATCTGAGGAAGTCATTTTACCTAAGACATTAATATTGATAATGGCTCAACATATTATCCCTTGTAGTCTTTGTATTATAGCAATAAACTTTCAAAGGATAATGATGAGGCAATGAGACTACATAGAACTAAGAGGGGGAAATTCTTTTGGGAGAAGGTATCCTAGACTGCATAATAAGAAAAGACAATGGTTATGGAAATGGCAGAAAAAATGCTAGTGGGGTTAAATTGAGTTCATGATCCCAGGCTACATCCTGCATATTGGTTCACCGGAAGGAAAAAAAAGAACATTACTTAAAGGATCACTGTTTATATTTTTTAAAAATCTTTGAGCCCTGAAAAATCTGCATATAGAATCTCTAAATGAATCTTTTTCTGAGCCTCCAACTGAGCTCTGTTTCTTGGAACTCATGAACAAGCAGATCTCACACATGCTTAACTCATTCTGGGTCCAACTGCTTTGTAAGGCAATGTTTCCATGCGCTGGGTGGAGCAGGGTCATTGAACAGTATCGTTTTCCTGTTATCAACTTCCTTGGCATTCAGGACTGAACACATTTTGCTCTGCTCCCCTAGGTTTTTATTGCTATTCTATCTCATACCATATACTTGGACAAATGTTATCTAAGTTAAGTGCAGATTATCTGATCCTATTCCAATTATCTGTTTAAATGACCCTGAACTCTAACAATCTTTACGAATTGTGACCCAAGTTAGTTCTGAAAGCTGGTAGATGAATACTGGAATTACTTAATTCTCTTCAGCTCCACCCCTAATGCCACAAGAGGAAAAAAAAAAAGAGTGAGCAACCTTCCGGACAAATCATGGGATCATAGACTAAGAAATGAAGGAAACTTGGTTTTGGTTGCTGTGTTCAGGCATTTCAGTCATGTCCAACCCTTGGTGACTCCATCTGGGATTTTTCCTTCTCCAGTTCCTTTTATAATTGAGGAATCTGAGGCAAATGGTCACCCAGGGTCACACAGCTAATAAGTGTCTGAGGTCAGATTTGCACCGAGCTGCCATTAAAGTCCATCAAAGTTCAATTCCCTCATATAACAGAGGGAAATATTTAGCTGAGAAAAGCAAAGTGCGATTTGCCCAGGGTCACACAAATTGGGTATGGCAGAGAGTCAGGATCTGAACTCAGACCCCCGGCTCCAAAGTCAGTGCTTTTTTTTCCCTATAGTACATTTAAATAATCCTTCAGAGATAACTGCCCCATGAAGCACTAATGTGAACAAACTCTGCTTTAAAATATCAGCCTGTAGTTTTCAGAGGAAGAAATTAAAGCTGTCTATAGTCATATGAAAAAATGCTCTAAAGCATTATTGATTAGAGAGATGCAAATCAAAACAACTCCGAGGTACCACATCACACCTATCAGATTGGCTAACAACAAAACAGGAAAATGATAAATGTAGGAGAAGATGTGGGAGAGTTGGAACACATTCATTATTGGTGGAGCTGTGAGCTGATCCAGCCATTCTAGAGAGCAACTTGGAACTATGCCCAAAGGGCTACAAAAATATGCATACCCTTTGACCCAGCAATATCACATCTAGGGCTGTATCCCAGAAAGATCATAAAAATGCAAAATGGACGCACAAGTACAAAAATATTTATAGCAGCTCTTTTTATGGTGACCAAGAACTGGAAATTCCATCAGCTGATGAATTGCCCATCAATTGGGGAATGGCTGAACAAGTTGTGGAATACAAATGTAATGGAATACTATTGTGCCATAAGAAATGACAAACAGGAGGGGCAGAGCCAAGATGGTGAAGTAGAAGGACACACATTTATGAGCTCCGAAACCAAAGCCCATAGAATTAATGTAAAAAGAGACCCCCATAACTTCTGGACCACTGAAAAGTGTACAGGAACGGAGTGGAAGAGATTTCCGTGCCAGAGAGCCCTGGAGAGCCGTCCCCAGGGTCCGTCACGCCCCAGAAAGCGGACCCCACCGCAGCGCTACCCTGGCCGCAGCCCCAGAGAAGCTGACCCGAGCAGGCTTCAGGGACGGAAGCTCCGGCAGCCGGGAAAGTCCCTCCGCCCACAGAAGCTACAGGTCAGTGAGAGAGGCTGGGCTGGAGGAGGGGAGTGGAGTATCTCTGTGACTCGGGCCCCCTCGGGAGGAAACGGCGGCGGCAGAGACGGGGGCAGGAAGCGGCAGAGGCAGAGGCGTGGGCGGCAGCGGAGGCAGCAGCGGCTGCGGCCGCCCGGCACTCCCCCAGCAGCAGGCAGGATCTTCATTACAGAAGGTTTATGCATAAACAAACTGAGGGAGCTGAGCCTGCGAGACGGCCCTGCCCCACCACGCTCTATTATTGAAGTCCTCTGCATAAAGCCCCTGAGGGAACTGAGCCTGGGAGGCAGCCCCCCCCACCCGCTCCGTTCCTGAAAGTCTCTGCATAAAGCCCCTGAGGGAGCTGAGCCTGGGAGGCGGCCCTGCCCCCAGCCCAGCACCAGAACTAAAGTTCACATTGATTAGCAGCAGGTGGCGGGGAAAGTCCATTTGAACCTCAGACCCTAAGCACTAGCTGGGCAGATCTAGGCAGAGGTGGACAGGAATCTCAGAAGTCAAGTAACTGGCTGGGAAAATGCCTAGAAAAGGGAAGAAAAATAAGACTATAGAGAGTTTTTTCGAACAAATGCAAATGATCCCGACTTCCGGATCTGATGAGGAAATATTCTCGCCATCAGGGAAAGACGTGGAGGGCGGGGCCTCAGTACCCCAGATACCCCAGGGGGATGTTGGATGGGCTCAGGCCTTGGAAGAGCTCAAAAAGGATTTTGAAAATCAAGTTAGACAGGTGGAGGAAAAACTGGGAAGAGAAATGAGAGAGATACAAGAAAAGTATGAAAAACGGGTCAATACCTTGGTAAAGGAGACCCCAAAAAATGCTGAGGAAATTAACACCTTGAAAAATAGGCTCACTCAATTGACAAAAGAGGTTCAAAAAGCCAATGAGGAGAAGAATGCTTTCAAAAGCAGAATGAGCCAAATGGAAAAAGAGGTTCAAAAGCTCACTGAAGAGAATAGTTTTCTCAAAATTAGAATGGAACAGATGGAGTCTAATGACTTTATGAGAAACCAAGAAATCACCAAACAAAACCAAAAGAATGAAAAAATGGAAGAGAATGTGAAATATCTCATGGGAAAAACAACTGACCTGGAAAATAGATCCAGGAGAGACAATTTAAAAATTATGGGACTACCTGAAAGTCATGATCAAAAAAAGAGCCTTGACATCATCTTCCATGAAATTATCAAGGAAAACTGCCCTGACATTCTAGAACCAGAGGGCAAAATAAGTATTGAAAGAATCCATCGATCACCACCTGAAAGAGATCCAAAAAGAGAAACTCCTAGGAACATTGTGGCCAAATTCCAGAACTCCCAGCTCAAGGAGAAAATCTTGCAAGCAGCTAGAAAGAAACAATTCCAGTACTGTGGAAACACAATCAGGATAACTCAAGATCTAGCAGCCTCTACATTAAGGGATCGAAGGGCGTGGAATAGGATATTCCAGAAGTCAAAGGAACTAGGACTCAACCAAGAATCACCTACCCAGCAAAACTGAGTATAATACTTCAGGGGAAAATATGGTCTTTCAATGAAACAGAGGACTTTCAATCATTCTTGATGAAAAGACCAGAGCTGAAAAGAAAATTTGACTTTCAAACACAAGAATGAGAAGAAGCATGAAAAAGTAAACAGCAAAGAGAAGTCTTAAGGGACTTACCAGAAGTGAACTGTTTACATTCCTACATGGAAAGACAATATTTCTAACTCTTAAAACTTTTCAGTATCTGGGTAGGTGGTGGGATCACACACACACATGTACATGCATGGACGCGCACACACATACACACATGCACACACATACAGAGACAGAGAGCACAGATTGAACTGAATAGGAGGGGACCATATCTTAAAAGAAATTAAGGTAAATAGTGAGAGAGAAATGTAGTGGGAGGAAAGAGGGTGAAATGGAATGGGGTAATTATATGTCATTTAAGAGGCAAGTAGGAGACTTTTTTAGTGGAGGGAAAAAGAGGAGAGCTGAGAAAAAACAAAAACAAAAACCAAGAAGTTTACCCTCATCACATTTGACTAAAGGAAGGAATAAAATGCACACTCATTTTGGTATGAAAACCTATCTTACAGTATAAGAAAGTGGGGGAGAAGGAGATAATGCAAGGGGGGGATGATGGAAGGGAGGGCAAAGGGAGGAGGGAGCAATTTGAAGTCAACACTTGGGAGGGACAGGATCATAAGACAGAAGAGAAACAATGAGGGGCAGGTTAAGAGGGATGGTAATTCAGTTAGTCTTACACAACACGACTATCATGGAAGTCATTTGCAAAACTACACAGATATGGCCTATATTGAATTGCCTGCCTTCCCAAAGGGAATGGGTAGGGAGGGAGGGATGGGGAGAATTTGGAACTCAAAGTTTTAGGAACAACTGTTGAGTATTGTTGTTGCTACTAGGAAAGAAGACATACAGTTAATGGGGAATAGAAAGTCATCTGTCCCTACAGGAGAAAAGAGAAAATGGAGACAAGAGAAGGGAGGGATGACAGAAGAGAGGGCAGATAGGAGATAGGGAAAATTAGATTGTTTGGGGTATTGGGGTGGGGGGAGGGGATAAAAGGGGAGAAAATTTGGAACCCAAAATTTTGTGAAAATGAATGTAAAAAGTTAAATAAATAAATAAATTTAAAAAAAAAAAAAGAAAGAAGTGACAAACAGGTGGACTTCAGAAAAAACCTGGAAAGACTTCTATGAACTGATATTGAGTGTACATTATACACAGTAACAACCACAGTGTGAGAGGACTGTTTCTGATAGACTAAGCCCTTCACAGCAATACAAGGTGCTAAAATATAACCAAAGGACTCTTGAGGCAAAATGCTATCCACATTCAGAGAAAGAACAATGGAATTGGAACGCAGAATGAAGCAGACTCTTTTCTCTTGTGTTGTGTTTTGTTTGGGTTTTTCTCATGGTTTCTCCCATTCATTTTAGTTCTTCTATGCAGCACGACTAATGTGAAAATGTATGTAATAAGAATGTATGTATAGAACCCATATGAGATTCCAAACCTTCTTGGGGAGGGAGAAGATAAAAGGGAGAAAATTTAAGACTTATGGAAGTAATTGTGGAAAACCAAAAGCAAATTAATTAAATTTTTTTTAAAAAGCTGAATGATCAATACATATTCAAGGAATTGTAGGTGTCCTCTTGTCCAATGTTATGTTAAATATAATTGATTTTACTGAAAAAAGTATTAAACACTTCCTACCCATAAAAAAAAGAATGTATGTGTAGAACCCATATAAGATTGCATGCCATCTTGGGGAGGGAAGGGAGAGAAAATTTAAAACATATGGAAGTGATCGTTGGAAACTGAAAACAAATGAATTAATAAAAAATAAAATAAAATAGCCTGTGTTTCATAGGCTTGAGGCATTAAAAAAATAGAAACTAAGACATAAATTTATCCTCAAACCAAGTCAAGAATATATTACATTTAAAAGAGACATTTATATAGTGCTTTGGGC
Organism: Bettongia penicillata ogilbyi; assembly: GCA_023548195.1. Lineage (NCBI taxonomy): Eukaryota > Metazoa > Chordata > Mammalia > Diprotodontia > Potoroidae > Bettongia > Bettongia penicillata. The sequence continues at coordinate 1,989,517 of JAJHZJ010000287.1, read as the reverse complement.
ACGAGGGTGGTGCAGTGCATAGAGTGCCAGGCCTGGAGTCAGGAAGACCCATCTTCATGAATTCAAATCTGGCCTCATACACTCACTGGCTATGTGACCCTAGCAAGTCACTGTCTGCTTCAGTTTTCTCATCTGTTAAAGTTGGAGAAGGAAAGGGCAAATCACTCTAATATCTCTGCTAAGAAAACCCCAAATAATGGAGTCACAAAGAGTCAGACATGACTAAAAGAAGACTGAGCATTCACAATAGTAAGAGTAGTTGGCACAAAACATTCCCCCCAAAGTCTGTGAAATTACCTCCTACAAGTTCGTACAGAGTCCAGAGGAAAATGTGCTCCAACTCAAAAAGCACATACATGATTGTAGTGTGTGCTGGGCTACTCCTACCACTTTTAACTGTTGTGTCCAAAAAAATCCATCACACTGCTACCTGGGTAGTGATTAGGCTCTCCAAACTTATCTGAGCTGGTCCTCAGTGACAGACATTGTCTATCACCAGGCCCATATTCACAGCCTTTCAAGTTTAGGAGAACATGCCAGAGCTTACATTCAACTGGCACAGTGGAAACAAAAACTAGGAGAAAATTTAGGAAATAATACTAGCAGCTAACATTTACGGAGTGCTTGTTATGTGCCAGGCATACAGTTATGCTCTCATTTGACCCACAGTCACAAAACACATGTCAGAGTGGGGAATCAAACCTGACTCTGGCTCAGACTAAGTTGCCTCTTAGATCTGGTCTTTTCTTCTCACCAGATTCTTGGTTTTGTGTTTGGACAGGTTCACTGCATCATCTGTTGTTTCCCTAGCTAGACCACTGTAATTAAATTATCGCCGCCTTTCTTCCCTCCAGGCTTGTTGAGACATCATACACATCTGCTGTGACAGACACCTGTTAATCTCTTACTAATCCTAAACACAAACTTTCTCCTTCTTACTGACATAACAAGGCCCAAGGGACTGTGAAATTTAGTCCTTCACTTAGCATTCTGCTATTTTGGTCTGTGATAAAGAAAACCAAATCTCCCTCTTCAAAGTCATTTACTTACCTATCCATTTCCCATATCTGACTTTCTCTTCCAAACATCTGATCTTTGATTGGAAGAAGTGATGAAAACAACACCTGTGCTCTCAGGCTCTCTGACCAAAATGATATATTCCTTTGTTTTACTTTGTAATTTGTTCCTGATGGTAGGCAACCTCTCATTCCGAGGAACACCCATCCAGCAATCCCAGCCCCATTGCTACAGATGAGCAGCCAAAAACAAGAAAAGTGAGGCCGGAAGCCAGTCAGGTCTGAGAGCTACAAAAGATCTGAGAGCAAGGGGGCACAAGTCTAAGCAAGTAGGATCCTCCAGAACTGGGGCTTCGGCAAGAGTGAAGGAGATCTCAAAATGTAAATAATAATGTATTTAATTATTTAGAATTATAATATGTATTTATTTATATTATATATTTATATATAATTATAATATAATTTATATAAATAATTTAAACCAAAATGCATCACTGGAATTTGCCAAGGAGGTGCTAAGCATAATTCCTGTGTGGTTTGGGGATTCCCAAGAAGTGATCATTCTGCATTTTCTTTTTCCTGATAGGTAGATAGGTGATCCCACATGGAGCTAAAACCTAATTAAAATAAGACATGCATGCCTGAGAACCACCCCTAATTCGAGGATATCACAGGCATCTAAACACTTTTCTCTCAAATGACTGGAAATACTTTGGAACCTACATAACTTTTGGTGAGTCATAGGATGAACTAACTAAAAGGAAGAGTTGTGACTAGAGCAGGGCAACTGGCCCTTTGTCCTAGGGTGCCAAAATTTAGAAAACACTTATAGAATTTGTACTGCTTTGTTGGGTAGAACCAACTAAGGTTACACCCAGGCAGCAAGAATAACTAGCTAATATAAGAATTATATTATATATAATATCATGGCACATTATATATTATTACAACCTAATATAACTACTGCTTCTTCTCTGCTGAAACTGCACATTAGATGAGTTCCTCCCGTGGGTGTTCCTCCTTTACTCCATCTGGTGGTACCTTCCCCAGCAGTCGCCTCATCTATACTGATATCTTCCCTCCTCCCCCTAGGATTTTTGGTTCAAACTCTCTCCCCTACACAGATACATTGCTGAGATGCATTTTGTGGATTGTACTCTAGGCAGTAAGATTACTACTTATGGATCTATTTATGGGTAAGATTTTCAATGGGTTCATGGTTCCTAAAATTGTACCTACCATTTTTTCAATATATTCCTGAATTTTTTTTTAAAGTGACCTATTCAGTATTTTCAAAAAAGAAAATAATATTAAAAATAGAGGTGTGTGTGTGTTTAAAGTAAGTTAGACCATTTTATATCTATATTTTGAAATTTTTCTACTCCTACTGAAACAAAGGCATCTTGAAGATTAGACCTGGAGGGGTAGGGGAGGTGGACAGGTAAAACAGAAGAACAAAGAATTCTTTCCTGTAGGAATAAAACACTCACTTAAAAATCAGTTAAGACTCAATAAGTATTTATTATGTGCTTAATATGTGTCAGACACTCTCAATCTGAAGCTATGTGGCAACGTTTCAAAAATTAAAATGAAGTGATTTCTTGATCATGCAAAAACAAATAATAAGTCATCCCTAAAACCCAAGACTATACAACTCCTTCCTGTGGATTTAACCCTTTAACAAAACCCAACAACAATATTTCTGCAACTGATTGAGCATATAAGCAGGCTCTGTTTATGGAAAGTAAGTCTTGGATAAAGCATTCTGTGATATTGGAGTCCCTTAAAGAGACATCAGGCATGGTTCATGTGCCAGTGGTACAAACAGACCCTACCCCCACAACCCTTAAAGGTCCAAAGGTAATGAGTTGTATAGCATCTACTACTCACAAGGCTCCCAAATCAAAGTCACTTCCGAGGAACTCTTCCAGCAGACTTGGATCCAACGTTGGGTTGCCCAGAGTCTCATTAGACCCATGTGCTGAAAAAGCAAGCAAAGACAGAACAATTCCAGCAAGAACTGTAACAAACAACTTTTGCTCCCAGGTTAAGAAGGTCCCCTCAATTCAATGGCAAGAGGTGGCGGGGAGGTTAGAATGCAGTGCTGGGAAAAACATGAAGAACAGGGCAGAGATTTTGGAGCGTCACAGGGGAGGCCACTGGAGTTAGGGGTGTGGGCAAAAGGTGAGATAGTAAGCCAGCTAGTGGTTTTCTATTTGCCCCAATTCTTCCTGCTAGCTAAGCTCTGGGCAGCTAGTCTGCTCAGTGAACAGAGTGCCAGGCCTGGAGTCCAGCCTGAAGACTACTATTTGTGAGTTCAAATCCAGCCTCAGATACTTACTAGGTGTGTGACCCTGGGTAAGTCACTTCCACCTACCCTATTTGCCTCAGTTTCTTCATCTGTAAAATGAGCTGGAGAAGGAAATGGCAAACCACTCCAGTATCTTGCCCCCCACCAAAAAAACCCAAAATGGGGTCATGAAGAGTCTGGTACGATTGAATGCTGACAATAACACAACCTGAGCACTAAGCTTTGTTATTGCTATGTTACTTGAAGGCAAGGAACTGTCATTTGCCTCTTTTTGTATCCGAAGTCCTTAGCACAGTGCCTAACACATAGTAGGCACTTAATAAATGTTTGTTGACTGACTATAAGCACTTTTAGCACTTTCTAAGTTTGATACCCTGGTGCAAAGCTCTGAGAATATCACCTAGTTATTTGTTGTTTCTCTGTCACATCTGACTCTTCAGGACTCCATCTGGGGTTATCTTGGCAAAGATACTGAAGTCGTTTGTCCTTTCCTTCTCCAGCTCATTTTACTGGTGAGGAAACTGAGGCAAACAGGGTTAAGTGACTTGCCCAGGGTCACACAGTAAGTGTCTGAGGCTGGATTTGAACTCAGGAAGATGAATCTTCTAGACTTCAGGTTTAGCACTCAATCTACTACACCACCTAGATGTCCTTACTGTAGTTACAGCTTTGAATAATTCAGTTCTGTTCTTAAACTTGTACTTTATCCTGGAGGAAAAAATTAGGCGGATGACTTTCCACAGCTATGCCTCAATTAAATTAAATCCCCTCTCCACCCAGTTAAGACATCATCCTCATGATGTCATTGATCATTGACCATCTTCAAAGAAAGCATCAGCCACAACTTTATTTGCACTGCAATGCACATAAGTACTTGATTATAAGCAAGTATGCTAAAAGACTCATGTCAACTTTTTGTCCTTAAAGGAAATCCACCTGGTTCACCCTGAGGTATTACTCTAGGGTTTGAACTCTTTTTACGACATGTATGCCGCATAGACAAAACACACTAAAAGGATGTTAAATTTGAATTTCCTCTATAGCAAGTTTGAGTGAGAGAACAGATCTCACAAATCATCCAACACAAGGCACCCCTCCTTTCCCCCACTTTGCAGATGAGGACATGGAGGCTTCACAAAAGGGAAGAAAATTAGTCAAAGTCATGTAGGACGTTAAGTGTCAGAGTGAGAATTACTATCCAAGTTCTTGGATTCCAAATCTGACTGTCCTTCCACTCTCTGCAATGATTTGTCTAGAGTGTGTTTCAGGGAAACAGGATCCTTGAGGAAGACAGGAAGGATATAAATAGAGGTGTGGTGGAAACAGCTTGAACCAGCTCCAGGAGCTGATTGTTAAATTTTCAATGCAAGCATTTTCACCTTGGAAATTGGCAAATATTACAAATCAGGGTTTGATTTATTTTCTTTAATTGATTGCCTAGACTTAAGAAAATGATGGGGAATGTGTTGATGATACAGTTTAAACTGAAAATTGTGTTGTGCATACATTTTTTCAGGATCAGTTTTTAAACCAGCTCACCCTTGGCTAAAATGGAAGCATCTGAGGGCAGAAGAGTTGGCATTTTGGTGCCCCAGTAACTCTATTTATGTTGATAATCCCATATACTGATGTAGATCATGACTTTGACACATATTCTCATCCTATGAAATTCTTGTCTGTATTTTCCTGTGTATCTGCAGAGGTTCCATCCAATGCACTGTAGACCTTCTTGTCCTTTAATATCATGAGGTGAGCAACTCATTGCTCTGTATCTCTACTTCTTGTCTCTCATTCTTACCAAATGAACAGCCTGCTTCCTTTTCAAGTCATGCACGTCCACCCCCTGATATTTATATACAACTTTTTCCAAGTGAGTAATCCTAAGCATGCTCAAGCCCACAATGGCTCTTTCCATTGGACTTTGGGTCTTAGTTCTTCTAAGATTGTATAGAACACCAGGCATGGAATCAAGAGAAACCTGAATTGGAAACCTGCTTCACATTCTTAATAAGTAGATGACCTAAGCAAGTTGTTTTATTTTTTACGCTCTCAGTTTCATTATCTATAAAATGGGGTTAATAATATCATACTTCAGAGGGTTTATTGTGTGAATCAAAAAAGTAAATACACGAAAAAAGCACTTTGAAAAATGTAAAAGGCTATACAAATATTAGTTATTGCTAATAATAATAGCCAGCATTTAAAATAAAAAAAAATTTTTATTTATATTATATATTTATATATAAAGTACTTTAATATATTATCATTTATTTATTACATAGTCTATAATATATCATACTAATTATAATATATAAATATATAATATAACAATATAAAATAATATATAATATACAATAAGGAATTATATTATGATTATTTATTATTTATAATATTAAATATATTTTTATATATAGCACTTTAGGTTTTACAATGGTTTATAAAATTTTTTAAGGTTTTTAAAGCACTTTGCACACATTATCTCCTTTGATCCTCTCAGTGACCCTTCACATAAGTGCTATTATTATCTTCCTTTTATAGATGGGGAAACTGAGGCTGAGAGATGTGAAGTGACTTACCTAGCATCACACAGCTAGAAGGACTCTGAAGCAGGATTTTAACTCAGGCCTCCCTAACTCCAAGTACAGGGCTCTACTCCTGCGCTATCCCCTAGCAGCATCTAGGACATCCCCAGAAGAACATGGGCATTGAAGAGATAGGCTCCAATGAGAAGAGGGAAAGCATTGTGAGGGGGTTTCCAGTTCAATAGGATGTGAAAGGCTTTAGAGAAAGGAGCTCAGCTTTTCCACATATACTTCAAGAAATATTATCTCAAAGGGCACCAGAGAAAGCAAAATGGGTCAAGAGCACCAAAGGAAATTACAATAAATAAACCCATTCATCCTGGTCACAAAGAGAGGGATGGAAACCAACATGAGTTATAGTCAATGGCTGGAAACTTACAGGTGCTCTGAGCAGAGATGGGCCAAGGGAGCTTGTGTAGACCTGAGGACAAAGAGACATTTACATAACCTGATCTCACAGGGCTGGAGTCTTGAGGGTGATCCTGGAGGGACACACCAGATGGGAGTGAAAAGCCAGTACAAGCTGCAATAATCAGGGTCCGAGATCAGGGGAATTCTGGCCTGTGCATAGCAAAGCAGTGGGGCCATGGAGCCAAGCCCTCTAAGTCTGTGCAAACAGAGAAGGTGATACACCTCTCAAACACGAGGCAGGGCCCTCTTAACAACTAGGCACACACACCAGGGAGTCTTGTAGGAAGTCTGAGAGCAGTGTGCTCACCAACTTGTCTGGAGTCCATCAGTACCACAGCACGGGTGGCACCAACTTCTTTCAGGAATTGTGTGCAAGGAGAAAGAGATCCCCCAAAAATATCAATGTTAATAATAAGAGCCAACATATATATAGTAATTGCCATGTGCCAGGCACCGTGTTAAGTGCTTTACAATTATTATCTCATTTGATCCACAATAATCCTACAAGGCAGGTTCTATTATCATCCCCATTTTACAAATGAGAAAACTGAGGTAAAGAGAGATTAAATGACTTGGCCAGGGCATACGGCTAGTAAGTGTCTGAGGACAGATTTGAACTGTCAATGTACACTTTTGGAACTGTAAAGTGGGCCATTATAAATTTGGAAGGAATCCTAACAAAACAATCCTGACAAATCCTAACAAAAAAAGGTCCATCCCCTAAGAAAACTATAAAGAAATGAACACTGAAGAGGATTGATAGATATTTTTAGAGAACATGATAAGCAGGTTAAGAAAAAAGAAAAGAAAACCTTCAGAAATACTTTTGGAACAAGTCAACATTATTTATTAAGCAAAAGTAAAAAATGCTAATTGGTATATAACATTTGATTTGCTGACTTTAAAGACAAATTATTTACTTCTGTATGGAGATATCTGTGAAATGGCTAAAATCCAAGAATGCAATCAAAAGATCCTCCACAAGTAAATTTCACATGAACTCAGTTAGCTGAACTCAACACAAAGGAATTCAACAAGTGACTAGATCACAAGAATTCACTTGTGAAAATGGAGGGATATGTGATCACAATTCGGGACCACAACATTGTGACCAGAAATTACATGAAGATTATTACTTTTGTATTTTATTTTTCATTTTATAATATAAATATAATGTAATGTAGATAATATAAACATAAAGATATTTTATTTTTTATTTTTCACTAATGAAAACCTATTTTCTCTCCCTCCCATCTTCCCCTCTCCCCATCTTACTATTTTGATAGCTGGATTGATATCTCATATGTATGTGTGTGTGTATGCATGTATGCATGTCTCATTCTGCACCCTGTCTATACCCTGTTTGCCAAGAGGTGGATGGCATGTTTGTCATGCATCTTCAAAAGTGGTCATTGCATTGATTAGTGTTCATAAGTCTTTTATAGGTTGTTGTATAAATTGTTCTCCAGGTACTGCTCTCTTTACTCTGCATCAGTTCGTACAAGTCTTTCCAGGTTTCTCTTAAATACTCTCCTTTTTAATTTCTTAAAGCAGAGTACTCAAATACATTCACATGTACCACATTTCATTCAGCCATTCCATAACTGATGGATGCTCCCATAGAGATGCTACAAAGATTTTTGGACATACGGTTTCTTTCCTCTCTTCTTTGATCTCTCTGGTCAAAGAACATGCACAGTTTAGAAAATTTGTAAGCATAGTTCCAAACTGATATTCAGAATGTCTATAGTTATTCATAGCTCCACCAAGAGTGTATTAATGTGCCTGTTTTCTCATTGGTGTTTTCCTTTTTTTATTATCAATTTTGCCAGTCTGATGGGTATGGGATAGAACTTTAGAGTGACTTAATTTACATCTTTTTAAATATTAGTGATTTGGAAAATTTTATTTTCATATGAATATTGATAGTTTGGATGTATTCCTTAGAAAACTATTCATATCCTTTGGTTATTTATCAGTTCAGGAATGGTTCTTAGTCTTATACATTTGAATCTATCCCCTATATATCTAAGTTTGTCAGAGAAACTTGCTACAAAGATTGTCTTCCCATTTATTTTTTTGTTTCCCTTCTAATTTTAGTTGCATTGGCTTTGCTTGTGCAAAAAAAAAAAAAGCCCCCCTCATTGATTTCATCCAATTAAAATTGTCCATTTTATCTTCTGCGATTCTCTTTAGCCTTCATTTGGTCATGAATTCTTTCCCTATCTTTGATCTAAAAGGTAATTTTTATCTTATTCCTCTAATTTGTTTATGATAGCATCCTAAATGTCTAAGTTCTGTATCCACTTAGAGCTTATCTTGGAATATGGTGAGAGAGATATACGATATCTAGTTTCTGCCAGATTGCTTTCCTGTTTTCCCAGAAGTATTGGCAAATAGTAAATTCTTATCCTAGTAGCTGTAGTTTGGGGGTTTATTAAACACAAGACTATTGTGCTCCTGTTTGTGTATGTTATATACCTAATCTGTTCCACTGATCAATTTTTCCATTTCATAACCAGTAATAAATAATTCTGATGTTTACGGTTTGTAGTAAAATTTGAACTCTAGAACTATTAGATCCCCTTCCTTCTCCCATTTTTTCGTTATTTTCCCTTAAGCTTCTAGACCTGTTGTTCCTTCAGATGAACTTTGTTGTTTTTTCTGGGCAGCAAAGTGGTGCTGGCCCTGGAGGCAGAAAGACTCATCTTCCTGAAGTTAAATATGGCCTCAGACATTTACTACTTATGTAATCCTGGACAAGTCACCTAACCTTGTATCCCTCAGTTTCCTCATCAGTGAAATGAACTGGAGAAAAAAAATGAAAAACCACTCCAGTATTTTTACCAAGAAAACCTCATATGTGGGTCAAGAAGAATCAGACACAACTGAAATTCACAGAACAACAATTTTTTTCTAACTTTATAAAATAATCATTTGATAGTTTGATTGGTATGGGACTTAATAAGTAAGTTGGTTTAGGTACTATTTTCATTTTATTATATTGGCTCCTCCTACTTATGAGCGATTGATACTTCTCCAGTTATTTGGGTCTGGTTTTATTTGTTTAAAGAGAGTTTTTAGTTGTATTTGTTTCCTTCCTGTGTATCTCAGCAGGGAGATTCCAAAGTGTTTCATATATTCTATAGTTATTTTAAATGCAGGATATATTTTGCTATTTTTTTCTGTTGGATTTTATTGGTAAGATATAGAAAATACTAATGATTTTAAGTGGATTTATATTATATACTGCAACTTAGCTGACATTATTGTTTCAATTATTTTAGTTGAGGCTCTAGAGTACAAAAAAGTGAACATTTGAATTTCTTCTTTGCCTATGTCTATTCTCTTGATTACTTTTTCTCATCTTATTCCTTTAGCTAGTACTTTGAGCATTCTATCCAATAATAGTGTTGATAACAGAAATCCTTATCAAATTAAAGGTAGGTTCATTTAGCCCTGTTTTTTTAGTATTTTTAATAGGAATGGATATTATATTTTATCAAAAACTTTCCCTACATTTAATGATATTTGTATTGGGTTTGCATTTAATATCTATTATTGCAATATTTTTCTAATATTAAACCAATCCTGAATTCCTGATATAAACGTAGCCTGCTAATATCTTATTTAAAATATTTGCATCAATGCTCATTAGGGACATTGGTCTCTAATTTTCTTTGTTTTGACTCTCCCTTGTTCAGGTATCAGAGTCATATATATATATATATATATATATATATATATATATGTATATGTACATACATATATATATCATAGAATGACAGGATTCTTTATTTTTCTTTTCTTTTCAAACACTTTATGCAATATTACAATCAATTTTTCTTTGAATGTTAATCAGAATTAAATAAATGCATCTGGTCCTGGGTTATTGTTATTGTTTTTTCTTTGGAGAATTCATTTGTCATTTGTTCAGTTTCCTTTTCTGAGATTAAGTTCTCTATTTCTTGTTCTATTAATCTGGGCATTTAATATTTGCATAAACATGCATCCATTTCATTTAGGTTGTCAGCTTTATTGGCATATCATTGGGCAAGGATAAATGAAGTTTCTTTCCCTCCCACCTCATTATCAAAATTTCATTGTCTGTTTTTCCTTTAACTCATTTAACTTTTCCTTTAGGCATTTAACCATTCTGTCATTCATTCCTTATATGGTAAGGAATTAATTCATTGATTATGGAATCTTTCAGCATAGCATAGTTTCCTCCTTTCATTTCTTTTAATAAAGTCTGTTTTTGCTGTTGCCATGTTTGATATTGTCATTGTTATGGCTGCCTTTTTCACTTCGGATTTTTCTCTAGCTGTCACTTATCTCTGTATGAATCTTGATTGGAAAAACATGTGTTGGATTCTTATTTCTAATCCATTCTATCTATCTTCTTCCATTTTACAGGCAAGTTCATCTCTTCACATTTACAGTTGCGTTCATTAATTTTTTAATTCCTTCCATTCTACTCATTTGGCTTCCTAGCAAATAGAGAATGAGGAATGTGTCTAGCAACAGGACTTAATACTGAATACAATCTGCTTCCACTCTCCTGCCCTTTTATTCTTTTCCCTCCAGACAAAAGTTCTTACAGTTTGTTTTAAACCCTTATTCATAATCCCCCCTTTTTGGTTAGTTTTGCTTATGATGAAACCCTCTTTGAATATACCCCTCCTTCTTACTGTCCCTGCTCCCTCTCCTCATAACCTCTAATTTCCCTATTAAGTGAAATATATTTCTGTACTCAACTCTATGTATATATGTATTATGTATGTATATATATATATATTTTTTTTTCATTTGTGTCCAACTCTTCATGACCTCATTTAGAGTTTTCTTGACAAAGATTCTGGAGTGGTTTACTGTTTCCTTCTCCAGCTCACTTTACATTTGAGGAAACTGAGGCAGACAAGGTTAAGTGACTTACCCAGGGTCACAAAACTAATGTCTGAGGCCACATGTGAACTCAGAAAGATGATTCTTCCTGACTCTAGACCCAGTGCTTTATGTACTTACCCCTACCTTAACTTCAGCCAATTCAGTTAAAAATGAGGTTCAAGTTTCAACTGTTCTCCCTAACTTTTCTTCCTTGTTTGTATAGTCTGCTACTTGTATACTCTAATTATGGGAGATAATTTCATTCACTCTTCCTCTCCCTTTTCCCCTACTGTATGCCTTTTCCTTTCTTCTTTTAAGATAATCTAAACATAACAAAACCACTTCCTCTACAACTCCTGTACTTATTAGAGTATTGAGGGGGCAATTGCTTTTATAATCTAGCACATAGTTACTTTTTGTAAAGGTCTCATGTTCAGCATATACATACATACATATATATATACAGACAAATATAGAAAATCTTTTTAATATATAGAATACATATTAAATAGGTAGAATATATGCATTCATATATATATATATATATATATACACATGTACAAACATAAATAAACATATATACATATACCTGTATGTGTGTGTGTATATAAAATTTCCTGTTTCTCATTCAGTTATCACCAAAGTCAGAGTCAATAAGTATTTATTAACTGCCTACTATATGCCAGACACTGTGTTAGGTACTGGAGATACAAAGAAATAGTCTCTCTCCTCAAGGAACTCACAATCCAATGGGAGAAGCTAAAAAGGGGTGTAGAGGGTACCCAAAATGGTGCATGATAAAGTCTTGTGGCTGAGTGGGAAGTGATCTGAGGAGAGGTGAGTTGCAGAGTTGGTGTCATTTTGTAGAGCGATCCATTTCTGGACACTACGAAGTCCAGGAAAGCAGTTGGTTATGAAATAATGAGGTAAAGGTCCTGGGTGCCTTCCTTAAATATCTGGGAGGAGTTCTCTAATATTCCACCTTCTAATCTCTAACCAAAGGGAAAAAAGGACCTTGGGGTCCCTTCATCAGGGAGTGATGAAGAGATGTGTTTTAAAATTGATTTCATCTTTCCAAATGATGAGTTTCCAGAGATTTTTAAGTTCAGCAAAGTAGCTCAGTGGGAAATGATGGGATGAATGTCCAGGGCATCCTTCTTATAATGATAGAGGAAGTGTGAGGAGCTTTCCAATGTCTGCCTTCCACTCTCTCCAATAAGAGGGAGGGTGAGCTTATTCTATTTAAGTTTTCTAAAGTTCTATTCAGGTCCTCAACTTATCTTTTTGTTATACTTGTCTTGGTCTGAAATGGACACATTGAAGTCTCCAACTATTACAGTTTTTATGTCTAGTTCTCCCTTTAATTTTATTGACTTGCCTTTCATGTGGTTAGATACTATATTATTCAGGGCATGTATATTAAATATTGATGTTGTTTTATTATCTATGATGCCTTTAAGCATAATATAGTTTCTCTTCTTAACTCTTTGAGCCATCTCTATTTTTACTATTACTTTGTTGTTGCGTTTGCCATTGTATCACTTCAAAACACAGCTCATAAGTCCCCATTAAATATATCTAGTTTTACTAATCAGCTAAATTTTACTAATCAGCAAAGTATCTAATGAAATAGCCCAGCAAGACAAACTACCATAAAATATTCAAGCACCTCTCTTTCCCTTTTCCTATCCCTTTCTTTCCTCCCTCCCTTCTTCTTTCCTTTTTTCACAGTTCCTAGTGTCAGCCTCAAATAATATTAGCTTTTGGAGCATAGCTTAGCCAGTCAGCTGGAGTCCACATCCACTTGGTCTACCTTTTCTACTGACATCCTCACATTAGAAGGATTAAGGCAGTTGTCTCAAGCCTCTATTTTATTTAGAGTTAGAACATCTCCTTTAACTGCAGTCAGCTCTTTATTATCAACTAGCATTTCCCTCTCAAGACATTTCTGAGGGTGCTACATTCCAACAAACCACAAAAGGTTGTGGGAATCTGAACTCCTCTAGGTTTCAAAATCATCTGGATCTGCCATTCAAATGAATGAGGGAGGAGGGGTTAGGGAAAGGTTGGAACAAAAGGGATTGGGTGAAAGTATTCCCAGGCAATTTCCTTCTACCTTAAATTCTTTGTTCTACATGCCTTCCTTTCACATGCAAAGGTAAGGAACAAACCTCCTAGACTAGGGACTAGAGGTCCCTACATAGACACATTGTTTTCAAGGAAGAAGACTCTTGGTAAAGTAGAGGATGTGATGTCTCCAGTTCTCACTCAATTTTCTCATACCCACTAAGGTAATCTATTCACTGCAACTCTACCCACAAACCTCTAAATTAAGACTGGTTTTCACATGCTTGCTTGGTCCTATGCCAGCAATCTACCTACCTCCTACCTACTCATAAATACTCTGCAGAACTATAATCGATAACACTCCTCCTCAGCTCATAGCTGCAATAAAATGTTTTAAAGGAACCTTACAATGTTGTGATTCATTCTCTTAACCCCTCAGCATCCCAAGTCCTAAAAAAAGATAAAAATCAAGTTCCCAAATCAAATTCACTAGTTTCCATCCAACTGAGATATATTACTCCTGATGCTACAACTACCATCTTTCCCCTTCACTTTCTAAAATATATATATATCAACATTCATAGGTTCCAAGGATTTAGAGCTGAAAGAGACCTTGGAGATCTTGTATTCCCATCCCCTTATTTTACGGAAAAGCAATTTAAGCCTAGGGGGTATCTGACTTGTGCAAAGTCATACAAGTAGTCAGTGGGACCAAGATTCAAAACCAGGTCCTCTGACTAAACCCAGGTCTCAGAGAAGAAGCTCCAAATCCAGAAGGTTGATTTTATTTTGCCCCAAGGTAGCAAGTTCTTAATATTGGAATCCAAGACATAAGGAATTTCTTCAATAATTCATTTTCCACATTGCTTTCCCATTTAGGAAGGAGATAAATATAAATATGAATTAAATGATGCATATCTTTCACTTTTATGTGGAAGAGTATAGAATAAAGGAAAAGCACTAAATTGGAAAACAGGTTTGGATGTGTGTCTCAGCCCTGCCACTAAGTATGTGTTCATCCTTTGTTGCCAAAGAAGACTATGCCATCAGAGAAATAATGATATGACTTGCACTTGACTTTGAGTGAGGGAGGGCTGTGCAGGTCACCAGCCTCACTTCTCCTCCAGAGCCATCTGACTCCAGTGACCAGATATTCATCAGGATGACTGGAGATGACCCAGGATGAGGCAATTGGGGTTAAGTGACTTGTCTGAGGTCACACAGCTAGTGAGTGTCAAGGGTCTGAGGTGAGATTTGAAGTCAGGTCTTCCTGATGCCTGCACTGGGGCTCTATCCACTGCACCACCTAGCTGCCCAGCCACTAAGTACACACACGCACACACACACACACAAACACAAATGATCTTGGGCAAGTTAGTTCTTCCTCTAAACCTCAGGCACATCATGTATAAAATGGTGGTAATAATACTTTCACTATCCAACCTCACAGGGCTGTTGGGAAGAACACCTTTTTAAAAGCTAACATAATAAAAATGTGAACTACCATTACTATCATTCTTCTTTTTTTGGTTTTGGTCAGAGAAGATTATGTGGGAGAATGTGCAAGACAGGGATTCATGAGGAAGTAGAAGAAAAAAGGAATTATAAGAGTTTAAATCTAACTTTTTTACTTACTGGGTTACCTTAGATAAGAACTTAACTTCTCTGTGTATCTGTTTACTCATCTGTAAGAAGTGGAAACTGAAGGTATGCCCATGAATTAAGGAATTAGCTGAAGAAATTGTGGTATATGATTGTGATGGCATACTATTGAGATGTAAGAAATGATGAGCAGGATGCTTTCAGAAACACCTGACTTACATGAATTGATGCAGAGCAAAATGAGAACCAGGAAAATGTTATACACAGTAAAAGCAATATTGAATGATGAACAACTGTGAATGACTTAGCTATTCTTAGCAATACAAGGATCTAAAAAATTCTGAAGGACTTATGATCAAAAATACTATTTGCCTCCACAGAAAGAACCGATGGAAGTCTGAATGCAAACTAAAGCACACTATTTTTCAGAGTTTTCTTCCACAAAATGACTGATATGGAAATATGTTTTACATGATTGTATATGTTCAACCTATATCGGATAGCTTACCATCTCAGGAAGGGAAAGGAAAGGAAGGGAGATAATTTGGAATTGAAAAAAATTTTTGATGTTAAAAATTGATTTTATATGTAATTGGGTGGAATAAAATATTATTTAAAAAAACACAGAGAAGGGAGTCTTCTCCAGAGGTCACTTTCAGCTCTTGATTTACAATCCTAAGATTGACTATTTTGGAATTGTAAAAAAGACTGGAAATTGAACTTGAAAAGAGGAAATCTGGGAAGATTTAAAAGGGAGAAAAAGAGAAGGGAAAGAAGAATGTGAAAGAGAAAAAGGAGAAGATGGAGATGGAGAAGGAAAAGGATCTGAATAAAAGGGTAGAAGGAAAAGAACTAAGGGATTAAAGTACTAAAAAAAGGGAAAAAAATAAAATTGATAAGATAAAGAGGTTAGTAAAACAAAGAAAATAAAATAAGGCATGACTGTCAAGGTTGATTCTAACTAACATGGAGTAATGGATGGCTATCCGTATGAACAGGATAAGGGCTAGATGGTGGTACAATTAAATGGATTCAGAGGTAGCTGAACGTCCATACTCAAAGAATTCATTGATAGTCTGGTTTCAGTTTAGAAGGTGGTATCTATTGGAATCTTGCAGAAATCTATTTTGGAAGGGTGGTGTTTAACTTTTTACTCTTGCCTTAGATAAAGACCTAGAAATTAGGTATATCAGATTTGTAGATGATTTGACTCTATGAGGAGTAGCTAACACACTGGATGATTGGACTCCAAAAGATCTTGACAGGCTGAAATGCTGGGCCAAATCTATGAAGCTGGAATGAAACATAGAAATCTTACATGAGTTCAACACATCAACTTCATGGATAGACTGTTCATCTGAAAGACAACTGAGAGGTTTAATGGACTTCAAGGCAGGATAAGTCAATAGTGTGAAATAGCAGTCCAGAAAGTCAGTGAGATCTTAGGCTGCTTTCTTTTGACTCTCCCAGATTATGACTTAGACCACATCATTTTTTCCAGATAGATTCCTTCCCTTAAGAACTATAGATGTTCCCTGATTACCAACTAAGAGTATGATCCCAGAGAAGGTGAGAAGGAGGAGTTCCAAATAAAAAACACATGTGAAGGGGAAAACACAAAGATCCTGTGACAAAGGAAGGGTCTGCAAAAAACTTCATAGTTCCCTAAGGGTGCTGTCCTATCAATCCATGGAGTGTCACAGGAGAACCCTTGACCAACCCTTCCTCCAACAGTAGTAGCAGCCCTGCTGTCTTAAGGACAGGAGGTAAAGGAAAGTATGAAAACATGGTTCAAATCCATAAAAATAATTCCAAAATATTAAGCAGGAAAGTTTACACACTGAAGGGTGAGGATATTGAGGGCATAAAGGCAAGGATAAGAAAGTCAGAAATGAATCATGTGGTGATCCTAACTGCTGAAGGGAAATCATGGGATGGTCTTGGATTGTAAAAATTCATGTTTCTTCATGTGGAGAGAGGATATTCTATCCACAGTGCCAAAGTCAGGGAGGACACTGCCCTTGTTGGTAGTTAAGTAGTGAGGGTAGATCAAGGAATAAGCATGCCCAAGGCAAACTTTGCCCGTCTAAGCATTTTACATAAAGTTGGCCCCCAAACATGAATAAAGGCAGCTAGGTGGAGCAGTAGATATAGTGCCTGGCCTGGAATCCAGAGGACCTGAGTTCAAATGTGGCCTCAGGCTCTTACTAGTCGTAGGACCTTGAGTAAATCACTTAACTCTGCTTCAGTTTCCTCATCTGCAAAATGAGATGGGAAAGGAAATGGCAAACCACTCCAGTATATCTACAAGAAAACCCTAAATGGGGTCATAGGAAGTTGGACAAGACTGAAACAACTCAACAAGACCGTGAATAAACTTGTCACATCATGTCTGGTATTTTAGTCAGTATTTCCTGCTAAAGGGAAAGAGTGGCAAAGTATTATCAAAAGACTGGGATTAAGAATTAACTGCAAAGGAAATAAATGGAAAAGTTAGGCATCATGCAAGTTTAAGTATAATGTGTCTCCATCCACTGCCTAGATGATGACGAGATTTTGGGAAAGGGGCTCAGCACATAACCTTCCACAATAAAAGTATCACAAATATAGGAAATTATGTTGAATTGAAAGACATCATCCAATTCCCTAACACTCTTTGCATCTTCCTAATTTCCTATAGATTGCCCAAGGTCTGAATGCTTGACTTGACAGCCCCCCTCTCTTAGCCCCTTGGATCTCAGCCAACCAGGTAACCAGCCTGACCTGGATTCCCTACCTGTTCTCTTACTAACTCAACCATTCTTCTTCCTCTGTCCTTGGTAATGATTACCTTTCCTCCACACCTGAGGGTTTTCCTAATTATTGGCACATGTGACACAGGAGGAGGAAAGGAGGCTGGCTCTGACCTAACTCTAACATACTTGAACAGGCACTAACTATAGTGGCTTCTACCAGGTTGCAGGAGCCTGACCTTCTCAAGTGAGGGGTGCAGGTGTGGACAGACTCTGCTGTTCCTGCCCTGCCTCTTTGGGTCTCAAAATATTGTTTGGAATACATGGATATAATATTTAATCAATGACCCAGGCACAGTGCACTAGGGATACAAAAACTTAAGTTTACATCTGTTCACCTTCAAAAAGTATATTCCTTCTAACAGTTCCCATATTCCCATAAATAAACCTATGTTTATATACAGAAACAAGAGAAAATGTCTTCCAAGAAGCCATCCATAGAAAAAACTGAGTCTAGAGGTTAACTCATGGACTTTGCAAGGGGTAATTTGTAGGTATCCTTTCTGTCTCTTAAATTGGTAAGACTTCTTAAATGACATCTACAGACCTATTTTAGAGCAACAAACAAATAATTCTTTTAATTCAATAAGAGAAAAAATCATCTCCCCATTTCCTTTTTAAAATTATGTGTGTATGAGATGCAGCATAACGTAATGTTTAGAGCGCTAGATTTGGATGGAATCAGAAAGAAATGGATTCAAATCCCCACCCAGTATGGTGGGGAACCACATCTCCATGAGTCTCAGGCAATTAATTCTATATGGTAGAGGGGTATTGTGGAAAAAGAACAACCCCTCAATTGAGGTCAGAAGGATCTAACTTCTGACACCAGTTGTGATCATGGGTAAGTCACTTTATGTGCCTCAGTTTCCTTATCTGTAAAATAGGGGAATAATACCACTGGATTGTTGTGAATGAAATGAGATAATGTTGGGCAGCTAGGTAGTGCAGTGGAGAGAGCACCAGTGCAGGAGTCAAGTGGACCCGAGTTCAATTCTCATCTCAGACACTTGACATTCACTAGCTGTGTGACCTTGGGCAAGTCAAATGGACCTGAGTTCAAATCTCACCTCAGACACTTGACACTAGCTGTGTGACCTTGGGCAAGTTACTTAACCCCAATTGCCTCATCCTGGGTCATCTGCAGTCATCCTGATGAATACCTGGTCACTGGATTCAGATGGCTCTGGAGGAGAAGTGAGGCTGGTGACCTGCACAGCCCTCCCTCACTCAAAACAAAGTCAAGTGTAAGTCATGTCATCATTTCTCTGATGGCATGGTCTTCTTCGGCAACGAAGGATGAACACAGAGATAATGTATGAAAAACACTTTGCAAATCTTAAAATGGTTCATAAATATTAACTATTATTATTAATGATTGTTAAAATTAGGAGAGGTACTGAGTGGTGGTAGGGTGTGTGTGTGTGTGTGTCTAGGGGATGGAGAGCTGACCTTCATGTTGAGAACCTGAGTTCAAGTCTGGCCCTGACACAGACTGGTTGGTCCTTTCAATGCCTCAAGAACTAAGGCAGTTGCAGAACTGATGAGAATCTATATTGATAGATGGATTTTAATCTTGGAGAGTTCCTAAGTCCTCTGAAATCACAAATCTTGACTAAAAATTATTAAATGATTACTACAAGTTATGAAGAGGGTGTGCCCAAGAGGGTGTGGAAAGAGCAGTGATTATATGTCAAAAAAAGGTCCAATACAAATAGTGTATATATAGAGAGAAGGAATACAATGAGAGCAGACTACAGGAAAAGAACCCCTTACTCTGTTTATGCAATATTTGATATTTATGAATGCAGAATTTGCTAATCAAACACAAAATAAAGTTATTCTTGCAACCTTCCGTGAGTTTCAGGAAAGCCTAGCAAATCTGGGACTACCAAAATTTCTACCTTGAGCAAAATGTTTCTGATGGTCCAATGTCAATTTACTCACTTCTCATAGACTGACTGAAATAACAAGTAAATCATTGACTGGTTCCTCAGAGGGAAGCTGAAGATTTCATTTGGTTCCATTTCAACTAGTAAAGAATTTAGTTTTGTGCCTCAGAAACCATTTCCTCTTCAAACTGGCAGTCTATGATTGAGTGACATGTTCGACAATCAAAGACAAAACGTTTCAACCAACTTTGAAGCCACCCTTTCCTTTTCCTGTCAATTACTTGACTGACAAAAGGGGTCAACCATTACCAAGTTATAGTTAATTTTTCTAACTGGAGATTGGATTTTTCACATAAATAAAGTCAGATCTAAACAATTAGGAAGATATTAATTGCTCATGGATATGCTCAACCAATATAAAAATGACAATTCTACCTGAATTAATTTACTTATTCAATGCCATACCAAACTACCAAAAAAATTATTTTATAGAACCAGAAAAAAATAACAAAATTCATCTAGAAGAATATCAGGAGAATCTGTGGGGAAAAAATGTGACGGAAGATAGCCTACCAGTACCAGATCTCCAACTGTTCTATAAAGCAGTAATCATTAAACAATCTGGTATTGGCTAAGAAATAGAGTGGTGGATCAGTGTAATAGATTAGATACATGATAATAAATGATAATAGTAATTTAGAGCTTGATAAACCCAAAGAATCAAGTTTTTGGGTTAGAAAATCACTATATGACAAACATTGCTGGGAAAATTGGAAAACAGTTTGGCAGAAACTTAAATACAGACCAGTATCTCACAACATATACCAAGATAAGGTCAAAATAGATACATAACTTAGACAAAAATGGTGATATCTTAAGCAAATTAGGGGAGCATAGAAATTTTTATTTGTCAGATCTATGGATAAGGGAAGAATTTATGACCAAACAAGAGATAGAGAGCATTACTAGATATAAAATGGATAATTTTGATTACAGTAAATTAAAAAGTTTTCACACAAACAAAACCAATGCCACCAAAATAGAAGGAAAGAGTTGGGGGAAGATTTACTGCAAATTTCTCTAATAAAGATCTCATTTTCAGATATATAGAGAACTAAGTCCAATTTATAAGAATATAAGTCATTCCATAATTGATAAATTGGAAATTGAAAGGACTGCCAATGAATTGGAGAATGACTGAACAAGCTATGGTATACAATTGTAATAGAATACTACCTTGCTAAAAAAAAATGACAAGCAAGAATGCTTTCAGAAAAAATCTAGGAAGACTTAACTAAAGTGATAGAAAGGGAATTGAGCAGAACCAGGAGAACATTGCACACAGTAATAGCAATTTTGCTTGATGATCAACTGTGAATGACTTAGCTATTCTCAGAAATACAATGGTCCAAGACAATTCTGAAGGACTTATGACAAAAAATGCTACCCACTTCTAGAGAAGGAAGTGATGGAGTCTCAGTGGAGATTGATGCATATTTTTTTACCTTCATCAGTTTCCTTGTTTTCTTTCACAACATGGTCAACATGGAAATGTGTTTCGCATGACTGCACATGGATAATCTATATGAAATTCTTTGCCTTCTCAGTGAGGGGGAGAGGCAGGAAGTTGGGAAAGAATTTGGAACTCAAAATGTTAGAAAAACCAATGATAAATACATGTGAAAGAAAAAAATAAAATAAGAGAAAAAAAACAAAGTGAGGTTGGTAGAATACAAATTACTGTAGTTTTTTAAAAGAACCCAGTAATATTCTCTCCTTGAAGTTTATTTCTGCCCTTTCAAGTTCAAAACTTCTTGCAGATTTACTGGATAATCGGACCAAAGTCCTCCACAATGATGAGGTCATAGGATAATAACCACAAGTCTATTCCTTCCAGCTTTGATTGAAATTCCTGAAACAAAGACTGGTGAATAAACCATGTGATTCTGGAGTTAATCTTTCTCCTCTGACTTCTGGAAACTGATTACTTCAAGACTAGAATGAAGAAACAGAACCTTTTTTTTTTTTTGGTTGGGAAAGTAAATATTCAGTACTTTGTCCTTTGTTGCTTAGTAACTACAGGCTATAAATGGATTTTATGACTATAAAGATTCTGAAATTAATGTCAACTTGCAAAAGTCAAGTTACAACTACTGAGAGGGAGAATACGTCTTTGAAAAGAAGTGCACACAAACAGAGATGCTTCCTGCATTTATTCTTGTTTTAGAATTAGGAAAAGTAAGATTTGGGGGCTTTTGCAGGGCTTTTAAATACTAGATCTATCATTACAGAGACCCAGTATCATCTGCACACCAGAGAAATACTGTTCCCATAAAGGGTCCTGACTCTAGGCTCAAGTGAACATGGATTTAGTCTAGGGAGGGTCTGACCTCTAAAAGAGAAGGTCAGACTTTTCTCCCTCTACAGAACTCATTACGCTCCCCTTTACCTGTAGGGAACATCTTAAATAAAGCTTAGGTTTGGCTCATGTCTAGGGGGGATTAATAGTGTCCCTTCCAGAAAAGGAACTCTATAAGAAGTAGTAGATACCAGGTATAGGACAGCTACTTATTTCCTCTATCACAAAAGAAATACTTAAAACAGAAAAGTTACATAAATATACATTTAAAGAGTACTGACTGGTTCGAGAAGCGGAATACCGATGTACAGACCCTATCACTGTCACTTCTACCTTGGAAAAGTTACTTCTTTGGACACCACTGTTCTCATCTGTAAAGTGAGAAAGTTGGATGAGGTTCCTTGTAGCTCTAAATCTGGTTCATTATCCATAAAGTACAGATGAAAATGTTATCAAAATGCAACTGTTTTAAAAAGGTATTTCTTTGTCTGACACATAGGCCCAATTTGTCAAGCAAGGTGGATTCCTCTGTTAGGCCTCCACCTGGTTTTAGTGATATAAGATAGTGATCTGTGATGAATAAAAATATTTAAAACTTGAAGCACTTTATTGGGATAGTTGAATAGCTATTTTTACATTCACTTCTGACTTATGCTGCCTGTGTATCTCACAACTCCAGACCTTCTAGAAAGCCAGAATACCAGAAATATTCAGTCATTTCACTTGTGTTCAACTCTTTGTGACCTCATTTTGGGTTTTCTTGGCAAAGATACTGGAATGTTTTACCATTTCCTTCTCCATCTCTCTTTTACAGATAGGGAACTAAGGCAGAGTTAAATGACTTACCCAGGGGAACACAGTGAGTGTCTGAGGCCAGATTTGAACTCAGGAAGATGATTCTTCCTGAATTCAGGCCCAGCACTCTGTGCACTATGGTGCCACCTGGCTGCCTCATAAGCCCAGCATAAAATTTGGGCCTTAGCCCAAGTGCAGTATCCTCCTAGAGGTGGTATTTATCTCTGAGGAACACTACAGTTGCAGGAACAGCCTCCCATGGGCAGCCAACTCCCATGCGCAGCCAGCTCCCAAACTCTTAAGCTTACTAGGTAGTTGCAAAGGCTTGGAATATCCATCGTAGGATTGATTTTTGGCCCTTTGAGCTCAGGCAAAAAAACACAAAACAGAAAGGACCACCAAGGACTTGAGATCTAGTCTTTGGGTCACGTTTTTCTGGTCAAATCCATGTTCTCACTGCTATCTAAGGCAGAATACTGCTTCTGGGGATCAGAATGGGAGAGAAACTTCTTCCCCCCAATTGACAGAAGAGCTGACAGAGTCCCAGGTAAGGTGTTCAAAAGAGAGATGAAGTTGTTCCTTATTAGCTCTTCTCATTCTCTTCTAAGTGGACAGGGGCTCAGTCACTCATCATCTTGGTATCATTCCACAGTAAAGGGTAGCAATAAAGGATTGCTGTGCCCTTCCAAAGCCCTAGTCCTTCAGCCAGGGACCAGAGCACATATACCCCACTAGAAAGGTCCATGATCAGATGCAGTCCATGGGATGGTCCCCAGCAAGATCCATTGCCCTGCTCCCTTCTTTGAGAGGAATGTAAACAGCTTCAACCCTAGATGTCACATGGGTAAGAATCCCAGAAATTTCAGCTCTATCCTTGTAGAATACTGTGAAGTTCCCAGACTTGGAAGTTGTTGGTGTTGTTTCTTGGAGAGGTCCATGGCATCAGGAAGGTGATGTCATGACTTGCAAGTCATTTAAATGAGGGAGGGCTGTGCAAGGTTACCAACCTCACTTTCTCTCCAGAACCATCTGGGTCAAGTGGTCAGATACCTAGCAAGATGGCTGGAGCTGGTCCCAGATGCAGTGGGAGACCTTGGCCTCTTAAAGTAAAGGTCTTTGCCAGGACTTAGTTTGACTGAGTGACTAAGGTTAGGTAAGTAAAGAGGCAAAGAATGACCTCTTTTACCTAGTCAGAAAAAAAATATCAGTCTGGGAGAGGAAGACCCTCAGGGTTTCTGGGCTGTTGTTGTCTGTCTTCGTGATGACCATGACATGAAACAACCTAGTCTGGGGAACTGGATGTGACAACTGAGCAGTTCATTTCCAAGTAAGGTGTTACACCAAGTGAGCTCAGTGGAAAAACATGGCAGGCCACCACTGCAAACAGAGACTGGGAAGTAAATTTCAATGTGTGCTTCCTTGTTTTTTTTAATTGATGGCCTTTGTTTTCTTTTATTTCACAATCACTTCCCAATATGTACCACCCCTTCCTTGTCATCAGACCCTCCCTTATATCAAATAAAAACAGTTAGGCAAGACCAGTGTACACAGTGTACACAACATCCCACTCCTTTAGTCTCTCTCTCTGTTGGGGAAAAGAAAAGCAGAAAAGAATAAGCATTTATTAGCCACCTACCATGTGCCAGGTACTTTGCTAAGCATCTATATAAATACGATCTCATTTTATCCTTATAAAATCCCTGAAAGAGAGGTGCTATTATTATCCCCTTTTTTGCAGCTGAGGAAACAGGCAAGCAGTGTAACCCTAGGAAAGTCACTAAACCTCTGTTTGCCTTAATCTGCTAGCATCTTTGCCAAGAAAACCGCATGGACACTGGTCTGCTATGATCCATGGAGTCATTTGGGCATGACTGAATGAATGAATAACGTACCGATATCATTTCTAACACGATATCCACATCAGCGCCAGGCTCTTAAACACGGGAGCTGAAAAGATTTAAATTACCAAAGATGGCTATGGAATTTCCCTCTCTGGAGAGTTTAAGAACAGAAAAGGCTGCCAAGGATGGCTTAGTTTCAAGACTCCCTGGAGGCAGCAATGACCTTTGGAGTTCTGAAATATAGAACATATACCAACAACACTTAGCCCAGCATACACCGTTCTTGTTATGACAAAATATTGAAGTCCAGTTAAATTACTATACCCTGGGATATGAAGCATGAAAGACAAAGGGATTGAGGTGGCTCAAAGTCAGTAATTTTTTCTGTGATGCCTCATGCCAAGGCAGCCTGGTTTTTAATTACTTCCCAGATAAATTCTCCAAGCTAAAGTCTCAAGATGTTAACTATGAGATAGCTCTACGCACAAAAGAAAGTTGTTTGATGCTTTAAGGCAACGGGCACTGTCCCTTTCCCTACTCTACTGAGAAATCTATGTGATCCCTGGATGAGTGGAATAGGACTGCGAGGCAGCTCTTGTCTTGGCAGCAGGCAGGTGTCTGCTTTGTGACAGGAGACCAGACCTGCTCTGCAGCAATTCTGTCAGCCAAGCATCTGAAGGCTGAGCACACACAGAATACCTAATCTGGTTGCTGGCATCCCAAAGGTTGGCCTCTTTCCAGGCAATGATGGTCTATTCTAATACTCTTAGCTCTTACTTTGCGTCCACAGTACCTTTGATTTTATTCAAATAAATGCTTTGCCCCTAACAATTTAATTTGACATCTTGAAAATATCTTCTAGGTCTTAAAAACCTGCATTTGGAGCTTGAGACCAACTCAAGTATTAGTGACATATGTTGTGGCCACAGTTTGGAGGCCTATCAATCTACTGCAAGAGAAACCCAGCACTGACTGAGGCCAGTAGCTTCATGTGTGAAGTCACCATATACCACTAACTTTACTCAGAAAGCTAGATGCCCTCAAACTTAAACAAGCAAATCTTCCCAATTAAATTCTTTTAAGCACACTTATTTAAATATATCCACCTAGAACTATAGAAAGGCAGTTGTGGGGTAATGGGTAAAAAACTGGCCTCAAAACCAGGAAAACCTGCGTTCAAGTCCTACCATTACCGTAATATTGGCCTAGGCAAATCACTCCTTAGTGTTCTTGCCAACTTTTTTTGTTTAATGAGGTAACTGGGGTTAAGTGACTTGCCCGGGGTCACACAGCTAGGAAGTGTCAAGTGTCTGAGGTCACATTTGAACTCAGGTTCTCTTGAATTCAGTGCCAATGCTCTATCCACTGTAACACCTAGCTACCCTTTGGCAACTTTCTAAGTTACAAAACAAAAAATGTTTATCATCATAATGCCTGACACAAAGTAGGTGCTTAAAATAATGCTTACAGACAGATGGACCTACATTAGTAAAGGAAGTACATCAGCGGGATAAAATCATAGATCTAGTAACAATCCCTAACTCATGACATTGTTTAATGAGATTTAATGAACTTTGTTCTGGAAAGCCAAGAGTCATAGTGGTAGTGTGGACTCATAATAGCTAGTATTATAACAGTTTAAAGTTTGCAAAGTGCTTTATAAATATTAACTCATTTTATCCTCACAACTACCCTGGAAAGTAGGTGGTATAATTAATCCCATTTTAGTATGAAAAGCACTGGACTTGAAGTTAGGAGAGACTTCAGTTCAAATCCTACTTCCAGCATTCACTAGCTATGTGACTGCTGTACAAGCCACTTAACCTCTTTGAGGTTTAGTTTCCTTATCTGTAAAATAGAAATAATCAGGCAGGACCTGCTTCTCAGGACTGTTGTGGGGACCAAATGAGATGATATGTGTAAAGCCCTTTGAAAACCTTAAAGCCTTGTGCACAATCAATTCTGACTCTTGGTGACCCCATGACTACAGCATGCCAGGCTCTTCTATTCTCCACTGTCTCCTGAAGTCTGTCCAAGCTCATGTTCATTGCTTCTATGAAGCTATCTATCCATCTCATCCTCTGCCATCCCCTCCTCCTTTTGCCCTCACTCTTTCCTAACATCAGGGTCTTTTGCAATGAATCCTGTCTGTCTTCTCATTATGTGACCAAAGTATTTAAATTTCATCTTCAATATTTGACCTTCCAGTGCATGTTCTGAATTAATTTCCTCAAGTATTGACTGATCTGACTTTGATGTCCAAGGGACTCTCAAAAGTCTTCTCCAGCACCATAATTCAAAAGCATCACTTGTGGGGCACTCCATTTTCCTTAAAATCCAACTCTCACAGTCATACATTGCTACCGAAGAAAAAACCACAGCTTTGACTATGTGGATTTTTGTCAGCAAGGAGATATCTGTGTTTTTTAGCATACTGTCCAGATTTGCCACAGCTTTCCTTCCAAGGAGGAAACATCTTTTAATTCCATGACTGCAGTCACCATATGTAGTGATCTTTGAGCCCAAGAATATAAAAACTGCTTTCATTTCTTCTCGCTCCATTTGTCAGGAAGTGATGATACTAGTTGCCATGACTTTAGTATTTTGGGTTTGGTTTTTTTTTAATGTTAAGCCTCAAGCCAACTTTTAAATTTTCCTCTTTCCCCCTCATCAAGAGGGTTCTTAATTCTTCACTTTTGCCTTCAGAATGATATCATCTGCATATCTAAGACTGTTGATACTACCATCAGCAGCCTTAATTCTGGCTTCTCACTCAGCTAGCTTGGCATTTCAGCATATGTTAAGTAAATAAGGTGACAAAATACAGCTTTGTTGTACTCCATTTCCAAACTCAAACCAATCAGTGGTTCCATGTTCAGTTCAAATTGTTGCTTCCTGACCCACACATACTCTGGAGACAAGTAAGATGATCTGGTACTCCCATCTCTTTGAGGACTTGCCACTTTTTGTTAAGGTCCACACAAAGACTTCAATGTAGTCAGTGAAGCAGATGTTTTTCTGGAGCTCCCTTGCTTTCTCCATAATCTAATGAATGTGGTCAATTTGGTGTCTAGTTCCTCTGTTTCTTTGAAAACCCAGCACTATATAATTGCCAGCTATTATTAAGTTGTTCCTATGATTATGGGTAGCTTATCCACTTGGATGGCTCAATGCACTAAAGAATTTTTAAATGATACTATAAATTAAATAAGAGCCCTAGAGAAAATAATTTGAAAAGAAATAAGAGATTTGAAGAAAAAGAAACTTAAAACTAACAGCTTCTTGAAAATTACAATGGATCAAATAAAAGTGAATGACCCCATAAGACAAGAAATACTAAAACAAGTAAAAAAAAGAAGTAAATGGAAGTTATACCAAAAATAATCTGAAAAACAAATCAGGGAAGAATAATTTAAGAAGCGACAGTCTACCATTAATAAAAAAAGAGCCTATATATCATATTTTAAGAAATAATGGAAGAAAGCTGCTTAACCATATTAGAATAAAACAGCAAAGTGAAAATAAAAGGAATCCATTGATAACCTTCTGAAAGAAATGCCAAAATGAAAATTTGCAGGGAATATCATAATCAAAATCCTGAGTTTCCTGATCAAAGAAAAAAAAAAAAACGTTGCAGGCAGCCAGAAAGAAAGAATTAAGCTACCAAAGGGCTACAGTCAGGATCACGCAAGATTTAGCAGCTCCTCCTACAAAGGAATGCTAAATTCCAAAAGGCAAAAGGTAAGAGTTTACATTAAAAAAAACAACCCAGCAAAACTGAGCATAATCTTATTGCGGAGAAATGGATCTTTAATGGACTGGATTTCTAGAATTCTAGAAGATTTTTCCAAGAATTCCCAGAAGAATAAACTAAAATGTTAAAACACAAATGAGTCAAGAGAAGCAACTAGAAGGGACTATACAAAGTGTTTATTTTCTGATAGAAAGAGATGACACTGTCATCACGGGTCATAGGGAAGTAAATAAGACAGAGACCTTAAAAAAAGAAATTGGAGGAACAACAAATTAGAAACTAAGATGATAGTGAGATAAAGAATTACAAGGAAGTTTGTTTCTAAATGTCAATATCAGTGAACATGTAATTTTAAAAAATAAGGATAAATATCATTTCTCCAACAATATCACCTTTATTTTACCCCGTTGCTGTGGTGCATAAAGTGCTAGACTTAGAGTCAGGAAGACTTGAGTTCAAATCCTGCCCCAGACACTAACTAGCTGTGTGGCCTTGGGTAAGTCATTTAACTTCTCTCAGAATCTGTTTCCTCATTTGTAAAATGAAAGGTTTAGATTCAGTTGCCTCTAAGATCCTTTCCAACTCAAAATCTATAATCCTAAATCTGAGTGTGGCTAAACCAGCATAGAGCACTTCAGGAAAAAATGACACACTGGAATGATTACATTCTCAAAAGAGGCACCTCAGGGAATTAGCATGTTAACAAGTATAGGATAAATATCCTGAACCCCCAAGTCCTCAAGTTTTCACTAATAGTTATTAATAATCAACATATATTAAGCTCCTACTATGTGTCAGGCACTGTGCTAAGTGCCAGGGATAAAAAAAAGAAAAGGAGGTAAATTTACTTTGGGCATTTTTTTAAAACCAAGATGAGGGAAAAAATAGGGAAAATATTCACTCCTACTTTTCTTGTTTTGTTGATGTGACTGTTTTAATAAGAGGAAAAAGGAGACAGAGACTGAGAGACAAGCCCAGGACAAAAAAACGGTGGGGGGGGAGGGGGAGAATTGCTGTATTTTGAATGCTATTTATTTTAATATCTATTCAGGGATTATACGTATGTATATACATATATATATATGAACACCAAAGCATCCATTTTTGTTTTCATCTTTGTAAAGAAAAACAATAAACAGAAGTCAATAAAAAGAATGGCCATCTACCTATAATCATGTACCACCAATATGTATAATACACACATATACACATTTTTTGGTCTGGTTCTGTGATGTTGGGAGCTGTCCATGAGGAATATTTCTCTACTTCTATGGACAGATCAGCAGTTGTTCCACCATTTGTAGTCTCAGAGCAAGGAGCTGTGACCATTTTGTCTGTCATGGACCCCTGTGGCATCCTAGACCCCTTCTCAGAATGATGTTTTTAAATGCATAAAATAAAAATACATAGGATTATAAAGGAAATCAATTGTGTTGAAATACAATTATCAAAGCACTGAAAAGATAAGTTCATGGACCTTACATCAAGCCCCTGTTTTAGAGAGTTGTCTTCAGTACTAAGAGAAAAAGAGTGTTGCGAGTGGGAAAACAGGAAATTCAGAGGTAGGATTTGAACCCAAGCCTTTCTGATTCTGAGGATGATTCTCCTTTTACCATTACATACTTTAGCAGTAAGTACATTGACTATATCACATATGTGTGTTTATAACATATAGACTACATATATAATATGTATATAATATTTCAACTGCAGGTACATTATAATGCTAAACATGTTATATACATATATTCAATGTACCTGCAGCTGAAGCATGTTACATATATACATGTATACATATAATTTAAATACATACATATATTCTCACATGCAAATTTTCATCTATAATATAGAAAACTGAGAATGTCTATGGATTACACACACACACACACACACACACACACACACACACACACCTAGAGCAGCCCATTATGGTAAACTGGTTATCTTCAATTTAATAATCTGCTAAATGAGATAATATTAGATGAAAATGTTTCTGAGGTTCCTTTCACTTCTAAAATCTCTGACTCAATGATAACTTCAACTACAATCTAGAACACATAAGAATTGTTTACTCCTCCCAAGCCAGTTTCTTGCTACAAGCATCCATTCTCAGAATTCTCTTAACACAGGTATTTCTTCCAAGGTATTTGTTGAAGAAAACATTTAAACAAAATTATAAATAGCGGTGGGGAAAGGGAACAGTGGTCAGTCACTTTCCGGAACCTACTATTCCCTGCTGAAGCTGGCTTCTTTCTTACCTTCAAAGAATTGCTGCAACGCTTCTTTCTCTCCCAACACATCCATGATGAAGACACAGGTCCTGGTCAAATGGAATGTTGCCGAAGTTCAGGAAGTAGGGACTGTTGCCCTCTGTTTGTTAGAGATCTACCAGTAAACTTGAAAAAGTCTCATGTTGTTCTAAAGACGTAAAGATTAGTGACTTGTTCCAGGCAAGGATACGTTATGATCTGTACTGGTCTTTCTACAAGAAGCAGGATGCATTGTAGGGTGTTAAGCAAAAGTTAACAGGTGAAGAGGGAAGCAGGAGCAAATCCATCCTCCACTCTTAATACAGAAAACATTCTATTCTGCATTTCTTCTTCGTTTCAAGGACCTTTGGCCTCGGTGACACATGCAATTATATAGATGGTAATAAATATATAGTCTTATCTTCTCTGTCATTCTAGAACAGGATATTTATAATTCTACTAATACAAAACAGACCTCTTCAGCCACGAGGACATTAAGGCAGAGGAGGGGCTGAGTCTACAATTCAAGATAGCAGGAAGTAGTGTTTTTTTTTTAACTCATTTCTGTCAAATACTGACTTCAGAATGCTACAATTAAGAAAAGCTCTTGGGGCATCCAGGTGGTTCATTGGATACAGCACCAGCCAAGAGGTCAGCAGGATCTGAGTTCAAATGTGGCTTCAGACACTTACTAGCTATGGCCCTCAGCAAGTCACCTAACCCCACTGACTCCAAAAAAGTAATAAATTTTCAGTTTCCTCATTTACTAAAGTGGAGATAATAACAGCCCCTACTTTACAGGGTTGTAATGAATTGGATAACAATTGAAGTACTTTACAAAGCTTAAAAGAGTCTAAATAAATATGTTAGCTGTCATACCAAGTCAGGATTGTTAAGTTTTCATAGTTCTACTTGTTGGTAAGCCTTGGGCAAATGCCAGAGTCTCTGTCTGCTTCAGCTTCATTTAAGAAAAAAAAAAAGAGATAATTCTTGTGAAAACATAAAATGCGAAGTTCAAAAGTCTCAGTATTCAATAACCTCACAAGTTTGTTGTAAGGAAAACACAGTGTAAACCAGAAAACACTATTAAATAAATTACTGTAAATCCACACTTTAATGGAAATAACAATTTCTTTTTTAAAACATTTATACATTTTGTTTTCACAGAACCGGAACTTCCCAATAAAAGCCCAGATAATATGCCATACACAAAGTACATTCCTTCCTCTCAAACACCGAGGTCTTTTTTATTGTCTCACGATATAAAACTTGGTATTTTTTTTAAAAGTTCTTACTAAAGTCAGATCATTAGCTCCAAAGCTATCCCACTTATCTGTGGTACCTTTCTGTTACTCCTTTCCTCTTTTTAAAAACTGCTTCACGGGCACTTTGCTTTCCATTTTTAAATTTGGCATTGCTATCATTCCCCTTGTCCTCATGATGCTTCCAAAACAAAATAAAATATAAATCCTCCCTTGTAACAAGTTAATATAATCAAGCAAAAAATCCACACACTAACATGACAACAGGAAGGTGATAAATGTTGGAGAAGATGTGGGAGAGTTGGAATAGTAATTCATTGTTGGTGGAGCTGTGAGCTGATCCATTCTGGAGAGCAACGTGGGAACTATGCCCAAAGGGCTACAACAATGTGCATACCCTTTGACCCAGCAATATCGCTTCTGGGATTCCATCCCAAAGAGATCATAGAGATGGGAAAGTGTCCCACACATACAAAAATATTTATAGCAGTTCTCTTTGTGGTGGCCAAAAACTGGAAATCAAGGGGATGCTCATGAATTGGGGAATGACTGAAGAAGTTGTGGTATATGAGTGTAATGGAATACTATTGTGCTATGAGAAACAATGAACAGAAAGACTTCAGAGAAGCCTGGAAAGACTTATATGAACTGATGCTGAATGAAAGGAGCAGAACCAGGAGAATTTTGTACACAGCAACAACCAGTGTGTGAGGAATTTTTCTGATAGACTTAGTACTTCATTGAAATGCATGGACTTAAAAAATTTCCAGTGGTCTCTTGAGGCAAAACGACTTCCACGTCCAGAGAAAAAACTATGGAAACAGACCATTTTCTTTTGTATTATGTTTTATTTTATGGTTTCTCCCATTCATTTTAATTCTTCTATGCAATATATATTTAATAGGAAAGTACATGTAGAACCTATATAAGATTGTACACTGTCTCAGGGAGGGAGTGGGGATGAGGCAGAGGAAGGGGGGGTGGGAATCTAAGATAAATGGAAGTGATTGTCAAACACTGAAAACAAATAAAATAATTTAATTTTTAAAAATCCACACGCTGTCCATATCCAAAAACGTAACATTTGACACCTGTAACTTCTCCATCAAGAAGTGGAAAGTACACACCATCATTGGCCATCCCTTAGAGTCTTGGTTCATCATTGCATTATCAAAGAATTTAAGTCCTGCAGGGTTGTTTTGGTTTACAATGCCAGTTATTTTTCCTCTACTCATTTCACATTGCATCCCTTCATACTGGTGTATCTAGGTCTCTCCAAATCCATTCCTTTTTTCTTTTCTTATGGTACAATAGCAGGGCTGTCTCCAGTCATCCTGATCTATATCTTGCCACCGGACCCAGATGACTCCAGAGGAAAGAGTGAGGCTGATGACTTTGCACAGCCCTACCTCACTTAAATCCAATTCACATGCAAGTCATGGCATGACCTTCCTGATGTCATGGTCCTCTTTGAGAATGAAGGACAAACAATAACATGGTACAGTAAGATTTCATTATGTTAATATACCATAATTATTGCATCAATTCCAATTGAAGGGGATCTGCTTAGTATCTATTTCTTTGCAGTAACAAAAATTGTCACTTTTTTGTGTAGATAAATAAACATATATAAGTATATAAGCATATGCATGGGGCAGCTACATGGCACAGTACATAGAACACTGGGCTTGGATTCAGGAACACTCATTTTCCTGAGTTCAAATCTGGTCTCAGATACTTACTAGCTATGTGACCCTGTTTGCCTCAGTTTCTTCATCTGTAAGATGAGATAGAGAAGGAAATGGCAAACCACTCCAGTATCTTTGGCAAGAAAACTCCAAAATGGGGCCATGAAGAGTCAGGTATGACTGAAATGACTGGACAATACATATGCATATTTGTGTATATATCTGCAATTTATAGTTTTCATATACATATATACATGTATATATGCATATATACGTGGGTCACTTGCTTTTACTTTTACTTCTAGGAAGAGGTGTGTATGTGTTTACTCAGCAGTGGTATCACCTAGACAAGAAACATGCACAATTTAGTCACTGATGGGCTATAGTTCCAAGTTGTTTTGATCTACTTCACAACTCTCTCATCACCTATTCTCCTTTCCCTTTGAACAATCGGCATTTTGCCTTTTTGTAATCTTTACCATTCTGACAGGTACGAAGTGGAACATCAGAGTTCTTTATTTTTACTTATTTGGGACTTTTTGATTTTTGGTGATTTTTTCATATAGTTGGTTTATAATTTTTTTCTTTTTTGATAACTACCTGTGGATATCCTTATATCTTTTGGGGAATGGCTCTTGTTTAGCTCAATATATAGCTTACTTATCAGAAAATGTTGCTGCAAAGATTTTTTTCTCCAGGTAACTATTTCCCATCTGATGTTAACTGAATTACTTTCTTTAAGCAAAAGATTAATTTTGTTTAGCAAAATTATCTATTTTATTTCCTGTGATCCTCTTTATCCCTTGTTTGGTGAAGGAACACTTCCTCTATCCATAGTCATCAATGCTTATACTCTAAGTATATAGTTGTTCCTCAAATAGGGTTAGGGGAATAACTCTTCTGATCATATTTATTTAACACACAAAACAAGTAAAACAACACACTGCTACCAAAAAAGAAATTGCAGTTTCTACAGGTGAGAGATTGGTGTTCTGCACATAATGCAGAGTCTTCGCAGTCGTTGGTACAGGATTTCCTTCTCCTATGAAAAGTGCAAAATACAATGATCACTGCCACGAAAATCACATGCCTGAGTCTAGATGGTAGAGAGATGATAGAGAGTGGTATCCCACAGGTCTTCAGCACGTTGAAACTTTAAACAAAATTAACTGTCTATAATAAGCTTATGTACATGTACTATGGTAATAAACATAAAATGGATTCATACACTGCATTTGATTTACTAATTTTTTTAGTTTTCTTTAAATACACACATCATCTGTGATTTTCCATACTGATGTAAACCTCCAAAAGTTTCCATTTAATTAAAATAACCTAAACCAGGTATGACCTGCACATCCCGACCCATCTATGTATACTCATCTTCAGTAACTCTTGTTCTGTTACATGTAAATCCTCTATAATCCCACCCAATGTAGTAAAGGTCTTGCTCTAGGTCTCCTGACATTGAGCACATCAGTGGAGGCCTTTGTTCATACCATATTGTTGTCTACTCATACTCATCATGTTCCTTTCTACTGCCCACCGGGTGAACCTTAAAATTGAGGCAAACCCTAATATGCTACATAAATATTAGAGATTATTACTCTCTACAATGATCCTCCTGCACAAAATCTTACTTTGATACCTCAGCCTGCTGCAGAGGTACATCTGGGTTCTCAAAAACTGTTATCAGGAAAACACACACTTCGGCAGGATTTCTTTAAAAATGCTTCTGAAAGTTCCAATATGGCCACAGCAAGAGACCAATCTTCTTTCCAAGGACACTTGGCGATGAATCCTCTGGCTGTGGTGACTCATGAAACAAAGTCTATAATCTCAGCCTTCTTGTAGGCCCCTTCCACTTCTGCAGGAATGGGCAAGGAGGCAGAAAATAGGGTCAGAGGTTTTTAAGAGCCACTTTTTAGTCTCTTTATAAACATTAACTTAGCTGTTGGTACTCTATATTTGAGATCTTTGTTCAACAACTATACCACGGACATACAATTGGAGAAACCGCTTAGGATTAGTTGTAACATTCTTGCTATAAATGAAATAAGGCTACCAGACTAAGCTGCAGCTAATATGGAAGAAAGTTTTCCCTGGAAGAAGGAGTTGGTATGGCAGAGTTGGTTTTAACATGTATCCAAAGACAAGAAGACATATTTCATGGGCTATATGATCATCTCAAACTTCAAGGCTCATGATAAATATCTGTAGAGGCAACCATAAAAATGACCAGTGCATATTCACCAATACCACTTACAGAGAATAAGATGATAGAGAAATTCTAAGAAGAATCTGATTGAAACATTTCCAACTGAAATAAATGTAGACTTTTCATAATACTCAGTGAATTCAATAAAAATGTAAATATAGGGGAAGATAGCAAAAACAATAAAAATAGTAAAGATGATTCAGGAGCAAGCAAGCACTCAATCAACAAACCTTTATTAAGGAAGACACAGGCTGGTAGACAGTAAAGAAATTTTACCCCTACACACCATGAGTATCTTCTTCTTCTTCTTAAAAAAAAAGAACTGGAAGGCCCTAGATTTGATGTGTACCCAAAAAAAGACAGGAAATGTGACATTACTGACGTGGGAAACATTTCTGAATAAGCTGTTTGTGAATAGTTATACACAATAGACTTCTCAAAACAAAGTTCAAAATCAGTACAAAGTATGGGACAAAGTATAAAAGGAAGACTAAAAATATATAATACAACAATTCCAAGCTGGCCTACTTAAACAAAGTATTGATGCTGAAAAATGAGAAATAGATGGAGGAAAAGGTCCCTGGAGGAGAAGGCATTAACAGTAAGAGCAATTTCATATGAAAATTTACCTTCCAATGTTCAGAGATCTGTGATCCCAATATGAGGAGTTCCCTCCATTCATGCAAATCCCAACTCATCCAGGCCTGCCAATACTTTGTGACTTGTTGGGTTCCTAAAAGTTTGCCACAAAGAGGTCCTGTTCTACTACTACTTGTCAAAGAACACAGAAACTTCAACAGTCACGTATTTTGACAAACCTTTTTCAATTCACTGTAATGTTAAATATGAAGTACAACTTCTCAAACTCAAGAGATGGAACTCATTTAGGGCAGGTAAATTCGTCCTCATCTCCATGTTGGTTGCCATTCATGCTTTTCAATTTTTTTTTTTTTTAACTAGAGCTGTTTCATTTCACAGTTCCCTCTATGGTTGTATATATTGTGTTTCTAGACTTGAATATTTCATGTTACTCTTCCCATTCTGATGAATTTTTCAGAATTGTTCAGATTAATTGCTTTTTTATGGCATGGTAGGATCTATAGTTTAAAGGGATCTTAGAAATTCAAAAGACTCATTTTGCAACTGAGGAAATTGAGGTACAGAGCTTAAATGGCTTGCGCAGGGTCACACAGACCACAAATTGCTTAGCAGTTCCCCAATCTATGGGCTTCTATTTTGCTTCTGTTCCTCTTTGACATTAGCACTGTGAAGCATATGAAACCTGGTTTTCTGTTTTAAACCTTGTTGGGGTGCGCATCTCGCAACAGGTTCTTTGGGTCAAAGTATATGGGAATTTAAGCTACCTTCATCATCTAATTACCACCAGCTTTCTAAAATGTAAGAAAAAATATTTAAGTCTAAGCAAAAACGAATGCAGCCATATTAACTTTCCTCATCACAATTTGCAATCAGCTCTCCAAAAATTCATTTTGAGAAATCTGCAGCCCTCTTGAACCAACCTCCTTTCAAGAATCTCCACACCATGTGTTATTTGTCTTTTCTCAGAACTTTCTGTTACATGTCAGGTAATTTCTACAATACATCAATTAAGAAGATCTATTTGTACCCCAGGGGTTCCCAACAAGG
The DNA here is from genome assembly GCA_023548195.1 of Bettongia penicillata ogilbyi. NCBI lineage: Eukaryota > Metazoa > Chordata > Mammalia > Diprotodontia > Potoroidae > Bettongia > Bettongia penicillata. Next base: position 1,952,144 of record JAJHZJ010000287.1, on the reverse strand, counting down.
AGGTCTGGGCTCACACACATCCAAATTTACTATAAGGAGGCCCTGGGCTCATATGGACCTGGATTTATCTGTCTCAGGTAGAATCTGGATACATGGGAGTCCAGACTTCTTTGGGCTATAGGGCACAAAGTCCTAAATTCTCCACTAACTCTAGCAGCTTCTTGGCTTGTCCTTCCTAAACTGTCTTTGATTAAAGTCACATCCATGTCAGATAACTGATGCTTATCCAGTGTCCCAGGTCAGCTATCATGAATTCTAAAATATGTGGTCATTTTCTCCCAAAGTTTCTTTCATTGCCACTCTGCTAATAAATTCTAGAATAACTGAGAATTTATGAGGGGCGACTAGGTGGCACAGTGGATAGAACACTGGGTCTGGAGTCAGGAAGATTCATCTTCTCAAGTTCAAATCTGGCCCCAAATAGTTACTACCTATGTGACCCTGAGCAAATCACTTCAACCTGTTTGCCTCAGTTTTCTCAATTGTAAAATGAGCTAAAGAACGAAACGGCAAACCAACTTTGTCAAGAAAACCCCGAAAGGGGTCATGAAGAGTTGGGACACAAGTGAAAAGCAACAAAGAATGTATGATACAGCTTCCAACAAAGAACTCTAAGAGGCATCTAGATAAATAAAGTTCTCATCACAAGCATTCATTTCAACAAACATTAAAGACCTATAATATAAAAAGGACATGATGAAAAATGACAGAAATGCTGATCTTAAGGAGTTAATAATCTAAAAATGGTGACATGGGGCTGGGCTATGACATTTACTTAAGTATGATTTAAGGTAGAAGATAATAGAGGCCAGAAACCTAGACTAAATGCCATAAGAACATTTAAGAAGAGAAGAGAATAACCTGCAAGACTCTGGACAAGTCGCTTAATTTCTAAGGTTATTTTCCTATCTGTAAAATGAGGCAATTGTACTCATGTTTCTAAGGTCCCTTCTAACACTAAACATCTTATGATGATGAACTTCATGGTGGAGTTAACACCTAAGCTGGGCCTTTAGTTAATAAACTGTCTGATACAAGGTACAAGTGCTTCAAACATGGGTTCCCCATCAACTTCCAGAAGCAAAAATCTCGTTGGTCAACAAGCATTTATTAAGTGTTTACTATATGTCAGATAGTGTGCTAAGTGCTGGGAATACAAAGAAAGGCAGAAACATTCCCTGTTCTCAAGGAGTTTCAACTGTAGTTCAATTTAACTAAAACAGTATGTGAGGAGGAAATATTTCAAAATGGCAAGGAGAGCAGAAGAGAAAGATCAAAACAGAGGAAGAATCTGGAGAAGAAGAGGGCATCCTATGACCTGTGTCAGGCAGTTTAGATGATAGAATGTGACAAGGGAAGAAAGTAAGAAACTAAGAAACTAAGGAGAAAGTACAAGGAGCTCACTGGAGTTAAGGTATAAGGGTACACTGACGGCAGGAAATGATGGGATCCTCTGAAAAAGCAATGGCTAGTCTTGCTCCAAGGAATGATATCATACAGATGCCATCAGAAAAGGAATAATCCAGTGTCAGAGGAAGAAAAGAAAAAAAATAGAGGTCACTGTTGATTCTGTGATAATCCTAAAAATCTATTTATCAACCCAATGTTTTCTAATAGGAAAGTCTGCTTTCCTCTTGGAGCATACTAACAAGATGTGACACCCTCTCAAGACTTGTCAAGCCCAATAACTCCACTGGTGCTTCAGGCACAGACAAACAATTATGTTTAAAGGGCCCCAAAAAGAATGGCTATGAGCTACAGTTCTGGGGAAGAAAATGAAGCCAATTGAGACACAAGTGGTATGTCCATCCCCATTTGTCATTTGAAGGGAAGAGCATTAGAAGAGAATAGTAGGTTTGGGAAGTGAACAGCTGCTTAAGAAAGAAAATGGCCCTGTATTTCTAAACCGCAGATTAAAATACAAGTTTGATGAGCGCCTGTTCAGGGATGGAGTGAAATTAACAAGCCACTGTAAAACATATTTGCCTGAGGTCTTGCAAGTCTGGTAAGGAGGGCTTACAACTGAAAAAGGGGAATATCTATCAGGTTTGTGGTTTGTCCTTCATTCTTGAAGGAGGGTGATGTCTTGACTTGCAAGTGAACTGGATTTAAGTGGGGCAGTGCAAAGTCACCAGCCTCACTCTCTCCTCCAGGATCATGAGTTCAGTGTCAAGATGATCGGAAATTACGCCAGACGCAGTGGGAGACCTTGGTCTTTTTCAAGCTGAGGTCTTTCCCGGATCTCAGTTTGTCTAAGGCAACACCTTACTGACTGATTTAAGCTTAGGTACCACTGAAAAGAGTTATACAGCACAAGAGAGATGCCTAGTAATTCACAGGAGCCAAAAATCAAGGAAAGAGTCATTAGTAAAACACAGGGTTCTCAGATGTTTATATACAAATGAAAAAAGCATGGGTAATAAGCAAGGCAAACTAGAAGTTCTAACATAAGGACATAAATGATCTCATAGGTAACTGCTGACCCTCAGGGAAGTAGGTTTAATGACTATAGTAGCGCTATGGAAGAATATATACCTCATTCAAAAGGAACAGAACAGGTGAAGAAGCTCTCTTTTATAAGAGTCAAAAAGCATGAGGCATGCTAGAAAGTATCTGAAGATCAGTGGAGGTAAAAATAGAAGTTGTATTGTTGAAGTATATTACAAGACACCAGAAGAGAAGGAGGAAATATACAACTAAAGAAAACAGATCACAAGCTTAGTAATGGGGCATAATAAAACTGTGGTAAGGAAACGCTAATACCTGGGCATTTGTCTTTCAACTCATGACAGAGCAGTTAATTTAATTCTTGGAATGGTATAAAATCAGACACAGTTGACATGTTAGTTGGTTTTGCCCAAATGCTTTCTTCTGTTATGCTCATTGGTAACTATGGTCAACCCTAAGTCCATTTCACTGCCCTAAATCCATCACACATGGCTAAGAAAGCCTTGCCGATATTAGCTATTTCTGAGGCCAAGAGAGACTTTCCTTGCTGTTGCTTAGTTGTTTCCTCTTGTGTCTGACTCTTTGTGACCCCAACTGGAGTTTTCTTGGCAGAGATACTAGAATGGTTTGTCATTTCCTTCTCCAGCCTCGGTCTGCAGTTGAGAAAACCAAAGCAAACAGGGTGAACTGACTTAGTCAGGGTCACACATCTTCCTGGCACCAGAGGCTCCATCTTCCTGACACCAGGCCCAGTACTCTATCGACTGTGCCACTTAGCTGATCAGAGAGACCTCTACCCCTTACCTCACTGACAATAATAGTAATGATAATAATATTAACAATATTAGCTAACATTGATATAGTTCCTACTATCAATATCAATTGATACTGATACTATCAAAACCAGTATCAATATCAAATAATATCAACATTAGGAGGCACTGTGCTAAGCGCTTCATAGATATTTTAGATATATATTACTTCATTTTATCCTGCCAACCCACCGTGGGAGGCAGGTGACTTGCCACAGGTTACACAGCTGGTGCTAAGTGTTCAGGTGGGACGTGAACTCAAGCCTTTCCTATGCCAGCCTCAGTGCTCTGATCCTTCTCATTATCTCCACTTGGATTCCCTATCACATCCAACACGTATCATTTTCTCTCCTACTTGTCCAAACCCAGCTCCCTTATCTATTCTCCCCTTTCCTATGGCACCTTCCCTATCCCAGGTATCTAAGCTAATGCTACCAAACTCAGATGGAAACAGGGACCATTAAACCACACATAAGGATTCTATGTACTGATCTAGCAAACCATATATAAGCATTATCCATGTTTTATTGTATTTTTATGTTAACTATTTCCCAATCACTTTAATCCAGTGGGGCCTACACTAGCAAGGGTTGTGGACTTCATGTTTGAAACCTCTGATTCAGGCTACAGACCTTAGAATTATTCCTTCTTCTCTTTCACCATTTTCCTTTGTTCAACCAACTATAAAAGCTGTGATTCTTTCTTCTATGTTTCTCAAATCTGATCCCACTGTCTTCATTTACCTCTTTTAACTAGCCTGCCTTCAAGACCACCAGAATCCAGATGATCCAAATTCAAATCCTGGTTCTGACATCTACTGGTTTGTCACATGACCACCTCTGAGTTTCAGCTTCCTTATCTATAAAATGGATATAATAGCTATACTGCTTATTTTCACTTTTTAAAATAACACTGTATAAACCTCAAAGCACTATTATCCCTCTGAACTATATATCATATATCCTGCCCTGAGAGATCAGGATAGATGAGAATTCAAATCCTGCCTCGGGCATTTAATTCCTGTGAGAGCCTGGACAAGTTACTTGAACTCTCAGCCTTAGTATTTCTTAACCATAAAAAGGGATACTAGCACCTATCAGAGTTGTGAGAATTACAAGATCAAATGTGTTTTACCAACCTTAAGGCACTATATAAATGCTAGTTCTTTTTACTATTGTTCATTTTCCTGAAGTATAATTTTCACTGCTAAAAAAGCTAAAACAATCTTGGATGTTATATAGAAAAGTATTTTGTTCCATTTACAAAACTAACAGTCACTGGTCACATCATACCTGGGGTGCCATGATAAACTTTGGGTACATTAAGGTCACTGAGAAATCAAAATGAAGCCAAGATGGCAACCTGAGTAGTGAAGAGTCTGGAAATCATGTTATCCAAGGGATAGTTTAAAGAAGTAAAAGGTAAAAGTGAAGACTCAGAGCTCTCTTCAGATATTTTCTGGGCTATGACATGGAAGAGCTACAACACTGTGTGTAGCTGACCTAGGTCTAACAGTTGATAGTTATAGAAAGGCAGACATTGTTTGACATAAGAAAAAAACTGAAAACTAACATTTTTCAACAATGAAGTAAGTAGCGGCCTTCCCTATCATTGGAAGTGCTCAGATGGAAAGTGGACATTCATCAAATCATTTATAAAAGGAATTCTTACATGATGAGGTGGTTAAACTGGATGGTCAACGTAACTCTGACATTCTTATGTTACCACTCTGCTCAAAAGATTTTCTGTTGGTTCCTATTTTCCACCACATCAAGTCAAAATGCCACTGCCTCACATTCGAAGTCTTCTATAATCTGGCCCTACTCAACCTTTAAAATATTAAAAAAAAAATTTTTAGTATTCCATTTTTGACTATTTATTATTACTATGGCATATTTTACTGTTCTACTAAAAAGTTCCCTTGGGTCAAACCATTTTTTTCATTAGGTCCTGCCTTTATTCATTTACTCCCTCTTCTCTGCCTATTCAATACTGTCCCAATCCCTCCTTTTCCATCAAGGAATTCTCCACCATGATAACTGCCCCCACCTCCCTCATTTCTGCACTTTTTATGAGCACTGAGGAGCTATTCATTTACACTCCAAGTTCGATGAAGTCTGGGCCCACCTGTAATATTTTTCTTGCATCTTCCAGAGTAATGCAGCACATGTTCATGAACCAATTTACAAAATTCAAAGCTAGTTAATCTTTCATAAACGGCTCACAGAAAAATTGCTGCTAATATACAGATACTGTTAGTTCAATATACAAACAATGAGGATTTTAAAAAAAAAATTACTCCAAGTATCAGAGATCTGAAATTCTAAAAAAATGAGCTAACCCTTCATGTGGCAGAGCACAACTAGAAGAGAAAGCAAACACATGTCTTCAATCTAACATTTATTTAGATTTTTTTTTTGCAACTATAAATTACAATCACAAGTACACCTGCAAGTCTTCGTCTCAGTTTGTTCAACTAAAGTTTTATGTAAGCGTACACAGTATGTGACAGTTTCAAACAAATCACAGTACTCCTTAATGCGTTTTGCAAAAGAGGATAAAACATCTTGGACCCAGCTTCTTGGAAATAAATATCAAGTGACCATAAAAAATTCAGCCATTTTAGTTATTCAGTGAAGTTCATGCATATTCAGTGTAGAGAATTAAAGTTCCTCCTTGAAATATCCCAGTTTTGCCAATGACATCTCTTTTCTCAACTGCATAACTTCCCAAAACATCTGATCAACTGCACAGAAGAGGAAAAAAAAGGACATATAAGTCATTAAGGAAAGACTACCCTAAATTCTAATTTAATTTTTCATTGAAACACATTTGAAACCAAAGAATTAGTTTAAACTCTCATCACTAAATCCTGTGCCCAAGAAATCTGAGTCTATATGCTACTCTTCTTATTAAAAACTATTCATTATTTTAATTCATTTTGTAATGATTACAGATAACATTTAAAAATATTTATTAGAGTAGATATGCCATAATATTTTAAATATGATTCAACTCTATCAGAAATTAATGCTATGCTTGTATTGTGGCACACGTATTAAAAGTTACTTTGTTTCAAGAGGAAAGAGGCACTTCAGTGCCATTTGCAATATAAATGTTGTTATCATCAATTACAATTAATGCTCAATTACTTAAGAACTTATTATCTAATTCTTAGATCGTGTTCTAGCTGGCTACATTCTGGCCATTTCTGAACATCTCTATGAGAAAGTGAGCAAGATCCAGTCAGGCTACCCCTAAGGACAGTGGTAAAAGGTTTATTATTGAATCAAACTGTTGACAAAAATTAATTGGGAGCAATTTTCTATGGATTTAAATTACTCAAATTTTCCTATTACAATGGCTAAGAGTTGGTTTTATAGATAAGGGAACCCAGAATATTCATTTTGTTTCTAATAACAATGGATTTAAAAACTTTAATAGATTTCTTTTACACACGCATGGGTTTATGATTCTACAAAATGCTATGGATGGGTTAAAAAAAACCAGTATCACCTCTTCCCCTAAACTCATCTACTAGAAAGCTTTTAATCTTCATGAGAAAAAACAAACAAAACATATTTGCCTTCACCATAAAACTGTTTTATGTAGTTCTAACAAAAATATAAACATCTAATTTAATATAAAGTATCTGTTTTCCAACTTAGTCTTTAAAATGTCTTTGCTAGTCCAGTCCTACAAACAGGAGTAGTATCAGTAGTATAACACAATCTATCACACAAAAACCTAAGCATACTGACAAAAACTTTTAATTTGAGAATCCCCCAGATATCATTTACATAGTTCAACCATTACAATTATAGCTGTATAGGAAAAACACATTAAAACATCCAAGCCAAGGAGAGGATAGTTTAGTTTTGAACTAGCATGTTTTGTTCCACACAAAATTAGAATTTCTTGGTTCATCTGGATGTGAAGTAACAAAACACTACTATTTATTTCAAGTACAGGAAGATTTTCTGCCCCCAGCAAAAAATGAACAGATAAAAGCCCACAAATGGCATTTTACCCAGTATAAAATTAATATGGCCTCGGCAGACTGCGATGATGATGCACTGCTCTAGTCCAATGTCTGCTGTGAGCTAGTTTTTGGATAGCGATGTCCAATTTGTAAGACTTTTCTTGGGTTTTAAGATCCAATTTTTTTAGCTTGAAACTTGAATAATCTGAGAATTACTAATAGTTACTAATTATGAAGGAAGACTATATTAAAAATGAACACACTTGCTTGAATTTGGTTCTCCCAGGTATATCATCTGCACGTCTCTCCTGATTTAGAATACAGTAATCTTTATTCCATTCAGTACTGTCCTCACAATGGCTTTACTAATTTCATACATGTAAGCAGAAAATATAGAAAAAAAATTTATTGTTAGCTCTTTCATGGTTTACCACCAATTAAAACAAATCTGACCACCTCTAGATTCTGTTCCGCTCCTTGAGAGGCAGAAATTCAATGACTATGTACTACCCTCATGTACAGCAACTAATCACACCCCTGAAGATACAACTGCTCCTGTCTAGAGGCAGATGATTAAAACAAAACAAAAAGCCTAACTTATGTATCAGTTTATCAGTATTTAAGAAACTCAAGAAAATGCCAATATTAGCATTCCTCCTTTTTTCAGCATTATTACTAGATAATAAAAATATATTCCAAATTTTTAATGCATAGCTGAATACAAGCATTTGCTATGATAGGTACTCACCATCCTGTTGTTTCACAAGTCCTTGCTGGATATAGCGAATGTATGTAAAAAAATTACACACTGATGTGATCTAAAGCCAAAATAAAAATGTTACAAAAGGTCAACATGTTATATATATATGTTTACATATAAGGTAAATTTAAATAAAAGCTAAGCAAATTACATACCCTGTATCTGCAAAAAGGAGAAATGTAGTAGTAGCTGCTTGAGTCTCCTAATTTAATTCTGTGTTTGCATGACTTACTCTGACCACTTAGAGCACATTTCCTGTAAAACAATTATACATCTAAGTTAGTCACTCTTGAAAGCACCCACCCTTTCCATTCCATGCAAAAACGGTAATATTTAGCATAATATTAGTTGGATAGTTTGTTTTAGTTGGATAATTGGATTTAGCATAATAATAGTTGGAGTAGCAATGTTTGGAATATTTTCTGAAATCCAACAAAATGATAATTTTCATTGTGTATTTTCTGTTACATTTGTAACAATCTCCACACAAAGAACATTGAAGTAAAGCAGTGAGGTCTGTATTGTTTAAAGTGTTTGGCCAGACTCCTAGGTAATGTGATCTCTAATGCTAATTGGCAGGTGGGACTCTGCAGACAGTTAAGAAGTAGAGTACAGGTGGCATTTTTGGTCTCAGGGGAAGGAATTCTAGGGCAGTTCAATTCTATCACATCCAGAAATGAATTAAAGTGCTGGTAACTGGCTACAAAAGGATTTCCATCTGTTAGGTGAGTGACAGGAGAGTTGCCTACAGGGCAAAAATGAGAGATAAACAAAAGGAGAAAAATAGGACAGTCCTCAGCATTCCATCTGGGGTACAACATATTCCTTTCTTACATGAAAAATTGATCATGGCTCTAATGTTTGCCAAAATATAATTAGCAATTTCAAGTTAGGATGTAGATGATAGAAAAGATAAAACATTTGGCTGTATTTTAAGGTCTAAATTATTAGGTATGGTTTTAAAGACATAACTGCAAAAAAATTATGTGTACCCTATAGATTTATGATGACACAACAAACCCCTACTTTAATTTTTGAGAATTCTTTTGGCATAATGATTAGTCTAAAGAAGAAAAGCTATATGATGACAATAACAGGAGCTAACATTTATATAGGACTTTAGGGTTTGCAAAACACTTTACATATTATTTCATCTAATTCTTACAATAATTCTGTGCAGTAGGTGCCACTAACCTCATTTTACAGATAAGGAAACTGAGCCTGAGAGAAATTAAGTGGCTTGCCCAGGTTCACATAGCTAGTAAATGTCAGGGGGAGGATTCGAACCTAGGTCTACCTGACTCCCAAGCCCTTCATTCACTCTACTTACTATGACAAGCTCCCTCCCAATAAGCAACATTAAATAACCCAAGCTATATGTACTGATATTTCCAATTACAATAAAAAAAAGAAAAAAGTCACTCCACCACCTATATGTACACCTATAGCCTCAAATGGATTTGAGAGTTCCCCAAAACGACAGATCACAAGCCATCCACATGGCTCATAATCCTGTGTGACTCCCATCTACAACCTCCACAAAGTTCATTACACGGACTCCACTCAATGTGCTGGAGGCCCTCCTCCCTTCCTCATAACGTCAAGAGAGTAAATATGGAACAATCTTGCCAGCCTCCTGTCTACCATTCCTCACCACATGGATAGCCCGTATTCTCATCTTGTTATACCTCTCTTGGATGATATCTTTTGGATCTCTTCTTCCTCAGAGTTCCTCACCAGAAATACACTGCAGCCTGCCCACTCCCACTATGTGCCTTCCACTACCAATGGTGTCTTTTTGAAGGGAGGGTTGTTCCAGGTCTTGCTGCCATAAAGCCACAATATCAAAATGTCCGTATTAAAAAGATGGGTCTTTGCTGAGGTCAGTAAAAGTGCTCTGAAACTTCATGAAAGAAATCCAGCCCATCTCCTCCTCCTTTTCAACCCTGGGCCCAGTCTATATTATCTGTCCTAGAAATGTAAGCAATCATGACAAGGTATCTATCCAAGTTTATGTTGACATCTGCACAAGAGACAGTTTCCAGCCCCAGGCTTGCATGTGTGGATGGACACAGTGAATTCTTCTGAGTAACTATAGACTTCTGCTGAGAAGCTCTGAAATGTCGTGAGGCTTAATGCATTCAACACAATGTCACCCACGATGAGTACCGAGAGGCCTTTCTCATGTGCTGGTAACCCTTCCTTGACCTGTGTTCTCTGCTGAATCTCCTCCACTGCCATGATAAACACAATGGGTGAGCACAATCCTCCCTATTTTATGCCTCACCTGAGCTTTATTCCTGGACATCACTGACTATTCTGTTGTTACATCTTCAAAGGAAAGTCACCTGCAGATGGGAGGCAGCTTTTCCTGAAGTGCTCCTAACATGCCGCTCGGATGCTTTTTGTTTTTTGCAGTCAACAAACAATACACACAAGGCGGACCTTACTCGGATGGTAAAGGTACACTCCGTGGTTCCACACAAACACTGCCTACTGAAAATGTTCACAACCCACATGTCTGCAACCCTCGTGAAAACTGTGTAACTGGGACAGGAGTTGTTCATGTTCTCTTGGTCACTTTTTCTTTTTTGGAATTAATAAGATCTCATATATTTTTCCACATTTTTGGTACTTTCCCCTCTCTTTAAATACCTGGTAAATTAAACTGATCTCTCGATGCCCTTATAATTATATTGACTCGAACATTAGTTTCACATTTTATTTCTTTAATGAATGTTGATGTCCAGAAATGTGTGACTCTTAGTACCCTCTGCCTCCTTTCCCTTACAAAATAATATTCACTATTTTATTTCTATTGTATTCTTTCCCTCTCTCCCTAGTCTAAGTCTTCTTTCAAGTACCTAGTTACCTATAAAAATTCTTAAATTTTCAAGCAAATTATAAATAAAGGGATTTTATGTTGTACCTTTTAGAAAAGGCAAGAATTTGAAACATGAATAATCACAATGTAAATTTATCTTATTTTGGTTAAAGTCAGATTTTCCATTGATTTCCCTAAAGAGACACACACTTGTATAATATTTCATGCTCTCACAGACCTGGGGTACTCTGGGTATGAAGATATGAAATACTACGTAGGTATTCTATATCAGTCCTACTCTGTTGCATCAATCCGACAGGGAGGAGATCCTGACTTCTCAAAGGCTATGACAGTGTAGACTGGGCAACCTCTAGCAGGTTCTCCCATGCTAGAAAAAGAGGCTTCAAGTACAGCCTGTGAACAGACTGAGGACCAGCCTTGCTAATCACGGAAAGGTTCATCACCTACATGCTACCCACTTCCTAATGATTTCTTTTTTTGGCAAAGGCAACTTATGATATGAAGAAAAATATAAAATGGTCCCAAATCTGTGCCCTAGACCCTCTGTTTCTGCAGTCATGGTGTTCAAGTAGAGGGAAAGGAAGCAGAGGGTCCTAACAATCACACAGTTTCTGGACATCAACATTCCTTAAACCGCTGTAAATGAATTGCTACAACAAGGAGACCAGAAGAGTGGAGAAAATGCTTTTAGTCAGTAAACACCTGACTTACTTGCCAAATGGAGAGAGATGGCTGCCAATGGCAACGCTGGGTTAGAATATAAATTTGTAAGATCTTACAAACAAAATAGACAGATAATTATAAATGGCTGTCTCATAAAACAGAGAGAAGCAGTGAAGGGTAAAACCAGTCTAAAAAATTCAGGAAATCCAACCAAACTAAATCATCCCAGGGGTACATAAAGATAAAAATGGAAAAAGTACTAAAGACAAAAGAAAAAAATGGAAAAGATTTGCAGAAACTATTATAAAAAACTATGTTTTCTATAAAGGACAGGAACTACCACCAATATCATGTCTCTAATATCACAGTTCATGAGGTATTTAAAGAAGTATAAATAGCACATAATGTATAAAAAATAGTAAGTAAAAAGCATAAATGTTCTTTTTAGGGAACAAAGCAGACAAATTGGATCAAATATGGAGAGGAGACTCACGGTGGGAGACAGAATAAACTGTAAGGACATTGAGGGACCAAATTTATACAAATCATCCTATAATTATTTCCTTTATTATAACATCTCTTCCTACACATAAGCACCACCTATCTTGTCACCTAGATTTCTAAAAATTTGAGAACAGGGACCTCATCTTTCCTTATCTCTCAGAGTACTTGTTAGAGGGCCTTATATACAATACATTCAAATTCTAATCCCCCAGATCTATAAAAGTCTCAATCCAAGAAGATTATTGACAGAAACATATCTGGACTGAGTACTTGACCTGGGGGCTTAGAAGACCTGGATTCAAATCCTGACTTCCTTCCATACTATTTGTGCTCTGACTTCAGTTTTCTCATTTGTAAAATTAGGGAGTTGACCAGATGATTTCTAAGCTTCTGGCTCTAACATTCTATGATTCTTATTGTACTAATATGATAAAGTTAAATGTTGGTTGATAACTCTGCTGTAATTTATTTGGAATGTGTTTTAGCATGTATTGTATGCATACATATCCAGGAGCAGAGATGTCCAACTAAGTTGCTCCTATGTGTCCCCAAGCAGATTAAAATGCAATGGGAATAATTTGCAAAATAAATGAAAACATGATACAACACAGATAATTTAATGTTCAGTTTTCTAAGCCAATATGTAACCCACAGAGATCCTATTTGAGTTTGACATCACTCAGAGACAAACTAAATTGTAACACACAGTAATAATTATACAGCAATAATTATAACTTGTGGAAAATGTAAGTTATGAAAGAGAACTGGAAATATTTAGCCCAATTTAAAATTCTCTAGTGTCTACTGAATGGGGCTAGTGTCTACTGAATGGGGGCACTCTCCACCCCTATGTTCATGACTCAATCTAAAGGGGCACTAGGTGAATACCAGCCTAAGCATCTGGCATCAAGGGGAATGAAGCTCATAAATACAGAAGGAATGCCTCTGAGCAATCAACAAAATAAACACTGCTGTGACAATTTACACGCATATTAAATTTCCAAATAAAGCTCCCATCACTGCTATGACACACTGAATTTCCTTCTGCCTTGAAAATGTGTCCTATAAAGAGGGGAAACACATGCTCCTAATTCAGTTCTGCTGTCCTGAGCTGGGCCGGGCCATTTTCCCAAGGGGCGGCAGAAGCTCCCTTAGTGATGCTGTGCATTTCTGCTTCCACCCCGGATCCCTCATAGAAAGACCATGTCTGTGTGAAGACTGGGGTGGGGACAGAAAGAAAGGGAGGCATTTCCCTCCCCATGTAATAAAATCCACAGAAGGCTTCCTTCTCAGGGTTTACGACACTCTCATATGAAATGAGAGGGCTCAGATAGGTCACCTCTAGTGGCTTCCAGCTCTATGATTCAGCAGGAGTGGGTATTGAGCAGAGCTGTAACTGGCAGGGTTTCACCTGGGGCAAAAACAGGTGGGAGCGAGGAAGAGGAAAGGGGCAGCAATAGTGAGCACAGAGCAATGCTGGGGGTGGGCCATCTTCCAGAGAGCCTGGGCCTTATCCCAACGAGGGCATTAAGGGATGAGAAGGAGGAAGTCCCCAAGAAGGGCACGACAGTCCAGGGTCCTGGAAGTGACAACATGGGCATGACTGTACCATATGGTGGGCCAGCAGAGGATGCCAATGCAAGGGGTAGGTATGGTGGTTACAACAGGGAAGAAATATATTGCCTCACTGAAAGGAGGAAGTGTTTCTTCAGTACCCTGGACCAAAGGCCCATTCTCTTTGCCCTAGTTATGGGCTTTGCTATTTAGCACAGCAGGAATTATTCATGCATTCATGGTGTTAAGGAGTAAGACTATCACTTCACATCTTATTTGATAATATAAGATTCTATGTGGATCTGAGGGGGCCACCAGGACCCATTTCAAAGGAATGACACGAAACCCTCCCACAGTAAGCATCAATAGCACATCAAAAGCATTCCATAATTTTCACAATTTACGTATCTAGACTAACATACTTCGGGCCTCCACACTCAACTGCAGAAGCTTTGACAAACCGAATAGGTTGCAGCCCCACTGGTTCGATGCTTAGAGTATTGTTTTCCACAGCCTCCAGAACAGCTGATGCCAACTTAAAAAGAAAAAAATTCACAGAAAGATATCAACATATGATACATAAAGCTATTTTAAAATTCAATCCCCAAACTGCATAACCTTGGTCCTAAGCAAGGAAAAGCAAGAAATGCTATAACCACAGCTAGACTGTAAGGTCCCTGATCATTTCTTTTCTGCATTTTCATCTCCAAAGCCTAAAATAGTACCTAGTATACAGTAAGAACTTAAACATTAATGATTTATTCAATAATTTTTCTTCATATAAAGGCAATTTAATCCTTCCCAATATGGCACATACTTTTCTTTTTGACTCAATCCAGTACGATTAACATTTTTTCAATGTCAGTACTTTTTTTTACTATACATTTTCTGCTATCTTTGTACACAAGATTCTATAAAAGAATAACCAAACATATTCTCATGCACAGAACTAAACAGTCAGTGCTATGAAGAAGTGGTTAAAGAGCCACATACCTTTTATTCTAGGAAACTCAAAAAATTAAAAGATTATGATCTCTTTAAATTTCAAACAAAAAAATAACTAATTACTATTTGCTGACTCGAGTTCTTCCTATATGTTTCTGATCAGGAAAGAGTGGGAGGAGGGAGGGGGCTAGACCACAGCCACATGTAAGAGCTGCCACGATTACATTTTAGCTGAGTGGTTTGTAATGGAACACTGCAAAAGCTTCAAGCACAAATGGTCCTCACTAGTCACTTACGTTCATACACATGTTCATATTTGTGAAGGTCTTTCACATTCATTCTCCTGCATAATTCTCCCATGAGGCCTATGAGGTAGCTGGGAGAGGAGGTATCTCTATTTTATAGACGAGGAACCTAGGCAAGCCTCTTGGACTTGTATAGACAGAAACTCAATCAAGGTTTTTGATGATGATGTCTGAGATAAAAATAGCATTTCTCTAGGACTAAATCTCAGGACATAAATCTAATCCCCATTACACATTCAACATTTCATCCCTCAGACACACATTTCAATGCAAATGACCATCTGCTCAAGGCCAGAATTCAAGTACTCAGGATTTACTACGAGACTGTGAGTAAAATAGGTGAGGATCTGTATGGATTAAGTGGAAGGAGGATGGAATCCAGAGAATTTTGTAAACAAATATATAACATTTTAAAGTTATACATTTGTATTAAAAATGTATTTTATGCAAATAAATTAAAAATGTGGAAAGTACAGAACAATCCTAGACAATACCATATTTTTGCAATACATCCACGTACTCAAACTTTAAAAAAAAATTTTACCTCACTTTTGGAAAAGGTCAAACATGGAAATATATCTTCCTGATAAATTTTGTCTAAGAACGGGCATGTCCTGTCCATTGTGGGTTCATCCTTCCAAGATCTGAACTCATTATACAGAGATAAGTCGGCCTAATAAATAAAATTCAGAAAGCATTTTTTAAAATTCAAATTCCCAATTATACCTACTTATAAGTAATGCTAAAGCAACAATTAATAGCTTTTCATTATCAACCTTATGAGGTATATGTAGAAATCAATTTTTTTTTCTTCATCCTTATTCCTCAACTCTTCAGATTATCATGAAAGGCAAAAGAAAGCAAGGTAGAAAATGTCTAAGTTAAACAATACTTCCTTCAAACATTTCAAAAGATTCATGATTTCACTGATGGGAACTACTCTTTACCAACACATATAACAATACTTCCATGCCTTAGTAGAGTGTTTCATGACCTGCTATGGTCAAAATCCCACCAAAACACCATGTTGTATCCAACATTCTGATAAGGAGGTTTCCAAAACTTGGCTAAGCTGATCCTTTAACACTAATCCATTGCTGAGCCTGCATACTAAAACCATCTCAGCACAGCAGAGCCTTACTAGAGCTTATATTACACTAACATGCTTTCAAGCACCCAGAAGATGCTCCAAAACATACACAAAAAAAGACCAAAATTGGTTTAAAATGAAGGGAAAATGTACTTGCAAATTTTTTTTCTTAAAAACAAAACAAAACTCTTTCAGGCAACTAGGTCAAAGTAGTGCCACATATCCCAGAGAAAGCTTCTGGCCTAAGGAAGTCATTTACAAATTTTGTGAGGTTATAGCACCTCAAAAGCTTTCAATTAAGTAGTTTGAACACAATGAAGTCAGAGATCTTTAGTCTTGCATATGTGTTTCCATTAAAGCCATAATGTGATCATAATATCTTATGGAAAAGGATAAGTTTTATACTACTTATTATCTGTTCTAGACACTAAGATTTAAGTCAAATGTATAGTTTTCCTTTGTCTAATACTTTTTAAATTTTATAAATTTTATAAATTTTATAAATTTTAAATATAAATTTTATAAATTTTATAAATTTTATAAATTTTATAAATTTTAAATATAAATTTTATAAATTTTATAAATTTTATAAATTTTAAATATAAATTTTATAAATTTTATAAATTAATATGTATGTTAAACAAAAAGTTTTCATTATTTTATAATTTATTTTAAACTATAATATACATATATATACTTAAAATATATTTATTATGTACTTCAAAGAATTCATAAAGTAAAAGCAAAACCTTACAAAGGCATCCAAATAATGGTAAAGATAACCTTCCTCATCAAGTAAACAATCGGAGAAAAAAGGCATGTTCAAACATTATAAAAATCAGTAATGTGAATGCAAATGTTCCCAGTACTATGCATTAGTTAATGCACCACACAATGGAAAATTTAGTCTAAATATGACAAAATTAAGAGTAACAATTTTAAAACAATTTCTTAAAACGTATAGCAGAAATCAATGCAACAAATTCTACAAAATATTTATTTTCAAACTCTGAAACTGTATGCCATGCTTAGATTTGCCCAAATGCTAACTCTTTTTGTACATTTCCTATTATGAATTTAAAAAAAATAAAGTTGGATATATATTTTTTCATTATTAGTATCATCCTTTTTTTCCCTAAAATGCTACCCAATTAAATGAAATTACAACAACTTTGGTTATTCAGCTACTAGCCTCTGCCTGCAAACTTAACTGAAAAGTAATCCTACTCCCTCAAAGGACTGAATTAAAAAACCTATCAGTGGCTTCAAAAATACAACTCTCAAGTTGACATTAGGTCCATCTTCTAGGAATGGCTATGAAGGTTAATGTGAGAGTAACAGTTCTAATCTAGGACCCAAGTCCTAATTCCAAATGACCTCTAAACTCTGAGAGTTCCACATCTCCCCAGTTTTTAGAAAAATTCAAAATGTAAAATCACTACTGCTTGGTGGGTTGAAGAAATCTAAATTCTGCAAGTTTTTTTCATCTTAAGATTTAGCACTAGCAATAAAATTACCATCATCCAATTTCAGTCAACCACCCTTCATTTACATAACATAAAAAATGTAAAGATTTTTCCTAACTAAAATAGCAAGATTCAGACACTTACCAAGACTCCAGTTGGTATTCCAAAATCAGCCAGAAGAGAAGGGGACTGAAGAATCCCTGAAAGAAGTCAGCTCTACATATAGCCTCCCCCATTTAAATACCGTATTGTGTACCACAGAATCTGTTGGCAGAAAGCCTAAGTGATTCATCTCAGTGATGAAAACTAGTAAGTGTCAAAAGGGCCAGGGGCACAGTACTTGACCAGTTACCTCTTTGCAGTCTTTGACAATAGGCTGCATCACACTGAGGTCCTGATGACTGCTGCTCATAGCACTGCTGGTACTTTTATTTCTTGCATGACCCTTTTTAAAAGGAGCCTTTCCGCTTGTCGGGAGCTCTTGAATTGGTGACGTTGGTGAAGTGGACAACACAAGTGTCTTTAAGGCAGCAACTTCTGCTTGAAGTACATCAATCTTAAAAAGAGTGCAATACAATTATTTATCTACTAAATATTTTTTTGATAAATACAGACATACTTCATCTCTAAGGATAGGGCATTAGTTTTCTTTGTATATTATACAAAATACTGGATAGAGGGAAATAAACTCTCTTTTTTATTATTTTTCTTTTCTGGCTTAGATTAAGTTGCCTTTCAGATTTTAATTAAAATCAACAAATCTAGATGGAAAAATATCACCATTTAAAAAAAATTTTAGTTTTGTATCATTTCCAAAGATGTCAAATTAAAAGCTCAAGATTAGTTCTAGTTCGTCTCAAAATAAATGATGCTGGCTCGGTTCTGTACTGGTGATCAGATTTCAAGTATCAAATACCAATACAGTGCCTTGTACATAATAGGTGCTCAATAAATGTAAATAGTCACATTTATTGATAGAAGATTTTATGACAAAATCTGATTATCTAATCTTTTAGGCAACATATAAAATGTATGAAGTAGTTTTAGAAAAGAGTAACTTTTACTCTTAAAATGCCTGGATAATTTCTATCATTTTTCTACCATTAAATACAGCAAAAACTTACCTTTCCCTGTGCTTCTTTTAATTGTTTTTCAGCTGTTGCCTGCTTGATATTAGCTTCTCTCACCATTTTATGAGCTTCCTACAAAATGTTAATATAGTGGAAATTTTGGAATATAAAATTCTTAATATTTGTTTTTTTTTAAAAAAACCTTAAAAGTTACTTTTTACCTAAAGAAGGGTAAAATCTAAATGCCAACTATGGTATGATAAAGGTATTAAATATTGAAAGGTATATTGAAAACAGTTTATGTCATCTTTTGTCAACTGTGTACATAATTTTAGGAATCATTTCTGATTATAAAATAGGTATCTCTATCAGTAAATATATCAAATTGTGCATCTAACATAAAAATAAGGTACAAACATAATAAATAGATGCAAAAACTTATAGGATCAATTTAATTAAATGAGAATATATCCTATAAGTTATGACCCAGGTGTCAGTTTTGCAGTCATATCACTTGTAATTAGCTTTCACATATGAGACACAGCACATACATGCAAAAAAGAACAAGTAAAGGCATAAAAACATGAATAAGGATGCAATTTATAGATATGGGTCTGTCTAAAAGGCTTTAGCATGTTAAGGTCTAAAAGGTCAGGAAATGATCTATGAGGCTACTTTCTATGTTGTGCATTGGAACCTAAGACATTTTAGTTTTTAATTAATAGGGTCTTCTTGTATTAGTACCACAGATAAATAACTAATTTGCTCCCTTTCTTGAGTGTACTTACATTAAAAGTAAGAAGACCTCGATTCTGGTCCTAGCATTGCCACTAACCAGGAGTGAGATCAGGGACATGTCAATTAAACTCTCTAAGCTTCAGTTTCTCCACCTGTAAAATCATAGTACCTGTTCTATGTACCTCAGAAGGTTATTATAAGGGCAAAATAATAATGTGATGCACACAGTAGGCATTCAATAAATACTTCCTGAATGGATAAATAATAAACAAGAAATGGCTTTAGGGGAAAATAGCAAAATAATATGCAAATTCAAATTACTAGCTCTTTAAGGCTTTAAAGGAAGTATATTACAACCTCCTGTCTTTTTAAGATTACAGCACTAGATCTCTGCTTTTGTATGTGTGTACATATATGAACATATACACATACATACACCCCAAATGTGTTATGACCAAAAACTAATCTTTAAAAAACTAACGGCTACATTTAAACCAGTCTAAACAGACATATAAATGGATCAACTTTTAAATTCAAAGTTTAGGTTCAACATTCAAGTACATTATTCACAACCATCTTAAACTGAGGAAATTTACTACTCATCATGTTTACTGACAGAGTAAATAAAGTATATAAAAAGCATTTAAAATAAGGTATACATGTAAACTACCTAATAAAAACAATTCACTGATCCCATTTTTAAAAATAAAAAAAATCAGAAAGTCCCCAAGAATGAGAAAAAAATAAAGGAGACCACCAAAAAAAAATCTATTTTTGATACATATTCATGTGTGTTCTAGATACTATTTTCTTCACAACAGAAATATTACAAATAATATGTGATATTCACAAATACACATATATAAGTAATATATTAAAAAAGTAATAGTTAGGGGAGCTCCATTGCCAGGAAGCATATAATACAATCATAGAGATAAATCTGTTGTTATTTATCTGTCACAGATATAACCTAAAAATAGGGAAGTCCTGTCCTTCTGCAACATCCTCTCACATACAACACATATTTTCACAACACCCTTACTCAACTCCTGAAAAAAAAGCTGTTATGACTGACCAACTCCTTCACTTTTGTTCATGGGAAGTTAAACATTGGGGATGTCAGTAATAGTAATAGTAATAGACTAGAAATTTAATTTCCTAGCATTATATAATACAGTTACGATTTGCTTTTTTTTTTTCAGTATTTATAGGCAGCAACTATAGAATCTGCTTTGGTACATCTTTTTCAAAATTATAACTTTGCTTTAGATAACAGTTTTATGCCCAATCTTTTTATGTCTTACTCATCATAGACCTCACCGTAAATCTCTCCCTTCCCATTTACTTAATTTACCCACTTCTTGTCTTCTTTACACTTTGCTAGTGTAAAAGACGATAGCTTGGCTTAATTACTTCCATTTTAAAACTGTCTCTTATGCTTGCTCACAAAGCGTATACTCCTGTGCCGAGAAAGACACTGTCCAACTGTTAAAGCAAAGCAAATCTTAGTGACACTGTTTTATGACAAGATCTCTACATTCTGGAGACAAGTCTAGCTCGTTAGTTATCTGGATCCTTTTGTACCTAATGATTTCTCTTCTAGTTTGTTGATGTATATATGACACAATTCAATTCTTAAGCTTCTTCCTGAAGAGATGTTTTTCAACATGGCTAGCTATTGTTTCTTTTTTTTTTTTTTAATAGATATGATGTACAATCTTGCCTGAGAAAATAGTATGATTCCATGAAACAAAGTAACTATCCAGGTAATCTGATAAACTAACTCATGCTAAAATGATAATGAAAAACAGCATAGTATAGTTTTGAACTGGCAGTGTAGTAGACATTTATTTTCTGAGGACTAGTCTGGCTAAGTCCAGAAAGGATCATAACCAGATGGCTAAGCAAGTTGTTTTTTTTTTGCCAGAGCAACTCCTTAGAGTCTACTGATGTATCTAAGGATGGTGACATGCAGCTACAGAGAGTATACCCAGATGGAGCTACAAACCTTATGAAGTGTAAAAGTGTACTAGATTACATTATAGCTTCTAGTAATCTTGATAAAAAATTATCCATCTCCATTGTAAATTACTAACATTTACCTCCTGAAAAAATTTCTATTAACAAATAAATGCATCACAACCAAAAGAATGTACATTTTTTTTTACAGAGTAACTAAAAAGCAGCTAACCTCAAACAGACTAGCTGTGAGCTCTTCTAATTCTTGCCCCAGCTGATCTCGGACTTTCGAAAGTCTCTCACATTCTTCGTCTTTTAATTTCAGTTCCTGTGAAAAACATGCATTTAGTGTACTTACAAGTGAAACTGAACAGAAGACAATCTTATAAAACTCTGACTTTCCCGCTGTTTTCTCCACTGAAGCTCTATGCTGCACCTCTTTACAATGTGGAAATGCATCCCACTGAGGCTTCTCAAAGGTTCTAATATCAGAGCACAAGACTTGATGAGTTCTCTAAGGCTGAAAAGATTTTGTGTCAGTCTGGTGAGTGGATTCCATGACATCCAAAGGCCAAACTAAATTCGGAGCAGGGTTTGCAGCTCGAATCTGACTGACCATTGGGTAACAAGTAGAGGCAGAAGGAAAAGGGAGGAGAGGAGAACAACAAGCCATATGCCTTAATGAACTGAACTACCTCCATACTGATGGACAGTCTTATTATAAATGAAATCAGAAGCTATAAATACAATTCATTTAAAAAGAAGGGTGGAAGACAGATTTATTATGTGTTGAAAGAAATAAGAAACACAGTAAACAAGATAATAGTCATGTGGCTTTTGAGTACTTGTGATGAGTGTACACAAATAGCCCATTTTTATTAAGGCAGCTTGGATGACATCTATAGCACTAATTAAAGTAGTACAGAAATCCTAAAGACTATGCCCTCTCACCCAAAACTACCTTGCACCTATTTTGCATACATTATGTTTCTATACTTATATACCTAAACATTGTCTCCCCGATAGAATATAAGCTCCATGAAGGCAAGCTGTTTCATTTTTGTCTTTTTATCTACCCAGAACTAACACAATACCCGTTTATACTGGGTGCTCAGGAGTTGATTGTTGATTTCAATAACTTAGCAAGAGTCTCCAAACTAACTCACCATGTACTTGGATACTCAGACTTCAAAATGAAAGCAGACAATAGACATAAGGGAGAATGGTGAAAACTATGTTAGAGAATATGTTTAGGGAATAAGAAATAAAGTAGGCCAAAGATTCACAGACAACTCAGAAACCTAATGCTATATACCAAGAATATTTCTTTGGAGAAAAAAATTGGAAAACACCCTGATAGGGCACAAACATCATCATAAAATCAAGAGTCCTCTCATTAAGACAGGAAATGAATAAAAGTACGACAGTCGTAACAAGAAGCAGTGGGTATCATCAGGACCACACTTAGCATAAATTCTAGCTGACTGACAACAGCCAAAAAGATTAAAAAAGAAATTGGAAGAGAGTACAAAAGGTGAGAATACACTGCATTCAACTAAAGTTGCACCAAGATAACTTTATAAGGACGAAGTCAACTCTAGGAAATGGGAACATAAGAAAAGTAAAGACTGATTCTATTGCTATATTCTAAAGAAGTTTACCTAACACACAACACTTATCACAACAAGGAGGGTGGAAAAGGGACCTTGGAAATCTGCTTCAGCTAGAAAACTTTTCATACCTGTGTCGAGGAGAAAAGCAGAGAAATCAAAGGCAATTCAGACTTAAGAGAACAAATTCATTTGCAAAAAAAATTTAGAAGACGTCACAATAAGAATATCATTATTGTATGAAAAAATGAGAAAACAAGCCTACAAGATTGGCATGAGGTATAACTAAGTCACTTATTGTTAAAGTATAGGTAAATGCAATTCAACATTAAACAGAATTGCCCAAGTGTACAATGGGATTTATTCTCAAGGACAATAAAGTAAAACCTTCATAAGTAGTAGAAGTCAAATGTGCTCATACCTGAATAGGATCATAGCACAGAACATTATGCCAGGAAAGGGGGCAAGAACTAATCAAATACAAAC
Organism: Bettongia penicillata ogilbyi; assembly: GCA_023548195.1. Lineage (NCBI taxonomy): Eukaryota > Metazoa > Chordata > Mammalia > Diprotodontia > Potoroidae > Bettongia > Bettongia penicillata. Next base: position 1,928,907 of record JAJHZJ010000287.1, on the reverse strand, counting down.
ACACACACACACAGGCATGCACGCATACACACACACACACACACACACACACACACAAATCCATGGCAAGGGACAACACAATTTTAAAAGGCATTAAGGGATCACAAACAACAAATAGAACAAAACCAGTGACCTAAAATGACATCAGTAACCATTAAACAACATGCCTTCTTTCTCCTATCTTTATGAGAATGATCTATCTCTGTGGCAATATGAGAAGGCAACAGATAAGCATTATAAAGTCTTTTTTCTATATCTTTATAATCACCTAATTAAATAAGAGCAGTAGAGAATCTAAGGTCATGCTATGTTTATTGAATTTTAGAAGTAGTTTGCCTCAGGGCAAAATGAAGTCTTAAAGGTTCTTGTCAGACAAGGCATCTCCTACATGTACATTAAAATCACATAAGACCACGCCAGGTGAAACAACTAAAATAATTTTGTCCAATCACCTGCCGAAACTGACATTCTATTTTAAGTCCAAAAAAGAAAGATTCCTGTTTGATGGCAAGGTGCTTTCTCTAAATTCTATTTACACACAATATTCTTCTAACCGCATTTAACATGTTAACAGTTAAAAAAAAATTCTCTTCCAATGAAATCCACAGATGTTCAAGAAATGGACCTACTCAAGTACACAGGAGAAACAGTAGAAATTCCTATTGTTCAAATATAAGCAGCTTGCTTTATACAAAGCCTCAAGGAGAATGCTTTTCAAAGGATGTTTGCACGGCAATTTTCTTTAGTTGTGCTGTGAACTTTTGGATCTTAAGCATATTATGGATGAAAGAAAATGTATAAATAATTTTAACCAGACTGAACTCACAAAGAACACAATAAAAACTGCTGTCCTTGCTGAAAAGAAACTTTGGATGCTTAGGTCTTCCAGCTTTTCCAAATTTAAAAGCCTGTGTTGTGGTTCCTCACAACAAAGAACACTGTTCTATGAAAGAAAAGTAATGTGAAAACAACCACTGTGGAATTAGTTAAGTAATACATGCATCTTGGGTAGAGGCAGCCAACAGAGCATCCCTTAGGAACTAGAAAGAACTGAAATGGAAGAGGAGACTGCATTAAGCCCCAAGAAGAAGCCATGCTCTCCTTTTACACTGACTGATACAGCATGAGCCACTCTCGCTCACCAACTAGGAGTAAGTAAATGGCCATGTAGTGGAACCACAGGAGCCAGGCTCAAATGCTGGCTCCACTTTGGCCAAGTCCCTCAAGCTCTCTAGACTCTAATCCAGAATACTATGGCTGTGAATAAGGGGAAACTCTTCAAAACTACAAATAATCCAAAAGAGCCAAGGAAAGGCATGTCACAAAAGCAGGAGGGAACAAAGCTAATGTTGAAGGCAAGTTTCCTAAAGTCACAGGAGCACAGATTGAAATCTGGCAGGAACCTCAACAGTAATCTAATTCAACTCCATAATTTTGCAAATGGTGAGAAAGCCAAGGTTAGTGACTGGATCAAGGTCACAGAAATCATAATTAGCATAAAGCAAAAATTTGAACAAAGGTCTTTCTACCATGATACTCAACACTGATTCAAGCTCTAATACTGGATAATGAACATATAGCTCCTGCGTTGTACTGGCACCTGCAAAATATTCCAAGACCTACAAAAGGAGCTTCAGTGCCTTGGTCAGATCCCCTACAGAAGATCTGTGGGATGATAATTAGGGAAACAGAGGAAGCTAGATGGCTCAGTGGACAGAGTGCTGAGCCTGGCATCAGCAAGACTTGACTTCAAACACTTAGTAACTGTGTGACCCTGGGCAAGTCACTCAATCTGTTTGCCTCAATCCACTAGAGAAGGTAATAGCAAAACATTTTGGTATCTTAGCCAAAAGAAAGTATGGTTCACCAGGTTATGAAGAATCTGAGCTATATGCTCTGCAACTGGCATGACTACAGACAGTGCCCACCTCCATGAGCCCACAGACAGAGCCACTGAAATGTACCATCTCTCAAAGAACACCTGTTCCAGGATGCCTGAAGTCACTGTTGATAATTCATTAATTATGGTCATTTAAATTACGTTGACTATTAAAGCAGAAATAATGTGTTTAGGTGACCTACATTATCATGCAGGGAACCTGCATCAAAGTTGTGACAGCCAACTAGTGCACAGAATGCTGAACTGAGGAATCTTCAAGATCTGAGCTCCATTGTGACCTTAGATACTTTTATACAAGCTATGTGACCTTGGGCAGATCACTTACACTCTGCCTGCCTCAGTTTCCTTACCTGTAAAATGAGACAGCCCAGAAGGAGTATATATCAGTTTCTCTGTTAAAAAGGGGCACTTATAGTTTGTCACAAATGATGAGGAAAAAAATATTTGAAAATTCATCTCAGGAATTTTTTTGTTTTTAGAGTATAAAAATCAGTAATAATGTCTTATCTCAAACAAAGCACTTCAACATTGATTCTATATAACATGTCCAGTGTTCACTTAGTAGAAAATATTTAAGAAAAGGTTAAATATATCTTGTTTAAAACATCCTCAGTATATCTATTAAAGGAAGAATGACTTCAAAGACAGCTACTATTCATTTTATCTTTTTCAAAAAATGCCCCTAGTAATAGGTACTTTATGCCCTTCTCCTAAAAAAAGGGGAGCACCTCATTGTACAGCCCAATAGAAATCTTTGAACATGCACACTTGCATACCAAGGTCATGTATTAAATGTCATGACCATCAATCAATGTGGAAGGAGTTGTTGAAAGACAGGCACACTAATGAATTGTTGGTGGAACCACAAATGGGTACAACTTGGAATTATGCAAATAAAGTGACTAAAATATCCATATTCTTTGATCCAGGTTCCATATAAATAAAAATATTTATACACATCTTTTTGTGGTAGCAAAGAACTACAAAGTAGGTTCTCATCAATTGTGGAAAGGCTAAATAAATTGTGATACATGAATGATATGGAATATTACCATACTATAAGAAACAGAACATGAATGCAAATAAGTAAGCAAAGCCAGAAAAACATTATGCATGATTGGAGCAGAGACAGATGGCTGAATAACATCATGGACTTTTTAGAGTACTCCCCCCAAACCTAGTCAAATACCTACCAAAAAATGGCTCTAAACAAACTCTGGAGCTGCAGAACCCACAGACAAAGTGAAACAAATCTCCAGCCCAAGACAGCCCGGAAGGTGGCTGGGAAGTGTCTATTGCGCCATGCTGGGAGCAGACTACAGTCCAGTGTGGGCCCTGCTGGCAAAGATGGGACCTGAATTTCTCACACCTGGGGCAGTTTCCAGACTTCCCAAGCCCAAAACACGGACAGCAAATTGGAAGGTCAGTGGAAAAAAACCTGTAGGACCAGTGAGAGAGGTCAGAGTGATCTAGCCCCAGCCCCAGGGCAGGAAACGAAGGAGGGGAGGAAGAACCTGTGGCAGCAGGGGCAGCTACAGTTACTGTTTCTAGAGCTCTAGGCCCAGAGATTGTGGGGGAATCGAGTGGCTGACAGTATACTCTCCACTCCCACTGGAAGCAGAGAACTACCTTTTGACAAAGAGCTCAAAAGTCAAGTAAATGTCTGAGGAAATGAGCAAAAACCAGAAAAAGAATCAGACTATAGAATCTTGCTTTGGTGACAAGAAAAACCAATAACATACAAACAGAAGACAACAAAGTCAAAGCTCCTCCGAAAAATATGAATTGGTCTCAGGCCATGGAAGAGCTCAAAAAGGATTTTTAAAATCAAGTAAGAGACTTAGAGAAAAAATTGGGAAGAGAAATGAGAGCACTGCAAGAAAATCATGAAAAACGAGTCAATTGCTTGCTAACGGAGACCCAAAAAAATGCTGAAGAAAATAACACTTTAAAAAATAGACTAAGCCAAATGACAAAAGAGATCCAAAAAGCCAATGAGGAGAATGCCCTAAAAAGTAGAATTGGTCAGATGGAAAAGGAGGTCCAAAATTTCACTGAAGAAAATAATTCCTTAAAGATTAGAATGGAGCAGATAGAAGCTAATGACTTTATGAAAAATCAGTGTTTATAAAACAAAATCAAAGGAATGAAAAAACAGCAGACAACGTGATTTATCTCACTGAACCACTGACCTGGAAAACAGATCCAGGAGAGACAATTTAAAAATTATGGGACTACCTGAAAACCATGATCAAAAAAAGATCCTAGACATCATCTTTCAAGAAATTATCAAGGAAAACTGCCCTGATATTCTAGAACCAGAGGGTAAAATAAATACTGAAAAAATCCACCAACTGCCTCCTAAAAGAGATCCCTAAAGGAAAACTCCAAAGAATATTGCAGCCAAACTCCAGAGCTCCCAGGTCAAGAAGAAAATATTACAAACAGCCAGAAAAAAACAATTTGAGCATTGTGGAAATACAATCAGGATAGCACAAGATCTAGCAGCTTCTACATTAAGGGATCGAAGGGCTTGCTTATTATTTCAGAGGTCAAAGGAGCTAGGATTTAAACCAAGAATCACGTACCCAGCAAAACTGAGTATAATACTTCAGGGGAAAACAATGGTCATTCAATGAAACAGAGGACTTTCAAGCATTCTTGATGAAAAGACCAGAGCTGAATAGAAAATTTGACTTTCAAACATAAGAATCAACAAAAGCATGAAAAGGTAAACAGGAAGACAAATCACAAGGCACTTACTAAAGTTGAACTGTTTACATTCCTACATGGAAAGATATTTGTAACTCTTGAGACTTTTCTCAGTATTAGGGTAGTCAAAGCAATTATATACATATAGACAGAGGACACAGGGTGAGTTGAATAGGAAGGAATGATATCTAGAAGAAAAAAATTAAGGGGTAAGAGAGGAACATATGGGGAAGAAAAAGGGAGAAATAAAATGGGGCAAATTATCTCTCACATAAAAGAGGCAAGAAAAAGCTTTTTCAATGGAGGGGGAAGGTGAGAGGGAAAAAGTGAACCTTACTCTCACCACATTTGGCTTACGGAGGGAATAATATGCACATTCAATTTGCTATGAAAATCTATCTTACACTACAGGAAAGTAGGGGAGAAAGAGATAAGTGGGGTGGGGGGAATGATAGAAGGGAAGGCAAATGGGAGGAGGGGGTAATTAGAAGTAAACACTTTTGAGGAGGGATAAGGTCAAAAGAGAGAACAGAAAAAATAGGTGGCAGGACAGGATGGAGGAAAATATAGTCTTTCACAATATGACTTCTATGGAAGTCTTTTACATAACTACATATGTATAATTTGTATCAAATTTCTTGTCTTCTCAGTGGGGATGGGTGAGGAGGGAGGAAGGGAGAAGCTGGAACTCAAAGTTTTAAAACTGAGTGTTAAAAATTATTTTTACATGCAACTGGGAAATAAGGTATATGGGTAATGGGGTATAGAAATTTATCTTGCCCTGTAAGAAAACAAAGGAGATGGGGATAAGGGAAGGGGTAACTAGAATGTATACTGTCTTGGGGTGGGGGAAGGGAGAGACTGGGAGAAAATTTGAAACTCAAAATTTTGTGGAAATGAATGTTGAAAACTATAAATCAATTCATTAATTTTAAAAATATATGCATGATTACAACAATGTAAATGGAAAGAATACCACCCAAACAACTGAAACTAAACCTCTTAAATTATGAAAAAAAAAAGCTGTCCCCCAAAAAAGAGAGATATGACAAGATGTCTCTCTTGTTACTCTGAACAGGTAGAAGGGACCTTGATTTCTTTTCTTGTTCCTCTTTTAAAAAAAAAAAATCTTTGTTACGAAAGGTGGCTCTCCGGGAGGAAGAAAGGAAGTTTCAGGGGAATTAATGCAATATAAGTAAGAATACCTGCTTCTCCCAAACACTTCCCCTGAACCAGCATGGTTGAGGAGAGAGCACACTGATAGTGAGTGTTAAGAGATAGGATATGGAGCAACCTCTCCTGACTCCAGAGCCAGTACTTTTCCCACTATATATACCACAATGTCCCACTAATAAAAGCTAAAAAGGTTGTCTAATGAGCAATATTGGTGAACTCTATGCAAATTTCAAGTTGGTTAAAATAGTTAGCACTGAAGCAGTTAAATATCAGATGATAAGAGAATAGTCCCTTTTCACCTTTCCCCCAAATTTTTAGTGTCACAAGAACAACGAGAAGATAGCTTTTACTCCACCCTCTCCTCTGGATATCACTCAATATGGATGAGTATAATTTAAAGTACAAAACCAACACAGGACCTAACACCTCCATCAGTATTAGAAAAAAAAGATCAATTTACTCTAAATGTCTCAAGAAGATTTATGCCTCAACACATTTCTTGCAATGATTCATTTTTCAAAAGTGATTTACCCCAGCTCCCATTCTGAAATAATCAAACAGGTACTATGCTGAAGGTATCACTCTCACACCCACCAGGGATTTTAACTGGCATAAGAAGTAAATGGTACCCAAATCTCTACCCTACTACTCAAGACATATTCTTTAACAGGCATGATATTTATAAGTAAATTACAAGTAAAAATGAAGATGAATACACCCTCATATATGTAGAGAAACCTAATTCCTCTCCTAAGCTAACTTCTACCTTACTAATGGCCATATGGACACCTCCACATGAATGTACCTTAAGTATTCCAAACTCAACACGTCCCAGAAGAACTCATATTTATCTAATCTATTCCCCCAAATATATTGCTTTACTAATACTTATTTCTGCTGAAAAACACTGAAGCAAAGGCTCTGTGCTGGCCAGCACTCACAAACTTTAGCAGGTTGGGTCCTCAGAGGGAAGCTGTATACCTCTTCCCTCAAGGTTCTTAGAAAAGCCCTGAAGGGCTAAGGGTATATATAATACTACTGTTCATGAGCCTCTATCCAGGGGATTTTCATTCCCAATTTCATTAACCAATGGAACCCCACCCTGACACTTTGACCTCAGTTTAACAGTTATTGTCCTCAGCAAACCTAGTGGAGGGTGTTTGGCAAAGTTCAAAGACCTAATTTTTGGGGAGCTATCCAGTGACTCAGGAAAGTTTAGTGAGCATTATCCTTTTTGAATGCCTTTCCCAGTGAGGTGGCACAGTTCAAAAAAATTAAAACAATAATCATTCTCTGATGCTTCTAAATATATCAAGATACAATTTAACAAATAAACATCATTTTATAAATTTCTAATAGATTACCTATCTTGGTACATACGTTCACCCATCCAAAACAAGGAAATGTGGGGAGAAAAGGAAAAGAAAGTCAACCCACCCTTCTCAAAGGGAAAACTTGCTTACTATAGAGTTTCTCAAAATATGTGAGAATTGCCTCCACAGGAATTAAGAACCTGAAATCATTAAGAATCTCCTCTTTCTTCAGTTGAGAAACCAAACCGAGATGGGTTCTTGTACGTGTAACAATACTGATCTCCTTGGCTCCAGGGGTTGGGGTAGGGGTATATCCCCTGAACTGGACTGGTAGGTACCAAGTCTTACAACAAATGAGCACTGAGTCCAGGGAAATTAGGGTCTTTCTCTTGTCCCCTTCTCCCTAAGGTACCTTTCTATTTTTCACCTACACATAAACCAGGTATCAAGATGAGGGTAATGGACAGTGTCAAAGGCTATAGAGAGGTCAAGAAGGACAAGGGATGAAAAAAATATTTTTAGATCATTGTTAACTTTGGAGGGAGTAGTTTCAGTGGAATAATATAGTCAGAAACCAGAATGTAGAGTTGAGAAGGGAAGCGGAGGTATCTATTTTAAACAGTGTTCTCAAGAAGTTTAGCCACAAAGGGGAGAAGAGCTAGAGGCAATAGACAATCAAGTAAGTGATTTTTGAAAATAGGGGAGGAATGGGCATTTATAGGCAGCAGGGAAGTGACAAGCAGACAAGAGAGTGAGCAGGCAATATGCTAAAGTTGATGAGATGGAATGGGATCATCTGAACCTGGCAAGGGTTTACCTTGGTAAGTAGGAGGGCCACCTCTTCATGGAAACAGGTCAAGATAGGTCATATTTTGGTAAGTTTCATTAATTCAAAATGGCTATTCACATAAATGAATAATAAATAATTTTAAGTCTCCCAATCCACAAGAATACAGGAATATCTGGCCCCTAAACCAGATTAGATCTTCAACTTCATCTGTTTTCATTAGCTACCCTGCTCCTTCAACAGCAACAAAAGAAGCCGTCTTATCTAGTAACTCTCAGACACAAGCAAACATCACTTATACCTTCTGTGGTACACAGAAAGGTCAATGGAGATGGACTCAGAAGACCTGGCTTCAAACCCTGTGACCTGCTATTTATTATTAATGTGACTTCTGGCAAGTGATTAAACCTGTATTTTAAAATGAATGCCAAGGCTAGATGTTCAGTCTCTTTCAGTGCTAAAGCCTACAATAATTATGGAAAGAAGATTCTACGTAGATGATCGGAAGAGATAACTAAACTCCTCAGAAGTCGGAGAGCAAGAACAGGAACAGAATCTCTGAAAGGATGGAGAAGCAGGTGAAAGAAGGAGGCTGGGATTAGAAGGCACAGAGCAGGGGAAAGCTTTATAGGAAAAGTCCACATGTTCACTCCCATCTTAAGTTGAGGGTGCAGGAAATGTTTAGCCTCTTACTACACATCCTTCTGGGTATGGCCTACTCCTGTCTATCATAGCTTCCTGTTCATTGTTTTGTGCTACTTCCTGAGGTTGGCTGTTTTTTTCTCTCATCTCAGCATCTCCCTTTTTTTCCTCCTTCTCTCTTTCTCTTTACTGTTCTCTTTCCCTTGTCTTACTAAAGCATCAGTTATACTACAGCAGGACAAAAACAGTGTCCTTTGCTTATTTTTATCTATCCCACAACCAATACTGACCTAGCAGAATATCTTATAAACCACAAGCATTTGATGAATATTTGATAAATATTTCTTTCTACCTTAACTGGTCATTTAAAAATATACCTTGGTTTTTTATTACTGGTTGAATAAAAGCTTATAGTTCTTGCTCGTAATGCATTAAAATAGTGATACGAATATATTACCCTGTCAGAGAAGGGAGAAAAATAAAATTGCGCACACTATTTTACTTTTACTTATGCAGCCCTCAGTTGTTACCCATGGAACAGGGACCCTGATTTTAAGAGCGTGGACGATTTCAGTTTAGAGAGTCTTAAAAAGTTGACAAGCTAGCTAGGACTGTAATGAAATAGTTTAAAGTACAAGAGTGAAAGGCTCCTGGACAGGGGTGGCAGGTAATTGACAATAAATATCAAAAAGTAACATGGTCCTCTGAGTACAGTGCGAGGATAGATCATATTCAGAAAGACCTGAGCCCATGAAAGACAACGTAAAGAGTTTAAGTCATTGGTAAGGTTATGAGGATGGCAGGAAAGATCAGGGAAGGAACAGAAAAACAGAACAAAGCAGTACCTGTGGTGGATAGGACAATGATAACATACTGCAGAGACAGAACATAGCTCCTCAACTTTTTTTTGCCTCCACTTTCTCCATCAAAGAAAATAATACCCAGACTGAGAAGATAGAACAAAAACAGGGAGTTGACCATGGACTCATCATTAACAGGGCATATCAAACAAATCTCTTTTTTCTGGACATGGTTAGATCAAGGGGATACCATTGATGTAGTATTTGTGTAACTCAGCAAAGCATCCGACAAGGACTTTAATAACACCCTTGCAGACAAGATGGACAGACTGGACTAGTAGATGTTACAGTTCATTGGAATCATAACTGTTTGTACGATCACATCCAAAAAGTAGCAATTAACAAATGGATTCATGCCAAACTACAAGGAGGTAACAGGTCGAATGCAGTTGAGATCAGTTCTGACTACGGTCTGTACTTTTTTATCAGTGCTTAGATGAAGGCACAGGAAGCACGCTTATCAAAAATGCAGATGACCCAAAGGTGGGGGTGGGAGATAATTATAATTGGATGACAGAAGCAGGGCCCAAAAACATCTTGAGAGTCTGTAATGATGGGCTAAATCTAAGGAGAGGAACTGTAGTTAGGACAAATGTAAACAGAGTAGTACAGCTGAGTTTAAAAAGAATCAACCACACAAGGAGAGGATAGGGGAAGTACTATGAGATCACAGTTTATGTGAAAAAGACCTGGAGGATTTGGTAGAGTACATAAAAACTCAGTATGACTCCACAATGTTAATCAATAATATTCCACAATATTAGCAAAAAAGCCTAATACAATCTCATCTCACATCAAAAGAAAAAGAACATGTGGAATAAGGGATGTAAAAGTGCTACTGAATTCTGTCATCAGATACACCTGGTCTCATGTGCTATGATATGAGTCACCTTTCAGGAAGAACATGGAGAAATCTGAATGTGTTCCGATAAAGCTCATCAGGGCAATGAAAGATTGAAGGAAAAAGTGGTGAAGCGGAGAGCCCTGGGAATGGAGGCAGGAAAAACAAGACTCAAATCCCACCTGACACTTAGTTGTATGATCAGGGGCAAGACAGTTAACCTCAGAGATTCAGTTTCCTGGTTTGCAAAACTGGAATAATACTTTTTCCTTAAATCAAATTTTATTTGAGAATAATAATTCTTACCTCAAAGCACTGCAGTGAGGTTCAAATATGTGAAACACAAACTTCAAAAAGATTAACAAAAATATGCCATTATTAAAAATTAGTATGTTTAAGTCCAGAGAATAAAATAGTATATAGAGTAGGCACACTTTTTTTTTTCAATCAGATAACAGGTTGGACTAGATTACTTCTGATGTACCTTCCAACCTTAGGAAGCCATGATACTATAATTTTTAAAAATGTTCCCTCCAACCCTGCATTTAAGAAATCAATTTAGGTAAAACTACTGAAAAAGATTATAAATTCTATGGGCAGGAACATTATTATATTAGATATATAAGGATTCAACATTTGTGACCAGTAATCTCATCACCGTATCACTCCCAACCAAAGCGGGTAGCTGGACTGACTTGAGATGAATGATCTATGATCTATCAGCATAGGACCTCCCTTCTCTGACAGAGATCAAAACCTATCCATAAGTGACAGTCTGAGAGGAGCCTAAGGCTCAGAAACATTCAGTGTCTTCTTGCCTAAGATCACACATCTGTATGATCATCAGTGGCAAAGCCAAGAACAGAATGTAGACTCTCAGTCCATTGTTCTTTACACCATTCCAGAAAGTAGCAAATACAACTATCTCACACGTTTTTGAAAGAAACGCAGGAAAAAAACTAAAATCAAAGTAAAAGAAATTAATGTCCACTACAAAAGAAAATGCTAAATGGAGAACTGCAGAATGGACAAAAATTATAGTAGCACTATTAAATCTGATCATGAATGAAAACCAAGGGAACAATCTATTGAAATCTCATGTAATCATATGATATGGATACCAATTTAGGGACAAAATATTTACTCTTAACACAAAAGAAACCTTAATAGTAAAAGTAAATGGTAGCAGATTATTAAGGAAAAGTTGCCATGCTCAAATTCAACAAAACTCAAATCAGTTTGAACACTGAAAATGTCATAACTTTTAAAAATACTGCAGATCTAAAGAATGAAGACTGAACAGTTCCTATAATTCTCTGACCGACTGAGTCCACACTACATGAGTATTTATTCAATCCATCAGGTCTGGCAGATCACATAGCTGTTTTGAGGTCCTCCCAAACACTGTTAGCAAGTACAAAGGTAATGAACAAGTACAAGACTATACTGACTTCTCTTTGTGAAAGCTCCACCACACTGTCCCCCCCACTCATCAATATGAGTAATTGAGGGTGTTATATCTAAGACAAAAGGATACATTTTTTTCCTTACCCTCTGAGCTTTTGCAAGTTCTTCTTTTAATCTTTCATAACCCTTTTCCCTCACTTCTAGAACAGACGGGCTCCGTAAACGAGACAGACTATCAGTACTCAATCCAAAAAAGTCATCATTGCTATCAGAAATTTCTGTTATTGTGGCATCCTGTAAAAATTCCCTCTCGGCACTGTTGCTATCCTTTCTGGATGACAGTTTAGTTAAACCAGCTGTGAGTCCAGAAGTGGAACAAGGTACTGAATCTGCAATATGGATGCTGTAAAGGAAAAAAAAACAATTTAATACACAAAAATAACATGGCCTTTTATTTTAAGCATATAAAAACAATAACACCAGAATTTGGCTAACATATTTGCATATAACTTTATGTAAAATTACATAGATAATTCTCTATTCTTTAGATCAGAAGTATCAAACTCATATACTAAAGTCTGCTGCAGAACCAGATTAAAATGTAATGGAAAAATGCTTAACAAAATAAGTAAAAACACAGTAGAACACAGATTTTAATTTGCAGTTTTCTAAGTTAATATGGGGCCCAATTTTCTGAGTTTGACACTAGTGCTTTAGAAAATGAAAATCTAAAAGGTAGTATCTCAAGACTGTCTTTGTATTTTATAAAAGTCCAAATAAAAAGTATTTTTATTTACCTACCTAATACCTGATATTTCTCCACAATTTAAATGTCTGGGAGATGAATAAACAGGTTGTGTAGGAAGGTCAGAAACATCTAATGTGTTAGGCTGAACAGGGGTTGCACACAGAGGATACGGCCGGTAGATAACACTTGGTGAGGTAGTTTGCTCCTGAGTTGCTGGCTCATATACACTAAGAAGATCTGGTGAAGTAGGGGAAGCTAGGTTTACTTCATGGAAACCTTCCAAGGGGTCATTAGCCATTGTAAAAGCCTCATTATATAAAACCCTAAAAAAAAGAAGCAGGTAGTTAGTATTCAAGATAAATACACATATTTTAACCTGGATAAAATTATAAGATCAAACAAATAGGAATATAGACAATGGCTTAATATTTAAACATGAAGGATAGAAAAAATAAAAGGCAAATTTTCTCATCTTTTGAAGAAACAATAACCTGAAAGAAATGGTAGAACATTTTCCTACGAAAGTAAATATTAATAAGTTAACAGAGTAAACACAGAGATACAAGACAGAATACTATTTCTGGCTTTGCTATCATATATGACTTTGCCAAGTCAACTAAACTGTTATGCAAGTGTTTCTCCATCTGCAAAATAAAACTGCTGCCCAAACCCCAAAATTTTTAAGCTTTCTGAGAACTAAAAGAGTTTATCACAAGTTTTTCATACAAAGATCCAAAGTAAAAAACAACAGTATTGCTATTCAACCAACTGAAGATTCTTGCTTTCCAAAGTTATGGTGGGAACATTATGTCCTTCACATTTAGGTGCATCAAAGGCTCCTCACAGAAGCAAACACACACACAGTAAGCACGCAATAGCAGAGGAGAAGAACCAAAATCAGAAAAAGGTGCATAGAATTTTCCAAGTAAGTCACTCCAGTGTCTCAGAAAAATCAAATTTAATAATAAGAACTATAAAATACTAATTATTTTCCTTCAACAATGAAAAGCAAATTAGTCCATTAAATAACTTTGGATTAAATGTAGCATTTCTTAACAATTAATGTAGTCCAAGATACAAAGGGTAGAGAAACTATCACAATTACTTAGTTACATTACACTCACTTTGTGAACCTGTTTTTGCTTTTAAACAGTCTTAACGTGAAAAGTCACACTATTTGCATAAATCAAGAACAGAGAAGTTTAACTAAAAGGTGTTTTGTTTTGTTTTTTACTTTCATTACACATACAATGAATCCTTGCTTACCATGAAATCGAACCTGAGTTTAGGCAGCTTTTCAAAATGGATACGTGAGCCTGCAACACACAGTGAAGAGAACTCAATGGCTCTGAAACCAGAAGACCTGTGATCAAATCCCACTGGGACAATTAACACTTGTGTGACCTTGGATAAGTCACTTATTCTCTTGGGCCCTGATTTCCTCATTTGCAAAATAAGGAGATTGAACTAGTTATCTCCTGAGGTTTTTACCAGTGTAAGTTCACAGGTTTTAATATCAAATGTACTTTATTAGGGCCTTGTAGGGTGCTGGAGATGGAATGGCTCCTAAAACAGTCCAAAATCCCGTCATTTTACAAGAAATAATGAAGGTCAAAGGAAGTAAGCAAGGGTGCACGGGGCAAAGGTATGCCCACTCTGGTCTCCTAATTTCTACCCCAATGTACCTCCCACTATACCATAATGGTCCCATTTATTTTCCCCAAATGAGGCAAGCACTGGAACAAACAGGAAGAGGGTTAAAGGGAATGTATGGACCCATGTGAGAAACGATTTGCTTCAGCGGCAAAGAGGAAGAGTGTCACCTACAGTGTGCTAGTTCAATGAAGGGGGAAAAAGGACTACCTTGAGTTGGAAGGAATCTATCCCAAAGGCTACAATTCAGCCAGGTTCTCACTGAGAACTCCCTCTCTCTGAAACATTCTCAACAAGAAGCTTTCACCTCAAATGAAGAGAACTCTTCGCCTTCTGACCCATTTCACTTGTAGATAAGTCTGTTAGGAAGACTTTCCTTATGCAGTCTGTATTACCCTGTTTACATCTTCCACCCACTGCTCAGCTATCTGTGGCCAATCACAACAAGTCTTTCCCAAGACAACCCTTCAAATCCCTGAAGATGGCTATTGTGGCCAGTACACAGCTCTATTTTCCAGGTCTTGCTGGAGCTCACCTGAGGGATCCCTTTAAAAAGAGACATGGTTTCATGATTTCACTTCAAGTTCTAATACTCCTTGAAATTTTCAAAGAGTGGCTCCAAAGATTGGTGAAGGCCCTAATGGGATAAGTTATAGACAAGACTAAGTTCCCTGACCTCCCATGGTACCAGTCAATACAATAAGAGTAGACAACACAGAAGTGTCAAAGTTGCCTAGCTGGGAACCAGATTAAAAGTAATTGGGAAATGTTTAACAAAATAAATAAAAAATACGATACAACACAGATGATGTTAGTTTGTGGTTTTCTAAGTCAATATTGCTATCACTGATCTAGAGCTCTCCAAATCTAACCACAGAATCAAGGACATGGGTCGTGGGAGATTTGGCTATGGCCGTCCAATATACAATCACTCTAAAGTTCACATACACTAGGAGGCTTGAGTACCACTTGTTTCAAATTAATACCCTAATTCATCTACTGTTTCCTTTTTAGGAAAGACTTACTGGAGTTCCATCAGACCATTCCCATGACCCTTCAGATAATGGGTTTCTTTTATTAACAGTCCAGAACTGCTTTCTTCTGCCCTGGAAAAGGAAACAAAACAAAATCTCCATGGTTTTCTCACTGTACTTGAAATGTTATGAAAAGGAATCCAATTGTTTATTTTGAAACTGTATTTATCTACAAAATACCTGTCAGTGCACTATTGGCATTATGACTGATCAATCCAAATTGACCACCATTTATTAGGCATATATGATACATAAGAGCCCTGAGTTGTGAACTATTCCAATAAAAAAGGTAATTTGGTTTTCACATAACGAACCCTGACATGGTTTTAATGATTTGCTTGGTGTGCTTCGCAGGCATACAGAGGGTCCTCATTTAGAATGGTAATCTACTCCCATGAGGCCAGTTAACTGCCATCAAACTAAGAGCTGAGGAAGAACAGAGCATCCTGGGAGAAAGTAATCCACAGCAAGCTAAGTAAGTCAGGCATCTGTAACTGGGGAGTTAACGCAGGTACTACGTTATCGAACCATTAAGTTTTGTTCACTGAAGTCTCAGGTCCTTTAGTCATATCTTCCCACTCTTTATGTTGTTAGTTTTGTTTCAAAAGTTTACCAGAACATTATCCTTCCTAGTTCAGTAAAGTATCCATTCTAAATTTCAACCTCTTTGTGAAGCTGGGTTTTTTTTAATTTATTGTAGCAAGTTTGCTTTGCATTCCTATTTCGGTCAGTCAGTCAAGAGACATTTATTGAGCACCTACTATGTGCCAGACCAGTACTGAACACTGGTCATATCAATTGGGAATGACCAAGTAAGTTATGGTATATGAATATGATGGAATACTATTGTGCTATAAGAAAAGATGAAGGAGATAGTTTCAGAAGAATCTGGGAAGACTTACACAAAACGATGCAAAATGAACTAAGCAGAACCAGAACAATTTACATAATAACAATATTGCAGAGATAATTATCTTTGAAAGACTTGTAATTCTGATCAATGCAATAACCAACCACATGATGAAACATGCTATCCACCTCCAGAGAGAAAGACAATGAACTCAGGAGGCATATTGAAACCTATTTTCTTCACTTTATTTTTCTACTGGACATACCTAATACTGAAATTCATTTTGCATTACTATTCATATGTGCAGTGAGTTTTGTTTTTCTTGCTTCATCAGTGGGGGGATATAATTCAGACCTGAAAATGAAGGGAGTAGGAGAAAATTCAAAACTGAAAACAAAATTTAATTTTAAAAAATTAAATTTAAAAAAATTAATGACATGTCCCTATGGTTCCTGAGTTAGCCTGCCAGGTCAATGGGTCAACATAAATCCAATTCTTCCTGACTCCAAGGTCTCATCTAGTCACTACAACAAAACCATCTTTCACTGTTATAATCCCCACAGATTTTTTTTTCCAATTCCTTTTACTGGTTCCTTCCTTACTGACAATAAACATGACCAAATCTCCTAAAAATTTTAATAACCTTCACTTGACCCTGCTATCCCCTCAATCATTCTACATCTTTCCTCCCCTCCCCTGCAAACTTCCAATTAAATTTGCTTCAACACATCCAAAACCAAGTTATCATATTTTCCCGTAAGTCTGCTCCTTCTTCTGACTTCATGAAATCTACTAGTGGCTGTTAAGTTTCCTATGTAGAACTCCTCTACGTTGCTCCACTTTGACAGTCACTAAATCCAATCAATTCTGCCCTTGCAACCTTTCTCATCCAAATTCTCTCAAAATTTCCTCATATGATCCCATAATCTTGATATAGGTACTCTTTACCAAAAGTCTGGATGCTCATAGCTTGTTTGTGCACACCTTTCTATCTTCACTCTCCTTCCATTACCAAACCCATCCTTCAGAGTATGGCCAAGCTCATTTAAGGAAAATAGGATTACAGATAGCAGAGTAGCTGAAATCCCCTCATTACAGAGATAAGGAAATTGAGGCACATTTTCATGGCATATTATTGCCCAAGGTCACAAAGCTAGTAGGTGGCAGAACCAAGACCTAAACATCCTTATGCTTCTAATCTTTTCACATCACTCAAACTTAGGCTCAAAAGCCTAAGCATCTCCTTAAAGTTGACAGAGTAAACTTCAAATACCTTTGGTCAGAATTCCAAGCCTTCTATAATCACCCACCTTCCCAACCTTCTAACAAATAAACAAAGGTCCAGACCACGATCACACAAGTAGTAAGGTAACAGAGTTGACATTTGAACCCATGTCTTTTAAATACAAATCCTATGTTCTTTCTGTAATTGTAACACAAAGACGTGGTTTCAAGGCCTGACTTTGCCAGTAAGTCCCTGTGTGACCTTGGGCAAATCACTTCAACTCTTTGAGCTCAGTATATAAAACAAGGGGGTTGGACTAGACAATACCTTTAATCCCTTCCAACTCTAAGAAGTTCTCTAACAGACTGGTGTGGCTCTCATAAAGATATAGTAACCCCATTAGGCCTAATCTGAAATCTGAATCAGCAGGTTATGTAAGACAAAAGGAAATTAAATTCCCCTGGAATGATTTACTATTCAGAGTCCATCTGGCTGTTTTCTCATTGAACTCCTTTTTTTTTCTCCTACTGATGTTAAGCTGACTGTCTGTAATTACCATGGCCATCTTTTTTAAAAGAATGTATCCTCTTAATCCACTGGGACTTTTCTTACACTCCCCTCCATCTTCCATCTCTCTGCCTTTGCATTGATATGCCTGAAACGTACTTTTTCCTCCTGTCTAAAAATGTAAGCCTCAGAGAATGTCTCTCTCTTTAAGCTGAAGCTCTCAGGCACCATCTTCTGCATGAATCTTTCCTAATAATTTCTCCCTACCTTTACCCCTAGCAGCAGCTATAACAACAAAACAAGAAAAAGAAATTTAAAAATAAAGTATAAAGAAAAAAAGTTGCTTCTTTCCAAAAGCATAACGGTTTAGAGAATGCTAGAAAGTCACTCAAAATTAACTCAAAGGATTAATACCTTCAGCAACAGAGAAAGATGAAAAATAAAGCAGCGAAAAAAAATCAGCCTTTCTATATATTACCAACAAATTCTAGTAGGAAAAGATAGAAATTCCATACAAAATAACTACAAAATTTATAAACTATGTGGGAATCTAGCTACCAAGATTCACATAAGAATTATATGAATACAGCTACAAAATACCTTTCACATAATTAATTGAAGAGAAATTATTCATGACTGGGGCATACCAATATAATACACATGACAATAAAATAAGCTATATATTCAGTGCCACACCAAGTCACAGATTCAAAGGGTTACCTTAAGAATAGAAAAAAAAATATTATTCATCTAGAGGAACAAGAAGTCAAGGAAAGGATGGGAACCTGGTAAAACCAGTAGTATTTTGTAGTAAAGTTACACCACAAAATAGTCATTATCAAAACTACTTGGTACTACTAAAAAAATAGAATGTTGATCAGTGGAGCAGATTAAGTAAACCAGATCCAGAAGCAATAAGATAGTGGTGCAGCCCAACATCTGGGTAAAGATTAACTCTTCAACAAGGACTGCTAGGAAATTTGGAAAGCAGGTGGGCCAAAATTTGATTTAGATCAGTATCTCACACTATATACCACAATAAGCTCCATATGGATAGATATATGGAGGGAGCAAAGCTATAGGGGGAAGGGAGGGGAAACCACATATGGTATAGTAATAATGACCCAAAAAAAGTAAAATGGAAAAAAATTAAAAGGGAACACAAATAAATAGGCAAATACTGGAGTTACCATGTTCAATTCAAAATGCATTTTTTTTTTTAAAACAAGTTGGTCGAGACAGCTAGGTAGCATGGTGGATATAGCATCAGCCCTGGAGTCAGGAGGACCTGAGTTCAAATATGGCCTTAAGACACTTGACACTTACTAGTTGTGTGACCCTGAGCAAGTTACTTAACCTCAACAGCCTCATCAGAAAAAAAAAAAAGCTGTTCCTAGTGAAGATTCATGTTTTATGTGCAGTCCTTTTCTGAATGAATATGGGAAAAGCTCATATTAGTAAAGAGAGAGGGAGGAAGGAAGGAAGGAAGGAAGGAAGGAAGGAAGGAAGGAAGGAAGGAAGGAAGGAAGGAAGGAAGGAAGGAAGGAAGGAAGGAAGGAAGGAAGGAAGGAAAGAAGGAAGGAAGGAAGGAAGGAAGGAAGGAAGGAAGGAAGGAAGGAAGGAAGGAAGGAAGGAAGGAAGGAAGGAAAGAAAAAAGGGAGGGAGGGAGGGAGGGAGGGAGGAAGGAAGGAAGGAAGGGAGGGAGGGAGGGAAGAAAAAAGAAAAGAAAAGAAAAGAAGAGAAGGGCAACGAAATGAAAAAAAGAAAAGAAAAGAAAAGAAAAGAAAAGAAAAGAAAAGAAAAGAAAAGAAAAGAAAAGAAAAGAAAAGAAAAGAAAAGAAAAGGAGAAAAAGGTTATGGGACCAAACATGGCACCAAAGAGATATGAGAAGATGCCTCCATGCTTTCTTTGCAGATCTAGGGGATTATGAGTACCTTCAGGGTGAATAAATAACCAAGAGACTGGCAGCTCACATATTCTAAACTGCCCTGCCATAGTCTCAAAATGACTCCCCAAGGACTCAGTTTATTCACTTCACATAATCTAATTTCTTCTTTAGAGGCTAAAGCACATACTTACCACACAAGAATACAATGAACAATGTAATATTTTAATAATTACTCCTGATCCCTGAATGCACAATTTTCCTTCCATTTTTGTGTTTACCAGTAAACCCTATTTCCCCCTTACTAAAATAAGAGGGGTGACTGATGAAGGTCACTCACTGCAGATACATGATCCTGAACAAGGCATTTGATCTTTTTGGACATCAGTTTCCTCCTCTGCAAATTAAGGCAAAGACTTCTAAAATCCTTTTCAGCTTGAATTCTATGATCCCATAAAGAGAAGTAAACCTCCAAACTCAAAACACAGTACACTTTCCACCAGACCACACTCTCAGGTGATGACATCTGGTGCCACCAATGGATCAATTTCATACAATTTTAATGCTTTTAATACTAAGGATTAAAGAAAGTATTCAATAAATTCCTGAGTCTTCAATATTGTTTTGCTACAGATATATTTTTCCAAATTAAAAATGGCACAGACATCTGAAAAGACAATTTCATCATTTTGGGAAAAAATTTTTCCTTTAAAATCAAAAAGCCTTGGATTAGGGACATGAATTAAAGCAAATTCAGGAACTCTATATAGCTCTATATAAGTAAGAAAGAATAAATTTGAAGACTGGTAAATAGCACTGACTCTCGAATCACAGTGGAACCTGGCTTCGGATCATACTTAGCGCTAATGTTCACTACCTGTGTGACCTTTGTTAATCGCTATAAGCTCAGTTTCCTCGTTATAAAAGTGAGGTGTACAAAAAGTACACCTTAGTGTATTCTCACAACATTCACAATCTAAAAATTCTTCAGTTTTAGAAAGGTACATAATATGCATGTTAAAGCAATTATTTTGATAATTGCAGTAATTTTCCATAGTAATTTTGTAGCCATATCTGAAATTAAAATAATTTTCCAATTATCAAAATTAATTAAACTATAAAATCAAAGGAAAATGATCTATCTCCAAAGAAACAGGTCGCATGAGATCATTTTATAATGAAAAGAGCAATAACTTAGGAGGAAGAAGAACTGGGCTCTAGCCTTTGCTCTACCATTATTACCTCTGTGACTTTGAAATCACTTCCACTTAAGGCTATTTTTCTCATCTGTAATCTTAGAAAATTAGGCAAGAACATCTCGAGAGTCACTTCCATCTCTAAAATCTATGAGCATAGAGAATATGACTATAGTGGAATACAGTCATATCTACTACTATCACAAAACACAGTAAACCTTTAAATTGCCTTTTTAAAATTCAAACCAATATTTAAGCTAATGAAAATTAAAACAAGGTTAATGCAATATAGGTACTTTTCTTATAAGAATTCCAAATTTTTACTATTATATGAAATTATTTTGTTTCTGATAAAATCACACAAGAATGTCGAGTTATATTATTACATCGTAAGAAAATATACACATATATATAAAGAATTCTGAGAAATATATGAAAACTTACACAGAACTTATACAGACTGAAGCAACAGAACCAAGAAATCATATACACAATAACTACATTAATGTAGAAAAGGTGAAACAATAAAATGAAACAATGCTATTTATTTCTAATAGCCCAGCTTAGCTCCTAAGAAATGCTGAGAAAGTGTAACTCCTCTCCCTTCATTGCAGAGGTGAGGGGTGTGGAGAGGGCTGGAGGAGGGTCCTAAGGGTATAGGATATTTCACAGACTGTCATAGCTGATATTTGATTTGATGAACTTTTTTGCTTCACTTTTGTGACAGGGCTCCCAAATTTGATCCTGGCCAGTCTGGGGCCTAGGCTAGCCTACTGCACTTCAGAAGTCAATAAAATATAAGCTACTTAAACTTCAAAGCTATCTGTTCTTACTACCTATACAGCAATGTAGGTTCCAATGGATATGTGACTTGGATATAATAAATGGTATCCTAAACAAATTAGAGGAGCAAGGAGGAAATTACTTCCGAGTCTATAAATAGGAAAAAAAGTTTATGATAAAACAAAAGATAAAGCAGGCAATGTTGGTTATAAATTTCTGGACAAACAAAAATCAATGTAGTTAAAACTGGAAGGGAAATACATAACTAGGAAAAAAGCTTTGCAGCAAATTTCTCTCATAAAGGTTTCATATACAAGAAATGTAAAGAACTAATTAAAATACATAAGAACAAGAGCCATTTCATGCTAGATAAATGATTAAAGGGTAACTTTTCAAAGGAAGAAATATCTACGCTATCAACAAGCATTTTTTTAAAAATGCTCAGACTCACTAATAATTAGAGGAAATGCAAATTAAAGCAATTCTGAATTTCTACCCACAACCATCAGATTTGGAAGAGAGAATAAAAACATAAAATCACAACTGTTAGAGAAGTTATGAGAAAACAGGCACACTTTGAAAAAATCTTTAGGACTCTGATCAATACAGTAACCAACTATGATTCCAGCATGTTACCTACCTCCTGACAAAGAGGTGACAGATTCAAGGCAGCAAAAAAACACCTATTATCAGACAGAGTCAACAGGGGAATTTGTTTTGCTTGACTATGCATATTTGTCCGACGACTTCTTTTTTTTTTCTTTTCAAGGGAGTGCAGAGTGAGAATTCACAGGGGAAAGGCATAAGATAGCAAAGAAGAAAAAACAGTAAAAGAGGATCACTGAGGCAACTTTCTGAAGACCAGAAATGAGCACAGACATACAGAACAGCTGTGAAAGCTATCAGTTAAAATTATACACTTAAAAATAAAAGCAAGCTGTCCATGACAGAGATAGGGAGTTTCAAATGCAACCCTCTTTTTATGTTCTACAATGTAAATGCAAATACCCATTTTATTTGGTGCTAAAGTTGAGAAAATGAAATTTTAAATAAAAAAGTAAGTTTCTTAAAGACAAGGGTTGTATCATTTCTGTTCTTTTCATGTCCAGAGTCTAGCACAGTGCCTAGCTGCCTAGCACACAATGTGTGCTTAATAAATGCTTGATTTGTTGTATAATTTTGAAGTTCATCAGCAGGTATTTCTTGGATAGTTCTACAATCTCATATTTTAGGATTACGAAATATTGAGCATCTAATAGTAACTACTCGTGACTATTTAACCAAATTTTCAACACTTGATTGACACTTGTACCAAATATCAAGGAACAGTGAAAAGAAAGTGAACCAGAGTTGGTGAATGAATGACCTATTGGGATCTAATTATGTAACTTCCCAAAAGGTTATAAGAAGTGTTATAAATCCAATTATATAATAGCACTTATGTGCTTTAGTTCAAAATGTTTTTTAAATTTTTCTCATGCTTTTTTTATGTAAGTTAATTTTTAAAAAGGATTTAACTTTTTTTCACTTTTATAAAAGACTTTCATATATCCTATACTAAAGTAACCAAAAAGGGGATATAAGAAAATGTTTACAAAGAGTTATAAAAAGAACAGTGGTCTCCCTCACACAAATGAAGATTATGGTCCAAAAAGCAACTCTCTTGTGCTTTATCATCTTCATCTTATTTTTCAAATGAGAAATTTAAACTGTCAGAGGGCAAGTAAACTTACCAACTCCTCCCTTTCTTTCTTGTCCTTTTCCCCAACTTTTCTCTTGCCCTTCTGTCTTTATTCCCATCTCTATCTTGCTGCTGCTTCACATTACTTACATGGCTCATGGTATCAACTGGCAAAGCAACACTTGCTTAAAATAAATATGGATAATAGTTGCATTGGCCACATTTCTGATACACTGCATATACAGTATAAATCTCCGGTACTTCCAGTAAAGACATGATGTGAAAGGCTATAGATGAACCCAGTTCTACTAAGAAAGTCCCCATCAAAGATGTAAAAGAATAGGAGATGAAGCAATGAATTATAAAGCCAAAGGGAAATATCAGTCAACTCCTCCATATGGATTAAGCCTGCACAACGTGATCAAAGCCTGCACATGGCTCTAGTTAGGGTCCTACCAAAAAGACATGAAACCAGAGTGATCTCCAGTAAATGGGACCCAAGGCAGAAGGATCTCAGCTCCAGCTTGTAAAAGTTGTATCTGGGTACAAAGTCAGTCCCCACCCAGTTGGTGATATCCCAGAGTGAGTTTCTAAACAAGCATGGGATAAAAATCAATCAACATGCATTTATTAAGTGCCTACTATGTGCCAGGTACTGTGCTGCCCACTGGGGTTACAAATAGAATCCCTGAAACAAGCCCTACTCTCCAAAACTTATTTAACCAAGTCAATAAAAAAAATTAAAATGGATATAATTCTGAACATACAAAATTGAAATACTTTTAGATAAACAAAATCAATCCAGTTAAGATTACATTATTTATTCCTCTCCAGAGCTGACTGGGAAGGAAATCCTTGCAACAAATCTCTCGGATAAAGGTTGGACATCCAAGATAAAAGATTATAACAAGAGCCATTCTCCAATAGATAAATTTTCAAAAGAAATGAATGGTCTGCAAAAAAGGAAATGCAAGTTATCAAGAGCCACATTTAAAAAATGGTCCAAATTACTAATAAAAGAAATGCATATTAAAACAGCCTGAGGCTCTACCTCAAACCTTGCACACTGGCAAAGATCATAAAAAAAGGAAAATAATTGTTGGAGGGGTTGTGGGGCACAGGAACACTAATGCACTGCTGGTGACGCCATGAAGGGGTCCAATCAACTCTGGAAAGCAACTGGAAACTACACCAAGAATTCACTGAACTGCACATTTGTTGCCATTGTTGTTGAATGCTCAGCCACGTCTGACAATTCAGGAACCCATGGACCATTCTGTCTGTGGGGTTTTCCTGGCAAAGAGCCTGGAGGGGTTTGCCATTTCCTTCCCCAGTGTCCACATCTTTACAACAACATGGGTACCTAACAATCGAAGGATTGTTGAACAAATTATGGTATATAAATGTAAGGATATATTATCATGTTCTAAGAAGAAAAGGGCAGATGCAAAGAAATCTGTGAATACCAATAAGAATTGATTCAATTAAATGAAGGTGGTGGCAGACGATACCAGAAGGAAAAAAGAATTAATAAAACCTTTTTTAAATTTATAGAAGCATGCAGTACAAAGTTCAGAAAGAGCCATAGACATCACATAATAAATACATTAAAAAAAAAAAAACAAGCTCTAGATAATACATTTGTGGTTCGTGTCCAATCTTTTTTTCCTGTCCTTTGCTCACGCTTGCTGATTGTCAATTTCATAATAAAAATGTTTCAAAAAAGGAGGGGTAAGTTATGGAAGAGAGGGTGATAAGTTCAGTTTTAGACCTGCCAAGTTTGAGGTACCAGTGGGAAAATCAGGTAGAAATGCTGAGCAAACTTTTAGGGAAAAAAAATAAGAGCTTATGAGAATTTAAGGCTACAGACATAGATTTGATAACTATACATACACTGGTGAAAAATGAAGCTATGGGATCCACAAGATCACCAAAGGTGGCAGTGTAGAGAGAAGAGCTGAGTATGGAGGATCAGGGGATTTGCACACTTAGAAGGTAACAAGAGGTAAAGAAACAAGGGAACTACAGACTAGAGAACCAGCAGAGTGGAGTGTTACTGAAGGCAAAGAAAGATAAAGGATCAAGAGAAATGGACATGGGCAAGCAGGTATCAGGAAGGTCAAACCATCACCCCCATCACCCCAAAGCCTGATAGTGGAAGACCCAGTCCTTGAGCCCAAGAGTTCTGAAGAGCAGTGACACCTCCCGCTCCCTTTCCAAATCAGGTGGAAATGTGGAGAAGCTGTGTCTCTCATACTCCTCTCTGCAGTCACAGATGATGAAGAATCAGAAAAGACAGTCCTCAACAAAGTCCAAGGCACTGGCAAGGGATGCTGCATTGGAAATCTGTGTAGTCTTGGGCATCACCCCCCACTTCACCAGCGTACCAGAAGGACCACAGGGGGCTTCCATCTGACTTGGAACTGAAGCACTCCTTTGAGAACACAAGCCCTGAGAGCACAGCTGCCCTTCTCTTTCATTTATATCACTAATCCTGGCACAGCATATGCACAAATGCTTCTTTCCTTCATCTTATTCAAGTGTCAGATGCTTGAGAAATATCATGGATGATCAAAGGACAGAAAATACCTTTGGCCAAATTAAACCCCAGCTCTGATGCAGGTCTGATCTGCCTCCCAGGTCGCCCATCTTTCTCTCAATCCCCTCATCTGGAAAGGAGGCAGTTAGACCAGGCAGCCTGGGGTCCTGTCCCAGCTATGTCACTCACTTGTGTGTAACTCTGGTCATATTACCAAACACTCCAGGACTGTTTTCTCATCATGATCTACTTATCTACTTAACAAGACTGTTGTAAGGAAATGTTTTGTACATTTTAACCTTCTGTGGAACCCTAAGTTATGAGAGGTAGTGTAGCATAGTGGAGAGAACGTAGACCTGAATTCAAATTCCAACTTATTCTCTACGTGACCTTGGGTAAAGTATTTCTCCTCTTCAGGCCTCAGCTTCTTCATCTGAACCAAAGATCTTTCAGGTCCCTTCTAGTTCTATAAGGCAGCTATATGGTACAAAAGATAGAGGAGTCAGGAATTCTCAGATTCAGATCTGACTTTATTTACTAGCTGTATGACCCTGGGCAAGTCACTTAAGTTGTCTGTCTCGGTTTCCTCATCTGTAAAACAGGGATAATGATAGCACCTACTTCAGTGTTGTTTGAAGAATCCTCCCAGGATCCTTGTGAGAATAAAATGAGGTATTTGTAAAACACTTTACAAAATTTAAATAAAGCACTGTATAAATGCTAATTCTTATATCTATGATCTTATGTCTCAATGACCTCTAAAATTGTTTCCAATCTTAATTCTACCATCTTGTAATAATAAGGCCCATCTCCCTTCTAAATGATATGATTAGGAGGTCCTTAGTATCTCTGAACAGTTTCAGTAGAGAAGAATGAAAGCCAAATTGTAAAAGGATGAGGAGGGAGTGAATGAATAATGAAGTAAATGCAGATACGAAGCATTCTTTCTAGGAATTTGGTAGTAGAGGTGATGTGATAGCTTGACTGATTCACAAATTAAGGGAAGGATGTTTCATATTACAGGTTATGAGTATTTTTCTTTGTTACTGCCTTTAAAAAAAAAAAGCACCTTGTTTCTCCATCCTACCCATGCTAGAAGTATAGGGGCTATTCATGGTCTCCGCTGCTGCTCGGCCTGGGAACTTTGACTTGTCCCACTTCTAACCTGGTCTAGTAAGGCAAAGCTGGTGGCCATCCTGATGTCCACTCTGCTGCAGACACCTGTATTATGACCATGACCACTCAAGAGAGCCACCCACAGTTTCCGACTGCAACGCAACTTCTTTTTCAAAGCTAAAAATATTCTGAAGGAATTAGTAATTTCAAGGATACTTATGATTTTTCTTTGCTTATTAAACTGCATGCTGGACAGACAGCATGCATAGCACAGGAGCAAGAAAGCTGACCTCTAAGTCAGGAAGACCTGGGTTCAAATTTCATCTTTCAATATCTTCTAGCTGAGTGTCTCTGGGCAAGACACTCAAGCTGTCAGAGCTCCAGGCCTAGCCACTCTGGAAAACTCTACCTTTCAGAGACGTTTCGGGGAGGGGGGGGCTTCCACTGTCAGAGTCCCCTATACAAGTGAAAATTCAGGTCAGTTTCCGTCTAACACAATACATATTTCTCATTTAAATGGACATCCCTGTTCGCTCTTTCCTACAACACTTCTGATGTGCCTGCATCTGACAAAGAGGTACCCCCAAAACATACCTCAAATATCAACATTTTCTCATGACAGGTCAAACTGCAATTACCCTACCTAGTCTTTTAATCTATCATTCTATGAGTCCTTTTAGCATTTGTTTTCTAGTCCCCTCTTCATTTCAGAATAAAGCATATTTTCATTAGAGCATTAATTTATATTTCTATGTTGAATTTCATTGTTTCTACTATGTTTAAATTTATAAG
Source organism: Bettongia penicillata ogilbyi (assembly GCA_023548195.1). Lineage (NCBI taxonomy): Eukaryota > Metazoa > Chordata > Mammalia > Diprotodontia > Potoroidae > Bettongia > Bettongia penicillata. The sequence goes on along the minus strand of JAJHZJ010000287.1, from coordinate 1,901,259 downwards.
CTAATTTATATAGCTAAGAGTAGCTGGGCAGCAAAGTTAGAACAACAGTTTGTACCAAAAATTCTGCCCCACAAATCTGTGACATACTGGCCTACAAATTCAAAGAGAGCCTAGGGAAAAGGGAAGAGCCCAGGCTCAAGCTTAGAGACTACACATGGCTAAAAGAAGACCTCAGAGCCATTGAGCAGAGGGAAATTCTTTCCCCCCTTCCTGGAGTCTCATGCAGTTTTCCTGAGGTGTACGTAGTTCTCTACAGAACCCCAAAGGTCAAGGCCCTTGTGGAGCAGTTGAACTTCTCTCCACCCTAAGAGGCCACACTCTGAAGATGCTTTACCTGATAACAGACCTAGTTTGTCCTGTCTCAGCATCCTGTTAGATGCCTGTGTTACTAATCTGGTCTCTTTGATGACCTGGTGAAAAATGGGACGAGAAGTTCAATCCTCCCTCTGACTACTCCCCTCCCCCCTCTGCCCCTGCCCATGACCTTTGGTTAAAGGGTCTGGCCCAAAGCTTAACTCAAGGTTATTGCTACACTTAACTCGTGTTATGTGTGTTCTCTGATGTAAGCCCAGAAGCCTGTCCAATTCTTTCAGGCAATCCCAATCCATTTCATTCCTTGCATCCATTTTACATTTCTAACTGAATGAATCAATAGAGGTGTGTGGAGAACACTCACACTTAGTTTACAAATTTGACTGATTCTGTAAGTCAGAGGCCTCACCAAATATCAGAGCACAAAATACTGTGTTTCTTACATTAACTAGAGTAGGGAGAGTGTGAATCACTCCTCTCACTCTGCACAACACTGAGTTAGTCCTGGCCTCCTAAAGAAATCTCACACCCATTATTCAGTTCATCCTCACAGCCCTACTGGGTGGATAATAGTATCTGGCTCAGATTTTCCCCCAAGCCTTAAGTGGCAGAACTGGCATTTGAAGCCAAGTCCTTCGGATTCCTGGTCCAACTTCCAAGGGGAATCAAAGCTCTGAGTTAGTCACCACATGCCTCTAAATTCTCTTCTTGAGGCAGAGAATAAATGATCTCATCCTACAAACAGCAAATCGTTATGATACAATGAGTGTAAACTCCCTGAGGACAGACCTATTTCCTAGTGAAGTGCCTTTAACAAAGTACTTAATAAATGCTGAATTAAATTGACCTATTTTCCTGGAACTAGACCAGGACCAATCCAGTTTCCAAATGTCCACGGGGACCTTCAACTAGATATGGACCTTTATCATTCATAGACATCAACAGGCATCATCCAATCTTCCACCTCCTTAAAATACAAATGTACTTACAAATGGAAAAAGGTTTTATAAAACCACTCAATAGTTTCAAAGTATCGATCTGAAAGAAATGTAGCTCACAGAAGTAGCAAATCTAAAAGAAAGGCCACCTAAATGGAAATTCTCCCATAAATTCATGGTAAAAGTTGTATACTACTGTAAACAAAAAATTTTCTTTCAGATGTTTATTAAAGATACATGAAGAGAATGCTAGAACAAAAGCAGGGCTAATAAATGAAAGCATGTACTTACAGATACTTTGTTTGAGAGTGGGGTAGAGAGAAGAAATAATGTGCTTATCGGATTTATAATATTTACAAATGCAATATGGCTAAATTTTAATAAGAGAAAATTCAATTCCACAAAATGACACTCATAAGACTCTAGCAGACTTTTGCATTTTAATTACTGCTTGAGTGAAAATTCTAGAAAAACTTTCATAGTTTTATTAAGTTTTTTATTTTTTATTATTTATTTTTATTTATTTTATTTTTTTAAGGAAAATCAGCTTTCAGTTGTGCCAAAGGTATTTATTTTACATATGTATGTATTTTAATGTCACAATAAATCTTGAGGCATATATTATTTTACCTAGAATTTTGCTTTTCAAAAATGGTGCAAAATTAAATGATCTAAATTTAATTTGTACTTTAACAATTTATAAGTTTTTGAATGCTTGATAGCACACTCTTATTATTTCAGCAAATATTCAAAGTAGCTACCATGGAGGAAGTTATACAATAAAAAAGTCAATTCCAGGAGTCAGGGACCTACCTAGGTTTCAGAGTTACTACTGATAAGGATTATGTATGCTTGGGCAAGTCATTTAACCTAAGTCTCAGTTTGTCATCTATAAAATGGAGCTATTAATACATGTATGGGCTACCTCACAAGCTAACCATAAAGAAAGTACTATGTAAACCTTGAAGCACTATATAAATATAAATTATTGTTCAAGACGGAAATCCACCAGCATTTTTTAAAACTATTTCTCAAGTGTTTTGTTTTGTTTTTTTAAGACATTAATCAAGAAACATTTCCTTCTATGCATTAGGCATCCTATTAAGCGTCAGGGATACAGAAAAGAGCAAGGTGATCCCTGCTCTCAAAGAGGTCACAGCCTAATAGAGGGGATAACACACAAACAAAAACACAAGGTAAGCTGTACACAGGATAAATAGGAAACAAAGGAAAGGCACTGGAATTAAGAGGAGTTGGGGAAGGCTTCGACAAAAGGGGTTTTAGAAACCAGGGAGGTCAGCAAAGAAGAGGGAGAATGTTACACACCAGGTGGACAGTTAGAGAAAATGCCTGGAGACAGTGGAGGTCCATGCTACTGGATCAAAGAGTATTCTCCTGGAAATAAAGGGTAAGGAGACTGGAAATATAGGAGGAAGTTAGGTTATAAAGGGCTTTGAATGCCAAAGAGAGTATTTTGTATTTGATCCCAGAAGCAAAAGGGAGCCAACTGGAGTTTATTGAGTAAAGGGATGACATGATTGGACCTGTGCTTTAGGAAAATCACTATGGCAGCTGAATGGAGAATGGATTGAAGTGTGGAGAGACCTGAAGTAGGCAGAACCATCAGTAGAATCTCTAAATAGTCCAAGTGTAAGGTGAGGAGGGCCTGCACCAGAGTGGTAGCAACCACAGAGGAGAAAAGGTGACATACAAGAGACGTCACAGAGGTGAAATTGTCAGGCTTGGCAACAGCTTGAATGTAGTGGGGTGAGAAAAAGTGAAGAGTCTAAGATAACTCCCAGGATACAAGCCTGACAACCCTGACAGGGTACAAGCCTAATTTAAAACAGGAATGTTAACCTTTTTGCATCATAGACCATTTTAACAGTCTAGTAAAGCTTTATAGACTCCTCAAAATATTTTTAAATGCATAAAATAAAGTACATAGGATTACAAAGGAAACTAATCATACTCAAACACTCATTTTTTTTCCCAGACAAGTTCACTGATACCCTGAAATCTAGTCAAGACCTCAGGTGAAGAACCTTTGATTTAAAGTAATTTAATATAATATAATTTAATATAATAATATTTAATATATTTAATATAAAGTAATTAATATAACATGGTTGCCAATAATGAAATTCAGGATCTCAAAATACATATTACCAACTGCTTCCTAACCAAAATCTTTTGCCTGGCTTTGATGGGTGAAGGTTGAACTAATTTACCCAGGAACAAGAGCTCCTGGACACGTTTTCCTTCCCTCTCCCCCCACCAGGCTCATCTTTATGTATGCTCCCCCTGCATTACAATTAAGTTCGCTGAGGGGCAGGGGCTACCTGGCTTACATTTATTTTTATCCCAGGGACTAGGAAACAGAAACCATTAAATAAATGCTTTGTCTACTTAAGGATGACAGGTTAAAAAACTGACCAAAAAAAAAAATTTCCTTGTATTTGTTTTGTAAGTTGTACATAATTATATGTGTAAATGTGTCCCCCAATATAATGTAAGTTGCTTTGGGGGGCAGACGCTCATTCATTTTTTTCCCTAGCATGTAGCACAATGCCTGGCACGCAGAACGTACTTAATAATGCCTGTTTATTATGTGACTGGAATAAGAAGTGAGCCTCCTATGTATTGACAACAAAAGAATATGAACACTCCTAGCACAACACCTCTATAAATTAAAAAAACTTTTTTTAAAAGAGGAATTCTCTCTAGCACATTGGATAGCTCTTCCATGCAAATTCACACCAAGACATGGGGGCAGCTATGTAGTGCAGTGGATACAGCACCACTGCAGGAGTCAGGAGGACCTGAGTTCAAATCTCACCTCAGACATTTGACACTCATTAGCTGTGTGACCTTGGGCAAATCACTTAACCCCAACTGCCTCATCCTGGGTCATCTCCAGTCATCCTGATGAATATCTGGGAGGCTGGTGACTTGCACAGCCCTCCCACACTCAAAGCAAAGTCAGGTGCAAGTTATGTCATTATTTCTCTGATGGCATGATCTTCTTTGGCAATGAAGGATGAACACACACAACAAGACATGAATAAGAATCACACGGGATGAAAAAGACAGACCCAAAGTATATTCATTTTGTCATTTTAAAAATGTGCGTGAGGGTTGCAGGGAAAAGGAAGAATAGTTTAGATTATAGAGAAAACAGGGCTTATCCACAAAAGACCTGGTGTGAGTTCAAGCTCTCTTTCTTTAACCACCTGTCATGACCTTGAGCATCTATCTATCTACTATCTCTGAGCTCACTTTTTTTCTACTACAAAATAAGAGATTTGAACTAAACTATCTCCAAAGTCTCTTCCAGCTCTAAATCCTAAAAACCTATGATCAATTCAGCATTGAAACCACATCTATCAATAGTGATTCATAAAAAAGTAGATGCAGGATATGAATTTAGGACACTGATTCACAAATTATTGCTATAATCTAATAAGAAATTCACAGATTTCTAAAAAGCAGAGTTATCTCAAACACTGTTCAAATTAAGTTTATTCTAATAATAGTCATTTGGTACTAAAATGTGAATTATTTATTGATCACATAAGAGCTATGAGAAACTTCTACGTCGATGGTAAAGTTCAGGAAATAAAACATACATATAGATATATACCAAAAAGTTTTTCTCCAAAAAGAAACATGTCAATATCTCATTTTTTGGTTGCATAATCAAAAGTAAGAACAAAAAGGATTTATTATTTTTCTTCTAGAGGGAACTCAAATACTCAAGTAACAATTACCATAATGAGAAATATAAATTCTACTAAGCATTTAACATCACACCACACTACTAAACCATATTTCTGAGATGTACCAACAAATGCTGCCCAAGCAACACTGACTTACACAGTACAATAAATAACAAATGTTATCACAAGAAGACTTTATGAAACTGGTATATTATTTAACAGCATCAATTGTTTACTTTGTCTGATCTTCAAACCCAGGCTATTTTCTCCTCGAATTTGTAAATAAACCATCATTTAAAATAACTAAAATTAAACAAACTTTAATTAAAACTAAATGAAATGCAAATTTAAAATAAAAAAAAGAGCAACAAAATAAAAAGGAAAAACAAAAGTTGTTCCTTGAGAAAACAAGCATTTAGCCACGCAGGAGTTTGGAACATCCCATTAGCTCCCTAAAAATTATGTAACCCTTCTGCATTAGTTGACAATCAGAAAAGGATTCAATCAATATAGACAGCCTAGATGTAAATGACAACTGTTACATTTCCTCCAAATCCTTCCTCCCAGGAACTGAAAGATCCCCATTAACCTTCAGATACATCACACTCCATGGAAAGTGAAAATATGTAAGCCACTGTACAAATTTCCCACTTAAAAATCACACCAAATCAGTTCAGGGGTGAAATACCAGTGCTAAAGCTTATGCCCATGGTTCTCCCCTTTACCCATCTTCCACCACTCAGAAAAGCTTTACTTTTCCCCCCTGTTCTTATTCCCACCAGGAATCTGACTATGGAAACCTCAGGAGAGTCACCTCTAAGCCTTAGTGACTTCATCTTGCCAAAAAACAAAAAACACAGCAACTCTCAAAAACAAGTCACAGATAAAGCTCCTGGACTGATAAACTGAAATCCTTATGAAAAATATGGAGAGCCTATCAAGGTTATTTATTTATGTACGTATGCTAATAGGTTCTTTTATCCAAAAAGGTGCACTTTAACACAGACTAGGCAGTACCAAGTAATGAGGTAGAAAGCTTGTCTATCTACAGAAAAATGTCATGCTTTAAGGGAAGGAAATTTTTTCGAGTGTGTAACTTGCTCTTTGTTTTCAAAAGTGAATTCTTAATAGACTTTATAAGAAATCTGTAATATCTGTTGTGCATATTTTTTATTCTCTGCGTACTTTTCACTTTTGGACTTCATGCAGAGTTGTTCGAAACTCCAAGGAAAAAGTAAACCCAGAAAAAGAGGTTCCTATTAATAAAGGATTCCTAAACCTGCGCTCAAGCCTCGTACCTAAAGTGACCGATTCAAGGCTGCCTCGGACCTAGATCGTCAGCCTCTCGATAAGCTAATCAATTCTCTCAATTGATAGATAAGTAAGCAGAGTCAGGGGAGTTTTCCTACACCAGTGAGAGCAGGTACAGCGTCCGTCCGTCCGTCCATGCACGCAAGACCGCAGCTCGAGAGCTGAAGGGTGCACAAGGGGGTCCTAAACTTTCCCTGTCATTTCACAGTGGAGCACGCAGGGAGCTGAGTTCCAGGCTTCGCTCGGGGCACTCCGGACAAGGCTCCGGGGAACTCGCTAATGCTCCGGGTTCCGATAACTCCCAGGTACAGTCGGGGTGGGGGAGGCTCCATTCCAATGAAATCACAGGGCCCCCCCAAAATCGGCCAAATCTCCTTCCCAGGCGCTTGACGCTCCCCCCGCACCCCAGAGAAGCAGGTGCTGCTACCACCCTCGGGGGCCACGGAGGGGATCGATCGCTAATGCGGCGCGGAGCACCGCGCCCGGTATACAGTAGGGGCTAACTCATGCCCGTGGCCCACATGGGACGCCCCCAGTTTCCGGGGGGCAGGCTCGGGGTCCCCCCTTTTTTTCGGAGACGCCCTCGAACTTCACGGCGGGCGGCCCCGGGCTGGCACGGGGTTAATCAGTAACCGCCGCCGCCTGCGGAGCGAGGCCGGGGCCCGTGGGAGGCGCTCCCCGAGCCCGCCCGGCGCCGCGGGGCTCCCGGGGGAAGGGGCGGCGCTCCTCGCCCGGGCTCCGCGGCCCGACGCCGGGCGAGGCCCGAGGGGGTCCGAGGTCCGGCTACGCGCCGACCCCTCCGCGGGCGCCTCCTCACCGAGGGGCGGGCGGAGGCGGAGGGGGCGGTGCTGCGGCTCGCGCTCCCCGCTCCCTCCCCCTTCCTCCCCGAAGCCGACACTCACCTGACCGAAACCCACGCGGAGAGACTCCCCCCGCCACGAGCCCGCCCGCCGGGGCGCAGGGACCACGGGAGCAAGCCGGAGCCGCAGCTGCCCCGGCCGACGCCGCTCCGCTTCTGGCCCTGCTCGGCGCACTGCGCTGGGGGGAAGCAGTCGGAGGAGTCGGACACTGCGCCTGCGCCGCGGGGACCGGAGCCGGCGAGAGGGACCAAACTCCCCACCCCGCCCCACCCCGCCCCGCACCTGACTCCCCTTTCCCCCTTGAAGTGGAGAGGCAGGACCGCCGGGTCGGTCCGAAGGGCCAGGCGCGCTGCGGCGCCCCCTAGCGCCCAGAGGCGTCTCCTGCACGCGCCCCGGGCCCCGCAGGTTCACTGGGCCGCAGGTGTCTGGGGCCGGGGTGGTTTCCCCGGGAACAGTCACGAGTCGGCGCAGAGCTGCCTGGACTCGGGGCCAGGCTGGTCAATGTCACCGAGCGTGTTCGAGTCGCAAAAAGCCCCCAAGGAGCTGGGCAGCTGTAGGACCGGGGCTGCCGGAGAGGAACCTGCGGCGTGGGCTTCTGGAGTCGGAGGTGACACGCGTGGAAGGAGAAAGGCTAAGAAAGAAAGGGGACGCCTTCCTTCCACCCCCATCCCTGCCTTTCCAGGAACTGCTGGGAGGAGAAATGGTGTTGTTTTAAAAGCCTTGAAGGCTGACTCCCTTAAACTACTCTGACAAGCTGACTGTTCCGAGGCTTCCAAATGAGAGAAAAAAAATAAATGGAAATTGCGAGAGGGAAAAAAGAAAAGAAAAGTAAAAGAAAATTCAAATATATATATATGTGTGTGTGTGTGTGTGTGTGTGTGTGTGTGTGTGTGTATGAGTCCTCAGGTTCACAGATCTAGTAGAAGACTCCAGAGGTCACCGAGCTGGCCAAGCTCACATTTAGATTGCGTGACTAATATCAATCAACATTTATTAAGTTCCTACTGTGTGCCAGGCACTGTACTAAGAGCAAAGCATACACAATATGTGCATAGAATCATCGATCTAGTGGAAGAAGAGAAGAAAACAAGTATTTATTTGTTATTGTTCTATCAGGTTTTCTTGGCAAAAATCCTTGAATGATTTGCCATATCCTTCTCCAGATCATTTAACAGATGAGGAAACTGAGTCACACTTGGGTTAAGTGAGTTGCCCGGGGTCACACAGCTACTAAGTTTCTAAAGCCAGGTTTGAACTCAGGAAGACTAGTAGCCCAGTGCTACATTCAGTCCATGACTACAATGTATCAAGTGCTGTACAGATAACTCTCTTGATTCTCACAGCAACCTTACTTAGGAGGTAAGTGCTCTGGTTATCCTCCTTTTACAATTGAGGAATTGATACAGACAAAGGTGAAGTGACTTGCCCAGGGTCACAGAGCTAATAAGTATCTGAGACCCAATTGAACACGAGTTTTCTTGACTTCAGGTCCAGTGCTCTATCCACTGTGGCACCAACTGCCTCCACCAGGAGTTTCTGAGTCAGTCAAGAATCAAGTCAACAAACAGAAGAAAACGAAAAGTTATATGATAACTTTATTATATATTTAAAAGGAATAGCATGTTGTACACAATAGATTTGCAGTTTCGTGTACAATCACCTTTCCCCCCTATTCTACTATGTTATGGAAATGTTTTGTTTTATTTAAGTTCAGAATAAAATAAATAATTTTTTAAAAAGACATACTATATGCCAGACACTATGCCAATCACCAGGAGTACACCAGGGAAAAAAAAAATCATTCCATGTTTAGTCAGAGGCCAGCTGGTCCAACCTCCACATTTTACATTCCATGAGGGATGTGAAGGCTCTGGGCTCAAATTTAATTTATGTGACTCATATGCATTTATTAAGGGTATTATATTGATATAAGATCATACACAGCCAGAAGGGACTCAGAAGCCAACAAATCTAACCACTTCATCTGACAAGAGGCTTTGACTCTAGGCTCACATTTATCTAATGTGACTCATACACAGTAATGTGTATACATATGCATGACACACTAACTTGGAATGTGATGCAATTCAATTCAACCAGCCCTTAATAAGCAAACGATAAACAACAATCAAAAAATATTTCTTAAGTACCTACTGTGTGCCAGGTACAAGATGCAAAGATCAAAATAAACCAGTATGGTAGGGCTCTCACCCATGAATGTCATATATATTACTGAAAGCATGGTGGGTGTACAGGAAATGGTAAACATTCCTGTACAGAGAGTTCTGTCTCCAAGCCACTTAGAACCACCTCCCATCAGCATGGCCCATTAGAATGCTATGTGGCAGTGCTCCCTCCCCTGCTCTTGGACTGCCAGCTTGGTGGCGAGAAACCATGATTCATTTTGTTGTTATTCAAGAAACACTTATTAAGTGCCTATTAGGAACAAAGCAATTGGTGCCTCTGATCTAGTTGAGACAGTGCCCCAAACTAACCAGATGACATTTGTTTGGAACAGGATGACCAATTAGTGGGGATTGTTGGTTAAGGGTAAGTTAGAATAACTTGTCTCTGAGTTCCCTTCCAACTCTGAATCTGTAAAAGTTGAAATTTAATACTAACAAATACAGCATCCTGCACTTGAGATCAAAATACAAAATGTGGAGGAGGGAGAAAAAAAAAACCCAAAAACCAAGCCTATATAGGAAAAAGATAACGCCAAGGTTTTAGTGGTTTGCAAACGCAGTACGAGCTAGCAATGTGGTGTACCTGACAAAAGAACTAATTAGGGTTTAGGCTATGCTAAAAGTCCTCACCCTTTAAGAGAGAAGAGAAAGAGAGGGAGAGGGAAAGAGAGAAAGAGAGAGAGTGTGTGTGTTTTGGAGTGTGGGTGAGGGAGCAGAGTTTTAACCAGCTACACATACCATAGAAAATTTTGAGGACCTAGCAATGTTTAGCCAGAAGACTTAAGAGGTAGAGAATAACTGACACAATATGTGAAGGTTATCAAATAAAAAAAGAAGATTTGGAGGTTTGGGGACCCAGAGGGCAGAGCTAAGACCAGTAAGTAGAAGTAAAAAAAAAAAAAAAGACAAATTTCAACCCCATGTAAGGAAAACTATCCTACATATTAGAACTGACCCAAAGTAGAATAGTCATCCTTTGACAAGAGTGACTCGTCCATAAGGTGGTTAAGCAGAGACTCAATGGGTTTGTCTTAGATTAACTCTTTAGTCAGACATTCTTTGGTTCTGTGAGACTCTAATTAGTTAAACTATGGTTCCACTTTGTAGTTTCCATACACAAACATACTAAAATTCTTAACCGCATGATTGGGGGTGGGGGTGGGAGGAATAGACTGAACCTGAGGTTTCATTGGTGTGAGGATCTCCTAAAAAGGAAATTCCTTCTACCAAAGCAGACTGACTGACCCTTGTTCTGCAACTTAGTCTTAGGTTGCCTGGGGAGCTGAGAGGGTAGTTCATTCCACTTCTGGACACTGTAATTAGTAGAAGTAGAATTTTCCATCATTGAATACTGAGAAAATAAAGGCTTAAGTAAAGTTGAGTGATTTGCCCAAGTTGAGACTTGAACTCAAATCGGCAACAATACAATATCTTCTCTACTATTCTATGCCAATCTACTGGCCTTATAACAAAGAAGGGGGAAAAAATATCTAAGAACAACAAAAGAAGTTGAAAATTGAGTCAAGGGTGGAAAGTATACTTCTTGAAAGCAGAGATTATTGAACTCTTATGTCTTAACACAGGACTTGGCTCATAAGGTGATAAATTCTTATTGAACTGAAATGAATTAGAAATTAGAATTAGAAAATAACATTTTCTCTATTGTATTCTTTCTGTTTATTCTGATTGATTTTTTAAAGTTTCTTATAGCTGTTTTGTTCTTTCCTTGTTATAATGTGGCAACAATGATTTTTTGGAAGAGTCTGAAACCTGATATTTTAGTACTAGGAAAAAGGAATACAAATGAGAAAAGAAAAAAAAAACTATTCCCCAAATAGATAAATGGGCAGCTAGGTGGCACTGTGGATAGAGCGCTGAACCTAGAGTCAGGAAGACTCATCTTCCTGAGTTCAAATCTGATCTCAGATACTTACTAGCTGTATGACTCTGGACAAGTCACTTGACCCAATGTGCCTCAGTTTCCTCATATGCAAAATGAGCTGAAGAAGGAAATGGCAAACCACTCCAGTATGTCTGCTAAGAAAAACCCTAATGGGGTCACAAAGAGTTGGATGTGACTGAAATAATTGAACAACCACAAAATAAATGGTCAAAGGATATGAGTAAGCAGTTTTCAAAAGAAGAAATGCAAACTATGCACAATCAGATAAAAATGATTCCAGTCACTGATAGTAAGAGGTATGAAAATTTAAACAATCTGCCTTTGTACCTCACACTCATTAGATGGGCAAAAATGATGAAAAAAAATGGTGGTCATTGGAATGACTGTGGGAGGAATTCACTTCTGATGGACATACAAATTGGACTGAATGATTCTGGAAAGCAATTTGGAACAGTACTCCCAAAGTGACTAAATTGAATAACCCCAATCAACTGATAGCATGAGTAGGCATATTACCCTAAAGAGTTCAAAGACTCAAGGAAATCACCAACATATGCAAAAATAATTATGGCAGCATTTTTGTTTCAGCAAAGAACTGATAACAAAGTGGTTGCCTATCAACTGGGAAATAGTTAACTGAATCGTAACGTATGAATATGTTGAAATATTATTGTTCTTTAAGAAATGATGATATGGACAAGATTCAGAGGAACCTAGAAGGACTTGGCTGAATGAATATAGAATGAAGTGAGCTGTATCAAGAACACAGTTTATACAATGACTGAAATGAGGTAAAGAAAAATAACTTTGAAAGGCTTAAGAACTCTGATCAATACAATGTACAATTATGAGCCTGGAAGACTGATTGATGATGAATCCTGCTTCTCTCCTCTTGGCAGAGACACAAGTGACTAGAGGTGTGTTTTCACATATAGCCAATATATGGATTTGTTTTGCTTACCTGTACCTGTTTGTTACAAGGTAAGGGCTTCTATGGGACGAGAGTCAGGGAAGACAAAGAAGAAAAAAATAATTAAATAAAGGACCATCAACGAAGCATTGAAAAAATACTCAGAAGGGAGCAAAAGAAATTTCAGAACAGGACACAAACAATCACGAAAGATTGTTACTATCATGTTAAGTTAAATTTGCATTTCAAAAACATTCCACATAATCAAGTTCATACTTTCATATACAATCTTCTTTTTTCAGTTCTCTGTATGAACAGGTGATGGTTTTTTATGTTTATAAGGTTTCTAATTTTAAAAATTTAGAATTTTTATTCCAATGGAATGTGGCATGTATGTTGACAAATAAAATTATTTTGTTGCTTTGTTTTTCCTTACCTGATTTTCTCTATTATTAAAGGAGGGTTCAGGGTGTGCAGGTAGGAAGTGACTGTGGTATACAGCACAAAAAGCATCAGTGTGAGAGTTGTGTTTTGTTTTCTTTTAATGGAAAGCAGATTATTCCCCCAAGAGGTTTTGTAATCCAAAATTGCCAAATAAAGAAATCTCAGCAAGAGAGACAACATAGGAATTAAGGAAGGAGGTTTTCCTCTATGCCATTCTTGAAATATAAGGCATTTTAAGTGAGAGGAAACATGGAATAGAATCTGTGTTTGTTATTTTCTCCCAAACAGAAAACACTTCAAAGTTCTCTCAGAGCTGCCTGGCCTCTTTCTTTAAGTTCTGGAGTTGCTCATTTCTGATGAATCAGACCTCAGCCATCTTCTGTCTAATGAGATCTGTCTTAATTGTGAAACTCAATGAAATTCAAGCGAGACAGAGATGCTGTAACAGCTTGTGATTACCTAAAGTCAATTGGCTTAGGGAACATGCAAAAGGGCTGAATAATTGTATGGCATTACAGGCTAGAAGAATATGTACAGTTTGGGGAAAGCAGGAGAATTCCTGATATGTTTGCAAATGCAAAAGGGCCAAATGGGGGCCTCAGGACCAGACCTCTTTTGCTGTCATAGCAGTGCTAGGCTAGTCTTTCTTTAAAATGGGGGTATATAGTCAGGACTCATTATCTTTATCCCAAAATCTATCGTTCCTCATAACTTCCTTATCTCTGTCAGGGGCACCACCATCAGTCCAGTTTTCCACTTTTGTATCCACCAGAATTCATCCTCTCACTTGTCTCTATATCCAGGCAGAAGCCAAGTCTTATAGATTGTGCCCTTACAGCATCTCTTGGGCCATTCTCTTATCTCCAATCACATGACCACCTCTCTCCTAGACTTTATAATAGGTTCCTCATGGGCCTCTCTGCTTCTTTTTTTCAAAAATTTTTTTATCTTTAATTTATGGAATAAAACAAGTATTTCCATAACATAGTATAATTAAAAAAAAGGTGATTACTCATGAAACTGCAAATCTGCTATGCACAACATGCTATTCCTTTCAGATAAACAATAAAATTATTATGTAGGTATCTTTTTTCTTTTTTTCTTCCCTATCCCTCCACCCCACCCTAGAGATGGCTAATATTAGACACAAATAGGTATACACACACATATGTAAAATTATTTTATACATACTTCTATTTATCTGTTCTTTCTCTGGATGCAGAGAAATGCATCATATGTCCTCCATATGCCTCTCTGCTTCCAATCTCTCTCCTTTCTATGCAATCTTCCATACAGATGCCAAATAGATATTCCTAAAGTATGGATTCAATCATGTCATTCCCCTGCTCAAGAAGTTTTTGTTTCTCCATTGCCTCTAGGATAACATATAACTTCCTTGGTTTGCCATTTAGAGTCCTACACAATCTGAATCCAGTCCATCTTTCAAACCTCTTTACATGTTATTTCCCCTTACTCACTCTAGTCACATTAACTTACATGGTGTTCTTTTTATGGTACCACCTACAAGGCTATACTCCCCCCTCCAACTCCCAATTTTCACTCAAAGGTTTGATTCCTGGGAATGATAACTACCTTGGGTTTATGGTATTCGATGAGTCTATATTCCTAAGACTATTACAGCTCATGAGCTCCTACAAGTGTACTTCCTTTATAGTCAGCCAGTAGACACAATTAGTTCAAAGCAAAGGCATTTAATGAGATGGTACCACATGAAAGATGGTAATAAAACATCTCTGACCCCAGTAGATCTGGGCTCCTCTCTCTCACAGATAAACACAGAGTCAGTAGGAAGAATAAGCAGAAACAGTAAGTGTACTAGTAAAGAGATGCTCACTTTGGGAACTCATGACCAAGATTATTCATACTTCCAGTCCTGCAGGACCACAATGTCTTTTTTAAATTGTCTCTTTTTGAAAAAAAAAATTTATTTGTTTCATTAAATATTTTCCAATTACATGTAAAAATAATTTAACAATCTTTTTTTTAAAAATTTGAGTTCTAAATTCTCTCCCTCCCAGCCATCCTCTCCTCCTTGAGAAGGCAAGCCATTTAATTTCAGTTACACATGAAAGGTCATGTAAAACAATATTTCCATATTAGCCATGTTGCAAAAGAAAACACAAAATAAAACAATAAAGTGAAGAAAGCAAAATATATGCTTCACTTTGCATTCAGAGTTCATCACTTTTCTCTCTGGAGGTAGATAGCATTTTTTCATTGTGAGTCCTTTGGAATTGTCTTGGAACACTGATCAGAGTAGCTAAGTCTTTCACAAAAGTCTAAGTGTTTAAAAACTTTATGCTTTTAATTTTGCTGTTACTGTGTACAGTGTTCTCCTGTTTCTGCTTACTTCACTTTTCATCAATTTATATAAGCCTTTCCAGTTTTTTTCTGAAATCATCCTGTTTGTCATTTCTTATAGCACAATAATATTCCATCCTAACCACAACTTGTTTAGCCATTCCCCAATTGATGAGTATCATCTCAATTTCTAATTATTTTCTACCACAAAAAGGGCTGCTATAAATATTCTTGTAAATAAAGGTCTTTTTCCTATTTCTTTGGGATATAGATCTATCAGTAGTGTTGCTGGGTCAAAAGTTATGTATATTTTTATAGCCCTTTGAGCTAATTCCAAATTGTTCTCCAGAATGACTGAACTAGTTCACAATTCCACCAACGGTGAATTAGTGTTCCAATTTTTCCACATCCCTTCCAGCATTTGCCTTTTTACTTTTCCGTTTTGTTAAGTAATCTGATATGTGTGAGGTGATGAGGTTATTTTAATCAGTATTTCTCTAATCAGCAGTGATTTAGAGCATTTTTTCATGTGACTGATAGCTTTGATTTCTTCTTCTGAAAACTGCTTGCTCATATCCTTTGACCATTTATCAACTGAGGAATGGCTCTTATTTTTATAAATTTGGCTCTCTTCCCTATGCGTTCGAGAAATTAGGTCTTTATCAAAGAAATATTGCAAAATGTTTTGTGTTTTCCTTCCAATTTTGGTTGTATTAGTTTTGTTTGTGCAAAAGTTTTTTAATTTCATGTAATACAAAATTACTTATTTTACTTCCTGTGATCCTCTCTATCTCTTGTTTGATCATAAACTCTTCCCTTATCCACAGATCTAGCAGGTCCATTTTCCCATGCTCCCCTAATTTATTTATATCATCCTTTATGTCTAAATCGTTTATTAATTTTGACCTTATCTTGGTATACAGTGTGAGATGCTGCTCTATATCTAGTTTCTGATAAACTGCTTTTCAGTTTTCAGATATTTTGTACAGTTTTTTTTAGATATTGAGTTCATGCCCCCAAAATTTGCATCTTTGGGTTTATCAAATACTAGATTAGTATGGTCTTTTACTACTGTGTATTGGGTACTTAATCTGTTCCATTGATCACTCTATTTCTTAGCCACTTCCACAATGTTTTGATGATTACCATTTTGTAATATAGTTTTAAATTTGAAACTCCATCTTCCCTCACATTTTTTTTTCACTGACCTTTTGTTCTTCCATATGAATTTTGTTACTATTTTTTCTAGTTCTATAAAATAATTCTTTGGTAGTATGATTGGCATGATACTGAATGAGTAAATTAACTTGGGTAGATTTGACATTTTTATTATCTTAGCTCAGCCTTCCCATGAGTAATTAATATTTCTCCAGTTGTTTAGATCTGACTTCATTTGTGGGAAAAGTGTTGGTAATTGTGTTCACATAGTTCCTGGGTTTGTCTTGGTAGGTAGATTCACAAGTGTGTTATATTATCCACAGTTATTTTAAATAGAATTTCTCTTTCTTCCTGATAGGTTTTATTTCTAGTATATAGAAATGCTGGTGATTTATGTGGGTTTATTTGTATCCTGCAATTTTCTTGTTAATTGTTTCAACAAGTTTTTTAGTTGATTCCCTAGGGTTCTCTAAGTCTACCATCATATCATCTACAAAGAGTGATAGTTTTGTTACCTCGTTGCCTGTTTTCATTCCTTCAATTTCTCTTTCTTGTCTTATTGCTAGAGTTACCATTTCTAGTACAATATTGAATAATAGTAGGGATAATCGACATCCTTGCTTCACTCCTGATCTTAGTGGGGAGACTTCAAGTTTATCCCCACTACAGACAAAGCTGTTCTTAGCTTTAAACAAATACTACTTATCATTTTAAGAAAGGTTCCATGGATTCCTGTACTTTTTAGTGTTTTTAATAGGGATGGGTATTGTATTTTGTCAAAGGCTTTTCTGTATCTATTGATATAATCCTATGATTGTGTTGTCATTTTTATTGCTGATTACTATTGTCCAGTTGTTTTTCGGTCCTATCCAACTCTTAGTGACACAATTTGGGGTTTTCTTGGTAAAGATACTGGAGTATCTTCTTTAGCTCATTTTACAGATGGGGAAACTAAGGCAAACAGGGTTAAGTGGCTTGCCCAGAGTCTGTACTGTTAATGTATTTTTAATGGAATGGGAAGATCTTTTCCATCCATTAATAGGCCTATATGACCTGCTTAAGTCATATGGAAACCTAATTCATGTGAGTTTGAGTCTCATGAAGCCTGTGGTTGCTGAATGGATTGAACAGGAAAAGGCAGAGCTGGAGCAGAGCTGAGAAGAAGTTGGTCAGACTAGTCAGAGCTGGGAGAGAGAGAGGAAGCAGGCAGCTGGGATTGTGAGTGTTTGTTTGTGGGAGGGTCTGATAATCTGTGAAGACTTCTTCGTTACTATGATGCATTTCTTTGTTACTATGATGGATTTGGCTTTCTGGCATTTGAATAAATGTTTTGGTTCTGTCTTCCATGTGGAGGGTCTGTTGTATTTTGCTGGCATATTCATAGCCACTCTTATTGCTGTGAATATCATCTTGATGCTACAGGGTCATACAAGTAGTTAGTGAATGAGGCCAGATTTGAACTCACAAAGATGAGTCTTCCTTGACTGCAGGCCTGAAACTCTATCCACTGTGCCAACTAGCTACCCAATCATTCAGATAGTTTTCCTAATATTGAACCATCCCTGAATTCCTGATATAAATCCCATCTGCTCATAGCATATGATCTTTGTGATTATATCGCTGTAATCTTTTTACTAGTATTTTCTTTTAAAAATTTGCATCAGTGTTCATTAAGGAAATTGGTTATTAGTTTCCTTTCTCTGTTTTTGCTTGTCCTTTCTAGTCTCATTAAGTCTTCATGTTATTCATCTCTTTTGTCAAAGTCATTCAGATGAATTCTCTGAGCATATTGCTTTCTACAGCTCAATTTCCAACAGCCAGAGGTATCCCTTTTCTCAATTCACAGAGGTCATTATCCTTAAATCTTTCTCCTTCCTACCAGCCTTTCTCTCACAAGATATCACCCTCTTGATATCATTGGGTCCTCTTCAAGAAGCAAGGATGAACAACAGCCCTATGTAGTGACTATACATATATGGTTTTTTCAAGGGCTGGCCACCAGTCAGCTAAAGGCTAGACACCTAATTTCATCATAATTAAATGAAGGATTTCTTTATTCCTCATAAAGGGTAACAAAATGTAGATGTTTCTTTGAACGTCATTTGAGATATTAGTATTATCTTTTCGTCTGTTACATGCACCTTTGTATGGTATATACTCTTACCAGCCAGTCTAGGAGGAAATCAATTTATCAGGACCTTCCCTGATATGCTCAGTCAGTATCATTTCTGTCCCCTTGGAAGTTTATCTGGATTTATTTTATGTAATATACTTTATATTTACTTGCCCATGTATATATTGTATCCTTCCCTCCTGCTCGCTCTCCAGAATGTAAGTTTCTTGAGGGTAAGGCACTGTTTCACTTTTAAGTCTATTTCTCCAGAATCCAGAACAGTGCCTGGCCCAGAAGAGGTATTTACTAAATGCTTGTGATTAAATTCCTGAAGTACATTTTACTTTGAAATTTTTCTTACGAGGAATGATTTAAAGTCAACTTCTCTGCCCTTTCTCAGTCCCTGATATTTTTAACTCAGTGTCATCTCAGCATAGAATAAAGTTATAAAAAGAAAATTTCATGTTGGATTAATCTTGGAATTTTTCATCCTTGTTATTTAAACTTCAATGTGTTCATTCTTTGCTGATAAAATATATTTGCAAACTGTTTACAATACTATGATATTCAAGACTTTAATGGACTTTTCAATCTGCAGCTTACCCTAGACTGGATATTATATATCCAGAGAAGTGCAATATGAGTCTCTATAGATTCCCAAAGCTTAAGGCTAAAGAAAATTTTGAAATATAATTAATCACCAGTCATAAGGAACTACAGACACATAGGACAGCTTTGAAAGTTACATATTGAATTATATACTTTTAAAAAATAGCAAGCTCTATGTAATTTTTAAAAAATTAATTACCAACTGAAGGATTTGTTTTAGCCATTTCTCATGTTGCAGTGCCTATACGCATACTGGATAGAGAAAGTTTCTATGAATAATGACAAACTTCACAGTGTCATGTTTAAAAGTAGTTAAAATGGCAAGATCAGATGACTGCAACTACATTTTTTTTTTTAGATTCAGTCAATTTTAAAGTATCTTAAAATAGGACATTGTCTAGTCTCTGCAGGGTGAGCATAATCCTTGGAAAGATAGGGATCAATACTTTATGAAAATAACTGATCTACTTACTATAGGTAAAGTTTAGCAAAGTCTGTAGTATAATCTTTGGCTCAGAAATAAAGCTCTCAGCATCTCTCACAATTCTCTTTCTTGTTAAGACTTTTAACCTTAGGAAGATTACTTTGGCAACTATAGGAAGGAAAGAAACAAGCATTTATTAAGCAAAAGCATTCATTATACACCTGCTGTGTGTCAAGTCTATTTTAAGTGCTTTACAAGTATCCTATTTGATCTCATTTGGAGAAGAAGGATTGGAAAGGGGAAAGACCAGAAGCAAAGAGACCAATGAGGAAGGAGTGTATTACAATTATACAGGTGATGGCTCTGAGAGTGGAAAGCTCCAGTCCAAGGTCCTAGCAGGCTCCTGGACATTTTCATCAGGAAGGTATTACCACCAACTCAGCATCATCTTACCTATTCCCAACTTTTTTTTTTTTAAATGGTACTCATAGTCACCCAGGTTCACAAATTCAGTCATGTTTATCCTTTGATCCGTATTATGAAAGGGTATCTCCGTAATATATCCTCCACTCAGTCCAACCACTTTCAAAATCCTGTCAATTCTGTCTTGACAATATATCTCACATTAAATCATAGGCTAATAAAATTGATGATGATAATAATAGTAATTATAATAGGGGGCACTAATGGGGCAGCTAGGTGGCAGAGTGGATAAAGCTCTCGGTCTGGAATCAAGAAAACCTGAGTTCAAATCCGGTTTTAGATACTTTCTAGCTAAGTAACCCAGGGCAAGTCTCTTAACCCTCTTTTCCCATTTCCTCATCTGTAAGCTGAGATGGAAAAAGAAACGGCAGACCATGCCAGTATCTTTGCAAAGAAATTCTTCAAGCGGTATCACAAAGAGTTGGACACGCTGAAACAACTGAATAGCATCTTCAAGTTTTGCAATGTGCTTTACCTGTGTCAGCTTATTTTATTCTCACAACAACCCTAAGAGGTCGGTGCCATTATTATAACCATTTAACAGTTGAGAAAATTGAGGCTGAGAGAGTCAAAGGACTTGACAAAATGATAAAGCCAGATTTTAATTCAAGTCTTTTATTCAATACATTACCAAATTGCCTCAATCATAGACAGAGAGCTAGAAAAGATCTTGAAAGCCATGTAGTTCAAACCTCTCATTTTACAGATGAGAAAAATAAGGTATGGAAAGATCAAGTGATTTGCCTAAGGTCAAACATGAAGTAAACATCAAAGGCAGCTTTTAAAACCAAGTTCTGTGACTACACCTAGTGATCTTCCCCCATACCACCGCACTGGAGATAACATACCACCATTAGGACAAAAAACCCCAAAAAACAACTTGCTACTTCCACTGCTATTATCCCAGATCAGGGCTTCATTTTTTCTTCCCTGTATTATTGTAACAGCCTCCCAGAAATGTTCCCTATCTACAGTTCCTTTTCAATCCAATCTTCTAATGCATAGGTTTGACATTTTATTCTGCTACTCAGTGATCCCACTGCTTGCTAAATAAAATGAATTACTTGTCAATTGAATTATTCAAGTAGTGAACTCCCTTGAAAAATAAAAATGAAGAAAACAGAACTCAATGACTCTGTGAAATACCAAAAAACAGTTTTCTTTTTTTTAATTAATAGAAGAAAATGTAAGGAAACACTACAAAAACAATTGACACAGAAAAAAGACTCATAATCATATTTAAAAAATCTAAATACTATATTTAAAGGAATCATTTTTTAAAATTCTCAGATACAATGAGTATAACTGAAAATAAAGAATCTACCAATCACCTCCTGAAAGAAACCACCAACTGAAAACACACTAGAATATCATAGTCAAAATTAGTGTCTTACAAGTCAAAGAAAACAATATATTAAAGATCCATAAAGAAAGAATTCAAGTACCAAGGAATACTGAAAGTAGAGATTTTTTAATTCTATGGAAAGGAGGGGCATATATGTGTATATGTATATGTTTTATGTACATAGAATATATTATATGTATGTGTGTATAGGGTTATACACACATATATGTGCATGTATATATTAGATAATCTATGTGTATATATGTATACAATATATTGCATGTTTATATGTGTGTATAGAATTTATATATATGTATTTATGGATAGATTATATAATATGTGTATAGATATGTATAGAATAATACTCTATGTGTATATGTATATAATTTATAATCTGTATGTGTATTACATATGTGTATGTACATATGTGTGTATATAATATTGTGTGTGTATGTATATTGTCCCTTAGACCTAGCATACTGCCTGGTACATAGTAGGGGCTTGATTGACAGTAAGGATCACACAAGATTTTGAAGAAACTATGAAAAAGAGAAGAAATCTTGAAATGTTAGATCCCAAAAGGCAAAAGATAAAGAAATGCAACCAAGAATAACTGACCCTGAAAAAAACACAACTAAAAACTAAAATGCAACCGCTGGAGACCAGAGAAAGCTAGGAAAGTAAATACATTTGGAAGGGGCAAAATGATGTTCAAATGCTTCCATTCTAATAAGTGAAGAGACAAATGACCCTTCAGAATCCCTCTATTTTGAAGGAGCAGGGGGTAAAGAAAGATAAGCACAGATCTTGGATGTGACTTTGTTGGTTTTTAGAGAGGAAAGGAAAGGGAGAGAAAAGAGATTGCCCTAGAAAAGAAATGAGGAAGAAGGAAGAAATGACTATTTCACATAAATGGGATACTGGAGAAAAAATGTAGAGAAACGTGGTGGAAAGGGTGGAGGAGCAGGCATCTCATGATTTCCCTCTTTTCTTGAGTTTGATAAAGGAGAGTTGAACACAGATACACACAATTTCATGTTGAAATAATTCAGTTCAACATAGAAATAGGCAGAAACAAGGAAAAAAGGAAAGAAAGCTTAGAAGAGAATAATAACAATGCACAGCAAGAAGAGTTGAAATGGGAAATTGGGGTTCAAATTTTACGAGTAATAAAGGAACAGTGGAATAGAAGACAGCATTTCAGTTACAGGTGAACAATGTGGATCATATTCCTTCTCTTTCTCTATCCCTTTCTTCTTTACAAATGGGATTGATGAATGGGAGCAGGAGAAAAAGATGAACAAGTGTGAGATGATGGTGAAGAATGATACTTAATTAATAATGAACTCAGAAACCAGAAGACAGTAGCAGCAAGAATTAAAAAATTGGAACCAATATGTTATTTATGAGAAACATACTTGAAACAAAGATTCACACAGAGTTCAAATGACAGTTTGGAGCAGAACATGTTTCAGATAAATTTTAAAAAATCAAGGATAATAATCATAATTTCAGGCAAGGCAATAGTAAAAATAAACAAGGCTCAAAGAGATAAGCAAGATGTGGTAGGACCAGCATTCCTAAAGGAGCTTCTCTGGCCCTGACATAACTTCCTTGTCCCACAAGTTGATTGACCCTAGATTCCCTGATTCAGCTCTCTGGTTTGAGGACATTAAAGTTCCCAAACGTGTGTACTCAGGGTCTCTCATACCTGGTGGGCACTCAAGACCACACAAGTCTCCATATCCTGATGACTGACATTTCCAGATGAAAATGAGGGGGCTGTGTCTAAAGAATCTAAGGGCCACTGTATTCTTGTTGCTTTTGTGGTGTTAGGGCAAAGTAAACCTCTACTTTTGTTAAATGTTCAGTGACCTGTGAGTGCCTCATTTCATCTCAATATCAAACTTGAACAAAGAGAGTACTAATTTTAGAACCATGCCCACAACACAGGGAAGCCAGAAGTCACCATAGGTAATGAAATAATATAAATATTTATAATATGTTCATCAAATAGTATAGCATCTATGCCATTTAAAGGAAAAGTTAATTGAATAATAGGAAGAAGCAGCAAAACTTAAATATTTGGGGACCGCAAGCCATTGTCCCTTTAAGACTTAGAAGAATCCAATAAAAAGATATGTAAGAAAAGGTCAAGGACTTCAAGATAATTTTAGATAAGTTAGATATGATAAATTTTTGGTGACTACTGAATGGGAATAGAAAGGAACATACATATTCTCAGCAACATATAGCATCTTTACAAAAAATTGACCATGTTCAAGGGCATAAAAACATCATAAGCAAGTCAAGAAAAATAGAACCATTAACAACCATAATGTGATAAAAAGTATAATCAATAAGGTGCATTTAAAGAATGGACTTAAGCTTAAATGGAGTCCAGGTAATTTAATTCTAAAGAATCATTGGGGTTAAGGAGAAATCATAGAACCATTATAGAAACAAAAATAATTTTATTAAAGAAAACAACAACAACGAGACTGACGAGGTTCAGGGGTGATCGTGGACCCCAAGATACTGACAGTCTGGGTAGTGCTTGAACGAATTTGACTCAAGGCGTCTTAAAGCCAAAGAAAACAAAGGTTATTGAAGATTCGCCAAATTGGGTTGCCTCTCAAGGAGCCTAAGCATTTGTGACACCTGTATTCACAAGCAGGCCAGATAGAATATTAGCTAGACAGAGTCTGAGTTGGACTGAATCTGAGTGCCTTCATGGAGGCGAGATGGAACTTAAGTACAGAAAAGAGTATAGGAGGGATCTGGGGGGGTAGTCTGGTAGTCCAAGGGGATGGGAGGAGGGATTTAGGAATGGTCTCAAGGAGAGGCCCAAAGAGGAAGTCCAAGGAGGGTCAAAGGCTGGAAACTATCAGACTAGGGAGGGTTTGGATGGGAAGCCAAGTGGGGCAATCCAGAAATCTGGATAGGGGCAGTATGGGAATGGATACAGATCTTGATGGGAGTGGTCAGCAGGCTGGGCAATGGGGTTTTGATGCGATCAAGGGTGGGGGGGGGTGCAACTGAGACCTAAGTAGAACGATAATGAAAAGCCCTTGGGCTTCCTTAGACTGCTGGAACAAATAGGAAGATTAGATTTGAGTAAGCAAGGTCTGATTAAGTGGGAAGATTTATAGGGAGCTCAAAGAGATTCCCAGAGTTTGAACCCCATCAGGACAACATTAAAACATTTGGGATACAGTCGAAGCAGAATTTAGGGGAACATGTATATCTCTAAACATTTTCATAAACAAAAAGAGAGAAATAGTAGATTAATAATCTGGGAATGCAACTAAAAAAGTTTAAAAAACAACAAACAAAAAAATCTCAACTAAATTCAAAGGTAGAACTTCTGAAAATAAAATAAAAATGAAAGCAAAACAAATTTTTGAAATGATCAAATTAGCTGAGAATGCTTTAAAAATAGGTAAATAAGTGATCTAATAATTTACAGCCACACCAATTATGCATTAGTGTGACTTTTCCTGCAGTGCTTCCAACATTTGACATTGTCTTCTTGTATCTTCTCTACCAATCTGATGAGATGAGGTAGAGATCACATCAGTATTTTAAGAAGAAAAAGCACATGATTATCATAGCTGTACAAAAGGTTTGTTTTTACAAAATATAGTATCTATTTGTTAAAAACATTCAAAAGGCACAAGAATAAATTAACCGCTTCTTAATAGGAGAGATGATATCTATGTAAAACCAAGAGTTAACATTATATGTAATGGTGAAATACTAGAGGTAGGATAAAGCAAGTGTGCCCATTGTCACCATGATTATTTGATATTGTGCTAGAAACACTATCTAAAGCAATAAGATGAAAAGAAATTGAGAGAATAAACATAGAGGAAATTGAAATGTTGTATCTTCAAAGAGTAGTATATAAAATAAACCCATTAAGTATCTTATTATGTGCTAGGTACTTTGCTAATCACATTATAAGCCTGGGGTAACCCCCTCTTCAAAGCAAGTGGACACTGTTGTTAAGTCATAATTGTGGTTTCTCCATTTTAGAAGAGGACCATGACTTCAGGGAGATGATGACAGATTTGTGGTTGAATTTGATTTGAGGGAGGGAGGGCTGTGCAAAGTCACCAACCTCACTTTTTTCTCCAATCATAGGTCCAGTGTCCAGATATAGAGCAGGAAGACTGAAGATGACCCTGAGAGATCTTGACCTTTTAAGTTAAGGTCTTTTCAAGTTCTCCCTTTCAGTGAATCAAGGCCTATTTGGTGTATAAACCTCTTTAGGAAGTAAGTTAAGGAATTGCCCCTTTAATAAAAAAAAAAATCAAACTGGGAGGGGAAGACCCTCAGGGAATAATACATTTCCAGGTAATCCCCCTCCCTCTAGTTCTGATTTCCGTTGTTTCTTACTAGTAACTGCAAATCTTCATTTTACCCTTCCAAGCTTCCTTTCTTCTCAATTACTTTATTATCTTCCCTTAAATAGATGAATCTACTCTAGTTCCTACCAAGTAAGAGTTGGAGAAAAGAACAGTTCATTGAGTTTCTTTAAGCTACAAGGTATGTTATCAGATTGAATGTTGGTTGGAGCGAATCAAATTTTACTCAGGCCTCCCCTACCTCATTCACTTACAAAACTCTCAGAGCAATATCTAACAGTTTGGTGCCTGGGACAAGTCTTAAAAAACTGGGGCTAGCACCCTGAAATGTACCCGTGGGTTAACTTTTAATGGGGGAGGTGGAGGGCGGCAGGGAGGGAGCCATAGGATCCAAGCCCTATAGAGAGGTGATATCCCAGGACTTCTGGAGAAGTCCGCACTTTCTCCTGGTTCTCCTCCTACCTATCTGACCCCTCCTCTGTCTCCATGCTGGATCCTTCTCCAGATCCCAACCTCTAACTCTCTAACCCCTAGGTGTCCCTCAGGGCTCTGACCTGGGCGCTTTCCTCTTCTCCCTCCATACAGTTTCACATGGTAAGCTCATCAGTACCCAAGGATATAATTACCCTGTCTATTCTGATGATTCTCAAATTCTACTTACCCTGTCCCGACCTTTCTGCTGTCTTCCAATCCCTCACCTCCAGCTGCTTTTCCGTTGTGTAGAATCAGAAGTAAAATAAATGCAACATTTTCAAAACACAAATCTTTCTCACTAAATCCTCCCTGATCCCATCTTCCCAATTACTGTGAAGATAACACCATCCTCCCAATCCCTTAGGCTTGCAACCTAGAAGTCATTTTGCGTTCCTCACTATCTCTGCATCCAAGCTGTTGCCAAGACCTGCTGGTCTTACCTCTGTAACATCTCTCCTCTGATACTGCCCCTACTCTAGTGAAGGCTCTCATCACTTCATGCCTCGATTCCTGCAATAGCTGCTGGTGGGTCTGCCAGCCTCAAGTCTCTCTTTGTTGCAATCCATCCTCCATTGAACCACTGAAGTGATTTTCCTAAAGCACAGGTCTGACTATGTCCTTGTGGTATTCAGTAAACTCCAGTGGTTCCTGGTCAACCCTAGGATCAAATGAAAAATCTTCTGTTTGGTTTTCTTTTTTTTCTTTCTTTCTTTCTTTCTTTCTTTCTTTCTTTCTTTCTTTCTTTCTCTCTCTCTTTCTTTCTTTCTTTCTTTTTTTTGGAGAGGGGTAGGCAAGGCAGTTGGGGTTCAGTGACTTGCCCAAAGTCACACAGCTAGTAAGTCTCAAGTGTCAGAAGCCACATTTGAACTCAGGTCCTCCTGACTCCAGGGGTAGTGCTCTATTTGTTTGGTTTTCAATGACCTCCATAACCTAGCCCCCTCCTACCTTTGCAGTCCTCTTATACCTTACTCATTGCTTGCATAACCCCCAATCCAATGACACTGGTCTCCTTGCTGTTCATGAATAAAATATTCTCTCTTGGCTCCGTGTCTGCCTCCCATGCTTGCAGTGCTTTCCCTCCTTATTTTCCCTACTGGCTTCCTTAGCTTTTTTAAAATCCCAACTAAAATCCCATATTTTATAGGAAGCCTTGCCCAACCCCTCTTGATTCCCTTCTTAATTATTTTCTATTTATCCTATATATTATTTGTTCAGACATAGTTGTTTGTTGCTGTCACCTCCATTAGATTGTAATCTCCTTGATTGCATGAACTGTCTTTTTCTTCTTTTTGTATTCCCAATGCTTAGCACAATGCCTAGCATAGAGTAGGTGCTCAATAAATGTTTATTGACTGTAAGGTAGATGCTGTTATTATCCCCATTTTACAGTTAAAGAACCTGAGGCAGACAGAGGTAAAGTGACTTGCTCAGGGTCACATAGCTAGAACGTGGGTGAGACTGCTTGTGAACTCAAATCTCCCTGACTCCAGGCTCAGCACTCTATCTACTATGCCATCTAGGTGCTTCTAATACCTAGAAGAGTTTTTTTGGTAAATTCTAAATTTTGGTTTTACTGCTTTTCAGTCACTTCAGTTGTGTCCAAGTCTTCATGAGCCCATTTGAGACTTTCTTGGCAAAGATATTGGAACAGTTTACCATTTCTTTCTCCAGCTCATTTTACAGATGACAAAACTGAGACAAACAGGTTTAAGTAACTTGCCCAAGGTCACACAGCTAATAAGTGTCTGAGGCTGGATTGAACTCAGGAAGATGGGACTTCTTGATTCCAGGTCCAGCACTGTATCCACTGCACCACTTAGCTACGCCTCACTACTTTTGGTGGCATGATTTTTTTGTGCGTGTGCCCCATTCCCCCTGCCCTCCTGACAGCTCTGGCCCTGTTTATCATATTATAGCTTCTATTGAATCATTTGCATACAGTTCTCATCCCCAAACAAGGCTGTACTCTTGAGTGTAGAACCTGTGCCTTGTTTTTATCCTTGCATCCCCAACCCTAACATAGTACATTGCACACACTTGTTGAATTGAATCCCTAGGGCTATGGCAGAGAAAAGTCAAGTGTCATCTTAGCAGGGCTCTGAACCATCAACCAGAAATGAGCCAAGGATCATAAGCCCTGTCCGAGCTACAAAAATAGCATCTGCTAATCACTTTTCTCTGTAGGCAGCTCACCTCTTTATTAATTATAATAAATTATGTCTTACTGTGAGTGGGAATGATTCATTTCCCCTCAGAAGTGTATGTACACTCAAGCTGGGTTGTTTTTCTTTTAATTTAAACAATCCTTATATCAAACTCCAATAATAAAAATATCCACTTTTTGCCAGTCAGCAGAAAGTGAAAGTCACTAGAGAGCAGTTCAATTCCTTCCTGCAGGTAACCTGAATCTCTCATTGTATTGCTGGGAAATGGAAATTCAACACCCTCAGGTAACCTCGAGACTTTAGAGTTTCAGGTTATTATCAACACTTGCTGAGATTCAGGGTAAATATTTCTTAGAGGAAAGGAATTTCAAACATTTGGTCTAAGCGAGAGGGGAGTGGGACTGGCCAAGACGACAAGGAAAGCCTCAGAAGACAGAAGTTTCACACCACCCAAGACGTGATTTTTTTTTTCTTCAACTTAATAGATTTCAGGAAGATGGAGAATTGTACATGGAATCACTTCACTGGCTTTTATAGTATGCATTGGAAGCTAGTAATTTATTAGCTCATAGATTTAAAGCTAGAAGGGTCAATCCAGTCTAATCCCTTCACTTTACGGATGAGGAAACTGAGATCCAGAGAGTTAGATAAGTGACTTGCTCAAGTGGTCACACAGGAGAATTTTGACCTCATGTCCTCTTTCTCCAAATCTGGTTCTTACTCCACTATGCTGTGACCATTATGAGAGGTCACATGGAATGGGAGAGAGCAAGGAAACCTTGAAGTCAGGAGAACCTGGACTGAAGTCTTCCTTCTTACACATACTTGCAGGGTGATTTCGGTGCTAATTCTGATCCCGCCAAATCCTATGGTAAGAAGTAACTAGATAACACAGTGGATAGAGTTCAGGGCCTGGAATCAAGAAGACTTGGGTTCATATTTGACCCGAGACACTTATTATCTGGGTGACCTTGGGCTTTGTTCTTTCGGTTTCCTCATCTGTAAAGTGGAAATAATACCTCCCACAGCTGTTGTACAGATCAAATGAGATATTCATAAAGTGCTTAGACACTACATAAAGGTTAATGATTGTTATCCTGGTACTGGGCAGGTTACTTTACTTTTTGTTGTCCCAGATGAAAATCTGGGCTACTTGACAAGTAGCCAATCTACATTTGCAGAGGGAGTTCAGTCTTTATAAGCTCCATATATAAGTTCATGTGGACTGTTGTGCCCAATCTGTGGTAGAGTCTTCCAAGACTATATTGGACTGATCAGTCACAGCTGGATACACTGTACTTTGACTCCAACACAGTGTTGTCATTGTGGTCCTTTTTGAAAACAGACAACAAGCAACCAACCAGCCAACGAACATGATAGAAATCACAAGTCTAGACGAAAAGATAGTATTACATATTTTGGTCCATACCTGTGATTACATAGTTTGCCAACAAAACCCTAAGCAGCAGAGAATCCAGAGCTGGCCATGGCCACTTGCCAGGACACATGCTAGCTACAGTGATACCAAAATACCAATAGCTGTCATTTACAAAGCAAAAGACAAAGATAATCTTAGAATTTACAATTCATAGTTTCTGAACTTGGAAGGATAAGAATCTTTGAGCAGTAGAAAGACCACTGGATTTGGAATCGACAAACCTGAGGTCAAATTCTGGCTTTGCCCAAGAGATGAGTTTCAGGAAACAAAAAGCAGTCCTCCTGATTCCATGTAGATCACACTAGTTTGAAGTCTTTCCTCTGGACTTTCACTTTCTGCTTCTTTCTCAACCCCTTTGAATTTAGACTTTCCCAAGAAATTCTAGTTTCCTTACCCATTCTAGCCAGTGATTTATACTTATTCAGATCCTTATCTGGAGCCTACATACCTTTCCTCAAGAAGTTTTCCCTCAGTCCCAGTAATTGTTCTACTTACTCATTGATTTATATCCATCTACCTTGTCATCTCATCCAGAGAAATAGGACAACCCCTAAATTTTACATATGTTGCTGTTCAATTGTTTTATTTAGTTCTTTGTGATCCCATTTGGGGTTTTCTTGGCAAAGATGCTGGAGTGGTTTGCCATTTTTTTCTCCAGCTCCTTTTAAATATGAGGAAACTGAGGCAAATAGGTTTAAATGATTTGCCCAAGGTCACATAGCTGGTAAGTGTCTGAAGCCAGATTTGAACTGGAATCTTCCTGACCCCAGGCCCTCTCTCCACTACATCACCAGCAATAACCAACCAGTTTAGTCTCCGATTTACACTTACTAAAATCTTTATCTAGAGCCTAAATATCTCCCCAGGAAGGAGTTTGCCCTCCATTCCAGAAATTGTCCTAATCATTGTTGCATTTCCATCCACTTCGCCCTCCCACACAAAGAAATGGAACAAGCCCTACATTTTATGTATGAGATGACCAAGACTCAAAGAATTAAATAGTTCTCCCAAAGTCCTACAACTATTTGTGGCAGATCTCAGATTATAACCAAACCTCCAAAGTGCCTGACACATCTTTCCAGAACACGAAAGCTGGTTAAAAGGGGTGGGGATGGGGAGTGCCTTAAAGTATTCTGGATGGTCTACATAATAAAAACATTGTTTTGAGTTGCCTGGTTGAAAACATAATTAGATCAATCTCTTATCCAGAATACTCATTCTCAACATATTTTCATTTACATATTTGATACTTAAAGCAAACTAGGAACAAAGGACTGGCCTGCCATTCTCTCATTTGTTTGCACATGCCTAATGAACCATGCATGCAAGTTTAATCAGAAGGAAACTGAATAGAAACTACTGGCCTGGTAAATTCATAGCCTGTGGCCATTTAAGAAAGTCAAATCTTATAGTTCTGAGAGATTTATTAGCAAAGTCACATTGACTTATCTGGAAGCTTCTCTTGCCATAGTTACCGAAAACAGCAATGTGGCTGATAGACATTTGAGATTATGGTAAAAGGGAAAGTGTTTTTTTCAAGAAATGAAAGATTAACTAGCAAGTTAATTGTAATTCATTATTGAAATTAACATGAGGGATATGTGTAAGTAGAATTTTTTTTTTCTGTTATAGCCTGTGGTCTGGAGCTACCCTCCCAAAGCCTACTGCCACTGGCCAGCTGGATCCACAGAGGCTCTAAGGGCTTCTCAGGGCCTGGGATGTGGTTTCCTAAGGCTATTAATCACAAGTCCCCATTGACTTCCTTCCAATGATTATCAGTTAATATCAGTCAGACTTAATTTGCTTTTAAAAAGGAGTATTTACTGAGTTGGCATAAAATATCCCTGTTCTCTCTAGCTCATCAAAATTTCTATTTCCCACCAGCTGATTATTAAATTTTCCTTGTAAGCATTTACACCTCATAAAATGGGAATCACTACAAATCAAGGCTTGATGTAATATTTTGTTGATTGTCTGGACGTAACACAATATTAATAATGCAGATGATTGAACTTAAAAGTATACGTGCCTACTTCCTCTCCTCCAGCTCAGTTGTTAAACATTTACCAGTACATCCTTATATTGCTCTATAAACATAGCTTGAGTTCAGCAGGAAGACGGCAGAAGGTTCAGAAGGAAGTCGTCATCAGACTGGAGGCCTGGTGACTTTATGTTACTACCACCACCACCACCACCAGCACTACTACTACCATTACTATTACTATTACTGCTACTACTACTATTACTGTACTGCTGCTGCTGCTACTACTACTAAGAAGAAGAATTCTTATTCTTATAAGAATAAGAATAATTGGCATTTATATAGTACTTTAAGCTGCATACCCATCATTTTACTTAAACCTCACAACCCCTCTGTCTATGGCCTTCTGAAGTCAAGCCTCATAGGCTCCAGAGCCCACACACAACATGTACCAGAACTGGTAAAGAAGGTAACGGATGGGGGCGGAGCCAAGATGGCGGAGTAGAAGGACGCACGTTTACGAGCTCCGAAACCAAAGCCCATGGAATTGGTGTAGAAAGAGTCCCCCATAGATTCTGGGTGAGTGCAAGGTGTGCAGAGGCAGAGTGGAGGAGATTTCCGTCCCAGGGAGCCCTCAAGACCCGTCCCCAGGGTCCGGCGCGCCCCGGAGAGTAAACCCGACCCCCAGCGCTGCCCTGGCCGAGGCCTCAGAGAAGCGGATCGGAGCAGGCTTCAGAGACGGAAGCTGAAGCAGCCGGGAAAGTCCCTCCGCCCACAGAAGCAGGTCAGTGAGAGAGGCCGGGCTGAAGGAGAGGGGAAGCAGGGCGTCTGTGACTCGGGCCCCCTCGGGAGGAAGCGGCGGCGGCAGGGACGGGGGCAGGAAGCGGCGGAGGCAGAGGCGTGGGCGGCGGCTGAGGCGGCAGCGGCCCGGGACTCAGGAATCCCCCAGCAGCAGGCAGGATCTTCATTACAGAAGATTCCCGCATAAAACCTGACGGAGCTGAGCCTGAGAGACGGCCCTGCCCCCAGCCCGCTCTGTTGCTGAAGGTTTCTGCTCGGGACCCCCAGGGGAGCTGAGATTGGGAGGCGGGCCCCCCACCCCGCCCCCACCCGCTCCATTCTTGAGAGTCGCTGCATAAAGCCCCCCCGAGGGATCAGAGTCTCGGAGACAGCCCTGGCCCCGCCCCAGCACCTGAACTAAAGCTCACTGATTGACAGCCAGCAGGAGAAAAGCCCATTTGAATCTCAGAGGCCAGGCGCTGGCTGGGCGGATCCAGGCGGGGGTGGAAGGGAATCTCAGAGGTCAAGTAACTGGCTGGGAAAATGCCTAGAAAGGGGAAGAAAAATAAGACTTTAGAGAGTTTTTTCCAACAAATGCAAATGATCCCAACCTTTGGATCAGATGGGGAGGACGAGAACGTATTTTTCCCATCAGGGAAAGATGTGGACGGCGGGGCCTCAGTACCCCAGACACCCCAGGGGGGTGTTGGGTGGGCTCAGGCCTTGGAAGAGCTTAAAAAGGATTTTGAAAAGCAAGTTAGACAGGTGGAGGAAAGACTGGGAAAAGAAATGACAAAGATGCAAGAAGAGTATGAAAAAAAGGTCAATATCTTGGTAAAGGAGACCCAAAAAAATGCTGAGGAAATTAACACCTTGAAAAATAGGCTCACTCAATTGGCAAAAGAGGTTCAAAAAGCCAATGAGGAGAAGAATGCATTCAAAAGCAAAATGAGCCAAATGGAAAAAGAGGCTCAAAAGCTCACTGAATTTAATAGTTCTCTCAAAATTAGAATGGAACAGATGGAGTCTAATGATTTTATGAGAAACCAAGAAATCACCAAACAAAACCAAAAGAACAATAAAATGGAAGAGAATGTGAAATATCTCATGGGAAAAACAACTGACCTGGAAAATAGATCAAGGAGAGACAACTTAAAAATTATGTGACTACCTGAAAGCCATGATCAAAAAAAGAGCCTAGACATCGTCTTGCATGAAATTATCAAGGAAAACTGCCCTGACATTCTAGAACCAGAGGGCAAAATAAGTATTGAAAGAATCCATCGATCACCACCTGAAAGAGATCCAAAAAGAGAAACTCCTAGGAACATTGTGGCCAAATTCCAGAACTCCCAGCTCAAGGAAAAAATCTTGCAAGCAGCCAGAAACAAACAATTCCAGTACTGTGGTAATACAATCAGGATAACCCAAGATCTAGCAGCTTCTACATTAAGGGATCGAAGGGCGTGGAATAGGATATTCCAGAAGGCAAAGGAACTAGGACTCAAACCAAGAATCACCTACCCGGCTAAACTGAGTATAATATTTCAAGGGAAAATATGGTCTTTCAATGAAACAGAGGACTTTCAATCATTCTTGATGAAAAAACCAGAGCTGAAAAGAAAATTTGACTTTCAAACACAAGAATGAGAGGAAGCATGCAAAAGTAAACAGCAAGGAGAAGTATTAAGGGACTTACCAGAAATGAACTGTTTGCATTCATACATGGAAGGACAATATTTCTAACTCTTAAAACTTTTCAGTATCTGGGTGGTTGGTGGGACCACACATACACATGTACATGCATGCACACACATACACACATGCATTCACATGCAGAGACAGAGAGCACAGATTGAACTGAATAGGATAGGACCATACCTTAAAAGGAATTAAGGTAAATGATGAGAGAGAAATGTAGTGAGAGGAAAGAGGGAGAAATGGAAGGGGGTAACTATATGTCATTTAAGAGGCAAGTAGGAGATGTTTTTAGTGGAGGGAAAAAGAGGAGAGCTGAAGAAAAAAAAAAAACAAACAAACAAACAAACAAACAAAAGTTTACCCTCATCACATTTGACTAAACGAAGGAGTGAAATGCACACTCATTTTGGTATGAAAACCTATCTTACAGTATAAGAAAGCGGGGGAGAAGGAGATATTGGGGGGGGATGATGGAAGGGAGGGCAAAGGGAGGAGGGAGTAATTGAAAGTCAACACTTGGGGAGGGACAGGATCAAAGAGAAACAATGAGGGGCAGGTGAGGAGGGATGGCAATTCAGTTAGTCTTACACAACACGACTATCAGGAAGGTCATTTGCAAAGCTACACAGATATGGCCTATAATGAATTGCCTGCCGTACCAAAGGGAATGGGTGGGGAGGGAGGGATGGGGAGAATTTGGAACTCAAAGTTTTAGGAACAATTGTTTAGTATTGCTGTTGCAACTAGGAAAGAAGACATACAGTTAATGAGGAATAGAAAGTCATCTGGACCTACAGGAGAAAAGAGAAGATAGAGACAAGGGAAGGGAGGGATGACAGAAGAGAGGACAGATTGGAGATAGGGATAATTAGATTGCTTGGGGTATTGGGGTGGGGGGAGGGGAGAAAAAGGGAGAAAATTTGGAACCCAAAAATTTGTGAAAATGAATGTAAAATAAATAAATAAATAAATAAATAAATAATAAAAAAAAAAAATAAAAAAAAAAAAATAAAAAAAATAAAAAAAAAAATAAAAGAAGGTAACGGATGAACCCTTTGTTTAGCGCTATCCCAAAGCTGCCTGTTTGGATTTTACCAGGTGAGCTTATCTCTAAATTTCCTATTCCTCAAGAATAGAAGCCAAGAACTGAACACATGTAACAAGAATTACTAATACCTCTCAGAAGTTAACTAGAAAAAATGGATCAAAAGAACACTTGGAAAGCTAGGAAATGTATAGTCATCCATTGTCCAGAGTCCCCAAGTTACATCTCTTTTGCCCTTGAAGAGACTGTCATTCTGAGCCATTTTTCTTTACTCGTTCTTTACAGAATAGGAGGTTATATATCCACTTTGTTATTTATTCCTGAGTCTACTGTTGCTACTGCAGTCTGATCAGAACGCAACAGTAACGACAACAAAAGAGCTGAAACAATTCTGCTGAGGTTCAGTAGGGAAGGAAGAGAACTGGAGTGAAGAAGGTGTCATGGCGTTCACTGCCCAGGGAGTAGTGAAGGAGCAACAGAGCAGTACCA
Source organism: Bettongia penicillata ogilbyi (assembly GCA_023548195.1). NCBI lineage: Eukaryota > Metazoa > Chordata > Mammalia > Diprotodontia > Potoroidae > Bettongia > Bettongia penicillata. The sequence goes on along the minus strand of JAJHZJ010000287.1, from coordinate 1,865,779 downwards.
GGAGACAGACTAGGGTGGCTGTGAAACCTCAGTCAGTGGTGAGGTCGCTCTAGGAGACTGATAAAACCCAGTGCTTCCCTGTTTTTTCTAATTATTTGCAGAGGCAATCCCGGCAAGTTGTAAATGTACAATCCCCTCCCATCATTCATTCTATATCTACTGGTAATAAAGAAGTTGTTGGAGTAGATCATTGGGTGAAGTGCCTCCTCAAGATGGGGGAAGGTAGTTTCTTCACCATTTTGTTATATGACAGCTCTTATACAATTGTTCACTATATTGTGTTTTAATAAAATCATGTCATCTCTAAAAAGCCAATCTTCCAAATGAGGCTAGTTGACCAAGAAAAGATATCCAAAATTCAGGAGGAGTGGAACCCACTTGAAGTTGATCAAGAAAAGATATCTGAAACTCACGAGGTGTAGAACCACTTGAAGAATCACATTGAGATTTCCATAATTTTGGATTATAATAAATCCAAAAAATCCAATAAATCCAAAAAAATAATAAATCCAAAATTCTGAAATTTTCCCCTTTTGTTTTTCCATACCCCTATGTCAATATTGGATTAAGATCAGTAGGGCTACACCACAAATTCCTAGACACCTTGGAACCATACGATTAGAAGCAGTCCGAAAGTTCATGCACAAGCACTCCCTGGTGAGCGGTGCACATAATTTGGCGTTTGGAAAAGCCAGTACATTTGTACTAGGTACTCTGACATAACCACTTGGCTTGTAATAGTGCCCTCTGATAGATAAAATATATACCATATGTACCTTGCTGATCAATTATTCAGTTGACAACATTTTTCTATAAATTTTTTAAAGCAGAGACATAAACTTGGTATGGCAGCTATTGCTTCAGCAGCACCAAAGTGTATACCTAGCCTCCATCAATAACATACTTTTATGACTCCAAGTCTTCTAGTTGCATGGATAAAATGAGGACTATTAATTTTTTAAAACTTTTGGTAGCATTCATGATTTACCCAATCTTTTCAGCCATTTCTTTGTACTAACCTAGCTTCATTCTTATCTGCCCCTCTTTTCTCAAATCCTACTGTTTGGAATTGAAAGCATTTATTATATAGTTTGGAACACCTTAAAAGACATCTAACATAGTCCCCTCATTTTATAGATAGGGAAACCAAGGCTTATAAATTTAGATGACTTGAGTCACACAGATAGTAAACACAAGAATTTGTACCTAAACTTTCTGGCTCCAAATCCAGTGGATTTTTTTTTTCAATTACAATCTCTTTGTATTAAAAAAGCAGCATTTCTATACTGTCTGTACTTTGGTATATCTCTTTTTAATGATAGTAAGAGACAATTTCCTCAGACTTTATCATAAAAGTCTTGAAGGTTGAGTCATAATATATTAAATTACTTATAAATTACAACCAATGGTATGCTGGTAAGTGTTTAACAACAAGATCTTTAGAGAAGAAAATGTACACACAATAATTTTTGAGTGTAAACTGAATTATTAACATTTTCTCCATTACTTCCTTAAATGAAGATAATCAACAAAACAGTAAGTCAAGCCCTGATTTGTAGTATTTATGATTTCTGAGGTACATATTCTCACACTGAAAATTTAACAATCAACTCTCATGAGCCATTTTGAGCTAGATGTGCAACTCTTGTCATGTTCTCCTATAAATCTTCCATTCGGGATCTAGGAAATATCTGGGGGCTTGCTCTGGATCTTTTGACATTTCATCTTGGGCTGTTCATCAATTATCACTTGCTCTTGCTACGTGTCCAGTCTACCTTCTTGTCTGGTTATACAGCTCTCCAATGACATTCTCTATGCTTCTTTTCCTGCCTAGTTTTCTGTTGGCAATGTGACCAGCTTGGTGAGCTGTTCAACCAATTTTGTATCAAAGTCTACACAACAGGCATTAATGATCCACTTACTGTGTGAATAGTTGGGCTGAATTCCTTTGGGTCATTGTGGATAGAATTTAGGAAACTCTGCAGTGTTCTGGGAATTGATATAATTAGCACATCATTGACAGGAATATTTAGGGAATCTAATTATGGGAAATCCCCCTTCATTTAGACTCGGAACTGAACATCCCCCAATGTAGAAGCAAATGTTACTTGTTGAGTATACATACATACATATATATAGATAAATACACACACACACACATATATACGTCTATGTATATATGTATATAATATATATATAATATATATAATATATATAATATATATAATATATACATAATATATATGTATATAATATAATATAATATATAAAGATATATACATATCTTTTTTGATGCTCCACTTGGTAGTAATAATCAGAGATTCATTGAATAGTTGTCTCTGTTATTATATATTCAAGGATTCTTGAATGATCTTGATATATGCATGGGAGAAGCTACGTTGGAGGTGAATCGTCTCAGTTTTAGGTAGTGTATGTAACATTATGTCAGTTTTACCGAAGAGGAAGTGATTTTGCCAAGGTAACAGACAGTTTTTAAATCTAGGTATCCAAACTCCAAGACAGATATCATTCCCCTCTACCAAGAATTTATAATCTTTCTTTCTTTACAGACTCCTTTGGCAATCTGATGAAACCTATGGTCCCCTTCTCAAAATAATATTTTTTAAAGCATTAAAATAAAATACAGAAAATTGCAAGGGAAATAAAATACATTGAAATAGAGGTATCAAGACTAAATAAAAGGTTTATAGACTTCAAGTTAAGGAACCCAGCTAGTCTATACTATGCTGCCTACATTGAATTCATTTCATATTCAGTTAATCTGATATGAAAATTTAGGATCTCTATGCTTTGTTCATTTTTTATAGGATTCATATCTAAAGGGAGAAAAACCCTCAAGCATCCCAGAGTGCTCCATGGAAGATGAGTAGAAAAATCATCCCCATGAAAAAAAATATTCACAGCATTTGTTACCGAATAATGTGCAGGGTTATATTAGGTCAGGGCTAGTCAGTACTTTTGCCAATTATCACTTGCAATGAGGCAGTCATATACCTGTGCCAAATAGATGCTCTAGAGAAGTAAACAGGAAGGGAAAAGGGGCCACTTGTCTTTGCTTCTGTTAGTTTTCAAATATTGCAAATTGTCATGTTAATGTTATTCTAAATGTACAACATTAATAATATTTTTACTGAGTAAGAGAAAGACTAATACTTATCTCTTTACTTACCTATCCTACAATTTAACAAAATTATTCAGCACTTTCTATCAGGTAATATTTGTAAAGCACTTAGAGCAATGCCCATCATATAATAGGTGTCTAATAAATGTTTAGTGACTATGTGCTAGACACTATCTTAAGTGCCCAAGACTCAAAAAAAAAAAACTCAATCTCTGTTCTCCTAAGCTTCCAGTCCAACGGAGAGATATAGTCTAATATGCATATGAATATGTATGACATAGAGCACTGCAATAAGGACAAAGGAAAATTCTAAAAAATGTTATTTAAAAAAACTTGAAGGGAGAGAGATTCCTTTCTGTGTGCTTCACATCAGACATAAGAATGCCTTGGAAGTTCACTTCCTTACCTCCCCACCTCATCATATAAACCTAAAAGAGTAAGAAGCTTCAGGGAGTATGACCCTTTGTGGTAGAGAAAGTCCCACTTATAGACTGTATAAAGACCCTGAAGAAAGTCACACCTTAGGGGAATTCCATGAAAACTCCACAAAGGAAGAAAAGAACTCTTGGTACCAGAATTTGTGAGGTAACCCTTTCCTACCAATGTTCCCTATGTGTGTGACTCACTACTTTAGTATTTTAAGTTGGAACCTACTCTCTCTATTGACCTTGTACATGCAAAGGGAGACTATGCCCCTAGTTGGGGGTGGGTAGTTGGGAGTATTTTGTTCTGATTGTTCTTACTGTACTATCTTAGTAAATACCTTTGCTAAAAATCTACTGGTTGATAATCAATGGGAAACTCACTTGTGGGGACTTCTGAGTGAGAGAAAACCTAGCTCTTTAGAACTATCCCTAGGACCCAAAAGACAGCAGTCATTAGTAGCTCTCTGGAGAAATAACATTTGAGTGTGACTGTCTAGTTAGGTAAACAGCTCTGAAGGAGACACTACATATAATTAAGAATATGTTAAATAAATATCAAATAAAATCAAGGTAATTTGAGGGAGGAGGTGCCAGCCAGTAGGAGCACAGGGTTGGGGAGGAAGCTAAAGGGGAACTAGGAAAGACCAGAAAGTGGATTCTTCTATATGTCTGCTGTTTCAAAAGTCTGTCTTTCTATATATACATGTCTGGTTTTGATACCCAAGTAAATCAGGCACCGTAAGTGCCTTTCAAAGGCAACGTGTAGAAATAAGAATGTCTCTTCTACAAAGTTTTCAAACCAACTTGGTTCTTCACACAATCATGAAGGAGTTGCGTCTGCACTCTCCTCACCTATCCAAAATCACTTTCTTAGGGCAGCATATGGGACAGGGATTCCTCTCCCCAGCTTGGTTGAAAGTGGAGTTACACATTTACACATGACAATTTGTTTGAACCCTGTTGTGTAACAAAGAAAAACAGCTAAGCAGAACCAAGTGACGAAATACCCAATCGATTTCCCACCTTTCTGGGGAGAAATAGAAAGTATTTAATCTTTATTCTCTAGGATCCACTCAGTCATTGCAATTAATCTTTTGCACAGAGCAAACTCCACAAGTAGAAACTATAATGAGCCAGTTGAGTTTATATAGTATCATCTTGAGAAAGATTGTGGGCCTCACCTATTTAACAAAACCTTTCTCTGTTCTTTATTCAGGACTGGCTTGTGGGTTGTTTTGTTTAACATGTTTTCATTTACAGGGAAGTCATCTTTTATTTTTCCACTAGCAGAAAAAAAATGTGTTTCTGTTTCCATTTACCTTAATGACATGGCATGTTATCATTTTTCAACCTCTTCGCTTTTCTCAGCTCAAGAATATCAGTTCTCATGGTGCCTCTTAAGTCCCTGACTCTGCTGAAGCAATAGAACTTCATGACCATTCTATCTGAATAAATTCCCAGAATTTTCTGGACTTTCCTTGTAGATTTAGGCAGCACCATGAATACTATGCTGTCTTTGCCATTGTCTTTGGTTATCTGGAATGTGTTAAGGCACTGTCTCTTTGTACAATGTCATATATTGTGCAATTTAGAATATCCTTACAGCCCTTAGTAATAAGATTCCAAAATCTAAGCTTTCATCTTTGAAAGGGAATTAAATTTCTGGATCTTCCACTTGAGAAAGTAGCCTTCAAAAAGAAACTGACTGCATTTCTGTCCTATTGAGTTTGGCAGGTTGTAGATAAAAGGAGAGAATAGGAACTAGGCCAATAAAAACCTCTCCTTCTGTAGAACCTCAGTTGTGAGAAAATTCTTAATGTAGTCTCCCTACTTTGGAGATTCAGCATTCTCCCTGTGACTAAAAACAAAGTCGTTAGTAGAAAATAATTTTTTTCTTTTCTAAAAAAATTTTTGGTTTAATAATTTAACAGCCTAGTTCATCTCTGCTGTATTAAGTTTTGGTGAGAAAAACTTGAGTAATATCCAGTCACTTTAATGACAGAATTGAATTGTCATATGATTTTTCTTAATACATCATTTATTGAGCACTTACTTTATGTTTCATACTGTGCCAGGTGCCACTTTAGGACATAAAAGCGTAAGACATGGTTCCTGCCTTCAGTGGGGTTCCAGTCTCATTAAAGAGATCAAAGGACCATATATGAAACAGATAACAAATATCAAATCACTGGACCTGAAGGTGATCAGCTATTAATAAATCTCCTCCAAATCTGGGTCTTCTATAAAAAACCTGGAAATTCCAATATCCTCTAAAGTAACCAGAATAAAATTATTGTTGAAAGGCTGAAATCAGCGTGAGTGAAAGGAATATTCTGATGGAGCATTAGAGGAAGTTCAATATACAAAAATTGCCCTAAAAATAAATGACCACAAAACAGTTGCATTCTATAAGGTTTTGGGTTTTTTTCTGTTTTTGTCTTTTAGTCCATATTTGTGATTTCATCAGAGTAGAAAACTTCTTGTGTGGAAGCTACCTCTATCAATGTATGTGTAATTTATAGTCTTAGAGCAGCAGTTCCCAAAGTATAGTCTACAGACTTCTGGGGGTCTCTGAAGTCAAAACTGTCCTCATAATAATGTTCACCACTTAGTTGAGGTAATCTTAACCTTTTGTTTTTAATGATATGGATCCCTTTGTTGATCTGGTGAAGCAACAAATCCTTTTTTAGGATAATATTTTTGAATGGCTAATATAAGAAAATATCAAAAGTTAGTAAAAATAAAGATGTGCTGTTTCCCTTCCAAGTCCACAGACCTTCTGAAGTGTATCTATAGTCTAAGTTTGAATCTAGATGCAATTTAGAAAAAATCCTTCTCTTTTTCTATCCCCAGGTCCATCACCTCCATTCTAAAATCCATTATCTCATCCTACTGCAAAAGTATTGTCCTGAAATAATACTTGTAAAGTGCTTAGCCCAGTGCCTGGCACTTAATAAATGTTTATTCCTTCCTTACTTCCTTTCACACTTGATATGCTGAAGCTGTTGAATAAATACTCAAACTTCCGGGAGATATAACTCCCAAAGAGAACATGGGATCGACACCTTCCTCCTCCATCTTCATCTTCAGGCAGTTGGTCAGTATGATCTCGGAGGTTCTTTCCAGCTCTGAAACCTAAGAGATTCATGGTTTCAGATTCATATAAATTTGTTATACTTAAATAAACTGGCCATAAGCGGGAGGAACCCCTAGAATGAAATGCATTGGTAGACCAAAACATGGTAGAAAAGACTAGGAATTTTCAACAGATTGATTCCCTAAATGTGGGCTTTGAAAAGAAAGTCCTGTCAGTGAATATACTCTACAGTCACAGACAAAAGGCATCATCACTACCATAAAATGTCATCCCCTCCTGATTGTTTTACTTTGAACTATTGTATTGATTTATTTTATGAACAGTGCTATCACTGAAGATGGGATGGCGTTAAAACTAGGAGGGTTCAAAATAGATTTGGTCAAAACCATATCATTATGTCTAAAAAATTTCTAGTGTCTGTAAAAAATACAAAAGTATGAAAGATAATATAATACATGGAAAATGATTTTTCTGGAAGGATATATTCTGTGGTTTGCCTAGCATTTTTATAGGATGAAGCAGATCTCTCTCAAAAAATGAAAATGATCTCTTTAGAAAAAAAAGATTTGGTGTTTGTTAGGTTTTTATAAGAAATTATGGCATATGATGGTTATTGGTGAGTCTATTTTGAAGGACTGTCTTTCAGGATCTGTTAAAGAATACCCTCTCACCTCAGGGTTTGTCCAAGATAGTAGGAGTTTGTTCAAGCAATCTCATTATTATTAAGCATTTTACATTTTTAATGCCCTCTGCCATCATTAATTAGTCATTTCACAGAACAGCCCTGCAGGCTAGCTGAGCATGATAATTCCATTTACAAAAGAACCAGGTGTCCATAACTTTCTTGACCCACGAGCACCATCCACCATCACTACCAGAGAATAAGAGACAAGGTCCGACTTAGAGCTGCCCACTCATCTACTTATATCTGTCCAAGACATCTTCATATGTCTTACCGCACCAAATTCACCGGGATTACAAGTGGAAAAATGGACAGAGCATCCCAGGAGTTTCTATCTTTTAAAGTCTGAGATTTACTAAAACAGGTTGCTATATTTCAGGCTTGCAACTTAACTCTTCATTACTATTACATTTATTCTCCTTACATGAAAAGCTAATTAAGTTTTGTGATCACTACATAAAAACCAGAGAAATATTTTGGTCCTTTGTTACATTTCTCTTTGACTAAAAGCTATGCTGTTACACATAAAATTTATTTGATTCACTTTAGCACTTGCTATAAAGCTTGCTACATGGCAGAATTAAGGAGTTATGGTTGGAAAGAACCTTAGAGTCCAACTAATTCAAATACATTATCTTGCAGATAAAGAATTTGAATGATTTCCCTATCATTGCACAGGTAGTAACAGAGTAGAGATTTAAATGTAGGTTTAAATGCCAAATTCAGTTGTTCTTTTCACTAAAGTCCTACTTTTAGCTGCCATAACTTCCCAAAATATACAAATAGCAGCATATATTTAAGTTGGAACAATAGTAAATCAACACAAAACAAAGTAAGAGCCTATCAGAAAATTGCTAAATAAATTATGGTACAAGGATTGGGTTATAAGAAATGATGAAAGAAATAGATTAAAGGGAAACCCAGGAATATTTACACGAATTGCTACGGATTGATGTGCATAGGACAATGAAAACAATTTACAGTACTGTAAAGAAAAATGACTGTGAAAAACTTAAGGACTGTTCTAAATTCAATAATCAACTCTATTCCAGAAATTTAACGATAAACCATGTCTCCCACCTCTTTGCAGACAGGTGGTGGATTAGAGGGACAAAATGAAATCTACACTTTCATTTGTTTGTTTGGATTTGTTTTGTGTGTCATGGGAAGATTTTTGTTTTATTTATGGGAAAGAGCAGAATTGGAATAGTAGTGATAGTGATGTGAAAGAAAAGGAAGAAAAGAACGTCCATGGATTATTAAAACATAAACAGAAGAGAGCAGAAGGAAGTTCAAAAGGGGATACAGACCAGCAGGACAGCGTTGGAATTACCATGCTAAATTTAATTATACAAAAGGAAGGCAGGCAGGTAGGAAGGAAGGAAAGAAGGAGGGAGGGAAGGAAGCTCATAATAAAAAAGAATTTTTTAATTTCAAGTTTCAGGAACAATATTTAGTATATAATTTATAAACAGAGCAACTGAAAATTTCCTTCATGCTAAAATAATCTGCCCTGTTATTTAATTAATATCCTCATGCTAGAACAACTAGGGGGGAGAGGTTGTTGGACAGTGTGAGGATCCTACTCAACCAAAAGGAAATAGTCTGAAAAAACCAAGAAATTTTTATGGTTTCACAAGGAAAGTTTACCAAAAAATTCCTATCTAAGGTAATAGATGTCCTGCCCCAGGCAGTGATATTCTTTCCCGTAACATCCACCCAATCATCACATGCTATAATTCTGACCTATTCACTCCACCCACAACACACAGAGACACACATGTAGATAGCTGTTGTCCATAATAACAAGCCATCCTCAATACCTTGTGCCTGAGAGAGGGAATGAAGGAACTCTCAGAAGAAAGCTCTATTCTGCTTATAAGAGACTCATCTGCCCCCCACCTTACAGGCTTCACAGGCCATGATTCTCCATACAAATCACCCAAGGTGCATCTTGATTCTCTCTTTAGTAGTTGGAGACTTGTTGTCCTTAAGCCCTTAGGAATAATGAGTACTCCTTTTAAGACAACTGAGGAGGGCTGCTGGACATTCTCCCTACGACTGCAGACTCATTCTGAGGGCTGCCTTGGGTGGCAGGTGGAGTTATAATTATAGATTAGAAAAGAGCCAAATCAGCAGCTGCTGCTTGCTGCCTGGTGCCAATGAGAACTGACATCAGTGGGCCCTTGGCATAAACAGGCCTCTGAATGTGGAAAAAAACATTTTAACCCCTGTGCTTGTCAGTCCACTCAGTGAGCACTGAGCAGAACGCAAAATCTGGACTGGGGATAGACTGGGGGTCACATAAAAATCCACAACCCTGACCTAAGGAAGCCTTTTTCCCAGAGGAACTTGGAGTTAGAGGAATTTCTTTCCTGTTTGGAGTGCCAAACCAAAGAAACAGGTTAGTGTGTACAATATGCACCCAGTGCACTTATCTGGTCTCTATGTAATCTTGCTCTTTTAGACAGAGATGAAGTAGAGAAGAAAATAACAGAAGGGCAGGTGTGGTGGCTAGTTGAGAAATAATTGTTTATTCCACTCTTAAAAATTATAAAAAAAAATTTATTTTGTTATGTTCTTATAAGAATAATAGTGGCCCTTTAAGCCATATTCACTAACAAGGATGCAAATGCAGATATAAAAGGTGTTTATGTTGAAACAAGTCATGAGATTTATGGCATGACATCCATCATTATGTAATATATTTACACCAAAGATCCCCATTTCTTATTTGTAGTATTTGTTCAATTTCAGCCTTTGCTGCCTACTATCTTTGTGACCTTGGACAAGTCACTTAACTTCCCTGGTCCTCAGTTTTCTCATCTGTAAGAGGAGGGTGTTGGACTAGATAGCTTCTGAGATCCATAGATCATCTCCAAGGTCCTGTCCAGCTCTGAATCTATGATCTCCATCCATCCATCCATCCATCCATCCATCCATCCATTCATCTCTCTCTCTCTATCTCTATCTCTGTCCATCTATTCATCCATTTATCTGTCTTTCTGTTTAGCTGGTTAGCTAGCTATACATACATATATGTACATATAGATATAGATATATACACATACACACACACAGAGATGTGTGATTACATCTCTGTGGGAAACTCCCGGTGCAGAAATTCCCTCCACTAGGCATATTAGCAGCTCTCTATAATTTGTAGTTTTAATTTAACACCAAACATAAATACAAATGTAGTACCACCAATCACCTCTTGCATTAAATAACAAAGATAGGTAAACTGGTACATAAAGGCTTCTTGCCATGACCCCAAAGCCAGACATCAGTCTGATTTTTTTTGTTAACATTTGTGAAATGGGCTTTAATTCTGTGTGACACATCCAAATGTTCTCTGCCGTCTATGATTTTAGGCTCAGTAGATTTTGCTAGAGAAGGTCTTAACTTACAAAGAGCAATCATGCCCATTATCCTTCTTCTGACAACCAAGATTTAAAAGCTGTCTTCACATCGTTCTGTTCTGAAAATGTTGCATATTCGAGGTTGAGTAGACTTTTCACGTTTGTATTAAGCTTGTTGTACCACTTATAAAATGACCACACACACAAACAACTACCCTTGATATTTGAATGTCTGGAATTCTGTATGACCTTCTGAAAGCTAGATTTGATTGAGGCTATAGCCATGACTTTTTTTTGTTTTGTTTTGGGGCTACCTGCATCACTGGATGTGGCTGTTCAAGCAGTTAGTTACCAAAAGAAGGTTCAGTGGTCATCCCAGCTCTGAACACACTAAACAGTTCTCCTACCCTCCTTTTACCCATCCCCAAAATACCACCAATCTCTATGCATCTGATAGAGAATTTTTGATGGCAGGAAAAACTAATATCACTGCATTCCAGGAATGCAGTGGAAAAAGAGTTGGTTTGGTAGTCAGAGGACCTGGGTTTCAATCTTGGTTTTTCTACTTATAGTCTGTGACCTTGATCAAGTCATTTCAATCTTTGTGGGTCTCAGGTTGCCAACTCTGTAACTTCTACCAACTTCTGAATGATGACCAAGCTCTAAACCTATGACCCCATGATCCAAATCGCATTTTTAAGTGTTCAAGAGTGAAGGTGAGTTCCATCCTCTGAGATAAGCGCTTGCCAGAGAGATAAATCGCAAATACCCATGGCCAAACTAAATTGATCAAGAACAAAATCTGTACGTGGAATTCTCACAAGTCACTTACATTCTTCCTCCTGAGTTCAAGAAAGAAATACACAGCTTTCTTACAAATGACTTAATTCTCCCTGTGTATCTCAAATGTACAAGTCAAGTCACAGGTAGATGAATTGATTCTGGATAATACTTTGGCTATAAATGTTGAGTATCCATCCTTGAATTTTTAGATGAATGTGGTATGTCCAGTCTGCTAAACTTACCCATGGTATAAAAAAAACATATGGTAGAGGGCAGTATCTCCATACAGTAACTCACTTGAGTCTACTTATAATGTCACTTGTTTCCTTCAACCAAATATGTATTGTTTAACATAACTAATAATTAATTCTGTGCATATTAGACACAAAGCTTTGAAAGGCTTTGGGAAAACTGGTCCTTAATACAGCTGATTCCAGGGAGTCCTTTCCACTCCATTCATATTAAATATTTGGAGAAATCTTGTTGTTAAAAAAAAAATACTGAGAGTTCTGTTGAGAGAGTGAAGGAGTACCAAAATACTAACGAAGAGAGTGACTGTAATAAAGCACCAAAATCTTGAAAAACACATGGAAGAAAAAAGCTCAGAAAATGATGTAGAAACAACTAGGATAGTTTACCTATTGTGGTTCAGTCATCGTCAGTCATGGCAGACTCTTTGTGATCCCATTTGGGTTTTCTTGGCAAAGATCCTGAAGTGGTTTGCTATTTCCTTGTCCAGCTCATTTTACAGATGAGGAAGCTGAAGCAAACAGGGTAAAAGTAATTTGTCCAGGGTCACACAGCTACTAAGGTTGGATTTGAACTCAGGAAGATGAATCTTCTGACTCCAGGTCTGGCACTCTATTCTCTGTGCTAACTAGTTACCCCTAGTTTAAATGCTTTCTTATTAAAGCTAATATTCAGTTTTAAAAATCCATAAACAATAGAAGTTTGTCATTTCTTGTTCAGTGGTTATAAGATCACAGGGTCATAGATTTAGTCCTTGAAGGGACATTAGAGTTCATTCCTTAATCTCCATACCTCATGGATCGAGGAATTTTGCCTAATGGCTTGGATTTTCCTTAAAATAAAGCACAAGTCCTGTCTATCACATGTTTTTGTAACCAGTGGTTTTTCCTTTTTGGTCTTCCAGAAATCCATTATCCGAAAGATGACTGTCACTTACTCCAGTAAGGTAGCAAACGCTACCTTTTTTGGATTTCATAGGTTACTCCTCAAGTGGAGAGGCAGTATCTACAAACTGCTTTACAGGGAATTTATTGCCTTTGCTATTCTTTACACGGCAATAAGTATGATGTACAGGTACTTTTACGATATTTTTGCATGCCTCAACATGATACAAAAGTATAATCTCAATCATTGGAGCCCTTTGGCTGCTAGTTGACTTTGCTTTATATATAGAGACATGACTTACCCTATTGCATGTGTTCTTTTTATGTCTTCTCTTTCTCCAGCCAAGTTATCTGAATTGATACCTAATGCTGTTTAGAATGTTAAGTATATGCTAACCATAATGTCCAGATGGTTCTAATATCAGCCAGATAATTAGCTGATAATTATCAAGTATATGCCATGTTCAAAAATGTCACCATAGGCAGATCATGCGGAATTTATGCCATGGTATAGACAAAACAATTATGTGGATAGCAAAGGCTAGAAACAAACTGGCATGCCACCAACTAATTGATGCCCAAATACCAGTTAGCACAGAGGTGGTACTGTGATAGGTAGTAAATGATTACCATGTTACTGAATAGTAGCATTCTTTATTCCTTATCAAGAGGCCTAAGACTGAAATCCTTATCCGGGCAAGTAATCTTTCCTCTAGAGCAGAGTTTCTTAATCTTTTCTGTGTCATAGACTCTTTTGGCAGTCTGAAGACACCTATGGACCCATTTCTAGAGTAATGTGTTTAAATGCATTAAATAAATTTAATTAATTAAATGTATTAATTAGTATGATTAATTAAAAGCACTAAATAAAATAATATTCATTGCTGGCTCCCAGCAATTACAAGGGGTTACAAAGGAAATCTTTTATATTGGAATACAGTTACTGAAAAAAAATTTTTTTAAAATACTCCAGACTGTAGAATCTGGAGCTAGGTATAAAGCCCATAGTAAGTTCTTCTTCGCAATGGAGCTCCAGGCTGTGGCAAGATAAGTTCACAAGAGCAGATACAGATTTTGTAAAACATCAAATAGTTTATGCTGGCTGACTGGTCAACCAAACTGAGTCTGAATCCTACCTAGAAATAAGTCTATTGCTAAAAAATAGATTCTGGCTGAAATTGTAATACTTTTCTAAATGGAGCTTTGCTAGATTTCATTCAAACTACTGTAAAGATTTGTATTCAAAAGGTTAGGATCAGTTTGCCATATATTTCTTAATAGAGAAGCAGAATAATGAGAGCTGTATCCTGAAAATACGGGGTGGTGAAAGGTCTTCAGTCCATGTCCTATTAAAATCTATTGAAGAAAAAGGATATGTTTGCTTGAAGAGAAGACCCAGGGGATATGATGACTGTTTTCAAATATCTAAAAGGTTGTCATGTAAAAGAGGGGTTAGCCTTGTTTTATTTGCCTCTAGAGGAAAGAACCTGGAGCAATGGGTAAAAGTTGCAAAGAGACAAATTTAAGGAAAAGCTTCCAAACAATTAGACCTGTACAAAAGTGCAATAGGCTACCTTGGAAAATAATGGATTTGTTCTTTTGGAGTCTTCAAGCTGAGGTTAGATGGCCACTTACCAGTCATATGGGAGAAAGGATTATTTCTCAGGTATGGATTGTACTGGCTGGTCAATAAGTTTCCTTTCAAGTCTAACATTCTATGATTCTGTGTTTTTATTGTTTTATAGTCTATTCTTCATCCTTTCTTTTCATATAGACAAATTCTTATTAATTTTTTTCCACAAGGAATTCTCCTTATAATCACTAAAAGCTCTCTATTCAAAATTAGGACATGAGAATTTAACTATGAGTCAATATTTTCAGTTGGGGTCACAAATAGGAGATGTTTTACCACAAACCAAAATGAACTCTAAATTGGATCTAAGGGTATTTGACAAAATGTCATTTATATTTGAAAAGGAAATTCATAACAAGTGTTTTGACATCATGTTTTATTGTATTGTGATGATTCATGTGTGTCATAAACTGAACTTTCAGAATATTGAGGGAACATGAAACCAATCCAGGAGAGTTTTCATACTGGTTTATTTTCATTAACATGAATTGGCTGCTGGTGTTAATGATAATGACATCCCTCTTAAAAGCTTAAAAGAGCTTTTGCCCCCAAGGGCTTAACTCCAATACTTAACACATCCCACAGAATGATATTAAATAATAATAGCTAATATTTATATAGGGTTTACTATGTGGCAGGCACTGTTACTAAGTTCTTCACAAATGTTATCTCATTTGATCCTCACAATGACCCTGAGAGATAAATGATATATTATTCCCATTTTACAGATGAGGAAACTAAGGCAACTCACCCAAGGTCACACAGCTAGTAAGTGGGTGAGGTCAGATTTGGGCCTCATGTCTTCCCGAATCCATACCTAGTACTCGGTATTCTTTCTAAAAATAGCTAATGTCCACAATAGCAAGGAAGAACAATTAGAAAATTCATGATTTAGTCTTCTGTTAAATTTTTGGAGTAATTAAATCATGGAATTTTAGGGCTGAAAGGGAATTTAGAGCTCTTCCAATTTAAGTAAGACTTTTACAAGTGAGAAAAAAGATAAAAGGTATGAAATGACTTACCCATAGTTACCTATTAAGTGACAGTCAGAATTCAAATCTAGGTCTTTTGATGCCAAGTACAGGACTGTTCCCATGACTCCATGCTTCCTGTTTTGTTAAATGAATCCCTTATATGTTGACTAGCAATGTTAGTATTTGAATACACTCTCTAAATATGTCATCTTCCCATGGTTTACCAGAATTGAGAAATCAAAGCATAGCTGTAAGAAGTATTAAGAAGATTCTTATTTACTCATTAATGATGGCTCTAGTTTAAAAAAAAAAATTAAAGGATTACCTAAAATGAGCAAATGACTACACTTGGTAATAGACAGATTTGTAAACAAAACCATACTTCGTAGATTTGCTTATTTTTCTTTCTTAATTCAGACAGCTACGACTAGATAAGATATGAAGTCCTTCACAGTTATTTCCTCCAAAGCTTTCTGTCTTTCAGTCCTGTGATGAACTACACATAAAAGAAAGAATGGATGAATAGCGATAGGTAGATAGATAGATAGATACATAAATAGATACATAGATAGATACATGGATAGACACATAGATACATAGATAGACACATAGATACATAGATACCTAGATAGATGCATTGGTGAGCCTATTGTAACTCCTCTTTGTCAATTTCTATACTTGAGGAAACCAAAGTATTACAGAACCAATCTGATTATAATCATTAGCCTAAGTGATCTTTCTGAGTGACCCTGTGGAAACAGTCTGTATCTCACAAAGTTCTTCCTCTTAATCCAAGGCAGAAATTCACTTACCCAATTCACTCTTGTGTCCCCATTTCTCAGTTTACTTATTGGCCATTAATTATTACCTCTTTGCCTCTTGCCCTCCTAAGTGGTTCCTGTATCCTTTGCCCAAGTTGCAAATTTCCATTTTCTTAAACTGAACAACTTCTTAATTATGGCCCTTTTTGGATTTTTCTTCATTAATGTAGCTCTCATAGTTGACTTCTGTAGATTATTCTTTGCACATGTAGGTGTTTATTTCATAATCTGTATTAAACTACTTAAATTTAATTTGACGTTTACTGTGTATCTACTATGTGCAAAGCAGCAGACAGGTCATTCAGAAAAATACAAAAATGAGTGGGGCCCAGCTCCTACCTTAAGGAGCTCATACTTTAATAGGGGAGGATGAAACATGTTCACGAATAAATCTTTCTAGAATTCAGTTTTCTTTCAGAATGGAACCTATGCTGTATTCCCATAATATGAATAACATTAATGAGCATTTAAGTAAATGTAGGTTTAACAAATAAGCCAAATTAAGAGAATTAAGAGAAAATATGCTCTGTCAAATATACTCTAGGTTGGATCAAAGCTACAGTAATATAATTTTCAATTGATCTTCATGAATCTAAAAATACCAGTTTTTTCTAATTCTTTTCTGCTTTTTGGAGATCTCTAAAATAAAATTTAACTTTAGAATAATAATTCTAAACTCACTTTAATAGTCATTCTAACAGGTGTAAATTATTTCATTCATGTAGAAATCTCCCTAGTGAATTGGGGGAGAATTGCCTCACTTCAAAGCTAACATACCAATCTGTAGTAATTGGAGTCATTATAGAAAACAATCAAAACACAAAGTTTTGATTTTATTAGTTGAGTGTTTATTAAAACCCTATATTTAATAATCAATAATCTTTTATGACTGTAACATTTTACTGCTTGAAATATTAAACAGTTACAATGTTTAAAGACCCACCTGTCAGCTCAGGTACATTTCCTTTCTTTGCTCCTGGTTGCTGCCAAAAAAATTTTTTTTTTTACTTAGTTGTTTGCACTTAATATCACATGCAGAGCAGGTGCAAAAGTACAATATCATAAAGGGATGTGCATTTTATTTTTGCTCCAGATTGTTACTTACAGGAGCCCAAAAACGTTACTTTGAAAAATTATCAATTTACTGTGACAGATATGCTGAACAAATTCCAGTAACCTTTGTGCTTGGTAAGTATAGGTTACATGCAGAATGAAGCCACCCAGCTGTCTCCATTAGGATGACACAGATGTCTGTGCATGGAAGTGTTACCAAGCTGAGAGGCATGTCCAAAAAGCAACTGCTTGCAATAAGAAGTTACCATCACGCATAAGAATTTCACCTTCAAACATGCTTTTGCTAAAATTAACATTGGGCAAGTTTGAGGTATTAATCTCAGTGCTTTCTGTTTACTAACTGTCTGTTTTGCAGTCATTATCTCAAATCTAATAAACACTTACCAGGTTCCACTTAGTACCAGCCAAAATGTATATTTTACATTTCCTATAGGGCAATATTATAAAGGTACGGGGTAACATCTCTCTACCCCAAAGGGGGCCAAACTCCACTAAAATGCATCCATGTAAATTATACTTTCAAGGAAAGAAAAATTGCTTTAACTTTCTTATTCTTTAGGGTTTTATGTAACTCTGGTGGTAAACCGGTGGTGGAACCAGTTTGTCAATCTGCCTTGGCCAGACAGACTGATGTTCCTGATTTCCAGCAGCGTTCATGGAAGAGATGAACATGGGCGTTTACTCAGAAGAACACTCATGCGCTATGTCAATTTAACTTCCTTGCTCATCTTCCGCTCAGTGAGCACAGCTGTGTTTAAAAGATTTCCAACAATAGATCATGTCGTAGAAGCAGGTATTGTGTTTGTTTTCCTTCCCTTGTGAGGTCCTTCCCACCTCAGATGAAAACCTGGAGATGCTCCCCCAAGATTCTTCTTTTTATACCCCTTTCTGTGTTTGTCTTCTTTAATATATGGCAGTTAAGTGTCACTAAAACAGTTCTTAACCTGGGGTAGCATGGATAGATAGAAAGAAGTCCAAGAATTTGCATAAGGAAAAAAATGCCTCTATATTTCAATATATTGGGTTTCTTTTATAATACTATGTATTTTAATTTATGCATTTAAAAACATTCTGTTAGATGTACATACTTTTATCCATGGCCAATAGAGGAATTTATTTTGATAGGTAATATATATTATAAGGGTTTTGTTTTCTGGTTTCTTTTTTTTTAATTGTTCAATTGAGGGGGATGGGAGGAAGAGATAATAAAATAAAAATTCATTGTAAGAATCCATTGTTCTGAGAAGAGGTGCCATAGACTTGGCAATCTTGCCAGAGGTGTCTATGACAGAAAAAAGAATCCCCACACTAAAAAGTTGTAGAAAACATCAATAAAAGCATTCTTAGCATATACCCAAAGTTATTACTGCTGAGCTTAGCTTTAATTATCTTTAATTTTCTATGTCTGAGTCCCAGGTGGATTTTGATACTGCTCTCATGTTCTGAGTCTTAATCTGGGCGATGACTGGGTGATGGCAATAGTAGTAGTAGTCAAAATGGATTCTGATCCAGTTTTGGTCTGAAGTTGTATTGGGAGGCCAGTTCTCCAGCTCACCCTGATCAACAAGGTTTAAGGGATGCCAAATCTGTAGTCACTGCAAAAAAAATCCCCAAAAAGGTGCATGTGAGGAGCAGGAGATGCAAGCACCAGGAGGCATTATCCCTTATATATTTAGTAGAATATTTAATGGAGCCTTGCATTCAATTTTCTTTTATGAAGAGAGTGTTTTTTTGAAAAATACAATTCATTTTAATTTTTCATTTTCTTAAGCAGATAGTCTGGTTAGGCCATTACTTCAAACATATTTCAATGTTTTTGTTGAGATGCTATCATTGGGGGCTCAGTAATCTGCTTCCTCTTAGAGAGAAGTAGGCTCAATGATCATACATTTAGGTGGTTTTGGAACTGGTTGAGTGATCAGAACCAAAGAGGCTGTTAGTAATGAGTCAACCTGGCTGTCCAGGGATTCAGGAATTTGCTCTTGGCCCTATGTTGCTTAACAGTGTTGTTAATGGCTTCATGAATGGTTGATAGAGAGTTGGTCTCAAAGCCAAGAAGACTTGAGTTCAACTTCTAGCTCTAACCCGTACTGGCTTGGCAACTTAAGCTCTCAGTGCCCTAGGCTAGAACAACAAGAAAGTACAACCTGAGCTAGATTAAAATATTATGAGAATAGATTTATAATTATGGTGTGTGGACAGTCAGATGGAATGTAAATGACTGATTCGAATCATGGGAAGGGATGCTCTCCACCAAATCTTGCACTTTCTAGGAAAAAATCATGGGTATGTAATGGATGGAAAAATAAAACTTGGAAAATCTGACAATCAGTCTTGTAACAATTTACTAGATTATTTACTATTTTTTAATAGTAAATAGACCTGTGATTTCATTGGCATAGGGAAATCCTATGATGCAGTTAGGTAGCATAGTGGATAACTCGTAGGATTTGGAATCTGGATAAGAGAAACCTAAGTTGTGACCCTGACCAGGACACTCAAATCTCTTTTTGCCTCAGTTTTTTCATATGTAAAATTGGGATGATAATAACAGCACCTCCCAATATTGTTGCAAGGATAAAATGAGATAATATCCTAGAGTGGTCTACAAACTTTCAAGTACTATATAAGTACTTCTTTCTTCTTCTTCTTCTTCTTCTTCTTCTTCTTCTTCTTCTTCTTCTTCTTCTTCTTCTTCTTCTTCTTCTTCTTCTTCTTCTTCTTCTTCTTCCTCTTCCTCTTCCCCTTCCCCTTCCTCTCCTTCTCCTTCTCCTTTTTCTTCATCTTCTTTGTCTCCTTCTTCATCTTCGTCTTCTTCTTCATCGTCTTCGTCTTCGTCTTCTTCTTCTTCTTCTTCTTCATTACTGTTCTTATTCTGTGAATCTACCAAAGCAGACCAGCAACTGCTCTGCAGCTTAGATTCTTATAAAGGCTCCTGGGCCACCTAGGATTGAAGAGTTTTCCTCACCCAGGTGGAGTGTGGATACGTATCTCTTTTCTCACTTAGAACACATGAAAATAGCCAAAAGTGGAAGGCCGATTTTTAGGTATACACATAAAATCACCTTAGTCCTGATTTATCCTAGATTTATGTCATCTTGAACCAATAGAAATAGGGGAAGTAGAGGTAAGAGGAGGTTAGTAAATTCTGCTACGTTCACTTTTGTTATTATTACATGGGGAGATGAGACCATGGCTAATTAAATGCTTTATCATGTCCTTGAAAGAGCTGCAGGCATAGATGTAGGCCACAGACAGAATTATTAAGTAGATGAAGTTTTATCTAACACCACCCCTCTTTCTAACTCTTTTCCACCAACCCTTCCACTTACAAGGCTCTTAATGTTCTTCTGTTTGCCCCTTCTCTTGATAATCAATGTCATTTGCCCCTTTAATATGCATTTCAGTTACTATCTTACCTGCTTCAGTGATGTTTAGTGACACTTACATTCTAAGACATCTCTTATTGTGGAATGAAAGGTTTTATATGATATTGAACATCATGAGGGGAAAAGGTGGGAGAGGAGATGACTTTTTAGGATAATGCCTTGTTCTATTTGTTGTTTTTATGGTGGCATAGGAAGGGTTCTCCACTTCCCTGAATTTACTACACATAGTGGGATCACTTACCTTACCCACCCTGAAGGATAGCTGAGTCACCTAGGGAGATGAGATATGAGGCTTCACAAAGCTCTCCCAGCTTGGCACATGCCTCACGGACTATCCAGACTGTCCTAGTTCTATGCCAAGGGCTCTGGGTAGAACAGGAAGATCAGGGATGGGGTAAAATATCATGACTGATTCTCAGATGCAGCATACAGCTACTGACACCATAGTGAGCAGAGAGAACTGAAAAGTAATATAAGAAAAGGGATGCAAGGGTTTCACAAGGCTTCAGGATGGGGGGACAAGAGACCCTAATGA
This sequence comes from Bettongia penicillata ogilbyi, assembly GCA_023548195.1. NCBI lineage: Eukaryota > Metazoa > Chordata > Mammalia > Diprotodontia > Potoroidae > Bettongia > Bettongia penicillata. The sequence continues at coordinate 1,844,729 of JAJHZJ010000287.1, read as the reverse complement.
CAGCCTCCATCTCATCTGCAAAATTTTACCAATAAGAAAAGGTCCAACATATAAGCTAGACTATGACTAGAATCCCAAAGAATCTGTCTGCCCTACCCCAACAGCACCATCCCTCGTCTCAGGGGGTACTGTTACCTGGAGAGGTCAAGTGTGGCAAGAAAATATGGCATGAGGGGCAAAGAGAAGGATAATGTTTTACTCTGAAGCAATTGGTCAAAGGCAGACAGGATTCTAAGTGAGAGAAGTTATCGGCCAGTTACAGTCTGAGATGCCCCAGCCTCTAAATTATGATGTAAAATCACATTAGTCTGGGATACAAGAACATAAAAGTACATGGTATTTGTGATAACATAAAGGCCTAGATATCTTGGTAAAACTATGTTGTGGGCTCATGTTGTAGGTAAAACTTTTTAACTTAATATCCAGTGTGTGTGAATGTGCAGGTACATGTATATGTGTTTATACATCTATATGTATATATTTGCACATATGCATATAATTCTATTTTCAATTGAATTAAAGGTTGCTCACTTGAAAGAGGAAATGAAATAATCAAAATTCTCTAAATTTGGGTCCTAGGATATAGAGTTGTTTATAAACATCATTGCATTTGCCTCTGACGAGAACCTTGGGAGGTGGCCACTTATTATTCCCATGAAATGATACTCTACTACCCTGAAAGTTAATTACATTCCTTTTTTGTGTACCTTTACTCTATCCCCTATTGTTATGGCTCAATTGTTTCAGTCAGATTCAACTCTTCACGACCCCATTTGGGGTTATCTTGACAAAGATACTGAAGTTTTTTGCTATTTCCTTGTCCAGCTCATTTTACAGATGAGGAAACTGAGGCAACAGAGTTAAGTGACTTGCCCAGAGTCACACAGCTACTAAGTGTCTGAGGCCAGATTTGAATTCAGGAAGATGAGTCTTCCTGACTCCAGACCCAGCACTTTATCCACTGTGCCATCTAGCTACCCATCCTGGAAGTTATGCCTCTCTTGGGAAGCAGTGCAGGGTAATGGAAAGGGTAGTGGATTTGGAATCAGAAAACCTGGACTTGAATCTTGGTTATACCCCTTACTACCTGTGTGACCTTAGGCAGTAATTTCATTTTTCTAGATTTTAGTTTCCTCATCCACATAGTCAGGAGGTTGAAATAGATGGAGTCTATAGTACACTGCTTCCCTAAATCTGTGATCTTAATGTAGTCCAAGATGATATTTCTTTTTTCCTTTTTTATTTTTGGCTGGTAATACACTGTTGGTTCATATTAAGATCATATCAATATTCTTATTAAAACTCCTCAATCCTTTCCAGACAAACTACTTCTCTCATCTTGGATTTGTGTGAATGATTTTTTGAATCCAAGCATGAGTTTGCATTTATCACTAGTCAATCACACAACAATTATTCTAGTGTTAGCACAGTGTCATAGACATCAAGCTATAAAGATCTCTTTCAAGCAGGACTCTATCATCTAGCATGTTAAATATCCTCAGATCTACGCGATCCATAATCATGTTGAGGAGGGGCCCAAAAATGTTAAGTGATTTGTCCAAAGTCATCGAGGGAGTTAAGAACAGAGCTGAGCCTCGAGTCCTGGCATCACACTGCCTCTGGTTTGGGTTTCTTAGCACAAAGTTGTTTGCTTGCAAACACTACAGTATAAGCTCTTTGGCCAAGTGGTTCAGACTTACCCTCAAAGCATTCCAGCCATTCTGACCTTCCAGCCAAGTTCTCATTCCTCACTATCAGACACTTACTTCTTAAAGTGATAGCCCTCGTCCGAGGTTTCTATGATTATTACTGGTTGAACTATGAATTTTTATTTAGACTCATGTACTTCTCAGATGGAGAAGATGCTTCTCCAAGTTACTTAGTAAGAGAAAATCATAGATATTACTCTAAAAACTCATGGGGCAGCTTGCAAAATTTGGCCAGGTGAGTGAAACTTCTCTGACTCGAGTTTTCTTGTACTATCCATCTTTTGACATTTTCAGCAAAATTGAGTGATTAGTTTTACTCTCTTTGTTAAGTGGTTATGAAGGTAAATATTCTAAATTTTAGGATATAATGGGAAGCTAATTTAATTTAGGAATATTAAAATTATTTAATCTTAGGTCTTTCCCCTAGTGAAGTGTTCTTAGATGTCTGGGGCATGTAAAGAGGGATAGGACAGAATCAAATTTTAGGTAAGAAGACTTTGGGTCTGCCTCAGGGCAGTTATTAGAGGAAGGAGTACATCCCCTCTCCTTTACAGATTAGACGCCAATTTTCTGCAAGCTTTCTATGGATAGTACAATAGCTGAATCTTTGCCTAGTCCCAGGCTTATATTCTCAGGCTGTCCAAAGATATGCATTGAGAACACTCTACGCATACCTATGGGCTTATCACCTAGATGCCTCTTCTGGGGCTTGTCCCTTCCCCCTACACCCTAACAGGCCTCTATCTCTACCACCATCCTCTCCCCTATGCCCTTCCACCCCCCAAAAAAAAAAAATTAATTGATTTTGCTCCCTGGTAAAACAATCCCTAGTTCTACTCCAAACAGAGTATATGGTATAGTTATCCCTTGCATATTGTGACTTTCCCCATCAAGGTTTCAATATATCAAGGGTCTGCATAAGAAATTAAATTGGAATTTTTTGGGAATTTTGTGGAAGTCACAGATGACATGCAAAGACCAGCAAACAATAGAGCTTATGACTAAATATTAACCCAGATTTTACAGTAAGGTACTGTAAACATTCCATGAAGAAAAAATTCCAACTTCTTCTTTGGTATGAAGTGAGGGCCAAAAACTTTTACTGGGGTTTTCCAGATCAGAGAGGCGCCACACCACTAAACCCCATGATGTGGAAGGGATAACTATAGAAGTGTTTTAGAAGGTAATATATTTAGAAAGGAAAAAGTCATCAGTTAGTCATTTAACAAGCATTTATTATGTGTTTACTATTCTGTGGAGATGGGAAGAAAGGCGGAATAATGGAGCCTGCTCTCAAGAGCTCCCATTCTAATGGGGGGAGACAACCTGTAAATAACCATGTGCCTGCAGCATATCCACGTCCTGTTAGAGAACCTTAAATTTATGCTATGTGCTATGTGCCCTTTGGCAATAGTCATCTTGTAGAGCTTAGATACTGAAGCCCCTGGGAAGTGGTTTTGTTTCCATTGACATCAGAAGTAAAATAATAGCCAGCCAATACCATAACCCTAAAAAGACAGTGTGGTTAAGTGGTTATGAAGGTAAATATCCTAAATTTTAGGATATAATGGGAAGCTAATTTAATTTAGGGTGGGGGAAGCCTTCCTGGAATATTAAGATTATTTAAATTTGTTATCTTCCCCATCCCGAGATATAGAAGAACTTCTCAGAAAATTTAGTTCCCAGCCAAGGTTTTGTGCCACCCTCACTCTTGCAAGGAGGCCTCCAGGGAAATCACTGGGTGCTCTCTGTACCCCTGAACTAGATGCTCAAGGGTACCATGGTACAAGGAGAATAATACCAGCTGTTCCTATCTGGACATGTCTTTCCTAAGCCGAGTTAGTTACCCTGAAAGCCTCATACGATGACTCCAGAAATAGATGGAATGCTTCTGTGTGGAATGGAATAATTGCCTGACTTAGGGCAAGATTGTACCATGTCTGAAGGAAAGGACATACAGAAATGAATTCACTCTGAGTTAATATCACCCAGTGAGACGCTTCAAAGGGCTGAAGCTTCACATGGTTCTATTTTGGGCGTTTGCTCACATAGATCCATCAGGAGTTGGGCACAGACTAGGAATATATCCGTTAGTCAATTCACCAAGCATCATTTAGCAACAAACACACCTGATATTTACCAAGCATTATTCTAGGCAGTGAGGCTACAAAGAAAAAAAATCATATACCCTCTGCCCCCAAAGAGCTTATATTCTTTTTTAAAGTTAATTTATTTATTTTTAGTTTTCAATATTCACTTCCATAAGGTTTAGATTTTACTTACCCTCCCTCCCCTCTCCTCTCCCCAAGATATCATGCAATCTGATATAGGTTCTACATATACATTTCTATTAAACATATTTTCACATGAGTCATGTTGTATAAAAGAATTAGAACAAATGGAAGGAACCATAAGAAAGAAAAAGAAACACAAAACAAGACAAAAAAAGAAAATAATCTGCTTTAAAGAGCTTATATTTTAAATATAAGTAGCACAAACTCATATAAGTCCAGTTGATCCTAGCTTCCTTCAAAGTCCAGCTCAAATCCTGCCTTCTGCAAGATGCCTTTCCTGGTCTTCCTCAACACTAGTGCCTTCTGTCTGAGATCACCTCCAATTTATCCAGTATATATCTTGTATATGCATAGTTGTCTTCTCTATTAGTATGTAACTTCCTTGAGGGCAGGCACTATGTTTGTGGTTAGCACAATGCCTGGCACCTAATAGGTACTTAATAGATATTTGTTCATTGACTGACTACTTGAGAGTTTAATAAATAATCTGCCAGGTCTATCTGGCCCATACTTGTGAAAAACAAATGATATAAGAAGTTATTCTAAGATAACTGAAAAAATTTATATAAGGTAGCCCAAAAGTCTTAATACTGTTTTAAATTTTAATAGCACTCAGACTTTTGTGCCATCCTGTAGTTAAGTGAATGGTCATTTTTGGAAGTTTCATTGCATATGCCTACCCACTAAAGTCCTGCTCTGATACATCATACCAATACGGAGTTGACTCTGGTTCTTAAAGCCTATACTAGTGGAGTATACACTCCAGTATTACCACCAAGGGGCAGCTAGATGGTGCAGTGGATAGAGTGCCAGGACTGGATCCAGAAAAACCTGAGTTCAAATGTGACCCCAAACACTTAACTAGCTATGTGACCCTGGGCTGGTTACTTAACCCTGTTTGCCTCAGTATCCTCATATGTAAAATGAGCTGGAGAAGGAAATGGCAAACTACTCCAGTATCTCTGCCAAGAAAACCCCAAACAGGGTCACAAAGAGTCAAACACAACTGAAAATGACTGAATAGCAACAGTACTCCCAAACTGAATGGGCTTTGGGTATGGACCCAATGAAGGAGAATGCATCTGTTGTACATCAGCCTATCTAAATTCACAAGGATTCATCACTAGATTGACCACAGGATGAGGAACTCTTCACATACAAAAACTCATGGATACTGTTGACTGAGTCATAGAGGGAATGTAATCTATGTTAGCAGAGGGCATGCCACGCCAACAAAGTAAGAGATACTTAAAGTACTGAGGAAATATTGCACATCTAATGGAAAAAACAGGAATGGATTCATTGGTATAGGAAATTCCCAGGTGAGGAAATGTCCTCTAACAATGCATGTTGGTCCCTCGTATGTAACTCAAAACTTAGAGAGTTTCCCAGGCTAAGGGACTTACCCAAGGTCACAAGTCCTATTCAAAACAGGTTTTCCTCTCTGGCTTTCTCTCCACTGCACCACATCCTCTAATTCATAGGCAAAATTGTATCAACTACCTGATCTTAAAAGCATGTGAGTTTACTGTTACAAAGCAAAGTGAACCCATCTGCTACACTCAAGCAAGAGATAGAGTTAGTCAACAGCTACACCTGTGAACCAGGGACACCAGGTTCTGTGCTGTTAATTATGAGCACCAAATCACCGAGTCATAGAATGTCTAGTGGAAGGAACTTTAGTGGCCAATTCATAGAGGCCAGTTCAATTCATACCGATGCAAAAATCTCACCTCTCTAGGGAGAGTAAGCTCCTCAAGGGTCAGGGACTTTATCTTACACTTATTTGTTGTTGTTTTCAATATACCAACACATAAGAGGTTGTCAAAAAACAAAAAAAAAGCTTATTGAATTAAATAGGAAATAGGATACTTCAACTATCTTTCTTTTCTATACAGGCTTTATGACAGCAGATGAAAGAAAATTGTTCGATAATCTTAAATCTCCACATCTGAAATACTGGGTTCCATTCATCTGGTTTGGAAATCTAGCATCTAAAGCCCGGAAAGAAGGAAGAATCAGAGACAGTGTCGATCTACAATCATTAATGACTGTAAGTACTTCACAACCTGAGGACAAAAGCTAGCAGTTGTGGTACAAGAAGAAAGAATGGTTGTCTCCATTACATTGGTTGGTAATTTTGCTCCATGACAAGGAAATGAAAGCCCCATATAATGTCACTTGAAAAGTCTAGACCTAGATGAGGCTAAAAGTGTCTAATTCCACGGCACCCTTGGTCCCAAGCCACACTGATTAGTTCTAGGACAACTTTAAAACTTAGAATTTGCTCCAGAATACTTTAAAACATCTCACTTTATTGGGGATCCTTAAAATATCCAAGATCAAACCAGTTCATCAGGGACTGCAGTGGACCAGAGCAGGAGCCCTGAACCCATGTTGAAATCAAATTAGCATTCTAGTATGAAATGAGAGGATATTACTTGTCTGTAGCATGTTCTTTCTGTTGGGAGAAAAGTAGTTAATCCTTTCAAAAAGTTAACAACAAATTACAGTCTCCTAAACTCCCTACTGAAATGTTTAGAATGATTTTATTTGAATTTTTAACCCTTTTCTTTCCATCCAGAGAAGAGCAGAATGATATAGCAGTTAAGAGCTGGCCTCCGAGTCAGGAAGACCTGGTTTTATGTTCCACGTTTGACACATACCGATTAATGTGTCCTTGGGCAAGTCATTAGCATGCCCATGGCAGTTCTCTAAGACTGTAAGTTACAGAACCAGTGTCAGTCTGCTTTGGTAGAGGGAGTTTCCCATTGGAAATCACAGGTCCAGTAAAAAAAAAAAAAAACCAAAACCTTTGCATCACAACATCTGACCAACATCTGAAATCATAGGATGATAGACTCATGAGATCCTAGATATAAAGTTGATAGTGACCTAAGAGATAACATAATGCAAAGCCATTATTTTGTAGACAAGGAAACCGAAGTCCACAGAGGTTAGTCATGATCATACAAGTAATAAGTAAGCAATAGAGTTAGAATTTAAAGCTGATCCTCTGAATCCTTTTTTTATTTTTAAAATATTTTTTTTCACATTTACTTGTTACTTTCATTCAACATCCCTATGAAGCAGTTAATTCAACTCTCATTCTCCCTATTTTATAGATGAAGAAACAATCTGAAGTTCAAGAGATTTGCTCATAGACACATTAGTAGAATCAGAACCAGAGTTCAAATTCAAGTTGCTGATTCCAAGTTCATTGTTTTTCTCTACTGAGCCATATTGCCACACTGATAGTAGAAAGAGTATTGAACTTGGAATCCAGTGAGATCTAGATTCATATCCTAACTCCAACACTTACTTTGGTGACCAAGGGCTCACTTCTCTGAACCTCAGTTTCCTCATCTGTAAAATATCGAAAATTAATGCTTGTTTCATAAGGCTGTTTTGAGGTTCAAATAGGATAACACATGTAACATATTTTGCAGACTTTAAAGCTCTATGCATTCATCAGTGATCCTTTATTTTTTTCTTGAAAATTATATATTCAGATTAATGGTGTTCCCTTCAAATCCATCAGCTAGGGAGGTGACATGTTTATTTCAATGACATTGCCTGGCAAAGCATTTTTTGAATTCCTTTTGTTAGCTATTTTTAGAAGTCCCTTATATACTCTATAGGAAAACCTATCTAATAAACATTACAGTTTTAGCTTGTAAATTCCATATCTACATTCTTAATCCTGGTTTATACTTATCCCTCGTTCATTCTTACTACCCCTACTTCCACCCCTCCCACTGTCATTTTGACAAGTCACAAAAGCTGTATGTTTTTGAATTAGGAGATGAACCGGTATCGATCTTGGTGCAGCCTTTTGTTCGGCTATGACTGGGTTGGGATTCCGCTCGTCTACACCCAGGTAGAGAATTACTTTCAAACCTTATTTGGACTGCCATATTACCATTCTGACTTGTTCTCTCTCGCGCTCTCTCTCCCTCTCTTCCTCACTGAGATTTCTCTTTATTGTAGGTTGTCACTCTTGCTGTCTATACCTTCTTCTTTGCATGCTTGATTGGACGTCAATTTTTGGATCCCACCAGAGGTTATGCAGGACATGACTTAGACCTCTACATTCCAATCTTTACTCTCTTACAATTCTTCTTCTATGCGGGATGGCTCAAGGTAGTCTACAATTTAAGCCCTGTCCACTGAGAATTGGTTTGTAATTTTTCCCATTGGCTTCATTTCATTTCACTTAGAACCTAAGATTATATCTGTGCCATGTGCAAATCTGCCTTCACTGGGTCCTTAGAAACTCATTCTCTTTTTAAAATTTGTTTTTTATTTATATTTTAAGTTCTGAACTGTCTCCTTCCCTCCCTCCCCTCCCCGCACTCGAGAAAGTCACCATTTGACACAGATATACATATGTATGTACGTATGTAAAACCGTACTATGCATACTTGTATTTATCGGTTCTTTCTCTGGAGGTGGATAGCATGTTCCTTCATAGACCTTTTCTAGTTGATTTGAGTATTTATAATATAGAATAACTTAATCATTCACAGTATTCTTCAAACAATATTGCTGTTTCTGTATATAACATTCTCATGCTTCTGCTCATTTCAGTCTTTGTTATTTCATGCAAGTTTTTTCATGTTTTACTAAAATCAACCTGTTCATCATTTCTTACAGCACAGTAGTATTCCATCACAATCACATACCACAACTTGCTTAGCCATTCCTCAATTGATGGGCATCCCCTCAACTTCTGGTTCTTTGACACCTAATAGTGATGTTGCTGAGTCAAGGGATACATGCAGTTCTATAACTCTTTGGGCTTAGCTGCAGATTCCTCTCCAAAATAGTTGGATCAATTCACAATTCCACCAACAGTCTATTATCGCCTCTATTTCTCCACATCCCCTCAAATATTTGTCATTTTCCCCTTTTATTATCTTAGCCAATCTGATAATAAATCTAATATATGAAGTGATAGTTAAAAATTATTTTAATTTGCATTTCTCTAATCAATATGATTTAGAACATTTTTTCATATGACTATAAATTTGTTTCTTTACCAAAATTCATCCTGTTCACATCCTTTGGCCGTTTATCAACTGGGGAATGAGAAGCTCATCCTTTAGAAGAGTAATCAACAAATATTTACTAAGTTACTATCCTGTGCCAGACACTGGAGATCTAAAGACAAAAATGAAACAGTTCCTATGTCAAACAGTGTGGTATACTTCAAAGGACAGTGGGTTTGAGTTGGAGGAAGTAGATTTAATCCCCCTCTGCCACTTACTACTCATCTGAATGACCTCGAGCAAACCATTTAATCTCTCTAGGCTTCGGTTGCCTCATCTGTAAAATGAGGATCTCGAGAATCCCTTCCAACTCTAAATCCTATGAACAAATAGTTCAGAGACATTAGGATTTTGCTACTGGGGAGAAAATTGGCAGCTGGTGTCGAGTACAGTATAAGAATAGCCCAAGGTCGCTTATAAACAATAATCATCTAAAAGAAGATGGGCACTTCTTTGATGGCTAATTTTTTTTTTAACTTACTAGGCTGAATGGGCCCTTATTAGGTCTACAATAATATCATTAAAGCATATTCTTAAATTGATTCTTTGTGCCCCAGTGCCTAAGGACTGCGGAGTAAAAAATATGAGCTTTGAACTGGGAATATCTCCTCTATTCCACAAGCAGTGAAGAATTAAGCATTAATAGTTGAATGCCAATCATTTATAGATTGTCACCTTGTTTCTGTGAAAAGTAATTGCTGTATAACACAGCAAACATCTTTAAGCATAGAGTATGGGCAGAGGCTGTCCTACAACATTAAACTTGACAGGCTTTCAAACAATAAAAATGCTATGACACAAGATAAATCAGAATGGATATGAGAAATGCCAGGATCAATGTTGATTTTGTATTTTGGGGAATTAAAAACATTTCTGGGCAATTCCCATAATGGCAGAGCTCAACCCAATTACTGGCATAGAGCATGTTTGTTTTGACCTCATATGTTTGTGGAAATATCAATATCCTGATTCTCCTACTGGATTATTTCCCCTATATGAGCATCCAAAAGGGTGTCCTGTGGTGGAAGAACCTGAGATGATGACATAATTAAGTTATCTGTAATTCATTGTAGAGATAAACCTAGAGGGAGGGTAAGGAAGCATGAGATAGAGGGTTGAACCAGAAATCAAGTTCAAATACCACCTTTGACACTTGCTGACTATGTGAATTTAGGCAAGTCATTTAACCTCCACCTGTCCGAGGCAACTTTCTAAGACTCATTTGTTTTATCACAGAAGGGTTGTGATCTGGCTATGTATATTCCTACAATAAGAGTTACAGATGCTGAAAAATTAGAAATCCTTCCATACTAACTTGTATATCTCCTTCATAAAAACTGGATTTTGGAAGCTCAGACTTGCTTTATCCTATGCCAGCTACCTGTCTAGGAGGCAGCCATGAGGAGAGGGTTATTTGGCATGAAATTTTCCTCAAGAAGAGGTTTCTTAGGGAAGTCTTGGTGTAGAAGCATTTTATATTCAGTCAATTTAAAGGCATTTACGTCATAAGACATAAAATCATAAGAAGGAAACAGCTGGCTCGGTGGCTATGCCTGGAGTTAGGAAGACCTGAGTTCAAATCTGAACTCAGATACTTACTAGCTGTGTGTCTCTGGGCAAGTATCTTAACCTGTATTTGCCTTAATTCACTGGAGAAGGAAATGGCAAGTATCTTTGACAAGAAAACCCTAATTACAGTGTGGTCCATAGGGTCACAAAAAGTCAGACAGGACTGAAAAACATGTCATAAGAAACCATCTCTTATCTACCTATTTAGCTTTCCCTATCCCTAATTTAAAATGTCTAGTGAGCTTAATACATTGATAAATGCCAAAGTTTTCTAAATTATACATGCCTTTAAAGGTCAGCCCCAATTCTCCCTCCTTTCCTTATCACCCTAACCTGAGTTGCTCAATCTCTCTCTTTCTCTTCCGACTCCTATAGTAACTATCTATACATATGTACACATATATGCATATATACACACATGTATATGTGTTATACATATGTATGTGTATGAATCTATACCATATATAGCAATGATTATCATATTCATTTTTTGCCATTAAGTAGGCAAAATTATAACTTTTGAAGTCTTTTATTACAGTTGTCCAGGAACTATAATTTAAAAGTTTTATTCTTATTTAACTGTTCACATCTTCATTTATAAAACAAACAAGTTGGACTAGCTGATCTCCAATGCCCTTCTAGCACAAAATTCTATGATCCTTCTTATTAACAAATATCATGATCCATCCAATCCATCAACCAAGAAGCATTTATTTTGTACCTACTATGAGCTTGTCACCATGCTAATCATGGGGAACATAAAGAAAATTTTTTTTTAAATTCCCTGACTTATTAGAACATAAGGATGCTTACTAGCTGTGTGACCCTGAACAAGTCTCAACACTCATTGCTTCCAAAACATTATATATATATACACACACACATACATACATATATGTATTTATATCTGTATATATATTATACACACAAAAACACACGTATATATATTACATATCTATGGAGCTTGTATTCTAATGAAGGAGACAATATGTACAGAAATGGGTATTTACAAGGTACATAAAAAGTAGATGAGAGGTAACCTTAGAATGGAAGTTATCAGTGCCTGGGGAGAAAAGAAGAAACCTCCTAAAGTAAGTGCAATGTAGGCTGGGTCTTGAAGGAAGAGAGAGACTTAAAGATGTAGAGATGAAGAGGAAAAGCATTTTGGTCATGGGGGACAACCTAGGGCAAAGGTGTGGATGTGGAGATGGAACTTTGTATGTGGGGGCAGTAAGTTGGCCAGTATGACTGCACCACGTGGCATGAATGAGAGTAATATACAAGAAGGCTGGCTCTTACTCCTAAACCAGCATAGATTTTCCCCCAATAAAATAATTGAACATTCAAAATACCAATCTGCTTATGTTCCATGCAAACACAAGAATAAGAAAGGGACAGGACAAAGGTTAGAAACAAGGCTGGACTAGCAGGACAGCTTTGAAATTAGTTGCTGTTATCAAATACTTAAAAAGAAAAGCAATTCATACATAAGATTCCTGCATTTTTATCTACTTTTTCTGTTTTACTACGTGTGTGTGTGTGTGTGTGTTTGTGTGTGTGTGTGTGTAACTAGGAGGGTCAGTGGATAGAGTACAAGAAGACCTGAGTTCAAATCCAAACTCAGAAACTTACTAGCTGTGTGACCTTGGGCATGTCACTTAACCTCTGTCTGCCTCAGATGCTTCATCTATAAGCTGAGGATAATAACAGGGTTATTGTGAAATTAAGATGAAATAATAGTTCTAAAGCACTCCGCAAACCTTAAGGTGCTTTATAAATGCCAGCTATGTAAATGCAGATGTCTGTTATATTTGGTACTTCTGAATATCCAAATAAAAATTGAAATTAATTTTTAAAATGTGATGAGTTGATCATTACTACCTGGCACAGCAGAAACAAACAACTACTTTCCCGGACTTTACTTTTCGGCCATGATGGATCCCCAAAGTGTCAAGGAGTAGGGCTTACCTCAAGCCAAGGACTGATCTGGGCTTTGTTCTTAACTACAGGTGGCAGAGCAACTTATCAACCCATTTGGTGAAGACGATGACGATTTTGAAACTAATTGGTGCATAGATAGAAATTTACAGGTCAGTAGATTTTCTCTCCTGTCTAATTTACAAACACTTAGAGTTGAATAAATTGCTGATAATATGCCAAAATGTTAATAAAGGCTCTATAGTTGTGCCTGTGAATGCAGTAAGTAAGCTCAGGAAACTGACTCTCCATGTCCTGTGTGACCTGACAAGGCTCATTTCCCTTCTCTGTGTACTTGCTCTTCTCCCATAGGACTGAATCTGGGGTTCAGGGATACTTAGCCCCGCCAACGTTCTTTGTAAGTTTGATCAACCCTTCAGAACCATCCTTCCCTTCCAGTGGAGAAGCTTGAGGCCTTGTTGCTAATTCATTCTTCAATCTCTTTGTCCAGTGCCACCAGACAAGTCAACAATCATGTAAATGTTTGCCCATCTCAAGATGGTATAAGACCCCAAGTTCGCAGAGGTGACCAGATATTAAAGACATCTGATCACTGGGAATCTGGGCCAGGTAGTTAGTCCCTTCCCCTCCAGCCTGGAAGGAAATGCTGCAGCATTCACCGACCTGGCATATAGGGAAGGCTTCCTCCTGGGAAGACCCTACATCAGCTTCCTCTTCCCCCACAGGTACTTGGCCAGTTGAATAAAGGCCATTCAACGCTCCAGTTACTACTGCTTTGTATATGTATGAGCCTTCCCTTAGAGGATCCCAAACATCATAGAGAGGACCACATTGTCTCACTAATGCAACACAGTCCTTCAGCCTAGGTTCAAGACTAGTCTGCTCTTAGCACAAAATGCAGCACTAAGAAGGTAAGCAACTTCCCCAAGGTCACCTGAAACTTTCAAGCAGACTCACGGCTAGAGACTGGGACAGTCTACTCCAACAGAGTACGATCATAGATGCACCATTGGGTTTATGCTGTTCTGTTCCTAAATCCCAGACCAGTCTATGGGAACTTCCTACATGGAAAGAGTGTGGGGTTGGGGTCAGGAAAAGCTAGGGTCAAATGCTGGCTCTGCCAATTAACAACCTGGGTGACCTTGGGCAAGTAACTTGACTTCTCTCCAACTGCTTCTTCCTCTGTAAAATAAGGAGGATTGGACTGGGTGACCTCTAAGGTCCCTTCCAGCTCAAAGTCTATGATCCTATCATCCTATGATCTGATCTATTCTAAAAACATGGTGCTGGGTCTTAGGTCTCCCTTTTGGCTGTGGATGAAATGTACATGAGACTACCCAAGATGAAGAAGGATATTTACTGGGATGATTCAGCTGCCCAACCCCCATACACCCTGGCAGCTGCTGACTACTGCATTCCCTCATTCCTGGGGTCCACGATCCACATGGGGTAAGTAGTATATCTTCTGTGAGCAATCTGAGTAGGTAAAAATGGAACAAACCATAGAACTGTTCATTCTCTAGAGGGTATGATGGATGGATCATTGAGCCTGGAAGGAGGAACATCAAATGTAGCATCAGAAACTTATTTATTAGCTGTGACTACATTTTTTTGGTCATCATGGAGAGTTCGATCATAGGAAGGACAGAGGGTCATCCAAAAATGACTATTATAGAAAAACAAAAGTCATCAATAACTTATTTAGATTTTTTTTTAAAAGAAAAGAAACTATCTAGCTGAATGACTCTGGGTAAAACACTAAACTGCTGCTTGCTTCAATTTTCTCAGCTATAAAATGGAGGCAATAATAATTTCTAAGCATTGTTATAAAGATCAGATGAAATGATATTTGTAAAGTGCTAAGCTCAGTATATGATATATAATAGATGCTATCTATTATTGTTGTGGTTATTTCTCATCCCTGGTCTTGAATCTGTTTTTATGATTACCCACAAAAACTGTATTCTTGAAACTGTGAACTTATTCAATTTTAGTTGCAATTGATAGTTTCAAAGTTGGGGGTAAGGGTAGAAAGGAAAGCAATAATGTGGGTATCAGTTTAAGAATGGCTTGTTTTTCCAATCCTGAAGCTAATTTGCATTTTATTTTGGTCTTAATATCAAATAATGGGCCCTCTTACTGTGGGCTCCTTTAGCATAGCTGTATATTTCAATTTTTCATAATATGATGACTTTGCATCCATATGAATTCCCAGATGCTCAAGGTATTCGAAAAAAATTCTTTGATGGCGTTGTTGACCTAGATGGAGCTCACATGATACTAGGGCACAGAAGGTTTTGCCAGAATAATTTTCTCCAAAATCCTTGATCTTTTTGAAACATGAGAACTTGGAACCTATTACAGTTATATCAATATAGCCTGCACTCAAGTAACCTGAGACCCAAAGAAATTAGTGAAAGCAAATGAAATTAAAATAAAGCAAGCACAGTTAATGGTAAAAGAACAAGAAAAAGCTATAGTGTTAGTCTTTTAGAAAATGATGATGGAGGAGAGATGTTCCAAGGAGATTTTTTTTGAACTTACTTTGAGTTTTAAACTTAGTCTGGGTTCATTATTGGGACCTGCCTGTTACCCTGGGTCAACCTTAATAGTAAGTTTAACTTTCTTTGTTGGTTCCCCACTACTCTCCCCATCCATATTTTTCCTCCCCATCAGATGCCTATCCTGTTTTCCTCTTTTCCTTCAAGGCTTCCCTCACTTAACTATTAACTAATACCAGATATATTTGAATGCTAATAGGGGACTTACAGACCAGAAGTCCTCTAAGACTCAAAGCAAGTGAATCCCAATGGTAGATTTCAGACACTGTGACAGGTGATTAGTGAGATATTTTTTGGTCAAGGGGACCTGCTCAGAGACCCTCAAATCACCCTGCTTGAAAGTATGTTTCAATTCCACTTAGCAAATATTTATTAAATATCTGCTGTATGAAGGGCATTTTACTAAGCCCTGGTAAGTATATGAAATTTGGGTAAGACAATTAAAACAATATATTTCCCTTCCGTGACTCTACTTCTTTGCCCAGTTCATGCTGGCCAGGGCTAGTCTCATTCTTATTTTCTATCATTCTAGAATATCCTTAAAGAGTAATTTATTCATTCCTGTATCTTGTCGTTTTAAATCTTGTGTAACAAATTCTGTGATGACAGATCTCTGGGCCCATCTGGCAACTTTTTCCATTTTGTCACTGAAAATGTGGTTTTTCTGATGAACTTATTTTGTCTTCCAAGATATAGATATACAGAGCCCTACAAACATTTGGGTTTTTTCCTAGTTGATATTAAA
Source organism: Bettongia penicillata ogilbyi (assembly GCA_023548195.1). Taxonomy (NCBI): domain Eukaryota; kingdom Metazoa; phylum Chordata; class Mammalia; order Diprotodontia; family Potoroidae; genus Bettongia; species Bettongia penicillata. The sequence continues at coordinate 1,828,862 of JAJHZJ010000287.1, read as the reverse complement.
TGTCTTAGTATCTAACCAAAGGGAAAGAGTTATCAATATTCCCAATGCATGCAAATTATTGTTATTACTATAATTAGATTATTACATGTAATTACTTTAGAGCATTAAATTTCTGGTGTTTAATCAATTGTTTTTCCATAGTGATCTAAGCTCTCTCTCTCTCTCTCTCTCTCTCTTCTCTCTCTCTTAAGTTTAAAAATGGCCTCTTTATATTAGAGATAGACCTTCTTTTTAGTACTCACCCACCACTCCCCATCAAAAAAAGATTGACTAATACCAAGCAGTGGGTAAGAGATTTGGAATGGAAAAAAGACACGTGACTAAAACAGACCATGGAATTAAGGAACTAGGGAAGAAGCCAGATCTCTTACTCATTCTAGCTATGCATAAGTAAAGAGTTAAAACAGGTCTAGCACTTGGATTGCTTTAGCAGCAGAATTAACAGCTAAAGCAGACTAAGGGGAGTTAGGCACAGTGGAGAGAGATCTGGATTTGGAGTCAGAAGACTCGGGCAAATTACTTAGCATTTCTGAAGTCTCCTTACCTGGAAAATGAAAGGGTTGAACTAAATAACTTCTGAGGTCACTGTAAATCTATGAGCCTATGAAGTTCCGATCATTCATCCCCTTCTCTCTCAGTTCAGCTTAGTTTCCTGGTACAGAAAAGGACACTGCTATGGAGCACTGGATCTTGGTGCTATGGTGTGTGAGAGATGAAATGACTGACAAAGCAGAGGTTTGAGTCCTGAGGTTTGAGTCCAAATAAATATTGATTTATTATGCAATGCATGCCAAGTACAATAACAAATCGGTACCAGACCTCCTGAGCCTAGAGCTGGACCGGGAATACAGGGGGAGATAGATTTTTATTTATTAAAAACAATTCATCAAATAAGACTAGTTAATTAAAAGAAAACAACTAGTCAGAGAATAAAATTAGGTAATCTGATTTCTAATTGGAGGAAAGATTAGGGAATTTCTGAACTGGGAAGGAAAAGAGCGAACAGGTACAATTCCTTGAAATCAGAAAAAGAGGTATCCTAGTCTAGAGAGCCAATTTTCTTTGACACTCTCTCCCTCTTTTCATCAAAGCTACAGTTAATGAAAAGACAGGAATTCCCCTGCTGTTATATTGGTAGTTATCTTAACATACATATGAAAGTTCTAGACCAGGAAAAAGTTTGATTGTACACTCCTGAGTGGCATCCTTTAGGTACTTGGTAAATTCTTAAATAGCCGTCAAACTTCCCCTCCTAAGCCATTATCCAAGCCTACTAGGTTCTTTCAAATCCTTCCTATTTTACCTGGATCAAATAATATATTTGTGTTAATTTCCTCACATCCTAGGATCATAGATTTAGAGTAGAGTACGTCATTAGACTTCATTGAATCCAACCATCTCATTTTATAGATGAAGAAACTGAGACTGAACACCTTCCTCAGGAATGGAGGGCCATTCCAGCCCTTCATTGTACTCATTTCACATGACCTCCACCTCTACTTCACTTCAGCTGTACATAGAGTTGATCATATCTTTGATTTTGCCATTACCTACATTTCACTTCCATGTTTAAGAAATCCTTTATCTGATCATAATTTTTTTTTGTTCTATGCCTTACTACCTTTAACTCTGTTGTTCATCCTTACCACGACCACCGATGCTTCCACCCCTCAGTCAGTACCTTCCCTTCTCTGGTTACACTCACTTCCCTTGACCCCTTGGTGAACCAGTTCAACTCTACACTGTCTCATTCTTGAATTACTTGTCTTGTTGTCAAACCCCAACTCTGGATTACTCCTGCCATCTTTCTCCTTTGGTCCTACCCATGTTCTATTGAGCCAAGCTGTAAGAAGTCATTAAAGGGTAAACTACAAATTTAAGCTATCTAATCTCCACTGGGATCTCACTGAAGCAAGGCAATCCTACTATTCTTCCCCAATTAATTCTCTATGTCACTCACTATGTCAACTATCTCAAACCTTTTTGTTTCCTTAAAATTCCCATGCCACCTTCGCCTCAATGCTCTCAGCTGAGAACCTTGCCTCAGCCTTCACCGAAATAGTGAAATCATTTCCACAATATCTTTATTTTCCATTTTCTGATCTAACATGTTCCATCTATATCCCTGTCTATCTCCTTCATTCCAACTTCTGATTTAAAAAATGGTCCTTCCCCTTGGTAAGGCTACCACCACCTCTACATATGCCCTTGGTCACATCCTCTAGCATCTTGTCCATCAATTTGCCTCCATTACCACCCCTACTTTCTAATTTTCTATCTTCCCATATCTACTGATTCCTTCCTTACTGCCTACTATCATACCTCTCTCCCCGATTCTTGGAAAACGCTCTCCATAATGTACCATCTCTGTCAGCCATTGCCCTAAATTTCTTCTTCTCTTCTCAGCTAAACTTTTTGGAAGATCAAGCTCCATTTAATATTTCTGCTTCCTCTCCTCTCAATCTCTTCCAAATTCTGGATTCAGATCTCATCATCCAGTTAAAAGTGCTCTCTCCAAAGCTACCAATGATCCCTTAATTGCCATAGCTAATGACATTAATTCAATCCTCATCCTTCTTGACCTGTCTGTAGCATGTGATCCTGTAAACCACCTTCTATTCCTGGACACACCAAACTCTACCCTCTTCAAAATTTTCCTGTCACCACGGAGGTCATAAGAATCTTTTCCTATTACCCAGGTTCACAATCTCAAGGTCGCCATCACTCTCACTCACCCCACATATACCCTCGGTTTCCAAATATTGTTATTTGTTTTCTTTACAACATCTTTTATCTAAGCCCTGTTCTCTCTCCTCATACAGACACCACCCTCATTCAAAACCTCACTAATTCTCATCTGGACTGTTATAGTAGTCTTCCAATTGGTTCATGACTTGCCTCTCCCCCAGTGAATCCACACAATTGCTGAAGTAATGTTTTCCTAAGAGGTGAGATTTGACCATGTCACTCATCCTTCTCAATAAATTCCAATGTCTTCCTATTGCCTCTGGGATCAAATATAAACTCCTGTTTGGTGTCCACAGCTCTTTACAGTTTGGCTTCTTCTTATATTTCCAACCTTACACATTACTCCCCTCCATTCATACTGTCATCCAACCATAATGGCCAATTTGCTGTTCCTCACAGGAAATGTTCCGTCTTCCATCTCCATGCCTTTGTACTAGCTTTTGCCCATGTTCAGAATGCTCTCCCTCCTTAGAACTCCTGACCTCCTTCAAGCCTCCTTCAAGGCTCATCAAAAATGCCATCTTTTATAGAAAGCCTTTCCCAGCTGGTACTCTCAGCTGCTCCAAAAATCTTTCTATCTACTCTGTGTGTATCTTGTAATTATCTGTGTGTGCATGTCTGCTCCATTAGAAAGTAAGTTCTTTTAGGGTAGGGACTGTTTTTGCTTTTTCTTTTTATTCACAGTGTTTAGAACAGTGATCGGCACATAGTAAGTGCCTGGTAAATGCTTGTTGATTGAGAGAGGTTAAATAACTTGTCCAAAATCACACAGCTAGCATGTAAGGTGGGATTTAAATCCAGGTCTCCCTTGATTGGAAGCCCAGCCTACTACAGACTGTAATATAGACCATATCGCCTCTTTGTTATCTCAGGGATCCCTTCCTTCAGACACATTTACTTTGGACTCTTCAGCATTTTAGCATCATTCTCTGATTAGACTGTGCATTATCTGCTGTGTTAATTGGGAGTATCTCTTCATTAGCTTAATTTCAGAAATATTCTTATCCAAGATGAGGAAGAAGTCTGCAAGCAGCAAAAACAGATGTCACTGCTAAGATGCTTAGCAAGAAAACACACCAGCAGTTCTAAAATTAATAATGTTTTTCCTAGTGTAAATTATAAATATCCATACTTGATACACTGACCTTTACCAGGAAAAGCCCAGAGAATTTAAAATCAACTAGGCTTTGATGAAAAAAAAGGAAAAATTCTAGTCATTGGGACAAATCAGATGATATTTGACACTGATTTAGCCACAGACTTGAAGGAGTTTGCTTTTTTTCAAGATCTCCTAAACTGAAGAGCTTCTAAATGCTTATTTTGGAAAGCAATGGAAGTTAGCCATTCACGCACGTTTTCAGGACTTTGAAATATAAAACAGATGAACCAGAAAATATAATGTCCCTCAAAGCTACAGTTAATCCTATACACCAGAGCAAATCAATCAAGGAAGTCATAATCTTCTGTGGATTCTAGAAGTACTGTAAATAAACCACACAGTCATCCATCCATGCATGCATATATCTGTCTATACATACCTACATTTATTCATCTAACTATACATACATGCATACATTTATCTCTCTATATGTACATACATACATACCTGTCTATACATGTGTGCATTCATCTATATATACATACATTCATCTATTTATACATACAAACATTCATCTATCTATACATATATACATTCATCTATTTATACATACATACATACATTCATCCATCTACATATGCCTACATTCATCTATCTACACATACATGCATTCATCTATACATATATGCATTCATCTATACATCCATTCATTCATTCATCCATCTATACATCATTCATCTATACATACATATCTACATACACACATACATTCATCTCTCCATCCATCCATCCATCCATCCATCTATCCACCCCACTGCCTCCTATCCCATCAGGAATATTTAAAATCCTAGGAAAGAAAGAGACTGTAACAGCTCCTGAAAAAAGTCATCCAACACATATGTGTTTTGGATACTCTAATTCTCTCACTGAATCCACAGCTCTTTTCTGAACCACCTAACCTAAAAGTGTGCCACCCATTCTACTGATCCCATCTCCTAGGGAGGTTGCTATCGTATTCATGAGTCACCAAACTCTTACAACTCCTAACTACCTTCCCATTTCAGAGGCATTTTTTTCTTTATGATTCTAATAACTAAAAATTTAGTAGCCTAAATTTTTCATGGGGGAGAATAAAGGAAGAGACTATTGTCAATTAATGATCACTTTTGCAAGGAAGGGAAACAGTAAAGCTGAATAATAGGAACTCTTATGATGAGTTGAAGAATTGCCTTGATGGCTCATTTCTTTTTTTTTAAGCTTTACTCCAAAAGTCCATTTTTCCTTCTTTTTCCTTTGAATTTCTTTTTTCTTTCTTTCTTTTTTTTTTTTAAGCAGAGTCTCCCTATTTCACCCAGGCTGGAAATATAACGGCTGCTTTAGGGCCAATCTCACTGTGATCAGCACATGAGTTTTTGACCTGGGCCAGTTCATTCCACCTTAGGCAATTTAGTGGTCCCTTCAGCTCCCAGGGGCTCCCCATAACCATGCTGAATTTAATGCAGACACCCAATCAGCTTCATCTACTGTAGTTCATAGCTCCCAAGTATAAGAGATCTGCCAGCAAACAGTTTTCCTAGTAGCTGAATTTACAGCCTTGCACCACCATGCCTAGTCAGAAGCCCTAAAACAATCATAGGGAACAAAATTACTTTTTTTCACTAAAATATGCCAAGTATATTTAAATCACGTACATGAAATAGATGTACTTTTTAATGAATGGATAATAAGGAAAAGGCATTCTCAGTGGCATCATTGCCAATATGATACGAATATATATGTGTATATTTACATGTACTTTTATATATTTTTAACCAACAGAAACTTTATTAAACTGATGTCATTACAGAATAGTCTTTCACTGAAATAAAATCTCCTTTTGATCTAATTAAATAAAAATGTTTTAGACAAGAAATACATAGTCTTTTATGATGCTTTATATTTGTAGTAAAATAACCCCAAATGTCTTAAATCCTTGATCGTTAAGTACAGTAGAGCACAGATTTATCTGAGACATTTATTTTACATGCTCTATTTTCTCATCAAACTGTATTTTCTTTCCTTCCACCCTATAGCTCCCAAGTAGGGGGTCAATAAACATTTATTAAGCTCTTACTCTCTGCCAGGCCCTGTGCTAAGTGCTGAGAATACAAAAGACAGTCTCTGACCTCAAAGAGTTTATAATCTAATGGGAACGACAACATGTAAGCAAATATATGCAAAGCAAGCTACATGCAGGAGCCTCCCAAGGAACTGAAGATAAATTCAGTTCCTATTTTTAGCCTTTTTACAGCCCAATCTAAATGTCTCTATTGACTCTTAGTCTACACCCTTCTCTTTTTTAATCTTATAAATGTTACATGTGTTCATCCATATTCTCATTATGATAAGCTATGATATAATTACTGAAAGAGACACAAGGGGAACCCTTGGAGTGAATCTTTCATAACTCCAGTCTCTATTTCTCTATAGCCAGCTTCAATGAGATGCATTTCCCCCCATACCTTTGACTTTTTTTTTTTAGGATAATGAATACTAGGTGTGCCAAGTCCCTCCACAGAGTCAGACAGACAACTCACTGATCCATAACTTAAAGTCTTAGATAGCTGCCTGAGGTACTGAGAGGTTATGATGTGAACATGGTCGCGTAGTTAGAATTTGCACCCAGAACTTTCTGACTCCACATTTCTGCTTTTTGTGATATAGGGTAATATTATTCCTGGGGTGAAAGCTCTAGAAGTGGAAAGGACCTCAACAACCATCTAGTCATCAGGTTTTAAGATCATAGAGGTAGAGATGGAAAGAGACCTTAGAAGCCATGTAGTTCAGGTGCTTCATTTTACAGATGAGAAAACTGAGACCCAGAGATGTAAAAGCAGTCTGCCACTTGTCACATAGGTAAAAAAAAAAAAAGTCCAATCTTGTGCCATGTAGAAAGCAAGAATTAAGGGACAAGGTGACCACAAGTCGCTCTTCCATCAATGGAGACAAAATTAGGGTAGTAGCATCATACCAGGTGCACATCAAAGAGAAACAAATCATTTCCCAAGTCAGAGGGTTCTCTATCTATTTGAAGATAATTTTTAAAAAACATTAAAACAGTATCCTTTAGAAAACATTATTCTCTAAACTTGAAAAAATTTACATTTATATCTCCATTAAAAAACCATTATCCTCTAAAAGTTCTGATAGAATCAGATAGAATGAAACCATAGACTCATAGAGTTAAAGGGACCCTAAAAGCCATCTGTAGGAATGCCCTCTACATATTCCTAGGAGTGCGTCATTCAGCCCCTTCTTGAATACATCCTGTGACAGGAAATTCATATTTTGTACATCTGCATAGCAATTTGTAGAGGAGTTACGATAGCTTAAGAAAACATGAAATAAAATATTCTTAAGAAGCTTTGATTGAAATAATTAATTATGATAGCATTATGATTATGATGGAATTTTGATTAATTATTGTTATCATAGACTAGTCGGGAGTTAACAGCCACAAGAAAGAGCAGGTAAAGTAAGAGTGAGGTCTGCTTATGTTTATACTGACAAGTTGTTGTTCACTTTAGTCACGTCCAACCCTTTGTGCGGGTTTCTTTTTTATAATTAATTCATTTATTTTCGGTTTTCTACAATCACTTCCATATATCTTAGATTTTTCCCCCTCTCTCCCCCACTTTCTGATGCTTTCCTACTACATGAAATGATACTCTGCTAAACTGCAAGTTAATTACATTGCCTTTCCTCTACCTCTACTCTATCTCTCCATTGATAGTTTTCAGCTGTTTCAGTTGTACCTAACTCTTGGTGACCCCTACTTGGGGCTTTCTTGGCAAAAAATACTGGAGTGGTTTGCCATTTCCTTCTCCAATTCATTTTACAGATGAGGAAACTGAGACAGATAGAGTTAAGTGACTCGCCCAGCATAGATTTTAACTCAGGAAGACTCATCTTCCTGACACCAGGTCCGGCATTCCAGCCACTGTACCATCTAGCTGCCCATTTCTCTACTAGTCAATCTATCTCTCCTATATCCCCTAAAATAGTCACACACACACACACACACACACACACACACACACACACAAAATCAGGCTTATTAAAATCATTCATTGAAACTATAGTTAATATTCTCATACTTTGGGTTACTAGAAATGCAGTATAACATAGCTTCCAGCGTCCTGACCTTGGAATCTAGCAGACCTCACTTCAAATCCTCCTTTTGATCCTTCTTAGCAAAACCGTAGAGATAAATCACTTAATCTCTCTGAAACTAAGATACAGACGGGTAATAATTTGTATCACAAAAGCTGGATTGACACCAGGACATCTAGCTTTTGGAGAAGACTCTATTAACATCTGACATTTGTAAAAGTAACTTTTTAAAAAATGTACTATTTTCATAAGCTCTTAATCCTGGGGAAGTGGGTTTTTCTTTTAATTAATTTTACCATATCTTTTGTTCTACTAGTAAGCTTTCAATTCCATTCCTAAATGGGGAGGTCATTTTTTATGAATATTCCCTATTTGATACCCATTTCCAGCTGTGTCATAGTCTAAGTCAGTTGAAATTACTGTTATCTTGCGATATCTGATATGTTGTTACTCAGTTGTATCTGACTGTTCATGACCCCATTTGGTCACATGGACCCCATGTGGGGTTTTCTTTGCAAAGATATTGGAGTGGTTTGCCACTTCCTTTTCTAACTCATTTTACAGATGAGGAAATGGAAGCAAACATGGTTAAGTGACTTGCCCAGGGTCATACAGATAGTTGAGTGTCTAAGGCCAGATTTGAACTCATAAAAATGAGTCTTCCTGACTCCAGCTACCCTAACAACAGCTCAGCTGAAATCACCATTACCTTGCATCAGCTGATATGCTACAACTCACTGAAAAGCTAACATTGATCGGTATAAAAGACCTCAAGAGTTCTTCTGCTTTTTTGCCAACAAATTGCTGACATTTTTTCATTAGGATGAGTCCCAAGTTGGAAAGGAGATAAATTTGATGGTTCCTAAAATGTATTCTTAGATGACCCTACAAATCTATTTCCCAAAAATCCGCAAATACAATAATGGAAAGCATTCTATAATTTCGTAAGCTTATTGGTTTGCTTTCAAATTCTACTGCTCATTGATTCTGCCTCCTTGGTCTACCTTCTGTGAATCACTTAGAGCCCCACTGACTTTCTACAAATCTATACCTAATACGATTTTTAAAAGGTTGCTTTCAAGTCTAAATTTCTTTTAATAACAACCTGACTTCATAATTCTTCAGGGCATCCTTCTCATGACCTCTGAAAGCCCAGATAAATTTTTTTAAATGATCTAAAATTTTCTTCTGATCTTCTAACCTAATCTAATCAGAACAGTGGCTTGCTCAGTCAGAATGGGATTTATATATCTCCCTCACAAATTAGGAAATAAGAAGCTAACAGACACTGATGAAGAAGATTGGCATCACCGATGAGACCTAGCAAAAGAAGGGTGTGTGTTCGTCCTTCGTTGCCGAAGAAGACCATGCCATCACAGAAATGATAACATGGCTTGCACTTGACTTTGTTTTTTCTATAAGTGAGGGAGGGCTGTACAGGTCACCAGCCTCACTTCTCCTCCAGAGCCATCTGAATCCAGTGACCAGATATTCATCAGGACTGGAGATGACCCAGGATGAGGCAATTGGGATTAAGTGACTTGCCCAAGGTCACACAGCTAGTGAGTGTCAAGTGTCTGAGGTGAGATTTGAACTCAGGTCCTCCTGACTCCTGCTCTCTCCACTGCACCACCTAGCTGCCCAGCAAAAGAAAGGAGAGTTAGATGAAAGTCCTACCTTTCCCGATCCTTCAAGTTCTCCCCTTTATGAATTTTCTTTGAGTCCTGAGGTATTACCTGGATTTCATCCCAGTCATAGAGAACCAGACCCGCTAGATAAGCAATATTCCAGGGAAAAGTGAAAGTAAGCAAATTCCAGCTGGCTTCACTGCCTGAGAAAGGTTGCCACAAATTGTCCTGACAGCAGATAATACAAAATGAAACCCATGTGAAAGAGCATTCTTCCTTCCTCCCCTCTGCACATGTCCAACTGTGAATATACATCTCAAGAGGGATTCCCTTCCCAGGATCCCACAGTAATGGATCTGAAACATTCCTTGGGAAATGGGAAAGTGGCAAGAGTCTCAATCTTTTTTCTTTTTCTTCCCTTTGTCCTGTGTCCAATTAAAGCAAATTCTCCATTTCTTTTTTTTTCTTTCAGTCTCTATGTCTGCACTGTCTGTGTTTGCCATTCAACAGCATTTTACAAGTATTTATTGTACCTCTTGTCATAACTCTTTACTGCAAAGGCTTTTTTGTTTGTTTTTAAATAAGGGATCATATTTTAAAAGAGGGGAAGGGAAAGTGTAATGGATAAAGTCCTCGCCCTGGAGTCAGGAGGACCTAAGTTCAAATTCAACCTCTGACAGTTACTAGCTGTGTGACCCTGAGCAAGTTCCTTAACTCCAATTGCTTCCCCCACCCCAAATAAATAAAAAGGGGAGCCCAGAACATGTAAAACTGATGGACAGAACTGAACACAAGTGTACTGGGTAGATTTCAAATCAGATAATAGGCATATGACTGTGTGACTCTGGACAAGTCACTTAATTTCTGTCTGCCTCAGTTTGCTCATTTGTAAAATGCAGATAATAATAGCACCTACCTCCCAGTGTTGTTGTATAGATCAAATGAGATAATACTTGTAAAACGCTTTATAAATATTAAAGTGCTTATATAAGTGCCAACTGTTATTATGTTAGGTTGGGATAATGGCAAAGAAACTTGTTTTTCATGTTGTCAAAGTGCAGTGTGTATCCAAGGGTACTTAGAGTTGCTATATTGTTGGGGTTTTTTTCCCAAAACATATTTATGATGATAAACATCTATCAGTAAACAAAATATTGGCTTCATGACTCAACAGCCCCAATGAAAGGCCACTGTGGAAGTGTTATGGAGGCCAATATGAAAAACTAACAGTGAAGGAAAAAGATGATAAGACACTTTATTTAATATGGCAGTTGAAGTTGGCAGCTGTGATCATGCATAGCAGCAGAGACATAACTAAGATTGGGGTGCCTGGGCTTTGCTACTGGTTACTAGTATCCAAGGGGTATGCTTTCTTGCAATGGTTCTCTGATTCTTGATTTTCCTATGGCCCCAGATTGCATGTATGGTGCCACCACCACCACCCAGTCTCTTGGCTGCTCTCAGTTGCTAGGCTGACACTGTGATGCCCCTTTCCTGGCCTTTTGTACCCTTTCTATGATTTGGAAGAAGGGAAGGAATATTCAGACCAGACTCTCTGAGTGACTATTTTGTCAGGCTCTATTTTTTAATGATTTTCACTAAATTATTAACTAGCTACTAGTTATCTAAAACTAACTACTCCTAGGTCAAAAATGACAGGCAAGTATCATCTTGGGGACTCAGATTAAAGAGACAAAACCTGCTGTTCTTGGTGGCATGTGTTTATCTCTGGTGCCTGACACCATGGTTTATAACAGAGTAGAGCCAACATTTGCTTTTTCTGGCTGCCTGCTGCGAAAGATGAGAAAGGGCAGTGTATACAGGAAAGTACACTGGAATTGGAATTAGAAGTCCTGTTTTATGGACCAGGCCTGTCTCAGCCTAGTTCAGTGGTCTAGGTTTGGGACTGGAATAAAATGAAACACTCTTAGATCATCTGAAATGTAACAAAAGAGAGTTTACTTAACCATAGCAGGGAAAGGGAAAGTCAGCAAGGATCCAGTTTTGGTTCAGAAAAGGCATATAGTAAATATAGGATGCAGTAAAGACAGAACTGACTTTAGAGTAAGGAAGACTTCAAAATCTTACCTCTGACACATATTGGATTTGTGACCCTGGGTAAGTCACTTAACTTCTCAAGACCCTTAGTCAAACAAGTCTCTAAGATAGTAAGCTGTAGTTTATCTGCTTTAATAGAGTTTTCTCCCAAAAAACTAACTTCTTCCCTGAAAGAAAAATAGATAGATAGGTAGATAGACAGAAAGACAGACAGACAGAAAGATAGATAGGTAGATAGATAGATGGATGGATGGATGGATGGATGGATGGATGGATGGATGGATGGATGGATGGATGGATGGGTGGATGGATGGATGGGTGGGTAGATAGATAGATAGATAGATAGATAGATAGATAGATAGATAGATAGATAGATAGATAGATAGATTTGGTCTGGACTTGTGATTTTATTGATATGATGGGAACATCTGGCATTTGAAAATTTCCTTTATCCATGCAAACCAGCAACAGGTATGATTTTTAGAGAGTTGTTCAGTGCTTAGAGAGATTAAGTGAATTACTCTTGGTCACTCAGCCAGTATGTGTTGAGTCAGGGCTGGCCTTCTTTCCACTACAACACATTATGTCTCTTTTTGAATAAAGAGAATCATCTATAAAGGCATTCATTAATTTTTTGCAAATCCTGCAGAATACAACCCAGTCCCAATTAGTGCAAATAATGAATCCCCTGAAGTGGTTGCATTATAAATTCATACTGCTTATTTCCATAAGGCTAGAACCAATGGGCAGGAAGGTGGTACAGGGGAGAGAGTAGTGAGCTTGGTGTCAGGAAGACTCATCTTCTTGAGTTCAAATCTGGCCTCAGATTCTTACTAGCTGTTTGACCCTGGGCAAGTCACTTAGCCCTGTTTGTCTCAGTTTCCTCCTCTGTAAAATGAGCTGGAGAAGAAAATGGAAAACCATTCTAGTGTCTTTACCAAGAAAACTCCAAATGGGGTCATGAAGAGTTGGACATGTTGGAAAAAACTCAACAAAATAACCAATGACTATATTTTACATAACTAAAATTTCAAATGGTGTGAATTCAAATACATAGGACCCAGCTATATCATAGATCTATAATGATAGATATATCATATATATACATATATATGTGTGTATATATATAAAATTATAGACCTCAGGAATCACCTAGTCCAACCCTTTTATTTTACAAATGAAGGATGGGGCAGCTAGGTGGTGCAGTGGATAGAGCACCAGTGCAGGAGTCAGGAGGACCTGAGTTTAAATCTCACCTCAGACACTTGACATTCACTAGCTGTGTGACCTTGGGCAAGTCACTTAACCCCAATTGCCTCATCCTGGGGCATCTCCAGTCATCCTGATGAATATCTGGTCACTGGATTCAGATGGCTCTGGAGAAGAGGTGAGGCTGGTGACCTGTACAGCCCTCCCTCACTCAAAACAAAGTGCAAGTCATGTCATTATTTCTCTGATGGCATGGTCTTCCTTGGCAATGAAGGATGAACACACACAAATGAAGGAACTGAGGCCCATGGTGGCTAATTGACTTTGCCAAGGTCATAAGACAATCTTAGGCCAAATCTGAATTCAGGATACCAGTGTTCTTCCCCATACACCATGAGGCCTTCCTATGCCGAGTGGCTTTCTTATTTTTTTATATAGGCTTGGACATTACCATTTAGGTAAGCCTTGTAGAGTCTACTGCTGTAGAGTCCACCAGATTCCATCGCTTCCAGGATAAATAGGAAATGATGGAGATCTCCAACTTGACCTGAGTCCCAGGACAAATCGTGGAGAATCTTACTGATCTATTGACCTTGTCTCATCTCCAGTTTCCTCAGTTGGTAATTGAATCCCATAACCTCACACAACCTTACAGACTGAGCCAGTGTGACAGCCACTCAGTCATGAGTCATGTTTCTATAGCCTGATGTAATAGGATCCTAACAGTGTGCAGCTCACCACGGGTAAGTGGGACCCATGGCTGGATTTCGAGAACAGCAGCCAGCTCTCTACTCCAACCCCAAGCGTTGCTATAGAAGGACACCACTGGGATAGTTAGCTAACTGATCATTTCGATTGCTGGGTTTTTATTCATACGTACAGAAGAATAGCGTTTCCCTCTTACCTACTTTGTTTTTTTCTCCCTGGTTTCTCCCATGACATTTTCCTCATTATCCTTCATGTCACATGGATTGTGCCTGGCAGATTTCATTTTTTCCCATGATGATAGTGCAGCTACTAGAAGGTTAACAACTTAATAACTGGCATTTCTAGTACTTCCTGGGGGAGCCATCATGGTTTCAGTATGAGCCTTGGGTAAAGCAGAAGGAATTCTCAGTTCCTCAGCAAGGTTATAAGGCAGCAGAGAGACAATTTGGCCAAGTTTCACTTTCACCATGAAGATAAAACCTGACGCTGCTAGGAAACAAAACATACATTAATGAAACATTTTTTAACCTGAGGAAGTGATTAGATCATAGAATTAAACATGGAAGGGACCTCAGATGTCATCACATCCAACTGCCTTGTTTTAGAGATGAGGGAACTGAGGCACAAAGATGGTAAGTGACTTGCCCAGGGTTACACAGCTAGTAAGTGGCAGAGGCAGAATCTGAACCCAGGTCTTCCTGACTTCAAATACAACACTCCAAATGCTATACTCCCTACCTTCTAATCAAGTTTAATTGAGATGGTAACCTAGGCCTGTGGTATCAAAGTCAAATGGAAAAAGGGGTGACTAAACAGTACTACCTGAAGCATATTGACTTAGAAAATCACACCATAGGTGGTGCTGTGGATGGAGAACCAGACCTGAAATCAAATTTGAACCTGAGTTCAAATCTAGCCTCAGACATTTACTAGCTGTGTGACCCTGGGCAAGTTATTTAATCCCATTTGCCTCTCCCTTCAAGAAAAAAGAAAATCATATATCAATCTTAACTACGTTCTATTATATTTTTATTTATTTTGTGAAATATTTCCTAATTACATTGTAATCTAGGTCAGCTCTCGGGCATGTTGTGGACAACTAGGCTCAGGTTTGACACCTGTGACCTGAGCTCCTACATAGAACTAAAACACAGAATTAAAGCTGAAAGGACCTTCATTGTCATAAAGTTTAACCCATCCATTTTACAGATGAGGAAACTGAGATACAGAGGTGTTAAGATGTTATAGAAATGAAGACATGGCTTAATCCACCAATGTCCCTTTGGGCTCTAACAGTCTACAATTCTGATCTTGTTTTATTTCTCCTTTCTTCATCTGTGCTTACAAATAGCTCACTGTTCTTGTTCGCCTTCCTCACAATGATCTCATAAGATAAGCAGTTATAGGTACACTTGTATATTATTATCTCCCCTTAGAGGTAAAGAAACTGAGACTCAAAAAGGTTGTGTCAGAGCTGAAATTTAAACCAAGTTCTCATGATTCCTTTTCTGTAACACTAGGTTCTCTCTTATTAAGCAGACAGGAACTTGAAATATTTAACAGGATTTTGGGGATTTGAGGAACATAATCCTGTTAGGTCATTCACTAAGCAAAACCCCCTGAAAGTGTATACATGAGCACACAGGGAATTCATCCTTTTCATGAACTTGTTTTTAAAAGTTCCATTGTAGTAAACTACATATACATATAGTAGGGCTATATTCAAGGGGATTTATTTCTTCTTTCTTTCTTTTTGGTTGATTGTGAAGTGTTGGAAACATGTTGGTAGGTAGTAGGGGAAGGGGAACAGATGTTGTTTCTTTCTGAATAGTTAAAGCTTACATTTCCTAAGTTAATATTGGCACTTTAGGAAAAAACACCCCAACTCATTCAATTACTTTCTGACTTTCTCACTAGTCTTTTCACACAACTTTCCAAATCCTGTTTAATACAGCTAGGTGGCACAGTGGATAGAACATTGCACTCAGGAATATGAGTTCAAATTTAGCTTCAGATCCTTACTGGGCAAGTCACTTAACCTCTGTCTGCCTCAGTTTCCTCACCTGTAAAATGGAGATAATAACAGCATCTATCTCCCAGGGTTGATGGGAGGATCAAATATTATAGATAATATTTGTAAAACATTTTTCAAACCTCAAAGTTCTATATAAATGCTAGCTTTTATACCCACATCCTGCTCCATAAATACCTCCATGCTTTCCCTCCCCCATCCCATTGTCCCTCTTAGAATCTTTCCTGCTTATAGCCTTTCCTGATCCCCTCAAATATCAGTGTTTCACCCTTAAGATTATTTTTATTTTCCAAAAACAGTTATCCCTTCCACATTGCAACTTTCCCCACTATGATTTCCATGTATCTGCAGGTCAGCATAAGAAATTAAATGGGAGTCCAAGGAGTTTTGTGGAAGCTACAGACAATATACAAAGGCCAGAAAAAGTTTAGGAACTCAGAAATGCATAAAACATATGTACAGTATTGTATCATATCAACATATTTCTATCTTTTAATACCATAATAATTCAGACTTCTTCTCTGGTACAAAAGGAGGGCCAAAAATTTTTTGCAGGGTAGGGTGGGCAAATGAAAGGGATAGGTACTTTGTATATACTTGCAAGTAAACATGTTGTTTGGCTTTCGTGGTACAATGCTAAATTTTTGAAAGTAGTGACTATTACATAGGATGATAGATTTAGAGCTGGAAAAGACCTTAGAGGTCATGAATCCAGCACGTTCAAACCGAGGCACAGAATTCAATCTCCTCCTACCAGTGCCTAACGCAGTGGCTGGTACCTAGTAAGCAATTTAAAATTGTGACTCCCTGATTGACTGCGTTCAAAGCTCCCCCTACTAACGCTCTATCATTGGATGTTTCAGGCTGTCGGGGTCCTACTTCCCTGGTGGGGAAGAGTGGCTTTTGGATGATGAGAAACATGGGCCACGACGCTCAGTGATAAGGAAAGTCAAACGTTTCTTGAGTGTCCATGAGCACCCGACGAGTCCAGTGCGGCGGCATTACGGGAGGCAGGCCAGCGACAGCTCCATGTTCTTCCCAGTAAGCGACCTGGGCCATATCAGCGGGCTGCTGGACGTCCCTCCCAGAGACCGCCACCGCTCGCCCCGGCCCAAGAAGAAGCCAGATCGTGAGGAGAGCGGTGCCAAGCTTCACTCCAGCATAGGAGACCTGTCTGTGATCAGAGAGAGCAGCCGGACAAGCACTTTAATGAGCCTGACCCCGCAGTCCAGCGTCAGCGCCTCCCCCACGAAAACGACCCTTCAAGTACCAGAAGTGCTGATCACTTCGCCAGATGTTTCATCGCCCACCTCGCTGGACAGCTACCAGCCAAGCCCCCAGCCTTCCCTCGCAGACTCTTTGCTTTCAGAAGTTCAGTCAATTAGAACTGAGCAGCCAGCTGACCCTGTGGATTCCAACCCGCCCCCTCCACAGACGGCACAGGTCATTTCACCTAAAACTGAAGCCCAGATACTGGAGTTTGCCTTTGAGGACGGCGCTAAGGACAAGTACCCGCAAAGGTGGAGCCTCCCAGGATGTCTGGAGTCTAGTCAGACCTCCCTGTCAGGACAAAGTCCAGAGCCTACTGCCCTGGAAACGATTCTTTTTCTAGATACAGAAACATCCTCGCAGTCCAGCGGAATTAACTTCGTGGCTGCCCCTCAGACTTCTCCAGATGTTCATTATTTATTGGAACAGCTGGACACCAAAGAAACAGATATCACAGACTTCAATAACGAGCAACCCGAAACGTCACCGAAAGGAAAGTCAGACGGTTCTGGGATCTGGTTCTAGCTTAAGACTCTTGAACAGTTCTCCCTCTCCTCCCCCCTTCCCCCCAGGAACTCACTTGGGCTAAAAAAATTGAGTCATCAAAATCGTGATATTCTATGATCTATTAAAGCTTTCAGAAGAGGGGACATAGATTTTCTGAAGAAGAAAAAAAATTAATCAAGAGACATTTTTTAAAGTTCCTACTATGTACCAGGCACTGTACCAGGTGCTGAGGATGCTAGCTAGCGTTTTTAGTAAAAAAACAAAAACAAACATTATTTATCATAGAGTTGTTTCCATGAAAGTTATCCAGGTTTCAGTATCATAGCTTTCTAACTAAACAATCTGCCCAAGCAAAACAATGAAAAACAAAACACTTGGTTCACTCCTTTCCTTTGCCATGTCCTTAAAAATGGCTTTCTACTGTTCTCCATGAAGACAGGGAAGTAGATTACTTAGTTACTGTCTCAAGATTCCTCCCCACCACTGGCTCTGTGTATGGAAGGTGCTATCAACCTAACCATACCATCTTGTACTTTATTATGTTTTACTATTATCTCACCTGCATTGTCTCATCAACAGACTCTCCAGTGATTTTTTTTCCTTCAATTTCCTTCTCCCTTTTAAGATCTTTTTCTTTTCCAAATTTTACTCTCCTGTCTTTTTATTTCTCACTCCCCTGTTGCCTTTTATATCTTTGGTCCTCTCTGGATCTAGGGAACTTTAAATCTGTCCTCTGCTTGATCCTTTCTCTTTCACATTTTTGGTATGGTTTGTTTTTCTCTAACTCTGTTACTTATTAGTTAGGGATTAGGATAAGGAGGGACTGTGTCTCTGATTTCCAGGTGAGAAAACTTTATTGGTGTAGTTCAGCACCTACTCTCCAATTTATAGTCTTAAAGACCCTGGAGAGCTTAATATGCTTGCCCAGGGTCACACAGGTGGGATTCAAACCCAGATTTTCCTGGCTTCAAGGCTGGGTCTCTAGCAACTGTGCCAAGCTACCTCTCCTCTACTATATTGTTAAAATTAATAATCATACTAATAGTAATAAGAACTGGATCTGTAATTTCAGTAGTGAACTTCTTACAATGTAACCAGTGTAACAGGAAACTCTGAAGTGAGAAAATTCCCTTTCCCAATGCAGTCAGTGGTATGCAATCTCCCAGATGAACAGACTCCTACAAATGCAGCAAGCCATATAGGGAACTCTCAGAGGAGGAAATTCTATACCAATGCAGGTGAGTATCCTTTCTGTAACTTACATCCTCGAGCACCAAGAGATTAAATGACTTTGCCCAGGGTCACTTAGCCAGGATGGAACAGAGGTGAGGCTGGAACTCAGGCCTTCCTAGCTCTGAGTCTGGTTCTCAAACCACTATACTATGTTGATTTTTAATAATATTAATGAGTAATGGCACAGACTCACTCCTGCATAATCTAATTTCTCAGTAAAATGTCAACAAGTCTAATTTTCCACCCTCCCAATCCCAAAATGGAGACGTAGGAGTCAGTGGCCAGCTACTAGCTACCTATATACTACTACAATTTCTCACTGGTTCTGCTCTTTGGTCTTAAACACTAAGGGAAGTTGGCATCAATTAAAATCTTATTTTTCAGGAACTACTGGGAAAAACCCTACATTTTAGGGGTTAGTTTTCCTTCAGAACTTAGAATAGGATTCCCAATCACCTGGTTACATGGGACCACTTAACTGCATACACTGAGCCTGACTCCATGGTCCACTCTCAGCACTTTTTGATGATTATATTGGCACAGGGAGGTTGAGCTGGTTTAGGACCACGTAAGAGAGTAGCAAAACTAGGATTCAAACCCAGTCCCTTTGTCTCCAAACCCAATAGTCTATTTCAAAATTTAGTTATTCAGGCCAAGATGACTTTTGTTCAGTCATATCTGACTCTTTGTGACCCTATTTAGGGTTTTCTTGGTAAAGATACTGGAGTGGTTTGCCATTTCCTTCTCCTGATCATTTATTTTACAGATGAGGAAAACAGTTAAGTGACTTGCCCAGGATCACACAGCTAGTAAATGTCTGAAGCCACATTTGAACTCAGGTCTTCTGACTCCAGGACCAACACTCTATCCACTGTGCCACATAGCTGCCTGGAGATGATAAATTACCCATAAATAGAATCAGCATAATTTGTGAAGAAGCTACTTGTGTGACCTAGAGCAAGGCATCTAACTTCTCACAGCTTCTTTTTCCTTATCAGTATAGTTTGCATCTCAATCTAGGTGACCTCTTAAGATTCTCTCCATTTCTAAATCTATTATCCTATTATCTTATAATCTTATTAATGTTTGAATACCTGCTTCATTGCTCACCTCTGTTTTCTTCTTTTTCTTCTGCATCTCTACTCACAGGGGGAAAAATGTATTTGAACCTTTCTTCTATCAAAGTTGATACAATAGGTGTCAACTTTTCTTCAGAAACCCTGGTCTCCCACATCAGCCTCCCACTTTTTCCTTTTTCTGAAGACAGGATGAGTCAGAGTCTGAGCCCATTTAACTCTAGGAAACTTCATCTCAGAATTCTTTTTAGTTTTGTAAAAGACTAGAGAAGCATGAGAATAATTGCTCTCTCATTTCGAGATGGAGTCCTTCCCCTTCCCCCCATCTAGTACAAGTACCAATTCAAACATTTAGCTGGTTTTTTCAATGTTTTCCTTTTAGCCCCAGCATTTTATGCCCTTCCAGAGCTCTGGAAACTTCAACCCTTTGACTCAGTGGTCATATGTGCTTGGAGTATGACCAACTTGAAAAACTACCAACTCAGCTGTGCTCCCTATGGTGACCTTGTGCCCAAAACAGAGAATTTGGTGAGGTCAACAGCTATTTGGAACATCCTATTACTTTCCCAAGTCCAGGACCTGGTCCTATTTAACCTTACACTTCAAGTGCGAAGCCAGAATTTGGGGAGGTGTAATACCACTTATTCTGTTCCTGAATCCTAAAACTATATTCAGAACTTGTTCCAGAAAGAAAGAAAAAAAGCGTGACGTATGGACATCCTCTCCCCTACTCTAACCTTTATTAAATCCTTTTCCCTATCAATCATCTTATGTCTCCTTTTCCTCAGAACCCAGTGCCCACATGAAGAACTCAGAAGAATTATAGAAAATTTTCATTAAAAATAGAAAGAAACATAAAACTGAGTCATTAGAAAAGATCTTAGCATTTTAATTTTGGAATAAGACATCTTTTTCAACATTGTTCTTTTTCTCTCTGTACTTCATCCTCCAGATGAATTGTCCCCTCTCTCACATTTTTTCAAAAACTTGGTCACTATCAAAATATACTCATTATGTGCCCACTGTGTAGCTCTGTTTTTGATGACGACTGGAAAGACTTGCAACTCTGGATATGGCATCTCCCTTGTCCTTCAAAGCCTCCTTATTTCCTAGTCTTACAAACACTATGCAGAAGCCTTTTTCAGTATTCATATAGTATTTGTAAGCTTCTTCCTTACCTGTGCAGCTCAGTTTTTACTTTTTTTTTTCTTTTCAACTCCTTGCATTTGACTTATTATTAATGCTTTTTTTTTTAGGGGCAGCTAGGTGGTGCAGTGGATAGAGCACCAGTGCAGGAGTCAAAAGGACCTGAGTTCCAATCTCACCTCAGTCACTTGACACTCACTAGCTGTGTGACCTTGGGCAAGTCACTTAATCCCAATTGCCTCATCCTGGGTCATCTCCAGTCATCCTCATGAATATCTGGTCACTGGATTCAGATGGCTCTGGAGAAGTGAGGCTGGTGACCTGCACAGCCATGCCTCACTCAAAAGAAAGTCAAGTGCAAATCATGTCATTATTTCTCTGATGGCATGGTCTTCTTCAGCAACAAAGGACGAACACACAAGAAGTGCTTTTCACCACTTCTGTCACTCACCACAGAAATCCAGATTCGTAGGGATAGGTAGAAGTATAGCTACTATTCATACAAAAGATTTTTGTGCTTAGAGAAGGGGAAGGGAGGGCCAGAAGTTCACCTGAAGTGAGATAAAGAAATAATGCCATATAGGGAAATGCCATGCAGCTGAAGTGTTAATGGCTTGCTGCTGGAGAGTAGGACACAGAGCCAAGAAGGTGTGGCCACTGCAGAAAGGAAGCACATCTTGGCACCCTCTAACTTTTAGCACTTTGGAGCCTAGTCCAAGTTGTTCCGCTCTATTTACACTCTACTTCTACTTAACCAACCCAGTTTCCTTCTATGTCTCACTACTTGAATCAATCCCTCAGTGCAATTCTTGAACTAGACCACAGCAAAATTTTAATGTTTTCACCACCAATTTGTCCAGAGGATAGAGCCCAATAAGTTTATAGCTCTAGGGTTATGTGAATGCCTAATCTCACAACACCTTGTTCCTTAGGTAATTAGAAAAAATAATCTAAACCTTCAAGAAAGCTAAATAATGATCAAATTCCATCTATTCCCCCCTTTTCAGAATCTTGCTCATCATCAACATCGAACTTTGTTAAACTCTTGTGCAGGACACAAGGTTAGATATCAATGGATTCTACTTAAGACTGGCAAGGATTTAAAATCACTTTAGTCATTTGCAATTCTCCTGGCTACTTCCCACTTTGTTGGTTCTCTGAGCCCTAAGTGTAGCCATATTGGAAAGCAACTACTAGTCTGCCGGTATTGCCACTGAAGACAGGATTGAAACAAATACTAAATCCCAGGATTGCCCTCTCATTGCAATGTCCTCTTGATTCTAGGAAAAGGATATATGGAGCAGTAGGGGGAGAAAGATGGCACTGAAATCCATTAACCAGAAGGACAGGTCCTTTAACATGAATGGAATTGGTTGGTTGGTAGCAGTTTCCCTGGGAATTTTCCTAGATGTCATATATATATTATATATTATACATACATATATGTGTATATATATATATGTGTATATATACGTGTGTGTGTATATATATATTTTATATATATATATATATATATATATATATATATATATATACATTGGAAGGTCGAAGGAGAAAAATTAAAGCCTTTATATGAATTAAGGGTAGCAATATGGAGAGACTAGAAGAAATGAAATTGACAGCTAGTTAAATTCTATTTGCAGTCATGGTGCATATGTAGGCTGATAAAATGCTTCTCCCTCTTTATCATATTATACTTGCTGACATGACACATTTTAAGTCTCAAGATCATGAGCCAGAGAACCTGGATCCTTGAAGGTTCCCAAGTACAGGACTCCTAGCAAGCATCATCTGAGTGATGTTTGAAATGTCATTGAGATCATGCGTATAGTTGTCTGAAATTATAGTAAATATTAATGATGGGAAGGAACAGAATTATGCCTCTTAAGCACATATGACTTAATAAATTGTGTCAAGAAATGACAACATCCATGCTGCTGCTGAACAACTGACAAATATGTTCCTTGTTTTGGACCAAATAAACAAAACTGGTATTAACTACTTTTATAAAAATGATTCATTTTTAGAATACAGTGGTTGGTGTGGATGCATGAAACAACCCCAAAGAGACCTTAGGTTCAGAATTCATAGGGAATGAGTCTTGAGCTATGATAGTGCTAATTATACCTTTGCTAAGATATAAGAACATAAGTAATCAATGATATGTAATGAAAGTTGGACACATTTATGGTCATATTTGGCTTCCCAGGCTTCCCTTACTTGCTCATGGAGCCAAGATCCTGGGTCCACATAGCAGCAGCCCATGGGAAGGTGAGGGTCTCTCCCACAGGAAGATGAAAATCTCTCCAGGTCAGAAGAAGAATGATACCTTACCCATAGAATGCTTTCATTCCTCCATATGATGAATTCCAGGTAAACCTGAAAGTCATCAGGGCGATTGTAAAAATATAGTCAACATGTCTCTGGACTTCCTTTGCTGCTTTCATGGCTTTGCTTTTCATGTAGTTAAGTGTCCACTGTAGGCCTCCCTAGGAGTTCTTCTTTATCGAGATTGTATATAAGCAACCATAATTTGAATGAAGGATACAACAGGACCAGTCAAAACCCATTAAAGTAGGGTTAGATAAAATCTACCCAGCCAGCCAAGAAAATTTCCAATATTTCAGAACATTTGCAAAGACTGCAAGAGAGGAATATCGAGGACGTAGTCACCTCTTGGATATTATAGCTAAGGGGACAGGATTAGGAGGCTGAGCAAAGTACATCAGATGTAGAGCTATGGCCACTTCTTCCTCTCTTTCTACCTCCTCCTACTCTTCAGGTTGCTGATTAAATGCCTAAAAGCCCTTTGGAGAAGCCAGAGGGAGTTGCCATAGGAAGAGACTCAATGTGTGATTTCATTGGTATGAAATCCTCTCAGAGTAAGGAACTCTTTCCGCTAATGCAACATAAAGTCTTAAAGAGTTGGCTAGAGCCCAGAAGGATTACAGGACTTGCCTAGGAACATTGAGCTGGTGTATGTCAGAAACAAAATTTGAACACAGGTCATCCTGGCTTTAAGGCCAACTTTCTATCTGTGAGTTGCCTATCATACATACACAATGCAAATAGGCAATTCCGAAGCAATGTAAGATAGGAGCTAGCTAGCTAACCAGAAAAGATCACCAAACCTCATAAGACCTGACTATTCCATCATTCAATGACAGGAATACCATTCTTTTGATTCCCCTTGTTTCAATGTAATCTCTCCCTGATTTCTTCCATCTTTTTCTAGATTTATTCTTCCCTTTGGATACCAAATACGACCCACCAGCAAGATACTCTGACCAATATAATCCAGGGCTTCTTGACCTGGGGTCCATGAACTTCTTTTAAAAAATATTTTGATACATATTTCAATATAATTGGTTTCCTTTGTAATCATCTTTTTTATTTTGTGAGTTTAAAAGCATTATTTGTGAGGTCTTCACCAGGCTTCCAAAAGGGTCCATGATGCCAAAAAGGTTAAGAATATATACTCTAACTACTTCACTTTGTAGAAAAGTATGCTCCGAACAGACTAACTCCTTTACCAGTCTGAAATACTTGTGACTTTGGTATCTTTTGCCAAAGAAGAAACTGAAAAGGTGCTAGATCACGAATAATGTCCAGTCCAGCTGTGCCTGTAATTAGACAGTCCTCTGTGTTACTGCCTACTTACCTCAACATCATTTTTAGCTCAGGTGAAAATACCCCTAGTTATAGCTGTAATATTAACATCATGTATGCTGCCTTCTTAGATAGGGCTGGTATCATCTATACAGCCATTCCAAGTTTCCTAGGAGAAAAACAAGTCACTAAAAGAAAATGTTTAAGGCAGAAGAATGGCTCCATTTTTCCAATGGAAGCCAGTTGCCACGTTGGTGCAAGTCAATGCAAGTGGCTGAGGTGGGTGGGGGGGAAAAAGAGATGATGGTGGTGATGATGAAGGAGGAGAAGAAGAAGGAGGAAGAGGAGGAAAAATGAAAAGAAACTACATTTATATTACTTTTTCATCTGAGAAACCACTTGATCATCACAATAACTTTATAAGGCAGCTGCAACTGTTGTTACTATACCCATTTTACAGGTAAAGATCATAGAATCATAGACATAAAACTGGAAAGTTCAACCTCCTTATTAAATGACTCACTAAGGGTCACACAGACTGGATTAGAACTCATGTCCTATGACTCCTAGGAAATGCAGGTCTTGGTGCTGAAATACTAAGTATCCAGCACTATGGTTCAAGAGAATGATTAATTATTTGGGGGGATAGATGGGGAGAGATGGAGAGAGAGACAATAACCCAGTGTCAGGCACAATGCAAAGTATCAGTGAGAGGCAGGAGCTCTTGACCCTCTGAACTGTACTATATTTGAAGACTCTTCATATTGAGGGAAAGATGAGTTCAAGCTCCCAAACAGGAAAATTAAAAAAAAAATTCATCAGTTATTAGAGGCTACTTTTTTGATGTCCATAAACATGGGGGAGATAACAACTAAAATGGCCTTAATTCTGAGTAGAGATTCTTATTTTTTTTAGTGTCCTGGACTCCTTTGGCAGCCTGGTGAAGCCTGTGACCCCTCCTCAAACTCATGTCATTTTTGTCTTTTTTTTCAATTTATAATGGAAAGAAATGTTAACCTCAGTTAGAGCAGCGGCACTTAGCCTGGGATCCGGGAGCTTTTAAAAAATATATAGCTATCCCTTTCCCCATCAGGGTTTCAATATATTGTGGATTGGCACAAGAAATTAAATGGAAATTTGTGGGTAGCTATGCGGAAGCCGCAGACTGCACAGAAAAGTTTTAGAAACTCAGAAATGCATAAAATATGTATATAGTATTATATAACATCAACCCAAATTTTACAATAAGGTACTGTAAACATTCCATGAAAGAAAAAGAAAAAATTCAGACTTCTTCTCTGGTATGAAGGGAGGGCTAAAAAATTTTACCTGGGTTTTCCAAATTGGGGGTAGGTGTGGGCACCATGCCCCTAACCCCAGCGGTGTGGAAGGGATAAACTGTATTTGGATAACTGCATTTCAATATAATTGTTTTTTTTTATCTTTTGTATTTGATTTTATGCATTTAAAACATTATCCTGATAACTTAACTTCACCAGACTGCCAAAGTGGGCCATCACACACAAAGTTAAAGAACTTATGAGAAAGAAGTTAGCAAGAATAAAGATGTTGGTTGGGTTTGGTTTGGTTTTTGCTCATCCAACTTTACAGATTTCCTGAAATCTATCCACAGATTAAGAAATCTCTGGACTCAAGGTTAAGAAATCCTCATTTAGGGGGAATATGGTACTGAGGAAAGAACACTGCACTGGTCTAATCCTAAGTCTATAACTAATTTAACTATATGACCTTAAGCAAGTCAGCTCAGCTCTCTGAGCCTGTCTCTTCTTCTTTAAAATGCAAAGATTAGATTAGTTGATGTCTATGTTTTCCTCCAGTCAGAGCTACAATTACCAATTTGCTCACGGGGTCCCAAACATTAGGGACAGAGTTGAGGAGGGAAAACAGAAGGCAGGTAGAAATTTGCCATGAATACAGTCACTAAGGGGACTATACTAGGACATCCTGAGGATTCTGCACTGTGGAATTATAGTGCTAACATCATTTTCTAAATGGCTGCCAGCTGGTACAGTGGTGGAAGGTCAAGAAGACATAAGTTCCAATCCAGTTGAGAAATTTGCCAGCTGGTTAACCTTGGACAAGTCATTTAATCTCTGTTTCCAGTCTCAGTTTTCTCACCTGTAAAATGGGATCATAGCACCACAGAGTTTTGTGAGAATCAAGTGAGATAATATTTGTAAAGCACTTAGCACAGTGCCCGGCAAGTAGTAGATAATATATAATTGCTAGTTATCATTATCATCATCATCTAAATTTCTGAATTGTTGCCAAACCAAAGTACTGGTGCCTCACCCTATCATGGCATTACTTCTAGCTGTAGCACTCTATGAGCTCTCCAGATACTGAGAGATATTAGAAACACCAATTTCCGTGAAAAGAAAAGAAAGATAGAAAGTCATTTCTTTGGAATAGTTATTTTAAATTCATTTCAGCACTAATCAAAATCAGATTTGCTTTATAAAAAGATAAATATTATAATTAATTCTCTCTTTTTATTTGTTCATTTTTTATGTTACTTATTTTTATTTGTGTATTTGTAAGCAGTGTAATTCATACTAACCCTCAGTAATGCATTGTCAACTTGAATGAACATCTTGAATCCTGAAACCTAAACATCCCATGAGAACCCTACATTTTTACCACTGGGGAATTACCATTGATTTGTACCCATTTTGTACATAAATCTATAGTTTATTATTGTCCCTTGGCGTTGGCTTGACAAATGTACCATGTGGGCAAAACATAGTCATTTGGGGGCTACTGTCCTATACTTTCAAAAATACTGTTTTATTCTATGTTTAATGGTTTGCAAAATCTTTTTTTCCCTTGAGAGTAATGTGATTATACATGTTTCATTAAAGGAAACAATTCCACTAAGGAGGAAAATGGTATTTGTCTGAAGAAAGTGATTTAAATACAAAGATAATTCTTCAGTCAACATAGATTTTTGAAAGAAATATGCAGAAGATGGAAAGATGACCGGGTAATGTGGGTGAATGCGAGCATGGCATCATTCTCCAAAAGCAGTGTCCAGAATGCCAAAGGTCTGAAAAAGCTCAGATTTGGAAGGGAAATGAAGGACAATGAAAAGTGTTTGCTGTCATTTTGTTTTGTTTTTTAAGGAGGACAAAGAAGACATGGGACCATTTTGGAGAATGGATACGATGATAATAATGGACAATAAAGAAAAAGCAGAGCTATTCGAGCCTTGCTTTGCTTCTGTGTTCCCTGCCAAATAAATGACTTTCACACTAATTTATATGCTTTCAGGCCCTGCACAATCTGGTCTCATCTTCTCTTTCCAGGCTCATTGAACATCATCTCCCTTCTCATATTCTGCCATCCAAAATAACTGGCAATGTTCCTCATCCATGGCACTCCATCTCCTACCTCCAGGCCTTTATAATGACTATTCCTCATGCCTGGAATGCATTCCTTCCCTACCTCTAATTCATATAGTTCCTCTCCCTTTAAGACTTAGCTCCGGCAGCATCTTCTGTATGAAACTTTCCCTGATATCCACAAGCGATAGCTCCTCCTTCCCAAACTACCTTGTATGTAACTACTTTTTGTGTGTTCATATAGACAAGTCTAACTTAAATATTTATGCTAAATATTTTTATGGGCAGGTAGGAGGTACAGTGGATAGATAGAATGCTGGGCTTGGAGCATGGAAGACTCATCTTCCTGAGTTCAAATCTGGCTTCAGACACTTACCAGCTACGTGACCCCGGGCAAGTCACTTAACCCTATCTGCCTCAGTCGCTCATCTACAGAACGAGCTGGAAGAGGAAATGGCAAACCACTCTAATACCTTTCCCAAGAAAACTCCAGAGGGGGTCACAAAGAGTCAGAAATGACTGAAAAAACAATTGAACCCCAAGAATTTTAAATGAAACTGAACCAAATGTTATTTCATCTCTTAAGCCGCAAAGCCTTGCCTATTCCCTAAAACAAACAATTTCAAAAGAGTTTGTTGCCATCTATCTACTGTATCATCAAACTACTGTGGTCTAGTCCCATGATTTATTTGGCAAAGAGAATTAAAGTTAGGCAAAATTCTGTCTGTACCAACATACATGGACACCTGTTTTATAACATGTAGTCTTAGAGAGCCTCCTTGAGCACTGAGAGACCCAGAGATAGGCTCTGGATCACACAGTGGGTGTCGGAGGAGTGACTTAAACCCAGATAGATCCTCTTGACTCCAAAGTCCAGCTCTCTATGCAGAGTGCCACACTGCCTCGTAACTGTCAAATAGCCCAATCCCTTTCATTAGTAACTTGAAGAAAATGTCAGAGGTATCTTGAGGAATAGCTTGAAAGAGTGGGCTGTTGAGGTCAGATGCTCTAGATACAGGAATTTGTCTATTTGATAAGGTAGAAGGAACAAATCAAATCATGGAGTCAGGGGTGAAGAGAAAAATGCCTTTTGCACTGAAGTCATCACTCTCTCAGGTTCTGTAAGAACTTTACTACCATTTTGGATCTTGGAAAGGCCTGCACCAGGCACTTGTGGGAACTCTTGATCTCCCAATTATCTTCCTACTCTGCATTATAGGGTCCCCAAAGTCCTGGTGGTTGGTCCACACAATTCATGGTGCATCACTGTTCTACCTTCTTTGCTCTCTGAGAACTAAAAACTTCTGATGACACAACCTTCTCCAAGGCCTTGTAGCGAGCACAGATCCTACCCAGCTCCCAGGACATAGCCTCATATCGCTGTGTCACTCCTCTGGAGTGACTTGGCAAGTCTCTCGCACTAACTGCAGCTGCCATGAATGATTCCAGCCTTGTCTAAATCATTGCCCTTGGCATGGACAGACTGAAACCTCCCTGCTCTCTCCATCCATCAGTCTTGAAAGGCATCAATCACTCAAGTCAGCACCGGAAGGCAGAAAGACATTAATAACAGACACTAAGCAACAGAGGGGAGGAGAAGCAGTGCGTCATTGAAAGGGAGGTTTTCACATTTTCAGGAAAAGGGCAAATCAGTGCCAGGAGGAAGAAAGACTGCTACAAACAGAGTCTAAAAAGCAAGAAGATTTTTCATACCATTAAAAATAAAATAATATTTTTAAGTACAGGATATTGTCTTTAAATGACTATGCTTTGACTAATATGGAAATGTTTTGCATGATACCACATATTGCTTACCATGTTAAGGAAGGGGGAGAGAAAAGAGGGAAGGAGAAATTTTGGGAACCAGAATTTTATTTAAAAAAAAAGAATATCAAAAATGACTATATTTTGCCTTTAGATTTATCTATATGATAAAGTAGAAATAAGGAAGGACCGAAAGGAAAGAAATAAGTCAGAGGGAAAAAAAAACTATAATTCACACCCTACTACTTGTGATTTATTTCATATTATTTATTCATTCATTCATTTGTTTGTTTGCTTGCTTGCTTGTTTATCTCTCTGGTGAGGAGGGGTGATCCAGATGAGTGATTTCACCATTGCAAAGAACCCTGGCATAAAATGATCCACTAATGCAGAATGGCACCACACAGGGAGATTTAATCACTAGCATAAAGGTGGAGAACCTGCGGCCTTGAGGCCCCAAAGTTTGGATTCAGTCAAAGGGCCACCCTTGAGGACCTAGAGGGCCACATGTTCCCCACCCCTGGGGACGAGCCCATGGTCGTACAAATACTACGTTAGAGGTAATAGAGGTTACGTGGTCCAGTGGAAAGAAAACATGCTCTGTAGTCTGGAGAAGTTCATTCCAATTCCACCTCTGATGCTTATGACCTTTAGGACTTTAGGCAAGTTCCCTCCACCTTCCTCAGTTTTCATTTATCAAATGAGGGCATTGAACTGGATGGAGTTATTGACTTGGGGCCCATGAACCATTGGATTTCAGAGATCACTGAATCTGTTTTTTAAAAATATTCTGATAAGTGTATTTCAATATAGCTGGTTTCTTTTATAATTTTTTTGTATTTTATTTTATGCATTTAAAAATATTATTCTGAGAGGGCTAGATTAGTTTCTGAGGTTCCTTTCAGTTCTTACGCTTTAAATCTGTATTTTCACCAATATTGTCATTATTGCTGTACCTAGCTCAGCATCATCAAAGTCTTTGAGTGCCTCCATGTGCATTCACATGTGCACATGCGTGCACACACACACATACAACATTCCCTACACGTGAATTGTATTGAACTACACTACACTAAAACGTGTTACCAAAATCCAGGCTAACTATGGTATATTTGACTTTCCAGGAAAAGAAACATTTACACACAAGAATTGACTGATTAAGAGTTCTTTGCCTTTCTGGGTCAAAAAATTAATGTCACCATCTCACTCTCAAGCATGCACAACTTCAAAAAGGAAGGTCACTATTCTACAAGACTGCATGAACAGCTCATGGGCTTTCTTAAGGATGCTCAGGGGTTCTTACAATTTAAAAGTCTGTTCATGATTAGCTGGTACTTTTGACTTTTCAGCATTCTCAGACACTTCCAGGAAATGACCCATGTACATCTGTTACTATCATGATGAGTCTTTTAGAGAAGTAATTATACAGCAGGAGAGGAAGTGTAGTGCTCTAAAAATAAAAGGCAATACTTGGAGAAGCCTGGCTAAAAATCCTGGCTCCGACATTAATTGGTGGAGATACGAAAGGTGAAGCACTTTAACCTCACTGAGCCTCAGCGTCCTCATTTGTAAAATGGACATAATTTCTAAAGTACCAGGTGAGGTGAAAGTTCTTTGTAACTATAAAGAGTTATATAAATGTAGATTAGGAACTGAACCTGTGATTTCATTGATGAAGGCAAGATGTCTTGCACCAGCTTGAGAGTGGCCATTATTAAAGTTTCAGTGTGAACATTTACACATCAGAAATCAGCAAATGCTATAAATCATGGCTTGATCTATTGTTTTGTTGATGATCTAGATTTAAGAAAGTGATGAAGAAAATGTAAATAAAGCAGATTAAACTTTTAAAAAGTGTGCCCTCTGTACATGTCTCCGTTTTTGTTTCAGAGAGCCAATTGCTGAGCATTTATTTACTAGTACCTCCTTGAGTATAGAAAAGTCCTCATTAAGCAAACTCCTTTTCCTAATACAAATCAGAACCTTTTTGGAACCTTACAGTCTTAAAGAATTGCCTAGAATACTAAGTGGTTAAGTGGCTTGTCCAAGGTCACACACCCCATATGTCACACAAGCCTAAGTCTTCAAGGTTCTAAGTCCAGATCTTTTTTCACTATGATCCACTCTGCTTCATATATGTAAATGTAAATTGTTATTATTAATGTATTAAACTACTTCTTAAGCTCCTTTTGCACAAAAGTACAATTCTTCATTAGCACAATAAACAGCAGAGTGGAAATGGAGAAGAGTGCTTCAGATCTCACTGTTCACTCTTCTGGGAAAAATGAGATATAGTGGCATAAAAAGTGAAAGCTCCCACCAATGTAGTTTTGTAAAATAGTATATTTATTAACCAAGATTTGCCAGTAGCTTTCTTCAGTGAGTTTGACCTGGTGAATGAATCTCTGTACAGGGAATGGTCTACATCTCCCAGAAACAACTCATCACCGTATTCTTCATCGTCCCTAAAAATGGAAAACAGACTTGGAGAAAACAAATTGCCTACAAAGGGAAAAAGATGCTCAAGTCAAAAAGCAGCACAAGCCTTAGAAAAGAAGCCCACAGAATCATTGATCTTAGAATTTAGAGCTGGAAGGGATTCTATTCATCCTTTACTTCAATCCCTTCATTTACTGATAAGAACACAGTGGTTCAGAAAAGTCCAAGTTCACCCAGGTAGCAGGATTCCAACTCATGTACTCTTAAGTTCAAATTCATAACTCCTTCCACTACAACACAGATGCATCACATCCATTTGTTCATCCACTGAGTCATCCATTCAACAAACATTTGTCAAGAACATAGTGTTAGAGAACTCCAGCAATAATTAAGTCCCTTCCTTCATGGAGAATATGATATGCAGAAGGAATATATCAAAAGCTATCTATATAAGACCAGAGATCCCAGTGAAAAGGACAAGAATCTTCATATCTCCTTCATAAATCTATGATCCTAAAATTCTATAAAAGATGTTTCATAGTTGTCCAGAAACCCATTTTCATACTTAATATATATCCAATTCTACCTTAAACATCATGAATGATATACTCTTTGGGAAAATTTCTCAGGGTCTCAATTCTTCATCTTTAAAATAAGGGAGATGGCCAAGTGAAAGACAGAAATACTGCAAGAGCAAGGACTCTGGCATGCACAAGGGGGCCTGTTGTACAGGTTCTTAGATCTGCTTTTCTAAAAGGAAAGCCACTTTTGAGGCATTAGCAATGTACTTTAATCAAGCACATATACCAACAGAAAATACAAGCAGAGAAATAAAGACCAACAGACAGGGCTTCTAACTGTCTGACCATAAGCAATACATACATCACAGATTAACAGACAGATCCAACTATCTGAGCATTACATACTCACATACACACACACATACATAGAGATAAGTGCTAACCTCTGAATTTTCAGAGTCGAGGCTCCTTAGTAGCTACCCAGAGTCTCATCTGGCCAAATGCCCCAAAGTAAAACCTCACCTCAGAGGGCCCAGCCCTCTGACCCAGTGCCTCAATAGAAATTAACAAAAGGTAGTGAGGTCTATTAATGGGAAGATCTTTAACTCTTCCCCTGCATCATTAATCTTACATTAACATTACAAATACTGATCACTAACTTCTATAAATTTAGTTCTTCTCAGTAATGAAATGATCTAAATAAATTGTGCCCTATAAGAAATAATTAATACAGAGAAGACTTGGGAAGAATTATATGAACTGATGCAAAGTGAAGAAAGTCGACTTAGGAAATAATGACTGCAATAATGTAAATGGAAATAAGTTTAAAAATCAGAAATATTACTTATGTGATTATAATGATCATGCTTTACCTCTACAATGAGATATGAGAATGCACCTTTTTTGCAGAGGTGGAAGATCATGGGTGTAGAACACTGCATATTCTGGGACACTCAAGTGAACATAAATGGTTAGCTTTAACTATGCAACTTAATGATTTGTTTTACCCTCTTTTTTGTTCATTGTTATAAGACAAGGTTCTTCAGGTGGTTGAAAGAAGAGGGATATATTGGAAATGCTCTAGGCAAAATATTTGAATAAAAATTTAAAATGTAACATGTAAGTTGGATAGAGCTATTACTAAGACCAAGGATTCTTTAAACGCTGACATTCTAAGACTGTGTGATCCAATCCAACAAGCATTATGGGCAAGCCACTGTTCTTATATTGGTGATAAAAAGACAAAAGGATTGGGCTTTGCCTTCAAGCAACTTATATCATATTATGAGAGATAACATGTTATAGAAAGTGAAAAAGAAATTAAGGAGTCTCTTGATGGAAGCAAAAAAGAAGAGTGAAAAAGCTGGGTTGAAGGTTAACATCAAAAAACTAAAAAAAAAAACCAACTTGGCAACTGGTCCTGTTAACTTCCTCTCAGATAAAGGGAGAAGAAATGGAAGCAGTGTCAGATTTATTATTCTTTGGCTCCAAGAGCACTGCAGATGGCAACTACAGTTTTGAAATTAAAAGATGCTGTGCAAGGAATTTTTCTGGTAGACTTAGTCCTTCACAGCAATGCAAGGACCTAAAAAATTCCCAATGCACTCTTGAGGCAAAATATCTTCCAAATCAAGAGAAAGAACTATGGAATTAGATTGCAGAATGAAGCAGACCAGGTTTCTTTTGTGTTTTCTTTTGTTTAGTTTTATGGTTTCTCCCATTCATTGTAATTCTTCTATGCGACATGACTAAGGTGAAAAATGTATTTAATAAGAATGTATGTGTAAAACCTATATAAGATTGCATGCTATCTCAGGGAGGGAGTGGGAAGGAAGGGAAGTAGAAGGGGGAAAGAGGGGAAAAAAATCTAAGATATATGGAAGCAACTGTAGAAAATTGAAAACAAATAATATAATTTTTAAAAAAAGAAATTAAAAGATGCTTACTTCTTAGAAGGAAAGCTATGGCAAATCTGGGCAGCATACTAAAAAGCAGAGACATCACCTTGTCGACAAAGATCCATACAGTCGAATGTGTGATTTTTTCCAGTAGCAATATATGGCTTGGAGAGTTGGATTATAAGAAAAGCTGAGTGCTGCAGAATGGACGTTTTTGAATTGTGATGTTGTAGAGAACTTTTGAGAGTCCCTTGAACAGCAAAGAGATTAAATCAGTCCTTAAATTAATTGAGGCTATTCAAATAATGAAGCTGCAGCTTAAAAACTTTGGCCATATAATGAGAAGACAGGACAGACCCTGATGTTTGGAAGATTGAAAGGAAAAGGGGATAGCAAAGGAGCTACTGTGATGGAAACAATAAACTTGGACTTGAACAGACTTCGAGAGATAATGGAGGACCCAAGGACCAGAAGGGCAGAGAGAGTTGGCTGTGACTAAATGACCGAACAACAACAGTTATAGAATAGAAAGTAAGAGACAAGAAAGTGACAAGAAAGGACTAAAAGGAAAAGAGGAAGAAGGGAAGAACTGAGTTTTTTGAAAGAGCATTACCAAATAACAACTCCAGATGGTAGGGTAGACCAAGCAAAGAATTCTTGCATCAAAAATGAGGAAATCTGGTAAACAAAGAAATTTGGCAAACAAAGAAGACTTGTTGCCCTTAAAAGAGACCAGATGAATTAAGACCAGGGGTGTGTGTGTGTGTGTGTGTGTGTGTGTGTGTGTGTGTGTGTGTGTGTGTGTGTGTGTGTGTGTGTTGAGCTCCTTAGTCAGTCTGATGAGTTTTACAGACTCCTCAGAAGAATGTTTATAAATAAACACTTTATGTAAGCCATCAAGTGTAGATAAAATAATATGCATCAGGTTGCAAAGGAAATCAATTATGTTGAAATGCAACAAAATATATTTTTAAGTTCAGGGATCCCAGATTAAGAACCTCTGCCACAGAGATTATTTAATACAATTCTTTTATTTTATAGATAAGAAAACAGAGGCTCTGGGAGATTTAGAACCTTGTCTAACATAATTAGTGACAGATAGATAGACTCTGGATTTACTGTCTCCAAATCCCGTTGTTGTTTTTTTACTATATGGTGGTCTAAGAAACTTTGCAATTATACAAACAAACAAAAACCTGTCCTCCTGAGCTAGCAATGTGTTTTCCCACAGCACTGTAAATTACAAATCGAACAAACCTATGAGTTTCTCAGAATCTGCTCCATATTTATTTATATATTTGCTACTTTTGATCTTCGAAGTCACATAATTTGACAGGACATGAGGACAGGATGCCAAATATTTAACTTAGGGATTTGTCTGATGCTTGATCTGATGCTGAATAGATATTCAGCAATCTGACAATGATTGAATAAAGCTGAATTGAATAAACATATGAGAATAAAAAGAATGAGTATCTTGTAGTGGAAATTCTTTAGGGGTAGAAATTCTTAACTTTTTTTGTGAAATTTTCTCAGGTCACTAAGGTCCTTGCCAAATCTAAAATTATGTGAAGATATTTTGATATCTTTTCTCATATTACAAATATTAATCTAAGACTGAAAGACACCTTAGAGGTCATTTAGCCTAACCTCCCCATTTTAAAGATGAGCGATTTGGGCAACTAGGTGGCAAAGTGTATAGATCCCTGGCCCTGGAATCAGGGAGATTTGAGTTCAAATGTGACCTCAGACACTTACTAGCTTTGTGGCCCTGGCCAAATCATTTAACCTCAGTTGCCTAAAAAAAAACAAAAAACAAAACAACTGAGCAGCCTTAGGCTGGTTAAGGGACTTAACCAGCTTCACACAGAAAGAAGTATGGCAGGGGATATTTGAACATAGGCCCCATGACTACAAAGCCAGCATTCTTTCCACACTACCATGTTGCCTCCATAATCTATATGGTTTTGGCCCAGAAATGGCCCCCAAGGAAAGAACTAGTGGTTTTGATGTCTAACCACACTGCCAAATAAACAACTGTGAGTCATGCATGGACAATCTAAATTGTAAATAATTCCTCTCTGTCCTCAGGCAGAAATCTGTTTTTATTTATCCCATTCATTCACTTTGTGTTGTATATTTACCTATTCAGCAGGAAGGAAAACAGAGGCAACTCCTGATCCATCATCCTGTGAAAAACCTCACCCAGAGAAATAGCTGGATATACCAAGCAGACAACAGCATCAAAGTGTGCAAAGATAAAGGTCGTCCCAGGCTCAAATATAGACTCTCCAAATTCTTGTTCCACAAGGCTGATGTTGCCAATTTCTTAGTTATGAGAGATCTAAAAAAGAAAAGATCATTAAAATAAAAGCAAAGATTCTCGGATTGTAGCACCTCCGTACTGCATATACTAGATATCCAAGGTCATCTTAGTTTGAAGATGCACCTGGAAGGAGCATCCTCATTCTGTACAATTAATGGCCAGTCACATCTCCAAATTGGCTACTGAACTTTCCCCCATCCAAATGTACCCCATCTCCAGGTTTATGACATGGGCTGCCCCATCCTCCCTTTTGCCCTGGAGAAGGCACATCTATTTAAAAAAGAGTACAGTCTCTTCTACCTTCCTCCCAATTTGTTTCCCAAAGCCAGCTACAAATGTGGGCAGAGTGAAAATAGGATATCAGCCCTTCTTCCTGCTCTAAGAATCCAGCAGTTAATTGAAAAGATCCAACTCTCCTCTCAACCCTCACTGAGTCAGTCTTCAGGCTTCACTCACTTCCACCTTCTCTACTCCGGTGATCCCCACCAGCTGCCTGGTGCCATATTGCCCTCTGTGCTGATAAGAACGTGAGAGAAACGCTTTGAATTTTTGTGTGTTCCTAAGGAAACACGTGAAACTTCAGTTACTGAAATGGAAAAGGTAATCACATTAGGAAAATAAAGGCTTCTGATTTCTTCTTCAACTTTCCCATCTGGATCACTGCTGGAAACAAATAGTGGTGAATAAATAAGAAAGCTTCACACCTTCCTAGCCATATAGTCTGCCTGCTGTAATTCTCTTATCCCTGGGAAATCAATAGGAAACCATAAAATTAAGTTATCACCTTATTCCATAGGGTAATGGAGTCACTGGATGGGAAAGATCCTCTAGAATAGGAGATCTTTACCTGATTCTATGAATGTTTTTGTTGTTTTGATAATTGTCAAAAGATTTTGATAATACATTTAATAATTGATAAAATATTTAGATAACTTGAATATAATTGGTTTCCTTGTTGACCCATTTTATTTCATACACTTAAAAACCCTAATCTGAAGAATCCATAGGTTTCACCAGTTAGTCAATAAATGTTTATTAAATACCCAGTATGAGCCAGGCCTATACTAAGCACTGGGGATACAAAAGACAGTCCCTGCACTCAAAGAGTTCCAGATCTAATAAGGGGAGAGCAAACAAACAGCTCTGTACAAACAAGCCAAATGCAGAATAAATAGGAAACAATGAATGGAGGGAAGGCATTAGAATCAAGAGGGGTTGGGAGAGACTTCCTATAGAAGATGGAATTTGAAGGAAGACAGGAAAGTCATTGGTGCAGATGAGGGAGAGCATTCCAGGCTTGGAGAACAGGCTGAGAGATGAGACGTTTTGTTCATGGAACAGCCAGAGGCCAGTGTCACTGGATGGAAGAGTCTGTGTTGGGGAGTTAGGTCCAAGACTAGAAAAGGTAGGGAGGGGGTAGGTTCTAAAGGATTTTAACTGTCAAACAGAGCATTTTGTATGATCCTGGTAGTGATGGGACTGACCTGAACTTTAGGAAAAATCATTTTGGTAACTGAATGAAGTTGGACTTGCAAAGTCATGCATGTCACACAGAAAAAGACAAGAATTCCTAGCCCCTCACCTTTGCCTCATGCCTGGCTTCCTTGAGGACACAGCTCAATTCTTATCTCTTATGGAAAGCTTTTCCCAGTTTACCACATGCCCTCAGCTGCAGGAGCCTTCCCTTTCACATACTCTGTGTATATCTTCTACATTCCTTGATATCTATCTTGCGCATTGAAATGTACACTCCCTGAGAGTAAGGATTGTGTTAGGGATTTGGGGGTTTGGATTTGACTTTTCTTTGTCTGGCAAAGTTTTGATTAGCACAGTTTCTGGTATATGTTGTTGTTCAGTTGTATCTGTCTCCTCGTGACCCCATGGACCCAATTCTGTCTAAGAGGTTTTCTTAGCAAAGATACTGGAGTGGTTTTCCATTTCCTTCTTCAGTGGATTAAGGCAGAGGCTAAGTGACTTGACCACAGTCATGCAGCTAATGACTAGGGCTGGATTGGAACTCAGGTCTTCCAGACTCTAGGCCTAGTGCTCTATTGATTCACCTACTGCCCCCTAGGCAAACAGAGGTTAAATGTGACTTGCCAAGGTCATGCAGCTAATAAGAATCTGTGGCTGGATTTGAACTCAGGTCTTCTTGACTCCAGGCCTGCCTCGTGCTCTACCAACTGAGCAATCTATACCTTAGCACAGTGCTGGGTATATAATAAGCACTTAATGAATGTTTGCGAACTGACTGTTGATTGGTTACAAGTCATCTAGTGCATCTCCATCCTCCATCTTAGATTTCAACCTCTGCCACCTCAGAAAGATGAAAATTATTCCCTTTGGATACCTTTGTTTGAGGTAGTTTCTGTTCGTAGAGATACTTTCATCAGTTTTGAGTCAAAGAATGGGCAACAATTATAGTAAATTCAGATTGGGCTAAATCATAGTTCCCTGCTATTAGCTACACAATGGCAACATAGCGTGTTCGTATTGCCCGTGGAGAGAATGTGGGTGTGGATAAAAGGACAGAGAAATAGAAATACACAAAATACTTCCTGGGCAGGCAGAAGAAAAAGATAGCACTTTCCAAATAGAAATCAGAAAATTGGCACAGAGGCAAGATATAGCAGATATTAAGGACTTTAATTATCTAGACACTTCCAAAAAGTCTCATACCACTAAAATCAAGCAAATTCTTGACCATCCTGGCTATTTCAGATGACAGATCATAAAGAAAGCAAGAAGGGAGATTGCTGCTCTGGGCCCATTTTCTAATCAAAGAGGAAGAATTATTAGTGAAATGAAACACTGGAGAGAAAAATTTGAGAAAACAAATGTTTTTTTGAAAACAGAAATTTTAGTTTTATATGGGATGTATAAGTGTATTTAAACACATATGTTCAGAGGCCCTATATATAAACAAGGGGTCCTAACCTGGGATCTACAGATATCCCTTCCCTATCCTGCCCCCACCTACCTGCCCCGAAATAGCCCATGGGTAGATTTCAAAGGATCTGTGAACATAGATGGGGAGAAAATTATGTCTTCCTTTTTCATTGACTTCTAACTGAAATTTAAGCATTTCCTTCGACTTTTTAGAAACATGATTGTGAGAAAGGATCCACAGACTACTAAAGAGGCCCATCACACACACACACAAACACACACACGTACACACACACACACACACACACACCCTAAAAAGAACAATAAATCAAAACTTCTAAGAAGCTTAACTGAAAACTTAAATTCTGACAACAAAATCACAAATTAATCTAATAAACTTATAAAAAACAACAAAACCAAAAAAAAAAAAGCCAAAACCAAATGATGTGCCTTTGGAGGTGACTCCCTGGGGAGTTCACATTTGGAAAGAATGGAAGGAGGAATGTGAAATTGAAGACATGACAAAAGAGAATATGTCCAGGTTTCTAGGATAATTATCAGGAAAACTTAAGCCCAGATGGAGTTGAAGAGTGAGGGAAAAAATCCTTAGAACCAAAAAGGAGGAGATTGTTTTAAAAATTTAAACTATGTTTAGAGCAAAAGGATAATGGAAGAAACAATTTCAGACATGGGATAAATGGGGTAAATTGAACCGACCACAAAGAGAAAGCAAATTACCCAAATCCTATCCTATTTTGTTTCCATTTTCCATGTCAAGAAAAAGGCAAAACTTCTTTCACGTCAGTACATCAGTGGGTCTGTGATCTTCCTGATGTGGGCACTTATTCCACCAGTGCTGGTCATGGCTCATCTGGGTTTCCTCATCCGATGTCCTCCTTGTCAGTTTCTTCCCAGAGAGCTGCCTCAGGGGACCCATCTGATGTGCTGGCTGTGCTTGTACTTCTGGAATGTCCAGAAGTCAGGATAATAATGATAGACCTAGAGATGGAAGAGACCCTAGATGTTGTCTAGTCATTTTCCCCTCATTTTACAGCAGGCAATAAATGTTATTGTCATTTTTCAATAATATCCAAGCTGTCCATGACCCCATTGGGGTTTTCCCAGCGAAGATACTAGAGTGGTTTGCCATTTTCTTCTCCAGCTCATTTTACAGATGAGGAAACTGAGGCAGATAGGGTTAAGTGACTTACCCAGGGTCACACAGCTAGTAAACCTCTGAGGCCAGACTTAAACCCAGGTAGATGAGTCTTCCTGACTCCAGGCCCAGCATTCTATCCTCTGTGCCACCTAGCTGCCCCATTTGTCACATAGTATTAGTCATAGTATTAATTAGACAAATAATTATATATATTTATATACATATATAAAATTACATATAGCTAGACATAATGATTAGCTAGACATTTAATATATATAATATATTCTGGTTGTGTGCAACTTTCATGACCCCATTTGGGGTTTTCTTGGCAGAGATGCTAGAATGGTTACCTATTTCCTTCTCTAGCTCACTTTATAGATGAGAAAACTGAGGCAAACAAGGTTAAGTGTCTGAGATCAGAATTGAACTAATGAAGATGAGCCTTCCTGAATTCAGGCCTGGCACTCTATCATTTATTCCACTTACCTGTCCCATGGCAGTAAATGGAGAAACTCATTTAAAAATGAAAATCTTCCTCCAAATTCAACTTTTCATTATACCCTATTGTCTCTCCTAACTTCACTCTTGAAAAAAAAAGAAATCCATCTATTATCCTTTGCTCTTACGGTGTGACCAGCCCACCCTCTTTTCTGATTATATATTTCCACAATTATATCAATTACAATACTTCCTGCATATAGACCACTATTGGAAATACATTACTGTCTATTTGCACCGACCATGCCTATTTTCCATTATTTTTTGAATC
This sequence comes from Bettongia penicillata ogilbyi, assembly GCA_023548195.1. Classification (NCBI taxonomy): domain Eukaryota; kingdom Metazoa; phylum Chordata; class Mammalia; order Diprotodontia; family Potoroidae; genus Bettongia; species Bettongia penicillata. The sequence continues at coordinate 1,787,261 of JAJHZJ010000287.1, read as the reverse complement.
TCTGGAAAGGATAATGATTCACAGACTGTAACGTTTCAAGATTTACCAGCGCAGAGCATTTCCATTAAACATTTGTCCTGAAAGAATGGGTCTTTGTGAATTGGAAATTGAGGAGATATCCCTCAGTTGGGAATAAGTTGTGGTATATGAAAGCAATGGAATACTGTTGTGCTATAAGAAATGACGAGTTGGCAGAATTCAGAAAAGCATGAAAAGACTTGAATGAACTGATGCTGAATGAAGTGAGCAGAACCAGGAGAACATTGTACATAGTAAAAGCCACATTGTACAATGACTAACTTTGATAGACTTAGCTCTTCTTTAGCAATTTAAGGATACAAGACAACTCCAAAGGACTCATAATGGAAAACACTGTCCACATCCAGAAAAAGAACTATGGAGTCTGAGCGCAGATGGAAGCATATTATTTGCTCTCTCTCCCTCTTTTTTTTTTTTTACTTTTTTCTTGTGGCTTCTCCCATTGGTTTTATTTCTTCTTTACAACATGACTAATGTGAAAATAGTTTCAATATGAATGTATATGTAGAGCTTATATCAAATTACACACCATCTTGGGGCGGGAGGTGGGGAGAAAATTTGGAACTCAAAATCTTATGGAGGTGAATGTTGAAAACTAAAAGTAAAAAAATAAAAAAAGAATGAGCCTTTGTACCAGAAAGTCATTTGGAACCATTAATTATCTTGTTCAATTTCCCTTAAGCAATTTCACTCATCCTCTTCCTCCTATTCAGTTTTGTACTCAATTCATTGTCTATCTCTATGCTGAAACATTTGATAAAGTCTCTTAAGATATACTTAGTGACAAGATGGAGAAATGTAGGCATTGGATAACTAAGCTGTTAGATTCTAATTGAATGAATTTTGATAAATGGTGTGCCATATGTCTTTGATGTCATTTCTGTCCTGTTGAATCATCTCATCAGGTAACTGGATAAAGAAATAGAAGATATATTCATAAAAGTTGTGGATGATTATATGTTTCCCATTTGTATGCTCTTCCTTCTCCTAATTCTGGGAAAACACAGGAATGGAAAAGAGATAAAATGGATGAGAAAAGAAGGATCCCACATCAACTCAGTAACTTTGAGTTATAGACTAAGTCTATTAGGATGAATTAAACAGGGGTAAATATAAAGTCCTGCACTTATTTTTTTTAAAACTGTTTTGTACAAGGGCAGGTTAGAAAAGACTTGGCTTAGCAGTTCATGTGGAAAGGTTTTAATATACTGCAAACTCAGTTTGCTCTGAGTCAGCATCATGATGTGGCTGCCAAAAATGCTAATGATATCTTGGCTGTAGTAATCAAAGTATAGTGTGTCCAGAAGGAAGTTAATGGTCTCACTGTATTTTGTTTCATTCAGAGCGTTTTTGGAGTATTATGTTCAGTTTTAGTTATCATATTTTAAAAGTGACATTGACAAGATGACTGTCCTGTGGAGGATGAACAAGATGGTAAGAGAATTTGAAATGTGTCATATAAAGATTAATTAAACAAGGAAAGTTGATGTTTACAAGTAGACATTGACCTCTGAAATAATGGCAGTCAACCAGAAGTTCCTCTTACAAAAGCAGCAGCTCCAAGTTGTAGCCTTAGCTATTAAGGGGTAAGATCAAGTCCACTAGAAAACTCAAAATTTTTAAAAAGAATATTGAAAAATCTACATGTAATAGGGAAATATTTAACAAAATAAAAATACTTGGAGTTTTGAAATGCAAGAATGGCTTGCTATGCAGAGATGAGTGGAGAGGTATTTTTAGAAATAAAGGTGATGTAAAAGTCAAGGGCATCAATAAAAATAAGAATTTTTTTTAAAAAAAGAAAAAATGGAAGGATTAAAATGAAGCCTAATTGGAAGATAATTCTGACAATTAAAGATAACTGACCATGGAACTGGTTGTTTTATGGAAGTAGTAAGTTCTTTGTTACTGAAGTTTGAGCAAAAACTGGATTTGTCAAGAATTCTATGGAGGAGATTCTTGAACGGTGTAGTAAGTAGTCTTAGAAGACCTCTAAAGATCATTCCCACAAAGATTCTGTGGTGCTGTTATCAAGAGAGTTGACTTACTAGGGCCATAGCGTATACTTCTGAAACACTGACATCCCTAATTCTAACCGGACTATGACTGGACATGTGAACTCCTTATATTTCTTACCCAGACAGATTACTCTGCTTTTATTAAAACCCCAGGAAATATTCTGAGAGAGGGATATTTGAAGAACGGGGACTAACCAGTTTGTATAATGCAAGTTGTATATTCAAAGGGATAAACTCCAGAGCAGTCAAGAACCCAAGAGTCACCCAAATACCTAGAGTACTTTGTTATATACCTGGAAGATAAATCATTCTTTATGCCAGGGCCAAATGGTTATAAAGAATTACTATAACCAGAGTCTCTTCACCTGGTCAAACTATATACTGGAAACCTCAGAAATCTCATTTCCCTCTAAAGGCACCTCCTACTACTTGGAAAGGCTAAGACATTTTTCTATTGGAGGTAGCCTCTCAGAAATAAGGTTATATTGGATATATACTGTAGAGTAGAAAAATGAGGTAAAGAGAGAGTACCTGGAATTACCAACTAATTCCCATGTCAAGTAGGCACAAGAGTAGCATGATAGGATTAAATGCTCTCTTTTCTCTACCCTACCATGCCCATCACCTCTTGCCCTGCTCCTTTCAACCCCACTGGTTCCTAAAGTTCTAAACTTACTGTCTTGGGTCACCCCTTAGCACAGGAGTGTATTGCCAGCTCAAAGACAATAGAGAACTTAATAAAACTTCCTGGAGAGAACTGGGGACTCCAGATAAAAGAGACTGAAACCTTTAAGAAAAGTACTTGGGAAAACAATGTATGCAATAACAACATTGTAAAGACAAACAACTATGAACGACTTAAGAATTCTGAGCATCATAATGACTAACCAGGATTCCAGAGCACCCTTGATATATCCTGCTAACCATCTCTTGAGAGAGGTGATGGACACAGGGTGCAGGATGAGACATACATTTATAGACATGGCCAATGACGAAATTTGTTCTGCGGGACTATCCATATTTGTTACAAGTTTTCTTTTTTGTTGTTTCCCCCAGCAGGGTGGGGGAGAGAGAAAGAGAAAAAAATATTTTTGTTAATTGGAAAAAATAAAGTTTAATTTTCTTTGAAAGGAAGAAAGGAAGGAAGGGAGGGAGGCAGGGAGAGAGGGAAGAAAGGAGGGAGAAGGAGAGAGGGAGAGAGAGAAAGAGAGGAAAGAAAGAGAGAGAAAGAAAGAAAGAAAGAAAGAAAGAAAGAAAGAAAGAAAGAAAGAAAGGAAGGAAGGAAGGAAGGAAGGAAGGAAGGAAGGAAGGAAGGAAGGAAGGAAGGAAGGAAGGAAGAAAGGAAGGAAGGAAGGAAGGAAGGAAGGAAGGAAGAAAAGGAAGAAAGGAAGAAAGAAAGAAAGAAAGAAAGAAAGAAAGAAAGAAAGAAAGAAAGAAAGAAAGAAAGAAAGAAAGAAAGAAAGAAAGAAAGAAAGAAAGAGCATTTAGGGCCTGAATTAAACCTACTTCCAGGAACATACCTCCCTAACAGGCAAAGTCACTTAAAGGAGCCATCTCCTCATCATTTAGGAGCCTGACCGAAGGTCATGAAAGGTCCAACCCATATTAGTTCCTTTCTCCATGTCTCACTGAAACAATAACCTGATAGGACCCAGAAGTTGGATGACCCAGTATCCAACATCATGATGAATTTCTGAGGTGGCGTGTCAGTACAGACTGCACCATCATACAGAACCTGGGAGAGAACTGCAACAAACTCAAATGAATATCCCATGAATAAACACACCCCTGTTCCCCTCTCTTTCTTCTGGTCTGCACCTGCAGTTTAGTCAATATCTATAATCCTGTAGCAGAAATCTCCAATCTCATTTTCTTTAGAAATTGTCATCGTAGTTAGGTCAGTATGGTAACATAAACTTCACTCCAAAAAAGCTGTAATGGCCACAATCCTGGGGAATTCTTCGTGTGGAAATTTCCTTCGCTGATGAAAACTAGGAACTCCTCTAACATTGTCTTTAGAAGGTTACCCAGAGTCCCTGGAAGGTTAAAGGAACTGTCTATAGCCATACAGCTAGTGTGAGAAACGAGTCCACGTTTTCCTGACTCCAAGACTGGCTTTCTATCCTTTGCATCAATATGCTTTGGATTACATGTCTCATATTCCCCAAATCCAGATACTGATTGGATTTTCTAAAAGAATAAAAGACATATGTATGTCTTAAAGTTTCAATGTGATCTCTTTAAGTCATACCTCTTGGCAATTTTCCATCCACAGCTTTTTCACCATCATTTTAAAGCTAGAAGATGCTACAGGAAGTAACGTTGCAAAAGAAGGAACAATCTCAGAGGGGAAATGACTTGCCCAAAGTCACAGAGATAAAACATCACAAAATTTAGATTCAAATGCAGATCTTTTGACTGCAAATTCTATTATGTCATACAGTATATATCTGTTATACTTTCTATTATATCATATAATATATATCTTTTATCAATATATTCTATCATTCAATATATTATTATTATATAATATATATCTAACATGTAGGCTACTTTTTTTCCTGTATGGGGACTGAATGCTCAGTCTCCCCAGTTCCCCACTGCTCCTTCTCTCCGACTTCTTTCCTTCCTCTAAGGGAGGTGTATCTCCCCAGATGCCTTCCCTTTTCAAATTACCTTCCTCTGTATATAACTGTTACATAGCTAATTGCTTGCATTCTTGTCTCCCCCACTAGAATTCATGGTGCATAAGGGCAGGGACTGTATTTTTGTCTTTATTCATGTCCTGATGCTTGCACAGTATCTAGAACATAGTCATTTCTTAATAAATGCTCAATGACTGATAATAATGTGACAGTTTTGGTGTCCAAAGGGAAGCGAAACAGTTGAATCAACTAAAATTGCAGATGGGGATCACAGTTCTTAATGGATGATCAACTGTTGTTATCTATGATAAAAATTCTGTCATGTGATAAACAGCCTCACTTTTTATGCTAAATAATCCCATAAGTTTGTTGTGTGAAAATACTGTGTAAACCAACTTCTGATAGGAACAAAACAGGGGGAAAAACATACATATCAAAGAAATAACAAATAGATCATACATACATACATAAACACATGTATAAATACTTCATTTATTAATTCCTTATTATTGACAAGACATATCCTACTGTGACTGGTCAAATATGGTTATGAGTATAGCCAGCAATATTTCTTATTCCTTTAAGGGAGGGGGAGTGAGGGAGTCCTATTAAAGAGAGTTTCTGCTTCATGTCTGATATTTGATGAAAAACATTTGAATTGTGATGTGACTCTTGGCCCCGTAGAAGGCTCTTGGGTCTGGAATGTTGTTATGGGCATGCTTGGAATCCAAAGCAGAAAGCTTATCACCAAATGTGTCCCAAAGTCAATGGGTTCCCAATGTGTTGATGGAGCATCACATTGCCTTATTTTTAGGGAAAGGTATTCTTGTTCTGACCTGCTGACAAAAGAGTGAGCTTGTTTCTGTCAAAAGGCAGTCAGGATCCAGAAAGACTCAACAGGGTAGATTTTCCTTAAGATATAATCAGAAAAAAATCAGATCCAAAGCACTAACTTCACAAGTACTAGATGAGAGAAGCATGGTTTGAGAGAAAGTTTGTCTGAAAACAATCTGGATTTCTTAGTAGTCTGCAAGTTCAATGAAGTCAACACTGTGGTATAACAACCCAGAAACCTAACGCAATCTTGAGTTGCATCAAGAGAAGCAGAGCTTCCAGAAATAAGGAAGTGCTAATCCTATTGTGGGCAGCTAGCAGCAGAATAGATACAGCACTGAGCCTGGAGTTAGAAAGACCTGAGTTCAAATGTGATTCAGACACTTACTAGCTGTGTGATCCTGGGGAAGTCCCTTAATCCTGTTTGCCTCAGTTTTCTCATCTGTAAAATGAGCTGGAGAAGGAAATGGAAAACCACTCCAGTATCTTTGCCAAAAAAAAAACCCCCAAATGGGGACACAAAGAACTGGACACAATTGAAAAATGACTGAACATCATCAGTCTTACTGTACTGTGACCTGATTGGACCACACCTAGCGTATTTAGTTATGTTCTGAATAAATTTTTTGTATTGATTTTTTCCCTTTTAATAGTATTTTATTTTTTCCAATTATACACAAAGATAATTTTCAACATTCACTTTTATAAGAATTTGAGTTCGAAATTTTTCTCCCTCCCCTCCCCCTTTCCCCAATCAGATTTGCAATCTGATATAGGATATACATGTGCAATGATATTAAACATATTTTCACATTAGCCATTGTGAAAGAAGAATTAGAATAAACAGGAAAAACCATGAGAAAGGGGAAAAAAAGAGAAAATAGTGTGCTTCCATCTGCATTTAGACTGTGAGTTCTTTCTCTAGAAGTGGAGAGCATTTTCCGTCATGAGTCCCTTGTAATTGTCTTAGATCCTGTGTTGCTGAGATGAACTAAATTTATTAGAATTGGTCATTCGCACAATGTTGCTGTTACTGTGTACAATTTCTGTGAGCAGCACTTTTTAAGAAGATATAGATTTGGAAAGCAATCATAGGGGGACAACCAGTATAGTAAAGGACTCATATCACATGAGGGTGCCTTGAAAAAAATGAGGGTGTTTAGCCTGGAGAAGAAAAGATTCAGGAAAGAAAAGTTGCCAACAAGTATTTAAAAAGTGGTGACAGAAATCCCAAAGAGATCATAAAAATGGGAAAAGGTCCCACATGTACAAAAATGTTTACAGCAGCTCTTTTTGTGATGACCAAGAACTGGAAATTGAGGGAATGCCCATTCATTGGGGAGTGGGCTGAACAAGTTGTGGTATATGGATGTAATGGAATACTATTGTGCTACAAGAAATGGTGAACAGGTAGACTTCAGAAATACCTGCAAAGAACGACATGAACTGAAGCTCAGTGAAGTGAGCAGAGCCAAGAGAACATTATACACAGTAAAAACTATAGCAAGGAGTGTTTCTGATAGATTTAGTAGCAATGCAAGGACCTAAAACATTTTCAAAGGACTCATGATGCAAAATACCATTCACATCCAGAGAAAGAACTATGGACTTGGGAATGCAGAATGAAGAGACTATTTTCTCCTGTTATGTTTGTTTTGTTTTTTCTCATGGTTTCTCCCATTCATTTCAATTCTTATATGCAACATGACTAATGTGAAAATTTGCTTTTGTGTAGAACCCCTATAAGATTGCATGTTGACTTGGGAAGGGAGGAGGAAGGAGGGGGAGAAAACTTGGAATTTATGGAAGTGATTGTTAAAAATGGAAAACATTAATAAATTTGGAAAAAAAAGAAGTGATGACAGTAGAAGAGAGAGAAATACTAAGAGTATGAATGGAAGTAGAAAAGAGAAAAAATTGGGGCTTCCAAACAAATAAAGCTATCCCAAAATACCATGAGTTATCTGGGAAATAGTAGGTGAGCCCTCCTTAATCAATCAACATGCATTTATTTAGCATCTATGTGCCACACACTTGACTTGCTGCTGGAAATACCAAGTCAAAAATGAAAGCCCTCAAGAACTTATATTCTGTCAGAAGAGACTTCATTCAAGGTCTTCAAGTGAAGGCTGAATGACCCCATGTCAGATGTGTAATAGAAAAGGTACTTCTTCACACATGAGTTGAACTAAATGACCCCTGAAGTTGCTCCCAAAGCTGAAATTTTATGTTATGACTCAGCTCCTTGTTTTAAATGCCATTCAACAAACATGTGGTCATAGATCCCAAACGTTGAGGCACAGATTTCTGGAAGGAGGGGAGAGAAGGGTTTTCTCAGAGCTATCAGCCATAGAATCAGTAGCCATCATCCATATAACATCAATGGAGCCTAATAGTAAAACGGCTCTTATGTCGGGGGAAGGGGCAGGTCTGAAAAATATTTTGACATTCAGGAGTCCTTCTGCTTGAAAAGGGCTGGACCCATGGTATGGATAATTCTCCATGAAGAGCTGACCTTTACTTTCTTAGGAATTGGACTCGTGTTTTTTTTTTTGTTTTGTTTTGTTTTAGTGGGGGAAGGCAAGACAACTGATGTTATGTGATTTGTCCAAGGTCACACAGCTAGTAAATGTCAAGTGTCTGAGGCTGGATTTGAACTCAGGCCCTCCTGACTCCAGTGCTCTATTCATTGCCCCCCCCCCACTTTTTTTAGTCAAGTATTTTTAATAAGGGAGAATGCATATAGGAGGTTGGAGCCTGCCTCCTCATCGCTGTTGAATCCTGCTTACCTTAGTACTCTCAGGAACAGGAAAACACAGTATTTTAATAGATTCCACTACCATCAGTGTCATGCTAAAGAAAAATGTGAACATTTCTAATGGTGCCCCTTTGGTGTTTCAGTTACTTGAGGTGGGGACAAAGGAAGGAAGGAAAGAAATATCATCCTTGGCCATGCCATTCCAATGGATTCTAGGGGTTCAAGGTGTAGTCTGGGTTTGCCAGTTTCTGCTGCAGAGATTGGTCCCATGGGAAGCTCAAAGCGATAGTCCCTCCAGATGTCCCTGACCAGGAGGGCTTTAGTCAGACTTAAGGAGAAAAACCTCAGGCATGTAGAAAATTAAGTGGAGAGCCAACTGATTGTATATTACCTCCTATTTGTAATTCATTTTCTCCAGGTTCATAGATTTCATGGGTTCAAAGAGACTTAAGAGCCATTCTTCAATAGAAAAGTAGTGCAGATCATCAAAAGAAGAAAAGTAATTTATTGATAACTACACAAAACATATTTTAAATGTCTTATAAGGAAAGCAAATTGAACAACTCAAATATTACCTCACCTATATCAAATGACCAATAAGATCCTAGATTTAGAGCTGAAGGGGATCTTCAAAGTCATTTATTTTTATCTCCTCATTTTTTATGGAAGATGAAATTGTCAGTGTTGGTAGAACTGTAATTGGACTAAATGTTTGTGGAAAACAATTTGGAATTTTACCAAAAAGTTATCGAATTGTTCAAGTTCCTTAACTGTTTTTCTTTGTTAAAAATGGTGACATGAGGGAAAGGGGATAATAAAAGAAAAAATTTTTTCCTGCAAAAAAGGAAAAGCATCAAGAAAACTTAATAAAAGACCTTAGAAACCATTGAGAAGGGGGTACCACTAATGTAGAAGAAAGAGTGATTATTTGACTTGACTGATTTGGAGTCAAGAAGATAGAGGATCTAGTCCCATACATACTAGCTGCATGACCTGAGGGCCCGTCTCTGTGTGCTTCAGTTTTCCTTTTCTGTAAAAAGGGTATAATAATAAGACCTACTATACAAGATTATTGAAAGGGTCAAATGAGATAAGAGATTAGGTACTTTGCAAACTTCAGCTGCATACATCTTAGCTATTATAAAAATGTCTTTAAAAGGAAGATGGAGATACCTTCAAAGACAAGCTTTTTAGTCAAAGTGGTGCATAAAGTACTGACATAGTCTGACCCTTCCTACATCTTCTATCCTTTCACTTATTAAAACAGGAGAAAATAACGATTTTACTCAATCTCCTATCACAAATAGGACCTCAGGTATTGGATTCTTAAAAAATATAAAGCCATAGCAATTAGAAATAAGCCAGTCTGAGAGCCTGTCCAATTATAGGCTTACTTATTTAGAAGTAGCAATGATCATATAGGTCATGTGATCAAACAGACATCAAACAGATGAGAAAACTAAGACCCAGGGGAGTTTAAATGACTCATTCTACATAACACAGGAAGTAGCAAACCCAGGTTTTTGGCACCAAATTCAGTACTGTTTCCACTGAAATACCTTTAGCTATTAGCGTAAGGGACCTTGTTCATTACATAAATATATATGTATTCATTATAATATAACTATATATGTATATATACATGTATGTATATATCAATATACATATATGTACACATGAATATGTGTATATATACATACATACATATATATGTAAATTACATTCACGTAACCAGAAAACTGTTTTCTTGCCGGTATAGCTGATAAAACCACTTCCCAAGGGAAGTACTATAGGTACTTTCTAGCTAAGAGTTACAGTTGGTGCTCTCTCAAAATTTCCCCCAGAATTCTTGCTTCTTGAAAATGCCTCCAAAAGAAAAAAAAGAAAAGAAAATGACTCCTGATGACTTTAAAGCAAACCAGAAAAATCCTGAGAAGAAGAGAAAGCAGAAGCAGAGAAAAGATGGCAACTCAAATATCACCCTGGGTTTCTGTTCACCTCATTCATGGCAAGTCATGGTCATTCTGGGAAGGAATGTTGTCTACCCCATTGCAATGGAAGCACCTTGAGGACAAGCATTGTTTCTTTTGCTTGTATTTGTATTTATGCAGTACCTGGCACATAGTAAAGGTTTAACATGTGCTTGTTGACTTGACTTGGTATGGAAAAGAAAGGGAGAAAATAAGACTATTCCAGGCTGTAATATGTGAAGGGTTGGGTGTTTTGTCTTGTTTTTCTTTTCTTTGGGGTTTATTTTCCACTTCTCCAGCCCTAACTGATGCCAAACCAGAGCCAACAAGAGCAGCCTCATGGTTTCCTGGTTAGTGATCTTCCTGTCCCAACTCCCCTCTTGTTTATAGTTCATTGGATCACTGAAGACTGAGGCTGCTGGATCAACTCCAAGTGGTCATAAATTTGGCAGCCTCTTTCACCTTTGTAGGCTGGCCCTGACCACAAGCAAGAATAAATATTGATGTGCATCCAAGATACAAAATGGTATTGAAGAGGGTAGACAAGGCCATGAACCATCCCCAGAAATCCATAGGACATTATTTCCTAAGTTCAGTAAGTATCTAGAAATAGATAGTCCTATGATTTGGAGCCAGACGACCTGGGTTTGAATCTTGGCTGTGACATTTACCAGTTGTGCAACCTCTCTGATCCCTAATGTCCTTATCTGTGAAATGGAAGGCACCATAGGGCAATGGAGAAGTTGTAATATTTTACAGACATGGAATTGTGAAGCAGAAAAGTCATGAAAGATGTCATAAAAGAAATGTATGGGGCAGAGTCAAGATGGCAGAGTAAAAAGACACACATACGCTAGCTCTTCCCCCATAGCCCATAAAATATCTATAAAGAAAGTCTCTCAAAAAATTTTAGAGCAACAGAAGTCACAGAACAATGCAGTGGAGGAGATTTCCAGCCCAGGGTGACCTGAAAGGCCAACAGGAAAGGTCTGTCACACTGGATGCAGAGCAGAGCCCAACCCAGCCTTGGCTACACCAGCATGGCACTGGGAGGAGGACTCAAGCAGGCCTCTGGGGCAGAATCCCCAGCAGCAGTAGCCAAGGTTTGCAGATCCCTCAACTCACAGGCACCAAAGGTCAGTGAAAAGGTTTTTTCGACTGGCTGAGAAGGGAGCAGGGTCTTCCCATAGTTCTGACCTCAGGTGGTGTCAACAGAGGCTGCAGTAGCTCCCACAGCAGCCCGTATCCATTGTTGGATCGTAAAACCCCTGGGGGAACTGAGCAGCTGATCCTTACTTCATCCCTGTGGGGTAGCCCTGCCCCTACCTAATGGTCCTGGGGGAATTGTGCAGCTTATCTGGATCTCAGACCCCAGTGCTGGCTTGGTGGAACTGGAGGCCAGGTGCTTGTGGATAGGAAGCTCTACTACTTACGGATTCTGGGCACAAAAGTTTCTGATTGCTCCCAGATCAGTGTACACGCTTGAGTGTGCCACTTGGGAGGAACTGAGATCTTACAGATCCCCAGAGTATACCCTACTCTTGACAAAGGACCCAAAAGTCAAGTAACTGGTTGGGAAAATGTTCAAAAGAGGGGGAAAAAAAGACTACAGAAGGTTACTTTCTTGGTGAACAAGTATCTTTTGCCATCCTTTCAGATGAGGAAGAACAATGCTTACCATCAGGGAAAGACATAAAAGTCAAGGCTTCTGTGTCCCAAACATCTAAAATAAATATTCAGTGGTCTCAGGCCATTGAAGAGCTCAAAAAGGATTTTGAAAATCAAGCAAGAGAGGTGGAGGAAAAATTGGGAAGCGAAATGAGATGCAAGACAAGCATGAAAAACAAGTCAACAACTTGCTAAAGGAGACCCCAAAAAATACTGAAAAATAACACCTTTAAAAATAGGCTCACTCAATTGGCAAAAGAGGTTCAAAAAGCCAATGAGGAGAAGAATGCTTTAAAAAGCAGAATCAGCCAAATGGAAAAGGAGGTTCAAAAGCTCACTGAAGAAAATAGTTCTCTTAAAATTAGAATGGAACATATGGAGGCTAATGACTTTATAAGAAACCAAGAAATCACAAAACAAAACCAAAAGAATGAAAAAATGGAAGATAATGTGCAATATCTCATTGGAAAAACAACTGATTTGAAAAATAGATTCAGGAAAGACAATTTAAGAATTATGGGACTACATGAAAGCCATGATCAAAACAAGACCTAGACATCATGATCCATGAAATTATCAAGGAAAACTGCCCTGATACTCTAGAACCAGAGGGCAAAATGAATATTGAAAGAATCTACCAATCACCTCCTGAAAGAGACTCAAAGAGAGAAATTCCTAGGAACATTGTAGCCAAATTCCAGAGTTCCCTGGTCAAGGAGAAAATATTGCAAGCAGCTAAAAAGAAACAATTCCAGTATTGTGGAAATACAATCAGGATAACACAAGATCTAGCAGCTTCTATATTAAGGGATCGAAGAGCGTGGAATAGGATATTCCAGAAGTCAAAGGAACTAGGACTCAAACCAAGAATCACCTACCCAGCAAAACTGAGTATGATACTTTAGGGGAAAAAATTGTCTTTCAATGAAATAGAGGACTTTCAAGCATTCTTGATAAAAAGACCAGAGCTGAAAAGAAAATTTGACTTTCAAACACAAGAATCTAAAGAAGCATGAAAAGGTAAACAGGAAAGAGAAATCATAAGTGACTTACTAAAGTTGAACTGTTTATATTCTTACATGGAAAGACACTATTTGTAACTCTTGAAACTTTTTGCAGTATCTGGGTAGTTGGTGGGATTACACACACACACACACACACAGAGGTAGAGACAGGGACAGAGAGCACAGGGTAAGTTGAATAGGAAGGGATCATATCTAAAAATATGAAATTAAGGGGTGAGAGAGGAATATATTGGGAGGAGAAAGGAAGAAATGGAATGGGAAAAATTATCTCTCATAGAAGAGGCAGGCAGGAGACTTTTTAGTGGAGGGGAAAATGAGGGGAACTGAGAGAAAAACATGAAGTTTACTCTCATCACATTCGACTAAAGGAAGGAATAAAATGCACACTCATTTTGGTATGTAAACCTATCTTTTGATACAGGAAAGTGGGAGAGAAGGGTATAAGAGGATGGGGGAGATGATGGAAGGGAGGGCAATGGGAGGAGGGAGCAATTAGAAATCAACACTCTTGGGGAGGGACAGGATCAAAAGAGAGAATAGAAGAAATGGAAGGCAGGATTGGATGGAGGGAAATCTAGTTAGTCTTACACCACATGACTATTATGGAAGTCATTTGCAAAACTACACATATATAGCCTATATTGAATTTCTTGCCTTCCCAATGGGGATGGGTGGGGAGGGAGGAAGAAAGAGAAGTTGAAACTCAAAGTTTTAGGAACAACTGCTGAGTATTTTTCTTGCATACAACTGGGAAACAAGAATACAGGTAATGGGGTATAGAAATTTATCTTGCCCTATAGGACAAAAAAGAAGATGGGGATAAGGGAAGGGAGGGATGTTAGAAGGGAGGACAGATTGGTGGTAGGGGTAATTAGAATGCTTGGCACTTTGGGGTGGGGGGGGAGGGGGGCATGGGAAAAAAATTTGGAACTCAAAATTTTGTGGAAATGAATGTTGAAAACTTAAAATAAATAAATTTTAAAAAAAAGTTTTTGCCAAAAAGAAAAAAATGTATGAGCAAATAAACAGATGGGCTGGTCATTTGGAGAGAGCAGGGAATCACTGATGGGCAGCCTTAATACTCCCCTAGTATCTTCCCACTGTGAGCAGAAAGAGGAAGCTGTTCATATCAAGACAAGTCAGCCAGTATTTACTAAGCATTTACTATGTGCCTGTCAATTTTTCAGTTTGTGAGCTAGGTTTTTATTCTTGATAGGTCAGTCTTTCAACTGTTTTTGTTCTCCCCTTTGATAATCCTCTTTACTCTTAAACCTTTCTACTGTGGCAGACCCCAGAAGATGAGCTGCTGAGAGGCCTCTGTTTCCTTGCATTAGGTATATGTGGGCCCAGATCCCCATCTTGAGTAACACCTGAGGAGGGGGAAACTGGCCCCAGGTGAGTTTCTAGACCCCTTTGCCTCAGGCCTAGTTTATGCTCTGAAGGCCAATATCTTCTGGCTTCTCTCAGTCTTCCACCTCCCCTCCTCTGTTTCCTCATGTGGTTGGGCAAAATGCATGACTTCTGCTTCTTGTGTGATCTCAGATTCCCATAGAGCTGCTGCTCTGGGGAATCCCTACAGAGAGAGCCGTCAAGTTTGCTTATACCAATTATAGAGGGCGTTATGGAATCAGTTGGAGGTATTAAGTAATAAAGTTCTCTGGAGCTAATTTATGTGGTTTAACCAAGTTCAGAGGCTCTGTCCTCTTTTATAGGTTCAGCTAATATTAATCTATACTACTAGCATATAATTCCCTTTTGAAAAATATATTTAATGTTTTGGAGAAGTTGTAGAAAGCAGCTGTAGAAAGCCATCTTGTTAAACATGGGATCAATAAAACATTATTTACTGAAATAAAGGAAGTCACTAAAAAAGTCAGTGCTCATGTTTGTGCTGTGCTAATATAATTAAAATGAAGATACTACCTAAATTAATTTACACATTGACTTACCCAATGCAATCACCAGGGAACTTTCTGGAAGTAGATAAAACAAGAACAAGATTCATTTGGAGGAAAAGACGGTCTAAAACAGAGGTTCCCAGACTTATCTGGCCTACCACCCCTGTTCAAAAAATATTATTCAGTGCCATCTCTGGAAATCTACTTTGTTTAACCCCTTAACAGCTTTTTGGAAATTTGAGTCATTTCAAAAAAATGTAAAAATTTTTTTTTACAAAGATGCATCTTAAATTTAATAATTTATTGTAATTTTGTGGGGTTTTCCCTGTATTGAAATATTGATGATGCAATATTGTGTCATGTAACTGTATACAATGGTATTACAAACAAGTCATTACACACACATATGCCTGTAGATTCATGTTGGACTTTCTCGACAACACATGACAGACTCACCTGCACTGACATGTTAAGACCTGTCAGCAGACTTGACCACTGATGGGTTATAACTTGAATTTTGTGTGTTTATTTGGAAAATAATGTAATCACTGCAACTTCACCTCTGTTACACAACTCATGAAACACATACAAATGGTTTTTCAAAATTTTCTCCTCTCTTCTTCTCTCCCCTACCCTCCCTTCCCCTCCCCTCCTCTCCTCTCCTCTCCTCTCCTCTCCTCTCCTCTCCTCTCCTCTCCTCTCCTCTCCTCTCCTCTCCTCTCCTCTCCTCTCTTCTCCTTTTATGCTTCCACTTGTCCAAAACTCACTTGGATCATTCCAGTGCCTCCCAGGGGCTGTATTGTCTACTTTGGGAACCAACAGTTGAATCTCAAGAGAAATAATGAAAAAAGTAAAATGGGCAGCAAGGCAGCACAGTGGATAGAGTGCTGAGCCCAGAGACAAGACCTGAATTCAAACATGGCCTCCAATGCTTATTAGGTATGTGACCCTGGGCAAGCCACTTAACCCTGTTTGCCTCAGTTTCCTCATCTGTAAAATGAGCTGGAGAAGGAAACGGCAAACCACTCCAGTATTTTTGCCAAGAAAATCCCAAATGGGATCACAAAGAGTCAGACAAAACTGAAACCACTGAACAACAAAGAAAATAGCCATATAAAAGAAAGCTATATTTCACTAATAATAAGCAACATGTGACTCAAAGCACCTCGAGTCCATCACCTCTGTCAAGATGCAAAAAGCATGTTTCATCATCAGCCCTCTTGACTCATGGCTGGTCATCACTGATCAGAGGTCTCAAGTTTTTCAGAGAGATTTTTCTCTACAACTTTGTAGTCATTATATAAATTGTTTTCCTGCTCACTTCACCCTGCATCAGTTCTTGTAAGTCTTATGTTTCTCTTAATTTTCCCTTTTGTCACTTCTTGGGGGTACAATGATATTTCATTATGTCCATATATGACAATTTGTTGGTAAATTGTCAATAATTCGTAGCTACTCTCTTAGTTTCTGCTTCCTTATTATAATAAAAAATAAAAAATTATAATAAATAATTATAATAAATTATAAATTTATTAAATTTATTAAATAATAAATATAAATTTATTAAATTTATTAAATAATAAATATAAATTATTATAAATTGTAATCAAAAAGGATCCATCATGATTTTTTTTTATAGATGGGTCTTTTCCCTTGTTTTTTTGTCCAGCAGTGGCGTTACTGGGTCAAAGAATAAATAGGTATAGTGGAGGTATAGTTATAAATTGACTTCTGGAATGGCTGGACCAGTTCACAATTCCACCAACAGTGGAACAGTACACCTATCAAGTCCAGTCAAGTCAACAATTTTATTGAACCAGCAAACAAATTTATTAAATACCTACTGCCAGGTGGGCTCTGTGCTGAGTTCTGGGGACACAAATAAAGGCAAAAAAAGTCTCTGTTGTCACTGAAGCCACAGAATGATATGCAAACAACAACGGTAACCCTGTCTGGGACTGTCTTTTGCCTCTTTTTGTATCCCCAGTGTTTGGCACATAGTGGGCACTTCATTATTGATCTGTTGAAACAAGATAGACACAGCATAAATATAGCACAATTTAGAAATAATCTTAGGGATGAAGCACACATTATTAAAAGGATGAGGTAAGGCTTCTTGCAGAAAATGGGATTTTAGAAGAGACTTGAAGGAAGTCAGGGAAGCCAAGAGGCAGAGATCAGGAGGAAGAAAAGTCCAGGGATTGGGGAGAGCTGCCTAGAAATGCACAGAATTAAGAAATAGAGGAACAATTAGGACATAGTGGAGCATTTGAAGAACGAGACCAACGTCAGCGGATCATGGAGGATGTGGAAGAGGGTAAGGTATTGGAAGTAAGAAGACTGCAAAGGCAAGAAGGAGCTAGGTTATAAAGGACTTTAAGAGACAGATAATTTTATATTTCATCCTGGAGGTAATGAGGGTTGGCACTAGGATGGTGGCAGCGTAAGAGGCAGAAAGAGGATGGAGATGAAAGATACTGGGAAGGCAGATTGGAAAGGACTTGGTAATAGATTGGATTGGAGAGGGTGATAAAAAGTGAGGAGTGGAGAATGCTGTTCATCCTTTTTGAAGAAGACCAGTGACATCACGGGAGATGTCTTGACTTACCTATGAAGGGGATCTAGGTGAGGCAGAGCTCCACAAAGTTTTCAGCCTCAGTGTCTCTTCCAGAATCATCAAAGTCCAGTGACAAGACAGAAGTCAAAACGAATAGCCATGACCTGGGATGCATCGGATGACTTTGGAGCTCCAAGTGCTCCACAGCACCTGCTTCAGTCACCTGCATGGCCACTGGAACAAGTTGCTCTCATCTGCTCATTCTGCCAGGAGAAGTCTTCACATGCTTGGGATTGTGACATCTTAAAAAATTCAAGAGATATAGCTTTGGAGTAATTAATCATTTTATTAGTAATGCTAGCCTATTATTAATAAAAGGGGTCAGTGACACTCTCAAAATCCAAAGACTCCTTAAGGAATCCATTCAATGTTTATATGTCCTTGGAAGGGTGGGTGTTCCTGAGGATGGCAATTGATTCTGATTGATTAACAAGTAATGAGAGAAAATGAATGTTATAATGGGGTGGACCTATTCCAGTGAGGGACTGGGAGACATTTAATCATGTCATTTACTTCCAAATTACACCAGTCTCGAGCAATTTGACCAAAGAATTTGTTCCTCCCCCTCCTCAAATCTGAGTAGAATACAATGGGCAGGAAGTTACATAGATAAGATAGTCGAGGTAGAGTAAAATTTTGGCAGAAGTCAGTAATGTCCTTCAAAGGCTGGGTATCAAACAAGGAAATAGGACAGGGAATAACTTCATCATTGGTTATTAATAATCATTTCTCTCACTCACTGATGGGTTTGAGGCCTGTTGGTTACCCTTAACCTAGTTTAGCCTACCTGTGGAGGTAGTTTTACAGCTTCTTGGAGTCATAGGTGAGATATGGACACCAAAGGTGAATGAGCAGCCCTGAAAAGGGCTCAGCAAAGCCTCATGTCAGAGGTGCCTGTCCTCCCAGAACACTTCATCCACGACAGTGAAGGATAAAACCTAGATTGCAAACCTGGGTGACTGATAGGGTGGCAGTATCCTTGATAGTAATAGGGAGTTAGAAAGAGGAGGGGAGCTGGAGACACAGGGGAAGGAAAGATACTCAGTTCACTTTTGGACATGTTAAGTTTGAGGTGTCAGTGGGATATGTAGTTTAAGATGTATGATGTGTGTGTGTTGTATGTTGTGTGTGTTGTGTGTGTTGTGTATGTTGTGTGTGTTGTGTGTGTTGTGTGTATGGTGTGTGTGTGTGTGTGTCCTTCATACTCAAAGAGGACCATGATATCAGGGAAATGATGACATGACTTGCAGTTGATTTTGATTTGAGTAAGGGAGGACTGTTTACCAGCCTCACTTTCTCTTCCAGAACTATCTGGGTCCGGTGGCCAAATATTCATTAGGACAACTGGAGATGGCCCAGGATGCATACAGTAAGCACTTGATAAATGCTGACTGACTGATATCTGGGGCTTCTGCAGCAATGGTTCCAGGACTTGGAGCTCCATGTGGTGGGCAAAGTAAAAAAAAGCTTCTAGCTTTCTGAACTGGTACTAATCAAACTTTTGGAACACAATTGTTCTCTAAATTGACAATTAAGAAGTACATATTAAGGCTTACTATGTGACAGTCACTGAGTTCACAAAGAAAGGCAAAATACAATCCTTGTTCTCAAAGAGCTAATTTTCTAATGAAGAAAACAGTATGTCACATATAAAATATAGACAGTGCAATAGATTGACTAGTAAGACTGGAGGTCAGAAGAGAAGTTAAAGACGGACAAATAGATCTAAGAATTATCTGCATCTTTCCTCCCATATTCCCTTTAGTAATTGTCATTTTCCTTTCTTGACTCCTAGTTTCATCAATATAAGTGTGATATAGATATTTCTATTATTTTCTTAGTAATATAGTGTCTATTACTTTTCTTAGTAATTAATATATACAAAATATGTTTTATATATTATATATGATATGATGCATTATATGTATGTTCCAAAGGGCAATCCAGAATTGCCCTGACATTAGGCACTCTGGGCTGGACTGGGGAGTCAACTGGATGAGATTAAGAGTGAGGATTCAGGAAGAGGAAGTCCTTGCTAGTGGTATTAATAGCAGCTGCCAGAGTGTGATTTCTTTGATTTTACTATTAACTCCCAACACAAGTCAGTTGGCTCCTGTGATGAATACCATGTCTGCAGCATAAATGCAGTTTCGTGAATGTCCCTGTCAACAGCACAAACTGCAGAGTCAAGATGTGATTACCACATATCCCCTAGCATACAAGATACAGGCATTCTATCCGAATAAATGTTCCTCAATTATCCAAGAGCTGATACAATACTCAGAATCTTCCCTGGTTTCCTGGAGATCATCAGAGCTGTCAACAGTCTCAGCAAATTCCTAACCTTGGCCCAGGGAGGGCTGTTCTTTAGGCATGTGAACCCTCAAGTTGATACCCTTCTCAAGTCTTCAGAGGAAAAGATCCTAATACCTGCTGTAAATCATGGTTGAGATAAAACTATCAGACTATTTATGGTTCTACTGAGTAGGGAGTTCAACATGTGCTTGGGGGGACCAACTTTTCAATGAAACAAGAAGAAAGGAGAGCTAATGCACCTTACAGTGTCATTCAGTCAGTCAATAAGCCTTTATTAAGCAGTGCTAGGTGTAGAGCTAGCTTCTTCCTTCTCAAAGGGGACCATGACACCAGGAAAGTGAAGCCGTGACTTGCAAGTGAATTGGATTTAAGTGAGGCAGGGCTGTGCAGTTACCTGCCTCACTTTCTCCTCAGGAGCCATCTGGGGCCATGGGCCAGATATAGAGCAGGATAACAGAAGATGACCCCACTAAGCCTGAGGATACAAAGAAAGGTGACAAAAGACAGTTCCAGGACTCATGTTACTGACAGTCTAATGGGAGACACAATCTGCAAACAACTATACTGTCGTTTGTCTTTTTCCAGAGAGGACCAGTAGCATCACAAGTGATGTCTTGACTAGCATGTGTATTGGATTGAAGTGAAGCAGGGTTGTGCAAAGTTGTCAGCCTCACTCTCTCTTCCTGAGTCATTGAAGTCCAGTGGCAAGACAAAAGTCAAGTCAACCAGCCATGGCCCAGGATACAGTGGATGACCTTAGCATCTTCCATGCCTGACCAAGCTCTAGTGCTCCACAACACCTGCTTCAGCCACCTTCATGACTATTGGAACAAATTGTTCTCATCTGTCCATACGACTGGGAGAAGTCTTCTCATGCTTGGGGTAGACATCCCCCTCATTCACCAATGGGTTTGAAGCCTATTGGCTACTTACAATCTGCTAAAGCTCAACTGAGACAGTGAGGCAAAGGTGAAAAGTGCTCAGCAAGCCCTTGTACCACAGGTACTAGTACTCTTGACCACTCTATACACCCCAGACAAAATACAGACAGGAGATAATAGAGGGAAGGCACTAGAATTAAGGGGAGTGGGAATGGTTTCCTTTCCAAGGTGGGGTTTTAGCTAGGATTTAAAAGAGGACAGAGAAACCATGAGGCAGAGAAGGAGAGGGAGAACATTCCAAATAAGGGAGATGGACAGTGAAAATACCCAAAGTCTAGAAATGGAGTATCATGTGTGAGAAACAGCAAGGATGCCAGTGTCTCTGAATCACAGAGAATATGGAAGAGAGGAAGGTATAAGAAGACTGGAAAGGTAGAAAGGAATCGAATTATATCGAATGTCAGAGGATTTTACATTTGTTCCCAGATAGAACAGGGAGACCCTGGAATTTACTGTGTGAGAGGCCAATGTCACTAGATTATAGAGTATGTGGAAGGAATAACCCATAAAAAGATTGGAAAAGTAGCAAGGGGTCAAGTTACAAATGGCTTTAAATGCAAAATAGAGGATTGTACATTTGATCCTTGATGTAATAAAGAACCATCGGGAAAAGTGGATGAAGAGTATTTGCCCTAGTAGGTAACCATGGGAAGCGGGTACAGGACCAAAGAGAAGCAACAGGAAATAATGGAAAGAGGACAGACTTGGCATCAGGAAAAATCTGGGTTCAAATCTTCATAAAGTCCCTTCTAGTTCTAAATCTATGACTGAGATTCCAAAAGACTGAGATTTTTATTCAGTTCTTTAATAATGTGTTATTGTTCCATCATTTTCAGTCATATTTGACTCTCTGTGACCTCATTTGGCACTTTCTTAGCAGAGATACTGGAGTGGTTTGCTATTTCCTTCTCCAGCTCATTTTACAGATGAGGAAACTGAGGCAAACAGAGTTAAGAGACTTGCCCAGGGTCACACAGCTATTGAAACCATGAAGATGAGTCTTCCTGATTCCAAGCACAGTGCTCCATCCCCTGTACCTTCTAGATGGCAGGCATGTGCAATGGTTATAACAAAGTAAATAAAGATGATACAAAAAAGGAAAAAAATTCAGGTCCCATAGAAAGAACATTTCCACTTCCATATCTTCAAAGTTTAAAGATCTCTCTTTTCTTTCTGTTCACAACTGGCAAACAGCAAAAGTAGAAACTGATGATCAAACACCATAACATACTAGGTGGCTCTGTTTGAGGTTTAGGGAAACATATTTTGGGTGTCCAATAACGTTTCATTTTAAGTCAGAAACTTTTAGTTTAGTTTTGTTTAAAAATAGATGCCAGTGGAGGTTTACTCTGGCGAGTCAGCCCTTGCCACCCGCCTTGCTGCTCAGACCAGACAGTCAGCTGATATCGCTTCCCTAAATCTTCTCTCCCTTATCTTTGGCCAAGGACAGGTTTAGAAAGAGAGATAAAAGAGCTGTTTGGTGGTGAGCTCTGGACAAGTCTGAGCTGGCCTTCCAAGTGGTCCTCTGTCTGTCACCCAACACTCATTCCGCTATCAGGAACATTTTGCTGCTCTCAAGATGAACGGCTCTTACCACATAAACAACTGGTTATAAGGGGACAGAAGGAAATACCATTGGAGCCATCTGTATATCAGGGACCCTGGATGCTCTCAGATCCCTACCCCTGCTCCTGTGAGAGGCTGAGTGCTCACCATGCAACCAGTCTCAAGATGGGGAACACCATCCGGGCCCTCATTGCCTTTGTCCCCACCAATGAGTGCCAGAACTACCTACTTGGAGACCTTCAGGAGATGCCATTGGACAAGATGGTGGACCTGAGCAGCAACCAGCTGAGAAGGTTCCCCTTACATGTATGTTCCTTCAAGGAACTGGTAAAGCTCTACCTGAGTGACAACAACTTAAACAGCCTGCCCTGGGAACTGGAGCAGCTCCAGAACCTTCAGATCCTGGCCTTGGATTTCAACAATTTCAAAGTCTTGCCTCCGGTTGTGTGTACCCTGAAGCAGCTCTGCATCCTCTACCTGGGGAACAACAAGTTACGTGACCTGCCCTTGGAGCTGAGCTTGCTGCAGAACCTCAAGACCCTCTGGATAGAGAATAACTGTCTGACCCAACTGCCTGAGGTCATCTGTGAGTTGAGCCTGCTGAAAACCCTGCACGCAGGCTCCAATGCCCTTCGTCTACTCCCCAGGCAATTGAGCAGCCTCCAGGAGCTGAGAACCATCTGGCTGTCAGGCAACCTGCTGACTGATTTCCCCACGGTGCTGCTCCACATGCCCTTCCTAGAAGTCATTGATGTGGATAGAAACAACATCTCCTACTTTCCCAGTCTGGTTCACCTGTCAGGCCTGAAGCTGGTCATTTATGACCACAACCCCTGCAGGAATGCCCCGAAGGTGGCCAAGGGGGTAAGGCGGGTGGGGAGGTGGTCAGAGGAAACTCCCGAGCCTGATCCCAGAAAAGCCAGGAGGCTTCGGATGGCCAAGCAGGAGATTGATGAGGTCCAGGAACCTGCGTCCCCCATCCCTCCTCTTCCTGTGTCTGAGAAACTTGACTAGTGCCTTCTCTTTGTGATGATCTGCACTTTCTATAGCTTGTGAGTCCGTAGTTGCTTCTATGTTGTTTCCCCCATTAGACTGTGAGGTACCCAGGAGCAGGGACTGTCTTTTGCCTTTCTTTCAGCACTTAACATGTACCTGACACATTTATTAAGTGTTTGAGTAGTATCCAACTCTTCATGACCCCCTTTGGGGTTTTCTTGGCAGAGATGCTGGAGTGGTTTGCCATTTCCTCCTCTGGCCCATTTTACAGATGAGGAAACTAAGGCAAACAGCACTAAGCGACCTGCCCAGGGTCACACAGTCTGAGGGCAAATTTGAATTCAGGCCTTCCTGACTCCAGGCTCAGTGCACCACCTAACCTCCTCTGCTTGGTATGTTGTAAGTGCTAATAAATGCTTGTTGGCTGACTTCCCTTTGAACCCAACTACAGTACACTCTTGATTATAATGAATATTTCTTCCCTGAACAATTTCTCCTGCATAAAGGAACATATGGGAAACAACTCTTGTTCTCATTCAGAAGAAAATGGAATATCCAGTGACTAGCCTTTTTTACAACTACCCCATCACACCAGCTAACTGGGAAAAATAAATATAACATTACTCAACCTCATTTGTCACCTTAGGATTCTGTAGTCCTGAAGCACAGAAGTTGGAAATATACATTTTGAGAGCACAGATTGTGTTGCATTTAGCTTTGTGTACCTAGCATCTAGGGTAATGACCTATACAAAATTATGTTTAATAAATCTTCAGGGGAGTTGAATTTAATTCGCCCTAGAGAGTCTGCCTTAAAAGGGAAGCTGTTTTGTTTTAACAGATTAAACCTTCACCTGTCAACAGGATGGCTTGTATCTTACTTCAATGCAACTACGGTGTTGACAGCATTTACAAGGAGATCACAACCTGTCTGCTTTCTCATCCTAGGTGTTTTTTTGTCCCTGTTCTTCCTATCAATCTTCAAAAACGAAAGACAAACACACAACAACCCTAGATTCTCGACTGGTACAATGGTACTGGATTTGAATTCTGACTCAGTTCCTTGTTGTCCAGGCAACCTTGGGCAAGGCTCCTGGCCCTCAATTTCATTATCTGATTTTGGATCGAACTATAGCATGAGGGAAGTGCACGCAATGATTTCTAAGGTCCCTTCCAGTTCCAAATCCTACAAAATGAACAAGGTAAAGGCTACGTTGAAAGGTTTAATTCTTCTCTAGAAACTTGGTATATGGCAGTAGGCTTACTGTTCATGTCGGAGCTATCCAAAAAGAAAATATTTTCACTAGCCATGAGTGTTTGTGTGATATGCTAAAACGTTCCTTCCCGGGGCTGAAATTATTCTGCATTACACATTTAGACCACTTAAAATTGTTTTCTCAGCATTGTCTTCAGAGTCAGACTCAGTCATGGAAAAATCTTTTCTCTTAATGAAACAAATACTCATGAGACGTTTTCACTGTAGCCCAAAATCCACTCCACTTCAAGCTTTCCCACCATCCCCATAGAGCTGCTAAGCCTTGACTGACGTTAATGAACCTGAAAATTGGTTTGGCCTGATTTAGCCAATTTCCCATAAAAGGTTTGATTCAGTGCCTGCTTCTAACTCTTTTGTGTCATTCATGATCATCTGGAAAGTAGAGACTTTCTTTAGCTGTGCTCTCATTTAGGTCATGTGTGGACTGGTATTATGGCTGATACCCCAAAACATGCTATCCTTCTGCTTGCTTAAATAAATGAGAGGCAACCAAACCCCAGTTCTCTTGGTGTGAGAGTAACTTCATTAAGGAAATTCACATCTGGTCAGACTAGTAGGACTCTTAGTGGTAGGTTAAACATTTATTCACTTGCTTAAGAAAATAAACAGAAGCAAATGTGAATTGCAGATTGCATTATGCATAAGAATCACTGATGTTTGTCTATTTAAAATTAATGTCCTGGTTTGTGTGAGTTTGTCTGGTATTTCCATAAGCTTTTTCTATACACCTATGTAAATAAAACAAGAGCATATTTGCAATTATCTCTAAATACATGCAAATTTTATGCCTTATTTTTCTTCTTGCGAAAAAATTAATTCACTCTCAGTCAACTGTTGTCAGTGGCTTACTTATTAGCCACACATTAACTTGTTTGGTATATTCAGAGTATGTGGATATACCATCTGACTAAGCCCCATGTTCAAACAATCAATCTGAAAGCACTGCAAGAATGCATCTTAATCTCTTGGAAAGGTTACTTGAAAGTGCCATCTTCCAGCATTCTCCTGGAGAAAATAAGGCAGGGCCAAGGGAGAAAGGAGCGATTTATGGGATAATTTTGCACAGTTTCCTCCCTGGCCTCCAGGCCAACTGGATTTTCCAAAGTCATACGTGAGTCATTTAGGTGCAACAGGATTATTGAAACTGGCATGGATGAGCAGTTTGGGGGCATTTCCCCCCTACTAAACCAGATTTGGATCACAGATTAGGACAACAAAGAAAATATGTAGAACACTGTGCATGCATTAAAGTGTTATCTAAATCTCACTTTTTATTCTTCATATTATTATTCTACTCCTTCTGTATGGCAATCCATTTTTGGTCCTGAATTCGTGACACCTTTCTAGACTGGTCTCCTTGTGCTTCCTAAATTAGATGCTAGAAACTCATTGTCCAACAATCAGAACTTTGCTACTGCTGATAATAAAGGTAATAATTACTATTCTGATGATGATAAGAACTATAGCAGATAATAATGAATAACTGTTATAGCACTTTAAGGGTTACAAAGTATTTTACATGTATTATTTCATTTTTGCCCTAACAGCAACCCTAAGAGGTAGATGCTATTATGATCCACATTTTACAGGTTAAAAAAAAAAAGCAGAAAGAGGTTAAGTGACTTTGCCCAGGGTCACACAGATAGTAAGTGAAGCTAGATTCAAACTCAGGTCTTCCTGACTCCTAGTACAGTGCTTTTACTACTCTATCACCTAGCCAAAAAAGGTCATGAATTTAGAGCTGGAAAGGACCTCGGAGGTCATAAAGCCAAACTACCTCAGTCTATATATGTTAAGTGAAGAGATGATGACTAGTCCAGAGTCACGCAGCCAGTATGTACTGAAGGCAGAACTCATTCCCAGGACAAGCTCTGAATTTGTCCCAAACAAATCTGGTTTGCCTTGTCCTTGAGGGAACCTCTATGGCATGTCATCCCTCTCAAAAGATGGTTTCACTCAGCTGAATAATCTAAAATATATAAATATATAATTTAATATACTTTAATTCTAGTTAATTAAATATAATTATAATAAAATTACAATTATAATATTTATTTAATTACTAATATAATAATAAATAATTTAAAATATTGCCCCGGTGATGAATAAGCTTTTGTTTCCTACCAATATGATCAAGAGAGGAGGCAAAGAGAACAATTGCCCCGGTGATGAATAAGCTTTTGTTTCCTACCAATATGATCAAGAGAGGAGGCAAAGAGAACAAATTTGAGGAAAGTGCCTTACTAGGGAACAAGCAGGCTTTCACAAACAAGAGACAACAGTGGACCACATCTTTCACATTTCATAGCTTATTGAAAAATGAAGAAAATATTAGATGCTACTGTGCTTTACTGTTTGTTGACTTTTTTTAAAGCATTTGCTATGACCAGCAAAATGCCATCTTATGGGTGCTTTTTCAAAGTGTTTCCCATATACATATCAACATCAGAGTGATATAAGTTTATCAGATGTTTGCCATAACAAAGGAAAAGATCCACTACAGTCTTGTGGATAGCGAGGTGTTTCACTTGTACCTGTTTGCGCATGACACTGTGCTGAGTGTGTCGAGCCCCAGAACACTACAGAGCATCCCAGAAGGGATATGTCATTCCTTAAAGGATTTTGACCTGACTGTCCGCACAGGAAGGATCGTATAGTTGCAGAGTGTTTGTTGCTCAGATTTCAACATGCATTTGGATAGGAATCCTATAGAGCTTATAGATGAGTAAATATACCTGGCACAAGACAGCACAGATGAGCAACGAATTGGGTCCAGATTTGAAGAGGAAGAGGAGAGTTTGCCTTTGTCAAATAGCAAACCTCCAGTGAAAGCAAAGGTCCATGTTTTTAATATCAACATGTTACCAGTGTTGCTATGTAGCAACTAGATATCAAATGCAACTGTTTCTGAGGAATCAAAAATTCTACAAAGAAAGTAATGTAGAGGGATATGCAGGCTGCATGAGACATATACCCAGTTGAGGGTAAAGTATTATCTAGTTGTGATAAGACTAGACAGACAGTAATGTAATGAAAGCGTGGGATGTTTTACAGATTAAAAAAAAAAAAGCCTCAATTAGAAAGCGAAAATTAAATCAGGAGAAGACATTAAGCTCCATGAGAATTTTACACAATGCATTTTTGTTGCCCTTAATTAAAAAAAACAAGAATAGATACATGAAACCAAAATAAACATACAAACCAGAATCTTCAAAAATTCACGCAGAATGAAACTTCTTGGTATATAGATAAAGCTGGCTTCCTAGTCAAGAAGACTTAGGATCAAGTTTTGTCTCTACCACATACACTTTAAAAAATTTTTTTTGTTTATTTTTAACATTCATTTTTAAAAACAGTTCCTGAATTCTGTTTCTCCTGTCCAACCTCCCCCACCCATTGAGAAAGTAATAAATGTGATATGAGCTTTACATATGAAATCAAAAAAGATATTTTTATCTTATCCATGTTGCAAAAGAAAAAATTTAAAAATTAAAAAAAATTGCTTCAATATGTAGTCAGACTTCATCAGTTCTTTCTCTGGAGGTAGATAGCACTTTTCATCAAAAGTCCTTTGGAATACCTTGAATGACTGTTTTGATTGGAAAAGCTAAGTCATTCACAGTTGACCCTTGTACAATATTGCTGGTACTATGTACAGTGTTCTCTACTTGTTCACTTTGCATCAGATCACATAAGTCTTCCCAGGTTTTTCTAAAACCATACTGTTTGTCATTTCTTATAGCACAATAATGTATCATAATCATATACCACAACTTGTTTAGCCATTCCTTAATTGATGGGTATCCCCTCAATTTTCGATTTTTTGCCACCATAAAAAATGGCATCTATATGAATAGATCCTTTTTGCTTTTCTTTGAGCTCTTTAGGATACAGCCCCAAGTAATGGTATTTCTGGGTGAAAGGGCATGCACAATTTTATAGCCCTTTGGACATAGTTCCAAATTGTTCTCCAGAATGATTAGACCAGTTCATGACTCTACCAGGAATGCATTAGTGTCACAATTTTTCTGCATCCCTCCCAATATTTGTCATTTCCCTCTTCTGTCATATTATCCAATCTGATAAGTGTGAGTTGGTACCTCGGAATTATTTTAATTTGCATTTCTCTAATCAATAGTGATTTACAGCATTTTTTTCATATCACAATAAACAGTTTGATTTCTTCTGAAAACTGCCTATTCATACATATCCTTTGACCCTTTATCAACTGGAGAATGACTCATGCTTTTATAAATTTTACTCAGTTTCCTATGTTTGAGAAATGAGGCCTTCATAAGAGAGCTTTCTGTAAAATTTCCCCCCAGTTTGGCTGCATTGGTTTTGTTTGTGCAAAGTTCATCTAATCAAAATTATCCATTTTGTTTCCTGTGATCCTCTCTCTTTTTTGACCTCAATTCTTCCCTTATCCATAGATCTAACAGGTAAAATTTTCCATGTTTCCTTCATGTGCTTATGATATTACCCTTTATGTTTAAATCATGAACCCATTTTGACCTTATCTTGGTATATGGTGTGAGATATTGGTCTATATCTAGTTTCTACCAAACTGCTTCCAATTTTCTCATCAATTTTTGTCAATAGTGAGTTCATGCTCCCAAAGCTTGGATCTTTCAGTTTATCAAACACTAGATGTCTATGGTCATTTACTACTGTGTATCATGTACCTAACCTATTCTACTGATCCACCACTCTATTTCTTAGTCAGTCCCAGACTGTTTTCATGACTACTTTGTAACAGTTTAAAATCTGGTATTGCTAGGCTGCCTTCACATTATTTTCCCTTGATTCCCTAGATATTCTTGAACTTTCGTTCTTCCAGACAAATTTTGTTATTTTTTCTAGCTCTATAAAATAATTCTTTGGTAGTTTGTTTGGTATGGCCCTGAATAAGTAAATCAACTTAGGCAGAATTGTCATTTTAATGATATTGACTCGGCCTATCCATGAGCAATTAATATGTCTCCAGTGATTTAGATCTGTCTTTATTTGTTTGAAAAGGGTTTTGTAATTGTGTTCATATGGTTACACGTACTTCTTATATCACAGACAGGTCACTTAACCCTAAGCAATTCTCTAAAACTATAAATTAAAGAGGAAGGTGCCAATCTACACTGGCCTTTTAAAGACCGTAGTTTAAGATGGCCATCTCCCACTGCATCCTGGGCCATCTCCAGTTGTCCCGATCTGTATCTTGCCGCTGGATCCAGATGATTCTGGAGGAGAAAGTGAGGCTGATGACTTTGCCTAGCCCTGCCTCACTTAAATCCAATTCATATGCAAGTCAAGACATCACCTTCCTGATATCATAATCTCCAACAACATTGGTAGAAAGAACTTGTTTCAGTGGAATTTCCCTACTTCCTTACCACAAAATTCTTGTACGTGAAAGATTATTTTTACCATAAGTAAAAAAAAGTTAACTAAATAGTAAAGCTAACTATCATTCTTAACATAAAACCTATATGAGGGTCACATGATGATGTAAATAATGTTGTTTTTTCCGTGTGACCTAAAAATATTCAGAGCAGGGATTCTTTATTTTGTGTCATAGACCCCTCTGGTAATCTGGTAAAGCCTATGGATGCTTTCTCAGGATAATGTTTTAAATATATGTAAAGTAAAATATATATAAATACAAAGGAAACCCAAAAAATGTTTAAAACAAACAAGTGCACAGATCCCAGGTTTAGAACCCCTCACTTAAAGGGGTCATCTTCACGTTTCAATAAACCCACTAAGCTCATTCTTGCCTTGGAATGCCTTCCCTTCCTTGCAACTGCCTGATAGAATTTATACCTTCCTTCCAGCTTCCTGCCTCTATCAATCCAGCTACAAGCACACACACAAAAAAAGGCATTTATATATATTTTGCACTTACTTATTTGTGTAAATGTCATTTCCTTCTAAGCTTACAAGAATTTAAGCTCTTTGAGGGCATAAGTTTCATTTTCCTTTTTTTTGTATTTCCAGTGCCTACTACAGAGCTCAGCACAAAGAAGAAAATTAATAACTGTTTGCTGAATGAACTGAAAGCATGCATTACCAATGCTGTTATACTAAATAGTGTAATACTTAAGACTTACACAATTACTACCATCCACTGAGCTATTTTGTTTCTTGAATGAAAGGATTAAAAAATGGACAAACATCAAAGGGTGCATTTTTCCAAATCCTCTGAGTAATAGTTTCATCTTTGCAAGAGAAAATATCACAG
Organism: Bettongia penicillata ogilbyi; assembly: GCA_023548195.1. Lineage (NCBI taxonomy): Eukaryota > Metazoa > Chordata > Mammalia > Diprotodontia > Potoroidae > Bettongia > Bettongia penicillata. The sequence continues at coordinate 1,756,460 of JAJHZJ010000287.1, read as the reverse complement.
CCACTCTAACTCTAACTGTGAGAAATCTAATTCTGAGATTAAGTGCTTCTGCCTCCCTAGTCTGACTCTAATTAAATTAGGAACACATGGACATGATCACAGTGAAAATTCTTGTCCCATTTTCTCCCAAGTGAATTAGAATCCTTCCCTCTCACTATTATGTTAAAACTAGCGATTGACAAATAAGTTTTTCTTGGGATGGAACCAGGACTCCAGATTCAATGAAAATAAGACTTGAGTGAAGATGTGAAGGTTATTTTTCTATTCTACAAGAAGCTCCAAATTCTTTCCATTTTTCTATTTCTAAATCATATTCATTTTTGTTTTTTTTTATTTAACTTTTTACATTAATTTTCACAAAATTTTGGGTTCCAAATTTTCTCCCCTTTTATCCCCTCCCCCCACCCCAATACACCAAGCATTCTAATTTTCCCTATCTCCAATCTGCCCTCTCTTCTATCATCCCTCCCTTCTCTTGTCCCCATCTTCTCTTTTGTCCTGTAGGGCCAGATGACTTTCTATTCCCCATTAACTGTATTTCTTATTTTCTAGTAGCAACAACAATACTCAACAGTTGTTCCTAAAACTTTGAGTTCCAAATTCTCCCCATCCCTCCCTCCCCACCCTTTCCCTTTGGGAAGGCAGGCAATTCACTATAGGCCCTGTCTGTGTAGTTTTGCAAATGACTTCGATAGCAGTAGTGTTATGTAAGACTAACTGTATTTCCCTCCATCCTATTCTGCCCCCATTGTTTCTATTCTGTCTTTTGATCCTGGCCCTCCCCGAGTGTTGACTTCAAATTGCTCCCTCCTCCCATTGCCCTCCCTACCATCATCCCCCCCACCCTGCTTATCTCATTCTCCCCCACTTTCCTGTATTGTAAGAGAGGTTTTCATACCAAAATGAGTGTGCATTTTATTCCTTCCTTTAGTCGAATGTGATGAGGGTAAACTTCTTGTTTTTTTTCTCAGCTCTCCTCTTTTTCCCTCCACCAAAAAGTCTCCTGCTTGCCTCTTGAATGAGAGATAATTTACCCCATTCCATTTCACCCTGTTTCCTCCCCCTACATTTCTCTCTCACCATTTACCTTAATTCCTTTTAAGATATGGTCCCATCCTATTCAATTCACTCTGTGCTCTCTGTCTCTGTATGTGCGTGCATGTATGTATGTGTGTGCATGCACGCATGTACATGTGTGTGTGTATAATCCCACCAACTACCCAGATACTGAAAAATTTTAAGAGTTACAAATATTGTCTTTCCATGTAGGAATGTAAACAGTTCACTTTTGGTAAGTCCCTTATGATCTTTGCTGTTTACTTTTTCATGCTTCTTCTCATTCCTGTGTTTGAAAGTCAAATTTTCGGGAGCCAAGATGGCGGAGTAGAAGGACGCACGTTTACGAGCTCCGAAACCAAAGCCCATAGAATTAATGTAAAAAGAGACCCCCATAACTTCTGGGTCAATACAAAGTGTGCAGAAATGGAGTGGAAGAGATTTCCGTTCCAGGGAGCCCTGGAGACCCGTCCCCAGGGTCCGTCGCATCCCGGAAAGCAGACCCCACCCCCAGCGCTGCCCTGGCCGCGGCCCCAGAGAAGCTGATCTGAGCAGGCTTCAGAGACGGAAGCTCCGGCAGCCGGGAAAGTCCCTCTGCCCACAGAAGCTACAGGTCAGTGAGAGAGAAGGCCAGGCTCGAGGAGGGGAGCAGAGCGTCTCCGTGACTCTGGACCCCTCGGGAGGAAGTGGCGGCGGCAGAGACGGGGGAAGGAAGCGGCGGAGGCAGAGGTGTGGGTGGTGGCTGAGGCGGCAGCGACCCGGGACTCAGGAATCCCCCAGCAGCAGGCAGGATCTTCATTACGGAAGGTTTCTGCATAAAACCTGAGGGAGCTGAGCCTGGGAGACGGCCCTGCCCCCACCCCGCTCTATTACTGAAGACCTCTGCACAAAGCCCCTGAGGGAACTGAGCCTGGGAGGCGGGCCCTCCACCCCGCCCCCACCGGCTCCATTCCTGAAAGTCTCTGCATAAAGCCCCTGAGGGAACTGAGCCTGGGAGGCAGCCCTGCCTCCACCCCAGCGCCAGAACTAAAGCTTGCCGCGGAAAGCACATTTGAATCTCAGAGGCCAAGCACTAGCTGGGCGGATCCAGGTGGGGGTGGAAAGGAATCTCAGAAGTCAAGTAACTGGCTGGGAAAATGCCTAGAAAAGGGAAGAAAAATAAGACTATAGAGTTTTTTCCAACAAATGCAAATGATCCCGACCTTCGGATCTGATGACGAGGACGTATCCTTGCCATCAGGGAAAGACGTGGAGGGCGGGGCCTCAGTACCCCAGACACCCCAGGGGGGGTGGCAGGTGGGCTCAGGCCTTGGAAGAGCTCAAAAAGGATTTTGAAAAGCAAGTTAGACAGGTGGAGGAAAAACTGGGAAGAGAAATGAGAGAGATGCAAGAAAAGCATGAAAAACGGGTCAATACCTTGGTAAAGGAGACCCAAAAAAATGCTGAGGAAATTAACACCTTGAAAAATAGGCTCACTCAATTGGCAAAGGAGGTTCAAAAAGCCAATGAGGAGAAGAATGCTTTCAAAAGCAGAATGAGCCAAATGGAAAAAGAGGCTCAAAAGCTCACTGAATTTAATAGTTCTCTCAAAATTAGAATGGAAGAGATGGAGTCTAACGACTTTCTGGGAAACCAAGAAATCACCAAACAAAACCAAAAGAATGAAAAAATGGAAGAGAATGTGAAATATCTCATGGGAAAAACAACTGACCTGGAAAATAGATCCAGGAGAGACAATTTAAAAATTATGGGACTACCTGAAACTCATGATCAAAAAAAGAGCCTAGACATCATCTTCCATGAAATTATCAAGGAAAACTGCCCTGACATTCTAGAACCAGAGGGCAAAATAAGTATTGAAAGAATCCATCGATCACCACCTGAAAGAGATCCAAAAAGAGAAACTCCTAGGAACATTGTGGCCAAATTCCAGAACTCCCAGCTCAAGGAAAAAATCTTGCAAGCAGCTAGAAAGAAACAATTCCAGTACTGTGGAAATACAATCAGGATAACCCAAGATCTAGCAGCTTCTACATTAAGGGATCGAAGGGCGTGGAATAGGATATTCCAGAAGTCAAAGGAACTAGGACTCAAACCAAGAATCACCTACCCAGCTAAACTGAGTATAATACTTCAGGGGAAAATATGGTCTTTCAATGAAACAGAGGACTTTCAATCATTCTTAATGAAAAGACCAGAGCTGAAAAGAAAATTTGACTTTCAAACACAAGAATGAGAAGAAGCATGAAAAAGGAAACAGCAAAGAGAAAGTCTTAAGGGACTTACCAGAAGTGAACTGTTTACATTCATACAGGGAAAGACAATATTTGTAACTCTTAAAACTTTTCAGTATCTGGGTAGTTGGTGGGACCACACATACACATGTACACAAATGCACATGCACACACATACACACATGCACACACATACAGAGATAGAGAGCACAGATTGAACTGAATAGGATGGGACCATACCTTAAAAGAAATTAAGGCAAATGGTGAGAGAGAAATGTAGTGGGAGGAAAGAGGGGGAAATGGAAGGGGGTAACTATATGTCATTTAAGAGGCAGGTAGGAGTTTTTCTTAGTGGAGGGAAAAAGAGGAGAGCTGGGAAAAAAAAAAAAACAAGAAGTTTACCCTCATCACATTTGACTAAACGAAGGAGTGAAATGCACACTCATTTTGGTATGAAAACCTATCTTACAGTATAAGAAAGTGGGGGAGAAGGAGATATTGCAAGGGGGGGGATGATGGAAGGGAGGGCAAAGGGAGGAGGGAGCAATTTGAAGTCAACACTTGGGGAGGGACAGGATCAAAAGACAGAAGAGAAACAATGGGGGCAGAATAGGATGGAGGGAAATACAGTTAGTCTTACACAACACTACTGCTATCGAAGTCATTTGCAAAACTACACAGATAGGGCCTATAGTGAATTTCCTGCTTTTCCAAAGGGAATGGGTGGGGAGGGAGGGATGGGGAGAATTTGGAACTCAAAGTTTTAGGAACAACTGTTGAGTATTGTTGTTGCTAGTAGGAAATAAGAAATACAGTTAATGGGGAATAGAAAGTCATCTGGCCCTACAGGACAAAAGAGAAGATGGAGACAAGAGAAGGGAGGGATGATAGAAGAGAGGGCAGACTGGTGATAGGGAAAATTAGAATGCTTGGTGTATTGGGGTGGGGGATAGGGCAGAAATGGGGAGAAAATTTGGAACCCAAAATATTTTGAAAATGAATGTAAAAAGTTAAATAAATAAATTTATATTTTAAAAAATTGTAAACCCTAAGTAAAAACCAATAGATTTTAATACCCAATGACTTAAGTTTACTTCATTGCCTTTAGCAAAACTGGGAACAAGTTTTGTTTTGTTTGGTGGTAATTAACAAGCTGTCTTCACTCCTACCTGGAAAATGATATTAAAACATTTTGTAAAATGAGTATACTTTGGCCCAGCAATAAATCGAGATCAAGCAAACATTTCTTACTAATGCTATGAAACAAAGCAATTAATTGGCAGTTTGGAAATACAATGCCTGCAAATTCTTTACCCTCCTCCCCTCCCATTATCCCTGAAGCAGAATACAGGGAATTTAAATGGTGACTTTGTAGAGCCTCCCTCACTCAAATCCCAATTCAATTCAAGTCATATTATCTTCCTAATGTCATGGTCCTCTTTGAGAACAAGGACACACAAAAAAATGCACCAGAAGGGATAATGAAAAGGAAAACCAAAAACAATAGTAATAAGTTCAGGATAAATGAACCCCTCCCCCTGCCCCCAGCAACCTCTACCACACACAAAGAATGTCAGAATCCTGCAGAAGCTCTGGTCAGAGACAAACCAGGTAGGTGGAAGGCACCGAGTCCAATCCCACAGCACATGTTGGAGACAGACCATGTCCTCACCTGGGCAATGTACGCCCCTGACAGGTCGAGAGGGTCAGACTAGTGTCCAGTGGAGGGGCCAGGCAGCCTGTGCACAGCCACTGCAAGAAGGCCAGACCAGTGCCCAGCACTAGGCCTAAGCAACCTGGCCATGAGCAACTACAGGAGACAGAACAGCACCTAGGTAGACCATGCCCAAGTCACAGCTAGAAAAAGGGCCATGGCAACACTTGGGAAATAAAGGATCTAAGGTCTTGTGAGAGGTCTGTTATGAAGACAATCAACAAGTGGCTGGAGTCTATCAAGGTCACAGCAACGGATGGAGGCAATTCCTGGTTTGGGATCCTGCCAAGAAACAGGAGCCAAGGCCAAAATCTAACCTAAAGCCCCCAAGGATACTGAGCCAAAACTCAAAAAAACCCAGAAGGCAGGACCTAGTCTTATCCATGACAAAAGGGACCACAGAAAGCCTGCCCACACCATCCAAGGAGGCAAGGTGTAACCCACACAGAAAGAACCCAGAAGGTAAATCCCAGAAAATACTGAGCACAATGAAGAAATATTATGGGATAGAGATAAACCCAGAAGAAAACCTCACAAGTGAAAGTAGAACCCTAAAGAATAGAAATTCCTGGCCACAAGGACTACAAGAGTACCTGCAATATACTGAACAAGATACAAAACCTAACAATTATAGGAAATTTTGGCTAAGGAGGAAAGAATGACAACAGAATTGATCTCTGAAATTAAGAATAAGCCAAACAAAAAAATGACTATAAGACAAAAAATACTAAAACAAAAATTGAGATTGAATAAAAGACCCAGACAATAAAAGACATAGGGGCAGCTAAGTGGCACACTGGACCTAAAGTCAGGAGGCCTGAGCTTAAATCTCCTTCAGACAGGCTCTGTGACCCTGGGCAAGTCACGTAATCTGTTTGCCTTAGTCTCAGTTATAAAAAGGGAATAATTAGTATCGACCTCAAAGGGTTATTTTAAGGATCAAATGAGGTAATATTTGTAAAAAGTGCTCAGCACAGTAGGAGGTATACACTTATTCCCTTCCCCTCCCCATCTCAGTTAAGAAACAAAGTAAAACTTAGATACAACATAAATTTTGTGGAATGATTTGCCACAACACTGAAGTAATAATTGGATCTTGATTTATTGAATAATTCAATTTTAGCCGGTAACAAAGTACTGAAACAAATAACTAGCTCACATGTGCTGGCAGGTGGGCCTATCATTAATCTATCTAAACTCTAAACTACAGAGACTTTTCTGCAATTATTTTATTACATTGGGGGTTAGCACAAGACTTATGATAACACAAGACAAATTAAAAGCAAGTTAAACATTGAAAATTTTATTTCAGTGCACAGTAGAAGGAAATGAACTTTTAAAAAATCAACTATGTTTTATCTGAAAATGAAACAGCAAATAAATTAGACCCATGTTGAAATACAAGTCAGTTTAAATGTCCAAATTCATGGATATGCTTTGTTTCAGATAAGCTTCTGTTCCTTTATCTTCCTTAAGAGGTGCAGTTCTCTCCAATAACTTTGTAATTGAAATAATTGGTCCCAGAGTCCTCTGGGATATGGGAATGTCTAACATGGGTGGTGATCTGGTACACGTTTTCTACAAAAAAAAAAAAAAATTATGAGATAAATTTTTAATAGAATATCACACTTTAGTCTTTCTTGATAAATTCCAAGACTTTCTTTTCCTCCCCATGCTGCTTTTCAATAAAATAAAACTTAACACCAACTATAAGGCAATTAATGTTAAATTATGGGAAATGAAAAAAAGGGCATGATTTTCATCACAAAGCTTGGCTTTTAAGAAATCTTTTAACTAAAACCATTATAATACTTTTCTATTGAAGAAAACTATTTTCATAACCTGTAACACTATTTTCTTGATGGGAAAATAAAAAAATCTACTGAATGTAGACATCAGATGTTCAGGATTTTCTAAGTCCTTGTCCAAACAGTGTATTTAACAAAGACATTGTTCTTTAGTATTCACTTAGAGTCAAAAGGATTCTTCTTGGTAGAAATGCTTTCTGACAGACTGATTTATGGGAGAACGTGGAAAAATGGCCATGATGGGCAGGGCCATTAATGTACTACAATTTTCACTGCCTGGAATACCTGTATCAAAGAGGTCACAGATCCATTGCTCTATTGGTCTTCTTTTGAAGAAGTAGTCTCATTTATAATATGTCAGCAATGCTAAAACAGTCTAAAGAAAACTAGCCTTAATTTCTACAAGACACATATATGTTCTGTGGAGCAAAGGAATAGTAGTTAGCGGCAGGTGCTCTAACAACAGAAGAAACAAAAATCAAAGGAAGAAACATGAAAACAACAAAAAACAGACATGAGAAACCTAGAAGTAGAAGAGACTAGACAAGTGTGCCACTCAGCAGAGGAACTTCAAGTAGCCCACTACAACTGAAAGGCCATCCACCATGTTTTACAACGACTAACCAATAGCTGAACACCACAAGTTTGGGCCACAGTTAAAGGTCGTACAGATATAAATAGGTAAGAAGATGCAAGTCTTGCTGTCAATGAGGTTACAGTTTGGTAGGAGACAATATGCATGCTTAAAGTAACAATAATACATATCCTTAGGAAAGCCCTTTCTTCACAACAAATCTGTGAGGTAGGGAGGAAGGAATAAGTCATATTTCAAGCATATGTTAGTTGTTTAGCATGTGCCAGACTGTGTCAAATTGGGAGCAAAAAATGGTCCCTGCACTCAACAAAGTTACATTCTAAAAGGCAAAACAGAAACATACAAGATACAAACAGAACAGATACTAAACAAGCTAGGTGGGAGACGATCCCTTTAAGGACTCCTAAATCCCAATGGTGGTATCCATCGCACGCTATAGGGGCTCAGAAAAGAACAAGCTCACGTGATCTCAGCAAAGGCGGCTGAGGAGGAGCAAACAGGGCCTGAGCTGGGCTTCTGAGAAAAGCAAGGGCCAGCGGACAGAAGCAGAGATGAGTCAGTCAAGCAGGGAATTCAAGAGAAGAGAAATGTCAGAGATGGGAAAACAAAGCACTCTGAAGTCGGACTAGGTAGGAGAGCAAAGATGCAGTAAGTCAATGCCAAGATGAGAGTCTGGACTTGCTTCCGTAAGTGAGGAAGAACCACAGATGCTCAGAACTGATGTCAGTTACCCAAGCTTTATCATCTGTTATTCATGCTTTAAGAAGGCATGGAAGTCTAAAAGGAATCAGAATATGGAAATGGCTTACATAGATTTCAGTTATCTGTGAAATTCATTTACGTGTAACTAGAGAATTTTCACAACACAAAAAAGGTACTACTTTTACATGGTACTTCAAAGGGTACTTGATGGAAAATATGAAGTATTAATTTGATGGTGGGCATAACAGATGATCTTGCACCTTCATCAGCCCTAAAACTAAAATGTTGGACTAAAGAGTGTTGTCAGCTCCAAAAATCCTATAATCCTAATACTGCCCTGCCATTTAAAAATATCACAGCAGAACATGCCCCTTTGTACCATGTGCTCTCAACTAATTTGTTTCTAAATCTAGTGTATACCATATAAATCTAGCCTACAGAAACAAAACCAAAGTAATACTAGTCCATAGAAAAGCCTTTTAAAAAAAAGCATGGATGCAACACAACTGTCGGGTATCTCCCAACAGACCAAACTCCTATAAGAAATCAAACTAAAAATGTATAGTTTTCATTAGTGGAAATTAAGTCATTAGTATATTATGCAATTAAAGTTCTGTAACTGTTCTCTGAACATATCAAATCCAGTGAGTACTCTGTAGGTTCATCTAATTACTCACTGAACTTCTCCCCACCCCTTACCAAAATACAGATTTATACAGTAAATGCTTCTGATTCAAGTCTGTCTGTCTTGCTCAATTAAAACTGTGTGACAAATGAACCCCAAACTTATCCAGCAGAATCTGTTAACATTATTTTCTCTTGGCAAGATATCCAGTTTCCTTATTACAAAAGATGAACCATGTGGAATATTTTAATTAACTTTAAAATCATCCCTCTAATTCGGGGTACATGAAGGTCTTCTCTATTTGTGAGCAAATCTTAGCAGTTACTGAGGCTACAATGACTAGATCAGAAAACCACCAGTGTGTAAAGCTAGGAGAAGAGAAGTCACTTTGGACATCCCAACAAGGGGAAGGGTATTTGCATGGCCATGACATAGCAACAGAGCTATGATATGCCTGTGGTTCCTCTAATTCCAAATCCAGTTTTCCTTCCCTTTATATCAAGCTGAGAATGTTTTAATCATGTAACAATTTCATTTGTTTTGATGCCACTTTTCAAGTTAAAGAACAAAAATGTGAGGACTCAATAAAATTTGAAAAGGCCTCATGAAAAATGGTCTCACTGCTGTCTTCCAGTCATGCCTTGCCTTCTGAACACCTTAACAGATAACCTCCAGAGTAATTAATAGTGGCATATTTTTCTGGCATTTCCTTACAATCCCCCTTCCTCTAGTTGAACCCCTTCTTAAATCATAGGGTCTTGGACTCATTTTATCCAACCTTTCATTCTGCACATGAGCAAACAGTCCCAGAGGCAAGGATTCCTTCTCAGGGCCTTACAACTCAGTTGGGAGTAGAGTCCAACCTGGTGTCCAGTGTTGCTTCTGTGACTTCACTATATTAGTGTAATTATGGATTATAGTATAATCAATAGCTCCATTTATACCTTTCCTTTCTCCACTAATTCATGACTACTTTTTCTTTCCCTTCAAGTCCCAAGCCATTTTAAAGAGAAAAATCTTTAAAGGCAATTTAAAACAACTTAAGTATACTTAAATATTTCCTTAAATAAAATTTCAAATACCTCATAAGACAAGCATATTGCTTTTAAAGTGAAGAATTAATAATAAACAAGCTTTTCCAGATTTACTAATGGTTTCAAGGAACCCATTTCTGTAAGTGGACAAGAAGGAGTTCTCCAAGTCAAATCAATTAGAGTTGTTGAAATTAGATCTTGGGCAGAAAGCATTTAAAGTTTTTAGTCTCTGAAATCTTGACATGTTGCAATCTTTTTTCTCTAATTCATAAGTTTAAAAAAATTGTTTTGGTGGCTATCAGCTTACAGTGATTCAAAATACTCTTTCCAGGCCACATCAGATTTGTGGTTTTTTTTAAAACACCAATTTTGTTTAATGAAGTAGCTTTCTTCAGAATTTGATACATATCTAAGAAAAACCACTTAAAATGAAAAGCAGCATGTTAAAAAATACTGGAAGGATATGCTTAAGAATTCTTTAGATCTCTTAGTTTGAAGTTAATAGATTCTTTGAAGGCAGGATCTATGTCTTATTCTCCCCCAACATCTTCCCTAGTATTAGGTACTGTGTAAGGCTCTTAATAAATTTATAGCGAATGAATGATGTCATTTTACTAATATTTCTAAATACTGTGCCAATAATTCACAAATGCATGGTACCTTGGTGCTGCCTTAATAATGTTATCTACACGAAGAATCACTTCTGCTGCTTCAGCCGCACTCAACAAAACTTGTCTCTTCACTTGGAAACTTTCTGTTATACCAAGTGCAGCCATATCTCCAATGGTACCTTCTTTCATATCTTGAAGAGAATAAAAAATTAGGTTACAATATGTTAGTCAAAATTTTGAAAATCTTTACACTTCACACAGCAAAGAATGATAAAGTTCTCAGATTTCTTCTTAAATTTAAGACTGAACCCCTCATTATACTTAACTGGATATGATCATTACTATCTCTAACAACAAGGTCACCCAGGCAAATTATTGATTTCTAACAAGCCCACACCACATGCCAAATAATGTACAAAGTGCTAGAGATACAAAGAGAAAGGGAGACAGGCTCTATCTTCAGAAAATTCATATTTTAATTGGGGGGAGATGATACAGCTCCAGGGCAGAGCAATGGCTGTCCTCAGGGTGATACAGCGAAGTAAATGGAAGTATACCTTCTGTGGTGCCACATGCACAGATAAAGCCATGTCAGTTCCTGACTTTGAACCACTGGAAAGTAACAAGGACGTTGGTGACAAGACTTATGGAACATGAAACCAAACTGGCCTTTTTTGAGGGAAGGGTTAGGGGAAGGAGGGTGGTGGTATATGAAGCAATGGGAGTTAAGTGACTTGCCCAGGGTCACACAGCTATTTAGTGTCAAGTGTCTGAGGCCAGATTTGAACTCAGGTTTTCCTGGTTCCAGAGCCAGTGCTCTAATTCAGTGCATGACCTAGCAGCCCCAATTTAAATAAACTCACAGTCCATCCCAGATTATAAATTTTCCAAATTATTATTTTGTTAATATTACTACAAAGCAACCACTAGACTCCTTTATAATTTAGTAGTGGCAGAAAATTGAGACAATGTTGTTGGACTTATCTGAACACTCCACAAGATTAGCTTTGAGACATTCAGACTCCACTCGTTTCTGAGATGTTCTGTATTTTAGCCAACTCAGCATTGCATCGATTTTAACTTTTTTTTTGAAGTCACTGTCTGGATCTTTTAAATGGAAAATTATCTTTTCACAGACTTCAGAAGCTGTGGCTACCCAGGATGAGGGGCTAGAGCACCTACAGAGACAGTTGGCAGGTCAAGTCTCCACAGGTTCATTTTGCTGGATGGATGGATGAAAGGGCTGCAGGTGGTCTGGGGGTGATAGAGGAGCACTGCTACTGCTGGGGCTTTCAAGGCACAGAGTTGTAAGCTGCCTCCAGAAGAGGTAACAGTGGTAAGAGAGTGATATGAAATGTCCAATGTGATCTAAATTTGCAATGACAGTAAAATGCATCCACTTTTTGACCAAAATTATGAGAGTTCTTTTGATTATACCACCCTTTATGTACTCTTTAGCATTTTTTGATAACAAATTACACAAAGTCCATTCTGTTTCTAGCTCTGCTGGTCTAAAATCCTTATCAAGGACTAAGTACTAAAGAAGGCATTGTAAAACAACACTTACACAAAACCAGCATCATGGAGAACTTTTCCTCTCCTTAAGTAAGTATCAAGTTAATTTAAAAACAGAGTGAATCACATCTTCAATGGCTGCCTTAAATGTGTCCATCATATAATTCAATTGTATAAACTTTTATTTGAGTCCAGTCACATAAAGTTTCCAAGAGAGTGGATACAGCCTCCCTGAAGCAGCTGCTGAAGGCAGGTGGCACCACCAGCAAGCTCCCATTGCTACAGGAGCTACTTGTCAGCCAGGTAATCCAGAATGATAGGTAAATCCAAATTACTTCTACTCAGTTCAAGGGCATTTGGGTGTGCTTTTCCTCTCAAGACGTTATATTTCACGAATTATCAAAAGATTTATATAATCATGAAACTGACAGCAACTCTGAGATTCAGCCTCTCCTAAATACAGAAATTCTCTCTGAAATATTCTTTACAAGTGGTTACCCAATCTCTTCCCATTAATGGAGACCTGACTACAGAGGACCACAGAATCAAAAGATCTAGAACTGAAGAGATCTTAAAGCTCAGCCTTTTAGTCCAGCCATTTTCCAAATGGGGAAACGAAAGCACAGTGAGGTTTCATGATTAGTCTAAGAAGGTCACATAGGTAAACATATGGGCAGAGATATCTGAACTCAGGCCAGATGATTCTGAGGTCTGTATACTTTTCACTGTATCAGGCAGTCTCCCTATTCCAGTACTGAACAGTTCTGGAGAAAGTTCTCCCTTATACGGAATCAAAGGTGACTTTCCAAAATTCCAGTGACTTCCAACCCATTTTCCAAGGTCTGCTCCCTCAAACAGTTTTACTCCCTTTTACACACAACAGCTTTTTGATTATCTAAAACAAGGGTTTTCAAAGAACATGTGAAATTGGAATTCAGTCAAAGGGCCAACCTTGAGGACCTAGTGAGCCACTTGTGGCCTCAAGGCCACAGGTTCCCCAACCTTATATTCAGTTACCTCAATTGGCTTCCATATATATATGGCAGTTTCCAAACTCTTTGCCATGTTGGATTCTCAACACATTTTTTATTCCAATTTCCAAGTGAAAAAAGTCAGTGTCATGGTTTAATCATTTGATATGATTGAGATAAACTGTTCTGATTCTGTAACTGTTCACATGGTGAACAAGGCTGATACTTGCAATATGGAAAAGTGATTAAGACCTAACCTCAAACAAATGACAACTCTCTAAAATATAATTGTTATCTGCAAAAGCAGTTACTTGCCTATCCATGCAAACAATACTTTGTGCCAGACAAATATACACAAATTGTTTCAGGCTAAATTTTACTATCTTTATGTTTCAGGGACAAAGAACTGTAGGAATCTAGGGTGCCTTTTTATAAAAATGACAGAACTATTAAGAATGTTTTGTTTCTTGTTTAAATTAAATACTGTTTTCCTATTCTTCTCCAGTCATGCCAAAGATAAAGAGAACAGGTTTAAACTAGCACTAAACTGTTGAAAGTGACAGGATTGAGCCCTGAATAAATAAGAGACACTTGATGCTTGAGATTAGAAATAGATCAGTCACAACTGCTTTGAGCCTCAATTCGTCAACTATGAATATTGAAGACAATAACTTACCTGAGATTTATGATTTACTTTTTCAAAAATATGATCTGAAAATGCCACCAATCATAAACACTTCAAAATGCAAAGAACAGAAAAAAGCTATATGAAACTTTGAACTATTGTGTGGTGGGTTTAAAATAGATTAAATTTGATGTAATACTAACATACTTCTTTTCAGAATTTCTTTCTATTTTTCAAATGCATCGCTTTCCCTCCTACATTATTAACAACACCCACCATTTTCCCCAAAACTGCCCCTCCCCACCAACCCTGGTCCCAATAACTGGTATAGTCAAGCAGAACAAATCCACTCATTAGTCTTGTTTGAAAATGTAAAACTCATTCTCTGTATCTCTAGTCTATCACCTCTCTCATCAAGAGATACAAAGAATGCTTCATCACTAGTCTTCCAGAGACAAGACTGGTCAGTGCACTGATCAGAATGAAGTCTTCCCAAGTTTTTTATCTTTACATTATTGAAATCATTTTATAAATTGTTTTCCTGGGTCTGTTCACTTCACTCTGTATCAGCTCACACAAGCTCAGATTTCTGATATGTCCTGTCATTATTAACAGCACAAGTATATTATATCACATTTAAAGATCAAAATTGTCCAGACATTCCCCAAGTGATGGATGACCCCTACCATCCAGCAGCACCAATAAGTATATCAATGTATCTCTATCCCACAGTTCCCCTACCCCCAACAAGTGTTATTTTCTTTTATCACTTTTGCCAACCTCAAAAGTCAGTTTAATTTGAAATTCTCATAGTTAATGATTTAGAGCACTTTTTCATCTGATTGTTTTCAGCTTGCATTTCTTTCCTATTTAAAACAGCCTAGATCCTTAACCTTAGGCTCTAGCCTTAGCAACTGTTCCTTTTTGCCAACAGAGCTAAGGGTAGGGATAGGGGAAGGGTGGGAAAGATTTGGGGAGTTAGGTAAGGGCTGGTAGTCCCACTCTAAGTGTAGGATTGGAGCTACTGAGCCCCTGCAGACCACACAGGAGCCTCCAATACTTTCATCAAGGTGGTACTACCCTCAGTGTGATGTGATGAATACGCTGGGGAGAAGTTAGATATGAGATTACCGCGGCTTCAGAGCAGCAGATGTGTGCTTTGGTGTCCCATTATGGAAAGGAAGAGGCACTAAAAAGGGTTTCTTGTTCTGGTATCAATTTAGGAAACACTCATGTCATGAATTCTTTCCTGCAAGGCCAGTGCCCTGCTTTCATTAAGTGGGCTGGAGGAATTTACAATCCAGTACACCATAGATCAGAAAGAAAGAGACCACCAATCCCCACTATTCGGCATTGGTGCACTCCCAAAAGCTTTATCTTGGCAAATAATCACCAACGAGGATGTCCTGGATGCATGCTCTCTGCTGGAAGTGCTAAGTATATACAGATGTCAGATCTCTTCTTTCCAAGAAAAGGATACTCAATAAATTATTCCATGTCATTCTCTAATCATTAAAAAATGAGACTGTCAAACTTGAGTCATGTATTTGACATGCATTCTTTGGAGCAAGTTAGAACTGATCTTCCAACAATTAAGTTACAGAACACAAGGTAATCATTTCCCATTGATGTGTATCACATGAAATATCTCCTCTCTAGCTTTGTTAATGAGATTATTGCTTGGTTCTTCCTGTGGTATGAAATAAAACTGGGCTCCCCATCCAGGGAACCTTCTCTATAACTCTCTACCACAGAATTTTTAAAAATTTTATTCCCTATTTTGAACTTAAACATCAAAAGAGGATTTTCACATATATAATAGCAGAGCATAAGGGGTGGATTACACACAAAACCATATTTTCTCCTTTAATATTCAGGATTGAGATTTTTGTGTTTCTTTTTTAAAAATAATTTGTTTTCTATTTATTTAACAGCATGACTAATTAACTGATCTGTACTTTCTCACTTGTGCTGATCTAAGAGTTTGGTAATATGCCATTTTCTCTTAGTGACTGCTTTGACTGTATACCAAAAATTTTAACCCAGCCCAAGGGAGCAGAAAGAGCAATCAATTTGGCTTCCTTCAAATCAAATCTGGTGTTCTTTAATCCTGCAATACTGCCCCTTCATTCTGTACCAGCTTGGAAGAACTGGCAGAAACCAAGAGCTGAAGTCCCTTTGTTCTGCAACAATTAATCTATCATCCACTCCTACCTCTAAGGCTTGCAAACTCCCATCACTTTTACTCTCCCCTCTATCCCTGTATTAATTACCAGCTACACAGGAGTAAACTGTCCCCCAATTTCCTCTCTTCCTCAACCTAATCCCAGATTTAGCCTTCATTTAAAAGTATGAAGTCTTTCTCCAAATGACTTTATAGTTATTACTGCATTCTTATTCAATAATGGATGTGCCTACTACCACTTCTGCTTTTCTGCATTTGCTTTGAGGTTTTTATGCCCTAGCAGCACACTGGTTCATTTCTGTAAAGGAGCCAGAAACAAAGGTAAGAAATATGTATAGTTTAATACGTATACTCCTTTCAACTGCCATTTAGTACTCACCAGTGGCCTATCATTATTTAACTTTTGAAAAATTATCTTTAAGTCCTTAAATTTTTTCTTCTTCTATCTTGTGAAATCTGTCTAGTTCTAGAGTGAGTACACAACTATAATAGTTTGGTTTTCCATTTCCTCCTGTTATTTGATTAACTCATGTGTCATGTACTTAGACAAAATGGCATTTTCTGATTTCATTTTGAAAATCTTATTTCATTTTTTTCCCTGATTTGTCCAGTTCCCTCTAGAATGTAGAAGCTGCTATAGCTGCCCCAATGAAATTCTATATGTATCTACCACAATTTATCTGGCTTCTGCCTCCCTCTGCCAGTGACCCAATGCAGGTCAGCTGATGTAAGAAGCATGTAATACCTTTCTCTCTGCACGAATACCAACCAGGAGGTAGTTCCAATCCCTGCTACATCCCAGAAATACCCTGAGTAGGTTTCAAGTATTTTGCTTGTCTTGGGCTTTGAGGCCCCCTAGTGTAAGATGCCCAGGGACTTTATTTCTTTCCACAGATAAGTCACCTGGGACAAACAAGTGAAGGACCCGGACCTGTTTTCTTTTTTTGTGGCTCCAAGGGGAGAGTTTCAGGACTTAGAGAGCCCTGAGGTACAGACAAGACCTATTCTGGAGTCCTTGTACTTTTTTCCTGAAGCTATGCTTGTATTTAATTTTAAATTATTCTCTTCATCTGGGTTTATCTTTAGGAGTTCTCTTAACCCACAGTAATTAATATATTGGATTAATCCCAAATCTCTCTTCCTTCTCTTAGCCCAATTCTTAGAAAAAAACCATTTACATTCACTGTCTCCATACTCTCTCTTCTTCCTCCAAAACCCCTTTCATGTTAGATGGACCTTTCATGTAACCACCTCTCCAAAAATCTATTTAACTTTTCTCTGGACTCCAATCAAACATAAATTAATGATAGTTTGTTAAAATACTATAAAATTATGCAAGGATGATTTCTGAGAAAAGAATATATAATCTGAGTTCTTCACAGAATCTTAAGTACAATATCTAACCCCATAAGTAAACTGAATGACTGCAGAAGTTCAAATTAATGAATTTA
This sequence comes from Bettongia penicillata ogilbyi, assembly GCA_023548195.1. NCBI lineage: Eukaryota > Metazoa > Chordata > Mammalia > Diprotodontia > Potoroidae > Bettongia > Bettongia penicillata. Next base: position 1,739,334 of record JAJHZJ010000287.1, on the reverse strand, counting down.
TTAATTTATACCAAAAATTACATCTAATTAATGAACAGTTAAACTTAATAAATTGCAGAGAAGACTTTTAAAGTCACTAACAATAAACCCAATTCTAAAATTTAGTGAGAAACTTATTTCAACACCTCAATTTAATTCTAATAAGATGGGGATAACAGTCTCTTGAACATTTTTTTTCAGGGTTATTATGAAACCCCACCAGAATAGGTTATTTATAAAGTATCCTTGGCACTTAAAGAACTGTATAAATCATAGATTTCATTTATCCACCCCACTACAAAGGTCCAAGAGTCCGTTCAACCAAGTAAATATTGGTTTCTTACCAAGTCCGTATGTTTTTCGGCCTTCACTGTGGGCGGCACGGAGCTGAGCCACCAAATCTGCACTGTCATAACCGGCATTGTCAGCTATAATCGTTGGCAGCTATACAGAGAAATGAGCAAAGAGTGAATACTTGCTTCACTATAAGACAAGTCCATTTGTCTTAATGAATTAACATACCTTCCTATAGCCAGTTAACTTAAGAGCTTAGAAACACAAAATCCCTTCTCTCTCTGAACAGGACAGTCTTCCTTCTTAGTTATTACATGTCTTGTAATATTGATGAAAACACTGGCTACAATTTAAAAAACAACATGAAAACACAACGCCACTCCCAAATACATGACTTACCATTCTCAAAGCTTTAGCAAAAGACTCCATTGCAACAGCTTCTTTGCCTGGAGTTCTGATGGCAAGTTCTGTAACAGCGTGGGCCATTAGCATCTCAGAACAACCTAAAAATTAGAGAAAAATTCCTACTATTCTTTTCTTTAAATACAGGGCAAGTAATGAGTTTATCAGATGAAATCACCATTTAAAATATTTTGTAAAATAGTGTTGAAAAAAATCAACAGAAATAAAAGTCTCCAACAAGATATACTAAAAAAAAAATGACATGCACAAATCTAATTGTTACAATTCTGAAGAAAACAACATAAAATACTTGGAAACAATATACACTACTTACCACCACCATAAACAGTTCTAGAATCTTTCACAGTCTGAGCAAGAACACAAAGAGCATCATGCAAAGATCTTTCTGCTTCATCCAAAATCTGCTGTGTGGCACCACGCAGTACAATGGTACAAGCCTCACCTAAGAATAAAAAACAAAAGAATCAAATACCCTTTAAAAAAATTATTTTCCAAATTACATTTAAAAACAACTTTTAACACTTGAGTTCCAAATTCTATGACTCCTCTCGCCCCGACCTAAGCCAATATAGCTCATACACAGGCAATTATGTGAAACATGGAAAACTCAAAACGAGACAAAGAAAGAAAAGAGAAGATGGAGAGAAAGAGGGAAAAAAGAAGGAATGAAGAGGAAGGGAAAAACACAATGCTTCAGCCTGCATTCAGATGTCACCAGTTCTTCCTTTGGAGACAGATAACATTTTTCATTTTCAGTCCTTCAGAATTGTCTTGGGTTACTATAATGCTAGGAGTAGTTAAGACATTCACTGTTGCTGATTATGCACACTGTTTACCTAGTTCTGTTCATTTCACCCTGCATTATTTCATGTAAGTCTTTCCATGTTTTTCTGAAACCATATACTCTTGTCATTTCTTACAGTACAACAGTAATCCATTACAACCATGTATTACGACTTGTTGAGTCATTCCCCAATTGATGGGCATTCTCTCAATTTCCAATTCTTTGCCATCACGAGAGCTGCTGTATTTTTGTATACGTGGGTCTTAATTCCTTTCTTTTTTTATGATCTCTTTGGGATATAGACCTACTAGCAGTACTGCAGTTTTACAACAATTTGGCCATACTTCAAAATTGCTCCCCAGAATGGTTAGAGCAGATCACAACTCTGTCCACAATTTATTAGTGTCCCCGTTTTCTCACCCACCCCCAAATTTGTCATTTTCCTTTTCTATCATTACTAGCCAATCTATATGTATGAAATGTTACATCAGAGTTGGTTTAATGTACATGTCTCTAATCAATAGTGACTGAGAATATTTTTTCATGTGATTTCTAAAAACTGCTTGTTGACTATCGGTGGACCATTTAACAACTGGAGAATGACTTGTCTTCTAATAAACTTGACTCAGTTATATATTTGAGAAATGAGGCCTTTATCACATGTATTTGCTGGAAATTTTCCCCTCAGTTTTCTAATTTTCTTCTAATTTTGGTTGCATTAGTTGTTTACACAAAAACTTTTAAATTTTATATAATCAAAATATAAATAATATGTAATCAAAATTATCCATACAATGCTCACTTGCGCTCTCTCGTCTGGTCCTAAATTCTCCTCATCCATGGAACTGACAGGTAAATTATTCCATGCTGTATCATCCTTTTTGTTAACCCTACTTTGATGTTATGTTGATGTATGGTGCAAGATATAGGTCTATACTTAGTTTCTTCCATACTGTTTTCTAGTTTTTCTAGCAGTGTTTGTCAAATAGTGAGTTTCTGTCCCCAAATTCTGGATCTTTGGCTTTATCAAACATTCTATTACTATGGTCATTTACTACAATGTACCATGTACCTAAACCATTGTACTGATCCACCGCTCCAATTTCTTAGCTGGTACCAGACTGTTTTGATGTTCATAGCAATAATCACCATTAATAATACAATGTGAAATTTGGTACAGCTATGCCACCTGCCTTCACTTTTTTCGTTGATTTCCCTGTTATTCTTAACCTTTTGTTCTTCCAGATGAATTTTGCTCTTATTTTTTCTAGCTCTATAAAAATATTTTTGGGTAGTTTGATCGTATGACACTGAATAAGTAGTACCACAGTCAAATAGAGAGTGATCCAGTAAACCTGGGGGCCACTTGGAAAGCCATGTATTACTATTACTTGTATTCTATTGCATTTTTATTTATTTTGTTAAACATTTCCCAATTACATTTTAAACTGGTTCTACTCTACTCAGAAGTGTGGCAGGCTGCAATGTAACCTACTGGCATTGTGTTTTGACACCTTCGCTCTTAATTTTAAGTCTGCTGTTTTTCTGAGATTGAGCTCAAAGAGACAATTAATAATTCCCCCATCTTATTTATACCAAAAATTACATCTAATTAATGAACACTTAAACTTAATAAAATGCAGAGAAGACTTTTAAAGTCACTAACAATAAACCCAACTCTAAAATACAGTAAGAAACTACTTCATCACCTCAAGTATCGCCACTTCTAAGATCTTTCTTCCTTTCACATCTACTTAACTTTGGATCAAAAGTCCCGTCCGAAAGTCCCTTAACACACTTTAGACTAACCCAGTACCCAAAGCATACATCTTAACGTTAAGCTGTTCGTCCACACACAAGCTTTTCAATCTCTCATAGCTAAGTTTGAGGCAAAAACTAAGATTAAACAAAGCCCCTGGGTTCCTTCTTCCTGATTTCCACATGGAAACAAAAAACCTCCTTCCCAAAGAAGAAAGTGCTAATGTTCACTCTATTTTATGGAAGAAGAGCCCTCATTCATTCCCTTTGTCATTCTTATCTCAAACTTAGGACTCAGAGTTTAAAACATCCCTATCCCTTTTGGCAGCACAGAAAATAGAACTAGTGCTATAGCAGAGAGAACACTGGGCCTGAAATAAAAGCAGAGCATCACTCCTGGACTCAGAACTGGGATGTTCTGAGGGATATCTGTGGGATAGGACTGAGCTTCAGTTTCCTCCTTTGTAAAACAGGAATAACAGAACTTTTCTCATAGGATTTCTGTGAAAATCAAACTAGCAAAACATGTAAAGCTCCTTGTAAACCTAAAAATCCTATATGAATGTTAGCTATTACTACTATAAAGAGTGTTTAAGAAATAGTATTATCAACACCAAAACTTGTTTATCCAGCTTGCAGGAAAAAATACAAGAGATGCCTTATTAATTACATAATTAATGACAATTTCTAATAAGCTAATCAGAGCAATGATCTTTGCACTGTCATGCAGATAGCCCACATAAGGTGCTCTCCAAAGATAAACACTTAGTAAAATGGAACATTTCAATCACTGGTTCTTCTGATGGACAAGTAATTAAAACAGATATGGTTTTATTAATGGAAATATAACATTAACAGCTGCCTTGCTAACTGCACTCCAAGGACAGTTAAAGCTTTTCTTTCTACCTGGCTCAACAGCTGAAAACTCCTATGTATTGCTTTAATCTATATTGAGAACAGGGACTATCTCCGAATTTCTATTTGTATCCCCAACATTTACTATAGTGTTTTATACAATAACCAGCTATTTTTTAAATCATTCATCCCCAACACATATTTAGCGATGTCTAAAATCAGTAAATATCCACAAAGTCAAGAGTAAATGCAGATTTCTTAAAACTAGAAGATGTACAATAGCAAAAATAGACATAATATAATGAAAAATCTTCCCTCTGAACATATTCAAGTGTGAGAAATCAAGCTATTTAAACTCTTTGGGCTTCAGTATTATTTCCTGAAGCCATCTTTAAGATGAAGGGGAATAATACTAAATTTTTTCTAAAGTTTCTTTCAGCTCCAACACTTTCAGTTTATGACGAACTATATATATAACTAGCATGGTAAGGGAATGGATGAGGGAGAAAGGGAAAAGGAGTTAAGAGTCCAAGACTGGATTCACTTTCGCTAGGGGAAATTTAACTGCCAAATTAAGCTATCCGATACTTCAAAAACCCAAAGGCACTTGTAAGTACAGTTTCAATGCAATATTCATTCATATCTTTGCCAAAATCCCAAGATATTTCAGCACAGTTATAACTAACCAGAAAATGATGTGGGGGTTAAAAAAAAAAAGTAACGTCAGAGGTATCTCTGCAGGACCTCAGCTACCAAATGGCCTCTTTGCACAGGGGCCCTCGAAAGAATCTAATAGTAAAAACCTTCAGTTATGCCAGGACCTACAAAATGGGAGAATGATATCAAGGTGGGCAAGCTGAAAACTAAAGGAAACTGACCATCAGCGTAACTCACTATGGTAAACGGGACAACCAGTAAGCCTTAGTTCTAGTTCTAGGCTAGTTCTTTCTATCTCTGGAGAGCAAGGACTGTCCCCAATATACCAAAAATAGACTTTTTTTTTAAACCACAAGAAAGGATATGTGAGGTCCTGAAAAAGTTCAGGCCCTTTTTGAAGTACATACTGTTTACACTACTGGCAATAAGGTACAACAAAAGTACATAAATATTTAAATCAAGAGAAGATGATTAAATTTTTGACTGTGTTACTATTGCTCCAATTTCCGTATTTGTATAAAGGAGCTGGAGAGAGATTGGACCATTTGTTCTCTCTTTTAGTCCCAAATCCTAGAATACACCCCTAAAGCAATTTGTTATAAGCATACTGTTTATTGCATACAATATTCAAAGGATCCATGACTTCATCAGGGAAGGTGCTTTCTCTTTGAAACAGAATACAGTCCTTCATCTTAGGCTTTTAAGTTGTGTTGACTGAAAAAATTTATCACCTTGTGACCAACCTGAAGATGATGAGACTCAAGAAGACCTGAACTCAAGTAACTGTGTGACTACAGACAAATCTCAAATGACTTCCTTTTCTGTAAAACCATACAGTTCTTGCTTTACATAAATTCACACTATACAAATTTGATACTCTATGCATAGGCTTCAGCTTCACGGTGCCCTGGGCCTTGAAGCTGCTCTGAGTTACGGAAGAAGGCAGCACCATGTGCAGCCCCTTGAGGAGATGGGGAGGTGTGGGTCTGCGGAAAGGTCCGCTGACATGAAGTGAGAACTGGCTATACCTCTTTATTGACCCTAGATGAGTTTTGGTGAGGGCTGAAATGAGAGAATGTACATAAAATGCTTTACAAACCTTAAAACACATAAAACGTCACTTATTTAACAAATAATGATGCTCGTATTCCTAAATGACCAAGAAAACATTTTCCATTATATTCTTTATACAGGAAAGTGGTTTTGGTATGTTTTAAAAACATAGATTCTTAACGTAAGGTCAACGAATTTTTTATGTTCTGATAGCTTTAGTCCAACACAATTAGTTTCCTTTGTAATCTTATGTATTTTATGCATTTAAAAACATGATTCTGAGGAGTCCACAGGTTTCACCATACTACCAAAGAAGTCCAGGACACAAAAAAAGGTTAAAACTCTTGGTTAGGAAAGATAATCAAAAAAGGTTAACCATCAATTAATTTCAGCTGCCTGGAAAATTAAAAAAAAAATTAATTACCCCAAGTAATTGTATGCACAGTGGGCTTTAAAACTGCCTTACACTTTAATACAAAGCATATGTAACCACAACACCTTAACTTCTATAAGACCCTCTGATCACACCCTTAGAACATATGCATTACCCAGCGCTACTCCCGAAAAGTGGATGAGCTTGTCTTCTCCAATCATAACCTCTTCAATAAGTTTGCAGCTTCCCAGCTTCACCAGTTCTGGGTGATCAAAAGTGGAGGCGATCTCACCACCTATAAATGTAAATGTGCACTGATTCAATGCATGGCAGGTCGAGCCCTCCCAAATGTGACCCATCACAACAGGAAGTGTCATCGGTGATCCCAGCAGCCCCTCAGTCCTCCTCCTTTCCTGGTTGTTGGGAAACCTGGGACACTCTTCTTTATCTTCCCCACACCCTGTTCTGACCAGGCTTCCCGACTGTGCTCACACTTCTATTTCCTCTCCACCAGGAACTCCTATGGCTTGTCCCGGGACCTGCAATCTACCATCTCACCAGCAACTGAAGTATCACCTGAATGCAGGATGCCCAGGTCTGCATGGCTAGCCCCAGCCACTTTATCCTGAGCTCCATTTTCACATCACCAACCACCTACTAGACATTTTCAAATGGTCTTCCCAGAGGCACCTCAAGCTTGACATGTCCAAAACTGAACTCACTATCTTTCCTGCCAAGCCTACTCATCTTCCTTACATTCTTATTTCCTTCAAAAACAATAAAATCATCCTCTTAAAAGTCACTCCAAGTTGATAAACCAACCTCAGTGTCATTTTCAACCTCTCACTCTCCATCTCCCAAATCTAATCAGCTGCCAAGTCTTGTCAATTCTACCCCCACATCTCTCAGATCACCCCCTTCCCAATCCTCTTATGCTTAACAAGGTCAGGCCTCTCAGCAGGACTCTGTAGCAACTTCTTTATTGGCCTTCCTAAAGGGAGGCAACTGCTGGCAAAGTGGTTAGAAGTAATGCTCCTGGATTTTTAAATCTCAGACCCCAAGCACTAGCTGGGCGGATCTAGGCAGGGGTGGACAGGAATCTCAGAAGTCAAGTAACTGGCTGGGAAAATGCCCAGAAAAGGGAAGAAAAATAAGACCATAGAAGGGTACTTTCTTGGGGAACAGATGTTCCCGCTTTTCATTTCTGATGACGAGGAACAATGCTTACCATCAGGGAAAGACATAGAAGTCAAGGCCTCTCTACCCCAAACATCTGAAACAGATATCCAATGGGCTCAGGCCATGGAAGAGCTCAAAAAGGATTTTGAAAATCAAGTTAGACAGGTGGAGGAAAAACTGGGAAGAAAGAGATATGAGAGAGAGGCAAGAAAAGCATGAAAAACGGGTCAATACCTTGGTAAAGGAGACCCAAAAAAAATGCTGAAGAAAATAATACCTTGAAAAATAGGCTAACTCGATTGGCAAAAGAGGTTCAAAAAGCCAATGAGGAGAATACTTTCAAAAGCAAAATTAGCCAAATGGAAAAAGAGGTCCAAAAGCTCACTGAAGAAAATAGTTCTCTCAAAATCAGAATGGAACAAATGGAGGCTAATGACTTTCTGAGAAACCAAGAAATCACAAAACAATCAAAAGAATGAAAAAATGGAAGAGAATGTGAAATATCTCATGGGAAAAACAACTGACCTGGAAAATAGATCCAGGAGAGACAATTTAAAAATTATGGGACTACCTGAAAGCCATGATCAAAAAAAGCCTAGACATCATCTTTCATGAAATTATCAAGGAAAACTGCCCTGACATTCTAGAACCAGAGGGCAAAATAAGTATTGAAGGAATCCATCGATCACCACCTGAAAGAGATCCAAAAAGAGAAACTCCTAGGAACACTGTGGCCAAATTCCTGAGTTCCCAGGTCAAGGAGAAAACTTGCAAGCAGCTAGAAAGGAACAATTCCAGTATTGTGGAAATACAATCAGGATAACACAAGATCTAGCAGCTTCTACCTTAAGGGATCGAAGGGTGTGGAATAGGATATTCCAGAAGTCAAAGGAACCAGGACTCAAACCAAGAATCACCTACCCAGCAAAACTGAGTATAATACTTCAAGGGAAAATATGGTCTTTCAATGAAATAGAGGACTTTCAAGCATTCTTGATGAAAAGAGCAGAGCTGAAAAGAAAATTTGATTTTCAAACACAAGAATGAGAAGCATGAAAAAGTAAACAGCAAAGAGAAGTCATAAGGGACTTACCAAAGGTGAACTGTTTACATTCCTACATGGAAAGATAGTATTTGTAACTCTTAAAACTTTTCAATATCTGGGTAGTTGGTGGGACTACACACACACACACACACACACACACACACACACACACATGCATGCATACAGAGACAGAGAGCACAGAGTGAATTGAATAGGATGGGACCATATCTTAAAAGAAATTAAGGTAAATGGTGAGAGAGAAATGTAGTGGGAGGAGAGAGGGTGAAATGGAATGGGGTAAATTATATCTCATTCAAGAGGCAAGCAAGAGACTTTTTAGTGGAGGGAAAAAAGAGGAGAGCTGAGAAAAAAAACATGAAGTTTACTTTCATCACATTGGACTAAAGGAAGGAATAAAATGCACACTCATTTTGGTATGAAAACCTATCTTACAGTATAAGAAAGTGGGGGAGAAGGAGATAAGCAGGGTGCGGGGGGATGATGGAAGGGAGGGCAATGGGAGGAGGGACCAATTTGAAGTCAACACTCGGGGAGGGACAGGATCAAAAGACAGTACAGAAACAATGTGGGGCAGGACAGGATGGAAGGAAACACAGTTAGTCTTACACAACATGACTATTATGGAAGTCATTTGCAAAACTACATAGATATGGCCTATATTGAATTGCCTGCCTTCCCAAAGGGAATGGGTGGGGAGGGAGGGATGGGGAGAATTTGGAACTCAAAGTTTTAGGAACAACTGCTGAGTATTGTTCTTGCTCTAGGAAACAAGAAATACAGTTAATGGGGAATAGAAAGTCATCTGGCCCTACAGGGCAAAAGAGAAGATGGGGACAAGAGAAGGGAGGGAATGATAGAAGAGAGGGCAGATTGGTGATAGGGGAAATTAGAATGCTTGGTGTATTGGGGTGGGGGGAGGGGATAAATGGGGAGAAAATGTGGAACCCAAAATTTTGTGAAAATGAATGTAAAAAGTTCAATAAACAAATTTATATTGAAAAATATAAATAATAATAATAATAAAGAAGTAATGCTCCTGGAGTCGAAAGAGTTGAGTTCAAATCCAACCTCAGATACTAGCTGGGTGACCTTTGGCAAGTCACTTAATCTAACTCAGCTTTCTCAGCCGTAAAATGGGGATAATAATAGCACCAACCTGTTGGTGCTACTGAGGTGATATTGAGTAGTGATGAGAGGATCAAATGAAATAACATTTCTAAAATGCTCTTAAACACAGTTATCTAACATAATAGGCATAATACATAAGCTTATTCCCTTCCCCACCTAATCTTCCCCTTTCCAATAAACCCTTCTCATACCTCCTTAAGTCAATTGTTCTCAAACTTCAGTTCAGAGACCCTTGGGTGTTCCCAAAACCCTTTCAGGAAGGTCGAGAAGTCAAAACTATTTTCACAAAGTATTTAGATGTCTCAAATTTAACTTAATTATCAATAAATAAAACCCACCAAAGCAGGGAGGCCTCAATAATTTTAAGAGTAAAAAGGGGTCCTACAACTAAAAATTTAAGAATCATTAGCCTAAGTGATATTTCTAAAAATACAGATGTAATAAGCATGTCACTCTACTAACTCAAAAACTTCCAGCGGTTCTCAATAGTGAGCCTAGCTAGGATTTTTACCCTAGATCAATAAAAGAAGCATTTGTTTTAATAAGCTCCTCTTACATTCAAGACACTGACAACCTTTCACAATCTGGAATCAACCTATTCTTTGATGGTTATTCCATATTACCCCCTCTTCACATACTCCACAATGCAATCAAACTGGCTACCTGCTGTTCCTCACACCCAGCCTTCTGTCTCTTCTTGACCCTCAGGCGTGGACAAACCCTCTTCCCTTCCCAACATGCTCCTGGTAGAATGCATAGCCTCCTTCAAAATTCAGCTTCCAAGAACCTCTCACATTTGGCCTCTGCTAACCCTAGCTACTACATACCTCCAAAACAAAACTATTTCCAGTTTTTCTTTGTATTTTATGCTTCTTTACATGCAGATATCATCTCCTTTGACACAACATAAGTTCCTTAAGGCAAATGATGATTTTAGTCTTTGTAAATTCAACATCTAGCACAGCCAGATATATAGCATGACTGTTAATAAGTGTTTACTGATTGATCATTTATTTCTCCTGAATCCAATATTGATACTAGATTTTTTAGAACAAGTAAATTTAATGCATTTGGAATTTAATATAATTACCTATCTATACATAGGTTATTCCTTGCTTCCTTCTAATTCAGTAAACATGAAATGCCTATTGCACCTGCCTGTGCCAAGCACTGAGTATGTACAATGATCAAAAATGAACACTCCCTGTTCTCAAGGACCTTACATTCTCCTTGGGTACTACATGTATACATGTAAGTAAATATAACATAATTCAAGGAGAGAGAATGCATTAAATGAGGCCTTTTAAAGAAGTGATGATATCTGAGCTCAGCCTTGAAAGAAGCTGGGCATTCTAAATGGTTAGAAATTGGGGAAATGGCGTGGGGAGATACATGCAGGCAGAATTCACTCAGAGAAAAATTTTAATATTTGCATAAAAAACATAAAAGTGAACAGTCCCTTAAAAGATTATAATATAGTCAAAATACACATACAAATGTCTTTGTTTTCCATATCTGTACTGCTGATGCTACCACAGACAATTGAGAAATGACATTTAAATCTTAATCCATACCTCAACTTTCAGGAACTTTCAAACAAGTATTCAGAAATAAATCTTTGTTGAATGATTAAAACAAAACAGGAATAAAGTTCAGTATTTTTTCCTTACCTGTAACAAGGGCTAGGCGTTCCACACCTGCAAAGTCTGCATGTTCGATTGCCATGACACCAGCAGCACCAAATAACTGTTCAGGGTAATTATAAATCAGCTGCCTACAAACAAAAGAAAACTATGCTTAAAAAAAACAACAAAAAACCTTACATTACACAAGCATAGAATCACAATTATATAAAATGTATCTATATAAACTATACTTATAATGAATATGTACTTTTTCACAAGTCACCAAATATTTGACCTACAATTAAATGTGGGTTTCTCAAAGACACTAACAACCCTGCTTTCTTCCTAACATACACTGCTTATCTTAGGCTATAAAATACAAAATCCTCCAATATCAATTCTTTGTTGAAAGACTCCCTTCATTTTTTATTTTCCTCCTCTACATATTCTCATTTTCCTGTGTAATTTCAATTATCACCATTTAACACATTTAAAGTTTTCCTCCTAAGCCTTCAATTTCCATAAATAATGAACCTTCAATGCATGTAATCATAGTAATACAACAGTAACATGAGGGCTGTATCATAATTTCCTGTTTGCCTGACTTAAGATGTAACTAACGTACAGTTATTCCTTCCATAACACGACTCTCCCCGCTGAGGTTTTTCTCTCTTATGTGACGGCTGGCAGAAGACACGGTAAAAGTTTAGAAACTCAGAAATGCATAAAATGTATGTAAAGTATTCCATATCAATGCTTTCTCTCTTAATACTAAAAATATACCCAAATTTTACAATAAGGTATTGTTAACACCTCGTAAAAGAAAAAAATTGTATTTCTTCTCTGGTATGATGGGAGGGCCCCAAATTTTTTTTGCAAACTTTCCGGATCACAGGGTGTTCCCACACCCCTACTCCCCACAATGTGGAAGGGATAACTGTAGAGATTATGAAGTTGGTGAAATAATTACTGGTCCTTCAAACCAAATACAAACCTGTTGATAAAGCAATTTATTCCATGCTTCAAGATGCGGTCAACTTTCTCCTTCATTTTTTCTTTTTCAGCCTGTTCTATTTCTGCAACCTTTGCTGTAGAGTCAACTCTAACTCGGGAACCAAATATCTAAGTAAAAAGGAAACAAAGTTACTTGGGCTATAAATTTCAAAGCATTATAAATGACAACTTTTATAAATGTAAATCACATACTTTTATTTTGTCTGTGTCCATCCCAGTATTTGCAATAAGAATTTTTGCATTTTCAATTCGCTTTGGTTGGTTTACTCCAATTTTCTTATCCAACAAAAAACCTAAATTGAAAAAAGCAAAAGGTAGTTGATTTGACTTCATGATAACTCTTGGATTCTATAGCTCTGATTACCTGTTCTTTAAAGTGAATCACAGTCCCACCATTTCAAGTCATCTGTTTGAGAATAAATGCACTCCTTTTTGTGTAGACCAAGCTAATACTGAGAGTAGTACCAGCTGAGAAGGGGCACAAATGACTGGCTTAGCACTTCATTAAGTGTCATAATGCCACTTTAAATAGGATTCAGTACCGAACTTTAAGCTATTAAATGTGTACCATAAGTTTCACAGAGAAATATATCTCAACTCTGGGGGGAAAAAAAAGGTTACTATATTCTTAACCCAACAAATTCCAAGGCAAATTACAATTCTTTTCAAAGGTTTATTATATCCACAGAAACCATGAAACATTAAGTGATCAGCATCTAATCCAAGACTTTCTTTATAATACTACAAACACAGAATACCTTCATCTAAATAGGAATCTGCCAGACTTCCTCCCAGTTTCTTGATGATGTGTATAGCTTCAAGATTGCCAGATCCTTTCAGTCTAAGAACAGCTTCTACAGCTAACTTGGTAAAGTGGTCCTTGTGATGAGTCAGGAGCTTTGAGGACAATGTGGTTCCAGCAATGTTTATTAAATCTTCACGGAATGCAACTTCATCATAACTAAATGAAAAAAAAAGTGTAAATGAAAACCACCTGTCATTTTCCAAGGAATATTTTTCAAAATTCATTTTGCCTTTCATATAGTATGTATCCCCGCACTTAATTACCAAAAGGATTATTTATGCTTCACATTATTAAATGGCTGATTTAAAGAAAACATTTTAAAGTACAAACCCATGATCAACTGTAGAAAATAACAAAGCCTCTCTTGCTGCTTTTGTAGCTTCTCTCCAACCAGCAATAATGGTTTGAGGATGAATTTTTTTTGCAACCAAAGTCTCTGCTTCCTTAATAAATAAAAGAAAATAGTTTAATAATAACCTCAATTACTCTGGAACGGTTTTTTTTCCCCTTTTTCCTCAGGTGAAGCGAACATTCAGTTTTAGTTAACTTCTCATATTGACATAACACAGCAGTCAAAATGTTAAATTTAAAACTATTGTTTATATTTTCCTCCGTGGATCTATAATTTCATTGGTCTAGGGGAGCTTCCAAAATGTAAACACTCTTGTCAAAACAGATACTGCAATTTAGTCTTATAGACCTGTTTCGATCAGGTTAAGTGATTTTTCCATAGAGCCACAATGTGTCATAGGTAGAATTTGAATCCAGGCAGGTCATCTTGGTGGGCTCTCTATTCGCTACATTAATCTGCAATCATATATCCACTTATAGCACAACAGAAATTACTAAGACTGAACTTCCTTACCCTTAACAACTCAGCTGCTAACACAGTTACAGAAGTAGTACCATCACCAACTTCATCATCTTGAACCCTTGACATATCTGAAAAAAAAAATAATTCATTTACCTAACTTGAAAATTCTTAATTTATCTGTTATTTTTTTTTAAAAAAGAATGTTTTAGATGTGCCTCCTAAATCTGACCCACTGCCTAAGTCCTTCACATCTTGCAACCAACCCTGCATTTATCACTAAAATGCAATAAGCAATTTTTACCATCAACATCTATAAACTATCCCTAAAAGGTAGAGAACTGTGCACAAAATAACTCACATTTTCCACCCCCGAGAAGCTTCAATTCTAGAACTTATCTTATTAAGCTAAAGTCTAAAAAAAGAGATGACATTTCATAGAAGTCAGTCAAAATATAAATATATTGTCAAAAGTTCTCTCCAGACTTACCGACTAAAACTTTGGCTGCTGGGTTGTCAACACCAATAGATTTTAAAATGGTTGCACCATCATTGGTGACCATAAGGGAAGCATCTCTTCCACTGCTTAGAAGAATTTTGTCCTGGAGGGAACAAATTTAGTTCATAGTTTACCAAAACAAACAAATCCATATCCTTTACTTTCAAACATTAATGCAAAAATACTTTTTAGAAAAACTCTTTTCAGTAGTGTTTTAATAGTATATAATTTATGAACACAATCTTGCATCATAAACTCCACTATTAAATTTAAACTACCGTGTATCATTCTGAAAATCTGTTAATGTTTCCTATTTTTCTTACCATGCCCTTGGGTCCTAAAGTGCTCTTTACCAAGTCTCCAATGGCGATGGCACCAATGAAAGAAGACTAAGATATAAAAAACAGAAACAACAAATTACTAGGAATACTCAGTGATCATTCAGAAAATAAAATGTTAGTAGTGGGAAAGCAGAGACTTACCAAACGGGCTGTTTCCGCCCTTTCTTCATCAGCACCAGCCTTGAAGATATTAACAGGTGCAAGCGAAAGGGATGCCTAAAACAAAACCCAGCACACCAGGCACAATGAAATTTTATAGATACACATATAGAAATGTAAAATGTATAAGGTAACATGCAAATTATGTAAAGATTAAAATATATTTAATATATTTTTATATTAGGTATATTTGTACACATAGATAAAATGTACACACATATATTTTTGTTGGCTGAAAAAACAAAAAAATTTGAAATGTTTTCCTGTACACAGACCCGCTTTTATCAAGCAAACGAGCTGCAGCAGCCCACAACCTTAGTCAAGTCCAACCAGTCCTTATAAAATGATTTCCTTTAAGCTACGAAGGTTTAAGATGTAACTAGCGGGAGATGGGAGCGGCTGCTGGTACGTCTTTCCCGGCGGGGTGGGGGGCCAGCTCATGCATCACTATCCCAGGTTTTCCCGTGAGCAAAAGGAAAGCATAAGAACTGAAAGAGGGCCGGGTACAACTAGAAGCACTCACAACCGTGGGGCCCAAGGCCCAGCTGGGGGGGGGGCCCGGGCACCGGGCGTTAGAGCGGGAGAGACGTCCCGCTGCGCGCCCCCGGGGCTGCAGGCCCCGCCTCCCGCACACACGCCACCCTAGGAGTTTCTGTCCTCCAGGCCCGGCCCAGCCGCGGAGCCCGGGCAGTGGGGGAGGGAGCGCCCCCTCAGGCCCAGAAGCCGCCGCCCCGCACCCCACTGCGCGGACCCACTCGGCGAGCAAGGCCCGAGGCGGCCGGGCCGCGCCTGGAGCGGGCCCCGGGATAGGCCGCACGGCCCGCACCGCCTCAGGAGCCATGTGCGGGGAGGCTCCGGGCCCGCGTGGGTCGCAGAAAGAGAAGGAGGCGATGGCGGGGCGGGGGCCGCGCGGGAGTCCAGGCCTCCCCCGACAGGGGGGCGGCGGAGCCAAGTCGGGGCCTCACCATGATTCCGAAATCGCGGCGACCACTTCACAGGCCCTCTCACAGTCAGCCCGTGTCACGTCTCTGGGACAGGAGGACGAGACGGACGTGACGTACCGGAAGCCGCCGGAAAAGGAGCGGCAGCTTGCGCGCGCAGCCCCCACTCCGCGCCGGCTGCGGCCATTAATAATACCTTGCCCCTCGACCAACCCAAGGAGAGAAGAGAGGGGAGGAAGGGTGGGGCTAAGGACGACCTCTTTGAGTGAAGCATTATGGGATTTGGAGTCTGACGGCCGGGGGACAAAGGGAAACCTTGCTTGGCAATTGCTATAGCAACAGGGTTGGGGCGGAGAAGGACGCTCATTGGTAGATGTCTCCCGAGAGGATCCGCCCAGAGCCAGCTCATTCAGCCTTCTGCGCACGGCTCTTAAAAGAAACAAAGTTACTTTAATGTTTGCACACAGAATCCCGTACTTTTAAACGACCACCCGGCACGCCCTGAAACAAAAACTGCTAGTTAACAGATTTTTTTTTAATTTTCACTTTTACTAGCGATGATCTGGGGTAGAAACGCCATAGGATTTGTCCCTACGGTTGTTTTTATGTAGAAAAGCAGCGAAATCAAATAACGTCCATACACATTTATTATGCGCCTTTTACTACCAGGCACTCTGCTATGCACGGGAGAGTAAAAGAAAGGCAAAGGGGAGGCAACATGCAAATAACTATGCACGTGTAAAAAGGAACTACCAGGTGGTGTCAATCAACGAGCACTTATTAAGCACTTACTATATACATGGGGGGCAGCATAGTGGCACAGTGCGGAAACTGGAGTTAGGAAGAGTCATCTTTCTGGGTTCAAATCTGGCCTCGGACACTTAACTGTGTGAACTTGGACAGGTCACTTCTATCCACCTACCCTGTTTGCCTCAGTTTCCTCATCTGTAAAATGAGCTGGAGAAGGAAATGGCATCTCCAGTATCTGCCAAAAAAATTCCAAATGGGGTCACAAAGAATCATGCAGGATTGAATACTGCAATATCATAATTATATAACAATTATAAATAATAAATATAACATAAATATAATTGTATATTATATATAATTATATAAATAATAAATATAATAATAGAATAGATACAAGAATTATTAGTAGTGTCAGTCAACAAGCATTTATTAAGCACTTACTATATGAAAGGCACTGTGCTTGCCGCTGGGGATACCAAGAAAGGCAAAAGATAGTACTTGCTCTTAAGGATTTCAGTCTGATGGGGGAGACAACTATGTATAAACAATATATATATATATGTCTCTATATATAGACATATATGTGTATATGTCTATGTCTATATATACATATACCCATATCCATACATATGCAGAGAGAGAGAGGGAGAGAGAGAATCAACATTGGGAAGGCACTAAGATTAAAGAGTGGGAAAGGCTTCATGCAAGAGGAAAGACCTTAGCAGAGATGAGGAGGGAGAGATTTTCAGGCATGGAAGAAGGCCAGTGAAAATGGGACCTGTACTGGGAAATGGAGTCTCCTGTGAGGAGTCCAAGGAGGTCCGTGACACTGGATTTCAGAATGTGTGGGGAAGGGAGTGAGAAATAAGATGACTAGCAAGGGAAGAAGAGGCTAAAATAGGAACAGTTTTAAAAGCCAAACAGAGGATTTGGGGGTCATTGGGAGCCACTAGAATTTACAGATCAGGAGGGGGTTGTGTGTGTCTGTGTCTGTCTGTCTGTGTCTGTGTCTGTCTGTCTGCGTCTGTGTCTGTGTGCGACCTAACCAGACCTGCACTTTAGGAAGATTACTTTGACAGCAAATTGGAGTACGCAGTAGAATGGGGGAAATGCTCACTATATTCTAATTCAGTATGGTAACAAAATATAGGAGGAATACATGGGAGGAAAAAGGAATAAGAAAAAACTGGAATAAACTTTTATAAAGCACCTACTATGTGTCAGGCACTGTGCTAAAAGCTTCACAAATATCCCTTACAACAACTCTGTGAGAGTTGGTGCTATTATTATCCCCACTTTACAGTTGAAGAAACCAAGGTATAAAGAATTAAGCAATTTCCCCAGAGTAAAGAAGCTAGTAAATGTCTGAGGCTAGATTTGAACTCAGGTTTTCCTGACTCCAGGCCCAGCCCTCTATCCACTACTCCACCTAGTAGAAATATTAGTCCAAACAGGATTCAGAGTATAGGGAGTTTTTTGCACATAAAAATCATTACACTCTTTGCTTTCCCAACAAACTACAATAGTTTTGTGACTGCTTAAAACTAAAATGGAGTTACTTAGATGCATAATTAAACTTCATTTCAGTAACTTCCAATAAAAAGAAAATTCTGCAAAACTGTGTAGTATAGCCTATTATAATACAAAATTTGAGAGACTTCCTAACTATACACGTTAACTTTCTACTTTTACTTTTGACTTTTTTTTTAACAGAGTATATTTTAACCTCAGTCATTGGGAACCAGTTGGAAGCCAAGTGCCTAGAACTGACAAGCACAAAGGAAATACCAAAATAAAAAAAAAAAATCCCAAACCAAACCGCACTTTTTGAGGCCATAGGACAAAAAAGAGCAGAAAAAGGTGGTCCTTTCCCTCCCCTAACCAATTAATTTCATGTTGCTCCCACTATGGGTAAACTCAGATCTTCACCCTTTCTGGGTACCTCCATTAAAAATAGTGTGACTGTACCAGTCTCCTGGTTTTAAAAACAGCCTGTAAGTCATTGGAAAGAGGCTATTTCCATCCATGGGGTGGGGTAATGCAGAAAGTCTTCTCCTAGAAGCTGGTCCCTAGATCTTAGGTAAAATATGGGCATGCTCCAAAACCTGTTACATAAGCATTTCTTTTTAGTGGAGGAAATAAGTAGCTGTCCAA
Organism: Bettongia penicillata ogilbyi; assembly: GCA_023548195.1. Lineage (NCBI taxonomy): Eukaryota > Metazoa > Chordata > Mammalia > Diprotodontia > Potoroidae > Bettongia > Bettongia penicillata. Next base: position 1,720,686 of record JAJHZJ010000287.1, on the reverse strand, counting down.
TACCTGATCTAAATAAAATGTGAATTCCTTAAAAGTAGGGACTGGCACATTTTTCTATATATATCCTTAGTACTTAGCAGTTGTTGGTATTTACTAAACACTTAATAAATGATTTTCCATTCCATTTCATCTACTTTGTATCTACATTGTAATTCATCTACTTTGTAATCTACATTAAATATCTTTCCAGTACTTTTTGGAAAGAACCTATCTCTTAAGTGATTTCTCCCAGGTCTCTGGGTTAAGAGTCTAAAGCAGGGGTGGGGAACCCATGGTCTTTGAGGCCACATGTGACCTTCAGTGCAGACTTTTGACCGAAACTAAATTTTACAGAACAAATTCTTTTATTAAGGGGATTTGTTCTATGAAGTTTGGATTCAATCAAAGGGCTGCATTTGAGTACATAGTCTTCAAGGACATGTAGCCTTGAAGCTGCAGGTTCCCCACCACTGATCTGAGAGAGAAATCATCCAACTTTTAAAAAAAAAAAAAAGAAAACATCAAATTTTGTACACTTTAGGTTACTGAGTTGACTTAGATTCCTGGGAGAATTTAATAACAGCTCATTAAAGATGTTGCTGAACAACTGGAAAGGGAAAGGGTGGTAACAGGGAGAAAGAGCATGACCCCTCTCAAGAGGGTAATAGTGCTGATTGTGTGTGAGAAGTGTGTGTTCATCCTTCATTGCCAAAGAAGACCATGCCATCAGAGAAATGACGACATGACTTGCACTTGATTGTTTTGAGTGAGGGAGGGCTGTGGAGGTCACCAGCCTCACTTTTCCTCCAGAGCCATCTGAATCCAATGACCAGATATTCATCAGGATGACTGGAGATGACCCAGGATGAGGCAACTGGGGTTAAGTGACTTTCCAAAGGTCACACAGCTAGTGAGTGTCAAGTGTCTGAGCTGAGATTTGAACTCAGGTCCTTCTGACTCCGACACTGGTACTCTATCCACTGCACCAGCTAGCTGATGAATAGTGTTGATACAGGAACAGGGGAAACCAAGAAATCTTGTGGAAAAGGTGGTACCTGAGCTTTGTTCTGAAGGAAGAAGGCAGAGATTCTGTGAGCTGGAGAAGTGAGATTTCAGAGAAAAGGGACCACTTGTGCATGGAAAAACATAGGTAGAAGATAGGAACTGGAATGCCCTGGATCGGAATAGTTAGCAAGTCTAACTGAGTGAGAAAGTGAAGCAGTGTGTGAAAAGACTGGAAAGGTTATCTTATTCTGTATTAAAAGGGGTAAAGGAGGTTTTTTCCCTTTTTTCTAAAACCAGAAAACAATTTGTGAAGTCAACTTGATGGGATTATAGGACAGCCACATGATGAAAGGAACTGACTTCCAACTCAAGAATATGAATGAAAAAAGTCTTTATTAAGTGCTCATATGCTAAGTATTATTCTAAATGTTTCGGAGTATTATTCTAAATGCTACGGAACAAAGAGGTATAGAACTTTTTTTTTGTTTTCTTGACAAAGGAGAAAAAACCTTGATGCTGGAAATGGAAGAACAAAAATAATTATCAGAAGATGACATCCAAAATAAGTAGGTAAGGGAATACCCCTGTCCTTAATGAGGGACATCCTTGGGTTCTAAAACTGGCAGTGAGATTGAGACTATTGGAGATACCTGAAAGCATGAAAGAAAAGGGAAGTACCACAAGACTGGAGGCCAAATGTCCAAAAAAGGGAAGAGAATACATTCAAAAAATTATAACCTAGTGAACTTGACTGTGTAAGACCTTGGAAAGCTCTAAAACAGATCATTTAAAGAGATCGTTGCTAATATCTAGGAAGAAAGTCCTAACGGCAGAGAACCAACATGGCTTCATCAAAAAATAGTTCAAGCCAGACTAACCTCATTTCCTTTCTTGACTAAATTATAGGTGAGGGCTGTGGCTATCATTTGACTACATAAAATCTCTTACATTATTCTTTGTGGAGAAAATGGAGAGAAATGGATTAGGCAATGACTATTTTGATGCCTGAAAATAGTAGGAAAAGAACTTTGCATTAAAAACGGCTAAAATAGGAGTTTAAAGCAAGTTTACCAAAGCGATTTGGTGGTTTGGAAAGAAAATAAACTCTCATAAAAACAAATCACCTTAATGCCTCATTTTTATATGAATAGTTTGAAGGTTTAAAGGGGCAAAAAAGGAATTTATTAAAACTGGAAAAAATGTGAGCACAAGAAAAATTGTTTCAAGGTCAAATGAGATGGAGGGAAAACTTTACTGAGAATTCAGAGCTGCAGGGGATTATTATAGTCTGTTTGCATATACGTGTTTTAAGGGATGGGTGGATGGTGTGTGTGTGTGTGTGTGTGTGTGTGTGTGTGTGTGTGTGTGTGTGTGTGTGTGTGTGACATAAATACAAAGAGAAAGAGACAGACAGAGAGCACATGTAACTATTTGGCAACCAAGATTAAAAAAGGATTGACAATTTCCGAGAGCAAGTTTGATGAGTTATTGTTACCTTTTAAGTAAAAGGTGAGTCACTGAGAACCAGGAGGCTCTGACCTAAACCACTGAAATATATAGGAGAAAAAAGAAAGATAGGGGGAATCCAGGAAGCCGAAGCTGAAGCCTAAAGAACCTGGCAAAATATTTAGCAGGCAATGAAGACCAGCTTTGTGCGGAGCTGTTGGAAGAGTCCAGCACCAGGAGCTGACAGAAAAGGTTTCAGCAATTGATTGGAAAAGGCTTGACCTCACTGGACCACACAGTTTAGTTATCCAAAGTGCTTATTACTCTTGGCCAGGACACCTCCTCCCACTCCTATCCAAAATGTGAGAAAAGTAAAAGGGAAAGAGAAGTACTACAACAGTTTTGCTAGGTTAGAAGATCTGGCTAGGCTGATTTACTTTGCCTAGAGAGTCAAAGTGAGCTGTTTGACGAGAGTTCTGTTTTATTGGTCAACATGGCAAGATATTGGTAAGTGAAGAACTGGCTGGATTTGGTACTGGTTAAGAAATAGAGGGATCCATTAGAGGAAAAGATTAGTACACCACATAGGCAAATGAAGACAGAAGTCTCTTGTCTGATAAATTCAAAGATATCAGTTACTAGGGTTAAAACTCACTTAGCCAACAGAAACTGCTAGGGCAATGAAAAGTATTGTCTGACAGAAACCTAGGTATAGACTAACATTTTACAACATGTGCCAAGATAAATTCCAAATGAAAAACATAAATGGGGAAGATGGAGGGAATAAGCATTTATCAAGTATTTGCTATGAGCTAAGCACTGTACTAAAAGGCTTTATAAATAGCTTATTTTACAACGATCCAATTATTATCCCCATTTTACAGCTGAGGGAAGTGAGGCAGAAAGAGGTTAAATGACTTGGATAGGGTTTCACAGCAAGTACGTGTCTGAGGATGAATTTGAACTCGAATTTTTCTCATTACAGGCCCAATACTAGTAAGTTAGAGAAGCAAAGATGAAATTACCTTTGACCTACAAATAGAAGAACCATAAGAGAATAGAAGATAATACAGGTAACTCTGATTACCTAAAATGAAAGTTTTGGCACAAATAAAACCAATCCTGTTAAAAGTAAAGAAGTAGATAAATTAGGAATCTTCATAGCAAGTTTCTCTAATAAAGGCTAGTTTCCAGGATAAAGAACTCATTAAAGTTTTTAAGAATAAAAGTCATTCCCTAACTGATAAATGATCAAAGGATACGAACAGGTAGTTTTCTAAGGAAGTTTGATGTTGAGTCATTTCTTTGATTCTTTGGGACTCCATTTGAGGTTTTCTTGACAAAGATAACTGGGGCAATTTGCCATTACCTCCTCCAGCTCATTTTACACATGATCAAACTGAGGCAAACAGGGGTGAGTGATTTTTCCAGGGTCACAGAGGTAGTAAGTATGTAAGGCTGGATTTGAATTCAGGTATCCCTGACTTTTGGTCTGGTACACTATCCACTGCACCACTTAATTAGAAATCTAAGTTAACCAATAGTCCCTACATGAAAAAAATGTTCCAAATCACTAATAATGAAAGAAATGGAAATCAAAGAAACTCTGAAATTTCCCTTCACATCCATCATATTGGTAAAGTTGACAAAAAAGGAAAATGACAAATGTTGGAGGACAGTAAGAAAACAAACACATTAATTAATTATTGGTGGAGCTGTGAATTGGTTCAGTGTTTCTAAAAAGTAATTTGGATCTATTCCCCAAAGTTGCTAAACTATAAGTATTCAATGGTACCACCATTAGGCCTGTGCTCCAAAGAGATCAAAGAAGTAAGGATTAAGTTAGGGCAATAGATAGTGTCAGATCCAGAATCAGGAAGACCTGAGCTCAAATCCAGCCTCAGACACTAACACTGTGTGACCCTGGGCAAGTCACTTAATCTCTTTCTGCCTCAGTCTCTTCATCTGCAAAATGGGGATAGTAACAGCATCTACCATCTAGAGTTGTTATGAAGATACAATGAAATGCTTGTAAAGTGATTTGTAAACCTTAAAAGAGTTTTTTCCCTTTCGGTGGCAAAGAACTGGACACTAAGAAGGTACCTATTAATGGGGGAATAGTTGAACAAATTATACTACATGAATATAGCAAAATATTACTGTGCTAGAGAAACAAGGGAAATGGAGAAACCAGGGAAAACTCATGAAATGCCTGATACAAAATGAAGTGAGCAGCACTGGGAGGACAACTTACATAGATGACAAAAGCTTTGTAAAGATGCCTGTGAAAGACTTAAAACTGTGATCAATGCAATGATTAACCCAATTCCATAAGATAATGATAAAGCATGCTATCCTTCACCTGATAAGAGGTACAGCATGAGCTTTTTTTTTTTTTTTTTTTTTTTTTTTTTAAGCCAGTGTGGGAATTTGTGGCATATTTGCTACAGGAGTATTTTTTAACTTCCTCTCCCTCATGGGGGTGGGGAGGTATGAAAGACTTTTTTTTAAAGAGCTCACTATACTGGTTTATAGTACCTAGTTTATGGCAATTCTCTGATTTAAGCAAAACTGTTATCTAAATTAAGAGGTAAGGCCTTTCTCAAAGTTCATGAATAAGGTCTATAATAAGAAAGAGCATGTGAATATCTGACAGTTTACCCAGCCACAGAGTGGCGAATCTCAGCAGAAAAATGGCTTCATGTGGTGCAGCTGTTCCTGAATGGATCAATGATATCACAGTCTGTGGTCCAGAATTGGGAGTTAAACCCAAGAATGTAAGTTTTTCTTTTATGTCTCCTGAACTGAAGTTCTGACTCCTTAAAAAGTTTTTGTGATAAAGGATAGCTTCCTAGGAAGAGAATGAGGGATAAAGGGGAAAATTAGGATGTCAAACAAAGGACATCAGTTGTTTAAAAAGTTCAAATTCTTAATCCTAGCATTCAAAGGTCTCCACAGTACAGAAATATTCCCTTTTCAATCTTATCTTATCCTATTACCCTCTACAAAGCTTCCAGGTGAGCTCCAGCTAAACTGTTACAACTCATCCACCCTGGCATTCTTCCCCCATGCCACATGCTCCTTTTGCCTGGAAGCACCTCCCCTGGTTCTTTCCCTAAACTCTACAAGCCTGGTCTACCCAGCCTTTAAGAGCCAACTCAAATGGCATCTTTTTCTGGAAACATTTCCTGATCTACACCCCTCCTACTGTCAAAAAAGTCTCCTCACTTAAGACTTTTACGTAACACTTTGCTTTCATGTGCACAAAACTCAAAATCTATGATCCTATAATGCCCTTTTCACATATTGTACTGTAATAACCTGAGTCTTGTTTCCTACTATGTAGCATCCCCTTTGACAAATCATTTCTACTCTGAGCCTCTTTTCTCGCCTGTAAAATTAGAACTAAATTATCACTCCTATGGCTCTAAATTCCACAATTTTATAAGCTCCTAAATCCACTTAAAGAGAATTGAACCAATGAGCAGAAATTTCTATTAGATTTATAAAATCCTAAGATTTAAAAAGGAAACTTTCTGTTTGTCTCATGTCCTTACTAAACGGTACACTCCCAGAAGACAAACAGTTTCTTATTTAAATGTTGTATCACTCTCTATCCTCCTGTCACACCCAAGTTGCTAGAGTCATGCTCTGTAAACAACAGGTGATTAAAAACATTTTTGGAATGTATTTTTTAGTTCTCCAGGGCCTATCTAAATTTACTGAACCTCAGAACTTGTACACATCCTTTTAGAACTCATTCTTTGTTTCACACAGATTCTGTTCCAGTAAAGATCACAGAGCATGGGAAAGGAATTCTAACTTTGTGCTTTCTGTTTTTTATTGTGTCCTGTTTTTTGTTTCTGAATGTTGATGGAATACATGTAAAGTATGTGTGAGCTCCCTCAAGGAAAGAGACAATCTTTGTATCATCCGCTTCTGAGCATAAAAGTTTCTACACAGATGACAGTCAAATGTGTCAAATAATGAATAATCTGCAGAACTGTATCACTACCAGGTCTATCCAAGTAACACTGGTCACTAGGCAGATGTGGCCTTCAACAACTTAAATTTTCCTTTTTATCAAATTCCCGATTCCCAAAAATAATGCTGTTGGCAGGGTTTTTAAAAACTGACCCTATTCCACCATAATATCACCATCATTATTTTCATCATGTACAAAGTGTCTACTATATAGCAGGCACTGTGCTTTACCAAATATCTCATTTGATCCTTCCAATGCTGAGAGGTAGGTGCTGTTATTCTATTTTACAGTTGAGGAATCTAAGGCAGACAGAAGTTAAATGATTTGCCTAAGGTCACACAGGTAGTAAGTGTTTGAATTTGTCCAAAGTGTCTAAATTTGAACTCATGTCTTTCTGGTTCGAAGTCCAGAAGAGTCATACTGTACCACCTGAAATATTATCACCCTCAAGACATTATGTACGTAGTTTGAACATCTGTAGGGTACGTGTGAATATATGTCTCTTCTTACACTTACTCATAAAAGAATGGAAGTGAGCAATAAAACTTATAGAGAATTTCTAAACACTATTGAGAAATCCAAATATAACAAAACCAATAAATTGAAACCCTAAATCAGTAGAGTTGCCAAGTAACCAAAATGTTACTGTAAAAGTATTCTATTTTTAGGAAGGATAAGGAAAGTGATTTTAAATACAAACTCATAGCAGGTCTTTATTTAACAACTACTTAGAAACCTAGAACGCTAGGGTTATTGTTTATTCAGCCCAATCACCCATATTATCTGCAGGGCTGTACAATGAGAATTCATGTTCAGAATGATAACCCTGAAGCAATGCAAGACATTTAATCATCAAAGATTAAATTGTATTTGGTAGCACTTTATTTAATAAGCCACAAAGCTGAATACATTAGAGAAAAATCTGATAGCAGGTTTAAAAGTTTGCTGCTTAAATTTCAGTCTAATCATACTCAATTAACAGAACATTATATTTCCTTAACAGTCCTGCTAATTGAGGTTTTTACTATTATGGGATTCTGACATGCACAGAAGAGAGAAAAAGCATGAATGAATTTGAATTTGAAAGGTCTGCACTGCACCTTTAATGCAAAGCATAGGGTCTCTTGAGACGTTTATCATGCCAAATGGAGATGTCTTAAAAAGTGGAAGTAGACACTAACATGGCTGTCCACATCCATCAAAAAGCCACACACTGCTATAATATAAACTCAGTATTTTATTGCCATGCTACAAAATATGAAGTTGGCACTGATGGGGGATGACGGGAAATGAGAGCTTAAAGAGAAGGGCACACAATGATGTTAACATCACATGGCACAAGGCTTCTAATGTTTGGTAAGTTATCATCAAAGCTTAAAAAAAAGCAAACCAAAATTTAAAATGGCGATAAGAGACAGCATCAAAAATACACAATTTCTGCATAGTACAGTATCACTTTTGTCTTTTATTAGAGAAACATGGAATGTTTATAAAAGAAATTAATCAAAGGGGAGGGGCAAAATTCATATTTCATATACAATTTGGCAATGGTAGTCCCACTGTTTAGACAACTTTTTATAAAAGAAAAAATTAAAAATCTAGTAAGCTACCTTTATACAAAGTTGCTATATTTATGCCTTTAAGTAGGAAAAACTTAACATTTTATAATGTGAATTAGGACATAATAATCTTACAATATTATACACTGTAATGAAATAAAAACATAATAATACAAATTTGGCCTTTATAAAAATGTATATTTTGCATTTAATAATGCAACTGTGGCACACTGGTGACTACTGTACTATTAATACCAGTCATTTTCCATGCTATAATGGTAACCAATTGTACTGCAACTGCAACTCTATAGTGTCAGTAAAGATGCAGAAAAACTAGCCCTAATGATGCTACAACAGAATGAAGTGTTATATGATAGGGTGATGGAAACAGGAACAGAGAGGGAAGGGGAAAAAGGGAGATAAATGGAGTGAAAGGAGGACTAGAAGACGGAAAGGTAGGCCAGGGCTGGTCTGGGCACAGCATCTTGTGGTACATGGTGTAAGACTTATTTTTCAAGTGTTTTCTATACATTCAGTAATTCAGTACCAATGCCTATATTCAACATTTGGCAAAGTTCAGGGAAAACATTATTTAGTACCATATACCTCACATATTAGAATTGTAAATGTGACGGTAAGATACCTGTTACTCACCCATGAGTTCTCTGATGGAGGCATAATCTGTGGACACTTACTCCACACTGCACAAATTACAGGGGCGTTATTGGTTAGATAGCCTGGGGGAGGGGATGGCAATTGTTACCTTGGTATAAAAAAGCAGGTTTACTTTCAGGCAAAAACACAGTGTTGTGTGGCTAGGAAGCTGAAAACATAAGGCCCCTTTCCCAATTTTGTAAAATGTTATTGAGGTACTTTTTTTTTTTTTTTAAATATGATGTGCCACAGATTTTCTGGAAAAAAAAAATACAGCCTTGTCTCACTCCACCTAACATTTAATTGTAGGATCGATGTTGATTAACATTTATAAACACAAAAACTTATTGGCAAATTTTAGTAAGACCCAAGCCTGGTATCTGCAGTCTATTTTAGATCAGCTGGAAAGGGAAAATCTTTTTTGCTGAGTCTTCAAGGGTAAAGTGCATATCTCATCACTCCACAAGCAGCAGTAAAATGAAAGAACCACTGAACTATCTTCCGGGTGGGAGGGAAGGCACCACATTTCAATTCTTACATGAAAACAGAATCAAGAAAGAAATCATGCCAAGGAAAAGTATCTCTATCTCCTTCCATCTGGGAGAATGCAGATGGAGAATTAAGTGTGCAGAGGGAAATTCTGTCGGGAATAAGTTACACGTTAACAAAAGGATCTCATAAAAACGTACACCTGGTAAGTCAGACATACATTCGTAGGGTGCAGCTTAAATCTTATTGCAAAATCTCTAGGGAAATGTATTTATTAAATAGAAAGATAGATGAATTTCAGCAGGTAACCAGATGGTAGCACCAGCTGTATGCATCTAACACTCATCTGATAGTAAAAGTCACATACTTTGTAGGTATTGCTATGCTAGTGCAGAACCTACAGCAAAGCTGTTAGACTGGCATGTTTCTAAAAAGAAGTTAGGAACTGGGGATGGAAGGGGTATAAAGAGAGAAAAAGAAAGAAGGAAGGGTTTCGACCTAAAAAAACTCACAGATAGTATTAGCCCTTTCACGTGGAGGGGGAATATTCTAGCAGTCTTTGCTGTTATTTCTCAAATTAAGAGCATGTATCTTACTGTTGTGATTCTCATTCCGAGCTATAAAAACTATCACACAGATTTGGCACAATTAAAAATCTTCTCAGGAGAAATCAAGAGTGGAACAGTATAAGATATTGCAGAAGGGAACTAACTATATTGGAGAAACTGCCCACCTGGTTCCACGGCTCTAGTGAGCATTTTAGTCTCTCACTTTTTACAAGCACCAAGTTCACAGAACACAAAAATCCTGCTAGGCAAACAAAGGGCACTGAAGCACAACTTTGACATCTTACTTTGTTTACAATGACACCACTCTACTGCAATGCAAATACACAAACGATCTTTACCAGTAAGGTAACTCAATTAATAGACTGTCTATCTGAATGAAACAATTTCTGGCTAATTAGTACTATCCTCAAATGTAAAGTCTAAAAATTTTGGAACATAAGTAAGACCATTTGTAAGTGACCCAACCCTTCTGTCTACTTCCCCTTCCATTCTCAAGAACCATGGAACCTGGAAGATTCGTTTAAACAAACATCAATTCCTCTAAATCCTAGGGTATGTATGACATGATCTCTTTGCTACAGATCTTCCACTTCCCCTGTGAGGCTGATATAACAGTATATTAACATTCTGCCAAAATCAAGGTAAAAGCTAAATTCTAGCTATGTTTGAAAGGATAAGCATAGCTGATGAATATTATTACAGTGGGTGGAGTACAACTGCAGCCAGGCTTTACATAACTGAGAAAATCACTGCTAAAGTGCAGAGGAGTGTGTCCATTGATAAATCTACAGTACCTCTGGGGAACTTTTTATTTTATTAATGTCTACTTTTATTTGCAACCAAAGAGTTCATCTATGGACACATGAGTGAAAATTTAAAATCAAGTGGATGTCTCTATCAGACTTGAAAAGTAAACAGCGTATCAATAAATACTGGAAAAGGGCAACCCTGTTAAAATCTAACAGTAAGTTCCAAATGAACCTTCAAAACCATAATTTGACAAAACATAGACTAAATAAGACTGAACAGATAAACAACAAAACCATATACAAACTCAACCATCTTAAACCTAAAGACATCATTTAACAAAACAGACATCCTGAACACCAAAGGTAAAAAGAAAAGATAAGTGGAAACTTAATGGCACAAATATAAATGCCTCCAGAAAACAATGCTGAGATTAATGTTCTATTGGAGAATATGTTCAATGATCAAGAATTGCAACTCTTTTCTGGTAGTATTGGCCTGAGATTGGTTCTAAATTCCCATCGTGCTTCTGATCAAGGGAACCTTGACATGCCTTTAAAATGAAAGTATGAGGTAAGGAGAAGGGAACTTCTCCCATCCTGCCCATCTAACACACACCAACAGTAAGCCATACTCATGGATGTATTATTCTAATAAAGTTTTAGGAAAAGGATTTGACTGGCATATAAGGAGGGATGGTACACCTTATATATGTACAATGCATTTGGCTCAAGTCAAAAAGCCTTTAATTAATGAAATGATGAATGACTCATGCTGGAGGCCATCTAACTTGAAAAGTGAGTCTACAGATATTTACTTTCAACAACTAGATATATCTGCTAGTAATGCACACATCTAGAGGTTTCATAAAATGTTATGAATGTCAACCATGATTAGACATAAATGATAGGCACGAGTCCAGAATATTGAAAAACTCAAAACCGGGATGTCACTCACTTCCACTCTCAATTAAATAGGCACTGTGAAAATGGCAATGTTGCTATACAGTAACAACTATTATAGAATGTAATTAGTGTTCTTTAATGAGTACCTGCTCTACATTAATTCCCTTTAGTTAAAACAAGCACATGAAGTATTCAGAAAAAAATTCTCTCAGTCTATAAAAGGTGTTAGTATTTAGAAATGAAAATGAAGCACTTGCATCTTCATTTTTAAAATCTTCACAAAGGTGCAAACGATGGATATAAGATTTCCAAGGCTCACATAGGCAGGTCAGTACTATTGTGTCTAGTCTTCCTAGACGTACCATCGTCTCGTGGCAGTGCTTTCTGCAAGCTCGACATAGCAGCCGTTCTTTCAATGTCTATCACAGCATACAGCTCTGTGCGCCTGGTGGGAGTTTGTGGAAGTGGAGTGGTGGGAGTTTTTGGAGTCTGAGGGTTGTCAGAGTCACTGCCACCTTCCAAATCAACCTGGATGTAATTGAGTTGCCTATGTTCTAAACTTGGACGCCTGATATCAAAATTAAAGACTGTAGGTGTACAGTCCCGGCGCCTTGTAAATTCTACTTTGTGAGCACTTGCTGGCACTGTTACATTCTCTGTATTCACATAGTTATGCATTGGATCCAGGTTATTGTGATAGCCATTGAGAGATGGGGTCTTTGGTCCTAAACTGTCATCTTCGTCTCGGCTTTGCTTGTGGGCTTCCCAAACAGGAGGCAAAGATGGTAAGTTTTCATAGTTTAATAATGCAGTTCTCCTCTGAGCCGAGTTGTTGATATTCTGGGTATCTGAGGTACTGGTAGATGTCAGACGAACTCTCCTGACCCCTGAGGCACTAGGAATTGATAGCCCATTTATGTTTTCATACACCAGTTTGTTACCCGAGGGTGCATCTTTCCATTCATCACTGTCATATCCAGTGTCCCATTCGGTGTTGTTGGTACCGCTACCGCTAACTTGTTCTTTTCCAAGTTGCTCCAGTTTTTCTCTTTCCATTAACTGCCTTTGAACAGGGGTTGGTCCTAAAACAAACTTGACTCCCTCAGGCTCAAGAAGAACCTGAGGATCTCTGTCCTCCATGTCGCTCTGCTCTTCTCTTGCTTTGTTACTTTCAACATTAGAAAGCCTTGTCTCCAAAGGGATGTGCACACTTGATCTGTTTTTCCTTTCTTCTTGCACACCTGTAGTGTTGACGTAGGTATGTACCTAAATGAAAATGAATAGTTTTAAACAGACAGTCCCAAACAACAAAAATAGTTCTTGGTGATATATTAGTTCATTTTATTGTACAATCTCAACATCTTTCCCTTCTAAACATTTATTCCATAGGGTCTTTATCTTAGTAATTTTTCTTAAAGGGCAATTTCTCCCTTGGAATACCAAAACTTCAATATTTCTAAAAATAAAGAAATAGAAATGACCATTTCTCAGGATATTAGCATGTTTCCTAAACTACTCTGTAAAATTCTACCTAAAAGTGAAATCTGTGTCTCCTGCTAGTCTTAGAACTAACTAAAAACAATCCTACAACTAAGCCTAAAATTTCACATGAGGTTATACCAGAGAAAGAAGAACACAAAATAATTAGTCAGGGCACCTTCAACAACTATGACATTACTAACTGGGTCATTCTACATTCTAGTTAAGAATACACATTCTCATCCTGCAATCACATCCCTTCTTTCCTCCTTCAAAACGGAGTTAAACTCTAGTATTGTGCATGCTGTCTCTGTTTTTAAGTCTTTCCAGCTGCAGTCTCTTAAAATAAAACTTTATTTTGGTTTTTCATCTCTTTTCTCTTCGCTATTTCCCAAAATACTGAGACCTTCCTGTTACTTTGAATACTGCTATACTTACCTTTGTCACTCTGTAGGTACAATCCAAATAAAACAAATGTTGTTAAAACAATGCCTAATTTCTAAAACTGAAGATTATTTTATGCATGATAAAATTAAATAGATTGTAATCACAAAACTGTACCAACAAGTCTTTAGTTTTCATATTTATAAGCATTTAACACTGGCTATATGGTAAAAAAATATATAATTACCAGTTTAATTTATGATTATATAGTTCAGTCACATACATGTATATAGTTATGTGTTTCTTTAGTAAGAAAGGAACAAAATAATGCATTAATTTTTACTTCAACATTTAATTCAATTTATTTACCACAATTTATACTTCAAAAACCAAATTATTTGTGGGCTTGAACTAAGAGGTTATGTAGAAAACACTTATCTGACATATTTGGAGGATTAGATGTTAGAGTAAATGATGTATTATTGGGAATATAGCTAACAATCATTCAACAAATATTTATTAAGCACCTGCAATTATAATAATAACTATACACACACACACACCAAAAATATATAATACCTGCAAGGTATTAACATGAGACATGAAGGTATAAAAAATTAATTTTATAATCTAATGGAGATAAAGCAGTGTACATAAATTACTATAACTATATGATATATTACAATAATTTAAATGGATTAGTAACCACTTTTCAAAGAATTAAAATATACATTAAAATTATGCTGAATATAATTTATTTTACTTGTTTAGGTAATTCGGAAAATACTTCAGGATGTTATATTGGGGTCATACTTAGCATCGTACTTTGTATATAATATTACTTTGGTTCAGTCGAATATCAATCACTGAACTGGCATCTGGAAGCACAAGTTGACTGACATGTCCTGTACTTTGACTGAGGCAATGAGTGAAATGAAACTTTGGATTTCATAAGGACACCTGAATTTTATAAATCTTAAGAGTTTATTATACTAGAACTTGTGCTCCACCAATTATCATGAAGAAAAATGCTAATACTTCTAATCATGACATACGAGTTAACTTAAGCCAATAAACAACTTCTGCAATTCGAATGTTAAGAGAAGCTTGATGAATCGGTCGTAATTCAAAAACACACTTACTTGTTCCTCAGCTACAAGCAGTGGATGTGTTGATTCTTCACCTACTGAAGGAAGGCGTGCACTTCCCACAGAGGGATGTCTGCTTGAAGGATGGGATGAAGCGTCTCCAAATGATGGATATCGAGGATATCCATTAGGTAAATTCTGTGCACCAAATCCAGGAGCTATTAGGATTTTTAAAAAAGAAAGATAATGTGACTGTGTCTCCACTATTTGATGAATATCAGAATTTTAAATGAGCCCATTAAATACCTCAATTAGAAAGTGAAATTCCATCTGAGGTTGCTTTGAAAAGCAACCATCATGGAATGTAGAGGGCTTAGAGATAGCTATAGTGACTGCAAATGCCAAACCAAATCCTCAACAAAATGGTCAAGTCTCCATTCCTGAATGACAAAATATTTATAAGCTACTCAAAATGTAGAGTTTTAATATTTTTTTAACTATAGTTAAAACTATAGTTTTATATAAACTATATAACTATCTAAAAATATATTGACAATCCAGTTACACATAATTAATAATTATTTCAGATTCAGATTCATATTATTCAACATATCTATTTCTGAGCAGGCAAGTCCAAGTCCCTTAGAAAAAAACACTTCCTCCCAATCCACATATCCAGCTTCCAGCCCAGCCCCCACTGCATGCTTAGGGAAGAAATCTCTGTGGCTGCAACCTAGGATATTTGCCTGTTAGTGCTGCAGCCCCCATCTCTCCATCTTTAGTAGCTATTGCTACTAAAGACCTAGAAAAGAAAATTCCTGCCTGGCCCCCCTTCCTCCCCCCAGTCCTTGGTAGAAACAGAAAAGGTTTGATCAATGGAAATGACATTCATACAAGGCACATTATCAGCTCCTTGTAATCTCAGGACCTCTGGGCCCTTTCCATCCGACTTGCAGGTGAAACCCATCTTGGCTGTCTTCCTCTACTAAATGGGAGCTATTTAAATTCAGCAACGATCTTACTTTTCTATTTCCCCCCCTCTCCTTTTTCCCCTCTGTCTTGGCCCATCCATCGGTTAGAACCTCTTCTCCAAAGCATTCATGCGAAGATAGGCACTTACTGGTGGGAGTTCGAGGGGTTCTGGGGACATCCAATTCAGTCTGCTGGTGATTCCTTTCTACTACAGGCTCTTCTACCACATTTATACTATTATTCTGCATGATCTCTTGTAACATGTTAAACAATTCTTCTGCACGGGCACATTTAAAGGCAAATATTCCTACAAATATAAAACAAAAATATGGCAAATGAATGACTACCATAAAGAAACAAAACCACTGAATTCATCTTCTCAGATAAGAATGAAGGAAGCCTTCTTAAATGGTTAACAGATCAAACCCTTGCACTACCATATACTAAGTGCTGGTTTTACAAGAGATGCACCCTTTCACATGGACATGCACCCTTCCCAGCTCTCCAGAAACTTGAAGTCTAGTTGGGGAGAGGATAACTGCATGAACAGAGAGTGTACTATGTGCATAAGAAATATGTACAATGTATTTCTGATTGGGGGATTCAGTAAGTGTCCTAAGTCAGTAGCACTTATGTAGGGCTATCAGATGATACCATAAAAGATTAAATGTATACTTTACAATACATGCTCACTTTACAACATGCACTGTTACTTCACTTCATTCCCACAACACACTCTGTGGTGATGCAAATGTTATCATTTCTGTTACTCCCACTTTACAGATAAGGAGATGGGGATCCAGAGGCCACACTTATGAAAGGCAGAGCCAGGCCTGTGAACTCAGGACAGGCCTTCAGTCTCCAGTGCTGGTACCCTGTCCTCTACATCAAGCCGCTTTATCAAAAATTAAGTAATCTAATGAAGAGCTACAAACACACTTTTTGTGACAAATGAAGGAGAGACAGTAAAACTTTCAGATAAAAGAACTATCTGTAGAATGAAAACTTTGGTTAGACAAGATTGTCTTTTTCCTGGTTTCTATTGATAATATAATAAAGAAAATGCCTGTATAAAGGTTAAGTAAGGTTTAAGCAGAGAGCCAAAAAATAAAAAAAAAAATAAAATAAAGAAATAAAAAAGAGCTTCCAGACATTGCAACAGATTTGTTTAACTCAAAAGATGCACAATGGGAAGCAATGCTTTTAGGAATGCCAATCCCGGGCCATGGGAGCTCTGAGCAGTGAAGTAAACCACCAATAACAAGAGAGAACAACGCAAAGAAAAGGAAGGGGCATTAGAGGGGAGGAAAGCAGGGAGAGTTCATTTAGTTGCTTGGAGTGATCTTGGTCAACCCAAATTAAAACACATGTTCTCATCTTTTTTAATCTGTGGTCTGATTTGTTTTCCTTCTTCCTATGCAAGCTGACTGAAATAAAACAACACATTTATTTACATGGCGTTTTATCCCACAACAATTCTATGAGGTAGATAATACAGTAAGATTGCCACTTTATAAATATTCTCTGAATTCAAGCATAAATTTTCCACTATGCTATGTGTTCTTCCTCCACAATACCTTTAACCAAATTAGATATGACCTAACTAAAACCACCCAAATACTTTCTTTTTTGAGCTCTTATAATCTTCTAAATTTGCCTACTTAATGAAAGGCTTTAATCTTTTTAGATGAGTCAACAATCTAATTTCCAAATTGTGTCTGAGCACAGAAAAAAGAGAAAGAGCTGAAAAAATATTCTAATGGTTGTTGAAGATTCTGTTTATGAAACCTCTCTTCTTTCATTATGTCTTTCTAGAAAAATAGGCATGATATCAAAGAGAAATAAAAAAGCTTTTTTTTTTTAATAGTCTCATGTTAAAAACAGTAAACAAGGGCCCAAGACACCTTGGTTTTAGTGCCAGCCCTGTCAGCCTTTAGCATGGCCAACATTCTGGATTTCTATCCTCAGCTGTAGAAGGATCTCTAAAGTCCAGATCTGATTCCATGCAAAATTCTCTTATGAATTTGTTTAAATGATTTCTCCTAAAGACAAACAATGGATATTTTGCAAAATGCTTTGTTAGGTTACTCCTTTACTCAAGAAACTCCAAGAGCTCTTTCACTCTCTACAATAAAATACGAACTCTTCTGTTTGACTTTTAAAGCCGTCTAACTCTGACTTGCCTCCCTTTGCAGGTTTATAGCATATCAAACTTGCCTAAGACAGATCTTGTTACATTCTCCCCAAAATGCACCATCTTCCTTCTCTTCATGTCTGCTGAAGGCCATTACTCCTCCAAAACGCACCTGTTCCATTTCCATCAATCCTTCTCACATCTGTCTGTCCCCTTCTCTCTAGTCATATAGCCACCACCTTAGTTCAGGCCCTCGATGCTTCTCTCCCAAATTATTGCAACAGAATCCCAATGATTTCTCTTCCCACTTCAGCCCATCCTCCACATGCCTGACAAAGTGATTTTCTTGTGGGGCTGATCTGTCACTCCCCTACTCAACTCTAACAGCTCTCTGCTGTCTCTAGGATAGAAGAAAATTCTTCTCTTCAGATTTTAAATCTCTGTACAATGTGGCCCCAACCTATCTTTGCACACTCTTCTATATATTGATTCCCTCCTTCCTGTACTCTGCAAACCACACAACCCTCTATATCTTATTTCTGTCTTGGCTCTGGCCATCATCCCCCCTGCCTAGAATGCTTTCCCTCCTCCAAAACATCATTCTCTTCCTTCAAGACACAGCCCAAGCATCGTCTTCTACATGAAGTTTTACTGATCCTACCAACCACCGTCCTTTCTCTCAAATGACGTTACATTTCATGACTTTGCACTTATTCCTAGCTTTCTTTTTTTATATTTGTTTCTGCATGTACTCGTTTCCACTGTTAGAATGTAAGATTCTTGCAAACAGGGATTGTTTTACTTTTCTATCTATGGCATTTAGCATTTTGATTGGCATTGAATACGTTTGCTGATTGATTCACTGCTTCTTCATGTGCTCTGTATTCCTGTCAAGCTAACCTATCTGCTAGTCTCTACACTGCATTTCCTATTTGTATGCCTTTGTTAGTGCTTGCAAAGTTTAGCTCAAGAGTCATCTCCTATTACGCTGACTTTCTTAGGTCCCACTGTCTTCCTACTAGAATTTACTTGGATATACAATCAATTCTCAACTTTCGTGGAGGTAATGCTCTTAGAAAACCAAGAAAAGTCAAAAATACAAATATCAAGACACTGAACAGACAAGAAGAGGGTTAGGTTCCTGCAGTCTCCAGAAACTAATTTTTGACCAGAGATCTGCATAAAATTCTTTATGAAAAAAACAAAACACTAACTCATTTATCCACAAATGTGGCCACTTTTCTATTTTTAAAATTCCTTCATCTGTACTTGAGAGGTTACTTAAGCACTTTTTGGAGTGGATTCATACTTTCACAAATACTTTCCTCCATTTTGCAAATATAACAAATGATCCATTCATTAATTCATTAACTCCAAACTTGCAGTCAACAGTAGCTGCAGACATTCTCACATAAAGTTTATCTAACACCTTTATTTTCTCACTAAATTGCATCACTGACTTTGCATGCTGGGCTCTGAGCCCAAAGGAATCACATTATGCTATTGGGGCATAACTGCAATATAAAACTTAAGTTTTAAAGGCTAACACTGAAAATAGGCAGTGAATGCATGGGGAGCTCTTTACAGTGGTAGGAAGAGCAAGGCCAGTGAAGTATCTAGTAGAATATCAGCAGTTTCACACTATTTTCATTGATTATTTTGATTTATTTTAGTTTGATTATAGGATTAAATCTTTTCCCTTAGACTAATCTAAAAACTTCTCCCCCTTTAAAAAAAAATATTTTCCCCAATTACACAAAAACAATTTTTAACACTAAAAAAAAAATTGAGTTCCAAATTCTCTGCTTTCCTCCCAGGGATAGTAAAAAATCTGACAAACATGCACAATCATTTAAAACATATGTCTGTATTAGTCACTTTGTGGAAGAAAACTCAAATGAGAAAAAGAAAGAACATGGTGGTGGTTGCCTGTCCTTTGTTTTCAAAGGGGAACAATGACACCAGGAAGGTGACGGCTTGAAATGGACTGAAGTGAGGCAGAGCTGTGCAGTCACCAGCCTCTGCCTCCTCTAAAGCCACCTGGGCTCAGGGGCAGGATACAGGTCAGGACAACTGGAGATGGCCCAGTCACCACGGTTTCTTTTAAGGAAAGGTCTTTCCCACATCTCAGTTTGTTCGAGGCAACACACACTCAGCAATTAAGACTAAGTAAGAAATGAGGCAGAAATGGCCTCTTTTACCTAATCAAAACAAAACAAAAAAATCAATCTGGGAAGGGAAGATCCTCAGGATTTCTGGCCAGAACAGAAACAATTCTGAGCAATCAAACCCAAATAATGACCACTAGAGGCTTGGGCTGGGACAGGATGGGTAGGGCAAAAGCAGGGAGGAAAATATATTTCAGGCTGTATTCAAATGTCATCAGTTCACATTTTTCATCATGAGTTCTTTGGAATTGTCTTGGGTCATCGTATTGATGGGAAAAACAGTTATTCATCATACAACATTGCTATTACTGTGTAAAATGTTCTGGTTCTGCTCACTTCATTCTGTGTTGGTTTGCATAAATCTTTCTGAAATCATCTTACTTGTCATTTCTTACAGCACAACAGCCTTCCATTACAATCATATACCCCAACTTGTTCAGCCATGCCCCCCAAACTGATAAGTATCCTCTCAATTTCCAATTCTTAGCCACCACAGAAAGAGCTGCTATAAATACTCTTGTACAAATGGGTCCTCCTCCCAAGGCTATTTAAAATATCTTCGGGATACAGGCCTAGTAATGGTGTTGCTGGATCAACAGATATACACCATTTTATAGCCTTTTAGGTAAAGTTCCAAATTGCTCTCCAGAATGGTTGGAACAGTTCACAACTCCACCAACAATGCATTAGTGTCCCAGTTTTTCCACATCCCCTCCAACATTTGCCATTCTCCTTTTCTGTCATACTGGCCAAGCTGATCAATATGAGGTGGTAACTCAGAGTTGTTTTAATCTGCATTTCTCTAATCAATAGTGATTGAGAGCATTTTTCATACGACTATAAACAGTTTTGATTTCTTCCTCTGAAAACTGCCTATATATATATATATATATATATATATATATATATATATATATATATATATATATATATCCTTTAATCATTTGTCAATTGGGAATGACTTACATTCTTACAAATTTGACTTGGTTCTCTATATTTGAGAAATGAGGCCTTTATCTGAAATGTCTGCTCTAAAAAATTTACCCCAGTTTTCTGCTTCTCTTCTAATCTTGGCTGTATTGATTTTCTTTGCGCAAAAACTTTAATTTCATGTAACCACAATTATCCACATGACATTCTGTAATGCTTGCTAGCTCTTGTTTGGTCCTAAATTCTTCCCTTGCTCACAGATCTGACAGGTAAACTATTCTATGCTCCCCTAATTTGCTTATGGCACCATCCTTTATGTCTAAATCATATACACATTTTGACCTTACCTTGGGATATGGTGTGAGATGTTGGTCTATACTGGGTTTCTGCCAATCTATTTTCTACTTCTCCCAAAAGCTCAAACTGAGTTTTTGTCTCCAAAGCTTGGATCTTTGGATTTATTGACTGCAATGTATTGTGTACCTGTTCTATTATACTGATTCACCACTGTATTTCTTAGCTAGTATCAGATCGTTTTGATGATGACTGTTTTATAATGCAGTTTGAGATCTGGGACAGCAAGACCACTTTCCTTCACATTTCTTTTCACTGATTCCCTTGATTTTTTTTAACTTTTGTTCTTCCAGATGAATTTTGTTATTATTTTTTCTAGCTCTGTACTTTTTTTGTAGTTTGATTGGTATGGCACTGAATAAATATAGATAGAATTTTTATTTTTATTATATTGGCTTGGTCTACTCGTGAACAAATTAATATTTTTCCAGTTGTTTAGATCTGATTTTACTTGTGTGAAAAGTGTTTAGTAATTGTGTTCATATGGTTCCTGGGTTTGTTTTGCCAGGTAGACTCCCAAGTATTTTACATTGTCTACAATTATTTTAAATGGAATTTCTCTTTCTATCGTTTGTTGCTGGACTTTGTTGGTAATATATAGAAGTGCTGATGATTTATGTGAGTTCATTTTATATCTTGCAACTTTACTAAAGTTGTTAATTATTTCAACTAGTTTTTTTAGTTGATTTTCTAGGATTCCTCAAGTATACTATCACATTATCTTCAAAGAATGACAGTTTTGTTTCCTCATTGTGTATTCTACTTTCTTCAAATTCTTTTTCTTTCTTATTGCATTAGTTAGCATTTTTAGTACGATATTAAGTTAACAGTGGTGATGGGCATCCTTGCTCCATCCCTGATCCTACTGGGAAGGCTTCGAGTTTATCCCCATTACAGATAAAGATTGCTTATGGTTTTAGATAGATCCTTATTTTAAGGATGCTCTCTAGTGTTTTTAACAGAAATCAGTGTTTCTTTCCACAAACTTGCATGAATTGTGCCTCTCATTTTTTTCTCTACTGTGAATAGTTGCAAATGCACACCGTTGTTGACATGAAAGTGAAAATGAGGCTACTAATTAAATCACACAAATGCTTGAAGTTGCAAAAGTTAAACATGCAAATGCTGAGGTCTGACCTTATTGTATATTTAACTTTCTATGTAAAATTATTTCTCCAGTGGCATGTAAAGTCCTTGACAGCAAGACTGCTTCATTTTTGTCTTTTAATGTTCACTAAACTTAATAAAAGAACCCAATTATTTTAAATGACATTTTCATAAATTCATAAACTAATACATTTATCTGAATATTTTAAAAAGACAATTACAGGTAAGATAATTTGCCCAACCACCTAACCCAAACTTCAAATGAACCTAATTTAGTGGGCCTACAAGTGAACACAATCTGAGTTTAAAACTAAGGGTTGACAGAATAAAACAAAAGATAAAAAGGAAGCGAGTCACTCAGGATCTGGGATACTTGATGAGGTACCAAGTGCATGGTAAGGTTCTAATAAAGGCAAAGCAAATTATCAAGGCAGTAATAATTTTCAGACAACACTTGTTAACAAATGCAAATTGTTAAAACTAGCCACACAAAATTACACAAGAAGGATTCCATGGAACAATTTCATATATTCCAAACATGGTACTTAGTTTTTTAATTTTTTCTCTTGAAAATGATTTCAAGGTAGCACAAATATCATATATTTTCTTGTGCATGTATGAAGATGAAACTACTAAGGAAAGCTCAAGCATAACAACACTTCAGATAACAGGCATACTGCTGAAAAGTTGAAAGACAATCTATTGTAAATCTAATCTCTCTATATATAGGAATATGGCCATTTTAAAAGCTCACATGCTATGTCCTTCCACTAATGCAAATGATTACTCTCCCCTGGCTCCTAGCTATTTGTAAATCTGGATCTTTATCCTCTTGTCTATTTCCATCCTGAACTGCCAGTATTTCCTATTTACTGAGCACCTATAACATGCTGAGTACGGCTCTGGGCATAAAAAAAGAAGGGCATTAAAAAAAGATGCCACTCAAATGCTGTGTAGCCAGGATAATGAGCCCCAACATGAGCAGTGACAAAATGATACCAATTAACAGTACAACAACCAGAAATTATTTTATTTTTATATTTAATTTACATTTGAGAAGTTACAAACATGACAACACTCAAAATTCTGTACTGTCAAACTGGCTCAAACAACAGAGAGATTAAACCAAAACCCACTATTCAGACAACTCTGTCATATGCCATGCCATAGGTCAATATTTTCTGAAGCTTCTGTCAACAACATTCCTTAAGAACTTAGTTAAGAAAGCCATGTGCTTGTTGAAAAAGATGGATAATGTCTAAATTATTACCTGAAAAAGTGATTGTTTAGGGTCAGCAGGTACACTTTCTAAAATCAAAAGTATTTAACTATTGCTTAAAAGGATACCAAATGACTTTCTCCAAAAAAAAGTTATTCAGCTTATTCTTGGAATAAGTAAACAGATCTCACTTACCTTGTCCAGTTTGACACCTCCGGCCACTTTCAAAAGAGAAGAGATTTGAGTCATAACCGTAGCGACGCAAACAAAGGTAGTGCCATTTTACAGCATCCCGTTTACGGGTGTGTAAAATCAGCTCTGTGTCTGTCAGCTCCATTACGCCAGAACCCAGCTCATTGCCATCATCATCCACATTAATGACCTTTAAAAAAGAAATACAACAAATTAGTAACAGTTAATAATAGCTAGTATTTATATAGCACTTACAACGTATTAGGTACTTCAGCAAAACTAATAATTATTCTCCCAATTGACATCATACACGGATACATACACACAGAGTTTGCCAATTCAACAGAAGGAATAAAAGGCTTCAGTTGATTCATTCATTCAACTAATATTTATTGCATGATTAATATGTATATAAGACTATAAACAATACTACACAGCTAGTACAAGGAAAGCATTATGAAAATATGGTACATATGGAGGGCTAGAAATATCTTAAAAATCATCTAGTCTTGAGTTTATAATTCTACCAAGAAGTACAAGCATGTATATACAAACATGAACAATTCAATAATGTAAGGGAACATGTGATTAAATGCCAAAGGCGTAGCATAGAGAATGAGCAGTACAGGAAATCAGAAATGGGAAGATCATCATCACAGAGGAGGCCAGAAGGGACTCAAAGTTGGTGGGACTTTGCTACTTGCTTGGTAGGACAGGTGGAACTGAGATACACAGGAATGGTACGGAAGGCCCTGGGGAAGTCAGGGAGGTAGGGGATGGACAAAGGAGACAGAATTATGGATTGACAATGAACAAATGACCAAAGATAGGAATGGGGAAGATGTGTGCACTTCAAGTAGAATCAAGGGGAAAATAGTAGTGATGTCACTATGAGAGAATATTAGATTGCCCAGGTAAAAGGAGGCTTTGGATACCATTCTTGACTGACAAGCACACACATGGAAGAAGGCAAGTTGATTGTTTTAAGGTCTATAAAGTACGCTATATACATTATTTCATTTGAGCCTAAAAATTACCCTGTAAGGATGGTCCCATAAGTATTATTATCACCCCTATTTTGTAGATGAGGAAACTGGGGATTCACAGAGATGAAGAGATTTGACCATGGCCACACAGCTCGTAAATGTCACGGGCAAGATCTAAACCCAGTTTTCCCGACTAAAATGCAAAACTTTGTCTACTCTGTCATAATTTTTGCTCTCAGAGACATACAGGCATGATTGTGCTATATGAGTAGTGAGTGAGTCAGGGAAGTGTTCAGGCTCAAGAGGGCAAGGGAGGAGTCTCAATTAAACTATATATTTATGTGAAATCACTCTGCTAAAAACAAAGCATGTGATAAATTTCTAATTTGCTTTGCCAATCATTTCATCTCTTAAAATGGTAGGGCGAACTGTTCATCTGAGCCCAATTATGAACAAAAAAGAGGGACAAACTAGAAAAGTCAAGTGATAGGAAACTCAGGAGAAAATAACCATGTTATCTTAGAGTTGTTAAGTAACAAAGAAAGAAACATTGGGCACAGTTTGGCAAACTTCAGGAAAGACTTTAAAAAGCTGACAAATATGGCAAATATGATCCAATCAAATGGGACTCAAAATGAAGGGCCAACAGAAACATCAATCAACTAGTATTTAATTAAATATCTATTATGGGTCAGGCACAGAGAATATAAAGACAAAAAAAATGTTCTTTGCCTAAGAGGAACAGGCAGAGGAGACAAGGGAAGAGGAAGGAAAAAGTATTTATCAAGCACCCCTGTGAGCTGGGTACCGTTAATATCCCCATCTTCTAGCTCAGGAAGCCAAGACAGACAGAGGTTTAGTGACTTGCCCAGGATCATCACACAGTTAGTAAGTATCGGAATCTGAATGTCAACTCAGGTTTTCCTGACTCTGGCTCTAGCATTCTATCCACTGCATCATCAAGTTGCCTATATATGAATATATGAATATTACAAAAACACATACAAACTAAATAAATACATAAATAATTTGGGGGGAAGGCACTAGTATTTGGGAGGAAGAGGAGGTCTTATGTAGATGATGCTTGAGTTTGACAGAGACTAGGGATTCTAAAAGAAGCTGAAAAAGGAATACATTCCAGGCATGAGGAGAGCCCATGTCAAGGCACAGAGACTGGACATACAAATATCATGTATGAGGAACATGAAGGAAGATGGTGTGATGAGGCCATAGAGAATAAGAAGCAAGGTAAATGCATAATAATCCTACAAACATGGGCTCAGTGCAACTTTAAATGCAAAACAGAAAAGTTTGTGTTTGACCTAGGAAAAAGAGGGAGCCAATGGAGACTTCTGAATAAGTCAGACCTATGCTTAGGAAGTTAATCAATATTTATTAAGCATCTACCATGTGCCAGGCACAGTGCTAAATGTTGGAGACACAAAAGAAGGCAAAAGGCAATCTCTGACTCAAGGAACTTAGAATCTAATGGGAGAGACAACATACAAACAAATATATACCAAGAGAGCTATATATAGAAAGAGTTGAAAATAAATAGAGGAATTGGGAAAGGCTTCTAGTAAATGATGAAATTTTAGTTGGGAATCTAAAGGAAACTAGGGAGGTCAGCAGTCAGAGTGGAGCATGTAGAGTGTTCCAAGGTATGAGAGACAGCCAAAGAATATACCTGGAACACAGAGCCTTGGGCCCACAGTTATGAGAAGGAACATAAATAATGATCCAAAAGAGGAGACTAAGTCTCAAAAACAAAATTCTAACAATGGAATAACACATTATCCTAATAAGGAAGAAAAAAGGAAGGTATCTAAAGAATCAATATTATTTTATAGGGACTATTCTGATGACTTCAGATTTTTTAAGGATATAAAAACATGTGGGATGAGTTATATGCTATGTAACCAATGTCAGAAAGTAAAGTTGTGAGAAGTGTTAAAAGGATTTAGAGAAGGTAAAGGCATACTATGAGTTAGGAGTAAATCGAGAAAGGGACGATTTCATTGCCTAGGGAAAATGGTATAATCTTTACATATGACTCAAACCAAGTAGAAGTTCTCACCTAGTATTTTGTTTATAGTAATGATTCAAATTATATGGTACTTTACAATATACAGAAGTTTACAAAGATTACCACATGTACATCTACATATTTCCTAGCACAGAAAATCATTTTCAAGGTGGTATGGATTGAATAAATCTGGTTAAAAGAGATTTTCTGAACTCCAAGACAGATGAGGAAATATATAATGTGGTTGGGTATTCTCTTAATGAGTTCAAGTTCTCAAATCAAGATTAATGACATAGTCCAGGATATCAAAAGAGCTTGCAGGTATGTTTCCTAAACCACTGTTTATGGAATACCAGGTATAGACAAAAGTGCTAGAAAAACAGAGGCAAATAATTGCTTGATTTTCAAGACAAGAAAAACAACTGGTTACATAACTATTAACTGATAATCCTGACAAAAATCCATGGTGAAATTCTAGAACAGATTGAGAGCACTTAGAAAAGGCAAATGGTGAATATGAAAAGCCAAAAGTAAGGGGTATAGCTGAGAAGAGTCAGTCAACAAGTGCTTATTAACTGCTTACTACGTGTCAGGCACTGTACTGAGCACTGAGACTACAAAGAGAGGCAAAGGACATCCCTGACCTCAAGGAGATCAAATTTAATGAGGGAGAAAACAAACATAAATTATTTCACACCACCAGCAACAGTGCCAGTTCTTTTTAAAAACAAAGTAGTAACAATTAAAATACTGTTATTAGGACAAGTAAATTGATGGTTATATGCAGGCTAGATTAGAGGGGAGTGATACTGGAGGCAGAAAAGCTGGTTAAGGTGCTACTGTAAGAATGTAGCCGTAAAGTGCTTAGGCTACGGTAATGACACTGTAAATTGAAAGAAAGGAAAAAACACACATCAGGAAAAAAAAACCAAGAGGATTCGGTAACTGAGGAGATAGCAAAGGGGGGACGATGAAAATGGAGGGAAGGGGAGTGTTAGGGAAACCAAGGGAGAGGAATGAATTAAAGATGACTTGAGGTGTCATTCTTGGAAGAATGAGAACAGTGCTATTAACAAAAGCAGGAAAGTAAGCACTGGAGAAGAAGAAAAGGGAAGGAGAGAGCTGGTTTCAGAAAGGAGATGTCAAGTTCAGTGTGAAGTAAGTCAAGCTTGAGCTACAAGAAGAACACCTAACTGGAAATGCCAAGCAGGCAGAAGAAATACAAATCAATCAGGAAAAATTCATAATGTAGTACCTGGTTTTCAAAATCCACCTAATGAACCAAAGCTTTTTTGGTGGAATAAGAAAAAAAAAAAGGACCAGAAATGCTAGCTAATTAAAGCTACACCAGCAACCTTATAACATAATTGAGGACATTTGATTTAATATTATGTTCCCAAAAAGTTGTTTATAAAACAAAGGATGTGTGTATGTGTCTGTGTGAATGTGTGTGTCTGTGTCTGTGTTAAAACCCTATTCCCAGGGTATTTTTCTTGCTCCTAAAGGAGATTTTCTACAAGGGACTGATTCATTTAAATACAGGAATTGAGGACTTTTAGGTACCTTCAAATGCTTTTTTCTTCTCTATACTATCAACTCCTTTCAAGCTTTTTTTTTTTAATGTGGTGACTCTAATCAACTCTAGGTTAACAACCCTGATAGCTAAACCTGTTAAATCACTATGCTCTTGAGTAAAAGGCTCTCCAACCACATACACTACATGAAAAACAGGTCTTTGTGAAAGACAGGCCTTTTTTGGTTCACTTTCCACTTCCATAAGGTTAATATTGTCAAATAAATGACATCTGTCTATTATTGCATAAATAAAATTTAAAGTCAGGGTTAGAAATTTTACTTACCTTAAACTTGCTTCGATGATTATCTGGGACAGTTTCTTTATCTGGACAGCTACAACAGCTACCCATGACTTCTTCAGAAGACCATGTGATCTCTATATGAAAAGATGATTTATAGAATTATATGCTATTCAGAATTCTAACTTTGTTTGACTTGATCATTGCTTTGCTCTAAAATTCAGAGAAAACTCATACTTGTGATAAAGTAGCTTCATTATGTTCTCCTCATTCAGAAAATATATGAAAACAAGTTTTAACCAAGTAACAAAAATGATGAAATACAATCACTTCTGGAACTGAATAGTTTATACATAATGAATTTTGCCAAAACGAATTCACTATTTCTATAAAACCCTTTTCCACAGACGTAGGTGACAGTCAATTCCCAGATTATTCAAAGTGCTATGAAATAGAACAAAGAAAATTCAGCTCATCACTGACAAATGAGGGAAATGATTTACTGGAACAGGATAAAGTCCATTACAGGCAAGTACCACTGTTTGTAAGTAGGGATAAAAAACTAACCAAACAGAACACAAATAATATACCAAGATATAAGGAGTAAAAAATAGCTATTTATATTTCTATGGTGTTGTAAAGTTTACAAAATTCTTTCCTCAAAACATCCACCACATGAGGCAGTACAAATATTATTATGATCATGTTACAGGTAGGACAAGGGAACTGAAGTTCACAGTTAAATGCTTTACTCATGGTCCCAAAGCTATTAAATTTCAAAGCTAAAATCTGAATCTAGGCCTCCTGGATGCAGGTTCAGTGTTCTTTTTGGCATACCACACACTCTCTCTTGCTATGTATCTCATACAATTTTAGAGTTAGGGAATCAATATAATACCAGTTAAGTAATATAATAAATGTGCCACCTTTGTTGCTTTTAGATCAAGACTGTCTTTGGATGATTGCCTGTGAGACAGACACAGTCTATTATTAATTGGAAATGACTGATATGCTGAAAGTTATAGTTAGATCATCTTAGAGGCTAGGCTATAAACTTTCTTAGATATACAACCTTCTTTTTGCATTCAGCTTTGTATATGGAAATGATCTTTTTCTCCTGATGTTTCAGTTCAAAGTTTGAAAGAAAAAATAAAGACAACTTGAGGGTAATTGATATATTGGGGATTTAATAAGCTTAAACCATAATATAAGGAAAGACGTATCAGTATCACCAAATATCAAACAGATATTCTACCACTTAAGTTGCCACCAGCAGAGGGCTCTCAAACTCTTTTTCAGAAGTAGAAGTCCTTACATCTGTCACACCTTAGAGCCTTGTGTACTGCTGTTGGGAATGTGGTTCACAAAGTTAAGGCTGTAAACCTCAGCCTTTCAAGGACAGGTACTTTATTAATTGGGGTAGGGGGAGGAGGAAGAGAAGAAGACAGGAATGTCATAGTGATGGGAGCACTGGAAAAGATCCAGCACATCTCAGTCCACCAAAGTACTACTGGGGAGCCTCCACAGACCATGAAGGGGCTTTCCCACTTCCCTGAACATGACAGAAAATGTACCAGAGCTTCCCTCTTGCCATTCCTCCCACCAGAGACTTCACCAAAATAATGCCATAAGTTAGATATTTTCATCATGGTAAATACTGTGAAAGTAACTAAAAAAAAAATCAGCCTTGGTTTCTGAAGAATCTTAAGATAATGAAGCAACAAATACTTCACAAGTAAAAACAAAATTAGATTTAAGAAAGCCCTGAAAAGTCAATTGTGGCATTTTAAAAAGAGGGCTACCAATATCATAAATGTCAGTTGCACTAAAGAAATAAGAAGCCTAAATTAAATACTTTTATAGAAAGCCATTTAAAAAAATAACCTTCAACTTACCTAGATCTGGCCATTAATATGCTTAACCTCTGCTGCAACATCAGGACTTTAATCATACTTCAAAATACCATGTTTTATTTGCTTGCTTACATAACCTAGGAATATAAAAAAATAAGAGATGTCAAAATTTTCTTTAAAATAATTTGTGAAAACATTTGGAGTTCCATCAATCTTATTTGGATTCCAGTTCAAAATGTCAAAATCATAAAAAAAAGTGGGGAGAGGTTAAAATATTTATATACCAAATGTCTTTGTTAAAGTTCCTCATTTTTTCCAGTTTTCTATTATATTATATGTGCTTATTAACAAGAAAGTCAGCCTTTTGCAAAGGGAAAAAATACAGTCAAATGTATGAATTGCTAACTGACAGGTATTGGAGATTAGTTGTTCTCAAAGAGTACAACATGGCAGTTTCCCCAAATGGGTCTTGAGTCTTTGGATGTTACATTACTACAGATAAAACAAAATTTGTAAATAATCAATATAAATTTCACTTGCCTAGAAGCAAATCCTCGCAACAAATGTAAGCAAAAAGTTTGAGAACCACTGGACTAGGCTTCTTAAACTTTTTCCACTAGAAACTCCTTTTCACAACCCCTTTTCTCAGTTCCTGATTAGGCAGTGTTTTTTGAACTGTTTGGCCTGAGGATGTGAGGATAAGCACAAGCAAGTGCTGCCAGAAACACCTTGGATTCATTACTCAATTGATTTTTAATTAATTTTTGTTCGTTGTGTGTTCAGAAACCTTTGACTGTCGCCAAATTTTTCACAACCCCATGTTACAACCCACAGTTTAAGAAGCACTAGAGTAGATGATCTCTTAAGAGTTATTTTACTAGTTTAGGTTCCAACAGCTATGGCCCAGGCTACTATGATTGTGTCCTTATAATTTATCTTTAATTACCACCCTTTGTCTTACCCAAACCATCCTTCACAACTACCAAAGTACTATTTCTAAAGTACAGGACCATGCCTTTTCCTCACCTCAGGAAATTCCAGCAGTTCCCTTATTATATCTAAGATCGAACATAAACTATATTCCATGTATAAAGCCCTTCACAAATAGCTCTCTCCCACTTCCCTCAACTTCTTACATGTTACCTATTGACACATACTCTCCATTTCAATCAAACCCTCCTACTTGATCTTTCTCATACTCAATATTCCATCTCCTACCTCTATGCTTTTGCAAAAGTTGTCCCTGATACTTACAAATATATTTCCATCTTGGTTTTTTTTTCACCTTCTTAAAAACCGATAATATCCTTCAGAGATCAGGTCAAATAGCACCTCCCACATAAGACATTCCCGATTCTTCCAGCTATCAGTGCCCTCTCCCTTCTGAAATTACTTTCTATTCTCTATTTATTCGTAAGTGAACATATTTCTATTAATTGGATGCAAGGTCCTTGAGAAACTCCTTGAGTTTCATTTTTATCTTTCTCTCGGAAGCAGTTTCAGTACCTTATTTAAGGAAAAACTAATCTAGCCTGAATAGGGTAGATATTTCTTCTAAGATACTTTGCCTCTAAGGAAAAGTCTCCTATTTGACTTAAAAAGTAAAGGTCATCTACTGTAAGCTCTCTCTTCTCCCCTACTGTACATTTCAACAGCTGTCCACCTGTTTCCCCAATGCCTTGTCCTTTGTCCCAATCTTTGACAAAAACGAGTTCTTTTTACTTGCCAAGTGGAAGTCCAGCATCTCCATAAGTAGATCACAGGCCCTTGACCCTAGTATAGACCTTCCCAACTTCTCAAGGAGCTCATCTTTAATTTCTTCTTAAAACAGATTCTTCTCATCACCCTAAAAAAGTCCCCAGGTTTTCCCCCATCCTTAAAAAATTTTCACTTTACCCAATAATTTCTTAAATTCAACACCTTCTATCATTTCTCTCTTTCAAAGTCAAAATAATTCTCATTTGCTGTCTGGCTTTTCCATCTTCTAATTTTTCTTTTTTTTTTTCATTTTTTTCTTTTCATTTATTTATTTATTTAACTTTTTATATTCATTTTCACAAAATTTGGGGTTCCAATTTTTTCTCCCCTTTTCTCCCCTCCCCCCACCCCAATACACCGAGCAATCTAATTTTCCCTATCTCCAATCTGCCCTCTCTTCTGTCATCCCTCCCTTCTCTTGTCCCCATCTTCTCTTTTCTCCTGTAGGGCCAGATGACTTTCTATTCCTCATTAACTGTATGTCTTATTTTCTAGTAGCAACAACAATACTAAACAGTTGTTCCTAAAACTTTGAGTTCCAAATTCTCCCCATCCCTCCTCCCCACCCATTCCCTTTGGGAAGGCAGGCAATTCAATATAGGCCATATCTGTGTAGTTTTGCAAATGACTTCCATAATAGTCATGTTGTGTAAGACTAACTGAATTACCCTCCATCCTATTCTGCCCCACATTGTTTCTGTTCTCTCTTTTGATCCTGTCCCTCCCCAAGAGTGTTGACTTCAAATTGCTCCCTTCTCCCATTGCCCTCCCTTCCATCATCCCCCCCCTTGTTTATCTCCTTCTCCCCCACTTTCCTGTACTGTAAGATAGGTTTTCATACCAAAATGAGTGTGCATTTTATTCCTTCCTTTAGTCAAATGTGATGAGGGTAAACTTCTTGTTTTTTTTCTCAGCTCTCCTCTTTTTCCCTCCACTAAAAGGTCTCCTGCTTGCCTCTTAAATGACATATAATTTACCCCATTCCATTTCACCCTCTTTCCTCCCACTACATTTCTCTCTCACCATTTACCTTAATTTCTTTTAAGATATGGTCCCATCCTATTCAATTCACTCTGTGCTCTCTGTCTCTGTATGTGCGTGCATGTGTGTATGTGTGTGTGCATGCATGCGTGTACATGTGTGTGTGTGATCCCATCACCTACCCAGATACTGAAAAGTTTTAAGAGTTACAAATATTGTCTTTCCATGTAGGAATGTAAACAGTTCACTTCTGGTAACTCCCTTATGACTTCTCTTTGCTGTTTACTTTTTCATGCTTCTTCTCATTCTTGTCTTTGAAAGTCATCTTTTCATCAAGAATGCTTGAAAGTCCTCTGTTTCATTGAAAGACCATATTTCCCCCTGAAGTATTATACTCAGTTTTGCTGGGTAGGTGATTCTTGGTTTCAGTCCTAGTTCCTTTGACTTCTGCAATATCCTATTCCACGCCCTTCGATCCCTTAACGTAGAAGCTGCTAGATCTTGAGTTATCCTGATTGTATTTCCACAGTACTGGAATAGTTTCTTTCTAGCTGCTTGCAAGATTTTCTCCTTGAGCTGGGAGTTCTGGAATTTTGCCACAATGTTCCTAGGAGTTTCTGTTTTTGGATCTCTTTCAGGCGGTGATCGATGGATTTCATCAATACTTAATTTGCCCTCTGGTTCTAGAATGTCAGGGCAGTTTTCCTCGATAATTTCATGGAAGATGATGTCTAGGCTCTTTTTTTGATCATGACTTTCAGGTAGTTCCATAATTTTTAAATTGTCTCTCCTGGATCTATTTTCCAGGTCAGTTGTTTTTGCCATGAGATATTTCACATTCTCTTCCATTTTTTCATTCTTTTGGTTTTGTTTTGTGATTTCTTGGTTTCTCAGAAAGTCATTAGACTCCATCTGTTCCATTCTAATCTTGAGAGAACTATTTTCTTCAGTAAGCTTTTGAACCTCTTTTTCCATTTGGCTAATTCTGCTTTTGAAAGCATTCTTCTCCTCATTGGCTTTTTGAACCTCTTTTGCCAATTGAGTGAGCCTATTTTTCAAGGTGTTATTTTCTTCAGCATTTTTTTGGGTCTCCTTTAGCAAGGTATTGACCCATTTTTCATGCTTTTCTTGCATCTCTCTCATTTCTCTTCCCAGTTTTTCCTCCACCTGTCTAACTTGCTTTTCAAAATCCTTTTTGAGCTCTTCCAAGGCCTGAGCCCACCCAACATCCCCCTGGGATGTCTGGGGTACCGAGGCCCTGCCCTCCACGTCTTTCCCTGATGGCAAGAATATTTCCTCATCATCAGAACTGAATGGTGGGAACATTTGCACCTGCTCAAAAAAGCTCTCTATAGTCTTATTTTTCTTCCCTTTTCTGGGCATTTTCCCAGCCAGTTACTTGACTTCTGAGATTCCTCTCCACCCCTGCCTAGATCCGCCTAGCTAGTGCTTGGGGTCTGAGATTCAAATGGGCTTTCAGCGGCAGGCACAGCTGCTATTCAATGTGAGCTTTAGTTTGGTGCTGGGGTGGGGGCAGGGCCACCTCCCAGGCTCAGTTCCCTCAGGGGCTTTATGCAGAGACCTTCATGAATGGAGCGGGTGGGGGCAGGGCCACCTCCCAGGCTCAGCTCCCTCAGGGGGTTTATGCAGACCTGAAGTTCTGCCTGCCTCCTCCTTGGGGAGTCCAGCCGCGGCCAGGGCAGCACTGGGGTGGACTCCGCTTTCCGGGGCGCGACAGACCCTGGGGACGGCTCTCCAGGGCTCTCTGGAACGGAAATCTCTTCCACTGTGTTTCTGCACACCTTGCAGTGATCCAGAACTTGTGGGGAGCTCTTCTTACATTAAATCCATGGGCTGTGGGTTCGGAGCTAGCATACGTGAATCTTTCTACTCCGCCATCTTGACTCCACCCCCCATCTTCTAATTTTTCAGTCCTCTGCGTTATGGCTTCTGTCCCAACCACCTGACTTTCCAGTTACCAGTGTTATTTGAATCACTAAATCCAAAGTCTCCTCTCAGTCCTCACCTTCTAAACTTCTCTGTGACTTCTAACACAGCTGATCTCAGATTCCACTCTCTCTCCAACTCCCATCTTCTAATTTTTCAGTCCTCTGCGTTATGGCTTCTGTCCCAACCACCTGACTTTCCAGTTACCAGTGTTATTTGAATCACTAAATCCAAAGTCTCCTCTCAGTCCTCACCTTCTAAACTTCTCTGTGACTTCTAACACAGCTGATCTCAGATTCCACTCTCTCTCTCTCTGCTCAGCTTTTTAGACACTGTTCTTTCCTGGTCCTCTTTTTTGCTATTTTGCAGTTCTTTCTTATATTCCTTTGCTAGATCATCACTCTCCATATATAATCCCCTGAACCCAAGTGTTTTCTGAGGCTCTGTCCCAAGCCTCCATCTCATGTCGGACACAGCTGGTGACACACTGGATACAGTGTTGCACCTGAAATCAAAAGAACTAAACTCAAATCACGCCTCCAACACTTATTAGCTGTGTGACCCTGGACAAGCCACACAGTCTGTTTGCCTCAATTTCCTCAAGTGTAAAATGGGATAATAATAGCACCAACACCTCACAGGGTTGTTACGAAGATCCAATGAGATAGTATTTTTAAAAAGTGTTCAATACAGTGCCTGGCATATAACAGACCCTATATAAATTCTTATTCTCTTTGCCTTCTCATAGCACCCTCTCTCATGTCACCTCCTTATCTCTATGATGTCCAAATCTACCAAGTTGTAATCTGCCTCATTTCTAGCCACACCACAACCCCTCCAGTTCAGCCCCTCATCAGCCTTCCTATGGGCTAATGCGATGGTTTCCTAATCGATATCTTAGTATCTACTCTTTCTCTTCTCCAACCTACCTCCCCAGCTGCTAATGTGATTTTCCTGAAGCACAGGTCTGACCGCGCATTCCCCTACAGAATAAACTTCGCTATTTCCCTGTTACTTACAGGATTAAACAGAAATTTCTCACAGTATTTGAAACATTCCATAACTGAGTACTGCATCACCTTTCTAGGATTATTAAACTGTTCACAAACTGTAGTCCAGATAAACGGTCCTTGCTGCTCCTCATTAATGACATTCTATCTTCTGTTTAAAAGATTTTGCACAGATTGTCTCATATCTGAATGCACTTCTCCTCTGAAGCTTAGAACTTCTACCTTTCTGCAAATCTCAGTTCAAATGCCACCTACTTCCATAAGGCCTTAGTAGTCACTACGGTCTCTTCCCCTCAGCCTGACAAATAAACACATATTTATTCTATATGTGCTTAAATGTGTATATTTTCTTTATCTTATAATGTATGATCCTTGTCAGCAAGTACTGTTTGGTTTTTGTCTTTATATCTCCAGTTCTTATATCACAACAGTACTATGTTCATATACCATATTTATAGTCATCAAATCCATATACCATAATTTGTTGTCATTTCTCAAATGATGGGTACTCAGTTTCCAGTATTTTGCTGCCACAAAGAGTTTTTTTTTTAAAGAGATTAAACGCTTTTGTATATATGGTTCCTTTTCCTCTTTCTTTGATCTCTGTGGGATAGAGATTTAGTAGTGGTATTATTGGATCAAAGGATATGCACAGTTTAGTAATTTGGGGGCACAGTTACACAGCTCTCCAGAATGGCTGGAACAATTCATAGCACCACCAACACTGCATTAATGGTGTCCATTTTCACCATAGCTCCTACAACATTTTTCTTTCTTTTTTTTTTTGTCATTTTGTTAATCTGACAGATATGAGGTAGAACTTGCTGATTTAATCTGAACTTCTCTATCATCAATTTGAAGCACTTTTTAAATATGGCTTGGACTCCTTCCCTTGAAAACTGCCTGTTCATATCCTCCAACCATTTATCAACTGGGTAACAGTTCTTACTCATCTAAATTTGACTCAGTTCCTTATATTATATTGAAAATTAAACTTTTATCAAGTCAAGTCAGCAAATATTTATTAAATGTCTATCATCCCAGGTACTTTGGTAAGTGCGGGAGGATACAAAGAAAGGCAAAAAAACCATCTCTGCCTTCAAGGAGCTCACATTCCAATGAGGGAGACATGTAAACAACTATGTTCACACAAGATATGACCAGGATGAATTGGAGTTTTCCTGCT
The DNA here is from genome assembly GCA_023548195.1 of Bettongia penicillata ogilbyi. Classification (NCBI taxonomy): domain Eukaryota; kingdom Metazoa; phylum Chordata; class Mammalia; order Diprotodontia; family Potoroidae; genus Bettongia; species Bettongia penicillata. The sequence goes on along the minus strand of JAJHZJ010000287.1, from coordinate 1,683,760 downwards.
CATTTCTTTTAATTACATCATTTTAAAAACTTCTAATTATAGTTTCCCTGCTTATTTCTTTTAGTCACATCTATTTATACTATTGCCTTGCATGAAATCATGTTTGCTAGCTTTACTTTCTTTGAGTTTGCCTGAAGTATATTTCACCTCTACCTCTTATTTAATATAACTATAAATTTTAAAAGTTTGAAGTGTTTATTATAAATTATATATAGTGTGGATTCTGTTTTCTGATCTATTCTGCTTCCATTTATTAAGGGAAAGTTCATGCCATTCATATTAACAGTCATGAGTATTAATTGATTTTTATTCATACTTTTTTTTTGTACTTTTCCTCTTTTGTTCATTTTTATATATTATATATTGTTAATATAAGTTAAGATATTTTGTATATGTTATATGTGGCTATAATAAAAATAATAACAATGGCTAACATTTACTTAGCACTTTATGGTTTGCAAAATGCTTTTTGAATATTTTCTTATTTAATTCTCATAGCAGTTGAGGGAGATAATCTGAAGCCAGGTCCTCCAACCCCAAATTCAGAATTGTTTCCATTGTTCAATGCTACTGCTGTAATAATTTCTCATTATAAAATGCCCCTCTCTTATGTGACCTTAGGCAACTTTTCTGTACCTCAGTAAGGTGACAATAATAATTCCTACCTTGCTTAATTTCACAAGGTTGTTATGAAGACAAAATAAATAATATGAATTTTCCTTAAAAACAGAAATCATTTAATAAATGCAACATTATTACTCTAAGAACTAAATTATATTACTGCAGGAACAAAATGATCAAACAAACCTGGATTTCAATCCTCACCCCTATTACCTGTATAAATCTTAGACAAGTCATTTCACCATTCTGACTCCCCAGTTCTTCACCTGGGTTCAACAAGTTGGCTATCATAAATGCAATGCAAAGGGCAGAGATGCTTATATGCCCCATCTCAAAGGAAAATTCCAAATCCCAGTAAGATACTGCACATTGTTGAAAAACCACCTCCGCTCAAATATATATTACATACTTTGACATATATGCTGACCTGTTTTACCATCAGTGATACAATAGTTTTACTACAGTATTGATAAAAAAGAGCTGGAAATTTCCTTGTTATTTAGTAAAAACTGAGGTCCAGAAAAGTTGAGAGGCTAGCCCAAAGTCATGAGGATAAAGACTACATCTGTGATTTCACTGATACAGAGAACTCTCAGTGAGAGAATGCCTCTCAAAGCAGGCTGGCACCTTCTTGGTAATTTATACTCTTAGAGATGTCTGGTGTACTTAAAGATTCAGTGCCTTGCCCAAGGTCACAAAGCTAGTATGAGTCAGTAAGACTTTGAGTGGAATAGGTTTAGGGAAGACTTCTCAGATTGTAATTCTTCTCCCAGGGGTGAGGTAAGACCAAGAGGCAAGGTTACAATATTTTTAGAGTGGAATAATTCCATATAAGGATATAAAACTGTGTAGTACATTAGGGTCTCAATGACTGGATGAAACACATAATTCTTCGATGTCTTCATTTCAAAAGGGATTGGCTAGATTTTGCGTCTAGAATGTAAGATCATACTCTCAGCTAATGAGGATAATGGTCAGTGGGGGAGGAGGGACTTGCATTAGGGTCTATATAAATCACTGCGCTTTCTTTGTCTTTGGCTTTCCTACTCCAGGTAAACTGGTACAGGATTGCCCCGCTTCTCGAGAATTGAATAAATAAACTTTCTGTCTTCACTTTGAGAGGCCTCTGAGTAATTAATTAAGTAGGGACCCGAGCCATCCCACACAACTTGAACCTAGGTGGTTCATATTCAAATTTTCAATTCAATAAGCATGTATGAAGCACTTATTACTATATGCCTGTGCTAAAGCCTGGAGACAGAAATAAGAGAAATAAAGATAATCCTTGTTCTCAATGAGTTTACAATCTAACAGGAGAAGACAAAATAGAAAAGGAAGCTGGAACCCTGTGGAAGAGTTCCAAATTAGAAGGGCAGTGGTTACCGAGGGCACCAGTGAGGTGTGAGTCCCAAAGTTCTTGTGGTCTCCAGGATGATACATTTCCTGATGACAAACTTTTCCTGGGAGTATGGCAATGGTGGAGATGAATCCAAGAACTATAGCTAGTGGGACAGGGCTGCAGGCACTAAAGTCAAGTCTTTATCCATTACACCATGCTAGCTCTCATATAGAAGACACAAGCAGTAAATAACAGAGGTGGGATTTCATTAGCTCTTTGACTCTAAATCCAGTATCCTTCTAACACAAATTGTTCTGATACAATACTCTGGGAATGACAATCTTTGGGGTTAGAGAATTGCATTTACTGTCCGATATGGCTGCTGTATTAAGGTTAAGTCTTCCCAAACCCCCTACCCCTTTTCTCAAGAGATTATAAAATCCTTCCAGGGCAGTGATTCTTTTATTTTTTGGTATTAATGACTAACAGGCACACCAAGGTTAAATGACTTGCCTGGGGTCACACAGATAGTAGGTGAAAAAGGCTGAATTTGAACTTAGGTCTTCCTGATTCCAGGTCCAGAGTTCTATCTATTGTGCCAACATATCTAACAGTTCTTAAGAATAATTTAGTTACATTTTTTTACATAGAGCAAAAACTAAATACAGTCATTTAAATTATGAATATCATCTTGGAAAATATGGAATAACTCTAGACACAAACACAAATAAACCAGATCACTGACAATCAAAACAAAGTTTTTGACAAAATTTTACTTTTAATACAGTACATGAAATAGGTATCAATAAAACTATCTTGAAGAATAACTACAATGAATAATTTTCTAAATCAATTATGTATGAAAAGAAAACATCCACAAGAACATACTTCCAAACTCAGATTGTTTTTATGGTTAGGTTAAAAAAAAAAGTTCAATCATTTTGTGTGTGTGTACTTAAGAATGTTTAAATGATCCACTAATTTAAGACTGCAGTTCTACCAAATGACTCTGTGTGCTCCCCCTCATCCCCTACCACCAACCAAACTGCTTCATGAACAGTTTAAGTTTGCTGGCATTTAGTTCAAACCTCAAAGGGAAAAAAAAACATAGTTGTTTTCTACTCTTAGTGGTAGTTAAGAGAATTACTATTGCTGTCTAAATATTCAGACCTGACTGACTATGCTCTTTTAGAGTCAACAATCCTGAATTTGAATCCTAGCATCAACAATTACCACGTGTTGAGGTTAAGCAAGTCACTCAATTGATATGAGTCTCATTTTTCTCAACCTATATAATGAAGAAATTTGAATAAAAGACAGCTATGTTCTTTTTAAGCTCTAAATCTATAAATTGCTGCCCCAGTGCTGTCTAAGTTTCCTTTAAATATATTTTTGGTTGGCCCTGAAAGAAACAAACAAAACCCATCCAAATTACTTAAATTAGTACTTAGTGAGATAACAGTTTTACAAATCTACAAAATACTTTTCCCACAACCATCATGAAAGGTACATCATTTCTTTTCATTTTACATGAGGAAACTGAGAGTAGGATTTTCTCTAAATCTCACAACTTGTCAATATCATAAAAGGAAAAAAAAAAGCCTTGAGCTCAAATCTTCTGGCCCCAAATATGGTATTCTTCACTCAAGTTTCTAAGTACAGTAAAGAGAATACTAAAAAACAATTTAAGAAGATAGGAAAAACTTAGCTCCCAAAGGAAATGGCAGAGAGAATTTAAATATGCAGATCTAATAATGTAAACTGGAAAACTGAAACACCAATAATACACTGTCTGTTGCCTCAGGAAACAGAATGACTGTCATCAAAACTTTACGTCAGAGGATCTACTGAGACTGAAAGACTAAGCAAATTCATAAATATTATATAATTATGCCATTGAAGCAAATGTAGCCAAGTTATGGCCGAAATGATATCTAAAATGCATTTATCAGTCTCCAAGAGTGAGGCACTGCCATCCTCAACCTCGCTTTTCCGTTTTATTCCTCTGTACAGGCTGGTAGTTCCTCTACTTCAGTAACCCCTTCCTCTGACTGGACACTTCCTCTTAGGACCTCCATTTTAAGAAAATATTCAGCAAAGTCATGTCCTCATTCCTCTCCAGGCTATACTTCAGACTTTTTCTATCATACCTTCTGGAGAGAACCTTCTCCTTTTATGTGCTGTCTTCCCCAATCAGTGGAAAGAGGGGAAGAGAAGGAAACAAGTGTTTGGCACTGGTGCTAAGCATTTTTACAATTATTATCTCACTGGATCCTCACAACCCAAAAAGGTGGGTGCTGTTATTATCCCTATTTTACAAGTGAGAAAACTGAGGGAAACAGAAGTTAAGTGACTAGTCAAGAGTCACACAGCTGGTAAGAGCCTGAGGCAGAATTTAAAGTCAAGGCTTCCCGGACTCCAGACCCAGGGACACCAGCTGTTTCTATTAGAACTTAAATTCCTTGAGATCAGGGACTCTTCTTTCCACTGGCATTTTGCACCTAGTGCACAATAAGCACTTAATAAATGTTTATTGACTTTACTTTTACTTTCTCAGTTCTTCTTTTTCAATGTTTGTCTTGCTTTCCTTTTTTCCAGCTCCTTCTCTGCCATGTCACAGGCCTTTCAGTGGCAAATATAATATTAGCTACCCTCATAGGAACAGTTCTGGATTAACAGGACTTGTTCAGCCATTTCAATCACATCCAACTCTTCATGACCACACTTGGGGTTTTCTTGGCAAAGATACTGGAGTGGTTTTGCCATTTCCTTCTCTAGCTCGGTGTAGGGATGATTAAGACATAAAGGGTTAAGTGACATGCCCAGGTTCACATAGCTAGTGTCTGAGGCCACGCAAACTCTGGAAGAGGAGTCTTCCAGATACCAGGCCTGGTGTACTCTGCAACCCACCTGCCCTGAGTTAATAGGACACTTGGATAACAAAGCATAATGAGGGGGTGCTTACCTCTATGCAGAGCACTATGGTATCATACTTATATGCCACATAAAAATTTACAAAGGATTACAGAGAATATTCCTTACAACAACACTCTGAGGCAGATAAGGCAAGTATTGTCATTCCCTACCTTCACAAGACTGAGACTGAAAGGCTGAAGGACTTATCTTAAGGAAACATGGTTAATAAGTGTTAGAGACAAGTATGACAAGAAATTCACTCTGAGAGAAGAGGTTAACTACATTACTCGGTACCAATAATTCTGAATAATTCTGATGCCTTGCCATTTGGTTATTTTCCAGTTATTTCAACGAAGATTGAGAAGGGGAAAGAGACCAAATTCAAAACTGTCCATTTAACTGCTTCAGTCCATCAGTAAGCACTGATTAAAGGATCTGCTTTGCACCTAGGTGCTGGAGATGGAGAAAAATTAAAAAGAGTGTCTGCCTGCCAAGGAACATACCCTTTAATGGAGGAGACCACACATAATATATACAAAATCAATATAATGTAGCTTTCAAGGAGAGCGCACTAGCAACTAAGAGCAACATTTACATAAAATGTGGCACTTTCAGTTGCTACTTGATAGGAACTCTTAGAAAAAGTAACTGGAAATTGGTACCTGTAAATGTGAATACTAGTTAGCTATGTTACAGAACCTAGTAAACTCAACTGTGTGACCAACTGATATAAAAACATAGCATCTATCATGGCGATTTAATAACTAAAGAGAAAAAATATATATAACCAAGGATCTCGAGGTGGCCTTCTGCGCGGAGTGGCCTAGGCTAAGTGTGACACAGACTAACCCCACAGCTAGAGCTGCATCATTTGAAATTTGTGAATTGCCTGTCACCGTCCAAGGAATCCAAACTATTTATTGTAGAAGGGCGACATTCTGGCCATTAAGAAATGAAGCAGCTTTGGATCCACGAGGAGGGTGAGTGCAAGGCCATTCTTAAGAGCAAGGAAACAGAAGTAGTTGAGAATAGCAATGAAATGAGCCCCGTAACATCTAACCAAAGTTTTACTTACAACAGCACAGAAGGTCTATTAAGGACACAACCCTGATTCCCTTGTCTCCACGCGTGCCACAGCCCCACGTCTTAATCAGCACTGTATGTCAATCCTGAGGAGCCACTAACGACTCCTTTCTTTGGAGAGACATGTAAGGCTAGAAATAACAAGATCTGACAACTGAACAGATATGTGGAGTGAAGGTAAAAAGCAGAGGGAGGCACCAAAGTTAAAACCTTGAGAGACTGAGGGATGGCAGCATCTTCAACAACAACAGAGACATTTGGAACAGAGGAAAGGACAGAAAGGAAGACAGAGTTCCAATATGAACATGTTGCACGACACACACACACACATACAGCGTATTCAGTTCAAAATACCCCAACAGACAATTAAAGATAAGGGACTAGAAATTAAGAGAAACTAGGGCTGGATAGATAAAATACAGGTCTGGAGATTTTCTGCAAAGAGATGATAATTAAACTCATCGAAATGATAGATAACCAAGGGAGGCAGCACAGAAAGAAAAGAGGAGAGAGCAAAGGAACAGGGGAAAGCTCAGTGTTATGGAGGGTAACAAGGAAGACAAACCAGAAAATGAATACTGAAAAGAAGCGGTCAGAGACAGGAAAACCAAGACAGCAATATCACAAATATCCCAAAGGAGAAAGGGATCAACAAGAAAGAGAAAGGGAAAGGGTTGGGGGAGGAGGTCAAGATGGATAAAGATGGAAGAAATGTTTGGCAGCTGGGTGGCATAGTGGATAGAATGCTGCATCTGGAGTCAGGAAGACTCATCTTCCTTAGTTGAAATCTGGCCTCAGATACTTTGCCCTCATCTGCAAAATGAACTGGAGAAGAAAAGGCAAACCACTCCAGTATCTCTGCCAAGAAAACCTCAAATGGGGTCACGAAGAATCAGACACAACCCAAACAACTGAATATTGGCAATAAAAAGTTCATTAGTAACTGTAAAGAAAGAAACTGTAAATAAATGATGAGGTTGGAAGCAAGATCACAGTGGACATAGTCAAGGATGACTAGTTAGAAGAAAATAATAAAATTATTATCTGTTCAAGAAATATAGTATGTCACATTTTTTGTACCTACACTGGTATGTGTGTACCTAAGTACATACAGTCAATTCTTTTCATTCACAGTAATTATGTTCTACGAAGTCACCAAAAACACAGAATCAGCAATCCCTGAATGATATATGGGAAATACAGAATTAGGTTCTTTTGAGTGTCTGGTCACAACATTCAGTTGAGCACTTTTGAGAGCAGCCTCAGGCACAGGGTTGGATTTCCTCCTTCCTTTACCCCACCAGGTTGTTGATTCATTAACAATGAATTCAAAACCAACAGCACTATTAACTCATGCCTGAATGAAGCTTATCTACAACGCGTATTTTCTCCCTTCTTGCTCTTAGAATACCAGATAGGTACAACGATTGGGGGAGATTTTAAACAGTGACACCACCAATAAAAAGCATTAAAAAAAATGCAAACATGGCACCAAATAAGTCATGAAAAGGATTTTTGTTTACAGTATAAGATGAAACAAGAAGGCACTGTCATCTTGTTCAATGCCTCGGCCAACTCAAATTTTTCATCACTCTGTGCCTGTCTGTAAATAACCAGGAGAGCACCTTAAGTTATATTTTGGGTCAACAAATACATTTTAGGGAGTAGGTGAATTTGCAAATAATGAGGATTGACTGTATGAGTATAAGGAAACTACATTTGCTCTGGAAACAATATTTAGAAAAACATAAATTAGGGTTAAAAATCATAAAATGATGAAGTTGAAAATACTTTCAGATCATGAAGTCTAATTCTCGGTCTCCAAGCAATTCTTTAAAAACCTACATAATTTAATCACACTATGTTAAAAGATAATTCTTTATTTGTCTCAATAAGACACTATGGAATGCTGAAAACTATCAGTCACTTAATGGGATTTGCTTCTATTGAGATTGGATGTCACAGACAATTCACATATCTCAAATTCTCAAATAAATCTAACAAATACTAAGGAATTGCTGTGCTGCTGTTGGTGTTCTTACATCTAGACAACATATAATCTCTGCTCTTAGGGCATCAATAGTCTATTGTTGGGACTATGTCAGGGATACAAACATTACAAAATAAGGCAATACAGTGTTATAGAAGAAGTCTTTTACTCAGGGACAGAGGAAACAGTTAATGACAGTGATAAAAAACAAACAGAAAAGAGCATCAATAAAACACAAAAATCACAAAAAAGAGGAGAAATTCAGAAGGGTAGTATCAGTATTATCATAATAACATTTATGCATTCTTTAAAAAAACCAAACACTCAAGTTACATATGGTAGATTCATGGTTTCATACAAAAATAAAAATGACCACAGCAATAATAGCTTACATAGTACTTAAGGGCAGTCACTGAGCTAAGCACTTTACAATTATTTCATTTGTTCCTCACAACAATTCTGGAAAGTAGGTACTATTATTATCTCCATTTTATAAGGAAACTGAGGCAAACAGGGTTAAGTGACTTGCCCAACATCACATAACTAGTAAGTGTCTGAGCACACATGCGAACTCAGGTCATCCTGACTAATGGCGCAACACTTTCCTCTGTGACACCTATGCAATTTCTTTTTCTGTCTTCCTTTTATGGAAATGTTTATGTTGATGACTGTCAGATTCTTGGTCAGTCAATAAATATTTATTAAGCACTTACTATGTGCCAAGGACTGAACTAAACACTGAAGATACAAAAAGGGGCAATGACCGTCCTTGTCCCCAAGGAGCTCACAGTCCAATGGGAGAAATAACAAACAAACAAAGAAGCTATGTACTGAATAGGAAATAGAGAAGGCACAAAAACAAACAGCTAAGAATTAAACAAAATTAATCAAATGCTTATTTGATTAGGAAAATGAGGTGGGGGAATGAAGAATCTTTCCCAACAGGTAAATGTTCAAAGGCGATAGGCAGTTTTTAAGGGAAGAAATCAAGTTATCAGGAACCATACAAAAAACAAATACTCCAAATCACTTAAAATAAGAACTGTTATTCTTGATTATTAATTAATTAATCCTAAGGTTACACCTCATACCCATCTGCAAGGAAAATAAAAAAGGAGTTTTTTGTACAATACATTGTCCATGGAATTGTGCGCTCTCCTTGAGCAGGGACTGTCTTTTGCCTTTTTTTTTGTATCCTCAGTGTCAGCACAGTGTCTAGCACATAGGAGGTGCTTAATAAATGTTTATTAACTGACTGATTATATATATATATATATATATGTGATGTCTCTTTCCTCCACCTCTGATCTCTCTGGGGTATAGACACAGTAGATACTTGAACAGATATTTATCAAATTTAAAGATAAGACAAAGCTAGAAATGGCACTACATGACAATCAGGTTTCAAAGAGAATTCTGTAAGTTAAGATGAAAGACTAAAAACAGTGAAATGAAATCTAGCAGGGATAAATGTAAAGGCTGGCAATTAGAGTCAATAAGTTAACTTTGGAATATGAGAGATTTGGCACAACATGCTTTCAAAAAGACTCAAAAGGTTTAGCTGAGTACAAACTGAATATAAGTCAAAGGTGTTGACATGGTAGCTAAAACAGCTGAGATAATCTTAGGTTAAACAGAAATATAAGATCTAGATCAAGGGATACATCATTTTCTATTTCCATACTAAGCAAGAACATAACTGATTTATGTGAAAACCGGACCAGCCAGACATTGGTCCCATCCCACTATTGCTCCTGTCAGGTTCCCACGCCCACCCAACTCCCACCCCAGACCTGTGTAGTCCAGCCTGCTACAATGGTACAGATGCACCTGAGTTCTTCAGTACTAGGACATAACTGGAGGCATCTAAATTTCATGGCTAAAACTCCAAAGTGGGACTGCAAGGCAAGATCAGACTAAAAAGCATTCTCACATTGAGACCAGTTCCAATTCCAACTGTCATATTTAAAAAACAAAAACTTGATCTCTTTATTTGGCCCAGGCTGGAAGTGCAGGGGCTACTCACAGACCAGCTTTAACCTTTTCAGTTTCCAACTTTGATCAGTTCCCCTCTCTTTAGGTAACTTGGTAGCCAATCAATTCCAGGGCCTCACCATATTGATGTCATACTTAGTGCAAATACCAGATTGGCATCACCTATTGCAACTTAGAAGTACTAAACTCAAGAGTCTGGCCAGCCTCAGCCTCCTCAGCAGCTGGGATTACAGGTATGAGTCACCACTCTACACTAAGTACCATTTTAGGAGGGACATTGGCAAACTAGAATTCATCCAAAGGAACATAATCAGGATGATTAAAGGCCCATACTTGTCATATGAGAACTGGAGAGAAGAAAAGACTTCCGGAAAGTTGAAGAATGAGATGGGGAGGGAAGGGAGACACAATTACCATCTTCAAATATCTGAAAAAAATTTAACCTGGAAAAGAAACAGTCTCTCAGCTCAGTAAGACAAATATTAGGTAGGCCAAGGTAAAGTTCTAGGGGAAAAGATTATAATACTATATAAGGAATAACTTTCAAACAATTAAAACAGTAAAAAATGGCTCCCTGTCATAAGAAATTAACCCACAGTATTATAACACTAACAAGTTTGGAAAACATTTTCATCACAACCTTGTGAGGTAGTTCAAGTCTTATTATACCCATTTTACTGATAAGAAAACAGTCTCTGAGAAGTCAGGCACTTGTCATGATCACCCAGCTATTAAGGATCTGAGGCAAGATTCATTCAAACCCGGATGTCCAAAATACAAGCTTAATACTCTCTTTCCTAAAACATCACACTTCCTGTCAATGATAACTACAAAAAAATTTTCCTAACTCTAAAAATTCTATAATTAACCTTAATTTCAAATACTAATTACTAGACAAAATCTGAAATGCTTTTCACTAAAAGGGAAAAACAGGAGTAAGGGAAAGGGATAAAATGAGCTTTTAACAACCTCAGGAAATATTTTTTGATTTTTAAATTATTATTACATATTATTCAACTAAAACAATACAGAAATTAGTCATTTTTCTTAGGCCTTCAAGATAATTTGCTACCCATGAAATCAATACTTTTGTTCCTACCTTTTTGTAATAAAGAATTTCAAAAGAATTTTGATCTTTAGTCTTTCCAGTTACCTAACTAATTCTTTCAACTATCTACTGTCAAAATATATTCAGTTGTGAATTAGAAGCACATACCTTTAAAATACCATATATAATAGATGCTTCACCATCACTTCTGATAAGCAAGCACTGCTATGCTTTATAGTCTGCTCATAAATTCCTAATGTTTCAAGGATTTTATCTGGAAAAACATGTCAAGTCATTCAAGTCAGTAAAAATTCTACTGCAGGACAACTCCAAGCCATGTTAATCAGCAATCTGGGAATTAATTACAAGTTGCACTGTTGAACAAACAAAATGATCTTCAAATGTCATTTAAATAGCTACTAAAGAGTTGACAGAACTAATATAGTAGGGTTTAGGGATGGGAATCCCCTACTTAGCCTAGTGAGAGGTCAAGTGGGTTATATGATATGTGCACTAGTCAATAACTACAAATAACCTAATACCTTTCTAACTGCTACTGCCATTTAAGATTTCAAGCAGAAGTATATACTTTTATCTTTCCTTATCAATTAATAGGAATAATGCATAAATGTCTCCTATTAATCAATTAGCTCTGATAGCTCATTCCAATTTTCTTTTTAAATCTTTCATTTTTCTCTCAATTTTAAACCTCCAGGTCTCATAAACTTAAATATTAAATATATCTTCTCATACAATTTATTACAGAAACAAACAATAAAAGACATAACTATTTACTTATAATATAGCATAGTGAGTAATATTCACAGCTAGAGTCACCTCATTGTTATGGGGTGGTTTTTTATGGGAGTGGGGGGATTGTTTGAAGAAAAACCAGGGTTTTGCCCATAGTCACCGAGTCAGTAACAGCTCAATTTTTTTTAAAACAAAACAGAGAGATAGGGAATAAAATACTCTCATCTATGCAACCACTGATTCCTCCTTAACTTTAGAAACACAATTCTCTTATGGTGACAATTCAAGTTTCTCAGGAATTGAGTCATTTTTGAAGAATGATTTCAGGAAACAAGAATTAAATGTCTCAAGTTCTTTCCCTTTGACAGTTAACTCATTCTTTTAGGAAAGAGATTCTCTTAAGTCCTTTCTTTCTGTGCTTCACACAGTCCCTCCATATGACAGTTAACTGAATCCAGATGACAGTTAAACTGTCCTCCCAAGATTCTAATCCCTATTGCATACCTTTATAATAATAACTAACATGTATTCAGCACTTTTAAATCTTACAAAGCGTTTTACATCTTATCTCATTTGATCAGTAACAGTATCTACCTGAGAGGCTATTCAAGCTAACATTACACTGATATATTGAATAAGTATATTTAGCAATTTATTTCCAATATGTTCCAATGTCACCAAAAGAAGGAAGGTAACTAACTGCAATAAAGCTTTTAAATTCTCCTAGAACTCAACTGCCTTGTTCCCAGTTGCCTACTGGATATAACCATCTGGAGTCCTCATAAATAAACTTCACCTCTTAGAAGCCAAACTCATCTTTTCCCCATAATCGTATTCCACCCTTTTCATTCTCTATTCTGACAATGAATCTTTATCTTTTCTCTTCATCCTCCACATCCTGTGGCTCTCTCCTCCAAACCTTTTTAGCTTTCATTACAAAATCCCTTTCTTAGGCTCCCCTATTCTCACATCAGTTTTATTTCCCTGCCTCCAGTATATGGTTTCTTCTCTTCAATCAATCCTTCATGTTGTGCCTCAAATAATCTTTCCAATGCCTCAAACCGCATCATTCCTCCCTCTGAAAACTTTCAGTTGCTCTCCATTATCTATTGAAAACTATGTAACTGTATGATCCTAGCATTCAAAGCCCTCCACAACCTGGTCCACACTATCTTTCCAGGTTTACCTCACACTATTTATCTTCAAATATTTTACATTACACCTAAACCTGTACTACTCTTCATGCCTAATCCAGGGGAGGGGAACCTGTGGTCTCAAGACTACATGTGGCCTTCTAGGTCCATGGATACAGCCTTTTGACTTGTATCTTAGTTTTACAGAACAAATTCTTTTGTTAAAGGCATTTTGTTCTGTGAGGTTTGGATTTAGTCAAAGGGCTGCACTTGAAGACCTAGAGGGCCACATATGGCCTCAAGGCTGACGGTTCCCCACCCCTGCCCTATTCTCATTCTGCCATCTGCAAAGCCTTTGATCACATCCTCTCCTATGAGGAGAATAGATTTATTCTCCTTATCCCAAACTGATTCCCAACTCAATCTGTTGAATTACTATCCTTCCATCATGGCTGAACTCAGGTACCAATTCTTCCGTAGAGATTTCCATAATGTTATTTCAATTCTCCCATCAATTCCTCTCAAAACATGAAAGATCACTCCTTCTTCAAATTTCTCATATTGTCTGAATTCTCTTTTGTGCTAATCTCACACTCGAGGGATAGCTAGATGGTGTAGTGGATAGAATACCAGTGCAGGAGTCAGGAGGACCTGAGTTCAAATCTCACCTCAGACACTTGACACTCACTAGCTCTGTGACCCTGGGCAAGTCATTTAACCCCAACTGCCTCATCCTGGGTCATCTCCAGTCATCCTCATGAATATCTGGTCACTGGATTCAGATGGTTCTGGAGAAGTGAGGCTGTGACCTGCACAGCCCTCCCTCACTCAAAATAAAGTCAAGTACAAGTCATGTCAATCTTACACTCAACTGTTTCTACATTATCTGTGGGTGAATCTCTCCCATTAGAGTAGAAGCTCCTAGAGAATGGGGTATATGTTATAACAACCTTTCTATCCCCAGAACCTAGCACAGTACATTTGAATATAACGCTTAATATTTGTTGAAACACACTGAATTCAAACAAACAACTAACCTGCAATTAATCAGATTTTATCAATCAAATTTCTCTAAAAAATCACGGTAATGAAAATACTGTCCCTCCCTTCACCTGCTTAAACGTTTTATTAGGATTGTTATTAGCAACTGAAAGGTTGCATTGTTGAAAAATAGCAACAAGTTTACTCATAGAACTTCTGAGTATGAACAAATAAATATTCAAACAACCTATTTGGATTTTTGAATCATGATCTGATTATTGACATGGCCCATTTTTTTAAAATATAAATTTATTTATTTAACTTTTTACATTCATTTTCCACAAAATTTTGGGTTCCAAATTTTCTCCCCTTTTATCCTCTCCCCCCACCCTAATACACCAAGCATTCTAATTTTCCCTATCACCAATCTGCCCTCTCTTCTATCATCCCTCCCTTCTCTTGTCCCCATCTTCTCTTTTCTCCTGTAGGGCCAGATGACTTTCTATTCCCCATTACCTGTATTTCTTATTTCCTACTAGCAACAACAATACTAAACAGTTGTTCCTAAAACTTTGAGTTCCAAATTCTCCCCATCCCTCCCTCCCCACCCATTCCCTTTGGGAAGGCAGGCAATTCACTATAGGCCATATCTGTGTACTTTTGCAAATGACTTCGATAACACTCATGTTGTGTAAGACTAACTGTATTTCCCTCCATCCTATTCTGCCCCGTATTGTTTCTATTCTGTCTTTTGATCCTGTCCCTCCCTGAGTGTTGACTTCAAATTGCTCCCTCCTCCCATTGCCCTCCCTTCCATCATCCCTCCCTCCCTGCTTATCTCCTTCTCCCCCACTTTCCTGTATTGTAAGATAGGTTTTCATACCAAAATGTGTGTGCATTTTACTCCTTCCTTTAGTCGAATGTGATGAGAGTAAACTTCATGTTTTTTTTTCAGCTCTCCTCTTTTTCCCTCCACTAAAAAGTCTCCTGCTTGCCTCTTGAATAAGATATAATTTACCCCATTCCATTTCACCCTGTTTCCTCCCACTACATTTCTCTCTCACCATTTACCTTAATTTCTTTTAAGATATGGTCCCATCCTATTCAATTCACTCTGTGCTCTCTGTCTGTGTGTGCATGCATGAGTGTACGTGTGTGTGCATGTGTGCATGCGTGTGTGTGTGTATGTCTGTGTGTGGTCCCACCAACTACCCAGATACTGAAAAGTTTTAAGAGTTAGAAATATTGTCTTTCCATGTAGGAATGTAAACAGTTCAACTTTGGTAAGTCCCTTATGACTTCTCTTTGCTGTTTACTTTTTCATGCTTCTTCTCATTCTTGTGTTTGAAAGTCAAATTTTCTTTTCAGCTCTGGTCTTTTCATCAAGAATGCTTGAAAGTCCTCTATTTCATTGAAAGACCATATTTCCCCCTGAAGTATTATACTCAGTTTTGCTGGGTAGGTGATTCTTGGTTTCAGTCCTAGTTCCTTTGACTTCTGCAATATCCTATTCCATGCCCTTCGATCCCTTAATATAGAAGCTGCTAGATCTTGTGTTATCCTGATTGTATTTCCACAATACTGGAATTGTTCCTTTCTAGCTGCTTGCAAGATTTTCTCCTTGACCTGGGAATTCTGGAATTTGACCACAATGTTCCTAGGAGTTTCTCTTTTTGGATCTCTTTCAGGTGATGATCGATGGATTTCTTCAATACTTAATTTGCCCTCTGGTTCTAGAATCTCAGGGCAGTTTTCCTTGATAATTTCATGAAAGATGATGTCTAGGCTCTTTTTTTGATCATGGCTTTCAGGTAGTCCCATAATTTTAAATTGTCTCTCCTGGATCTATTTTCCAGGTCAGTTGTTTTTCCCATGAGATATTTCACATTCTCTTCCATTTTTTCATTCTTTTGGTTTTGTTTTATGATTTCTTGATTTCCCAGAAAGTCATTAGACTCCATCTGTTCCATTCTAATCTTGAGAGAACTATTTTCTTCAGTGAGCTTTTGAACCTCTTTTTCCATTTGGCTAATTCTGCTTTTGAAAGCATTCTTCTCCTCATTGGCTTTTTGAACCTCTTTTGCCAATTGAGTGAGCCTATTTTTTCAAGGTGTTATTTTCTTCAGCATTTTTTTGGGTCTCCTTTTCCAAGGTATTGACCCGTTTTTCATGCTTTTCTTGCATCTCTTATTTCTCTTCCCAGTTTTTCCTCCACCTGTCTAACTTGATTTTCAAAATCCTTTTTGAGCTCTTCCATGGCCTGAGCCCACCAGACATCCACCTCGGATGTCTGGGAGAGGCCCCGACCTCCACGTCTTTCCTTGATGGCAAGCATTGTACTTCTTCATCAGAAATGAAGGGAGGAAGGAACATCTCTTCCCCAAGAAAGTAGCTCTCTATGGTCTTATTTTGCTTCCTTTTTCTGGGCATTTTCCCAGCCAGTTACTTGAGTTCTGAGATTCCTGTCCATCCCCGCCTAGATCCGCCCAGCTAGTGCTTGGGGTCTGAGATTCAAATGCTGCTTCCCAGTCTCAGGGCTTTCCGTGGCAGGAGCGGCTGCTATTCAATGTGAGCTTAAGTTCTGGTGCTTGGGTAGGGGCTGAGCCACCTCCCAGGCTCAGTTCCCTCGGGGGCTTTACGCAAAGACCTTCAGTAATGGAGCGGGTGGGGGCAGGGCCGCCTCCCAGGCTCAGTTCCCTCAAGGGGTTTATGCAGAGACCTTCAGTAATGGAGCTCCTGCCTGCTCGGGGAGTCCCAGGTCGCCCTGCCTCTGCCGCTGCCTCCCGAGGGTGCCCGAGTCATGGAGATACCCCGCTCCCCTCTTGGCCAGCCCAGAAGTCTCTCTCACTGACCTGTAGCACCTGTGGGTGGAGGGACCTTCCCGGCCGCTGGAGGTTCTGTCCCTGAAGCCTGCTCGGATCTGCTCCTCTGGGGCCGTGTGGCCAGGGCAGCTCAGGGGTGGCCTCTGTTGTCTGGAGCGCAACAGACCCCTGTGGATGGCTTTCCAGGGCTCTCTGGAACGGAAATCTCTTCCACTGCGTTGGTGTGCAGTTTGCAGTACTCCAGAATTTGTGGGGAGTTCTTTTTACAGAAAATTTCTGGGCTGTGGATTCGGAGCAAGCATACGTGAGTCTTTCTACTCCGCCATCTTGGCTCCTCCCCCCATGGTCCATTTTTCTTTACTGCTGGTAAGAGTAAAGAAGCTGAAAGTTTCCACTGAGAGTAGACTGGGCAATATTTTCTCCACCCTGAACTTTTAACTACTGTTTGGTAGAAAGAACTTTCACTTTTCCATAATAAAAATGAATCCCAATCTGTGATTTGTGAAATTTTTCCAACTGGTAGCATTGGGAAGAGGTGTATTTGCAAAGACTGGTGGACAATCTGAGGTCCTTCCCATAAAGGATACATGTATAGGGGGTTTGCTTTGTTGCTGTTTATACTAATGAACTAACAGGGAAAAGAGTTCCATTCAATAAAAGTGGCATGCTCTCAAGCTATGAAATCTACATCAATTCCTACGGCTATTCTAAATTCTTGTTGGATCCAGAATTCCTGCTGGTCCAGGCCCTTTCCGTCCTGGACCTCTGAACTATCACTCACTGATCTACTTTTTATTTTTAACCTTAAAGGTTGCATAATATAACACCTTTGCTCAAAATTAGTCACCTATATCTAACTGCTTCATGTCATAGGAATCTGAAAATTTTCAGCCATGTATTACTTCAACACCTTGCCCTCAGAGATTCAACCAAACTAAAGCTCTCAGTTAAACAAAGAATAATGTTTATGTGCAAAAGAATGTAACAAAAACACTTGGTCAACCAGAGTAGAGCCCTTGGGAGACTATATACTTCCAATGATGTTATTATTTCTCTCAAGGCATTTTGCATTTCCTCTTTTTTGAGTATCCTTTAGCATATCCACAGCATTGGTCTGAATATCCTCAATCAAAATTTTCAGGTCACTTTTGAGTTTTTGAAAGAGTCAAAAATCATTTGGATCCAAAATCTATGAGTAATGGGTGGTAGATGAAGGTAGGAGGAGTGGAGGGGAAGGGAAGTTGATTATGATATGATGATTAATATAACTTGGGCTCAAAGCAGGGTTTGATTCTATAGTGGAATGTAGCAGAACTAGTTTTCTTGTATAGACAGTGGATTGGTTCTGAAAGCAATTCCAAAAGTGATGTTCTAAGAAATGCAAAATGGCAATGTTACTGAAGTAAGTAAAAAATGAAATCGGTGATTATGCATATGTTGACAGACCAAGTATTAAAGAAAGTCTTACCTGTGAATTTGGAGAACTACTTAAGCAAATGAATTCATTCCTGTCTAGGAAAATAGTACTACACTAACAAATACATAGTACTAAGAGTAATTCCCAAAAGAACTCCAAACCATTAACAACCATATGAAGGACTACACATCACTAATAGTAAGAGAAATGTACTCTTGAGGTTTCACCTGAAACACAGCAAATTGGCAAAGAAGATGAAACATGACAACAGTTGAAGATGATGGAGCAGTGAAAACAGATGCACATTAATACTCTTGGTAGAGCAATGAAGCAATTCAAACATTTTGGAAGGAAATTTGAGATATTTAAAAAGAGAAAAAGTATCCATATCCTTTGACCCAAAGATCCTAATGCTAAACGTATACCCAAACGAGGTTTAAGGCAGAAATAAAGGTTCCATATACACCAAAATGCTTACAGTAGCACTTTCTCTAATAGCAAAAAACACTGGAAACAAAAGTAGACATTTATAAATTGGAGAATAAATTGGAGTTCATGAATATAATGGAATTTTAATCCTAAGAAGTTTGATTTGGTTGTTGTCCTTTGCTCTCTAAGAGAACCCACTATGCTGAGGTCAGGGTAGAGTGTGTCCAACTGTGGCTGATTGGACCAACGCAAGCTTGTGGACACAAATAGTCCATGTAAACATCTGGAGTGGAGATGCCTCTAAAGTCGTGCATCTCACATTTCTCTTGAGCTACTCCAGTTCTGCTTCACTCAAGGAGCACAGTGCCTTCTTCAATGCAAGCATGCCATGTTGGGCAGTCCTTTGCCATGATCTCCTGTGTCACACAGTCAATTTCAAAGTTCTTCAGAGATCTTGAGAGATCTTGTATGTCTTCTGACCTTCATGTGAGCACTTGCCTTCTGTAAGTTCTCCATAAAATAGTCTTTTGGGCAAACATACATTTGGCATTCAAACAACATGGTCAACTCACTGAAGCTGTGCTCGCTACAACAGAGTTTGAATGCCTGGAAGTTCAGCTCAGGACCTCAGTGTTTAGTATTTTATCTTGCCAGGTGATTTTCAGAATTTTCCTGAGACAATTCAAATGGAAGCAATTCAGTTTTCTGGCACTGGAAGATTGCCTATGTTTCACAGGCATACAATAATGAGGTCAGCACAATGCTTCTGCAGGCCCTAAGTTTGCTAGGCAGTCTAATACCTCTTACCTCCCGCGCTTTCCTTCAGAGCCTCCCAAACACTGTGCTAGCTTTGGCAATGCGTGCACTAACCTCAACATCTATGTGTATATCCCTGGGAAGTTGGTTGCTGTCCTTCACTCTCAAAGACCAAAATAATATTTCTGTGTTGGAGTCAAGGTACAGATTGTCTCATTGTAACTGGTCACAGTAATATGAAGTAATATGAATACGAAGAGATGGAGAAGGAATATGAAGAGGTCAGAAAAGAATAAGAACATGAACTGATTCAAGTGAACTAAGCAGCACCAGGAAATCAATGGCAATGGTAGTATAAAATAAAAACAATAAAAGAATGAAACTGAATATTGTGTAATCAATGACCAAGCCCTAAAGAATCAAGAAACGGTATCTACCTTCTTTCTCTGCAGAGGTGGTGGTGGGAAATGGGTGGGGACGCCTTGCAGGGTAGGTCGATGTAGGATATTGCATGTATCATCAGGTTTAAGTGATGGATCTGTTAATTATGCTGAACAGCTTTACTTTATCTGCCTTTTTTGTTTCAAGGAATGCTCACTGAGTAGGAAAGGGGAAAGGTATATATTTGGAAATGAAGAGGATATTTATTTTTAAAAAGCTATCAAGTTTTTTAGAAATTTTTAAAGAGAAAATGACATATTATAAGTAATTATCTTCTGTTTTATTCCTTTGGAATAGTTAATTATAGATTAGTTATCTGGGATAATGAAAAGGGTAGGCCCATTTTCCATCTCCCCTAATCTGTGAATAAACCAGAAGAAGGTGGAAACTGGATTGCATAATCTAATTGCATAAATTTCACAAGCTAAAAAAAGTGGTCAGGTTAATATTTTGAACTTTAAATTATTTTTCAAGGTTGTAACTTCATATTTTATCATTTGAACTTGACAAACATCATGTTTAAATATTTGTATATACAAGGAAAACAGGACTGCATATGAAAATAAAATCTCTATTATAGTTTTCTTCAAAAAAAAAAAAGGTTAAATTAGTTTCAAAGTTATCCAACCTGTTTCCCTCTGAATTTCCTTTTCTTCTGTTTTGCTTTTTTGTTCATTTCTTTCAATGTCCTGTTTGTTTTGCTATCATTATCACTGGCCTTTCTCTATCCCCTCAACCTTCCACCAGAAAGAAAAAAGACCCATTTGTAACTAGTTATCACAGTCTCAAAAAACAGATCCATATATTGAATAAACCCAAAATGCAAGTGTTATTTTGTATCTTCAACAGACCGCCTTTTTGTCAAGGGGTGGTGCTTCATCCTGAGTCCTTTGAACTGACTATAGTTGGTCATTTCCCAGATCAGAAATGTTAAAGTCTTTGAAAGTTGTTTTTCTTTTGTTCTAATGACTATTCTTCTGATTATGTTCACCTTTTCACTATACATCAATTTATGCAAATCTCCCAAAATTTCTTTAAATTCTTTGTCATTTCTTATGGTACAACAATATTCTATTATGTGTATACACCATAATATGTACAGCTATTCTCCAATAGATGCCAGGCATCCCTCTGAAATTTTGGAACGTAAGGATCTGTTCCTTCTAAGGTTAGTGACTTTCTGGATTTAGTTTCAAACTGACTTTCAGTACTGCTGAAGCAATCCATATCACTACCAACAATGCATTAAAATGTTATTTCTGCTAATAACTGTAATTTCCCATTTTCGCCATCTTTGTCCATCTGACGGGTATGAGGTAAAAACAAAGAACTGATTTAATTTATATTTCTCTTATTATTAGTGATTTGAAATTTTTTTGCTTTCATATAGCTGTTGACTGATCACATTTCTTTTGAAACTTGCTTGTTTATATCCCAGGGGTTGCTAAGTGGCACAGAGCAGACTGCAATTCAAATCCAGCCTCAGACACTTAACCAGCTGTGTAACCCTGGACAAGTCACTTAACCCTGTTTTGCCTCAGTTTTTTCATCTTTGTAAAATGAGCTGGAGAATGAAACAGTAGATCACTCCAGTACCTTTGCCAAGAAAACCCTAAATGAGGTTGTGAAGATTTGGACACAACTGAAATGACTGAGCAATATTTTGTCCAATTATAATGCCAGAAAATAAATGGATGAGTACTTGCAAAAACAGAAAATACCTAGGTGAACAGAATAAGAAATAAAGAACTTAAATAATCTAACCTCAGAAAAACAAAATTGAACAACCCATAAATCAACTCCCCTAGGAAAAAAAAATACTCCAGGCCCAGCTGGATTTACAAATAAATTACACCAAATATTCAAATAATAAACTGATTATACGAATTGTCTGCAAAAGAAAAAAAAGGAGGGAAATGATATCATATCCAACTCTTAACTAAAAGAAGGAGAGAGAAATCAAAGAAAGGAAACTATAAACCAATATATCCAATCAACATATGCAGGAATGCTGAACAAAATATTAGCTAAGAGACTACAACAAATAGCTTGGATTCATATCAGAATTGATTCAGTTTTAGAAAAACAATAAACATAACAGACCACAGTAACAACATAAAGAATAAAAATCACATGATACTTGTAGAGTTAAAGAAAGAGGAAAAAGGTTCACATAGAAAACAGCATCACTTTTTGTTTCAACAAGAATTGGACACAAAGGGGTTTGGGAAATATTTAAATTATGGTACAAGAATGTAATAGACTATTATTGCACTATAAGAAATTGCTGTTATTGTCTGTCCTTCATTCTCAAAAAGGACCATGACATCAGGAGGTAATGTCATGACATGCAAGTGAATTGGAATTAAGTGAGGGAGGGCTATGCAAAGTCACCAATCTCATTTTCTCCTCCAAAGTCATCTGAATTCAGTGGCCAGATACAGATCAGAATGACTGGAGATGGCCCTGGATGCAGTGGGGGACCTTGGCTTTTTCAAGCTAAGGTCTTCAACAGGTCTCAGGTTGATTGAGGCAATACCCATTCAGTGATTAAGGCTTAATAAGAAATGAGGTAGAGAATAGTCTCTTTACCTGGTCAAAAAAAAAAAATCAAAATTATGAAAGGGGCAGATTCAGAGACACTTAAGGAAAACCTGTATAATAAAATGATACAAAATGAAGTGAGGAAAACCAGGCAAACTTTTTATACACTGACCACAAATCTGTAAAGTGAAACAACTCTGAAAGACACTGATCAATGCATGACCAACCACGATTCCAGAAGACTGATGATGAAGCAAGCCTCCAACCTCCTGATGAAGAAATGATAACCTTTAAGTGCAGAACAGGACATGTATTTCAATACAACACAAATTTGTTTTTGTTATAGGGCAATGTTGGGATTACCACACACACACACAGTGATAGAAGAGTAATTCCAGATAGAATCTTCTTTTTCTTGTCTTTATACATGGAAATTTTTGCTGATGGTTACTGGTTCACAATAAAAATTAAAATAATTAAAAATAAAATAATTCTAAAACATCTTTTATTAGACAAATATATTTTTAGACAATTAAGTATCTTTGGTTGAAGGAACTATTACAATTTAAATGTCTGTGGATAATGGCTACTGTCTTCATAAGACAGTATGGCAAATATCCAGGACTCATCTGATGTATAATGTCCAATCGTTTCACAAGGATGCACTTTAGTTAACTGTGGTAATAAAACAAGCAAATCATTATTCAGATTTCACATGTAATTTTCTGAAAAGCAAAACTAACTCAATGCCAAGAATAGTTTATATTTTCTATAAAGAAAATTTCAACTTTTGGTAGAAAAAATAATTAAATTGTCTCACTAATGATTTAAATCTTTTTAGTTTAAATAAAATCTATTCTAGCTAAGTTGAACTAGAAAAGATTAGAAGTATCATTTTGGTACTAGAATCAGTGCTAGAATCCAAAACAAACAGATCTGTCATACTAAAACTATAATACATCTCCACTTAGGTGCTAGTGTTACCAGATGTAAGCCATATGAATTATCCATTTTATTACTTTTAAATAATACTACAAAAAAGTTTAAGTCTGAGGGCAAAAAGTAGTTAAACATGTAGTACAGAGATATTTCTACCATTCAAAAGATAAGTACTCTTCTTATTGACTTATAAGGAATACAGAATAATAAAAATTTGGCATGCCAGCAAGAAGCTAATAGTCCCAAATAAAAGTGTAAACTTCCCATCAATTTAAAAACTGTATCCCTAGGATGGAACAGGAATGTCTATACTTGCAACTGGAATCTAGACTGAATCTTGTAATCCAGTAAACAGAAAAGCCCAAATTCTGACAAAAGCATTTTCAATGCATCCTATACTAGTTAATTACTTAACAAACATTTACTGAATGGCCACAAGGTCGACGAGGCAGCAGAGATGCGAAATAAAAACAACTGGCAGTCCCTGCTTTCAGAAGACTTACTTATATTCTACTCTCTATACTGCATCAACAATTTCATTTTAGAAAATGTGACTTCTATGAATTCCTTTTCCACAACAATCAAAAAGCATTTATTAAACTCTTTCTATGATCCAGGTACTGTACAGTTCTAGAGACACAAAATAGAGGGGAAAAAATCCCTGGCTTTGAGGAATTCATATTCTAATGAGGGAGAAAACATGTACAGATACACATAAATATGTAAAAACATAACACATCCTGAATAGCTGAATCTCTAAGGAAAAGCTTGTAAGTCTGAGTCTACATATGTGTGAAGGAGCCAAGAGACAGAGTGCCATGTGTAGAGAACAGTAAAATAGGCCAGTGTAGCTAAAGTATCATTACTTTTAAATATATACTAAAAATAAGATAGAAGCCCTGTTTTATCCATAATTACTAGATTTACTGATAGAGCATGCTTTTTTATAGAATTTTTCAAAGACTGTGATTTTTAAATATTTGAGAACATATTACTGTTGCAGAAAGATTTTTCAAGATGTTTGATTGTCCTCTGTCTCATCCAGTAGTACAAAGTTTCTGCAATTTACAATTGGTCACTCCAAGACTTCTTATTCGTCTACATGTATATATGTATATCTTCAGCCTTTTAGATACATCCAAAGTCAAAAACCAGTCTCTTTCATAGACTTGCCAGAACTGGCCAGCACAAATAACCCTGAAGTTGTGACCCTCTTTATTTGGCCTTCTCCATGGAGTGGTAGCTCTCACTGCCTCTGCCTTCCCCTCATTGCTCACCATCTGACACTGTACAGTTATTAAGCAAACTACTTATCACAATGCATTGTAAGGAAGGTGAATACAAAGACAAGAGTTGAGGTTCATTTCCTGTCTCATATACAAGAAGAGACAGATGACTGTTTTGGATGAATGCTATCTGATAAAAACCTGGTATTCTTACCCTTACCATGGTATAGTTAAGTAGTCAACTCATGTTTGGTCACACAGATCAAGCATCTAAACAACATATGGATCAATCAACAGGCATGTATTAAACATCTACTGTAAGTAAAAGGGATATAAAAGAAAAAAATGAGTCATTTTCAAAGAACTTACATTCTATTGCACGAAAACACATGTATACACGAAAGTATATAAAAAATACAAACACTTACACACACCCATAAGGCAATACAAGGTAATGGAGGAAGAGGAGAAACCTGAAGGAGAACTGGGAAGGAGAATTAGGAAAGGCTTTATATAGCAGGTGTTATTTTATTTGAGCCTTGAAGGAAGGTGGATATCCTACAAGGAAGGCGTATGTTCCAAGAATGGTCAACAGTTGGTATAAACTAGGGCAATTCACTGCTATTGAAATCACATTTTTCATTAGTTTCAGGAGTTTAAAAACAAGACTATTTCTCCTACACATTTCAATACTTTGATTTGATGGTAAATGCATCTTCTTTGTTTCCCCATTGCCTCAGTTTCCTCAAACATAAAATGGGGAAAATTATAGCACTTACCTCACAGTGTTTTAAAAGATCAAATGAGATACCTGTAAAGTGCTTAGCACAGGGCCTAGCACATAATAGGTGTTATACAAATGTTTATTGCCTTCCCTTTTTGAAACCTCTTTGTGTCTACTGTTAGATGGGATACAAATGCTTCATTTTATTCAAATCTCAAGACTGAACTATTAGACTGGCCTCAGTCATGCCCCAACAAACGATGATCCAGCAAAAGACACTGAGGAATAACACCAATACGAAGAGAGCCAAGAGAGACCAGTATCGTGAAAACCCTGAGAGGCAAATCCAGAAGGAAAGCGTGGTCAGCATTTCAGAGCTTATAAAGAAATCAAGAAGAATGAAAATTGGAATCAGGAAGAAATGACAGCGCTAACTGGTATAAAGTGTGATAACCCTGTGTCTATAATAGGAAAGGAAACTCATACACAGGATTTATGTGTCCAAAAGAGATTTATTAAAGGCCAGATATAGGAGTAGGATCTTGTAGGCCTCCAAAATTGCATCAAAATAGGGCAATTGTGTAGTAGTTTCCAAAATGGCTTTTTGGATTTCCCTTTTTGTATATGAACAATTTCTGACTTGTGCAAGCTATGCTGTACTGGGGGTGGAGTGGGGATGTGAGGGAAGAGGAAGGTTGCTTATTCCAGAATGGTAGTTCAAGGAGAATAAAACATTGCTATTTCCAGTGAAGAATGTATGAAAGGGCCTAATAGATAACCAGGATGGAAATAAGAGGCATAGTATGATGGGGTTTAAATACCAAGAAAAGGAGCTTAAATTGGACCTCAGAGATATTAAGAAGTCACTGGCGTTCAAGTAAGGATGGACCTGGTCAGACATGTGGTTTATTGTGACAGGAGGAAAAGTATTAGTACTGGTGGATCTAAGAGGTTACAAAATTATATTCAAAGATTGCAGAATCTTAGCATGACTCCTAAGATGTAATATCAGCACTCCAGAATGATAAATCATGAGGAGTTTCTTTGCTCAGGGAGCAACATTTGGGAGATCCTCATAGATGTCCAGATCTACCTCCAACTATTTTTTTTATCACTGTTGTACCCTTTACTGCTCTCCTTCCTATCACTGAATGTAGTTTTTAAAGTCTCTTAGCTACCATTTAATAAAGTCTTTGGACAAATGTATAATGAATTTTCTGCCTTAAAGACTATCAAAGATGATAGCATTTAAAGACCAAGAGTAACTGCTTATGACACCTTGTTGGATTAAAAAATTCAGTATGCCAGGCATAGGGGAGAGCCAAAGAAAATGTTTGGAGAGGAGAGATGGAGTGTCTTGTTCATGGAAAAGCAAAGAGGCCAGTGTCACCGGATTGAAGAATTTGTGATGAGAAGGTAGATATAAGGGGAGTAGAAAGACAAGAAGGGACTAGGTGATGAAGGGCTTTGAATGCCAAAAAATGGGCTTTATATTTGATCCTGGAGGGGATAAGGAGCCACTGAAGTTGAGTAGGGTGAGTCAGACTTGTGCTTTAGAAAAATCACTTTGGCAGCTTAATGGAAGATGGATTAGAGTGGGGAGAGACCTGAAGAAGGCAGACCCACCAGCAGCTATTACAACAGTTCAGGTGTGAAGTGATGAAGGTCTGCACTATTGTGGTGGCAGTGTCAGAGGAAAGAAAAGGGAGTATGCAACAGATGTAAAGCTGAAATCAACAGACTGGATAAAAGGTGCACCAATGAGAGACACTGAGGAGCTGAGAATAATTCCTAGGGATCTAGCATGATGGACTGGGAGGATGGGTATTGCCCTCTAGAGTAGTAAGAGAGATAGGAGGAGAGGGCTTTGGGAAAAGATAGTGAATTCCGTTTGGGGCATACTGAGTTGGATATTGGATATCCAGTTTGAGAGATCTGAAAAGTAGTTGGAGATGGAAGACTGAAGGCCAGCAGAGAGGTTAGGGCAGGACAAGGAAATCTGAGAATCATCAGTAGAAGTGTTGTTGTTTGTCCATTGTTCTCCAAGAGGACCATGACATCAGGGAAGTGATACCATGACTGGCAAGTGAAGTGGATGCCAAGTCACCAGCCTCACCTTCTCCTGCAGAGCCATCTGGGTTCAGGAGCCAGATATAGATCAAGATGATTGGAGATAACTCTGGATGCAGTGGGAGACCTTGGCCTTTTCAAGCTAAAGTTTTTAACAGGTCTAAGCTGACTGAGGCAACACCCATTCAATGATTAAGGCTTGAAAAGAAACAAGGAAGGAAAATGGGCTCTTTACCTAGTTAAAAAAAAAAAAGAACTGGGAGGCAAAGACCCTCAGGGTTTCTGGATAATTGCTATTTACAATCATTCTGAGCCAATCAGAGCCCAAATAAAGATCACCATAGGGTTAGGGTTAGTTAGCCTGGGACCTACTGTTGGCCAATCAATGAGGGTCAGAGTGGGAGCTGATGAGATCACCCAAGTGAAGTAATACAGACAGAAGTGTAAAGTACCTAGAATAAGAATCCTGTGGTAATTTGATGATTAAACCCCCAAAAGACCATTCCTTTTCATATAAAAGGCCATGTCTCTCACATTTGTTTTCCCTGGTTTTGAAAAGGACCAGGTATCTATTGACTTTGAGTTTCCTACAAACTTTGTGAGCAACTATTTTGTAAACTGAGGGCCCTATATTAACATAAGAAATCTGCAACTGGGAGTAAGGGAAAGGAAGTGGGGCCAGCTCCCACAGTAAGAACTTTTTAGTAGAACAGATATCAGAATAATTAACCTAAAATAAAAACAATAAAAACTATGTAAAGCTTTGCAAATCATAAAATGCTAATTATTATTTATATGGCACTTTAAGATATGCAAAGTGCTTTACAAGTTATCTTATGTGGTCCTCTAAGATAGGTACTATTACCACTCCCCCTTTTATAAAGAAACTGAGACTCACAAAGGTTAAGTGATTTTCTCAGGATCAGAAAGCTTAGCTATATGCCTGAGGAGGAATTTTAACCTGGATCTTAGTGACTTCAAATCCAAGGCTCTATCTATTGTGACACCTAGGTGCCAGATCTCCTAATTCCTATTCCATGATCTTTAAGTATTACCAGTTTAAAACAATCTGGACATATCAATTATTTTTGTATCAGTATTTCTTGGAAATGTATCTCTCACTCATTACAATTATAACTCTGCAACTATTTCTAACATATCTAAGTTCACTGGAAACCATTAAAAACACTTATTTGAAAACTTATCCTCCATTTTATTTAATCTAGTACCTTCCCTCTGAAATTGTATCTAACTTACTCAGTATATATTTTGTTTATAAACAGTTAGCTTTCATATTATGAGCTCTTTGAAAAAAGGCTTGTTTTTACCTTTCTTTCTATCTCAAGTGATTAGCATATAGGGCCTAGCACATAGTAGGCACTTAATAAATGCTTAATGACTTAACTATACTTTACTCCAAGATACTAACCTGAAAAACCAAACTAATCTTGATGCTTAACAAAATGTTAAGCAATTGGGATGATACTGAAACCATGAAGGTCAAAAAATTAATTTTAAACAATCAACCACTTTAAAAAATTCAGCTTGAATTTAACTATACCAAGTTAAAGTGGTGATTACCACCACAGATAACCTATTTGCTTTCTGTGAAATTAATTTCATTTTAGTGTAAAGCATTGTTGCCAATGTTTAAAATATTTATTTCTTATGTACTCTACAGCCAATTAAGGTCTCATGTGTGACCGTCAAAGCATCAATGAATTTTGGAAAACAGAAAGCAAAAGGATCGAATATAGAAAGATAATGTATAAACAGGCACTTTCAAAGCTGGCAATTTAAGTCTGTGGTAAAAAAACCATTGTTTCACATGCATAAAATGATTTATACCTTCTCTACCTTTCTCCTAATGAAGTTGTTTCATCGAAATTAGCCATTTATTTCTCAGATGTGATGCCAGATCTCCACTTGGAGGCTTCAGGGAAAAAACTCCAATGTACCTTTCTCAGATAAGATCTCCTTGGGAAAGGAGAGATTTCAAAAGAAGAAATGGAACAGACTAACCCCACTTCTTTCAGAACTTTGCCCAATATAATTTTGTGTCTGTTTATTAAATGGGATCATGTGTATTACAAGGAAAACTTGCTTTCTTCAGGAAATGAAGGGGAATGTTAACAAGGCTGAGTGACCATAAAGGGAAAAAACGAGGGGACTAATGTTATATCATAACAAAATTAACAAAGGCAAATACACTTTTTTAAAATAATGATTTATTTGCCCATTATGTACAGTGATAAATTTAGCTCAATTTTTTCTATCTCAGAAGGATCCTTTAAAAACAAAAACCACTCATACAACTTAGGCATTTTCGATCTAAACTGTAAACCCTCTGGCTCCCACAAAAACAGAATTATTGTAACCACACACAAGCCCCAGTGCAGACTTGTAGCTTTTACATGCCGCCCACACAGCGCTCTGGGAGCATGTGATTAGGAAGGCTGATGCATGATCACACTAAATTCCTTCCCTCAGCTCACACATCAAGAACTTGCCATCTCAGCTGCATTCTTCTTCAAACAGCCATGGTAACCTTAGCAACCCTATCCTCCTAATACAGACAGCTGGTCCATTTAAAGTCAGCTCTGGTTGGCAACTAAAATGCTTGTTCTTCAAATTGGGGGGTAGAGAGGAGAGGTTTTCTTTTCAATACACATTACAGGGGTTGATTTAACTTGATCAGCACTTTTGTCCTGTGGCAGCAATTTGTGTAGAGTTTCAACCTATTCTGAGCTTGTTTTGAAAAATCTAAAGCAAAGGGCTGACTGGAATAAAATTAAGCTAGTTTAATTCCAGTACTCTGGAAAATTATATAAAGTGAAACAAAAAGAAAGCTAAAATTACTGCATTTTTAAAAAGTCCTATGACTACCAAAAGAATAACACTATCCAAAGATTAAAAAATAAAACTTTAAATTCTAAAGCATCCTAAAAATCACATCTATAGCTAATGAGCCTGTTCCAATTTCTGAAGTAACCAATTTCTGAACATTGAAAACATTTCTAAAAGCTGAAAGTTCAGTAACTCACAATCCACAGGCTTAGCCTACTGTAAAAATACATTCCTTTACTTCATTTGCTATCTACATACAAGTGAAATCTTTAACAAACTGTACTCCAAATTTAAATTATCAAAAGGTACAAGGTAAAAGCCAAATGACAATTAGATTATTAGCTTATTCTAGAGCTGTTTTAGTAAATCATGATAACAAGTCCTAAGTATTTCACAGGATTTTTAGTCAATCACTTTGTAAATTTCTACTCATTAGAAATGAGTAGAACTTCTTTCAAAATACTCTCAAATACTCAAAGGGATCTGTGATCTCAATGATTCTGGTGTTCCCTCCAAGGATACACATCAAAATGCAATCCAGGCTGCCCCATTGTGTAAGGCTTTTCCATGCCTTCCCTAAGTTCACCACGGCAAAGTGCGGTGGGGGTGGGGTGTCCCCATAATATCTTAGAAGGCCCTCTTACTTGCTACTGATTGCATGAGGGTACCAGTGGAGCACTGTGGCTGTTCAACACTCACACTTGTTCTTGCCATGTAACAGACCACCTTCTCTTTCTGTCATATAGTTTCTTGATGACACTCTTTACCCCTATTTTTCTTCCAAGTGCCTTGTTTGTTATATGTTGCTGCCCGCTCACACCTGCCATGGCCCCCTCTTCTGCGTGGTGTTCATTCTTTAGAGGCATTGATGCTTCATGTTCCACGGTCACGTAACAATTTGTAAGATGTTAGTATTGAAAAGACAGCTTTGCTTTTATGAGAAATTAAAGTCAGTTAAAGAGCTTTGCACTTTTCTGAGAGCAATGCAGCCCTCTCTTCTGCCTGTTCAACTCTGAACCCATTAGCCATCCATTTGTACTGTCTGTACCAGATATACTACTAACGTATTAGCTCTATAGGATATACACAAGTTGAAATCTGAGCAACAGACATTTTTCATCCATTGGGTCTTTCCTGTGTAGATGTAAAGGCAAATTTCTTAGTGATTATAGATCTCTTTCAAGAGTCTCTGTAAACAAGAACACCTTGAGGATCTCACCAGCCACAGGGACTCCCTCTTTGAACTGTATTCAGCATTACATTGTCTCAATGACAGCATTAAGCATACATTTCCTTGTTTTACAGAACCTTTAATTTTTATTATCAAAGGATCATTGAACAGGGCTATTTCTTCCAAGGAATCTAGAATGATCCTGTGGACTCCTTGCTGTAAAATAGCCCAAGAGGCTCAGTTCTGCTCTACCAAATCATACATTTTTTTTTATTATTGTAAAAAATAAGGGAAAAATGAGATCTTGTATTTACTACATTTTTCAGTTAACTGTGAAACAAGAAAGATGTGGTCCAGTGTTGAATACTGCCTGTGAAAGTCTAGTACATAAGTGCTTAATAAATTCTGGCTGAATGACTACTAATACCTTCATTGAAGATGTCCTCAATTCATGCACAGATGACTCTCAAGGATATTTTCCAGATGGGAAAACAGATATATATGCCAGCAGGTATAGCAGTCACTTGGTCACTTTTCTTTTGTGTCTAAAAAGGTCCAAGACTTTGTCCAAGCTTTGTTATCTCCTGTTCTTGCTGATGCTGTACGTTAGTCCCTCAAAGCCCTAACGACTCTACCAGCTCCACTACTTAGCTTGTCTTTATCTGGCAATTTTCACCATTTTTCTTCTCCTTGGGGTCATTTCTGCTTTCTCTGTAAGTACATTCAAAATGTATGTGGCATCATGCATGTGATGATAATGTCCCTAATGGAGAAAAGAATGTTAAAATGTTTTTAAAGTGTTTTCCATTTTTCTTCTCTTTGTATTACTTCCATTTTTACTGACAATTTCCCTTCAGATGATTTTGCTTTGTTGGATATCTTACCAAGCTTCCTTCAGATTTTGCCTCTCCTTACTTCTCTCTGTTTTATGAGACAATACTGAACATACTTCTATCATACTTTCACAATAATAGCAATTACAACAACCCCCTCAAAATCCAGCACCATCTACATCATGGAATGAAAGTGAGGGCAGACAATGGCAAAGTAAGGGAATGCCAAGTTAAGGTGATGGTAACATAAGGGCTTCATGTACCCTCAAATTGCTATGGTCCTGATGAAGTCCTGGAAAGAGTCCAGAAATGCTACGGAAATGGGCTTTGGAGATACCATTGGTTTGATCTTTGCTCTAGTTTGTGTTGAACTATTTCAAATGAAAAAGAAAACAGTTGCAAGGGAGGGGTGGGATGGCACTGGGTTGCAAACTGGGACTGAGTAGAACTCTATGTTATAGTAGCACAAGAAGGCAAGACATTGTTGATGATCTGGAAGAAATATTTGATTTGGTAGAACAAAACTAAGCCTCATAAGCTCTTTTACAGCAAGGTGTCCCCAAGATCATCCAAGATTCCTTGGGGAAAAATAACCCTGTTCAGTGATTCTCTGATAACAAAAATTAGGGATGCTATAAACAAAAAGTTGAATGCCATATGGCCCAATTGAAAATTTTAAAAGAATTAAAAAGAATTTGAAAAACAAAAGCAAAATAAAAATTCTGGATTCCCTTAATCAGCAACTGAAGGCAGAAGTCAAAAGGTTTAGGCAATATGAGCAATCAAAGCAATTTTAACATTAAGAAAAAACTTTACTACAGAGATTTAGTAAGTAAAGAAATCAAAGATGAGATAGAGAGCCCCTGAAGGAGGATGTGGAAAATTCCTGTTCTTCTATTTGGTCACAAGAAACCTAATACAACAAAAATGCAAGTTGGAGTAAAGAGAAATAGAAATCTTGTGCTCCAGTAGTTATGTCAAAAGAGGTGAAAACTAACTTATCTGCAAAACCATAAAATGATATAATTAGAAAAAATCCATAAATTAGGTCTCAAACATTGAGATATAAACTATTATCAAGGCATTTTACCAGCTTTTTCTCAGATTGTAAAACCCGACTCTATCCAAAGGGCAACATGAAACTAGTACCTCAAGACTGACAACAACAGCAACTTCTCAAAACAGAGGCCAAATGCATGTTTATTATGTACCTTATAAATAAAGCATTCAGAGCTTTTATCACTCAAAAAAATCTATGAGTACATATGAAAAAGCAATAACTTAGCTAAAAAGAGGAGATGCCTAAAAGTCTTTTTAAGGCTTACAAAGGAAAACTTGGTAATTTAGTCGATAACCTGCTGGGAAGTATTATAAATATTTATGCTATTTCTGTTGATCATAAAGCCTTTAACCCATTTCCATAATAAATCAATATAAAAAAGAGACTCAAGTACAGCTAGAACACTACAGTATTTGAAATCTACATAGAAAACTATTCTCTATTTAAAACATACTATTGATAATACATCAAGAACAACTGATAAAAAATGTGATAGTCCCCAGGAAGACAGTTTAAACCCATTATCATCTATCTAAGACAGAAATATAGGATTCAAATTAAAAATGGTTGAAACAAAATATCCTACTGGTAAATAAGTATATATGGATAACATACATCTACAGGGTTCCATGAAAAAAAAAAAAAACACATTAAGCAGCTTCAACTTGTGGAATCTTTCTTTAATGCTATCAAAATATCATTTGAACAATGTAAAATTCTTAAGTTTTAAGTTTCTTTAGGCACATCAAGGACATAGAGTGAAAGCTTCAAGACTGAAGAGAGGACACACTGAATTAGTAGATGAAGGTGATATCTACAAATAAATTGTTTTCTTCCAACATAATATTAAGTCTAAGGATATCAAGAAGGCTATGGCTAATTAAGTTAAGAGACTTAACTGATTTCTTGAAATTGAAACTGAATGTGGAAAAAACTTTTTAAATAACCAATACTTACAGGATACCACTAATATATACATATAAAATTACAAAATGGATCAGATTTGGAAAATATCCTAAAAAAACCCACATAATATTAACAGAATCCAAGGTCTACTATCCTGAAAGAAAACAAAACAATAACATTCTAACCAAAAGGATAAATATTATTAGACAATTATTACAGAATATGTAAAACAGATAAAAAAAGTAGGGAAATATTTTTGAATCAAGAAGATATCACTCCCCTCAACAACGTTCTTAGTGGACCACAGCTATGTGCCACTGGTACATATAGACTATAATTAACAATTATTTACCTCCTGACACACACCATGAAAATAAATGAAATATAAAAACAGAATCAAAAGGTAACATCTATATTAATTCAGCCATAATTACTATGCAATAGTACATAATATACAATAATCATTAATATAATTAATACATGTTCAAAAAAAGTTATAAAAAACATAACCAAGTCATGATGATTTGTTTGTGAAAATAGAAGGGCTCACACTGGCAATTCAATACCATCAAGTCATTACCATCAGAAATTATAGAAAGACTGCCATTAGGAAACCCAGACTCAATGAGTATTGCATATTGTGAAGGGAAATGGGAAAAACTACAAAACAACACTATTTGAAATTGTAAACATTTAGACACAACCTGGTGACTAGAATTATACCTCAGAAGCTTACTTTATTTTACAGACTAAGATATAACAAATTCCCATACTATAAATACAGAACCCAAAATATCCTAGAGACTTCTACCAATAAACTATCTTGGGAATGGAAGACTGCAGTGATGCTTCCAAGCACTCAGATATAAGAATGATCCATAAAATGGATCCACAAAATCACAAGAAAAAAGTTTTTTCTAGATATTGTCAAACCAAATACTAAGAGTGCCATACAAATATGTGGAAGAATGGCTATATGGAATATATACATTCCTTTCTATGCTCATTCAGTAATCACTATCATGTCTAACTTTTTTAAGGTTCCATTCAGATTCCTATGGTAAATTCAGTGGGTTGCCTAAATTTTAGAATAAATCTTAAATCAGTGGACAGCCTAAATTTAAGATAAATTTAATCAAAAAATAAACAAAAAAAAAAACGAAGACATGAGTAGAACTTTAGAAAAATGAGATAAAGAAGCAGAAGAGTATAGTAGATAAGAGAGGATCTTGAAGCTAGAAAGATACAAAGTCCTATTCTCCCTTACAAGTCAATTAACCTTTCATTTTCTAAGCAGCTCTCTTAAGAGGCAGGTGGTAGTAGAGTGGGTAAAATGTTGGTGCCGGAGTCAAGGAGATCTAAGTTAAAATCTTGTCTCAGAATTTACTTGCTGTGTAATCCTAGGCAAGTCACTCTCTCAGACTCAGTTTCCTCATCAATAAAAATGGGATATTAGCCCTTACCTCCCAATGTTGTTATGAGGATTAAATGAAATAACATGTAAAGTGCTTTGCAGACCTTAACAAACTATATAAATGCTAGCTAGTAATACTATTAAGACTATAAGTTACAGAGTTATAATACCAGTCTGCACTGGTAAAGGGAAGTTCCTCACCTGTAAGATTTCAAAACCAATGAAATTAGGTCCAGTCCCTAACCTAACTAGGTTTATCTGAGATTAAAAGGGATATACTGAGATACTGAAACACAGTTTTAGTCTCATTTCTCCTTTACCACAAAACTAATTTTTCCTTTAAGAGACACTACGCTATACAGTACATGTAGTGATACTATTTCATTATTTTTGTATTTAACTTTAATGTAGTTTTTTCTTTTTATTTTTAATCATTTCTATTTTTACTACTGCCTTGTCTGAACTTATGATTATCATGAGTGCCTCTCAAATTCTACTCCAGTTCCTCATCTTAAGTTTGTGTGAATCTCTATGACTCAATTGTTTCTTATAAAATAACACACTATTAGACTATATAGACTATGAATTCTAACATTAGGATATTTTCTTCTGTTTTTTCGCCTGAGTTCATCCTATTCATATTCATGGTTATGATAGTTATGTATTTCCCTATAACATACATGTAAGTTTTCTTCTCTTTGCCCCAAACCTGGCTCTTCAAATAGAGAGAATTAAGAAAACTTACTAATCATCTCTAATTGAAGTGATCTGCTTCTGACTGACTGCACTTTATCTTGTCCAGATTTCAGTCTTTAGTTTACCCTCTTTCATGCCTTAGATTCACTTTTACAATTCACCCACAGCCACACACAAACGTAAAGGTTTTTCTGTTTGTGCCTTCAATATCTGTCTCTATATTCCTGCTTAAACTTCCCTCTTTCTAATCCCAATTTGTTCCTGTTGAGTTCGAAGTATTACACCACCAAAATGTGTGTGTGTGTGTATGCACACTTCTAAATGTGATTCGTCTTCCTTCACACAGTTCACACGAGTGATGTCTGCTCACTCCGCCTCTTCTCCTCCATGCTTGCATATTCTTTTTCTGGCCACCTCAGTTATGAGATAGAGTCAGCTGAATCCTTTCTTTCTAATTTCTTCCCTAATAATTCCATTCTCCCCCATTTTCTTCCTGCTCTTAAGACTGTAAACTTGAAACAACACAATTCTCATAATTTGCTTATCTTAATTAACTCCCCCGTGACCGTAAAAGAAAGACATTAGAATTTCAAAAGGTTATTGTCTCTTCTCTTTATATAGAACATAAGCATTTTATCAGTTAAATCCCTAAAACTGCTCAAATTTATTTCCATTTCAAGATTTTTCTTCACTACTGTGTTCGCATTTCAAAGTTTCTACTCAGCTCTGGTGTGTTCATCAGGAATACTTTAAAGTTCTCTATTAGACTAAAAGTCCATAATTTTCTTGTAAGGTTACACAGAGTCTTGCAGGGTCATTTATTTTTGGCTTCAAGCCTTTATATTTTACCTTCTGGAATTCAACAATTCTCTCTTTTAAATAATCGCTGCCAAATCTTAGGCTGTGGTTCTTAGTGCTTGAATTCCTTCTTTCTGGCTTCTCACATTACCAAAAAAACCCAAAAACACCAAAACAAAACAACTTCATCTGTGAAAGCTGTGGGTTTATAACATTCCTGGGACTTTTCATTTTGGGATCTCTTCAGGAGGTTAACCGGTACATTTTATTTTCAATTTGCCCTGAGGTACTTACTACCCATGTTCATACTTGACCTCAGACACTCACTAGCTGTATGACCCTGGGCAAGTCATTTAATCTGTTTGCCTTAGTTTCCTTATTTGTAAAATAGGGATGATAATAACATCTACCCTCCCAGAGTTGCTGTGAGGACCAATGAAACAATAACTGTAAAACACTTGGTACAGTGCCTGGCATACTGTAAACACTATACAAATATTAGTTATTTTTGTTCTAGTAAATCTGAACAATCTTCATTTATAATTTCTTGAAACATGACAACCAAAATTTTGCGTGTGGGGGTAGGGGAATGGGGGGGGTTATGATTCTCCAGGAATCTCACAATTCTTAAATTATGTCTCTCTGACCTCTTTTCTAGATCAATTGTTAACAGTAAAGTATCTTATATTTTCTATTTTATCAACTTTTAAAATTTTGTTCTAATACTTCTTTTTGTTTTTCAGCATTACTAAAAGTTTCATAGTTCCATTTGTTTGTCATACAGTTAACGACGTGGTTAAAGATTTCCAATTTATTTTCTGACAACTTTTAAAAACTGGAGCTCTTATTTCATTGAAAATTTTTTTAATTCTTCTTATCCTTCCACTCTGACCTTAGTCCCCTCCCCCAAACCAAGTGAGAACACAAGAGAAATATAATCTATTAGAAGCATGAAGAGTCAATTAAAGCAAATACTCACATTGGCCATGTCACAAATAAATGTGTTTCTTTCTATACTCTAAGTGCTTCATCTATCAGACAGGAAGTTATTTTAATATAAATTTTAATATACATCCTCTGGAATCATGTTTGGTCATTATCCTGATAACAGTTCAGCACAATAGTATTCCATTACATTTATATGCCATAACTTGTTCAACCATTTCCCAATTTATGAGTAGTCTTTCAGATTTTTGTTCTTTGCTACTTCAAAAAGAACTATAAATATTTTTGTGTATCTTTAGAGTTTGCTTTGTGTAAGATTAATCCCTCCTTTAATCTATTCTCCTTCTAATCCCCATCCCTACTCTTCCTTTTCTCAAATGAGTATACAAACTAGGCTTATGTATTCTTTCTTATTTTGACCAGTTCAAATGAGTTAGGTTTAAGTATTACCTGTTCCACCCTCATTCCTTCCTCCTAGTTGTATAGACTGCTCTTTTATTCATATGAGATTATTTTCCCCATTCTTTCTCTCCTTCCCCACCTCTCCCAATGTATTCTTCTTCCCCTACCCTTTCCACTCTTCTTTTAGATGCTCAAAACATAACAGAATCATTCCCTGGTCTACTGTCAAATTAAACTCTGTAGCCACAATGATGATAAGAACTTTGAGGGGCTTACAAGTATCTATGTTGGTAAGTGAAATTTTCTACTCAGCTTCTGGTCTTACTTGGAATGCTTGAAGTCCTCTATTTCATTAAAGATCCCCACCCACTCCCAACATTCATATTCAATTTTGCTGGGTGAGTAATATTCTTGGCTGTATTCCAAATCTTCTGCCTGGTAGAATATTATATTCCAAGTTCTCCACTCCTTCACAGTGAAGGCTGCTAAATCACATGGGATTCTAATTGTGGCTCCTTATTACTTGAATTCTTTCTGACTGCTTGCAGTAGTTTTCCTTCAGCTTGGAAGCTCTGGATTTTGGACACTACGTTTCTGAGAATTTTCATGTTGGTTTTCTTTCAGGAAGAGTCTTGTGGATTTTATTTTCATGATTTCTTGATTTCATCTAGGTGTTTTGGTCATGGTATTCAGACAGTCCAATAATTCTTAACTTTTTCCTCTCTGATCTGTTTTCAGGTTTGTTTTTGCTATGAGGTATCACACTTTTTTCATATTTTCAGTGTTGTGACTCTTTTAATTGTTCTTGTCCCACAAAGTCAATGACTTCTACTTGATCCATTTTCGTTTTGACAGTGTTTTGTTACTTGGGAAAGGTTTTGAACCTCTTGTGTTAAGCTATTAATTTCCTTTCTAATTCTTTCTTCCACAGCAATCATTTCTTTTCCAATATTTTCTTCAAGCATTCTCACTGAATTTATAAACATTTTTCACTCTTTTTAAATCTTGCTTCACTCATCTTTTTCAGGAATTCTAGGTGGAATTTTGCCAAGCTGTGACCCAGAACTGGGTAGTATACAGAAAAGCTGTCAGTTCACATCTGTCCGCCTTGAAGTGCCCTCAGTAGGGATCTAAGGTTTCATCTCAGCATGCTCCTGGTCCAGTCCCATTCCCAGCATCCACAGTTTGTCTGTCTCAATATGCTAAGCTGCACTGGATAAACGACTAAATGTAACTTTTTCTGGATTTCCCCTTCAGGACTTGACCTGACATTTTCCAGAGCTGCTAGAGGAGTCATGTGTAAGGAAGCTACCACTTCTCCGTCTTGGCTCTGTATGGTCCAATCTCTTTTTTTATCTCTTGCTTCACTTCTTTCAGTAACTTTACGAGTGCTAATGGTCAAACTTTCACCTTATTGAAACTTCTACCATACTTCCCATTTGAGGAAAACTTCAGCATTCTCTCCAAACAGTCACTGTCCTCCATCCCACTGACCCAATTAGCCGCCAAATCCTGCTGATTCTACTTCTACAGCATCTGAGCACTTCTACCTACTATACTATCTATGACCCTAGTTCACCTCCTTATCACCTCTCATCTAGACAATTACAAGGCTTTCTTAATTGGTCTCTCACCATAGCAGCCCAATCTACTCACTGATGCTAACATGATACTTCTTAAGCACAGATATGACCATGTCAGTAGCCTACTCAAGAAAGACTCACAGCTCCATTTTGCCTCAAGGGTCAAATATTAAACTTCTCTGTTTAGCTTTTAAAGTCCTTCCCAACTAGGCCTTAATGCATCTTTCTAGCTTCATTGTACAAGAGACCTATAACTATAATTCAATTAAAATAACCTCCCTTGTGTTTTTCACACACATTTTCTTCATCTCCTAGTTCAGAGCCAGGAATGTCTTCCCTCCTCACTTTGGTCTCCTAGACTTCCTTCTCTTCTTTCAATATGCAGCTCAAACACCACTTTCTAAATGAAACTTTTTCTGATCCCAGTTGCTAGCACTTCCCAAACTGCCTTGAATATTTATTTGTATTTATTGCCTTTACATTTATGCACTTGCACTCCTGGTCTGTCTCTCTCATATGTGTCATATACACTAGACAGACATACACAAACTGTCTATTTCTTCCCTATCTTTTCCCCCATATACACATATATTTTTTTTGTACCAGTTATTTAAAATTGGAATTTAAGTTTCTTGCAAGTAGATTGTTTCATTTTTTTTGTATTTCTAACACCCAGCACAATGCCTTGGAACACAGCCAGGCACTTAATAAATGTTTGAGGTCATTCTGGCTTTTAAATCATTGATGGAGTACATGTTATCAAGTTACACTTTTCTGTACCCCTAAACACCATCATTTTAGCCAACTGTGCTAGAGAAAGTTGTTTTTTAAATATGGATATGTCATGTCCTACTATATATATATATATTATACATGTTCACTCTTCTCACCAATGGTGAGTATATTTGTAGGAGAGGGTGTCCCAATTTTATACGGGGAAATGTTTTGGTACTACTTTTCTAACTATTCATTAAATTACTTTGCTTTGAATTTTTAAAAAATGGACATGTGGCTCTCTTTTTAGGACAACATCTTTTAAGATGAATTATTACCAATGAACTCTAAAAATAAGATTCAAATACTAGAAATATCATCTGAAACATTTTAAAAAATGGATATTTTATCATGTTCTATCATCAGGGTCCAAGCATCCAAAAGGAACCTTTCTTTACTTAGCCAAAACTTTAAGGTTGTAATTTATCTGTGACAATTGTCTTTTGTCTCTCCTTTCATTGCCTTAGTCCACAAAAAAAAAGCTCTACTCCTTTGCTTTTGCTTCCTTATATCCCACTCATCTCACAAACCCTCAAACCCTAGTTTCCTACATTATCACTCCACTGAAACTGTTCTTCTCCAAGGTAACAAATTATTTCTTTATTGCTAAATCCAAGGGGCTTTACTCAGTTCTGAACCTTCTTTAATTCTCTGTAGAATTTAACAATTTTGACCACTCTCTACTTTTTAAAACTTGTCTTGCCCCTGGTTTTTCAAGATGTTCGTTGCTCTACCAGGGTTCTTTTTCTCCCTGTAAAAGCATTCCATCTCCTTTTTGAATTTCCAGCCTTTAGCTCTCTCCTGGCCACTAATCCTGCAATTATAATCACCTGTTGGACATTTTCACATGACCTGACATGCCAAATATGATATGTCCCTAAAACTCTTAACTTCCCTACTTCTGAAAAGAACACTATCACTCTCCTGACCACCCAGATTTACAGTCTTGGTGACATCCTCCTCTCCTTGCTCTCATTCATCTTCCCATATTTCAAATCAGTTACAAAGTCTTGTTGATTCCACCTCTCCACTCATACAACTACCCTAGCCCTCATTACCTCTGACCTAGGTTTACTGCAATAGGCTTCTAATAGGACTCCCTTCATTTCATCTCCTCCCTCTCTAAAGCATTGGTCTGACCATGCCACTTCCATATTTAAGAAGCTTCAGTGGCCTCCCATTGCCTTTAAAACTGCTGCTCTGTTTGCGCATTTAAGGCTCTCAATAATCTGACTCTGGTCAATCTTTTCAGACTGACCATACATTGCTCTTCTCCTATATTCTACACACCATCCAAACTGGCCTAATTTCCATTCCCTGTATGTGACTTTCTATCTCTGTCTTTGAATAAGAGGTCCCCCATAGAATGCCCTCCTTCCTCACTTCTGGGAACCTTAAGCTCTCTTCCAAGGCCCAACTCAAGTGCTATTTGAAGGAATCTTTTCTGATTTCCCCCAGTTTTTAGTTGCTTCTTCTCCCAACATATATATACACACTTCACCATCAAATCACTTTATATAAATCC
This sequence comes from Bettongia penicillata ogilbyi, assembly GCA_023548195.1. Classification (NCBI taxonomy): domain Eukaryota; kingdom Metazoa; phylum Chordata; class Mammalia; order Diprotodontia; family Potoroidae; genus Bettongia; species Bettongia penicillata. The sequence goes on along the minus strand of JAJHZJ010000287.1, from coordinate 1,641,579 downwards.
TGCTTTCACCTATTTGTAAACATTGTAAATATTCATTCCATAGAATATAAATTCCTTAAGGGCACAGACTGCTTCACTTTTGTATCTGAATTAACATCCGTTAGGCACAATGTCTGACACATAGCAGACATTTAATAATTGCTTGCTGACTGATTTAATAAAAATCAAGAAAGGATTTTAGACTTTAATAAAAATGAGAAAAGAAAAAGGACAAGTTTTAATTTAAGAATCAATTAAATGCATTCAAATATATGTCTTCCTTTGTCTGCTATAAAATGCATTCATATGACTAATGCAGAAATGTTTAATATGATCATTCATGTATAGCCTACATTGGATTTCATGCTGTCTTGGGGAGGAGGGAGTACAGAGAGGGAAAAATTTACAACTCAAAATCTTATAAAAGCAGGTGTCAAAAACTAAAAATAAATAACTTTTAAAAAATAAAATAAAATGTGTTTCTTACCTTGCAAACTTCTCTTTTGAGAAAATCAGATGCGGTTTCCTTCCTAGAAAATATTAGGTAGAAAATAATACATTAGTTTCTAAACAGCAAATCTTTTGACTATACTAAATTTTAACCTCTCACAGATTTCATCTTTTTTCTATAAGTTGCAAAAAAAATCCATTATAGCAGTTTTAATGATATAAATTTATTTCAACCACTAATTTCTAGTTAGTTGCTGTCATTTTATCAAGTAAATCACATCACTTCATCAATGAAATAAGGTGGACAAAGTAATCTATCTATAAGGTCTTTTTTCTAGGTCTAAAGCTCTGTTCCTATGAATTATCCACTTATAGCTCACATTTAAACAATGCTCAAATAAGGAATAACAAATAAACAGGGAAAGTCTATAAAGTAGACATTTATCATTGGCTTTTACTTGACTTGGAATTTGGCATTTTCCAGTTCACTTCTGACTGATTGAAAGAAAAAACTCAAAAATAAATATAGATTCTGAAGTATTTGTTGAAGCAAGTATTAGCATTACAAAACACATTCAATACGAAGGATACTCTATATAAGCTTAAGTGGGAGCCAAATCAAGTCTCATAATGCAAAGTGAGTTGCTTTAAAAATAGTTGATATATTTTTATTTATAAAATTAGACATCTTTACTGCCAACAGGAATGAACAGTATCTTACCATACTTACTAATATGACTGAAAAGCCACAGCTGCATTTTACTTCATCACAAATTAACAATTTCATCTCTTTTGCATCTGGTTCCTCTCTTTCTTGTTATCATTCCTGAAATAAAGGTGCCAATATGAAGAATGTTATTCTTGAAAACATTTGGTAAAAAAAAATAACTACTGGTCCTTCAATTAGCACAATACTCATAGAACTTTAAAAGTAACTGAAGTATTACTAAAATTCCCTTTGGCCACTTTTAAAAATAAAAACATTATACAAGCATCATGAACTCACAGGTGAAAAAAAATCAGACTATAAACTCATAGGCAGAGATCACATTTGGCATCTTCATATATATGCCCAGTGCAAAGATCCAACAAGCTCTCAAGTCTTCAGTGTGGCTACCCACTGACTGATGATGTCCCTTAAAGGACCTTTAGGCATTAAACTGACAGTCAATCACTGCCTGTGGATAAAAACTGAGGGTTTTAAATGGTAAACCTTTAATACTAGATTTGTTTACTCCTGCTAACTTATTTATTTTACTACCTAAGATACAGCATTTCAGAACAACCTTCTTTTTCCACTGTGGATTTACAGGTGCTACGGTCAAGCTAACAGATTTCAATTTGTCCAAGTACTACATAATTAAAAACGTAAATTTGCTATAAAAATATATGTATATATGTGCACATGAGATACTTTACAATCAAACATAAATTTGTTTGGGGTTATCCATGATGTTTTTTCCCTCCTTTAGTTAAATACAGGGACTAAAATTTCACTCCTTGAGGTCAAGGGCTGCTTTATTTATATACGAATCCCAAATAAAACCTAAAGCAGTATCTTAGTACTTAAAGGAATCATTTTTGCATTTTAAGATTTTAAAGCAATTTCCTCTCAATAACCCTGTGAGAAGGAAAGCAGATATCACAGATAAAAGTATTGGGCTTTGAGGTTGAAATCAATCAACCAGAATTTGTCAAGCATCTAGTATGTGCTAGATACTTGTAGCTAGTATGTGGGGATACAATGACCAAAAAAAAAAAGAAAAGAAAAGAAAAAACATCTACCTTCTACTGAAGACAATAGGCACATAACTAAGTCCACATAATATAACCACAAAGTAAATTCTGGGGGTGGAGTGAGGCACTAGTTACTGTGGGGATCAAAAGAGGCTTCCGCAGAAGGTGTTTCATGGGCAGTTTTAAAAGAAAGAAAAGTTTCAAAGAGGTGGGGGCGGGGGAGGGTGAAAATGTATCTCAGTACAACTAGGGTAAAAGGCCTGAGTCAGGAAATGGAAGTGTCCTTGCTGAAAGAGTAAGTAACTCAGTCTGAATTGCACAGAGAACATAAGAAGAAAAACGATGCATAACTGAGATTGGAAAGATAGTTTATAATTGGGAAGGACTTTAAAAAACTAAAGAGAAGAGCTCATATAATGGGCAACCATTGGAGTTTATTGAGTAGAATATGGACTTGTTAAAACTGAACTTTAGGAAGGTAACTTAGGAACCCAGCAAAAGTCAGTTCAAAGCCAGGCCTTCCACATATATTGGCCAGGAGAACCAGAGTAAGAAACTTAACCACTATGAACCTTAGGCAACTCTTATCTCTAATTTATTAAACTGTAAGCAAGTTAATATTTGTAGTTGTGAGAGGAATCTGGAGTTCACACCACTAAGATGAGAAGGCTGAAGACTAATAATAATAACTGGCATTTAATCTTGGACTTTAGAAAGTTCTCTCTCTCTCCCTCCCTCCCCTCCCTCCCTCCCTCTCTCTCTCTCTCCCTCCCTCCCTCCCTCTCCCCTCCCTCCCTCTCTCTCTCTCTCTCTCTCCCTCCCTCCCTCTCTCTCTCCCTCCCTCCCCTCTCTCTCTCCCTCCCTCCCTCTCTCTCTCTCCCTCCCTCCCTCTCCCTCCCTCCCTCTCTCTCTCTCTCTCTCCCTCCCTCCCTCTCTCTCTCTCTCTCCCTCCCTCTCCCTCCCTCTCTCTCTCTCTCTCTCTCCCTCCCTCTCTCTCTCTCTCTCTCCCTCCCTCCCTCCCTCCATATATATGTATACACACACATATAAACATATATATGTACACATATATACACACACACATACATTCTTTCACAGCAATTCTTTTTGAGTAGATAAAAGTAAATATTTGTTAAATTATGAATAAAACAGGCAGGAGGGGAACTCAACCTGGTATCGCAAGAGGGCCCTTAAGCACCTTAAAAATTAAGAATAAGTAATATAATTATTTATCAGTGACAACTAATAGCAGATCAGATTAATTAGCAACCATTGGTCTTTAGCAATCACTTATGAAATGCATGCTTATTTTTGGTAAATAAACAAAACACAAAGTAAACTTAATGATGCAGCTCCCTTTCCCCAAGCATCCTCAGATAGCCCAGTCAGTCAATAAAACCTACTATGTGCTAGGCACTGCTCTAAGCACAGAGGATACAAACAAGGGAAAGAAGCCCCTGCCCTCAAGGAGTTCACAATCTAATGGAGAGACAATACACAAACAAATATATACAAATGTAAGCTATATACAACATAAATAGAAAGTAATTAACAGAGAAAAGACACTAGAATCAAGTCAGTTAAGACTTCCTGTAAAAGATGAGACTTTAGCTGGGATTTAAAGAAAGCCAGAGAAGTCAGAAGGCAGAGATGAAGAGGGAGAGCATTCCAGGCATGGAAGGCAGCCAAAGAAAATGTCCATAGCTGAGAGATGAAATGTCTTGTTTGAGGAACAAAGAGATCACTGTAACTGGAATGAAGAGTACAGAGCAGGTGGTAAGGTATAGGAAAACTGCAAAGGCAGGAGGGGGCTAGATAAAGAAGGGTTTTGAATGCCAAAGAGAGGATTTTGTCTTTGAACTCTGAAGGGATAGGGAGCGATTAGAGTTGGGGGTGGGATGGGGAGGAGGTGTACAAGATCTGCATTGTGGTTTAGGAAACACTTATGGAAAACACTTTGGTGGCTGAATGGTGGATGGATTGGAGTGGGGAGAGACTTGAGACAGGCAGACCCACCACAGACTATTACAACAGTCTAGGAGAGAGGTGATATGGATCTGCACCAGAGCAGGAGCAGAAGCAGTGAGATACTGTAAAGGTGAAATCAATAGCTTTTTGCAACAGACCGGATGTGACAGATAATGAGAAGTTAGGGATAACTCCAAGGATGCTGAGCCTAGGGGAATATATTTTAATACCTCTACTACATGACTAGTTTCAAATTTTTCTTCACTACTTCCATATTTTAATCTAAATAAGTAGCATCCCATTCATCAATCTACAATAAAATCAAATATTTAAAGAAATCAAAGACATACTGAGATCAGGAAGATGGTATTCTAGACATTTTTTTTCTCCTTCAGAACTCTAAAAACTCCTCCAAAACTAGAATAATGTAAAAGAGGCGAAATAATTGCAGCAATCAATCACTGAAGAGCAAGGCAGTAAGATAACTAAAAAGGTACTGACAAATTAACAGCTTAGAATAAACTAATCCCTGAGGTGCTCACTCAGCAATCTCTCCTATAGTCCTTTACCTAGAAGGGTGGCAAAACCTGACCCACAGGCTTGTGCTCTAGGATCCACTCAGCAATTTCCTTGTTGTTGCTTCAGCTGCTGCCAGCTCACCCTGCCAGGATTCTCACCCCAGCATTCTGTAGCAAGAACCAGCAAATCTCAAGTCAGCTAATCCCATGTAGATCTGGGGAGGTATAGGAAAAGTCAAGTATCCTCTGCCTGGGATGGAGGAATAGAGGGGCAGGTTGCCATGGTCCTGAATGCTATACCAGAAATTAAAGAAAAAAGGAATAACATGCAGTTGGGATAAAGTCTATTCCCCTAGAAGTCATAATGCGCAGTCATTGGAAGCCAGAATTTGGAAAATTCCTGAAAAGTAAATTTCCCCATAGAAGATTATGAGGCAGCTTTGAGGCCCATTCCTCTAGGGATCTGTCATCAAGGGAGGAGTCAAAGTGTGGGCCATAGGAAAATATAAGGAAACAAGATGAAAACAACATGCATATAATTAAGTGTCTAATTTGTGCCAGGCGCTGTGCTAACACTGGAGATACAAAGAAGGTCAGGCAATCTTAAGGATAAAATATGTAGAAATAATCTAAGAATCACAGGTCTTCCAGAAAAACACAATGAAATCAAAAGATTTCATTCCATTCTTCAGAAAATAATGCCAGAAAATTCCTTCAGAAGTAGGAGAAACAGAGGGCAAAATACAGATTGAGAATGCATAGGAAATAGATATGGATAAACCTTAAGTTTAATTCATCAAAAAATGTAGCAGAAAAGCTTTAGACTTTTAACACCAAACAACCTCTGGCAAAGAAGAGAAATTTCTTCACCTATCTTAGAAAATTAGTCAAAATTACTTAAGACCACTGTTTGTGTACATAAAATCAAAGAATATTTTGGAATGGATATGCCAAAAAACAAAGATTTGTAGCTCAAAATTTCCATAATATTCAACAAAACTGGAATTAATCAAGCAATGAAAAAAGATGGACATTTTACTAAATGAAGAAATTTCAATCTTTTTTTCCCAAAAGCAGCCAAAGCTAGGCAAGTAAATGGAAAAATATCAAATAAAAGAAACATGAGAAAACTAAATAAGTAACAGCAAGAAAAGACTATACAGTGAAATTAATGCTTTCATTGTCTATGGCTAGTCAAGGCAATTTTAAAAAACACTCATTATCTCATTGGCCCTCAACCAAAGAGAAATATCTATGAGTAAAAGAATCTAAAAGGCAAAGGAGCTAAGGGAGTTTTTAAAAAGTCAGGAGAAGGGACAGAAGAAGAAATAAATTAATATTTTTTTGGACTCAAATGTACATTCCCCTCATAAGTGAGTCAATATTTTGTGGGAGGTGGGGGTGGAAAAGTACAGAGGCAAAATCCTCCATCAGAGAGAAAGAGAGAAGGAAGGAAGGGAGCTGGAGAGATAAGAAACACGCTGTACCTGGGGCAGGCTTAAAAGCAGACACGGGATTGCAGCTTTCATTGTTATCTAGCCCTGTAACTGTAGACTTTGGGAGAACAACACAAGGAGCAAAGGCCCTGAAATCAGGTTCCACTCATAAAGAGGAAATTCTCTAAAATCACTCAAACATACTTCACATAAAAGGATGTATGTGTGAGAGGAGCCAGGTGTTTTGGGCTGGACAACTCAGGAGACAGGGATCCTTGCTGAGACAGCTTATTAGCCCCAGCAAGAAGGCCCCAAGCCAACGTGGGCAAACAAGAGGATATAAGAAGACATGGGTTAGGAAGCAGAATACATGCGCTGACCTTGGAATGAGCAAGTGGAAAACAAAAAGATAAGGAATAGATAGGACCTTTGACAAAAACAAAAGGAAACAGGAAGGCAACCTGGTAAAAATAAGGTTTAGACTAAAATTTAATGTCACAAGGTCAAAATGGACATATCACTTAGGTATAATATACAGCGTACCTTCCTCTAAACTAGAGTGTTTTCTTTAAAAAGTAATATTTCTAGAACTGTCTTTCAAAAGAAAGTGCTGCCAAAAAAAATTTAAAGGACATGAGGAAGGTAATGAGTGTGACATCAACAATTGCATAAGTTAGGGTGAATGGCAGAGAGAACAAAGCTTTTGTCTTCCAGGAGCTCCATGTGAGGGTCACAGAAGGAAACATACCATAGACAATGAAACAATGCCCTTATCAAGAAATATACGTAAAAATGGTAATGTGACCATATGGATAGAGAGCTAAACTTGGAAGGCAAAAAGACCCACATTCAAATGTTGTCTCTATTACTTTCATGGACAAGTCACAATTTTGTTATACATCAAGTTACAAATAGGATTCAACTGTATATATGCTCTTGAGTTGCATTAAAAGATGCACAGCTTTCAGGAATAAGAAGGTGAAAGGTCATTTGTACTCTGGCATGGCCTAGATGTATGTGTGGTATTGTGTATAGTTCTAGGTCCAGCAGTTTAGGAAGGTCATTGATAAGCTGATGGCGTACGGTGAAAGAGAACCTTGAGTCCATGACATATGAGAACCAGGCAAAGGAAGAGAAGAGCTTTAGCTAGGAAAACATAGACACTGTGTCAACTAGCATTTATTAAGCACTTAAGAGTGTAGCATCCACTGGGCTTTGCAGGCAGAAAGAGTCCCTGACCTCAAAGAGCTTACATTCGAATGGGGAAAAACAACAGATAAAAGGTAAGGAGGGAAGGGAAAACAGATTAGCCTACATAAAGCAGGTCTGACTGCACCTACTTTGGCCCTAATGGGAACCTAAGGGACAATGAGTTACACTGGTCTCAGGCCACCCGAACACTTACCTACTTCGTGCTGGTACACTGGCACTGAATTGGTCTCTATCTCTCTGTACATCGCCCTATGGGGCTTGGCTCTTTCCCAAATTCTGCTATGACAAAAGCCAAGGCCTGGATCTGGTTTATGGTTCCTAATTACTATAGTTATTTCTGTCCTGAAAATTTCTCTATTCAGAGCAAAGGGTGGCTTTAGTTCCAGTTTGTAGAGTGCATGCTGACTTACATCACTTTTCTCTGGGTCTCTAAAGTAGGGGTTCTGAAACCTTTTTTGTGTTATGGACCCCTTTGGGCATAAAGGACATCATTTTGCTACAATCAAACAAATACACAAACTCAAGGAGATCCCAAACTCCTAACTTGAGCTCACTTCACAAACGGAAAATTTGCTTATGGGACCTCTTCCCAGAATAATAATGATGATAACAACAGCAGGAACTAGCATTTATGTAGCATCTCAGCTCCAGGCACTGAGCTACGGGCTTCACAAACATTATCTGAATAAAAATAAAGTATATCCAATTACAAAGAAATAGTTATCCAAACAGCATCTGAAATTCTGTTTTTCACAGGTTTCAAATCGCTTTTTCACTTGGTTTTGGGCCATCTTTTTGTGCAGGTCTACACTAGTTAATGTCTCATGCTCTTTAGCACTGGCCTTTCTGGGGTCCTCTCCACAGATCTGCTAGAGTTTATATGGAAGACTGAGTTGGACAGATCTTCACATTGCCATCTTTACCTTAAGTCCCAGCATTAAACATTTTTTTAAAATAAAATTTATAGGTGAGCAAGTGAAAAAATTACATTTTACTTTGGCAAGTAAAGTACATGCATTTACTCAATATTTTCTCCCAGTCTTGAAATGAGGACCTAAATTCCATAATACTTAGGTTTTGAACTTGGAAATATCTCAGAACATTTTACATATACAAATTTCAGAGAGACATTTTACAGTGGAATTTGAAAATAAAAGATTATTATAGTTCTTTTTTCATTCTTCACATTATTCTTTGAGTATCACCTATGTGCCCAACTCCACACTAACATGAAAGAGCAAGTTCTTATCAATGAACTACTCCAAAGCCTTCAATGGTTCCCCAATGTTTAGTAAATAAAGTCAGACTTAGGGGAGGAGCCAAGATGGCGGAGTAGAAAGACTCACGTATGCTAGCTCCGAACCCAAAAAGAAGCTCCCCACAAATTCTGGAGCACTGCAAGGCACACAGAAACACAGTGGAAAGATTTCCGTTCCAGAGAGCCCTGGAGAGCTGCCCCCAAAAGTCCATTGCGCTCCGGACAGCAGAGTCCATCCCTGTGCTGCCCTGACCGCGAGGCCCCACAGGAGCAGAGCCGAGCAGGCTTCAGGGACGGAATCTCGGTGGCCAGGAAGGTCCCTCCGCCCACAGACGCTACAAATCAGTGAGAGAGACTTCTGGGCTGGCTGAGAGGGGAGCGGGGTGCCTCCTGACTTGGGCCCCCTCGGGAGGCAGCAGCAGCGGCACAGGCAGCGGCAGAGGTAGTGGCGGCAGCCCAGACCTCCCAGAGCAGCAGGCAGAACTTCAGGACCATTACCGAAAGTCTCTACATAAACCCCCTGAGGGAACTGAGCCTGGGAGACGGCCCTGCTCCCACCCGCTCCATTACTGAAGGTCTCTGCATAAAGCCCCTGAGGGAACTGAACCTGGGAGGCAGCCCTGCCCCCACCCAAGCACCAGAACTTAAGCTCACATTGAATAGCAGCCGCTCCTGCCACAGAAAGCCCTGAGACTGGGAAGCAGCATTTGAATCTCAGACCCCAAGCACTAGCTGGGCGGATCTAGGTGGGGGTGGACAGGAATCTCAGAACTCAAGTAACTGGCTGGGAAAATGCCCAGAAAAGGGAAGAAAAATAAGACTATAGAAAGCTACTTTGATGAGGTACAGATGTTCCCACCTTTCAATTCTGATGATGAGGAACAATTCTTACCATCAGGGAAAGACATGGAGGTCGGGGCCTCTCTATCCAAGACATCCAAGGTGGATGTCCGGTAGGCTCAGGCCATGGAAGAGCTCAAAAAGGATTTTGAAAATCAAGTCAGACAGGTGGAGGAAAAACTGAGAAGAGAAATGAGAGAGATGCAAGAAAAGCATGAAAAACAAGTCAACAACTTGCTAAAGGAGACCCAAAAAAATGCTGAAGAAAATAACACCTTGAAAAATAGGCTAACTCAATTGGCAAAAGAGGTTCAAAAAGCCAATGAGGAGAAGAATGCTTTCAAAAGCAGAATTAGCCAAATGGAAAAAGAGGTTCAAAAGATCACTGAAGAAAAGAGTTCTCTCAAGATTAGAATGGAACAGATGGAGTCTAATGACTTTCTGGGAAACCAAGAAATCATAAAACAAAACCAAAAGAATGAAAAAATGGAAGATAATGTGAAATATCTCATTGGAAAAACAACTGACCTGGAAAATAGATCCAGGAGAGACAATTTAAAAATTATGGGACTACCTGAAAGCCATGATCAAAAAAAGACATCATCTTTCATGAAATTATCAAGGAAAACTGCCCTGAGATTCTAGAACCAGAGGGCAAAATAAGTATTGAAGGAATCCATAGATCACTGCTTGAAAGAGCTCCAAAAAGAGAAACTCCTAGGAACATTGTGGCCAAATTCCAGAATTCCCAGGTCAAGGAGAATATATTGCAAGCAGCTAGAAAGAAACAATTCCAGTATTGTGGAAATAAAATCAGGATAACTCAAGATCTAGCAGCTTCTACATTAAGGGATCGAAGGGCGTGGAATAGGATATTGCAGAAGTCAAAGGAACTAGGACTCAAACCAAGAATCACCTACCCAGCAAAACTGAGTATAATACTTCAGGGGGAAATATGGTCTTTCAATGAAACAGAGGACTTTCAAGCATTCTTGATGAAAAGACCAGAGCTGAAAAGAAAAATTTGACTTTCAAACACAAGAATGAAAAGAAGCATGAAAAAGTAAACAGCAAAGAGAAGTCATAAGGGACTTACCAAAGTTGAACTGTTTACATTCCTACATGGAAAGACAATATTTGTAACTCTTAAAACTTTTCAGTATCTGGGTAGTTGGTGGGACCACACACACACACACAAAAACACACGTACACGCGTGCACGCACACACACATATACGCATGCACACACATACAGAGAGAGCACAGAGTGGACTGAATAGGATGGGACCATATCTTAAAAGAAATTAAGGTAAATGGTGAGAGAGAAATGTAGTGGGAGGAAACAGGGTGAAATGGAATGGGGTAAATTATCTCTCATTCAAGAGGCAAGCAGGAGACTTTTTAGTGGAGGGAAAAAGAGGAGAGCTGAGAAAAAAACAAGAAGTTTACCCTCATCACATTGGACTAAAGGAAGGAATAAAATGCACACTCATTTTGGTATGAAAACCTATCTTACAATACAGGAAAGTGGGGGAGAAGGAGATAAGCAAGATGGGGGGGATGATGGAAGGGCAGGCAATGGGAGGAGGGAGCAATTTGAAGTCAACACTTGGGGAGGGACAGGATCAAAAGACAGAACAGAAACAATGTGGGGCAGGATAGGATGGAGAGAAATACAGTTAGTCTTACACAACATGAGTGTTATCGAAGTCATTTGCAAAAGTACACAGATATGGCCTATATTGAATTGCCTGCCTTCCCAAAGGGAATGGGTGGGGAGGGAGGGATGAGGAGAATTTGGAACTCAAAGTTTTAGGAACAACTATTTAGTATTGTTGTTGCTACTAGGAAATAAGAAATACAGTTAATGAGGAATAGAAAGTCATCTGGCCCTACAGGACAAAAGAGAAGATGGGGACAAGAGAAGGGAGGGATGATAGAAGAGGGGGCAGATTGGTGATAGGGAAAATTAGAATGCTCAGTGTATTAGGGTGGGGGGAGGGGATAAATGGGGAGAAAATTTGGAACCCAAAATTTTGTGAAAATGAATGTAAAAATTTAAATAAATAAATTTATATTAAAAAAAAAGTCAGACTTCATTAGGTTATTATTCCTATTTGAGTGGATCCTTTTTAGACTCATACTACATTCATTCATTTATAGACAATGAATTCCAGCAAAACTGAAGCACTAAGACCTAATTCTATGGAACAACCTTGGCCAAGTTTTTTCCATCTATAAAATAAGATGGGCCTAAATGCCACCTGATGTTCTTTCTACCTACAAATCTGGTATCCTAAGATGAAATATTACTCAATATTTACTCACTGAACTATTACTTCTATAGCAATACCTTTCTTCAGGGCTGAGTCTTGAAATACTATATCCTTAATGATGCTTTAGCCCTTATCGCTTTAAAGCAAAAGTGCCCTTTTCCTTTGACTGAATTCTTGTAGCATTTGATTATTTGTTGTGCAGTGATCACTCTCTATTCTGTATTATAAGAATTTGTATACATGTCTTCCAGTTTCATTATAAGCTCCTTAAAGCCAGAGACGATTTCCCCTTATTCATCTTTGCCTAATGCCCCTCAACATCTAGTATGTTTTGTATATAGTAGGTACTCAAATAATGTCTGTTACAGCACGTGGACACATGAATTTCAGACTATTCAGAAAGTTATATACTGAGGAATTTCAAACTTACAAATTGGTAACAAAATCTTGAAATAATGTTGAAAGTGGAAAATTTTTAATCAAGAGAGTATATTCCCTGATATCTTTTACGATGAAAGGCTTGGCTAATGTCATTGTGACCCCAGGAGTAAACACTAGCTTGCCTAGTTAGGGTTGCTAATTCCTTAAGGGCAGAGACCAGGCCTTAGTCATCTTTGTATTCCACTCCTCATCTAGCATTGTCTTGCATTATATTATATTGTAGTAATTATTATTGTAGTATTACACTGTATTATATTGTAGTAAATGTTTGCTGAATGGTCTTGATAAATACACCAGACCCGTAGGACATGGCATGGCAGTAACTGAAGTGTAAAAGGTAAAACAGTCATTGATGCATCTGGATAAGCAACAATATTGGTTGCAAAGGACCCCTTTTTTTCAAGGAATGCAGTACTGAAATAAGAACCAACTAAAAAACAGTGTTATATAGAATTTCATTTTCCAGCCAAGGGCTGTAATGGATTCCTTATATAAAAGGAGGCACACCTTTAGCAAGCAACCCATTGAAAGATTCCAAAAGTCTAAAATATGAACAGCTTGAGACAAGAAACACAGAAGCATTCCAATATTTTGCAAATGAGTTAAAAGAATGAACACTTTCTAAGTTGGGTATGGCTTCACCAACTCTCTCAAAATGTCCTACTGATTTATGTTTACTCCTAGAACTTTTCAGCAAAAAGGTCAGTACTACTAATTGCTTCTTGCTGCTCCAATTCATTAACTGTTATACTATGGAACACACTTGAGAAATACTTTAGACACACAGGAACTCTAAAGCCTAACTGTTTTAAACTATCCCCATAATACAGTATTTTACTTAACCCTCCCCCTAAGAGAGTTTAGTATCTTTCAATATATAAAAGCTTACATTCTTTGCAACTCCTGGGTTAAGTCCAAATTTTGACATTTTGAATGACTAGTATTTGTACAAACTAGTGATGGAAGAGTTGAGCTATATTTAAGCATGAATGTGCCAAAATGATACAAATGAAGAAACTGTAAAACTACTTCATGGAAAAACAAACAGAAGTACTGAATAGACAACAGAAAATAGAAAATCTTATCTGCATGAACTGTAACAACTTTTAAAAAGTCACAACGCTGTGATACAAATCCACAATCTAATTAATAACCCTACAAAACAAGCAAAACAAAGATACAGCAGCAGTCCTGCAGGAAAAAAGTTTACTTGCTAATAAGTTCTTCAAATCACAGGGTAAAAATCTGACCATCTGTGTGAGAATGTGTTTGACAAGCTTTTTTAACATGAAGATACTATGGACCTATCCATGTGTTTTGATCTGGTTTTCTTTTAGCATCAACAGGTTTTTGCTAATTCCTAAAACCACATTTCCCAGTGACCAACTCTCCTTTTGTCCACATCACTTATTAGTGTCTTCTAATATAAGCCAATCAACAAAAATTTATCAAGTGCATATGAGCCAGGAATTGGGATCCCTGGGGAAGCAAAGAAAAGCAAAATGATCCCTGCCTGCAAGTAGCTGAAATTCTGATGAAGGAGACATGTAATAACTAGGTGTAAATATGACATACAACTATTTTAAGGGGTTCAAGTACTTCCTAAGTGTTATTTTGCTCTCATTAAATATGTACCTATGTTGGTCAGCAACAAGTATTTATTGGATATCTCTTAAACTTGGTGTCAAGGGAAACATAAAAAATAAGACATAAGAATAAGCACTCCATTAAGGGGCTTAAAATCTAAATGGGGAAATAACTATAAAAACTTACATTTTTATATTTTGATAAAAGTCCCAGTGTGGTATCTTATGATGATGTGCATGTGGCCTTGATTTCTTAAAGCTTATTTTAACAGAGCACAAAAAACTTTCATATCATACCCAGCTGGAAAAGTTTCATGTAAGGACAGGCAATTAACTGTATAACCATCATCTAAAACCTAGCCTACCTAAGTTTTGACAGGCTCATCAGAAGAAGACTGGCCACAAAGCAATGAGTCTTTCTGCCATGGTGGTTCATGAATACCACCTATGAAGCTGTAATGGAGTTATGATATGCAAAGGTATGGTGCACCTGACTGGTGTGTGTTTCCCTGAATGGCTAGTGTGTTGTGGTCTGCAAAGTATTTTCTATACACTATCTCATTTGATCCTCAACAATCCTGAGGGGATATTGAGAGAAGGCACCACATTCATTTTTAATGTGCCCAGCAATCCCATTTTGCCCAGGTTCATAAAGCAGGTGAGTCATAGAATGAGTCAAGAGCAACAGGAGTTGCAAGGGATCTAAAAGCATCACTACACCCTACCAATTCCCCTCATCTCACAAATGAGGAAAAAAAGTTGGACCCTAAGACTTACCCAAAGTCAGAGAGTAACTAATGGCTGAGCAAAAACTCAAATTGGAAATCTTGTGATTTCAATTTCCATGCTTTTCCCACTATTTCAGAGTTGCTGCCTCTAATATGTGAAGTAATAATGAATAATAAATACTGTATCTAAGAATCTAAGTACTGAAAAGAGAGCTAAGTAGAAAATCAATGAGGCCTAGTGCAGCTGAAAAATGCTTCACACAGGAGGTTGACCTTTAGCTGCACCCTAAAGGATAGGTAGATTTTATTTTACTTAAATAAGCAGAAGGAAGAGATAGCAGAAGGAAGTATGATATATTCTAGTGCCTTCTCTCTGTTATTTCCCACTTATTCTGTAAATAGCTTCTTTTATATATTTTTGTATGTGTCTCCCCCACTGGACTGTAACTTCCTTGAGGGCAAAAACTGTCTTCCTATGTTTCCTATGGCTGGTCACATACCTGGTTTCCTATGGCTGGTCACATACCTGGAACACAGTGGGTGCATAATAAATGTTTACTGATACTTGTATGATGGATGTGAAGAATTATACGAGCAAATATATGGAGTCAAAATGGGCTAAATACAGGATTTCTGGTTTCCCCTTTTTAAAAATGAGGCAGAACAACACTCATTGAGACCTAGTTGTACCTTGAGATGCATAAAGAAATGACAAGATTATTTCTGGAATGCTTCTGCCAAAGGTCAAATGAATGCTGTCCTCACTTCACAAGATTTTCAGTGCCATATTTAAATTATTTTTTAAAAAATAATGTATCAAACACCAATATCACAAATAAACTCAAAACAGTTACATAACCTGAACAGCAAAGGTCTTACCATAAATAAATTTTTAGAAAAGAACCACATTTGGTACTTTTCATAACATTGTCTAGAAAGTGAATTCTTAACCCAAGGAGGTTTTAGAATTGAAAACAAAGATAATTTTGGTTAGATGAAATGGAAAAGCTTGCATGAACAATACTGACACAGGATAAAAAGAAAAAGGTTGATTTGGAAAAAAAAAAATTTATAGAAAAATTTTTTATATAGATCTGATATGTAAGACACATAAATAACTAAGAGAACTATTTAAAATCAAAAGCCATTCCCCAATAGATAAATGTTTAAGGGATATGAACAAACAGCTCTCAAAAGAATTGCAAACTATAAGCCACAATGTGAATGAATGCTCTAAATCAAGAATAATAAAAGAAATGCCAATCAAAACACCACCAACAAATTAGCAAAGATGACAAAATTCACTTGTAACAAATTGGCAGAGGGCAAAAAATGGCAGCATGCTGGAGGGGTTCTCAGGTATTTTCCATTATTTTGGAACTCTCCCTCCAAGGAAAGAGGATCTTGAAAATTTTTTCCCAAGTGCCTTTAAATTTTCAGTGTGAATTTCAGATTTTTTCCTATGTACTAAACAGTCAAGTTTAGATCTTCTTTGATCTTGACGGCTTACTAGCCACCAGCATCCTCCCAAGTCACCCAGGCTTTCACTTCTCATTCTCTCACCCTGACCATAGCCAATCAGCTGTCACGTCCTGTCATTTCTCTTGTAATATCTCATGTATACGCTCTCTTTTCTCCTCTGATACTGCCATCACCTTTGCAAATTCAGGTTTTTAGCACCACACTTCTGGACTACTGCAATAGCCCCATGGAGGGGTCTCCCTGCTTCAAATCTCTTCCCACTCCGGTCAATCCTCCACTCAGCTCTGAAACTCATCTTCCTGAAGCTCATCTGACCATATATCACAACCCTCTCCCACTTTTCAATAAACTCCAGTGACTCCCTTTTTCCTCCAAGATTAAATATAGAATCTGTTGGGCTTTAAACCCCTTCATACCCTGTCCCTTCTGACATGTCCAGTCTTACAGCGTACCTCTTTGGAGTCTTTGATCCTAGGACACTAGTCTCCTTACTGCTCCTCCCAAGCAACATTCCTTCTCTCAATTGTGAACATTTTCCCTGGCTCTCCCCATGCCTGAAACTGTCTCTCTCCTCATCTTCCCTGGCTTCCTTCAAGTCTCAGCTAAAGTCTCACCTTCTACAAGGAGCCTTTCTCATCCTTAATACCTTCCCTCTTAAGAGAGACTACCCTGCCCCTCATTTACCTTGTATGTATCTTGTTTGTACATAGCTGTTTATATGTTGCTTTCCCTCATTAGACTGTGAGTTTCTTGGATGCAAGAACGGTTTTTTCCTTCTTTGTATTTCTAGGATTTAGCACACTTATTGACAAACAGTAGCTGCTTAACAAATGCTAGTTGACTGACCAGTCAGCACCATTCCTTTAGATACTGTGGTAGAAAAGCATTACTATGGTTAAATATAATATAATAAATTCAACCTGTAATTTTCAAAGATTTCCTGCTCATTTTTTATTCCTCCTAGCCCTCCTTCTTTTCCTCACTTAAAAAAATCATGAGTTTTTTTCTTTTTCCTTTTTTTGAGGGGCAACCTTATCCCTCATCTCCACCCCCAAACCTCACAGACAACACACTTCGGTGCCTTTGCCCTGCATGACATACTCTCCCAGGGAATACAAAGATGAGAAACAGCAATCTGTCACCTTAAGTTGTTTAAAATTTAGAAAGTGGAATAAAATGTACACAAGGCAAAATAGGATAAGTAAAAATGAAATGTAAAAATGTGTGGAGAGTGGGAAAGCAGTACTACAAAAGACAAGGTGGACTCCAAATTCAGGACCACCTGAAGAATATTTAGGAAACTACAGACATTTCACTGACCTTACGTTACCACAAAGTCCAGCTTTTCAGAGCAATGTTCTCTTAGATCATGTAATATCAGAATTTCAAGAGGAAAAAGGAGATGGAGACTTAAGAACAATACAAAGTTACACAGTATTTAGAGCCAGGCCACCATCTGGTACCTGGTACCTGGCCTTGCCTCTACTCTTCCAATTCTAGCTCCCCTTTAAGTATCAATGTCACTTCCTTGGGGGCAGAAATGATCGTGCTTGCCGTTCCCAGCATTTAGCACTGTGCCAGTAACATCATCAGTGCTTTTAAAAAGTTATTTTTCATTCATTCTTCACTCTCTTCAAGATTCAGGCCAAACCTCAGTCTCCTCTATGTGGCCTTCTCTGATTTCTTTACCCATCCCAATTGAGAACAAGGATCACTTCAGCTTTTTTAAATTTTCTAATAATACCTTGTTTAAGTCATCTCTTTTCTGTCTTATTTCCTACTTTTTGTCATGCTTATTTGTAAGCCTTACACCTTCCTACTATGCAGGAGGTTGCTTTAGGTAATAAACTTCCATTCTTCATCTTTGTACAACCAACACTTTACTTAAAGTCTTAATAAGATTTATTAAATGTCTACTAAAATTAAATCAACATGGTAGGCATAAGTAAGGTTACATTTAGCAAATTACCAAAGATAGCATATGAAAAATGACAGAAAGGACTAAAGAACGCATCCTGTTTGAAAAGGAAATGTGGCAGTACTGCATTCATATTAAGAGTCAATGGAAAGGCAATCCTAGTGCTAAAATGAATATCCTTGGGGATACCCAAATAACCAAAGGGAGGTTTCTAGGGGGAAATGGATTCGGACAATGCTGAGTAGTACCACAGGATCTAAAACTGAAAAGTACCTCAGAGATCAAGGGTGGGGAACCTGTGGCCTTTAATAAAATGATTTGTTCTGAGAAGTCTGGATTCAGTCAAAGGGCTGCAGGTTCCCCACCCCTGCTTCTAGTTCAATCCCCTCATTCCTCATTCACAGAAGAAAATAAGGTCCAGCAGTGGAATAAGACTCAAAGTTTTTTGATTTTCCAACCAGTATCCTTCCCAGGAAATCATGCTAGCTCTCCTGATCTTCGAAACAACACTGAGGTGGATATCGCACGTTACATGATTGCTGATGGTCACACAAGTGACAAAGGCTTGAACCTCAGTCTGGGCCTAATCCATTGTCCTATACCACCTCTTACAAGAACAGAGAGACCAGAGAGGTAAGAGAACTTATTTGCCCCAAGCAGAAGTCCTCTGACTCTAAATCCACTGATGATTCTACTCTGTCAATAGGATGAAGGTTACAGATGCCTCTGAAAAATATCTTTAAATGCATAAAAGTCAAAGGATTACAAAGGAAACAAAATATATCAAAATTCAGTTATCAAATTTTTCTAAAAAATAAGTTCACAGACCCCAGGTTAAGAAGTCCTGCTCCAAAGTTCAAATCTACCTGTCTTCCTTTCTGTGACTGGATCTCTCAATCCCATCCTGATTAACTGCCTAGAAGGAAAGTTCTGACTGGTTCATTTCTAATCTGGGTCTGTTCTCCCCTCCTGAGACAGAATGGTGATCCTCCACTCCTGAGGGCCCACAATATTGGTGCCAGATTTAGTTCAGACAACTGATCAGCTTAGAATACTGGAGTTCATCATTCCCAAAGCCAAGCAATCCATATGATTCAGCCTCCATAGTGGCAGGAATTAGAGGCAAGTACCACCACAGCTCTCTGCTATTTCTTCATCTGTAAAATAAGAACTGGACTGGAGGGGCTCACAAGTTCTTTTCCTATCTAAATGTGGTTGAGTTAATATTAAGATGAATTCTCATTACCTGAAAACACACCAACTAAATTTGTTGTGTTTTCCATAGGAAAGCTGGATGAGTCATAGGAAAAAAACAGTTGATTAAATATACATTTTAATGAAATTCATTCAAGCAATTCATTAATCATTCTAGCACTGGAAGGAGCTATATAACAATGAGGGTATAAGCAAAACAAACTTCCTGATCCTAAAGGGGATTGGGGGAGAGTGAATGACAAAAATCTAAGAAGGAATGGCCAAACAAATTATGGTATATGAATGTAATGGAAAATTATTTCACTAAAAAATGACAAAATAGATCCTTTCAGAGAATTCTAGGTAGTACAAATAGATGAAGAGTGAAGTGAGCTTAGCAAAGAGAACAATTTATACAAGGACAACAACTTTGTAAAGAAAAATAACTTTAAAAGATTTAAGAACTCTATCAAAGCAATGAACAACAACATCTCCTGAGGACCTATGATAGACTTACCTACCTTCTGACAGATGGTGGCTGGACACAAGGTACAGAAATATACCCATTTCCTATCTCCTTCCTAGCCCTGTGCCATGCCAGAGTCCATCTGCATGGCCAGGTATCAGGAAGAGCAACACCACTAGGGCCCCTTGGTATCTTGTCTTTCCCTTTTACCCAGGCAGCTTGACTGCTTCCATTCCTTCTTAAGAGATGGAAGACAACCAAGGCTGACCATCTGCCCTGACTTTACCCCTGAGAGCCCAGCACTGTCATCTAAACTACCTATGAAACCTAAGGAACTCTGGGCATTGACATCCTCTGCACCTCTACCCTGCAACAATGTGGGGTTTCCCATTTGCCCACCAGATGAACTTTCTTTTAGATATTGTCTTCCTCAATTAGAGCTTAAGTTCCTTAAGAGCAGGGACTTAAGTTTTTCTATTTGTATCTTCAGGTCATGCAAAGTACCTGAACATAGAAGCACTTATAAAAGCACTTGTTCTTTAGTTTGTTTAGCTTGACTATGTTTATTCATTACAAGGGGTTTTTAACTGGGGAAGATGGAGGGTAGTTACCAGGAGGGGGAAGAAAAGGTTATTAGCAATAATGATGCCCAAAAAAGAGGGCCATTAAAACATTTTAAAAAGACAGAGAAAAAAACAGAAAGAAGTTTATAAGAAAGAACAGAGAAGGAAGAAATTTTTTTAAAGTAATGTGTGGAATTATCAATGATGATTCACAGATTAATATGTAGATATTTTTCTTTTCTGTATACATGGGAATGTTTTTTTACTGTTTAAATTCAGGATAAAATAAAATTTTTAAGTGTACTACATAAGTTAGAAAACTAAAAAGCTGATTATAATTTTATGGAGGAATTTAGTACTAAATAAATTGAAACTTTATAAGAACTAATCAAAGGAAAAAAATGAAGTGTACTCTTCTAAAGCATAACAGTCAAAAACATCCAACAAATTACTGGTGATATGATTAAAATCTAAAACAATCCCCAGTAGAGTGTTAATGTAGTAGAATTCCAAATAAAGACAAAAGAAACAGAAAGAGTCAATTAAAACAATTTTAAGGTGAAAACAGGGTTTTCTGAATCTTGTCTAAAATTTGAGATTCTTTTGTTCCATAATTTAACTCAAAACCTTACATTTTTAATTGTTTTTAATACAAACAATAAAGTCTTCATTAAAGAAATAATGATAAAAGAAAAACTAATGGACTTCAATTCTTAAATATTTGCTCTTAATAGGGAAAAGAGTAATGCAAAATTGAGTAAAAAACAATGAAAAATGCACAAACAGTAAGAAATTTAAGACCAGTAACGTCTTGTAACGTACAATTAAAATTCAACAGTGTAGTCTTCTATTTAATGTGAGGTTTCTACTAATTTGGCCAAAATATTAAAAGAGTTATACCACATTTTCTTCATTCAAATCCAAATTACTTTCTCCTCCATCATAAATACACAAAGGACTTTTGATGGAGCAATTTTCTATGTTTATTACCAGCCATAGGGTATTTCTGTATGCAATCTCAATTTGGAAATAAAATAATATCAGTCCTCAAAATGCCAAACTACTGGCAGACACTCCATGTCTAACAACTTCTGTGCTCCACTACATCTCTTAGGTTGTGCTTGTTTCAACAATGTAACTAAGACCATCTATGTGCTTTAAAATATAAAAATGTATGCTATATTATTCAGTGATTTATTTTTAATCTAATTTCATCCAGTCTAAGAGTTAAAGGCAAATGTAGGAAAAAATCACTTTTTTCTGAATGCAGTTACTAAACTGATTTGAATTATTGGTACTTCCAATTTTAAGAGACTGTTATGATTCAAAATTTCTTATAAAAAAGGAATTCTGTTTTTCCCACTGACTTCCACTGTGAGATCAGAAATGTCTTCAAATAAATACCCTGTCCTATAATATCCTCTATGCTTCATTCCCCAAATGATTAAGTTTAAAATTCCTAACAAAGAAGGATTTAACCCACAGATAAAATTAAGTATTATATGACATCTGAAATGATATAGGAATGAAATAGGGAAGACTTGGACTATGAGTCAAGAAATCTGGGTTCGGAAACTGGCTTAGCCATTAACAGGTCATGCAACCTTGGGGAAGTCATCTTCTCCCTGGGTTCTCAGTTTCATCAAATGAAATAGGTGAACTAGCAGAGGGTAGGTTTTGGGGCAAAGGTAATGAGTTCTGTTCTGGACATACAGAGTTTAAGATGTGTACTGCATGTTCAGTTCCAGGTGTCCAAGATACAACTGGTGATGCAAGACCAGAGATCAGGGTCGGGATTTAAACTTAGCTACTTGGCTGACAGAGATCAGCAGTACTGTGCCCTCGTAAAAATTATTTAAAATTTTACTGATGTGTTTTACATTGTGAGGGTCTACTGTAACAAAGTAAAACAGTTCAGTAAAACTAATAATACGATAACCTCATCTGAAATCGTGTATGCAGCATTTCAAACCCATAGCATCACCCTACCCATATTTTTTATTAACAGAAATCTATTTTCTCTCACTCCTTCTAACTACGTTAGAAAAAAAAGGAATTTTTGTAAGAAATAACCAAAACAAAGTCCCTTAATAGTTGTATACAAAAATATATGTCATTCTACACCTCCAATCACCTCTTTAATTTGTTTATTGATGTGACTTTTTATGTTTAGGTCAGGTACCCATTTGGAAGGTATGAGGTTCTGTTCTAAATCTAGTTTTTTCCATATTATTGTAAAATGTTCTTAAAAATTATCAGAATAATTCTATTCTTTATAAAATCAGGGGCATTTACAAAAAAAAAAAAAAAAAAGAACCTATTTATACACAGCCTTCTTTGAATAAAAAAACAGACCAAAAATCCCCACTGGCTCTTCTTGTGAAATAATTCACGACTATATTGTTGTTATCAGGTGCTAAGGATACCAAGAAGAACATAAGTGTCTCTAATAAAGAACATGATCATGAAATCACATTCATGATCTCACAACCTACAGAGATCAGTAAAAGGGCACTGTTTTTTCAGCTGAAGTAGATTCATCAATTTAAATATCCCTTCCTTCCAAACACATATATAGTTCAAAAATTTTATCTTCCTTGAAGAAAATTAGAAACCAGTAAAATCTAGACTACTAGAAGAATACATTTTCCATAGTGCAAAATCCACTGAAATAAAGTTCACAGAATTCTTGGGAATCAGAAAAAAAACTTAACTGAAACAACTCCTTCAAGACTTATGGGAAGATGACAGTGTTAAGACTTAGAGAAGGCTAGATACCTCACAATACCCTAGCAAGTTCTAAAAATCAACCAAAAAGCAAAAAAAAATATAGAACACCAAAGAGAAATAGCTATGAACTCCTCTAGCTGGTCCAGGAACACACAAAATGGTGGCCAGAATCCTGGAGAAGCTGTGAGCAGACACAAGTCCAGGCAGGTGGAAGGTAAATGGAACAACCAGAGCCAGAGACAGTGCATAGGATGCTCAAGGCCCAGGAGGCCTTTGTGGAAGCACAACAGAATACAGGATCATATCAAGCAGCCCTCAGACAGCTCATTTCACAGGAACTTCTCAGGAGGGATAGCAAAGACAGGGCCACCCTGCATCCAGACACCACAGCAGTAAACAGGGATGGAACAATGCCCAGGCACTGAGAAAACAGGCCTAAGAAGTGCAGCAACCAGGCAACCCAGAAGTCGGTCAACCCACGGACAAACCATAGCAAGAAAAAGAGCCATGGCAGCCCTTGGGAAACGAAGTACATGGGACTTCACTGGAGGTCTGCTAATAGTGCCACCAACAATATCTCAGTAGAGCTTATCAAGCTCACAAAAAGGGATGGAGACACCTTAGCATTCAAAACAAGAGTGAGAAGGAGTAAAAGCCTAAACTGATCCACCACAAGGTTTAACCAAAACCCAAAAATAACCGCTCAAGGTGAGGGACTAGTCTTAGTCACTAAATAAATCTGCAAAATTGAGTAAGAAAAAGTAAAAGGGTGGAATTATATTATAAAAATGGGGCATAAAAGGAAGAACCACTACAGAAGAAGCAGGTGGGGGTGGAGGGCTGGTAATGTGGGAACCTTATTTTCATCTGGGTTGAAGAAGAAACAATCTGCAAGGGTATAGAAGTCTTCTGAACATGTCAACAGGTGTGAAGAATGGAGGATAGGGTGGGGAGGGGACTTTTAGCGGGGTGTGTAGATTGGAATTTGGGAGGGTAGGGGAAGGGGATGAGGGAGCTCTTGGAGGTGGAGTGAAGTAGGAGGGTAGAAGGGTGGAGGGAGAAAATAAGTTAACAGGGATGGGATAAAAAGAGAGGCTGAGAAAGAAAATAGTGATGGAGGGAAATTCACAAATAGTAATTATAATTTTAAAGGGGATGTTACAGTTGATCTCTTTGTGATGGCAAAAAACTGGAAATTGCAGGAACCCTTATCAACTCAGGAATGGCTAAATAAATTGTGGTGTATGGTTGTGATGGAATACTACTGTACTGTAAGAAATGATGAACTCAACTGTCTTAGAAAGCATGGAAGGACTTGAATGAAATGATCTAGGGCAAGATAAGCAGAACCAAGAGAACATCATATACAGTAACAGCAATATGATTTCAAGAACAATTCTGAGTGATTAAATAATTTTGACTATTAAAAATACAGAACATGTGAAGGATATGTGAAGAAGTGTTATCTACTTCCAGAATAAAAATTGATAAGTAGATGTATAGAACAATTTTCATACACATATGTGTGTATACATATACATATATATACATATATATACACACACATATGTATACACACACACACACACCCCTATTTGTGCTTAATGGTAGCCATCTCTAGGGTGGGGTGGGAGGAGAAAAAAAAGAAGAAATTAATGGGAAACTTTGTTGTATATTTGGAGGGAACAGTAAGTTATACATGGTAGATCTACTGTTTCATGTACAATCACATTTTTTATTTTACTGTGTTATAAAAATTCTTGTTTTGTTTTGTGAATTGAAATAAATCTGTTACAAAAAAAAGAAAACAGCCGTCGAATGCTGGAAAATGAATATATATATATATATATATCCATATATATATATATATAAGTGTGTGTGTACATATATATATGAGCCTGATTACCTCTCCAATCCTTCAAATTAGCACCATAAAACCAGAAAAATCAAATGACACAGAATCTATACCTTTGCAATGCCTATGCCTGGGATGCTGTCCCTTAAAAACCTTCATCTTTTAGAATCTTCCATTTCCTCCAGGATAAAATACAAAATGTTCTGTATGGCATTCAAACCCCTTCATAATCTAGCCTCCTCCTATCTTTACAATCTTCTTACACCTTACTCCCAGTTATATACTCTTCGATCCAATAACAGTGGTCTCCTGGCTGTCTCATGAACAAGACAGTCTATTTCTTGGCTCCAAACACTGTCTCTGGCTGGCCTTCAACCACGGAATGGTCTCTCTCCTCCATTCCCAACTACTGATCTCTCAGGCTCCTTTTAAGTCTCAACTAAAATCCCACCTTCTATAGGAAGCCTTCTCCAACCCCCTTAATTCCAATGTTTTCCCTCTGTTGTTTATTTCCTAATTTATCCAGTATATAGCTTGCTTAGTCTTTATTTGTTTGCATATTGTCTCCCCCATTATACTACAAGCTCCTTAAGGTCAGGGATTATCTTTTGCCTTTTTGCTTCCCCAGAACTTAGCACAGTGCCTGGCACATAGGAGGCACTTAATGAATATTTAATGACTGGTTGATTTAGCTTACATTTTACCTTCAGCTAATCCCTCCAACTCTGTGTATATTCCCCTCTAAAGTTACCATGTATCTGTTTCACATGAGTTTTTCCAATACTTATTTTCTATGTGTATGTTCTTTCTTCCATTTCATTCCCTGAGGGCAGAGTATTTAATTTTTATTTTCGTATCACCAGCAACTAGTACAGAGCCTAAAACAGAGACAGCCTGTAACCAATGCAAGTTGAATGGGCTGATCTTGAATTCTCCAAATTCACTACAAGCATTCCATAACTAACACACAGACTGTATTTCCAAAGTTTGTTTGTAGACCAATGGCCTTAAACAGATTGTTTTATGGAAATATCGCTATAAATGATCACTGTTTTATTGTACAACTCTAAAAGTACTCAGGCAGGCAAAATGAATTCTTGTTTATATTATAATTTCAGTGGGAAAAACATTCCTGATTTCAAACAACCTTGAACAACAATAAAGCATTAGAGTCAGTACCACAGACCAGTCACCTTATCTCTCTGGGACTTAGTTTCATCATCTATGAAATGAGGAGGAATGAATAAGATCTTCTCTAAGACTATTTCCAGTTCTAAGACATTTTGAGTATGAGAAGCCATGCTTCACATAGACACAAAAAGAGCTAGGACTCAAGAGAAGTGAGCTGGAGAAGAGGGAAAGTTAGAGTGTCTAGGCTCTCCCAGACAACTCAGATTGGCAAGAGAGTTCCATCAATAAAGGGAGTGAGAGGAGGGGGAGTGCAGACAGTATGTGACAGCGAAAAGAACAGTGGCTCCAAATAAGGGCCTGAATTTAAATCCTATCTGAACCCATGAGATTTCAGCCTGAGTTTCCTCATTTGTAAAATGAGCAGGTTGAGCTGAGTTGTCTCCAAGATCTCATGAGGAAAACAGTAAACATAAATTAATTTCCAACAACTGACTTAAAAACTAAGCTCACTACAATGAAATCTTGTGACCTTAAAGACAATTTGAGTAGTGGTCTAATGATATTATTTTTAAAATAGTGATCAAAACTAAATGATGTAAAAATATAATAACCAAGCTTAATAACAAAGAAGAGATATGAAAAAGCACCTTCCTCCCCTTTTCCCCTGCACCCCACTTCTCTGCAGAGTATGAGTGCAGACTTTTTTGATATGTTGGTTATTTCTGCTAAACTTTTCTTCCCTCTTTTTCATTCTGTGTTATAAAGAAATGTTATCAGGAAAAAGGCAGGAAGAGGGAGACAGAGAATATATGAAATATAAAAACAAAAGGCTGCACTAAAAATTTATTTTTTAAAACAGAAAGTCAATGGTGGGGACATTTATTTTACAAGTCTATAATTAAAACAGCATTCACAAATGCTAAGGAAACTGTAGCTAAGGCATCCACATTAAACACAAGTCAATGACAGGTATATTTTTCAGTAAATACTCAGAGTAAATGTAACTGATACTCTCCAAATGTAATGTATTATTATTATTGTTACATTAAGAGAACCAAGCATCAAAGTGACAAGTGCTATTATTTGTCTTTTTTGCAATACAGTTAAATGACATAATGATAGATGCTGGTAGCATATTTTAACAGCTTCAGAAGTCATGTAAAGCAATTTGAAAGAATGATTTAGATTTTAATGTGAACTTGTCAAATTCTTGGCATCTATAATCCATCGGAATTACCTTAAGTAAATCATAGGAAGAAAAAGCCCAAAACAGTTGATGTCTAATAGGCTTAATACTGAAAAGACTGAGCTACACACTAAAAGTTTTAGAATCAACTTTTAAAATAATTATTTGTGCATTTTTAAACATAACTATTTTAGAAAAGCAGAAGTTTTTACCTGAAACTTATATAAATACTAGACACAGTCTTTGCAAATGTCAGCAGTGTTCTCAGGTCCCTTTCTAAAGTTGTAGTCTCTCTATGTTTGCTTGGTATCTTAATTTGCCTTTGGTTTCAAAAGTAAGCTTGCCAACACTATTCCTCTCAAAACCTCAAAAATTCCATTACTAGTTTTAAACGAAATTAAAGGAAAATAGAAGCATTCAACCCATGGCAAAAGTATGTACAAAGTGTTTGTTGATGCTCATAAATAGACTGAGAAATTTAGACATGTCTGAAAGACAAATGCTGTATAGTCAACTCTGTTTTGCTCTGCTATGCAATGAAATAGAAAAAGAATTACTGCTGCCAATTCAAGTAAGTGCAACAGTAGATAAATTTAAACAGAAATGGAGTATTTTTGGAAAACAAAAGTTTTATATACACACACATACTTGTATAATTGAATTTTTCATTTCAAGAGAGACTAACAAGAGCACTCATTTTTACGAACTAAAAATCCTATGGGGTCAAGACATTAGTGTTCCCTAAACAAGGCAATTTTTTAACTTTCTCAAAAATGATAAGGAAAAAGAATGAGAATAAGAGAGAAAGAGGAGGGAAAAGGTCAGTCAGTGAGTTATGAACTCCCCCATACATACTTCTGCCCAAGAAATGAGCCTTCCCCATCCCCAACTGATAAGAACTTGCTTCCTCAGTGGATTTGGAATCATTCAAATTCCACTCCTGTTATTTAGGAGAGCTGGAGAAAGCATTTAACCTCTCTACACCTCAATTCCTCATCTGGAAAAGGAGTGAAGCTGGGACAAATAATTTTTGTGGTCCCTTTCAGTTCTAAATATTATGGAAGCCTTTTCACTGCCAGGTTGTCCAACAAGTTCCACCTACAATCCCCTTGCCCCTTGCCTCCCACTGGCACCCAGTAGGTACTTATTAAATTTTAATTTAAACTGCTGAATTACTACACACCGCACTACCTCTCTCCCCTGACTACTGAACCTTGTTCCTCATTGCCTCTCTGCAAGACCCTTAGCTACTTACCCTCTCCAATTCTATTTGTAACTTGTCCTCTGATCCTCACAAGGTCTGAGCCTAAAGGCTCCCTACACCTGGAACCTCATCCCCTCTATTTATATCAATAAAGCAAGAAGCTCTCATCCCTATTATTGTTGGCCCCCTATGACAAAGATCTTATCTCAGGCCAAGGGAGCTACCTGCAGTAGTTTTGGTTGTCTTGACAGGTCATAAATATAGAAACAAGGACAATTTGGAGTTTCAAATATTCTGTCCCATGCACAAATCAGAAAATATTCTTACTTGAATCATGAAATTCGATTCTGATTTGGAAAAAAATGGTCATTGCAACTAGTAACCTAATTCTAATCCATCATCCAGGGCTGCAGTGGAATAAAAAGGCATTCCTTATATACTAACTTGGCACTCAATGAATTTTCCCATAAAAAAACATTGTTATAAATGATAAGATTCTACAGGACTATTAAATTTTAGATCTATGATTTCACTAATGTGTTTATTTCCTTGCCAGAAGATCAAAACCCCTCTAAAACTTAGAATATGATGTTTGAGAGTTACTGTGGTCAAAATAGCCATTTATCCTGTAGTCAATACGGTGATGAGACTCTCCAAAATTGGCTAGACTGGTCCTCGGACATTAAGCATCCTGAACCAAAATTCAAAGCTTTTCCAGAAAACCAAAACCTTGGTTTGCCAAAGTCAGAGCTGTGTAGGCACAGCCTTCAAGAAACCAGAGTAAATCCCATACACATCATGCACGTCGAGGTAGGCATACAAGGGGTTAAATAGAGTTCTAAAAAACTACCCTAAGCATCTGATCACTGTTTGAGTGAATGAAACATTTATTTTGGACTTCCAATGTGGAAAGCACTATACTAAGTTCAGGGATACCAAAAAGAAAAGTAGCCCTCACCTTCAAGAAGTTTACATGGGGAAGACAACGCAAATGGTATAAGTTTCAGCTCCAAGTCACAGAAAAAGGTCCCATGGTCCTTAGAGTGCAACAGCTAAGTGGATGTTAATGCCTCTTCTTTACAGTCATTTCCACTGGCAAAAATCAGATCAGTTTTTTTGACCATTTGACAGGGCCAAGGACTTCAGCAGCAAGAGCTTTCTTTCCTGGGTTTTCAAGTCACTGCGCCTGCAGTGCCTATGGAAGCGGGTCCAGTCTGCCAGGGTTGCTTCCCACCATAACTGCTGAGGGTTCTAGGCTAGAAACACTGCTATTCCCAAGGCTCTGGTGTTCAGAGTCCTGGGGTGTCTCCATCAGGGCCTGAGGGTGGTCATAGTTGTGGTGCTCTAAATTGCTTAGCATTTGCTGTCTCCTGTTTTTCCTTCACTGTGCCTTGCTGCTTCAGCCCGACTGGCTTACTTGTTTATAATATTATTTTCAACAGGAAGATGTATGCAGTTTTAAATGACCATTTTACTAAAGAATGCCAGGGCACCCTATGTAACACGAAATTAACAACGATATAAAAGACATCATTTTCTTTACTGGAAATCATGCAAACAGTTAAAAACCAATTGTCCATTCAACATAAATTAATAGTGCTTAAGACAACACAATTCATAAAACTAACTTTAGAAAATAGGCAATAATTTATTGCTATTTGCAATCAACATACAAGCTGTCAAGATATTTACAAAAAAAATAAAACCCAACTTCTACCTCTAGAAAATTAATAAAGTCAATACAGAAAGAGAGACTGTGTTTAGGGAAGGGAAGAAGCATTTAGTAAGTGCCTACTATGGCAGGAACTGCTCTAAGCACTTTAAAAACACCATCTTAAATGATCCTCACAACAACCCCTTTGGAGGTAAGCACTATAATCATCCCCATTTTATGGTTGAGGAAACTAACCCAAGAACACAGCTAGTAAGTGTCTAAGATTGGAGCGGAAACTCAGGTCTTCCTGGCTCCGGATCTTGCATTCTATTGATTTGTACCACCTAGCACTCCAGATAAAATGCATAATATCTATTCTCTCATATTCATCCAATAAACATTCATTAAGCAACAACCAGGTAAGGAAGTTTTTCACCACCCACTCCCAACAGCAACAACAAAGAGTGTGTTAAGATCGTACAAGGTTACTTGATAGGTACAACCACACAGATAGTTTTATTTAACTAAAACAGGAAGATAAACTGCTCACCAAAGGTCGTTTGTCATAGTCATGGAGAATGCCCCATACAAAGTTCAAATATGAGAAATTCCCTAAGGATAACAAGGTTCTTGAAATGCTCTTGGTTTGCATATAGTACTATATTGATTATATCAATTCTCAGAATATTATAGAGCTTCTTAAATGAGATCTAGGTTTGGTTAAAAGGAACCAGTCTAATAATCAACAGGAAAAACTAAAGCATGCCTACTGAACAAGCTATGGTACTCACCTGAAGGAACAGCATATGGCTAGTCTGTCAACACATATTAGAGAATGATAGAGTTTTTGGAAAAGCCCTCAACAGTCATTCATCCAAACTACAGTAGAAAGGAATCTCCTTTATAATTATTCAACTAGACCATCCTGCCTCTGAAGACCTGCAAGGAGCTGGAACCCATCATTTCCCACTTCTGGATAATTTCCTCCTGTTGGCTTCCAGTTCTACCCACTAGAACAGAAGTTCTTACCTGAGGTCAATTAAATATATATAGATACAGATATGGATATAGACAGGTAAATATTTCAACATAACCAGATTCCTCTGCAATCCTATGTATTTTATTTTATGGATTAAATACATCATTCTAAGAAAGGGGTCCACAGGCTTCACTGGAATGCTAAAGAAGTTCATGCACAAAAATGGCTAAGAACTCTCTGTCTGGAGTAAAGAGAAAGAGACTAATCCCTCCTTCTACAGGATAGCCCCTCAAATATTGAAGAATGCTATCATGTCCCTAATGAATCTTCTTTTCTCCAAGCTAAAACATCCTCAGCAACTTTCAACTGATTTTCTATGGCATGGTCCTTCAGCACCTATCTTGGAGAGATACTTCAACAGGACCTTGAGCTAGGCCCAAAAATGAAATGATTAGGAGGGGAAAAGCAAGTTGGATTTTGAGAGATTTTGTCTAAATTGCTCCCTGACACAAAAAAAACCAAAAACAAAAAACCTATCTCTTTAATTGCCAACATTCTTCCAGCACTATTAAAAGACTGAATCATGAAATGTGAAACTCTCCAAAGGATTAGAACTGTAAAGGTAATCCAAAGAGCAATGATGGGCATTAGCAGACTTGCACACAGAAAGTTGCATAAAAGAGATCATTCAGGAAATATATGATCAGAAAGGGAAGTAAGATGGTCACACAGCAAGATACTGGATAGTCAAGAGCTGCACTGATACCCATAGAATTTAAGGACTTTGGGTATGTTGAGAATTTCATCTATGGAGAACTCATAAGGAAAAGAACTACACAGTTGGGAAGACAAAGACATTGCCACCTATGTCTCTGTAAAGAGTCCCCAATGTTGTTGAGATCACCAATCAATTGATGTATTAAAGAAATACATAGAACACAAATGTTAGGTTGGAAGAGATAAAAGTTAAGATTTTTTTTTTGAAGTCCCTTGACTTCACAGAATTTACTAGGGGTAAAAACACATAACAATAACACATAATACATTAATACATTATAGAGATACAAACAATGCTATGAAGGGTTGGGGGGGCAACTTATTACTATACTGTGGCTATACAGTCAGGGTTGGGGGGGGACAGAGACAATTAGGACAGGCCTCATGAAAGAAATGACATTGTAGTTGGACTTTCAAGGAGATACAGGAATTTAATGGGTAAAGAGGAATAAAGATTTCAGGCATAAAGATCAACAAATGACAAAGGAGCAAAAGAATACAGAGTGTATTAAACAGGAAGAGAGTAGGCTTGTCTGGTCAGAATATAGTTTATGTGAAAGCAACAGGAAATGAGCCTGAAAAACAGGATGCCATGATGCCTGTGGAATTCAACAAGTTGGTGGGCCATAGGGAATTTCTAAAGAATTGTGAGCAGAAGGGTGATATGACCAAATCTATGCATGAGGAACATGCTTTTGGCAGCTGTATAAAGGACTAAAGGGAGAAGAGGTTAAAAAAAAAAAAAAGAGGTTAAAAAAAAACTGTTAGAAGGCAACTCCAATAATATAAAAAGATGATAATGTAGGTCCGAATAATAAAATAGTGATCATGGCAGGTATCTTCGTACACTTCATTTGATATTGATAATAAGAACAGCAGTGAACAAAAGTTATCTATGTTTTCCTCAGTCATTTTCTATCATTTCACAATTACCTCACTTGAAACATTCTAAGTTCTCAGGGACAGTTATGACATACACAGTCAACGCACAATCAAGACAAATTACGAGAGACTGGGTTTTGACCTCAGAACTCCTTTTTGTTTTGTACCATTTTAGATGAATCATAAGCAAAAAAACAAAATGGGGATTTTTCACATAAGAGAACTGCTATACAATATCAACACACAATATACAAAAGCAAATGAACATGGTAATCATAAATATTTACCTAGTGTCTTTCTCTTCTAGGAATATTACTACCATTACTCTCGTTTCCCCTAACTTTCATAATAATCTCAATTCATGTTGCACGTTTAAAAGGCACTTTACACACATTATTTCATTTAGTCCTCACCACAACCCTATATATATATATCCTAGGAGCTGTGATTATCCTCATTTGCAGACTTGGAGAGGTTAAGCAACTTGCCCAGGTAAGCAAAGCCAGTAAGTGTCACAGGCGAGACATGAGCCCCAGGCTTTAGACTGGCCTACCACTCTTTCACCTTCCTGACGTTACATACTCCATTTCCATGCCTTTGTTCAATGCTGTCACTCATGAATGAAATGAATTCCCTCCTCACCACCACTTCACACTCCCTAGCCCTATTCAAAGTTCAGCTCAGGGGCCTCTACTATAGGAAGCCTATAATGATCTTCTCTTACCTGCCCCCAGCCCTGACCTTATTAGTGGCCTCCCCTTAGAAATTACTTTACCTATATTTTACATTTAATTTCATATGTACATGTTATTTCAGGGATCATCTGTTTTTCTCTTTGTATACCAGAGCCTTCTCTGATCACTACCTGCTATTCCACCTCTCCCTGTGCCCTGCAATCTCAAATTTTGTTCTTCATCCTTAAGGGATGACAACCCCTTGACCCCCGCCCTGCCATCACTGTCATCACTGTTTCGATGGCTATGTTCTTTTCCCTTCCTCATCTTGACTCCTTGGTAAACCAGTTCAATTCTACATGAACTTCTTGTCTTAAATTCCTTATCCCCTTATCCTATGCCAATCCTGCCCTGCCCAGTCTCAGCTACCAACTGCTGACATTGCTCCTTACTCACCTGTTCCCAAATAAGCCAGAGAAAAATCCTAAAACCTTGCTGAGTGGGCCCGTGTAACAATAATACAAACTGGGCCCTCATTGCAGCAAGGAAATATTTTTATAACACCCATTATCCCACTCTCCGCAGCAGCTTTTCTAAACCTTTTCATCCCTTCTCAACCTCCCATGGCTTCCCCCCTCCCCATCCTCTCAGCTGAGAATCTTGCCTCATAGTTTACTGAAAAAACTGAGGCCATTTGCCTAGAGCTCCCTCTTCTGCCCTCCTTCTCATCTTACATCACTCAAATGCCTTGTATGACTATCTCCATTTCACTTATTTCACATGAAGGAGTGGCTCTTTTTTTCCAAAGCAAAAGCCCTACCTACAGAAATGATTCCACTCCATCCTGCCTTCTCCAGCAGATTGCCTCTTCTATCATCCCCACTCTCTCACATATCTTCAATCTCCCCTTGTCTAATGGCTGCTTCCCTACTGCCCACAATCATGCCCATGTGATTGCCATCTTCAAAAAACCCTCTCATCCATCTGCCCCCTCTAGCTATTGTCACATCTCTCCTCCCCTGGAGAAGGCTGTCTACAATAGGTGCCTCTGCTTCCTGTCCTCTCACTCTCTTCTCAACCATCTTTAGTCTAGCTTCATACCTTACAATTGCAATGGCTCTCTCCAAAGTCACTAGCAGTCTCTTGATTTCCAAACTACTGGTCTTCTCCCAGTTCTCCAGATTCTTCTCCCTATCTCCTTAAGCATCCTTCTCATTCTCCTTTGGTGAATCTTCATCGAGGTCCCACTTACAGTGGATATCCCATAAGGCTCTAACCAAGATCCTTCTTCTCTTTTCCCTCTATAGGTCAGCCACCATGAAGTCAATTATCATCTCTATACTGATGATTCTCACATGTATTTGTCCAGCTTTTTGCTGAAGTCTAGTCTCACAACTCCACCTCCTTACAGGTCATCTTGAAATGGATGAACCAAAGAAATCTTAAATTCAATATGTCCAAAATGGAACTCATTATTTTTCTTCTTCCTAAATTCCTGTTACTGTCAAATGTACCACCATCCTTCCAGTCACCTAGGCTTACAATAGGGTTACAACCTAGGGGTATCATCCTCAACTCTTCAATCTCTCTCACACTGCTCCCATATCTAATTTGCTACCAAGGTCTGTTGTTTTTACCTTCATAGCAACTCAGGCTGTCCTCCGATATTGCCACCACTCTGGGCCATCAACACAACTGTCACAAGTCTCTTCCCATTCCATTCCACCCTCTACTCAGCATCAAAACAATCTTCCTAAAAAGGGCGTCTGATCACTTCACCGCTCCATTCAATACACTCCAATGACTTCCTATCACCTCCAGGATCAAAAATAAAATCCTCTGG
Organism: Bettongia penicillata ogilbyi; assembly: GCA_023548195.1. Lineage (NCBI taxonomy): Eukaryota > Metazoa > Chordata > Mammalia > Diprotodontia > Potoroidae > Bettongia > Bettongia penicillata. Next base: position 1,606,613 of record JAJHZJ010000287.1, on the reverse strand, counting down.
TTATTCAAAGCCCTTAATAACCTGCTCACCTACCTTTCTAGTTTTTTATATTTTTCAGCCTCATCCCCTAGATGGCCTGCAATCTGGTGACACATACTGGCCTTTTAACTAGTCCTCTCACAAGACACTCTCCCTACTCTGGATGTTTCCTCCAGCTGTCCCTCATGCCTCCAATTCTCTCCCTCATTTCCACTTCATGGCCTACTTGGTTTCCTTCAAGTTATGGCTAAAACTCCACCTTCTACAGAAAGTCTTCCCAAATCTCCCAATCCCCTTTAATTCTAGTGCCATCCCTCTATTGATTATCACCAATTTACCCTGTGTGTATGTGTGTATATATATATATATACACATATATATACATATATGTGTATATATATATATATCTGTATCTATATCTATGTACAGAGTTGTATGCATGTTGTCTCCCCCACGAGAAAGTGATCTTGTTGAGGGTAGACAGCACCCTGCATATGGTAGGTACTTAATAAAGGTTTACTGATTGAGCGATATAAACACTGAACTGGTTACCAAAGAGATGTCAGCAGCTCTTTAAACAAGGGGCAGTCAAGAAAGAAAAATCCAGGAGTCTACATATATAGCAGTAGCACAAGAAGCAACATAGGATTTGCTGGTCACTTTGTGGGCAGACAAAGTAAAAGAATCTAATGTTCAACTTCTTGCTAAGGTTTTAGAAGTTACCAAACCCTGATTAAAATAACTGTTTCCCAGGCAATTTAATATCAAATTACATTACAGGCACAATTCAAAGTCATAACAATATGATCAATTTTATTCTGCTCATAGAAAAACAACAAGAAGTTACACAAGAACCATGCAGAACCTTTTCTGTTTTGTTTTGTATTTTGCGGAGGGGTGGGGGTGGGGTTGGTGGCTGGAAGGCGGGTAAGGTAGGAGATGATGAGCTGATGTATCAATCTATAATTCCCATGGCAACTCTTAACTTTACAAAGCTTATACGCAAACCGCCACCCCCACCCCCACCCCCCATGGAGGTAAATGGCAGGCTTTGTCTTTCAGACTAGTTTTAAGTAAATGTGTTTTCAATTTAAGTGAGAAGGTCAATTTTCAGGACAACTTTATCTTAACAGATTTGATTCCACATATGAACATTCAAGCAATGACTTACACAATTTGTTAAGCAACAGGCTTCCCAAATTCTTTATCTAAATATTTTTCACAATCAATATATGGCACTTTCTGTTCAGTTATTGTATTAATTCTAACACTCAACTGTCTCAAGTTTCAAAGGCAGTCTTTCTGCAAGAAGGGGAAGAGGGGAATAAAAATTGGCTCGTCAAACTTAATCTACTAAATCATCAAGCATATTTTAGTAACTAGATAAAAACATTACACTGGGTGACTTGATCAAGACAAATTTATGCAGGCTTCAGTTTCTTTTCAGTAAGATAAAGGGGTTGAATTAAATGACAAACGTTACTTACACATCTAAACACTATGACCCCATAAACTGGTATCACTGGTCCCTAAAACTGACACGCTAATAGATCCTGGGTAACCAAAACCTTTTTGGCTGTGTCAAGTATTTCAACTTTAACATCTTAAAATGAAAATTTTACTGATTTACACCTACCACACAGTTATGTAAGGTATTAATAAAATATCACCACAAAAAGGTGGAGCCCTCTGGAAAAGGAACATTATATAAATACAAAGTAAAATTATACCAGTAATATCTTGTAAGTTACTGACAGTTTTCTTTATTCTGAAGCAATATAAGATATTCTCTCTCAAGGTTTTTCTGATAGTATCAGATAAAGTTTAAAGGAATTTTTCTTAAAAGCCTAATAGGACAAAATTGCTAAGTTCAAAGCATCTTAGAATATTTATCACTCTATTATGTATGGACCTACATAAACTTTGCTCATTAAAATTCAAAGACAGCCCACATGTATATAACCTTTTCTCTCTTCTTCCCATTCTTCCCTACGGCAATTTAACTATTATACTGAGCAAATACACAAAATCAAGCAGTATTCAAGCTAAAATTAAGATTTTAAAAATTAAAGAAAAACAAATTCTTTGTTGTATGAGATGGCTCTAGGGGAGGGACAATAAAGAGAAAAATCAGGTAATGTAAAAACAAAGGCTATTAATAAAAATTCATCTAAAAATTAATGAAAACCATTGCTAATGCTATTTACATCCAATTCTCATCATTATTTAAATAATAAAACTTTTTTTCTATCTTTATCCTCTTTAATTTCTCTAAGATATTGGAATTTCCTTAACAGCCCATATCCCTGGCTTCTGCAACACAGTATTCCCTCCCTGTCCTAACCCTTAAATATTGATGTATCTCTCAGTTTGGTAGGGAATTCTCTTCTAGGTGATCCCTGATCTCATCCATATTCAGCTTCACATTTTTCTTCTCTACATTGGGGAGGGAGGCTGCCGATATGTGGGCAGATGCACCTAAGTTTAAACTCCCCTTAAGGCACAAAATTTAGCTGTATGATACAAACCACTTAACTTTTCTTATGTGTTTTAATTTTATTTGTTTTCAGTGTTCTACAATCACTTCCATATATCTTAGATTTTTCCTTCTCCCTTCCCCCTTCACCCCTATCTCCACACTCCCTCCCTGAGACGGCATACAGTTTTATATAGGTTCTACATATACATTCCTATTAAATACATTTTCACCTTAGTCATATTGCATAGAAGAATTAAAACGAATGGGAGAAATCATAAAACAAAACATAATACAAAAGAAAATGATCTGCTTCATTCTGCAACTGAATTCCATAGTTCTTTATCTGGATGTGGAAGGCATTTTGCCTTAAGAGACCACAGGGAATTTTTTAAGTCCTTACATTGCAATGAAGTACTAAGTCTACCAGAAAAATTCCTTGCACACTGTGGTTGTTGCTGTGTGTACAAAGTTGTCTTGGTTCTGTCCTTTCACTCAACATCAATTCATATAAGTCTTTCCAGGTCTCTCTGAAGTCTTTCTGTTCATCACTTCTTATAGCTCAATAGTATTCCATTACATTCACATACCACAATTTATTCAGCCATTCCCCAATTGGTGGGCATCCCCTTAATTTCCAGTTTTGGGCCACCACAAAGAGAGCTGCTATAAATATTTTTGTACATGTGGGGCCCTTTCCCATTGTTATGATCTCTTTGAGATACAGTCCCAGAAGTGGTATTGCTGGGTCAAAGGGCATGCACATTTTTGTAACCCTTTGGGCATAGTTCCAAATTGCTCTCCAGAATGGTTGGATCAGCTCACAGCTCCACCAGCAATGAATTAGTGTTCCAACTCTCCTGCATCTTCTCCAACATTTATCATCTTCCTATTTTGTCATGTCAGCCAACCTGATAGGTGTGATGTGGTACCTCAGACTGGTTTTGATTTGCATCTCTCTAATCAACAGTAATTCAGAGCATTTTGTCATATGACTACGGATAGCTTTAATTTCTTCCTCTGAAAATTCCCTGTTCATGTCCTTTCACCATTTATCAACTGGGGAATGACTTGTATTCTTGTACATTTGACTCAGTTCTCTATATATTTTAGAAATGAAGCTTTTATCACAGACACTAGTTGCAAAAATTCTTTCCCAGTTTTCTGCTTCCCTCCTAATCTTGGTTGCACTGGGTTTGGTTGTGCAAAAACTTTTCAATTTAATATAATCAAAATTATCCACTTTGCACTTCATAATGTTTTCTAGTTCTTATTTGGTCACAAATTTTTGCATTCTCCATAAATCTGATAAATACACTATTCCTTGATCCACTAATTTGTTTATAATATAAATCTTTATACTTAGGTCATGTACCCATTTGGACTTTATTCTTGTATACGGTGTCAGGCATTGGTCTATGTCTAGTTTCCACCACATTGTTATCTATTTTCCCAGCAATTTTTGTCGAACAGTGAGTTCTTATCCCAGAAGCTGGGGTCCTTGGGTTTAGCAAACAGTAGATTGCTATATTCATTGACTACTATGTCTTGAGTACCTAACCTATTCCACTGTTCTACCCTTCTGTTTCTTAGCCAGTACCAAGTGGTTTTGATAACTGCTACTTTATCATACAATTTGAGATCTGGTAGAGCTAGGCCACCTTCCCCAGCATGTCTTTTCATTAGTTCCTTTGATATTCTACACCTTTGGTTCTTCCAGATGAATTTCGATATTATTTTTTCCAGCCCTTAACTATCTGATAGTTTTATTGGTATGGCACTGAATAAGTAAATTAATTTAGGTAGAATTGTCATTTTTGTTATATTAGCTTGGCCTGCCCACAAGCAACTGATGTTTTTCAACTTACTTAGATCTGACAATATTTGTGCAAAAAGTGTTTTATAATTGTGTTCATATAGTCCCTGGATTTGTTCTGGCAGGTAAACTCCCAAATATTTTATAGTGTCTACCCTGGCTTTAAATGGGATTTCTCTTTCTATCTCTTGCCGCTGGGTTTTGTTAGTAATACATAGAACTGCAGAAGATATGTGTGGATTTATTTTGTAACCTGTAACCATTTGACTTTTCTGATCCTTAGTTGCCTCAACTGTAAAATGGAGCTAAACCTTGCATATACTTACAGGGCAGTATAGGAATCAAATAAAACATATGAATGAAGGTAAAATACTTTACAAATATAAAAAAAATTATGGAAATGTCAGCTATTATCATTTTACAAATAAACTGAAATCTGTCTACTCCAATTCTTCCCCAAAGTTCCTGTCCCTTATTCCAACTACTTGGCGGATATTTTACCTGCAATGGCTACTTATACCTCAAACTGACAAAGCTGAGAAGGAAGTCAGTATCTCCCCCATCCCACGTATTCATGCACTAACCAAGTCCTTCCTAAACAAGTCTCCTACATTAAATTCAGTTTTGCCTCTTCCTCCCCTCTCCTGTACCCCATCTGTCTATTCAAGTGCCAGGTTCTATAATATCTCCTCTAGTTCAAATTAACTATAACTATCCTTTTTCAGACAGTGATTTCTTCTCACTGAGGGTTATGGCACACTCCTAACTAGTATTCTTGCCTAAAATCTATTCTTTCCACTTCTGCTACCTCACTCAGTCTGGCAGTGAGTATTTATAAAACTCCGCATGAAGTGCTAGGATACAGAAAAACAAAAACAAGGTCCATATCTTCAAGGAGGTCACACTCCAATAACGGAAACAATATCTAAATATCAAAGTATATATTAGATGATACAGAGTATATAAAAGTAAACTGAAAGGCAAGACATTAGCAGCTGATGGGAATCAGAAAGACTCTTGCAGAAGGTGGGATCTGAGCTGAGTTGTGAAGATCAAGAAAACATATCAGTAGATGAGAGAAGAGTGCAGTGCAGTCATAAAGGATAGTTAGTGACAAGGCACAGCAGTTACCCACAACTAAATACACCAGGATGAGATACTTTTTTGGACATAGCCTATGCAAAAACTTATTTTGTTTGAACATACATATTTACTAGAAGATTTATATTTTCCTCAATGGGGGAAGCTGAGAAATAAAGGAAATAGATAGGTATTTGCTAACTGAAAAAAAAAAGAAATGAAAAATTAGGTGAAATTTTAAAAAAGAAAAAGGAATACAGAGTCAGGAGACAAAGTATTATATTGCAGAAATTGCAAGTAGGCCAATGTAGCTACATAGTCAAGTGCACAGACAAGAATACAGGGTAAGAAAACTAGAAAGGCAAGAAATAAGCTTACTTATTATTAAATGCTTACTATGTGCCAAGCACTGTGATAAGTATTAAGGATACCAATAAAAGCAAAAAGAGATCCTGCCTTCAAGGTGCTCATATCCTTATGTAAATAGGCACATAGAAGAGACAGAAAGATATGTGTGCATGTGCGAGAGAGAGAGAGAGAAAGAGAGAGAGAGAGAAAGAAAGAGAGAGAGAGAGAGAGAGAGAGAGAGCTGTACAGTGACATGGCTAGAGCTGTACTTTAGGAAGAGCACTTCAGTGGCAGAGCAAAGGGCGGATTAGAGAAGGGAGGATCTCCCCCACCGCATTCCAGGTGTGAGGTATAAGAGGCTGTAGCAGTGTGATGGCAGTGTCAGAGAAAAGGGAGCACCCGTGAGAGATGTAGCAAAAGTACAATTGACAGGATTTAGAATATACTGGATAGAGATGGGTAGGAGCTACATGGTAAGAGTAAAGGAGGCACCCAACTTGTGAGTCTGAGTAACTGGGAGGAAGGTAATGCCCTTGATAATGAAGAACTTGGGGAAAGAGGAGGATTTGGGGGAAAAGATAATGAAGGGAAACACTGATTTCTTGACAAATGGCCTCAATTATTTTGGTAAACACCCCCTCAAATGTTCAGGTGGGAAAAGGGATGCTGGAAAGGGTGGGCAGATTAAAGAAAGGCAAAAATGTTTAGAAGAGACCCTGTGGTGAGATAGTAAATCAATTAGGGAGGGGGGAAATGTTTGTCTTGCTGCAAGCAGGGTCCAATGAAATTATGTAACATAAATTTATCTTGGACCCAGTAACATTTTCTGATTTCCTTCAGCTCTGTTCAGTAGCATGTGAATACAAGCAAAGGTGGTGGATGGTGGAAGTAATTCAAGGTTTAAGGGAATCAAGGGTAAAGGATAGTGCAACGTTAAGTTCATTCACCAAAGGGTAGAAAACAAAGAAGGAAAAGGTATAGCAAGTAGGGATGGAGGGGAAAAAGGTCAAAGTAAGAACAAAGAACTGAGTTAGGAGTCATAAGGCATTTGGAAAGATGGAATGAGAAAAGATTATGCTTAGATAAAGCAATTTCAGAGTTCATGACAAGGAAGTAGATGACAGCAAAGTTAAGGGCATAACCTAAGCAATCTTCCTAACTACTAAGATTCTCTCCATGTACCACTCAGAAAACTTCCAGGGGCTTCCTATCCCTGAACAAACACCAGAGTTAACTCTGGTATTCAAGGCCTTACATAATACAACTCCAATTTAAATGTTCAGCTATTTATATCATTCTACTCCTCCCCTGACATACTCCACATTCCAGCCAAACTGAACTACTCGACATCTCCCTTCTCATCTTGTCTTTTCCTCAAGTTCATGCCACCCTCATACCTGGAATATATCTGCCCTTCCTTATTCAATCTATGAAATCACACACACACACCCTTCTCCCACCCCTATTCCTATGAACTCTGACTAAAAGTGATCTCTGCCTCCTCAAACTACTCACTGCATTTTGCCTGGACTACTTACTCCCCTGTGCTTCTCTCTTTTATATCTAAATTATTTCTTATACCAATCATTCCCCCTATTACATTTTAAGTTCCTCAAAACCTTGTGTTGTCTCAGTGATCCATATGTCTGGAGCCCTTACAACTTCTACACTCGTAAATGCTTAATCAAAATTTGGTGAAACTTGACTGTGAAGGAAAGATTAAAATATACATCTTAGGGAGCCTCCCTCTTTCACAGAGTTGGAGGTGGGGGAATGTCAACACATAATATGGCAGGTACTATCAGACTATTGCTAACATCGGTTAGTTTTGCTAAACTGGGTTTTCCCCCCCTTCTCTTTTGTATACTTTAACACAAGGGATAGTTCTCTGGGTAAGGAAAGAAGAGTGCTATATTGGAAATGAAAACAAAAGGCATCAATAAAAAGTTTTAAAGGTCAATGAACTGACTCTGCAAATGATCAGCAATATTTTTAGTTTTCTTGAAAACAAGGCCAGCACTATTTCCCACTATTCTAGGCCAGTGGTTCTTTATCTTTATAAATATTTTAATTATTTCCACAATATCACAACCTTAAAAACCTACCAAATCTAAAAACTCTCAAAAGAAATAAACAGCAGGCCTCTGCCTCATTAGCACCATAATCTAACCAACTGAAATAACCAAACCAAGCCCATACTAATTCCCTTTTCTCTATAAAAGGGGAACTTTCAGACTGTTCACAAATATGTAAAGTACATTTCTTTAAGCAGAGAAAACTAAATTAAGTGTATAAATTTTGATGAGAAAAAAATTAAGATTTGTCACTTCTATGATACATGCATCAGGAGGGAAAAACAAAAATTATTATGGCAGTCCACATTCAGCAACAATCTCTTATAAATTATATATTTACAAATTAACATGAAGGCATCCTCCTACTCAAACATATACACAAAGTCCCAGATGAGGACATTTTAAAAGATCTTGAGTTATTTAAATATATGCCATCAGATACTAGTAGTTTACCTATCCCAAGTCTCTGAAAAAAATGAACATCTATGTATTTTATGGAGCTCTAATCCCTAGCTCTTTACACCCAACCAAGCTCTATAAGAAATAAGTGTTTTCTACCAAAAAGGAAAGAAAAAGATTGGAAAAAAATAGTTTTGCCCCAAAGAATGTAATTTTCCAAGAAAGCCAAAGTGAATAGCCAGTGACAAAGTATTAAAAGCCACAAAACAGTTTCTAAATATGTGAAGATAATGTAAATTGAAACAAAGAAAGTCATACAAAGTAAAAAGTACTAGAAAATTTCTTTCCACTCTATTTTTATATATATATATATATATATATATATTCTCCATCAAACAACTACAAGGTGATCTTAGGTTCTGAAAGGCTACACCGAGGAAGCAAAAGTTTTGACATTTCCTCAACCAAGCTGGAAAGGTTTCAAGTAGACAGGCATAGCCAACAGTGAACTGTCAACAGATGATGAACCTGAGTAAGTTCAAAGAGCCTCATTACCATAAAGTTGGGGAATAGGTGAATTGTTTTGGATAGAGACTGGAGAAGTTACAAACTTTGAAAACTTTTCAAAATTTTCTAATGTATTTACATATCAGTTGTCACCGACAATAGTAAAAAGAATTTGAGTTTGTTCACATGTTTTCAATACGTGTAGTATCTTTAGACAAAAATGACTGAAACACCATACTCACATATACCCCAAATGGGCAAACATTTTAAAGTCTTAAGAGTAGAAAAACTATACATTTCAAGACTGATTATTCAATAGAGAGCTTCTACTCCATCTGGAATTATCAGAGATGTGTTCTAGACTAGATTCTCCAGTCACCTAATATATAATCCATTTATAAACTGCCTAATGCTAGAATTGTTGCAAATCACTAGTGTTTCCTCTATTGTGAAGGCTGTAAATTCCCTCAGACATGTCATCTACTTCCATTTGCTCCTAATTATAACCTCTATGAAAATGGTTTGCAAATGGATCTTTCAAGCTATGATTTTTCTATTAAAATGTTTTATTTTTTATGTCAGTATCACTTCCCAATGACTCCCTCCACTTCCAAAGGACCCACTCTTGTAACAATTATGTACACCAAGGCAAAACAAATCAACATAACAGTCACATCTTAAAACATCCTACACTCTTCTCCTCTAGTCTACCACACCATGGTCCCCAGAGTGGGAGTCACCCTTCACTCTCACTCTCCATTCCTGACTGAAAGCTCTTGCTGCTATTCCCCTCGACCATAACCTATCTCCCCCAATACATATTCTTTTAGATCTACCTCCTTCTTCTGTGTTTTCCATAATTAACAAATTGACTTTCATCTTAAGCCTTTTTCTTTCTCCTTCCATCTTCTGACTCCCTCCTGATTTCTCATTCCTCCTTAATTTTCATGTCTTCCCTCTGAGATTACATATATATATATATATATATATATATATATATAATCTGTACATAATATTTTGAATATTGTCTCCCTCATGTTGTAAGCTTCTTTGAAAGAGAGGTCCGGCTTTTGCCTTTCTTTGTATCCCCAGAGCTCAGCACAGTGCTTGTATTTTGCCGAGACTTAATAAATGCTAGTTGGCTGACTGAATGACTAATGAAACTTCATCCCTGGTCATCCTTTCTAAAACTGACTGAACTTTCAGTCACACCTGAATCTCACCTTACCTGAATCTCACTGGTGTTGGTCTAAGAGTTAAAACATTCCATACTTCCCACTCTGCCACTTCCAGACTATCAAATTCTACAATCATCTCTCAGCAACATCTCCTCCTCTGAGGTCCACACTATACAAATTTATCACCCAAATTAGATCCCAGTGGTTTTTATCTATCAAGCACCAAGACATTCTCCTGCTTTCCTCAATGAATTCCATGTCTGGTTCACAGACTATCTCTCTCCACTACAACTTCCTTCACACTTAGGACATACAATCCCTCTAAACCTCAGTTCTTTCCCAGGCCATGAGTGCTTCACTGGGTACACTCTCCTTCCTTCCCGACCTTTACCCCTTGTTAAATGAACTCAACTTTGAGGTCCACATTTGAATCCTTTGGTCCCTTGTCCAGATGACACCTTGTCAAATACCAATCTTGGATTACTCCCAGCACCTGCCTCCCATCGTACCTATCCATGTGACAGCACCTCTGCTCACTGTGCCCACTACAAATTTATGTAACATAATCTTAAATGGACATTCACTGTAGCAAATCAATCCTTCTGCAACTCTCTAATTAACTGACTAGCCCTCCCACTTATCACAGCAGCTGTTAGTCTCTCCTCAAGCCCCTCACAGCACCCCTTCCCCTACCCTTTCAGCTTTGGAGCACTTCAAGAAAAAGACTGAGGCCATTAGCCAAATGCTCCCCTCATTCCCTCTTCATCTCACACCACTCAGACATCTTTCTCCACTATCTCCTACTTCATTCCAGTTTCACATAAAGAGGCGGCCCTTCTTCTTGCCAATGCAAAACCTTCCATATGCAACTTTGCTCCCTTCCCCTCAGCACTATCATCCCTACTCTCTCCTTAATCTTCAATCTCTTCCTTACATGTGGCCTTTAACCATTCCTATGTCTTCTCCATCCTTAAAAAACACTCACTCGATCCAGAGCTTTTGTCCTCTATTTCTTCTCCCCTTCGTGGTTAGCCTCGAGAAAGTATTCTCTATTTGATCCCTCCACTTCTCTCACCCTCTTCTAAACCTTCCAACCTCCTAATTCAACTAGAACTACCCTCTTCCAATGATCTCTTAATTACTAAATCTAATAACCTTTTCTCAATCCTCATCCTTCTTGATGTATCTGCAGCCTTTTTCACATTGATGATCACCCTTTCCTCCCGGTTCCTCTTTCTTCTAAAGGTTTTCTTGACATTGCCCTCTCCCTGTTTTCCTCCTACCTACAATGGCTCCTTGTCAGTCTTCATTGATGGATCTTCATGGAGGCATACTGACAAGTCATGAATTGTTTCTCTCCCTCTTCTCCTGTAATGGAAGCTCTGTCTTGGACCCTCTTTTCCCACTATAAGTGATTTCATCAGCTCTAATGTGCTATCATCTCTATGCAAATAATTCCCATATCTATACATCCAGTCCTAGTTTCTCTGCTGAGCTAGTCTTGAATCTCCAACTGCTGCTTGGACATCTTAAGCTGTATGTTCCACAGGCATCTCTAACCGAACATGTCCAGAAACTCATTATCTTCTACCACCCCACTCCCACTCCCACCCTCTTCTGACCCTACCTTTCATTCTAGAGGGCACAACCATCCTCCCAGTTGCCCAGACCCAAAATTTGTTCTCAAAAGTCCTCACTCTCACCCTAAATACCCAATTCATTGCCAAATCTTGTCCTTTCTGTCACTATTACTCCCCTAAGACTTCCTTTTCCCTCACTCATATAGACACAACTCTAGTATGAGTTTCCCTCACTCATATAGACACAACTCCTCATCACTCCTCTCACCTTTGTAATGCAACAGCCTCCTGAGAGGTCTCCCTTACCTCAAGTCTGTACCTACTCCAAGCTATTCTCCATGCAGATGGCAAAATTTATTTTCCTAAAGCATGGATGTGACTATGTCACCCTCTGTCCCAATTCAATGAAATCCAATGGTTCCCTATTACCTCCTGGATCAAATATAAAATGCTGTTTGGCTTTTAAAACCCTTCGCAACCTGCCCCCTTTCTACCTTTCCATTTTTCTTACACTTTCCTCCCCTTCAAGTACTGTAATTCACAGTGATAATGGCCTACTTATTATTATCTGTCTCTGGACTCCGTACTATCCTCCATACCTGAAATGCTGTCCTCTGTCACCTCTACCTCCGGGCTTCCCTAAACACCTTCAAGACTCAGCTCAAATTGTGCTTTCTGCAAAAGGTCTTTCCTTGTCTTTCCCCACTCTCCCCACTGTTACTGCTTTCCCTGAGCTATACAGTAGTTCTGCCCTGTGTGTGTATGTATTCTTTAATGTATACAGTTATTTGCATAGTCTTCCTCATTAGAACGTGAGCTGCTAGAGGGTCTGAACTGTCTCTTTAATTATATACTCACTGCTTATCATAGTGCTTGATGCATAGTTAGCACTTAATAAATGCTTACTGAATTACTGACACATCTGATCATTGCACTGATTGGAGTTCTGAAGATCTGCAGTTCGGTTCATCCTTTACATTACTGTGGTCATTGTGTAAATTTTCTCCTGCTTCTGCTCACTTTGTTCTGCTTCAAAACACACGCTTATTTCCAAGTTTCTAAGAATTTTTCCCATTTGTCATTTCTTATCACACAATAATAGCATTATATTTATAGCAAAATTTATTCAGCCATGGTCAAATCAATAGTACTATTGCAAAAAGTATTCTTATAAATTCTTTTATACATATGGGAACTTTCCCTCTACTTTTGGCCTCTTTAGGGTATATATCTAGTAGTGGTATCACTGGGCAAAGAGTACATACAGTTTAAGTGACTTTTTTAGTATGATTAATAATTATTTTTCAGAATGACTGAACCACTTCACAGTACCAGCAATGCATCGATGTGCCTGTCCACCTACAGCCTCTTCAACAACTAGTATTTTCATCTTTTGTCATATTTGCCAATGTGATGGATGTGATATTAAATCTTAATTTCCACGTCTTGCACTGTTAGTGGTATGAAGCATTCTTTAATAAAATGTTGTTGATAACGTTCATTTCCTCTTTTGGAAACTACTTGTTCATATTTCTTGATCATGTTCATAAAAGAGCTAAGACTTCTTTCCTAAGCTCCAATATATTTCCAACTGCCTAACTGGCACCTACATGTCATGTTCTGACAACACTATAAACTTAGAATGCTTAAAACTTAACTCAGAAAAAATAAAACTGAACTTATTTTCCTTCTCAAATAAATTTTAACTTATGATTTCTGTTTCATAGGATCATGGAGTTAGAGCTAGAAGGGCCTTCTACAGGTCAACCAATACAATCCATCATTCCAGAGATCAAACATTCAACTAGCTAATTTTATTAAGCACTCTCTGTGTGTCAGGCACTGTGAGAAGTACTATGCATACAAAACCAAAAAAGAATTTGCTGCTACCCTCAAAGAGCTTGACACAAAGCAGATGCAATGTAACCTTGGATATTGGAGGTGAGAGAACCAGGAAAGACTTACTGAGAAGAAAGGTTACTAAGTGACTAAGGTCCCACAATCTTGTAGCCTGGGAGCTGGGATTCTGTTAACAATACTACCCCACTTTCAGTACCCAAGCACACAATTTTATGGGTAATCTTGGACACCTCTAAATCTTTCAACCTGTACATCCAGCACCTTACAGAATTCCTATTTCATAGCAGGCAATCAAGTGTTTCTTAAAGTGAATCAGTCAACAAGTGTTGTTGAGTCTTTCTTCATCATATCCCCAGCATTAAGACAGGTTTCTACGTCATGTCATGTCATGTCATGTCATCTCAAAACACCAGGTTCTCCCTGCTCTAAATCATCCTGCACATTAGCAGAAAAGTATCACAAAATCACAGAATTGAAATTTTAGAGGTGAATAAGACCCCAGTAGAAATATAGTCCAAATCATAACCAAAACGAATTCCAACTCTAAAACATGCCCAACCAAAGATCATCTAGCCTCCACCTCCAATAACTGCTAGGAAATTTTTCCTGACATCAAGCCTGAATTTTCCTCCTTCAGCTTTCACCTACTGCTGCACTCAGGGACCAAGTAAAACAATTCTAATCTCTCCTTCACACGACAATCTCCCTTTCAAATACCTGAATATAGCAGGTCTTATTCTCTACATCTTGGCCTACCTCTCCCTCCTCCCGTCCAAGCTAAATAGCTCCAATTCTGTCAAATGGTCTTTATGTAAGATGGACTCAAGGCTTGGTTATCCTTCTCTTGACTCTCTGTAGGTCTTTCTTAAAACTGTGGCATTCAAAACTGAACACAATGCTCCAAATATGGTCTAAGCATAATAGAGGGACGGTCAGCTCCCCTCTTTTTTTCTGGACGCTTTGTCTCTCTTAACGATGCCTAAAATCATATTAGTTTTTTGGCTGCCACGTCAGGCTGCTAACTCATATTGAACTTGTACTCCACTAACCTCAGAGATCTTTTTCAGACATACTACCTTCCCTTTTGTTTGTACTTGTGAAACTGACTTTTTGAAAAAACTGTAAGACTATGTTTATTCCCAATGCACTACATGTTAACAGATTCAGTCTAATACTTAGTCCTAGGGTTTTTTTTACTCTGGGACCCAAGCTCTACATATAGATTTCAGCATGTATGTGACTATGAATGGGAAAAAAAATTTTATTTATTTTCATAAACCCCAATCTGAAATTTAACATTTTCTTCAATTATTTTTTTAAAAATTATTTTGTGAGTCCAAAACAATTCAGTAGACTGCTTAAGTGGGTCAACAGTACAAAAATGTCAAGAACTCCTGCTCTTGCTTCCTAATATTTAGGTCCTGTCTTCTAACACATTGTGTTAGCTATTCATCTCAACTTCTAGTAATCTGCAAATCAGATAAGCATAACATCTACACTTGTATCTCCGTTACTGTTAAAAAGGTTAAACAATATAAGGCCAAGCATTTTTTAAGTGTGTCATCTTCCTGTTCAAAAATCTTTAATGCCTCTCACAGCCTAACCAACACAAGTTCAAATTCCTGGCTTTCAAAGCCTTTTAAACCAACTATCTCACTCTTTTATGAAAAGAAATGTGATAAAGTAGAATGCTAGACTTAAAAGTCAGAAGACCTGGGCTGGAATCTTGCCTTAGATACTACCTGTGTGACCAAACCTAAGTCACATCCTCGAAAAGCCTGGTTTCCTCATCCACAAAACAGGAAAAATATAATATTTACTTCATAGGGATGTGGAAGGAAAGTGCTTTGCAGACATTACAGCACTGTATAAATGAGCTCCTTTTACATAATAACAACAATAATAAAAATTTCTACTACTTCCAAAAATGAGTTCTGTAGTCTGGAGAACTTTGATGATTTGTGGTTCCCATTCCCTCTTTCTATGATGATCTTTCTTCAACTGTTTTATTTGTCAAATCTTTCAGCCTTCACTCTATAAAGCCTTCCCTGGTCATCTTAGGTGGAAATCACAGATTAGAACCAAAACAGGGCTTGTGTATTGAATTATTTACTCCCCTGCTTCAGTTTACAAGGAGAACAAGGCCCTTTTAAGTCAGCCTAAAGTGGCACCTAAACAACAGCAGAAACAGGTCTTGAATTTTATAAGGTTTTCTGACTCCAAGTGCACTATATCATACTGATTCCCCTTCTCTTCCGTACTCCCATAGTAAATATTTAAGTCTGTACCACTCCTATAAAATATCACAGTCTTACAGAATATATATTTGTTTTATATCCCTTAATGGATGGTAAGCTCCTGTCTCATCTACAACCATGCAGTCTACCATACTCTCTGCTCAATAAATATTTGTTTAATGAAAAAGAATGACAGCTGCCTACAATGTTAAATCAGAGTTAGACAATGTTTTTAAAACATGTTCCAAGTCACATATAACTTATTTGATTTCCTCTATACTTTCTTCTTCTATAACACTCCCTGGGATATTCCTTTGAAAGTAAGTTAGCAATCATATGTTGATCACTATATCCAGATCTAACCTGCTTTCTAACTTTATCCTTTATCCTCTTGTATAGCTCAGAAACTTCAGGTTTCACCAAAAAAAAAAACCCACAAAAAAACCCCCAAAAAACTACAGACAACTTATGTTCCTTCCTTAAAAACATCAACAGTAATCTTCTGTTCCAGATTCATAACACAGAAATAAATTTAGTCTCTTTTTCCACTTCATAAACCAGAACTCGATGCTGTTGTGACTTCCATCTTTTTATATAACTTGTGATTTTTTAACTTTTCTTCCATTAACTCAACTGGGCTTTGCATTTTCCCTGTCTATAACACTACATACACATTTATTGCAAATGGTTGGTTTTTTAAAATGTCATCTGTCTTTAAGCTGTTGACTTTTCACAGTACTCTTTGAAATATGTTCAAATTAGTGAGAAAATAGACTACAATGTATTTGCTAAGCTTTAAAGATTAAATGTAAACATGATATTTAAGATCTGCAGTGCAATACGATCTCCAAGGCACTGAAAACCAGTGTCTTGCTTCCAAAAAGAAAAAAAAAAATCAATACAAAATTACTGGCTCTCTAAAATTATACCAAAAGCAGTTTCCACCTATAATCTGCCTGTCAGAGAAGTTTCTAGTAAATGCACTTATATAAAGTTTCAAAAGCAGAGCATCCCCTCAAAACGAAATTTACCATGAAAAATATGATCACATCTATTCAATTCGTGTTAACCTCTGCTTTTGCACATCTTATAAGTTTTATGAAAAGTCACACAAGTCCATATATAACAGGCCCAAATAGAAAGCATACAAAGACAAAGGCGAACACATAACTTCTAAGTTCTCTGTAATGTTGAGCTAAATTTCAGTAAGTGTATCAAGTAAGTGTAAGTGTTGATTAAGCTCAACACTTTTTTGTTTCTCTTTTTTCCACCTAAGATTATTCTTCTTAATGCTTCATTTTTTTTTTTAAAACATCACTTTCACTTTCCAGGAACACCTCACCCCATGGGCTCCCTCCCTCCCCACTTTAAACAAAGCAGTGCGGTTAAGGAAAACACACCAACCCAATACACCGGCAAAAATCCGACAATGTACTTAGACCTCATTCCACACAGGAGAGAGGAATGTTTTCACATTGATCAGTGTTCTGCTGATCACTGAGTATTCTTGGGCAGCCACAGGAATTCAGAGATTAGAGGAGAAACTCGACAAGAAAGTACTACCTAAACTACTCATTTTCGCAAGAAAAAGAAATCTGTTTTTGAAGCTTAGTGAGTAAAACTCCTGCAAGGAGCTGTTTAAATTTAACACAACCCGCACCAAACTCTGAAAATAGTGCAGGACAGCTGGAAGCGCAACATCTCCTTTAACGCCTTCGAGTGATCCGAACCCCAAAATACAAAACTTCTGGATTTGCAAGTTTTCTGGTCCCCTCGGGCTACACATCGCCTCAATGATGGGGGATCAGGGAAGCAGCCACATCCACCTTCCATCCGGCGACTAAGAATGGGAAAAGAGACTGAGCCAGGTGGGGGGGGTGGGTAAGATCAAGGAGAAAAAAGGGGGTTCTGCTTGTCCCCCGAAATTCCTCCGACTCTACCCTGCCAGTATCTTGTTTGTACATAGCTGTTTGCAGGTTGTCTGCCCAATTAGACGGGGAGCTCCCCGGGGGCGGGGCCTGTTTTTTGCCTTTCTTTGTATCCCCAAAGTTTAGCACCGTCCCCAGCGGGCAACCGGCATTTATTAAGCGCCTACTAAGTACGAGGCACGGGGACAAGAGGTAAGGATACAACGAACAGGAAAAAACAAAGAAAGCCTGGTGCCCGCTTGGAATAATTGCTGATTTGCCTAGGGGGAAGCCAAACTCCCACGAGACGTAGCCCGGGGATCCCCGCTTCAGGCCAGGCGCCCCGCCCCCCCGGGCCCAGGTCGGAGCTCCCCTGGTGGGAGCTCTCCGCCCCGAGCTTTCCTGCGGGGTCCAGCCTGGGGGAGACCCCAAGACGAGGCCGCCGCCGCCTGAGAGCTGGGGAGGCAGGGCCCCTGCATCCCCCAACCTGGGCACGGCGTCCCTCCCCCCCACCCCCCGCCTTGGCCCTGCCACCTACTTTGCTCCATGAGCGCCGGGACAGCGGGGCGCGGCTCAGGGGACGCCGAGCCCTCGGGCTCCTTCCCGGGCTAGAGCAGGCGGCTGTACCCCCCGCGATGGAGCCGCAGCGGCGGCGGCGGCTACAAGGCCTCACTCTGGCCCAAAGCTCAGCTGAAGTGCTTCCGGTTGAGGGGGTGGGGAGTAGGGAAGGAGTCTGGCACCGGAACTTCTTGGGGAAGGGTGGGCGGGGACTTGGAAAAATGGGCGGGACCCCTGAGGGGCGGGACCTCGTTTGGGAAGGACCGGCTCCTGACGTCAGGGGAGGGGCGGGGCCAGAGCCGAGCCCGCGGGGCTTAGGTGGGGGCGCCCTGGAGCGGCCTGTTGGGCGTCTCTCGGGATCCCGGCCCCGGCCCTGGGGAGTGTCCCGGCTTCTCTGCGGCCTGGCCTTCGGGAGCCTGGGGCTTCGCATCCAGAGTCCGAGCTGGGAGCCTTGCAGGGAGATCACGTAGTCCAGGGTCCTTAACCGGCAGACTTGGACTTGAAACTCTTTTTGATACAATATAATAATACCCCTAAATTGTTACAGTGATTATCCATACTTACTTGTATTGACAGTTGTTACTGGTTTACAATGAGTCATCGATTTTGGCTTATTAAATCTAATATAGCGATACTTTTCAGATGAACCATTATTGACATTAATGTACACGGATGACCGTTAGTTGTGACTCATGGTTTACACTGATCCATATTAATAATTATTCATGATTATTTGTGTATTAATTTACACCAGTGGTCATTAATAGTAATTTTTATTAATTATTTACATTGATTTCTATTAATAGTCATTAATGGTGATTTATATAATAAAAATAATAAATTTATATAATATATAATGGTTATTTGTATATATTTATTAATGTATATTGGTCATTATTAATAGCAGTTATATCAATTTGCATAGGTGGTCCTTAATGTTAATTTCAACAAACCTTTATTAATATTAATATTAATATGTGCATATTTATTAGTATGAGCAATTGTTTATATTAATATACATTGATGGCCGTTAGTAAATAACTTATACTATAAATTGCTTACATTGATTTATATTCATCAGTAATGTTGATTTATATAATCATTGTAAATATTAGTTTATATTGATCATTAAAGGTAGCAATTCTTGATATTAATTTACATTAGTAGTCATCAATAGTAATTTATATTAATAATTATTTACATTGATTGTCGATCATTGTTGATTTATGTAATCAATATTAATCTATATGGATCATTATTAACATAATCATTAATTTACATTGACTGTCATTAATATTAGTTTATATGAAATTGTTAATATTAATCTACACTGATAAGCATTGTATTGTTTATTATTTTTATTTTATTAAATTTTATCGTTATTTATTAAATAATATATTATTAGTGTATTGATTTTATTGTTTAATACGATGTGGTTTGTTCTGTGATCCTATTTTTTTTATATAACTTTATAAATGTTCTGAGAAGGGCCCCACAGGTTTCACCAGACTGCAAAAGGGATCCATGACACACAACAAAGGGTTAAGAACCCCTCATCTAGTCCAACCCTTTCACTTTACAAATGAGGACACTGAGGCCCAGAGAAGGCAAGGGATTTTACCAAGACTACACAGATAGTGCCAGAAAACTTGGGTTCTGTCAGCAATATTAAGCCCCTCATCCTGGCCAGCCTTATAGTTTCAGGGAGATCTTTATCTCCTCCACGCCCTTCAGTCTATATATCCAAGGTCTTAGGTCCTGGCACTAAGCCTTGCTCACTATAGGCACTTGAGAAATTTTAAAATTAAATCATTCAATGTGTATTTGTTACAAGAGGTTTGTTTTCCTATTTGGGGGAAGGGAGAGAAGGGATTGAGATAATATAGTCAAAAAAGAAAAAGAAAAAAAGTAGAAAGAAAAGAGGGTCATTGAAGTATCTTTTTTTTTAAATGCATAGAAGAAAAAATCTGAATCACAGACAAATAGAACATCTTTGAAAGTTATATATCAATTTTATTATACTTATATTTTATATATAATATGTATATAGATTTAAAAGAAAAGTAAGCTGTACATAACAGGTCTACAGTTTCACATACAATCCTCTTTTATACATGTATTTATATACACACATATATACATATGTATACACATACACACATATACACAGATTCCCATTTTACCTAATGTTTAAATTCAGAATAAATAAATCAGTGACCAAGTGCTATTAAGCCTTCATAATGTCTCTTGAATCCCCTTTTCACTTCAGGGCTGGGGGACTTATGGCCACAGGTCCCCCATCCCTTCCTTATTTCAAGCCCTTATCATCTCACACCTAGACTGTTGCAGCTTTAGAATCAGAAGGGACTGTAGAAATCACTTAATTCAACCCCCATGCCACATGGAAACACATGCTTTCTGTCTGTTTCCCTCCCTCCCTTTCTTTCTCCTTCCCTTCTCCCCCAGCTCCCTCACTTAATCTTTCTCTGTCTCTCCTTCCTTTCCTCTCTTGCCTTGTCTCCCCTCTCCATTTGTAGTGTGAAAGGAAGGGGCTTAATCCTGGAACATTTTATAGAAGGGTGTGGTGGCCAAGGAAGCAGGTATGGCTATAAGATAAAAACATAGATAAGAACTACACAGGGATGAGAAGATGTGGAAAGGGAGATCCTTCCAGTGGGGACCATGAAAACTCCCCTGAGCTTAAAGTATACTTAAGGCTAAGCAATCCTACTGATGTGTATCTTCAAAGCAAAAGACAATTCAATAGCATAGCAAAGTAAGTGACAAGAAAAAAAATCTTTCCTACCATAGATATGCAAACACACTCTCTCACAAGTTTTCACACCAGTGGTGGGAAAGAACATTCATTGTAAAAATTGTTTTTACATTGTTTTAATTAGAGGAAAAGAAAATACTCAATAAATAATTTTTAAAATACTCAATTTTTTTAAAAGACTCCCCCCCAAAAAAGAATATTCATACCTGGGCAACATGTGTGACAGCACATTTATGGAGCCTCCTCAGTCATCCATGGGAACTCATGGGGCTAGGGAGCATTATAGTGAGAGGTACTCATGCTGTTTGGGCAGAGACCCTATTAATGCCATTTTCTGCCTCCAGTGCTGCTTCTTGTTTCCTTAGGTGATGTCACACTGTGAGCAAGTATTGTCTCTCCTGAACTAGGGACCCTCTCTGTTGCTATCTCTCCATGATGCTATCGGACTCTGCTGCTACTCACTGGGCTTTAGCTGCTGCAAGCCTCCTCCCTAGTAGGGAGGTCTTAGGGAGGGGGGATATTGTCTACCAGTTCTTAGGGTTCAGAACCTCAGGGGGTTCCTTGGTGATTTTAATCCCCACCCAGCTAAATAGAGAAGTCCTCAGGAATTTGAGTCTGCCCTTTGAATTGAATTCCTCTGCAGCCACAGGGATTTATGATCATAACCCACAAAAGAAAGAATCCTTTCTACAACATGTGTCTGTCAAGTGGTCTGCCTTCCAGCTTTTGCTAGAAGACCTCCAATGATGGGGAACCCACTACCTCCCAAGGCAGACTGTTCCTCTTTAGGATAGCTGGGAATTGCTGGCAGCTTTTTCCAGTCTAAATTGGCTGCTCTGTGACACACTGCTTGTAATTTGGCACCTTGAGTTGTTGAATAAGTCTCATCCCTCTTTCACATCAGCTCTTAAGTAGTTGAAAACAGTTGCTATACTAGGTGTATGACTCTGGGTAAGTCCCTTAACACTGGTTGCTTCAGTTTCCTCATCTGTAAAATGAGCTAGAGAAGGAAATGGTAAATGACTTCAGTATCTTTGCCAAGAAAACTTGAAATGGGGTCATGAAGGGTCAGACACAACTGAAATGACTGAATTCCCCCTCGCCCTTCTATAGGTTAAACTTACAAATTTCTTCTCCCAATCCTCATTTAACATGGTTTTGAGGTCCTTTGTCATCCAGGTTGTCCTCTTCTGAATGCTAAAATGTGGTTGTGGTACTCATAAGGGATCACAATAGTGCAGATATCATCTGATCAGGGCAGAATAGCATGACTTACTACTTTATTTCTATTAAACCTCACTTAATTTGTTGTTATTCAGTAATTTCAGTCATGTATGACTCTCCATGACCCCATCTGGGGTTTTCTGGGCAAAGATACTGGAGTGGTTCACCATTTGCTTCTCCAGTTCCTTTTACAGACAAAGATGAGGAAAACAGGGTGAAGTGACTTGCCCAGGGTCACACACCTAGTAAGTGTCCGAGTCCCTTGCTGAACTCAGGTCTTCTTGACTTCAGACCCAGCGCTCTATCCGGTATACCACCTAGCTGTCCCAAGTCTCTCTTAATGCAAGCCACCAAAACCACCAGCTCTTTTCAGACAAACTGCTTCCTAACCATGCCTCCCCCATCTTGTACTTAGAATATCACCTTGGCAGCATGAGCAGAAAGGGGTTAGATGGAACTGGTAATTATGGCTCTATTCTCCTTCACTGTGGCTTTCATGGGTGACTTTTGTCCTACTTCTCCTTCCCACTCACCCCCACCCCCAGCCACCAAACCATTATTCCCATCATCCTCCCTTTTGGTTGCAGTCTGTGTCAGGGCTCACAGTTCCCATACCAAATGGTTTTCTAGAAAGATCACAGGATTTAGAGGTAAAACACCCTGTGTGAATCCTGACTTTGCTATTTGCTGAATTTGTACAAATCATAGGACCTAACGTTGGAAGGGACCTCAAACACCATCTACTTCACATACACCACACGGATACCCCTTAATTTTACAGATGAGGAAAACGGGCCCAAGTGAGTTTAGATGACCTGCCTGGGATTATACAGTTCATTAATAGCAAAGACAGGATATGAACACAAATCCTCTGATTCGAGTCAATTTTCTTTCTTCAATAAGTTGCCCCTTCCCCACAACATCTCTTGCATCCATTTCTGCATCTCTGTCTGTGGGGCCACCATTAAATTCAGGCCCTCATTGCCTCTCACCCAGGCTGTGGCAAAAGACTCCTTCCTCATTTGTCTCCCAATTTCTAGTATACTTCCGTTCCAATCCTTCCTCCTCATAATTGCCAAAATAATCTTTTTTAAGGACTATGTCATTTTCCTGGTCAAAAGTTGTCAATTACTCTCTGTTGCTTCTAGAATATTAGCCTGACATTCAACTCCCTTCATAATCTGGTCTCAGCCTACCTTGCCAGACATTTCACATGCTATTACTTTGCTGTTGTCAGTTGTTTCAGTCATATCTGACTCTCTGTGACCTCATTTGGGGTTTTCTTGGCAAAGATACTGAGTGGTCTGCCATTTCCTTCTCCAGCTCATTTTACAGATGAGGAAACTGAGGCAGAAGAGGGTTAAGTGACATGCCCAGTTAGTAAATTTTATTACCTTCATGCCTTTGTATTTCTCATACCTGAAATGTACCTCCTCTTCACTACTTTATTTTAGAATCCTTAACTTCCTTTGAAACTCAGTTCAGTTAGTTCCTATGAGACCTTCCCCTTCTCCCCAGAAAAATGGGGAAAAAAATCCTTGGGAGTTCCTCTGATAAAGATCTTATTTCCAAGATATATAAGAACTGATTCAAGTGTATAGTAGTAAGATCCATTCCCCAGTTGATATGAATAGGTGGTTCTTAAGGGGAGAATCTAAACCAGGGGTGGGGAATCCAAACTTCACAAAACAAATCACCTTAATAAAAGGATTTGTTCTATAAAACTTGGACTTGGTCAAAAGGCTGCACTTGAGGACCTAGAAGGTCACATGTGGCGTTAAGGCCTCAGGTTTCCTAACCCTAATCTAAGCTATCTATAGCCATGTGAAAAAAAAAAATGTGACAAAACACTAATAACTAGAGAAAAGCAAATTAAAACAACTCTGAGGTTCCACACCTCTTAGATTGTCAAAACTGGCAGAAAGGGAAAAATGACAAACGTTGGAGGGGTTTCTGGGAAAAAACAGTCAGATTGACAGACTGCTAGTGGAGCTGTGGTTTGGTACAGCTATTCTGAGAAGCCATTAGGAACCATATCCCAAAAGTTAATTAATAATGAATAATAATAAACTGCACACACCTTTTGACTCAGATACCTCAACTAGCCTGTACCCCTAAAGAGATCAGCAAAAGAGGAAAAGGACCCATATGTACAAAGATATAGCAACATATTTTTTGGTGGTGGCAAATCACTGGACACTAATGAGGTACCAGCAATTGAAGGATGACTGAACAAATTATGGTCTACGAATGAATGTAATGCAATTCTTTGTGCTATAAGACATTATTAAAGAGATAATTTCAAGGAAACTTGAAAAATTTGTATAAAATGATATGCAGTGAAATGAGCAGATTTAAGAGAACAATTTATAGAATAACAACACTGTAAAGAAAAACTTTTAAAAACTTAGGAAATCTGATCAACATAATGACCAAGCGTGATTCCAGGGGGCTGATGGAACATGCCATCTATCTCCTGACAGAACTGATGGTCTCAGAGTGCAGATTAAGACATATTTTTTTGGATATGATCAATGTGGGAATGTCTTTTGTTTGACTATGCATATTTGTTACAAAGATTCTGGTTTTTCTTTTTCAATTTTTTTTTCAGTTGGAGGGGAGAGATAGAAGAGAGAAATCATTAATTAAAAAATGTAATTTTAAAAATTCTTTTAAAATAGTTGCTTTTTTGCATTAGAGAAATACTAGACACCTCCCCAAATAAACAGAGGGCGAAGCCAGATTTCTCTGTCATGTCACTATTGTTTGACATAGTTCTATAAATGCTAGTCATAGCAATAAGGAAAGAGAGCAAAATTTGAGGGGCAAACATTTGAAAAGAAGAGACAAATTATCCTATTTGCAGATGACATGATTGTATACTTTAAACCCTCCAGAAAATCAATTTTAAATGAATTAAGATAATTATTAACTTCAACAAAGTAAATACACAGAAATAACAGAATTTCCATACAATACTAACAAACTATGAAGAAAATATATCATTTCTTAAAAATTCCAAATGCATAAAATTTGTGGAATTTCACTTACCAAGATACATTTGAGCTTTATGTAAATATGACTACAAAACACTATTTATAGAAATATTGAAAAAGAAAAAAATGGAGAAATATTCATGGATCATTATTGGGTTGTACAGCCATAACCAAAATGCCCAAACTGTCTAAATCAGTTTCTGGATTTTGTGCGATGTCAATAAAGTTACAAAGGGGATAATTAATAAAACGACAAAACAGTAACAAAATCCACTTGGAAGAACAAAAATTCTAGAATGTCAAGGGAAGTGATGAGAAAAAGTACGTCAGAAAGTACACAGGAAAAGGCATAAGAATATCTCAGACCTTAAACTAAATTCTAAAGCCATAATCATCAAAACGACTTCACAATCTTTAAAAAAAGCAACAGAAAAGTAGAACAGTGGAACAGATAAGATAAGCCAGAAACAGAAGCAATCAAAAGTAGTAGCACAGTGTTTGATAAACCATCTTTCCCAATACTGATACTGGTGTTGTATAAGACATGGAACAGTATAGTTTCTGAATAATTGAAAATGAGTATGACCCAGAAAGCACTGCAAAGTTGTGAGTACAGTGAAACATATTTTTAGAAAGAAGAAATCAAAGACAAAATTTAGTAAAGTAATATATGACTGGAAAAAAATGATCTAGTCACAAGGTAAGAGTGAGAACGGGATAGGACCAACATCTACCACTACCACCCTGCCAACTGGCAACATGGGTTAAGTTAGTTTTCCCTTAAAAGGTAACAAAGATATCCCCTTGACCATAATTGACACCTATCCTCCCCACCCCCAAGTCAAGACTCAAGGAACCTTGGACACAGTCTTCTAGAGTTGCCTCTGGCCATATTGACATGGCTTCCTGGTTATCTAAGGGCATTAAAAAAGCCCATGAACGTGAAATAGGGGCCCTTCAGGCTTGGTGGATGTTTCAAGATCCAAGGAATCATCATTTCCCTTCCTACTAACCAGACTCATTTCCAAATGGAAACAAAAGGGGACAGTCTACCCAAGCTAAGTGCTGTGTTACCTTTATTAAGTATCCCTTCTAGTCTATTGTGTAACTTTCAGTTCTTTGGCTAACTGTTGAAGAACTTCATCCCAAAATACAAACTTGAGCTACTAGGGTACCAACTTGGGTCAGGCCCACCCCTAAGAGAGGCATAACCAATGGGCAATCTATGTGTTCCAATGGTATCTTTATCATATCAAAAGAAAGCAAGGAAGTTTCCTAGCACATTGTGTGGATCTCATAGGGTTAATTTATGGGAGGACATAGACAAGAATCATGCAGGGTCAAAAGGCCTAGGGAACTTGAGGCCTTGAGGTTTCTTCTGTGATGTTTGGATTCAGTCAAAGGCTCACCCTTGAAGACACAGAAGGTCACATGTACCTTGAGGCCACAGGCTCCCCACTCCAGACTTAGATGGATTGTGATTGAAATGAATACTCACATGAATAAGGTTGCAGATCTAGTGAAGTTTTTGACTGTTCTCTTTTTAAAAAGAGCTTTGGTTTGCTTTTGATAACTTGTAAAATAAATTTTAACATATTTTTCCCCTTGTACTATTGTACTGAATAAAAAATGTAATTTTAACATTCCTTTGGTAATATCTGACTCTTGCATGAAAGTGCCCTATATAGCAACCTATGCTTAGACTGAATTTTTTTTAAGAATGTGACTATTTTGAAGTAATTATATATAATATAGATATATGGAATATATAGAATGTTTATATAGAGAGCTGAGTAAAAGGTTTTTGCGTATTCCTGTTGTTTTCTATCACAATGTAGTCTAAAAATGTTTTTTACTTATGGTAAGGGGGAGTAGATTGGCTGTGGGGGCCAGTTATCAACTGGAACATGCACAAACATTCCTTTATTGTTTGAATCCAAACGACCACATGGAAGCCTGAGGTAAGTCTGTTTCTGGCCATTCCTTCCTGGGGGACTAGTACTGTGGAATGATGAAAAGTCTTTTTAATTGACTATGGAGCCAGAAGAGTTGATGACTCAGATGTAGTTGAACCAGAACTGAGTGGGTATGTAGAAGAGGAGGCAGAATCATTTAGAACTGGTCCTAAGAGTTTGGAGGGTGTAGGGGTTATAGTCCTGTCTTCCACCCTTCCATATCAGCTATGACTGGTGATGACCCAGAATGCATCTGTCCTCTTTGAAAATGAAGGACGAAAACAAACAACATAGTCACCTGGGCTCTGTTATTTCTTCTTGAAATCACATAGGTGCCATTTTTAGTAAAGGAGATCCAAAGGATTTATGAGCAACAAGAATCGGTAACAGTAGTGCTATATAACAGTAGAGAAATGGTGGTATGTAACAGTAGACTTAGCTAAAGATGCAATCAGAAAAACAGTTATCTGATGACAAAGAATAACTTCAAAAAGCATGACCTCATACATCCAAGAAGAATGCTGGCCATGGATTCTAGAAAAGCATGGTTTCTAGAAGTCACACCACTTTTGTATATCTCCTCAGTTCCACTTCAGCAATCCTGAGTCATTACATCTTCCAGCTCCACAGCCAATTAGACTTTTTATCATCATTCAAGACCAACTCCTCAGTCACAAATAACTGGAAAGGCTCATCTCAAACTTTCACATGGTCCCTCGAAATGAAACAAAACAGAGAATATCCACGCATCCTTCAAGAACTGGTCTCCATAGGCCAGTCCACTCCTCTTACATCATTTTTCAAGATAATCAGGTATTGCACATATATTATGTATTAGAGGAAAGTCAAAATAATACATGAGGTCAAGAGACTTCAAATTACAAATTAGAGGTATCATTACGAAAAGTGGCTGATTAATTATATATAACCTGACAGAAAGGAGATGCAGTATGTAGAAATAGCCCTGAAACAGCAGGGTGTGTAATTGCAAAAAGCTGGACAGAATCTATGTAGCCAAAGATTGGGAGATAGCTAAACAAATTGTGATATAGTAATGAAATAAAAATGTCATTGCATAGTACTGTAGGAGTGAGGTAAAACATTCTGTCTTTCTCTGTGTGTCTCTGTGTGTCTGCCTCTCTCCACACACACACACACACACACACACACACACACACACACATTTTGAGTAGAGAAAGTAGAGTTAAAAGAACAATATCCATAATGACTACAAAAATGTAAATGAAAACTACACTAAGGTTAAATATAATAGATGGGGTCAGTGAGGTGGCACATTGGATAGAGCACTGGCCCTGGAGTCAAGGAGGACCTGCGTTCAAATTTGACCTCAGACACTTACTAGTTGTGTGATCCTGGGCAAGTTACCTAACTTATTTGCCTCTCTTTATGCAGTTCCTGAAAGAATTTTTTTTTGTTATTCAGTCATTTCGGTCGTGTCCAACTCTTCATGACTCCATTTGTGGTTTTCTTGGCAAAGATACTGGAGTGATTTGCCATTTCCTTCTCCAGTTCATTTTAAAGGTGAGGTAGACCTCACTGAGGCAAGAAGAATTTTATTTACAAAAATAGAAGTCATATTGAAGTTACTATTGTTATTGGGGACTTGAGAACAAAATAAATCTCTGGTGTATTTGATGAAAGAGAAGGTAGAACAATATTTTGCAAAAGAAGGAAAAGAGTGGGAATGGTGGAGACTTACCTATACAACACAATATTTACAAAGCACTTCGTATCTGTTACCTTATTTGTGCTATCCTGTGGGTAAAAAATCATATTAATTCTATTTAGGAGATGAGGAAACCAGGGCTCAGATAAATTAAGGTATTTGTGCCCCAAATCATACAGCTAGTAAATAGTCAAATCTAGTCTAGAGAACCCATGTCTTCTGACTTGTACTACAATTTTCATTCTACACCACAAAGAGGATTCTCTTTGAGAAAAAGAGGGAGAAGTCAAAGATATATCCAAAATTTGAGACTAGGTGACTCTGAAAATATTGATATCATTAACAAAAATAGAAAAAGATGACTTGAACCCCAAAATTCAGAACCCATAGGTAAAAATGGTGTGGTTTAGTAGCAAGAGCCCTGGGAAAAGAATCCAAAATTCCAATATGAGGCTGCCAATTACTAGCTTTGTGATTTATGGAAAGCTACTTACTTTGCTCTGGACCTACCTATATTTCCTCATCTATAAAACAAGGGGATTTAGCAAGATGACCTCCAAAGTCCCTACCCATTCCAACATTTCTGTGAATTGATGAAAGGAAAAAGGAGAAAACCAGTTCAACTATTGCATATACAATGACGAAGTCTCAATGTGGGAACTGTCAGAGTTGTTTACTCTTGAGGGACAGCACAACTGGCAAAAAACTAACTGCTGCTGCTATTGCTACCTGATGTAAGACCTCCTTTCTTTACATGCTGCCTTCCCATCCACAAGGAGGACCATTCATAGGATAAAGACAAGGAAGTGTTTTTCTTATAGAGATCCATTCATTCAAGATATTCATTGCCACTGTTGTTCTGACGTCTTAAACCCTGATCCCAGGCCCCCCAGACTGACTTCAGGAATTCCCTGGAGAGTAGAGGAATGGTGGGGGGGAGGAGGGAAAACCTCCCCCTCCTAAAATAATACTGATTTTCATTTGAATATTTGAAAGATCTATAATTTCACTGAAATAGCCGCTGCTACCTCCAACTAACACAAATTGCAGCCTTTCTTTAGCTTAGACACTGAAAGCTGCTGTGACCTAAAGAGTCATTGATATGTAACTAAACTGCCGGTAAGCATCTCTGAACTTAATGGGGTTAGTCTGACACACAGCCCTATAGACAACTGAATCACTGGGCCTATTCTTGTTTTAAAATGGTTTATTTTTTCCAATTACATGTAAAAACAATTTTTAACATTCATTTTTAAAAATTTTGAGCTCCAAAATTCTCTCTCCCTCCCTCTCCTGCCTCCTCACGGAGAAGGCAAGCAATTTGTGCATATACACACATACACACACGTACATATATACACACATGCATGTTTACATGCATGTGCACATGTGTATACACACATGGTTTATATGTGTATATAGAGACATGTTTACATGTGTATATAAAATATATATTTATATATAAAATTGCTTGCCTTCTCAATGAGGAGACAGGAGACACACATGCATACATAAATGTATGTGCATACACTCATAAGCAGTAACGCAAAATATATTTTCATATTAGTCATGTTGTGAAAGAAAACAGACAAAAAAGAAAAAAAAGTCTAAAATGCTTCGATCTGCACTCAGACTCCATCAGTTATTTCCTTGGAGGTGGGTAGCATTTTCATCTTAAGTCCTTCGGAATTGTCTTAGATCATTGCTGAGAATAGCTAAGTCATTCACAGTTAATCATTGTGCAGTATTGCTGTTCTGTGTACAATATTCTTCTGGTCCTTCACTTCACATCAGTTCATGTTAAGTTTTTCCAGACTTTTCTGAGAGCATCCTGCTTGTCATTTCTTATAGCATAATAGTGTTCCATAACAATAACATGCCACAAGTTGTTCAGCTTTTCCCCAACTAAGAAGCGTAACCTCAATTTCCAATTCTCTGCCACCACACAAAGAGGTGCTATAAATGTTTTTGTGCATATAGGGCCTTTTCCTTTTTGTTTTTTATCTCTTTGAGACCTAGTAGTGGTATGTTTTATAGCCCTTTGGGCATAGTTCCAAATTGTTCTCCAGAATGGTTGGATCAGTTCATAACTTCACCAACCATGCATTAATATTCAAGATTCCCACATCCCCTCCAATATTTGTCCTTTTCTTTTTCTGTTATATTAACCAATCTGATAGATGTGGAGGATAGTACCTCAGGATTGTTTTCATCTGCATTTCTCTAATCAATAGTGATTTTTTTTCATATAACTATAGATAGCTTACCTAAAAACTGCTTGTTCATATTCTTTGGCCACTTACCAATTTGAGAATGACTTGTATTCTTATAAATTTGACTCATCTCTATATATTTGAGAAACGAGGCCTTCCTTTATGAGAAAAACTTCTTGTAAAATTTTTTCATAGTTATGTTTACTATGTATTTCCCTCTATCCTACTTCATCCACTGTTTATCTTACTTTCTCTGTTTACCCTGTCCATCCTCAAAAGTATTTTGCTTCTGACTATTGCAACCTCTAATCAGCCCTCTCTTCTATCAGTCCCCCTTCCCTGCTCCTATCCTCTTTCCTTCCTACTTTCATGTAGGCTTAGATAGACAAATTTCTATACCCATCTGTGTGTATGTTATTCCCTTTTTGAGACAATTCCAATGAGAGTAAGGTTCAAGCACATCCACTCCCACCCGCACCCCACCTCCCCCATTTTCCCATTTACTGTAAAAGCTCTTTCACACCTTTCATGTGAAATAATTTACCCCAATTTACCTTTATCTTTCCCCTTCTTCCAGTGCATTCCTCTTTCTCATCCTTTAATTTAATGTTTTTTTTAGATATCATCCCATTATATTCAACACACACTCACACCCTCTGTCTACATTTACTCCTTGTAACTGCCCTAATGATGAGAAAGTTCTTAGGAGTTACAAGTATCATCTTCCCATGTAGCAATATAAACTGCTTAACCTAATTGAATCCCTTATGATTTCTCTTTCATGTTAATGTTTTTATACTTCTCTTGAGTCTTGTATTTGGAAATCAAATTTTCTATTCAGCTTTTGTCTTTTGATTAAGAATGCTTGAAAATTCTCTATTTCATTTAAGGATTATACTCAATTTTGTTGGGGAGATAATTCTTGGTTGTAATCCTAACTCCTTTGCTCTCTGGAATATCATATTCCAAGCCCTCCAATCCTTTAATGCAGAAGCTGCTAAATCTTGTGTTTTCCTGACTGTGGTTCTACAATGTTTGAATTGTTTTCTGGTTGCCTGCAGTATTTTTCTGCTTGACCTTGGTGCTCTGGAATTTGGCTGTAATATTCCTGGGAGTTTTCATTTTGTCAGGTGATTGGTGAATTCTTTTGATTTCTATTTTGCTCTCTGGTTCTAGAATAGCAGAGCAGTTTTCCTTGATAACTTCTTGAAAGATGATGTCTAAGCTCTTATTTTGATCATGGCTTTCAGGTAGTCTGTTAATTTTAAATTTTCTCTCCTGAATCTATTTTCCAGGACAGCTGTTTTCCAATAAAACATTTCACATTTTCTTCTGTTTTTTTCATTTTTTACTTTCTTTTATTGTTCTTGATGTCTCATGGAGTCATTAGCTTCCACTTGCCCAATACTGCTTTTTAAGGAGATGTTTTCTTCAGTGAATTTTTGTACATCTTTTTCCATCTGGCTAATTCTCCTTTTTAAGGAAGTCAAAATATTTTTGAGATACCCTGCTTCCCAGAGCTAAGGCCCAGTAAGCAGGCTCTGTCCTGAGCTTGGCATAACAATAATCTTTTGCACTCAGAATGCTATCACCCTCTGGCAAAGTGTATTGTTTGGACCAGCACCAAATGTTCACTGAGGGAGTTAGCTCCCTATATTTGTCAGGGCCATCCATCACATATTCACAATTCCTATTCCTCATCCTGACAGGTGCTGCACTCCTGTTCCCATCACAGAACTCTGGTTCTATACCCCCACAGGGGGGGCACAACCTCCAAGACTTGAGACAATGCTGTTCCCACAGGGCCTGTGGGGACAGTAACTCAAGACCTAAAAATGATTATGTCTAGTCCAGGAGGTATATAAGACTTGCTTTTAATCTAGTATGTTAAGTCCTTCTTCTTAAGAGAAGAGGCTTCTATATGCATATGTCATTTTCCTTGCTCTGAAATTAATTAAACTTCTATTTTGTCCCGACTTTTCTGTCTTTAACCTGTTCTGTTTGTTTGGTTCCAGTTACCCACAAGTTAGAGACTGTCTCTGGTCTGGTTGTCAAAGAATTCTGGTCAGTAGATTTTTGTCCTTCATTTTCATTTGACCTATTCTATTTTTAAGGTGTTATTTTCTTCAGTACTTTTTCGTGCCTTCTTTTACCAAGATGTTGACTCTCTTGTTATGATTTTCTTGCATCACTCTCATGTCTTTTCCCAATTTTTCTTCTACCTCTCTTATGTGGTTTTTAAAATCTTTTTTGAACTCTTCCAGGAATTCTTCTTGGACTTGATACCAATTCACATTTTTCTATGAGGCTCTGGATGCAGCAGTTTTGCCTTTCTTGTCTTTTTTGGAGTCTATGCTTTGATCTTCTCTATCACCATAATAACTTTTTATGGTCAGAATCTTTTTTTAAATTTGCTCATTTTTCCAACCTATTTCTTGACTTTTATGTTAAAATTGGGTTCTGCTACAGAGGTGGAGGGGGCACTGTTGCAAGCTTTAGTTCACTTGTGCAGCTGTTTGCCAAGGTAGTTCTGGGGGATCTGTAAATATTCAGTTCTTCCAAGGTGGTATGACCTAAGGAAAGGAGGATTTAACTACTCTCCTAGCCTGTACTCTAGTCTGTGAATAACCGCAAGCACTCTTCCACCCTGGAAATGTGACTAAGGTCCCTGTTCCACAGTGGCTGCAAGCTCTGGTATGTTACTGCTCCTCTTCACCCTGGGACTGTGACCCAGGACTGCAACCCAGAACTGCAACCCATATCTGCTAAGGGGCAATGCAATAGAGTCCTGCAAGTTGCCAGCAAATGGACCCATGTAATCTCCTTCTGACCAGTTGTCTAACTTTCTTATGTGAGTTTCAGAAGCTGCTCCTGCTAGCTAATTCAGTTGTCCTCAAGGTCTGCTTACCAGCGCATTGCTTGCACTGGACTGTGCTCCACACTCTCTCTACTCTCTCCTTCCTCCCGGTGCATAGACCTTTCCTGCTAAGCTAAATTGAATTGAATTGAAAAATTGTTTCACCCCATATTTTCGTAGGTCTTGCTGCTCCAGAATTCACTTTGCAGTGTTACTTTAAATTTATTTTAAAGGAAATTTGTGAGAACTGAGGTGAATCCCTGTCTTTTCTTCACCATCTTGACTCTGCCCCTCCACTGGGCCTGTTCTTGAAGCTATTTCAAGCTGGTCTAGATCTGGCAGACCTTAAGATAAAAAATAACAACTGACACAGTCATATGATGCTCCTAGGTTTTTGTCTGATCCTAACAACCCTGTGAAGTAAGTACCACTAATATTACTAGTTTACTGTTTTCTTCCTTTTAAATAGGTTTTTGTTTATTTTTTACGGCACAATAGTTTTCTCCAATTTCCCTCCTTTTTTCCTCCCAAAGAGCTATCCCATATAACAAATAATATTTAAAGACAGAAAAAGAAGAGGAAAATATCAGCCAATCGATATGTTGAAAAAGTCTGAAAATGTACAACATTCACTTCTCTCTCTGTGTGTGTGTCTCTCTCTGTCTCTGTCTGTCTGTCTGTCTCTCTCTCTCTGTATCACAGGTATTGTTAGGTCCATTTTGTAGATGAGTAAGCTGAAATTCATAGCTTAAATGACTTGCCCAAGGTCACACAGCTAATAAATTACCATGGTAGGATTTGAAACTAGGTTTCTCCTATCTCTTAGTCCAGCCATTTCTTATACTACCCCATATTGACTTTCACTGGAGTAGGAATTTACCAGAATGTCTACATAACCTCCGACAAATCCCTGGAATAAAAATGAGCCTAAGCTTATTCAAGCAAAAGCTCTCAAAGTCCTGAAAACTATGTATCTTTCATTTAAGGAAGAGTCTATCTAAGTTTAGAGAAC
Organism: Bettongia penicillata ogilbyi; assembly: GCA_023548195.1. NCBI lineage: Eukaryota > Metazoa > Chordata > Mammalia > Diprotodontia > Potoroidae > Bettongia > Bettongia penicillata. Next base: position 1,571,893 of record JAJHZJ010000287.1, on the reverse strand, counting down.
ATTATTACCAGGGTTCTTTATGAGATCTTTTCTAATCCTAACTCTTAGCGCCCTCCCTTTCAAACTGTGCTGCATTTAAGTACTTTGTATATATTTGTAATAATTCACTTTATATTTATAGAAGTATTTTTCTCTTCCATTAGAATGGAAATTCCTTGGGAGTAGAAAATGTTTTGTTTTGCATTACTCTTCCTACTTATGACCCTTAGAAATAGAGACCACATTGTCAGGATTACCATAATGCCTAGGTAGGGAAAGACCCTGTCTTCCCTCTCTCCCCCCAGTCCCCCCATGCCTCTGGCCTCCTAGAGTGTCACAAACTAAGATGGTGATCTACTAGTAGTTTCTTAGTTTAATGAATTCATTATCTTAACCATTTCCTCCCTGATCCCCACTCCCCCAACCCCCCCTCACCCCCAACCCCTCCTAGCTGTTGTTAAGAGGCAGGGAAAGACAAAGGTTTAGGGTTTGCTGTATCATTTTAAAATGCTCATCATTCCTTTTTGCAGTGGATTACCATATGACTGAAAGTTCCTAAGAGAATGTAACCAGGAAGGAGAAATCTGAGCCACTTCCATGATCCTGAATCAGTTGAATTCTAAGTTGTCTTTTCAAGCTTAACTCAAATACTACTTAAAGTCATCCATGAACCTTCCCTGGTGTTTCTGAAAAAAAGAATGCCAGCAAGGAAAGTTTATACTGGCAATGACCTTCCTTCTTAAACTTCACGTGTTACTCTCTGAGATGCCCTTTGCTATCGTTCAATTGTTTCAGTTGTGTCTGACTCTTTGTGATCCCATTTGGGGTTTTCTTGCAAAAACATCAAAGTGGTTTGCCATTTTACAGTGGAGGAAACTGAGGTAGACAGTAAGTTAAGTGACTTGCCCAGAGTCACACACTGAGAAGTGATTGTCAGGTTTAGACTCCAGTCTTCCTGACTGCATCACCTTTTGTTGCATTACATTGTTTCAGTTGCATCCAACTTTTTGTGACTACATTTGGGATTTTCTTGGCAAAGATACTGGAGTAGTTTGCCATTTCCTTGTCCAGTTCATTTTTACTAATGAAGAAACTGAGTTAAACAGGGTTAGGTGACTTGCCCAAGGTGGCACAGTTAGTAAGTGAATGAGGACAGATTTGAACTTAGGTCTTCATTATTCCAGGCCTGGTACCCTACCTGCTGCACCACCTAATTGTCCCAAAATACTACACAATTATTATTATGTTTATCTGTGAGGACTGGGATTGTGTCTTAATTAAACTCCAAAACTCCTTCAGTACTAAGCATAGCACCTAACACAAAGTGGAAGCTTAATTTCATATTTGTTGGAATAATGAATGAGTGAATGTTGATTTTTAAAAAATTTGCAAATAGTTTATAGAGTTTACTCTACTGGCTAAGAAACAGGATGAATTAATAAAATCCTTGTTAAACTAATATAATTTCTACCTTCAGTACAATAGTGGAGTTGTAGGTTATGAAAGGAAAAGGTGTTTTAGGTGGAAACAGTGGTCAGGTGAAGGAGGGAGTCTGCAGAGGACAAAACTCTGCCACCATTTCTCAGTAAGAATAGAGAGAAAAAGTAGTTTGTATAAGATGCTCTCTTGCTCCCAACACCTTTAGATTCTTCCATCAGAAGTACTGACTGAAGCATTCATTTCAATCTGATTCTTAAAAAAAAAATTTTATTTAATTCTAAAGAAAAAAATACCATGAAGCAATTAACATTTACATTCCCTAAGTGCTAATTTTTAATTATATAACCATATGCTCAATTTCCAAGGACTTTCCCATTCCAATACTAAAAATTAACCCTTTCAACCAACGATTTCCATTTTAAAAGCATGACAATGCAGACATACAAAAGATCTCAGAGACCATCTGGTCCAGTTCCCTCATTTTACAGAGTAGAAAACTGAACTCCAAAGATGTAAAAAGGGAATTGCCCAAGGTCACACAGTTAATGAATGGAAGAATTGGGGCTCAAACCTATCTCTTGAGACTCTGAGACTTGTACTCATATATAGACCATAATATATTGCTTCCTTTATATCATCTTATTGTATCTAGGTCAGTAGTTCTCAAACTTATTGATCTCTGGAACTCCTGATATTCCTAAAAATTATTGAAGATCCCATAGGGCTTTGGGTTATATCTATCAATATTAGAAATTAAAATATCTTGGCATTATTATAAAAAAATTTCAACCTCACAGACCCCCTGAAAGGGTCTCAGAAACCCACAAGTCTCTCAGACTTGAACTACCTAGATCAGTGACTACACTGGTGTCTACATTTGGAGACCCACTGATCTAGGTAGTTAAATCATGAGGGGTAAGTCTGTGTCATAAACTTTGCTTTTCAGCAACATTTCCTCTTAAAAGTTGATAGCAAAACTTTACCCCATATTAAAAAGAGTCTGGCAGTCCATTTTACATAATTATAGTACTATACTTGAGTTACTATATTACAAGTAAGCATAAACACTTTAAAATATTCATATATCTCTTTAGTCTACAAAAAAACAATTTTTGAAATTTTGAAAACAGTCTCTTCACACAGAAAGTGAGAGAAACATACTCCATGTGTTGGCTAAATTCTGCAATGCCTGTCCAACACTGTGCCTCCTCTCATAACGGGGTATGGTCAGTTGAATAGACCCTTGTATGTCAAGATTCAAAAAGGTCTTGTTTGCCAGGATTGAACAAAGTTCTCACAGACAGAAGGATTTTGCAGGGTAGTCCCCAAGTGTGTGAAATTAAGTTCTCTCCTCCCTAGGGTAGAGTCATTTAATTGTAAGGGAAGTTCTCACCTTTAGTTATTATGCTCTGTTTTATTGACTACATAAAGCTCCCACTGATATCAAAGGGAATAGTTTTAAATAGAACCCCTCCTCCCCAAGGTATGGGGAGAAACAACCAGTCAGCACCAGGACATGTTTATTTTTCATTCTGTCCATTTAATCTGCTAGATTTATAATTGTAAAATATCTAAAATCTATCTTTTACTTGTGCATCTCAGTATTTGTTATTTGTTCATCGGACATGCTATACTGAGCTTAATCTGTGAAGGAGTTAAAGTAGGATGATTGCTACTTGGCCCTGTTCCAGGAGTGTGAGTCTATACTGGGTGCAGTATAGACAGGGTTCTACCCATCTACCATGGGTATCTGACCCAGATTGTTTGTCTGTAAGACCCAGAGAAGCAGAATGTTAGTCTTCATTGGGTCCGATGTCCTTAAAATCAGACATTTGTGACTTGAAAGATGCAGTTCATTCTAAGAAAAAACAGTGGTCCTGAATGAATTAGGATCCCAGGTCAATGTCCATTTGGTAATATCTAAACTGTTTTGAGTTTGCAGAGGATATGTTAGGCCAAGAGTGATGTAAGTCTGAAGTGCTAAAGTTATATGAGTAGTTGTAAGCTTTCATTCCATTGCATGGATGAATCAGAAGAAGCCATCCAACATTTTGACTAGATCCTCTTTAAAGGATCAATGGAAGGACATGAACAAGATTCACACAGGATGGGAAGATAGGAATGGGCTATGATCTGCATGTGTGGAGAAACTACCTACATAGCTAAGATCATGAATTCTTCATCATCATCACTATCATCATTATCATCATCATCATCAAAGTACCTAGTATTAAATTTATCTATTATAATAATTACATGTTCCTTGGAGTGACATCAAATTTGGATGAATCTGTTGTGGTGACTCCATCCCACAAATACATCAGGGTAGAGTTAGAATGCTACAGGCATTTACCTGGATTTTTGTAGTAACTAACACTATGAGTAAGAGAGTGAATGGGTTTCCAACAAGGCCACCCTATCCAAAATTGTAAAATTCATCAATCTTTCCCTTGTCATTTTATCCATCCCCTTAAGTGGACTCAGTATGTCTCCTGATGCTCAGGCTATAGTCATAGCTTCATCTTGTCAGGGATGGAAGAGATACAAATGCCCAATTTATACTAAGGTGTAGGTGGCTATAGGATAGTAGGAAACACACCAGACAGGGAGATGAGATGTGAATTTCAGGCCTAACTGTGCCACTAATTGTATGATATTACACAAGTCATTTCATCTCTTTAGGTCTCAGTATCCACATCTGTAAAATGGAGGCAGGGGAGATTGGACTGGATTATATCTAAGATTCTAGTTCTTAAAGTCTAAAATACTTAAGTATTGTCACTCACAGGGATATTTACATTTTAAAAGTGGATGCCTGGAAAAGGGAAATGCTCAGTGTAAACATTTGTGTTCTCATTGGATCACAGATTTAGAGCTCAGCTGCAAGCTAGTTCAACCTCCTTGTTTTACAGATGTCTACCTCAGGTGAACATGAAAGTGAGAAATGAACTCATGGCATGTGTTCTCAACTAGCTTTTTGTTTCTTCTTCATTGTTCAGGTGCAACTCTTTAATTCATAGTCTTCATGTTACAGTTGGAGCCTGAAGAATAGTGAATATTAATATGCTGGGTTCTCTTCTTTTTGGCAAAGCTTTTATAGGAAGTATCACATGAACATTAGTGGCACAGAGTCTCCACCAAAAGCCAGCATGGTATAGTGGGAAAAGTACTGGACTTAGAGTCATGAGACCTAGATTCAAATCTTGACTCTTCTACTTAGTAGATATGTGACATCGGTTGCATCATTTAATGTCTCTAAGCGTCACTTTCCTCACCTGTCAAATGTGTGTAATAATGCTTCTGTGAACTACCTCATGGTGTTATCGTAAAGAAAGTACATTTTTAGCTATAAAGTGCCATAGAAACATGAATAATTATATCAATTAAAGTTTCCTCTGTGTTCCCCATTAGCATATAGTAGTCTGTGTGCATCTTGGAAAATACAGATGGTACTGAATTTGACAAACAAAACAAATAAAAGTATTCAGAATGAAAAGCAGGGAGCTTAATATAGCCCCAAACCCATGAAATCTTTAGAACAGGCTCTGAAAAGAAAGGACTCCAAATATTGAAATACATGGGATTAAAAATGTTACTTGAAAGTATCATGGAATTAGATGGTCACAGTCTCTCAGAGAATAAAAATAAGGCAGTCATATAGTTTTGGGTGAACATTAAAGAGGCTCTCAAATAATAAATAGTATATTAAAGCACAATTTAAACCTCAAATGTAATTTTCTTTTTTATCCTGCTCACCAGCATGGACCCTGTAAAAACTACCCTAAGTTTATGGTACGATTTAGGTCAGAATCTATCTAATACCCCACATCAACTTTTACCATAAACCGGAAGAAATTTTATCTATGTCATACCAAGAAGAGGACATATGAGGCAAAAGCAAGTTAGACTTTTTTTAAAATTAGGCAACATAGAAAGATAAATAATGTGCAACACTCCCTCCGGGCTACCTCTCCCCAGCTCAAATTTGGGGATTATGTGGAACTATTTCGTTGGAGTTGTAAAAGTGTATATTCATACCTCAGTCCCCAAACTATAACTCATGAATCTCCATCTATGACCTTGTCTTAAGTCAGCTACTAGGTATAATTATTTTAAAGCAAAGGCATTTACTCAGATAACATTATTACATTGTAGCTTTAAAATATTACCCCATAAAGCTGGGACACACACTCCAACAAAAACACTAGAGTCAACATGAAGAGTAGGTGCAAATTTAGAGTTCAGTGATGAGGAAAACATAGAAGGATCATGTGTCATCAAAGCAGTTCAGTCTCCAGTGTTGTAGGGCCTGGATATAATTTATCTTCTTGTGGAGTCCTCACACTGCTTTCCTATGGTTCAATCAGCTGGGCTCTTTCAGCATACCTTTTTTGCATCTTAGTTTGGGACTAGTTTTTTCTTGAATCCATAGTTGGCTCTCTTCTGTACTGCCAGAAGTCATATTCCTTGAAGTTACTTTCTGCCTACAATGTTGCTCCTCTCTATTTCTCTGAATCTATAAAGAACGTATATCTTTACTCCTTGTTGGATGTATGTTAACTGTGCCTCAGCCTCTCTCAAAAGATTGAAATTTTGAACTGGTAGATAATTTTTTTAAAAAATTAATTAATTTATTTTTAGCTTTCATCATTCACTTCCGTAAGATTTTGAGTTTCAAATTTTGTCTTCATCCCTCCCCTCTCCCACCCTAAGATGGTGTGCAATCTGATACAACCTCTACATATACATTGATATTAAACATATTTTCACACTATAGACTGTCTTTTAAAGACCACTTACAGCATGACCAAACTTTTGCCTTTCCAATGACCAGGCTACCCTTCTAATAATAACAGCTGATATTTTTATATGGTGTTTTTAGATTTGCAAAACATGTTACAAATATTATCTCATTTTATCCTCACAATAGCCCTGGAATATAGGTGCTATTATCATTATCCCCATTTTGCAGGTGAGGAAACTAAGGAAGGCAGCAATTAAATCATTTTCCCAGGGTGACATAGCTAGTAAATACCTGAGGCCAGATTTGAATACAATTTTTCTTAACTCCAGGTCCCCAGTACATACAGGCATACAATCTGCCTCATTCATATCCCACTCTTAGATCCTAGCAGTCATTCTGACTCCTTACTTTCTTTCATAGCTCCTAATCCCATATCTAATCTGCTACCAATGCCTGTAAATTTTACCTTCATAACATCTCTCAAATAGGCCACTTATCTTGTCTGATTCTGCCACCACCATGGTACAAGCCCTTATCATCTCACATTTGGACACTATTGGACAATTGGACTTAACAATTGGACAACAGAATGCTCACTGTCTCCTTGCCTTAAGTCTTTCCCTACCCCAGTTCATCTACTCAGCAGTTGTGAAATGATCTTCCTAAAGCATGGGTATGCCATGTCACACATATCCCAGACCTCAACAAAATTCCAATGACTCCCTATCATCTCCAGAATCAAACATTAAAACATCAAATATAAAATCCTCTGTTCTTCAAATTCCTTCAAAACTCACATTTCCAGGTCTTCTTACACCGTATACCCTCTCCTACACACAAACACACACACACACACACAACCTTTGCAATCCAGTGACACTGTCCTTCTTACTCCTCCTCAAATAAGACACTCCAACTCTGATGCAGATCATTTTCATTGGCTGATCCCCATGCCTGAAATTCTCTCTCTCTCCTCATCTCATCTCTATGTTTTCCTTGCATCCCTCAAGTTTCAGCAAAAATCTCACTTTCTTTCCCAATCCTTTTTAAATTTTATATCTTTCCTCTGCTGATTATTTCTGCATTTTCCTGTATGTAGCTTGTTTGTACATAGCTTTTTTCATGTTTTCTCTCCACTTGATTGTGAACTTTTCAAGAGAAAAAACTGCCTTTTACCTTCCTTTATATCTGCAGTGTCTAGTACATAGTAGGTGCTTCATAAATGCTGAGTGACTGACATGTAGGGAACACACCTAGATAATGATGTACACATTAAAAATGTGTAGCCAGGCCAACTTAACTTCTTGAGAATTTATCTCAGCAGGAACCTCTCTATACCTCTGAGGTTATTGCCAATACAAGCCAAAACTCACACTGCTTTCTCTTCTGCAAGCTGTTCCTGTCTTCTTCTATGTGCTCTGTTTTGCTGTTCTCTGCAAGTTTTTGTTCCCCAGAATTGCTGCCCCTAGATAGCCTTCTCCTGAAAAGAAGAGGGATCCATTCTTTTAGACCACAGCCACAAGAATAATTTTAATTCTTTTGTGAATAAAATTCACAGTCACACTCTGGCTCCCAGGCAAAAGAAGCCTTTAAGTTTAAGTTAAGGATTTGTCTTTTGAATATCTTTGTTTCTTTATGAATACTAACTCCCAAGACAGTCAAATATTTTACTTAAGATGACTACATTCTTTTGTATTCCCATCATGCCTTTGTCTATTCAAATTGCCCTGGGAATTTCACTAAGCAAGATGAGGGACAAGTCAGAGCAGCCTCTTCTATCTTTCTGCAGGTACCAAAATAGTTCTTCTCTCCACATTTTAAATCTAATCTATTTCTTCATAGATGTGCAAAAAACTTCAAAACTCTCTTGGAAATTGTATCTTTCTTTCAAAAATAAATCTTTCAAGTACTTCATAGGTAAATGAAAAAAGAAAGAATTTTCATTTAAGGAGAGTTGAGAAAGATAGAATTTTTCTCCCCACATTTTACATCTAAACCATTTCTTCATTGACTTGCAAAAAACTTCAAAAATCTTTTGGAAAATGGATCTTTATTTCAAAAGTAAATCTTTTAACTTGTTTATAGATAAAAGGAAAATGAAAGAATTTTCTTTTAAGAAGAGTTGACACAGAAGGAATTAAAGATATTTCCTAACTTCTGGAGAGCTCATCAAAATTTTAAAGGATATGATAACAGATTCCCCATTGCTCACAGAAATAAGTATGAAATTTAGCTAATGCTGACATAGATTCCTGCTGGAGACTTGGGGTGATGTTGGGAGGAGGGTGGGAAATCTTTCCATCTAAAGACAATTGTTTTACTTTTCAGATGTCTTTCTATTTCAAGGTCATAAATTGTACCTTAGTTAGATCATAACTAAACCTAGTGCTACTCTCAGATCCTAGGAGCTGGCACAAAAAATAACTGGCAATGAAAGATCACTTTGTTTTATGAAACACTTTCCATAACTTTTCTCCTTTGAGCTTTACAATTAACTTTGTGAAGTGAGAATGACAGGTCTTGTTTTTCAGTAGGCCTACAATAGGACTGTTACAGGAGGCTCCCAATGAGAAATTCCCTCTATCCAAGCAGATGGGAACTATCTTTGAAATTTAGGGTCTTAAACAAATTACCTGGGGGCACCGAGGAGCTGTCATTTACCCCAGGGTTACACATATAGTGTGCCTATACAGAGTATATAGTACATACCAGAGGGAGGATTTGAACCTAGGTTTCCTAGATTCCAGGGTCAGCTCTTAATCCACCATGGCACACACTCTTTCTCATTTTACAGATGAAGAAACTAAGGCTTAGAGAGATTAAGTGGTTTACCCATATAGCTCATAAATATTAGAAGTTGGATTCGGATCCTGGTCTCTGCATTTAGCCCAAAAGCTATACTGTCTTACTTTTGCCAGAATATATAGGATGACTCTCTGCCATACTACTAACTGTGTGCTTTTCTTTTGCCTTCAAGCTCACCTATGGTTGGTGGGTATAGTGGAGCGACTTTTCAGAAAGACTAATATTCCATTCTCTTACCCTCTCCTAGGTGCATCTATTTAGAGTTTCTTTTGTGATCTCATCTATCTCTGTCCATTTCTACCCACTGATCTCACCTATTCAAACTTGGGCACTTGGCAACTTGTGACCTTGAGCATCTTGCTAAAGCTCCCTGGGTATCACTTGCCTCATCTGTAAAAAATGAAGGAGTGGACTTGAAGGTCCCTTCTAACTCTAAATCTATGATCTTTCTTGCAAAATGTTTAATTTTTGGATTGGACCTGTGATTACATTGGCATAGGGAACTCTACCAATACAGACCAGCATCTGTTTTATAATTTATAATATTAGAAAGTTGTCTTGCATACTGAGAAGACAAATGACTTGCCCAGGGTTACACAGCTACTATGTTTCTGAGACAGGACTTAAACCCAAGTCTTCCTGATTTCAAGGGAGGCTCTCTATCCATTATGTTGAGCTGCCTTTCATAATATGCTCTCTAAAAGAGTTGCAACTGTCTACTATAAAAGCATCTAAGTGGGATGCTTGCCTTAAAGAATGACTCCCTCCGCATTTAAAGCTATTGCTGTTTTTCAATCCTGTAGGATTCTTTGTGAGCCCATTTGGGGTTTTATTGGCAAAGATACTGGACTGGTTTTGCTGTTTCCTTCTTCAGTGTATTTTGCAGATGAGGAAAACAAGGCAAACAGGTTAGGTGACTTGTGCAGGATCATACAGATAGGTAGTAAATAGCCAAGACTGGGTTTGAATTTAGGTCTTCCTGATTGGAGTCCCAGTGTGACATCCATTGACTACCTAGTTGCCTTACTTAGAGCTATATTTAGGATTTTATAGCTTTTCTATTGTTTTTGTTCTGGCCAGAAACCCTGAGGGTCGTTCCCCCTCCAGGTTGATTTTGCTTTTATTTGAACTAGTTAAAAGAGGCCATTTTCTGCCTCATTTCTTACCTAGCCTTAATGGCTTAATGGGTGTTGTCTCAATCAAACTGAGACTCGTTAAAGATCTTAGCTTAAAAATGCCAAGGTCTCTCACTGCCTCCGGGGCCATCATTAGTAGTCCTGATCTGTATCTTACCACTGGACCCAGAGAGCTTCAGAGGAGAAAGTGAGCTTGGTGACTTTGCATAGTCCTCCTTCACTTAAATCCAGTTCACTTGCATGTCATGGTATCACCTCTCCGATGTCATGATTCTTTTTGAGAATGAAGAAAAAACAGCAACGAGAATACCACCAACACAATAATATTAATTCATTGATTTAACAGATACAGCATGTCCCGAAAGTCTTAGTGTAGGTTTACACTTTAATACTTTTGTAAATATAAATGCTTTTCAGTCATGTCCAATTCTTTGTGACCACATTTGGGATTTTTCGGGCAAAGATATGAGAGTGGTTTGCTTTTTCCCTTCTCCAGCCAATTTTATAGATGAGGTAACTGAGGCAAAGAAGGTTGAGTGACTTGTCCAGCACCACAAAGTGAAATGATTTACATGACTTTCAAACCTACTTAACTTTGTGAATTTGAACACTAATTTTTTATTTTAATTTTAACAGGATAGGAACACATTTATTTTGTGCACAACAGATTTGGATGATACTTTGTCAGACCAGCGGATTGATTTCTTGCTTAGCTACCTCAGTTAATGAGGTCCCTCTGCAGGTACCAAAATAGTTCTTCTCTCTACATTTCAAATCTAAACTATTTCTTCATAGCTGTGCAAAAAACTTCAAAACTCTCTTGGAAATTGTATCTTTCTTTCAAAAATAAATCTTTCAGGTAGTTTATAGGTAAATGAAAAAAGAAAGAATTTTCATTTAGAATTCTCCTCCCTACATTTTACATCTAAACTATTTCTTCATTGACTTGCAAAAAACTTCAAAAATCTTTTGGTATAATGGAGGTATAATGAGGTACCTCCATTGCCCTGAGAGTAGCACTGGGTTTGGTATAATGAAGGTACGTCCATTATTTATTTTCTTGTGGGGTCACATCCAGACTGCCATGTATGCATCAAAGCCCTTTTCACTGAATGATCTTAAAGCTAAGATTCCAAAAGTAATCTTTTGATCTCTGAGCATTTGCTGATGAAAGATTTTACAAGGTTCAAAAACAGCTAGAGCAATTGCTAGCACAAGATAATGCTTATGTTGGATTTTATTTAGAAAAAAATATTTTAATATTTAAAAGATTAACTTTTCAATTTTTGTTTGTGAGGCATTTCTTAAGTTATTCAAACTTAAGTTGCTCTAAGTTGCCATATATGAACCCACTATAGCCTGTAAGTGTTGAGTGGTATAATATACAGTCCCTGTCTTCTAAGAGTTTATAATCCAATTGGAAGGATAATTGCATAAGTAACGTCATGTCTATTCAAAAGATCACCGAATCTTTGGATCTTAGAACTGAAAATGAACTTAGAGGTCATTTACTCCAAATTTGTGCATCCTACGTTTACTTTGTACTGTCTCCGTTCTGCTTTGCTCAGAGCATAGCACCCTTTCTGATGTGGGCACGCCATGCTGACAGTCCTGTGCCAGGGTCTCCCATATTGCACAATCAAATCCAAAGTTCTTGAGAGAGACTTTGAGAGTATCCTTGTATCACTTCTTCTGACCACCATGTGATCACCTGCTCCATATGAGTTCTCCATAAAATAGTTTTTTTGGCAAGTGTACCTTTTGCATTCGAACAACGTGGCCAGCCCATTGGAGCTGCACTCTCTAAAGCATAGTTTGAATGCTTGGCAGTTTAGTTCGAGCAAGGACTTCATTGTCTGGTACCTTATCCTGCCAGGTGATCCTCAGAATCTTCCTAAGACAGTTCAAATGGAAGCGATTCAGTTTCCTAGCATGGTGCTGGTAGACTGCCCTTGTTTCACAGGCATACAACAATGAGGTCAGCACAATGGCTCTGTAGACCTTCAGTTTGGTAGTCAGTCTAATACCTCTTCTCTCCCAAACTTTTCTTCAGAGCCTCCAAAACACCAAGATAGCTTGGGCAAGGCGTGCATCAACCTCATTGTCAATGTGTGCATCCCTGGAAAATACACTACCCAGGTTTGTGAAGTTATCCACATCATTCAAAACTTCTCCATTTGTTGTAACCAATGGTTCCACGTATGGATGGTCTGGTGGTGGCTGATGGAGCACCTGTGTTTTCTTGGTGTTGATTGTTAGGCCAAAATTAGCAGAGACAGCAGAGAATTGATCCATAGTTTGTTGCATCTCAGCTTCAAAGGCTGCATTGAGTGCATGGTCATCTGCAAACAGAAAATCATGCACCAACACTCCTTCCACTTTGGTCTGAATACTTCCATAGTGTCCTCAACAGACCATCATCCATCAATGCTGAGGTCATTGAACATTTACCTCAGGTTGAAGTCAATCCCTCTTTAGCTGAACTTCCAACTGAAGAAGAGGGCCATTAGGCTCTTTTCATGTGGCAAAACACTTGGTGCTGATTCTTTTCCAGGATATTGAGTAGGATATTAAGAAAGGAATGCAGGTGAAGAAAAAAAGACGAAACCAGGGCCCAGGTTGGGGGCACTCTGTCACTGTGAATAAAGTAAGGATCGGTGTGGATGTCAATGAAGATCTTATAGTTCCTGTTCCTGGAGATATTGAGTCTGGTGGACGGCTTAAGTTCAGAAGTTCTGGCACCTGGCACAATATAAGCCCTCCAGGGCAAAGGAGTCAGTAGTTTGCATAAGGAAGAGCAAACTTGGCCAAGTCAGAAATGGAGTTAAGTCACATCTTGGATTGAGTTTGTGAGAAACCACTGCACTTCCACCAAAGGTGAGATAGGGAGGCTCGGTCTACCAAAATTAAAAAAAAAGTCAATGCAAAACCAGCTAAAGGGTGATACGATCATAGGATTTAGAGTTGCAAGAAATTTTAGACACCTAGTGCAGAGGTCTTTAACCTTTTATATGTCATGGATTCCTTTTGCAGTATAGTAAAGATTATGGGAAGATCCCTCCTAAGAATAATATTTTTATATGCATGAAATAAAATGCATAGATATCTTACCAATTATGTTGAAACAAAGTGATTGAAGAATGCCAAAATTAAAATTAAAAAGCTTTGATCTAACCCAGTCTTTTCATTTTACATAGAAGAAAACTGGTTTTCAAATAAGACAAGTGTCTTGCCCACAGTCACATAGAGTAACAAGTCAAGTTCATTTCTCTTTTTTTCATTGCATGGTATGATAGAATGAGATTTGGATTTGTAGATATTTCCATGACCTAAATTTGCAGGCCTTTAGAAATAAAGAGGACTGTGGTTCAGAAATGGAAATTGAAGATATGCCCTTCAATTGGGAAATGGTTAAAGAAGCTGTGGTATTTGATTGTGATGGAATATTATTTTGTTACTAGAAAAGAGAAGCAGGATGATTTCAGAAAAAACACAGAAAGATTTATATGAACTGATGCAAACTGAAGTGAATAGAACCAGGAAAACATTGAACACAGTAACAGTAATATTGTATGATGAATTGTGAATAACTTAGTTATCCCAAAGGACTAATGATAAAGTATACTATCCACCTCCAAAGAAAGAACTGACATTGTTTGAGGACAGAAAGAAGAACACTATTCCTCACTTTCATTTTTTTTTTTATTTGGGTCTTCTTGTATATAATAACTAATGTGAAAATATTTTACATAATTGTACATGTATAACCTATTGATTGAGATGATTGCTTATCATCTTGGGGAGTTGGGAGGGAAGGAAAGAAGGGAAGGATAGCATTTGAAACTCAAAAAATTTTAAAATATTTTAAAAAATTGTTTTAACAGGTAATTGGGGAAAAATAAAATATATTTTTAAAAAAGAAAAAAAAAGTGGACTACTTTGAGATGTAGTAATCCAAGCCCCTCATTTTTATAGATGACGAAACTGAGACTTAAAGAAATAAAGTGACTCATTCAAAGTCATACGGAGAATGGAAAAACTGGAATTAAAAGGTTTGTTTAGTGTTCCCAAGCTTCTCTTTCCACAATGCCATAGAGGCTAGATATGTCCCAGAACCTAAGGATAGAATTTAGACTATAATTAATTGTTACTGTATAATTGTCCAGTGCTTAGCACAGTACCTGGCACATAGCAGATGTTTAATACATGTTTATTGACGGACTGACTGACTCTTGTGGGAGGAGAATTGAATAGTTATAGCTGGAGAGATTTAGGAGCAAGAAACTAAGTCTATAAAGCATTCTGCTTAAAAAGGGGTTCTATTTAAATTTGCTTATATACATGCCAAATGGAAATTTGTGATCTTGTTATCCTAAGACTTACTATCATTATATAAATACAATATGTTTAGAAACACATGTTTTAATGTAGGCAAAGAAGAATATTCATGGCAAGCACAAGACCACTGGATGAAGGTAATTCTGAATCTAGAAATAAGGGATAGAGCAGGGTGGACAGCTACCATGAGGCACATCATGAAACCGGAGGAGGTACAAAAAAGGACATTTCTTACTATTACTTTTTATGGTCCAGAAGAGGGGTGTATTAGAGATAACTCAAACCAGCTCTGGAGAGTCAACTGTGAAGTTTTCAGTGGAAGCATTTGCACTTCATATGGGAGCCACCATTCAAGTCTTAACAGTTTTGTCAAAAGTCTGGACTCTAGACTTTAAAAAGTGATGGAGAAAATACTATAATATAGATTATACTAAAAAATGCATCACAAAGACCTTTTGATTTTTAGAGAATCAGTTGTTAAAAATTTACCAACACAACTCTGATTCAAATACATATTTGAAAATGCTTGATTAAAAAAAGAAGAAAAAAAGAAAATGCCTGATAATGTAATTCTCTGTGGCACATGAGTATTTGTTTTGTGAAAAGTCTAGTCATACATTATAATTAAGGCTTGAAGCTCCTGCTGTGTGGATAGTCACACAGGGTTGGGGGTGGGGGAGTGTGGGTACAATTTGCCAGCTTTGCTTATGGCACACAAACCCCTTCTATGTAAAAGGGAGTATTCAGCACTTTTAACATCTAGAACAGAAATTTTTAACCTTTTTTTTTTTTTTGTCATGGACCCCTTTGGCAATCTGGAGAAACCTATGAACTGTTTCTTCGTATGTTTTTAAGGCATAAAATATAATAGAGGATTACAAAAAACCCAATTATATAGAAATAATTATCAAAATACAGACCCCGACACACAAGTTAATAGACCCTGGGGTTAAGAACCCATCATCTACAATTATTTGCTAAGATTAATTTACCTGTGTAAAGAGGTGTGTGGTAGGTGGGGCTGTACCCTCTCTGTCAACAATCTCTGTTAAAGCAACCAGTTAGTCATCCCATCCCACCTCCAGACCAGCTTCCTGTTTTCTGGACCCTTGTTGGCTAAGGCAGTGGTTCTCAAAGTGTAGCATATGGACCCCTGAGGGTTCCTGAGACTCATTTCAGAGAATCTTAAAGGTCAAAACTATTTTCATAATAATACTAAAATGCTTTTTACCTATTCAAATACTCCTCCCTTTTCCAACTACATATCTGTGTAAGGCCATATTTTCTTCATATACTTAAACTAAAACAACACATAACAACAGATAAAATGCAGCAGTGGATCGGAGAAGCCAGAAATCTTCTATTAAACCAGAGTTTTAAAAGATTTGGAAAAATATGTAAAATAATACTAATCTCATTTTTTTTGTTTTTAACAATATGGTCATTTTTCATAAAAAGTATTTATGTAACATGCAATGGGCTTACTATTTGAATGAATTAATAAATCATTATTTAACATTCTTAATCAGTTTTAATTTTATAATATGATAAATAATATCTCACCAATATAAACAAGAGCCCTTTGGGTTCTTTAGTAATTTTTAAGCGTATAAAGGGATTCTAAGACAAAAAACTTTGAGAACCACTGATCTAAGAGTTCTGAATCTTCTCCTTGTATACCCTTTTTTGCCTACACTTCCTGACCTTCCTTGATGATCTGGAAATATCTCCTGATGCCTAGATTTGATGGGGATGCTTAGTTTGTTTCTTCTATGGTACCATTTTATGCATACTCCCTTTTCCATGACAAGGAATTGATTTCTTGGCCACAACACACACACACACACACACACACCACACACACACGCACACACACACCACACTCACACACACTCACTCACTGTCTTGGTCATAGTGTGCACGCACACATGCACATACCACACACACACACACACACACACACACACACACAACACACATAGAGGCACTGCCTGGGCCATGCTATGACCCCTACCTCAATTCTTTAATAGAAAGTAAGTTGTTAAGAAAGACAATGTTACCTAACTGAGGCTCTTTCCCTAAAGCAATTGGGGATGGATGCCGTCAGTAGAACTAAACAAAGAGCAGATTTCAGTGCTGAAAAAAAGAGAAAGTTTAAACTCAGCAATAAACTTGGGCTGTATGTCTCCCTTTGGTACGGCTTAGGGGAGAGGGTGCCCAGAACAGCTGGCAAGAGCACCTTCTCTGCTCTGATTCCACATCCTTACTAAGCAGCCTTCTGCTCTTGGTTCAGTTTCCCAAATAGGTTTCCCTACTGGGAAGAGAATGTGCTACCTGGCCAACACAAATATTGGTGCACTTGGCAGTTCTATTTCTCATTGTAAATTATTAAACTGGCTTTCTGGGACAAGTTAGGCTTATATGAATCAGGGCAGTGTAAGTCAGTTTTTCCCAGGGCCTGATGAACTCTGGATAAGCTTATCATTGAGGCTCCAGACCTACAAAGCTGGGAAACCAAATTCTACCATCCAAAGTGGATAGTAGCTTTTTTGACCACCAACCTACTTCTTATTAATACATCAGAGAGTGTTAGGGCTTAAAAGGACCCTAGAGATCATCTAGTCCCATGGAGCCATGGCTATGGAAGAACAATTAGGGTTTTGTCCCAGGGTAGTGGATTTAGAGGGTGCTAAAAGAAACTTGCTAGTACAGAAACAATAGAGTTTAGTATCTAGTTAGCAAGAATTATTAGTTAAAATAAAAGGTTGTGTGACGGTATAGGCGCTGGAAAGCTCTTCTCTCATCTGATTCTACACTAGGTTGAGTCTCTCTCTCACCCTGTCAACATTCTTCCATTCACAGTCATCTTCTTGGCAAGGTCTAAATCCCTGGGTCTCTGTCATTCCTTCACACAGTAGTGTCCCTACCACCCTTATCCCAAACAAAAGATTATTTCATGCTGTTTGTCATTTGCCCCAAGGACAAAAATTCCTACTTACAGCTTTGAATCCAACCCTCCTCAATTTTTTTTAAATGAAAAAAATTTATTGTTACTTTTTGGTTTTATATCATCATTTATTTTTTGTTACAGGTCAAACTCTGACAATGAGAAGCATACACACACACACACACACACACACATAAACACAACAACAGAAGAGGAGGATTGTCTATAGAACCTTTACTACTGCCAGTTTGTTCTCTATTTTAAAATATATATCATGTATCTGATAAATTGCTGCTTGTCTGTGTCTCCCTTTGCACCTCCCTTCTGTGCTTCTCTGATACTTTTTTCTTTCTTCTTTTTTTTTAGGGGGTGGATGGGTGTATCACTATCCCAACTCCTTTCTCCTAGTGACTCCCAACAAAAAGGTTAAAAAAAAAATTTACTCTCTTGTAACATATAACCATATTCAGGCAAATTAACGCATTGGCAATATCTGGAAATTTATGTTTCTTTCTGTAGCTCTATCATCTTTCTTTCTGAATGTATTTTATTCCCCCCTCCCCTACTCAACAAGCCATACTTTGTAACAAAGAATGAGATGGTGGTGGTAATAATAATTCAGCAAAACTAACCAGACAGCAACCAAATCTAATCGTATATGTGATATTTCACATCAGTATTTCTCCATTTCTGCAAAAAAGGATGGAAGGTATATTTTCTCATTTTGTTTTTTAAGGCCAAGCTTTGTCATTGTTATTATACAGTTTGTAGGGTATTTTTTAGTTGCTCTTTCTATTTACATTGCTTTAGGAGAGAGAGAGACAGAGAGAGAGAGAGAGAGAGAGAGAGAGAGAGAGAGAGAGAGAGAAACAGAGACAGAGAGAGAGAGAGACAGAAACAGAGACAGAGAGAGACAGAGAGAGACAGAGAGAGAGAGACAGAGAGAGAGAGAGATAGAAAACAGAGACAGAGAGACAGAGAGAGAGAGAGACAGAGAGAGAGAGAGAGAAACAGAGAGAGAGAGAGAGAGAGAGAGAGAGAGAGAGAGAGAGAAGGGAGAGACAGAGAGAGAGAGAGAGAGAGAGAGAGAGAGAGGAGAGAGAGAGAGAATGAGATACTTTCTTAATTCTCATTATTTGCCAGCATCAGTTAATGTAAGGTTTCCCGTGTTTCTCTGAATTCTTCAAGCTCATGGTTTCTTATGGTACAGAAATATTCCACTACATTCATGTACCACAATTTGTTTGGCCATTTTCTAATTGATGTCAACCCCGTCCCCCATTTCTTTTTCTTAGTTTTTAGGAAATTAAGAAAAATCTAATTTTCTCTTTCATTGAAAAGAAAAAAGAAAACCTTTACAACAAAGATGTGTAGCAAAATAAAGAAACTCTCACATTGGCCAGGCCCCCAAAATGCATGTCTCAATCTGAGCCTAATATCTCTCCTAGAAGGTGGGTAGCATGACCTAACAACCAGCCTCTGGGAATCATTGTTGGCCATTATGTTGATCAGAATTCCTAAGTCTTTCAAATCAATCCCCTTACAGAGAGGAGGAAGCTGAGACTCAGAATAAAGATGATAGCATTTTTGAGTTCAATTCAGCAAACTTTCCTCAAGAATGCACTATGTATAGGAGGAAACTGAGGGAATGAAAGGGGGATTGACTTCCCCAGAGTCGTACAGAAATTTGGACTTTGAATATGGGTCTCTTGCCTCTGTCCAGTGCTCTCTCCAAGATACTGCATTACTTCCACGGCTTAGCTAAAGAGGGAATGTGTGTGAATATTCCTGGAATAAAATTCCCTATTAAAAAGTGCCAAGGACAGTCAAAACTCAAGAAAGGGAGCTGAGTGATGGTATAACAAAAGCCTCTGAACTGACATAAAAGTTGTGGCATTTTCCTCATCTGTGCAGTGGTGGTGAAAACCATTGTCTCCAAGCTTTCAACCACTAATAAGGAGAATTAGTGTTCATTGAGCTTTCCCTTGAGCCTCTTAGAAAACCATATTTATTTAAAGGTCAGCTTGACATCAAAGCTAATGCTCTCCTTAATCAGACTTGACTAGTTTTTTTTCTCTCCTTCATTAATAGAGCCGCCTAATAGAGTTGTCTCCCCAACCGGTCATTTTTTTTTACCTGTTTTTTTGACATCAGCAACAGTAAATTGACCTGACCATGGGAAGGTGCATTGCAAAAACACACTTAAGCATGAATACGTGCATGCCCAGGTCTATTCCCAGAGAAGCTGGTGGGTCTGAGTTGGGGACAACTCTAATTAAATGTAAAAAACAGCCATATACTACTATGATTAAAAGCCAAGGTCTGACGCACTTGACAAAGAAAGCAATTATATTCCTGTTCTGGGCCAGGCCTGGTGATGCATCCCAAAAGAACCTTGGGCTCAATATTGCTCTTGTGGTTAACTAAAGGATACAATTTAGACAGCTAGCAAGGTTGCAGGAGGGTTGAAATACGTGATCTCTTCATGTCTAATGGAGCTGCACTCCAGACTTCACCATGCCGTTAGAAATCTCTTTATCCTGGAACATCCTTTCAGCTCTGCAGTTCAAACTTCAGAAATAACCTCAGTCCTTGATTCCCTTCCTTTGATTAGATGGCTCATCACTGGATGGCTCAAATGAATGAAGGCATCCAGGTCAGTCATGTCTTGATTTCTCATCAAGGTGCAATGTGGACTTCTCCACCATGCCTCCAGAAACTGCTTACTCCTAGAAGATCACTGCAGGGGAGCCAAGATGGTGAATTAGAAGCAGTAGCCCAAGCAAACTCTCCCAACATTCCCTTCCAACTTAAAAATCAGACCTTGAGTAGAATTTTAGAGGGTCTGAGCAGAAAAAAAAAGATTAGGGTGAAGTATTTTTTCTATCCTAAGGCATCTCAGGAGGCTGGCAGGAGAAGTCTGTGACTCTGGGGTGGAATCTGGCTTGGAAAACCATCAGTGAACCTTGGAGATGACCTTGAGAACATTAGCAAAAGCAACAGCTTCAGGAGCTCTCAGTCCAGAGATGGTAAGGGGATTGGACAACTGGTCAGAAAATGATTAAAGAGGAATGCTGGCACTGGGTGCAGCTGGCTCTGATTGGCAACTCATAAGCAGTTCTGGGCCACAGTTCATAGGTTCAGAGGAGCACTTATGGTTGGTCACAAGGGAGCAGAGACCCTTGTCACAGTTCTAAGGTAGGACAGAATGCTAGTACTTGTGATTGCAGGAGAACAGGGGCCCAAGTCACTGTTCTTGGGCCAAGAAGAGTGCTAGCATTTACAGTTGCAAGGTCCTTCCAGGGTAAAGATCAGAGCAGAAACTAGGAGAGCAGTGACCACACTTCTTGGATCACACCACCTTGAAAGCACCAAAAACTTGAAGACCCCCAGAACTAGCTCTGAAAACAGCAGCATGAAAAAGCCTGAAGCTTGACACAGTGCCTCCCCAGTCCTACCCTTGGGTGAGCAGAGCTTAGTTGCAACATACTATTCAAAGTCAAGAAATAGGCTGGTAAAATGGGCAAACAAACAAATGAAAAAAAAGAATTGACCATGAAAAAGCTATTATTGTGGCAGGGAATACCAACAAATTCAGAAGAAGAAAACAATATGAAAACATCTGTAGTCAAAGCCTTAAAGAAAAATACTAATTGGACACAAACCCATCAAGAATTCCTGGAAAAGTTAAAGAAAGATGAGTGATAGAGGAAATCTTTGGAAAAGAAATGAGTGTAATGCAAGAAAATTACAAAAGAGAACTAACAGTTTGATAAAAGAAGCATAAAAAATTCTGTGGCAAATAACACCTGAAAAAGTAGAATAGAAGCACAGAAATTCATTGAAGAGGAAGAAAAAAAGAACTCCTTTAAAAAGCAGAATTGGCCAAATGCAAAAAGAGGTATAAAAGCTCACTGAAGAAGACAGTTCTTTAAAAATTAGAATTGGGCAAATGGAAATTATTGGTTTTTTGAGACATTAAAAAAAAACAATGAACAAAATCAAAAGAATGAGAAAACAGAAAATGGAAATTATCTATTGGAAAAACAACTGACCTGGAAAATAGATTAAGGAAGGATAATTTAAGAATTATTGGATTACCTGAAAGCCACAATCAAAAAAAAGCCTAGATATCATATTTCAAGAAATTATGAAAGAAAATTGTCCAAATATCTTAGATCCAGAGGGTAAAATAGAAATGGAAAGAATCCACCGATCACCTCCTGAAAGAGATCTCAAAATGAAAACTCCCAGGAATATTATGGCCAAATTCCAGAGCTTCCATGTTGAGGAGAAAATATTTCAAGCAACTGAAAAGAAACAATTCAAATATTGTAGAGCTACAGTCAGACTCACACAAAATTTAGCCGCTTCTACAGAGTTTGAAATATAATTTTCCAGAAGACAAAGGAACTAGGATTACAACCAAGAATCACCTATCCAGCAAAAATTAGCATAATTTTCTAGGAAAAAATAAGAATATTTAATGAAGTAGTGGATTTTCAAGGATTCCTGATGAAAAGACCAGAAATGAATAGAAACTTTGACATTTAAACACAAGATTAAAGACAAGCATGAATAGATAACATGGAAAAGCAATCATAAGAGATTCAATAAGGTTAAACTAATTACATTCCTATGTGGAAAATGATACATTAATTCCCAAGACCTTTAAATTATTAGGGCAGTTAGAAGCAGTCTCCATAGATAGATGGCACAGGTATGAGTCAATCACATTGGGATGATCTCAAAACCAATGAAGGGGTGTGAAAGAGGGATAAACTGGGAGAAGCAGGAAGAAGAAATAGAAAGGGGAAAAGTATCTCACATGAAAGAGGTTCACAAGGAAGAGCTCTTACTGTGGAGACTGAGGTTCAAGCATTGCCTGCCACCCTTCAACAGTAAAAGCTCTTCCTTGTAAGCAGATAGTAGAATGGATTATGTCTTTCTTTTTCTTTCCTTCATGAAAGGGACCATGCATGCCCTGGCTACTTCTTAAACAGGCCTACTCAATGAATGGGCATTACCTCACCTTAAGTGAGTAAGGTCTCCCAAAGCATCCTGGGCCATCTCCAGTCATCCCGAGGAATATATCAGGTCTCTGGATTCAGATGACTCTGAAGGAGAAGTGAGGTTGGTGACCTACACAGCCCTCCCTCACTCAAAACAAAGTCAAGTGCAAGCCATGTCATCATTTGCATGGTCTTCTTCAGCAATGAAGGACAAATACAACAAAGAATGGATTAGAAATCAGAATCAAACAACATGCTGTTTACAAGAGACATACAACAGAAACACACATATATAGAGTTAAAATAAGTAGATGGAGCAGAATTTATTATGCTTCACTTGAAGTAAAAAAGCAATCATGGCAATCATGATCTCAGACAAAGTAAAAACAAAAAGAAACCTAATTAAAAGAGATAATCAGGGAAACTATATCTTGACAAAAGATGCAATAGATAATGAAGTAATATTTGAAAAAAAATTAAAAGCCCAAAGAGATCAAAGGAAAAAGATACATATGTACAAAAATATTTATAGCAACTCTTTCATGGCAAAGACTTAGAAGTTGAGGGGATACCCATTTATTGTGGCGTATAATATTACTAGGGAGTACTATTGCGCTGTAAGAAATAATGAGGGGATGGTTTCAGAAAAAAACTAGGAAAACCTATATGAACTGATGCAAAGTGAAGTGAACAGAATCAGAAGAGCATTGCATACAGCAACAACAATATTATAATGATGATCAATTGCAAAAGACTTAGCTACTCTGATCAATAGAATGATCCAAGAGAATTCCAAAGGACTCATGATGAAAGATGCTATTTACCTCCTGACAAAGAACTGATGAACTCTGTATAAATTGAAGAATAATTTTCTCACTTTCAGAAAAAAAATCACTTCAGCCCTAGACTTCACACCTCAGAAATACCCTCAAGTTCTTAAGTCTCCTTCCTTTGATTGGATAGATCCTCCCAGAACTTCCATTTAAGAAAGGCACTGAAGTCATCCATGTCTTAATTTTTCAATGCAAATGTGGACTTCACCTCCCCTATTTCAGTTAGAAATAGAAAATTTAGAATTGGAAAATTAGAAAATAAGTTCCTTGAGCACAAGAAATGTTTTTCTTTTTGTCTCTGTTTGTATTCTCAGGCTTAGCTCTCTTCCTTACACTTAGTAAGTGCTTAATAAATGCGTATTGACTGACTGACTGAGTAAAGCTCCCTATGTTTTTCTTATTCCTTTATCAAAGAGAGTCTCATAAATCCTTGAGGGGGAGGAAGGTTCTGTGAAGTTTAAAGGAAAGGGAAAAGTAGAGAAATTTACATAATAACTGTTGCATATTTGGAAGAAACAGCAAGCTGTACATGGTAGACTTTTACTTTCATGTGCAATCATCTTTTTTTATTGCACTGTGTTATAGAAATGCTTGTTTTGTTTCCTGAATTGAAAATACATTTTTAAGAATCTTTAAAAAAGGAAAGGGGAGGGAAGAAAATTTAGAACTCAGAAGCGAATGTTGCAAATTAAAAATTAATTAATTTTTTTTTTAAAAGACTGGAAAGAAAAAGAAGGAAAGAGAGAAGGGTAGTAGATGTCTGTGCTGAGTGTTTACAGGAACAATGGCCCTAGTGTTGAACTATTCTTTCATGTTTACAGAACATTTCTTCCTATTAGTTGTCTTGCCCTGATCTTACCAATTCAATCTTGGGTGTTAGTGTAGGATGATCTCACGTTAAGTACCTTTCTCTCTTTCCGATTCCACCTTGCTTTCTCAAGCCTCACTCAAATATAGATTGATTTTTTTGTGTTTGTCCTTCATTTTTGAAGAAGACCATGACATCAGAGAAATGATGACATGACTTGCACTTGACTTTGTTTTGTGTGAGGGGGGGCTGTGCAGGTCACCAGCCTCACTTTCTCCTCCTGAGCCATCTGGATCCAGTGACCAGATATTCATCAGAATGACTGGAGATGGCCCAGGATGCAATCCCTTTGGGAGAACTGAAAATTTACAGGTCTTCTTACAGTGGGAATGAGCCAGAGTACAACCTGCATTGCACCACCTCTTTGTTGGGGTGCCAGCAGGCCCATAGGGGCCCCCATCACAATTCTCAAGTGAGACTACTGACCTGTGCTTAACTCATCCTGCTACACTTAAATCTCATAGAGGACTTTTGATTCTGAGAGCTCAATAACCCATGGGTGCTTTCTGCTACAGAATGCAATCTGCATCTGTGGATACATTCCTAAAGGAAACTGGGAAGAACACATTTTTCAAAGGTACACTCCAAGTTAGGGAAGAGTACAAATAAACAGGAAACAAAAAGCTTTTGGAAGATAAGAATTTCTTAAGCTCAAGGTATTCAAATGTAACAGCATTTATTAATCTACTAATGTAGATTTATTGATCTACTAATTAACATCCAATATTGATTAATCTACTATGTGCACAGCACTGTGCTAGGTGCCAGAGATAAAAAATGTAAAAAAGAGAAGAGTTCAAAGCCTCAAGGTACTACCATTCTACTATGAGGGGGATGATGACAGAAAAGGTCACAGATAGGCACACAGACAAGTATAAGACTAGAAAGTTGAGTGGCTCAAGGCAAGATCAGATTCCTCACAACTCAACATCCCTATTCAATAAATTGCCAAGTCCTTTTGATTTTGCCTCCATGACATCTCTCCCATTTTTCCTCTTCTTTTTTTGCTCACATAGCTACCACCCTTGTTTGGGTTCTCATCACCTCTTCCTTGAAGGATTGTAATAGCCTGTCATCAGCCTATCTGCTTCCAAACCAGGATAACTTATAAAAAAAAAAGATTTGAACTTTTCCCCTGTCAACAGACAGGGATGGAACATTTGACTATGGAACATAAAAATCTTAGTTCTATTACTTAGACCCCTTGTCAAACCTACATTAAGCAAGATGGTTTAATGGAAAGGGAAGACTGAAGTGAGATTTATTTAGTAAGTTTCAGTTCTATCTTAGTCACTAATTAGTTCTGTGAGTTTAAGCAAGGTATTTAATCTTTGGGTCTCTTCTGGAAATGAAAGGAGCTAGACTAGATATTCCTGAAGGTTCCATTCAGCTCTGAAATTCTATGACTTGTCATAATTCAGCACTCTTCCCTATTATTATTATCAGAAACATAGGACAATGGGCCAACAGATCAATTTAGTAGCATTAAAAAATGCTCAAATAAGGAAGGGAACAACTTTAGGATCCTATGAGAGGCAATGAGATGTAGTAGAAAGAGCCCTGGATTTGGAGTTAGTTAAGAGACCTAGGTTTCAGTCTTGGCACTGTTACTAGCTGTGTGAATATCCCTATTCTAAACTTCAGTTTCTTTACCAGTAAAATGGGGGAAATAATACTTGTACTATTGACCTCCCAGGGTGACTGTGAAGAAAATGTTTTGTAAAATACAAAGTGCTCTATAAATGAGAGTTATTATTGCATCAATCACATGCTTACTGTGCAGGGTACTTTATTGTCTGGTGCCTAGCATGGTGCCAAATGCTTATTGATTGATGGAGAATTGGGGGAAAGTAACAGAAAGACTGACTTTTTAAAAATCAAGGAAGAGTCTTTATTATCACTTGAATCTGAGCATAGACTGGATTTTATATTCCTTCCAGTTTATGAATAAGATGTTGACTTTTAGGATTTTCTTCTTGCTGAGATTAACCCCATGAAAGAAAGACAGATTCATGTTTTCCTTGTCTGTTTTCTCAGTACTAATTTTCAAGTCACAAAGTTGACAACATCCTCACTGAAGATCCCAATAAATGGTTTGGCAACAACACTACCTACCAGCAGGTCCTTCCTCCTTATTCTGTGGATACCAGAGGCTATTTACATATTTTGTAAAGGCTTGTTTTGATGCCATTTGGGTCCACAGCCTGAAAACAGCAGCATTCTCACCAGCTATTCAATAAATCATACATATTCTCAAATCCATAATTCCTGGTCTGTTGCCTTTCTACACATCCATTTATTCAACCAAGCAGAACTACTCACCCTGGGTACACAGAGACTGCAAAGAGAGGTGCAAAAATCAGGGAAACAGAACTGTGCTCACCTCTGCTCTAAGGACAAAATCATAGGGATAGGATAGGCTAGATGCCAAAAGACAGGCGTTCCACCCCCTCTAAGGTTTGTAAAGCGCTTGCCTCACAACAACCCTGTGAGGAAACAGACTCAGAAAGATTAAATGTAAGCATCTCAAAGCTCATAAAGATATCAGCCACATACACATAATAAAGAAAAATGGAGGAGGGGAAGGATTCAGGTGACTGAAATGAATAGTAGTGCCTTAGAGTGAGTCTAACTAAAGCATCCTTTTCTCTTCCTTTTCATTTATATAGGAGACCAAAGGAATCTTGGAGTTAAGATAAGAACAACACACTAAGGGACATCAGACCCAGAACATATATACATGGAGGATGTTGGAAGGGTAGTCCTTAAAATTGTGCTGAATGGGTGAAGTTTGGCAATTAGAAATGATACAAGGAGTATACAAGGATGCAAAGACTTTCTAACCCTCAGTCAGACAGGCGCTGGAGTCAGAGACATTGGCCTTGGTGAGGAAGAAATAGAGATTAAAAAAATAGATTTAAATGATGAGGACCTTACTTAGCTGACTGACTGCTCATTGTAACAAGAAGCTGGCCCCTGTTAGAGAACACCGGAAAGAGCTGAAGAAGACTTGGGTTTGAATTTCAATTGTGCCATTTGCTATCTGTGTGGTCTTAGACAGCTTACTTAGTCTATTCATAGGTCTCAGTTTCCTTATCTTTAAAAGGAAGGGCTTGGACTAGGCAGCTTCTGTAGTCACTTGTAGTCCTAGATCTATTATCCTATGGTCTATAGTATAAGATGGTTAGATTAGATGACCTTTAAGATTCTTTCCACCTGTAATTCTACTTTAGGAGAGTAAAAGCCTATTACAGCCAGGCACTGAGGAATGAAAAACTCTCTTTATGTAGAAGGAAAGAGAGAAAAAGCAGCTAAGGTTCTCTTTTAGTACTTCTAGATGTCTGAGGGCCTTGTTTTCTCTAAAAGAGAAATAGCTTAAATCTCTGCACTTTAAGAAAAAAGATGGCAAAGCCTAGCCCATTCTTTTTCCCATAGTGAAGAGGTATTATCTCAGATTCCCACTGAGGTTGTGGTGACCAAATACAGAAAGATTCCTCCACATATCATGATCTGGTGTATACCTGCCACCACAGAACCCTCAGTACCTTGTAGCATAAGGGGCTAAGTTGTCCTGGGAGTATTTCTTTGACTTGAAATACTCTAGTATAATGATCAAAGACCCTGGTGTAGCTTTCATTGATGCTGTATATGCTACCTTTGTTTCAGATCTGTTCAGGATCTGTTCAAATCCTGAACCAAACTGAATTCCCTGAAAGCCAGGTACAATATAAAACTGTTGATCCCATGGGCCATAGAGACCATTATTATTATGTATGCCATAGAGAGCAAACCCACTGTATTTTGTCCAGGATTCAAAGTGTTGTTCTGAGAGGGCTCACCAGTTGACATCTTTCTATAGATGTCAAAAATATTTGCCAATGTATGCAAAGTATTTGGTGTCAGAAAAGCATCCAGAGGAATCAAAGCTAACCATGTATTTCTCTCTTTGTTTTCCCCTGGTTCTATTATTACAGCACAAGTATTTTCTTTAGAAATGAGATCATATATAGCAAAGGATGACTAGAGCTTTTTCATAATCAGGTTGTGGGAGTAGAAATTCCACTTAATTTGGTTGCCAGTTACATCGGTGGAGTCAATCATTTTCTAGAAATGGAATATGTCTACTTTGTGCAAGGCCTAGGAAATGGTTTTAATGGTGGTAGAGAGGTTGTTGAGTAGCCATATCATCTTGCTGATGCCCTTGGCTTTCTTTCCTCTTGCATAGTGGACCAGATCAGAGTGCTGACATTGGGACTGAAGGGAGATTGATCAGCCATTGTAGTGGAGTGACTGAGGTGGCAGTGGGGAAGCTCTGACTTGGGAATTGGGAGCAGAGAGATTGGAACCAGAGGTCTGCAGGTTCAACTGCCATCAGAAAGCTGTTAATTCATCTATGAGAAGTCTCCAATTCAAAGAGCTGGGGGACTGGCTATCACAAGACAGGAGCCAGTGGTGGACATTTTTCCCACTAAAATCCAT
Source organism: Bettongia penicillata ogilbyi (assembly GCA_023548195.1). Classification (NCBI taxonomy): domain Eukaryota; kingdom Metazoa; phylum Chordata; class Mammalia; order Diprotodontia; family Potoroidae; genus Bettongia; species Bettongia penicillata. The sequence goes on along the minus strand of JAJHZJ010000287.1, from coordinate 1,543,312 downwards.
CATAAAGCACCCCAGACTTTGGGGTCCCCTGATAATGTGAAGGAATTCTTGGCAATTTGTAATAATTATGATGAAAACTAAAAACCTCATCTTTCCAGAGAGGTGTAGCCACTGAAAAGAATTGCCTCACCCCAGGACCAAAGATCACTGCCTCCTATGACTCTAACCGGAAACAGTTAAACTTCCAAAGCTGAGCATCACCAAAACACTAGCTATTTCCCACCATTCTTTTGTATTTACTATCACTTCATGGTGATTTGTGTAATGTATATTTGTGTAATATATATATATATATATTTGTGTAATATAGAAATCCAATTTCTATAGTACTCAAAATGGTTAAGATATTCCTAGAGGAGAGAGAGAAGTGGAGATAAATATAATATTTCTTTAAAAAAAATTTTCCAGCCCAAGTGAGAAACTGGAAAGAGAAAGAAGTTTTACAGCTTGGTGAACAGTGGATCCATGCCTGGCACTCTTGAGCAGCAGCCACATGAGACCAGCAGGGAGCAATGCCTGGCAGGGATTACTTACCATTCTTATCCACCTAGGAGAGACTGCATACCACGGCAGACCCAAAGGAAAAAGACCCAGCAGGAGCAGTTAAATAATTTCGCCAGAAGATGTTAGGTGGCCTGCTTAGTCAGAGAAGTGAATTGCCCCCTACACATGTGCCCTGAATGTATATGTAAGCCTTTTCATGTATGTAATGGTCACATACATTCCCTACGTGCAAGCCTCTTCATGTGTTCCTCACATGTGTCTATTTTTCCCATTGATGGCATATGTATTTTTGGGAAAATCTACCCTAGGTGGATGGGGAAACGCTCTACTACTACTTTTTTTATTAGACTATTTAATAGTAAGAAATATGCTTTTAATTATATGTGACACAGTTATTTGGTCATGTCTGACTCTTCGTGACTCCATTTGGAGGTATTCTTGGTAAAGATACTGGAGTAGTTTGCCATTTCCTTCTCCAGTTCATTTCACAGGTTAGGAGACTGAGGCAAACAGGGTTATGTGACTTGCTCAGGGTCACACGATTAGTATCTGAGGCTGAATTTGAACTGAGATCTTCCTGACTCTAGGCCTGCTCTATCTATTGCACCACTTGGCTTCCCCAACTATTATTTACATCCAGATTAAATGAGATATAGGTGTTAAGGAGATGTGATTTTTCCATTCTTCCCCTTAGCTGATATAATCAGAGATGGCCCATAATACTTTGTAATCTCAAAGTATTAATGAGATGTTAAACTGATTGTGGAGATTCATCTACACCTTAATACCCTTTTACTACATGACTTGCCACAGTCGGACACACTGAAATTTCACTTTACAATGGTGATGTCATTTTGGTCCTCTTCGAAGATGAAGGACAACCACCACCAACCAGGTAAGACTCTCTCAATTGAAAGAGAAAACAAAGAGCCTGGCTTTGGTGGCATTAAATAACTAAGACCTGAGAAGCTTCTCCTCCAGCAATTGTGGATCAAGATCTTTGAAAGGAGAAAGTAGAGGATTTGTCTCCTTTCTCTCCTTCCTCTCCTTCCCTGTTAGCCACAAATTGGTCATATAGCTCTAAAGTTGTCTTCCACAGAAATTCCCTTGCAAGTATTTATTCCCCTGCCCTCCCCGCTCCAATACTATTTCCCTAAGCAGAATTTACAGTTTTCATCAACACATCCTGAGTTCATCTCAGCTCCTGGGTCTCTTCACTCCTGCTCCTGTTCCTGTTTTTTAATGAATTTCCAGAGCTCCAATTAACCAAGTCCCTCTTTTTTGATGTTATTTTTGTTTTTGTTTTTTGCTTTTGAATTTCACAGACACAAAATAGAATGGACATTTGCACATACATACATGGCAGAATACAAAAAGAGGACTGCACATAAAATGTCAGGTCTCAGTTACAGCTTGCTTTTCTTTTTAAATATATAATAAGATAAATTTACAGCTCTGAAAGCTCTACTGCTGGTCTGTGCCTCTCTCCAACCTAGTCCTTCCAAACCCAGTTCCTCTTAATTACATCACCCTGAATTCTCTCTGAAGTTCTTTTTTCTTTCTCTTTTTTAATCCATTTTTAACAGCCCATCTAGGGAGTCACGATCTGCTCTCAGGCATTTATTCATTGCGTATCTCTGGGCAAGTCATGTAACCTCTATCTGCCTCAGTTTCCTAATCTGTAAACTGAGGATACCTACCCTCTCAGGGTTGTTGGGAGGATACTGAGATAATATTTGTAAAACATTTTTACAAACTTTAAAGTGCTAATATTAATGCTAGCCATTATGACAACTTATCATAGGAAAATTTTCATTAAATTCACATCCTCTTCTAGTTTTTCTTGTAATACTAGCATATTTGAACTTGATAAGCCAGTCAATAAGCATTTGTTAAGCACTGACTATGTGTCAGATCCTCTAGATTATTTCCATTTCATTACGTCAATGTCCTCTTCCCCATCTCAGGATCACCCATCAATCCATCATGATTGGGAGTAGAGATATGAAGAATGAAGCTTTTGTTAACCTGTCCTGTTCCAAAGGCTACAAGCTACTCCAGCTGTGGCGCTATATAAGGAAGGAATGAAAGCTACATGTAATGCCCAATGAACTGGAATCCAAGCAAATGGCAACGTGTGAGAGTTTGGCACTCCAGCAGTCTATGTGAACCTCAATTCTTTGAACCAACCTTCTTTATTCCAGTTGCCGGTGAATAAATGATGAAGGACTGTATGAAGTGATACAAAACAATAATCAAGGAGTTAAGTGCCAGTACCTTGAAGACACTTCACTGTTAAGAGAATGGCAGACGGAAGAAATGTGCAGTGGCAGAATGTCATCACATGCTCTCTGCAGCATTGAGTTCTAGGTTTGGAAGTTATTGGTGCTACTTGAGGTATTTTTGGCTACTCTCTGGCCATGGAGCTTTCCAAGATGATTTGAGATGCATGGCTCAAGATAAAGGACTCTTTATCTGGTAACAAACAGATTTAACTGGCCAAGTATTGCTGCAAGTATCACCCAGAAGCTTGAGACTTGCGCTTACTGTAGGCAAAGAAAGGTACTGCCAACTTAAGCTGCATAAATGGAGAACGTAAGTACTATCAAAATTTTGGAACTTAGCTGAATTGATGTTCTATTTCTGGAACAAGCTAGAAAAAACATAAGCTATATATAGATGGTGACTGATCACTTCACAAGGTATGAACAAGCATATCCAACCAAGAATCAGCTTAAGTAATGTGGTATAGTATATAAGTGTATAAACTTCCTGCCAGAGGATACATTCAGACTAATATAGAGACTTTGAAGTGCATTGCTGGGGCAACTAGGTGGTACAATGGCTAGAGTACCAATCTTGGAATTAGGAGCAACTGAGTTCAAATCTGACATCAGATACCTTACTAGGTGTGTGACCCTGGGGGAGTCATTTAACCCCAATTGCCTTAGTTTTGGCTAACATCAAGAACTCTAGAATAATAGAATATAGAATATAGAATAACTTCAATGGAAGTCACAACTTGAACATATCAATGAACATGAAATGACACTAAAACAAAAAAAAAGTCTTACTGGGGACAGCATGTGACATTCCCAGTATAGGTCAGGGTAAGCTATACCTACCTGTTGACTTAGGTTGGGAGCCTCTAAGGATGGAAGGACTTTAGATTCCCATAACCAATATATTTCTTAGCTGACAGAGAAGCTGAAGGAAGTTTAGCACCTATAATTTTAGCTTAGAAGAATGCTAAAGAAATTTATGACAGCATGATGCTTGAGTTCATTGTCAAGACCTTCAATAAAGTGACAGTTTTTTGAGAAATCTTGTTCACTGGACTTGCAAGTAAGTAGACTAATGTAATGGAAAACTACTCTATGCCTCTTTGTGGAGAAACCCGGCAACTTGCCCATTTTAAAAAACGGTCCCAAAGACTAGTAGAGACCTGCAAATGTAATTCACCGCAATCACTTTTCAGTTTCTGAGTTGGTTGGACCCCTTGATAGGCAAGTGGAGACTGGCACTTATCTCCTTGGCTTCTAAACAAAAGAGACCACCTACCAATCATACAAAGAGTCTCTGACCTAGCCAATGGCTCAGAAACAAACATTTCAAGGGAAGTCTCTGTATGCTGCATGCCCCAATAATTATTAATGGAAGAGGAATAAACACAGAGAAAAAGCCTTTTATGACTAATGCTTCAGCTCTAGAGACTACTAGGCTAGAGAAATCTCCTTCAGAACATGGCTACTTGTCTAGTCAATGCTGGATTCTAGAAGTTCAGGTTTCAGTAGGTATGACATTAATTCCGATTAGAATTATAATCAACCCGTACATTCATCCAGTATACGGTTAGACAGATCAGCAGTTCATAGACACTACTGACCCTCACTTGAGCAATGTGCACTTTGTATATAATTGAATTTGTTCATTGTTAATACATGTTGTTAATGCATGCTTATACCTGCTTCTATTTTATTATTTTTCTTGTTTGTGTTTGACTGTTTTACATTGGTACCATGCATATATGACTTTATCAACCATATATAGTTCTTTTTTTCATGTATACCTATTTTACATATTTTATTATTTTGCAGGCTTACTGAAAATATTATTAGTTTAGTTTGTTGTACATATTTGCTTGTGCTACATGGATATGAATCCATACATTACTGTGACATGTACATATGATATATTGTGTGCATGTGATTTAGATCTGTAGAAGTCACTGAAAAAAAAACTTAAGTAATGCTTTGCATTGTGCTATGCTAATCACATATATTATTGATAGAACCTTAAAGTTATTACCTGGGCATACCATCATCGGATTAATTAATCATCTTTGTGCTTAAAGACTGGTATACATTTTTATGCTATACCGTGTTGTTCTAGATGCTACATTTTACTACAACTGATTTTACAAGGAACTGAAAAATTCCAAACCCTTGGGAGGAATGTAACAGTCATTTAGGCAAGGTTTGGAATGGCTGCCTTGAAAGGGGGTGGGGAAGTGCTAAGTTGCTAAAGACCCTGGGAGTTGTATTTATTCCCAGTTTGGGAAAAGTTGAAGCGATCATAGGATTGTACTAGAAATGGGAGTTTTCCAGAGCAGAGGCAAGTATTTAAATCAATTTGGAGACATGAAAAAAAAGAGATTTGGAAAGAGAGGGCTAGCAGCAGCAGATGGAATATACTTTCTAGGAAACTAATTCTGAGCCTTGTAGTGGCTGGAGTATTTACTGTTCCCTGACTCACTCATTCTGCTTATCAAGGGAATTTGACCAGAGAGTTACTGAACTATGGTGAATTTACTCTATTTTCTATCTTTCTCTTTTGTTGACATATAATAGGTGGCATAGATAATCTCTAAGTGTTTCTCTACTATTTAAAAATTTTGCTTACTGGATATTTGTATTTTTAATTATAACTTCTTTGTTTTTTAAAAAAGATAATTTTAATTGCATGCTGAGATGGATGTTTGCTACAGAGAATTTAATAAAGTGGAGGGGAGAATCTATGGATAATTGAATGTACCAAATTCAACTAGCCAGGAAATCTCCTTCCAGTCTGGTGAATTACCTTCATGAAGTTCAGAGCTTCATGAATTTTATTAATACTCTGCATTTTTAAGCTTTCCAACTTTACATGACTAAGGAGCCACATGGAGCTGGGACCCTTGCCTTAAGAGCATTTGAGTTAATAATTTTATTTCCCAGCTAATATGTTACCCTCCATCAAAGATCTTTGGATTTTCTCTAGCTCTTGAGGCAAGAGAGACAAAGAAGGAATAGAGAGAAGAAATTCTTGAGAAAGTCACACCCTAAGTTGGCCCTAGTGGGTAGAGATATAGTCAGAGAGAATTCATTCTACTCATTCCACCAAAGGGGCGGGGGGGGGGGGAAGAAATTGCTCTCTACATTGATATCTGCTGTACAACGCTATCCTGTATTTGATAAAAAATTAGCAAATATGAGCATACTCATATACAGAGAAAGAAAAGAAAAAAAAGAATAGTGCATGAAACTGCAAATCTCTAATACACATGGCTTGATTTTATAAAGTATATAGTACATTTAGCATTTTAGGTCCAAAGCTATCCCACTTTTCTGTTTTTCTCTCAACTTACCTCCATTCTGTTCTATGCACTTTAAAAAAAATTGCTTCATTGATGCAAATCATGTTTTTGCGTCATCAGCATTATTCCTCTTTTCCTCCTCCCCAATTTAAATCTTCTAAGAAAACCAATTAACATACTCAAACAAAACAGATGTGTACATTGGCGAAGTCTAGAAATGTATCATTTAATCTAGTGTCTTTCTGTGAAGAGGTGAAGCATGATTCATCACTGGGTCTCTAGAACAATTTTTACTCATCGTCTTGATTGGTCTTTCAGAATTATTTTTCACAGTGTTATAGCCATTGTTTACGGCATTCTTCAAGTTTTGTTCACCTCAGTCTGCATCAGTTCATAAAAGTCCTCCAAGGTTTTTCTGAATCACCTCCTTCTGCAATTTCTTATAGTGCACTATTTCATTATATGTACAAACCATAATTGGCTCAACTATTCTGTAACTGATAGGCACCTCCTTGACTTCCAGTTCTTAAAAGGGATGCTATAAAGATTTTTGCATATACGATGCTTTCTCTCTTTCTTTTGACTCTTTGGGCTATTAGTCCAGTATTGATGTCACTGGGTGAAAGGGTATGTACAGTTTGGTGATGAAATGGACATAGGAGACAGAGGGAAATATAGTTCCAAATTGCTTTCCAGAATGACTGGTCCAATTAATTCATAACTCTACCAGTAGTGCCCAAATTGTTTGTTCTCCAAAGTCCTTCCAACAATTGTTTTCTTCACCCTCTAAGAAGGAGGTAGAGGTTTAGTAAGAACATTTTCTAGGAATTCTTTCTTGGTCCTGAGGGCAAACACATGTCTGCTTCTGTCACAAAACAACCATTAGTGACTCTTGGTGGGGAACTCTTCTCTGCCCCATGTATACACGTCTGGTTTTCCCTAGAATTTCTCTCGAATGAAGATAAAAGGGGGGAAAGAATGAAAAGCTCTTTCTCCCAAAGGAAGGGGGAGTAAATGCAAACTATTGATTCTTTTTTGAATAGGCCAGTGCAAAGGAGTGGATCATCCCCAAATTTTCCATCCTACAATAGTAAGAATCATCTTGAGATGACTCTCTATTTATGAAATTTATCCCCTAAGAGGTCCCAAAGGGCAGCCGCAAACCAAATAATTCTTGGGGTAGCCCCAGTCATTGAGACTTGAATTAGGAGATGTCTTTTATTTTCTCAATAAGTTACTAATGTCCTCAGCCTCCATAAAGAAATGCTTTCAAAGTTCCAAACAAAGGTTTCCCTACCCTATAAAATCAAGGTGATAGGAAAATGCCCTTAATCCACTTCTGAAACTGACAATGTTCTTTTCACTCCTCTCCATTTCCCCATATTGCACATTTCAGACTTAGTTTGTCTAGCTTCTTCCACCAAACCTTGCCTTATAATACAAGTCCTCATTCATCTTTTTTTTCTCTACCTCTTTTTGCATTTATTGTCAGTACAGCAGTATCATCACTTGGTTGCAGACCATTCCATTCTCTCAGAGTTTGGAGGCAGTACAGTTTGGCAGTTTAGAATGTTGTCACATTAATACCTTTATTTGTGGGAATAAACACAAACACATATGTAACCTGGATTTTTCTGGGTATGCTCAGTTCTAAGACAGCAATGGCCCTGAAGGGCCTCTTGAGCATTACCAGTTTGCCTAACATGAGCCTGTTCTGTCCCTTATATTATATATAGTATTACGATAAAATTACTATATAATTCTACTATATTATTACTATATTACACTATGTATAACATAATGTGACATCATATTAAATTTCAATTAAACTAAATAATATAGTCTAGCTCTCTTTAAACTAGATTGTAAGCCCTGGGTGGACAGAGATTCTTCTTATATTTGTTTTGTACTTCTCTGTTCCTAGCACTCAATAAACACTATTTGCTGATTGATTTTCATCCTGGCTAACCCCTCTCTCCCATTAGTATGATGGATAGGAGCAACTTGGCTATTTATCATGTACACATTTCAGTATGAATGGCACCTCTATCCCAGCTCATCTGCTGCAGTCCTGGAAGGATTTCTTTTCTCAAGAAAGCATGGTAGAACAATTTGAAATTCAAATGACTTAACAAGAAAAGTAACTTTGCCAAACAAAATTTTTCCCTGTGGAATTTGATACATCCAACTTTTTCCTTGGTCTCCTCCTCTCAATGTGCATTAGTTCCCTACTGGGTTATTTTTCTTCTTCCTAGAGTGAGTCCAAACTGTCTACATTTTTCCTTCTCTTTCTGTCTTTGTCCCTCTGTTTCTCATTCTGTGTCTCTCTCTGTCTCTGTCTCCGTCTCTGTCTCTCTCTGTGTTTCTGTCTCTGTCTCTGTCTCTCCCTGCCCTCCCTCCGCCTTCTCTCTATGTATGCAAGCCTGTGTGTGGAGTGGTTTGGCAGGAGCAAACTTTGTTTATTCTCTCAAATCTTATTGATTGTGTTTCTCTAGCAAATTATGTTTTTCATTTATTTTGGTTAATAGTTCAAGATGCCTTTGTGGGTGGGCATCCATAAATTAAGAATAATTATTGCTGCCACTGAACCTAAAGATTCATTTTTTCCTGAGTTTATCTATTTCAATTGGTCATATATACTCTATACAGAAATTCCATATGCATTTTTTACAATCTACATCAAAAAGATGGCTGTGATAAGCAGAGCAATGTTTAACAAGAAGAACAGGATTTCACATCTGTCTAAAAAAAAGAAACCTAGATTCTAAAATCACTTGCTCTAATTGATATTAGATTGCTTTGGGACATATAGCATATTAAGGATAATTATGTGTATTTCAAAGACTCCTCCAACTCTTTCAAGAAACTTGTCAACACAAGCCTAATGCCTGAAGAAATTAAACTACATTAAAGTAATTATTATCAAACTATGACAGCTCAGTGTTTCAAATAATTAAAGTTCTTATCTTGAGAATTAATTTAGTGCCCTTAAGTCCAGGGTTCAGATCCCTATATAGCATCAATATAAAAATGGATTTCTTCATTTGTGAAAATGTCCCACATGCTGCTACTGAATCATAACACTCATCTCTTGACAGAGATAATGGATTAAACATGTACAATGAGACATATGCTTTCAGACAAGGCTAATATATTCCTTTGCTTTGCTTGATTATGTTTATGTACTTTTGACCTCAGATTTAGGAAGACCTGAGTTCAAATTTTGTTTCAAAGATTTACTAGCTGTGACCCTAGGCAAGTCATTCCTTAAAAATGTGGGCAATAATAACATGTTCCTCAAAGAGTTGTGGTAAGAATCAAATGAAACAACATATGTAAAGGTCTGTAAAAATAGTAGCTATTATTACTAGGGAAAGCTTACAAAAATGATAATTAATAATACTGAAGTTTAGTATAGTCACACAGCCTTGCTTGATTTATTTGGTTTTGAGTTCTTTCTGTCTCTTATGCATAGTGATTATAGCTTGTTCAATTCTGATTCAAAAGAGATCGCCCAGAGATGTATAATTGGAAAAGGAGATAGGTCAGTCATCTAGAGAGAGTAAAGAATAACAAATGGACTGCCCAAATATTGCTTTTGCACCCATATGATGTTCAAATAACTGGAGAAAAGCCTCCAACATCCTTTAATGGAGAATGTGTGGGTAGATGTGGACAAGAGTCATGTGGGATAAGAAGGCTTGGAATGCATTGTGATCTCTATCTTTGGAGGGTGATTGCATATCACTAAGATTTCAAATCTATCAGATTACTGAAAGAATACTACTCCATATAGTTTGAAGGTAATAAACACTTATCAATGTCAATGGAAGTTTAAAATAATTCTATGCATTAGTGATCAATTTATTTGTTTAGTTTCTTTGCTATGCTTTCCTCATTTAAATAGGCTGAGATAAATACAAACGTGAAAGAATGAATGAGGAAATAGAAAATGAAAGTCATCCCTCTCAGCCTTGGAGTATACTGCAAGGTATTTAGTCAATGACATTTTTAGTCAACGACAATGATAAAGTCAGGACAACCTAATTTTTTTCCTCCATGTATAGGTCAATATAAATGCTTTCAAAAGTCATTTGGATTTGAAACCCTAATCTTTTGTTTCATGTCAAAGGAAGGTTTTTTTTTTTGAGTGAAAAAGAGACATTCACTAAAAGAACTGGGGTTTCTATGTCATAGGAGATGAACTAGAATGGGAGATGAGGGTACTGAGAGGATAGTGGGGACAATGAGAGATGCACAGTATAGGTTTTTTATAGTCATGGCCCTAGGACCAATGAAGGGCAATACTGTCATTGAATATTTTAAGAATCTGTGATTTAATCAGTATGGGTTACTCCCTTCACCAACAGGTCACTACTCATGAGCTGCTGTGGCCAAAAATATTTATCACCCAGTGACTAATCTTCCAGTGATAAGGTTCTTTCAATATAAGTTATTCATCTGATGCCAGGAAAACATATATTTGTCACCACACCTGTACTTGAAAGCTTTCCAACCTGCATGTACAAAAATATGTATAGCAGTTCCTTATGTGATAACAAAGAACTGGAAACTAAGGGGATTCTCATCAACTGGAGAACAGCTGAACAAATTTTGGCATGTGAATATAATGAAAAATCATTACACTGTAAGGAATAACTAAAGGGATGCTTTCAGAGAAACCTGGGAAGACTTATATGAACTGATGCAGAGCGAAGTGGAAAGAACCAGGAGAACGAATTAAAAATAGCAACAACAATGTAACAATATTTTTTCTTTTTCTTTTTTGTTTTAACATTTACACTATATGTATTTATTAATTACCACAAAGTCTTTGACAGTCCCACAATCACGGCTTAATCATGTATTGCAAATATGTAAAGGAGATCTAAGCCTCCGCGCAGTGCTAGAGTATTTGATATCCATATCAAAAACTGTTATCTACTTGAAACACGTTGCCAACACAATAAAGTAAATTGATACAAACTACAGTATCTTCCAAAAAGATGTTGTAAGCTCACCATGGCTTTGTTGCTTCTGAATAGAAAGAAACATGACTTTCAGGTCTCATTTTTCTTTTTCATTGGTAGGGGGCGGGAGAAAGAAGGAAGTTAAGGACTGGGTAACCTAAAAAAAATAAAAGAAAGAAAAGTGGGTCGTTGAAGTTTTTTTTTTTTTTAAATTCACAGAAGAGAACAGAAGGAAAGTTAGAGTCAGAGACAAGCAGGACAGCTTTGAAAGTTACTTTGAAAAATCTGTGAAAGATTATATATTTTAAAAGGAAAGCAAGTTGTACATAATATAATGTGCAATCCTTATTTTTTTGTTTTGCTATGTATGTGGACATACCCATTTATTCAGTATTCAAATTCAGAATAAAAAAAAAATTAAAGGAAAGAAAATTTTCAGCTTAGTTAGACCCTGCCTAAATTTATGTTTCACAGACATTTCCTTCAGGTACCCAGGACAAGCTCCATGACAGGAGGAGACCTCAAAATAAGGCTGGCATAAATAATGAAAATCTCTGTCCAGCTGAGTATTTGTCCAGTTGAGAATTATCTTCATGCAAGCAATTCTGATAGAGACTTTGATTACAAGGCATTATATTTCTTCTTTCTTTCACTTGACACTGCCTTGAGGGTACCGACTGTCTTTTGTCTTTGTATCCACTGTAGCACAGTGCCTGGAACTTGGTAGGTGCTAAACTGGTGCTTATTAACTGGACTGGACTGAACTTTACAAACATTACAAATGAATATCTCTGGAGGGTATCCATTAGAGAGAGGTTTCTCTTTGTTTATTAAGACTTGGGGTATAGCAAAACAAAATTCCCTTGCGTATTGTTAACAATTTCTTTAACCATTGTTAAAATGCATGCCTACATGCTCTAGTTCCTTGACTTCAGAGACTGTGTTTCACATTGCTTTTCATCCTCTATCATTCCTAGCTCAGTATTTTGGACACGGTAGGTACTCTGGAAATATTTGCTGAATGAACAATGATTTTCATCTCTTGCCAAATACCTAGTGTAGAAAATACTTAACATGGTTTTTTTTTTTTCTTTGCAAGCTGGATTTAAGACAAGGAACAGTTATATACTAACAACATGATTATTTAGGGCCATAGTATCCAGGTCTGGGGGCAGGGTGTCACTCACTAGATGATTATAACCAGCTCATCTGTTTCTCTTTCCATTCTCTCCTGAAGCTTCCCTTTTGCCACTCCACACCCACCCTAGTCATTGGTCAGGGCTTCCTTCACTACCTAGAAGTACTGAAAATGTCCTTAGCCACCCCAACCTAGCCAAAGAATGTGTGTGTTCTATTTGGAAGCCTGGGTCATTAAACCACCCAGATTTCCCCACTAACTCCATTTCTGCCTATCCAGCTTCTTTCCTACCATATCTTCTTGTATTCTCATGGAACTTAATTTGTCATTTCCCTGTAATAGTAATAATAGCATCTACAATGTGCCAGGCACTTTGCTAAACATTTTATAATTACTATCTCATTGGATCCTCACAACAGTCTTGGGAGGTTGGTGCTCTTAGCATTCCTATTGTACAGATGAAGAAACTGAGGCAATTAGAGATGAAGTGACTTGTCCAGGGTCACACAGCTAGTCATGATAGTAATTACAGTAGGTAGCATTTATATAGTATTTTACTATTTGCCAGGCACTGTACTAAGTGTTTTATATTTGTATTATCTCATTTCAACCTCACAACAACTCTAGGAGGTAGGTACTATTATGATCCACATTTTGCAAGAAACTGAGGCAGAGAAGTGACTTGCCCAGGGTCACGTAGTCAGTAAATGTCTGAGGTCACTTTTGAACTCAGGTCTTCCTGATTGCCATTCCTGCCTCCACCCCATCACCTGGTTGCCCTGCACCTCCTTTGTTTGTCCCTTAACTAATCACTTTGTGTCCTATGGAATACCAATCCTTCTGAGAGTAAATTCTTCTTACCATATGCCTTGCTCTTTGGTATTACCTCCTTCTTCAGCCATCTCCTTACCTGCTGCTTATCTCTGTCCCTTACTGACCAGAGACTGACATGGGAGATTTAATTCTTTCAGTTCTGGAATTTCTATCCTGCTGTCCTGATTGGTGAGGGCAGGTGTATTCTGGAGCAAATGGAGGAGAGTCAATTGTTGAAGGCAAGTCCTAAAAATCAGAGACTGGCACAGTGGATAGTTCACTGGGCCTGGAGTCAGGGAGACTTGAGTTCAAATCTAGCCTCATACACTTAACTAGTTTTTTTTATCTCGACCATATTGCTTATTTGTGTTTGTTTCAGTTTTCTCATCCGCAAAATGGTCAACAAAATAGTGCCTACCTCCCAGCATTTTTGTGAAGATCAAGTGAGATAATAATTGTAAAGTGCTCAGCATAGTGCCCAGCACGTAGGACAGCACTATGTAAATGCATTATTATTATTCTGTTAATTATCTAGGCTTGAGAAATAATGGAGAAAATGTTAACAATACAGATTAAACACGGAAGAGTAACCTACCTACATTTCCCCCCTGGAAAAGCAATTGTTCAACATATACAAGCGCACCCCTGAGTGAATGCCTTCTACAGCCCACTGTATCTAATTGGTTCCTGCCATACTTCTCTTTATACCCTGGCCATCTTCTGGTCTACCACCTTCAGAGGATACTTTTAGCCTCTCCTTTACAGATCTGTAATCACAATCAAATGACTATTGCCATTGCTACAGTATAGCAATATTTTCCCCATATGATTCCACTCATTTTTATAGTTGACTATCGTAATCTAAGCACCCCTCCCTGGCCATCCCTCCCCTGTGTGTTTTTTCTTCTATTAGAATGTGAATTCCTTGAGAGCAGAGATTCTCTCACTTTTGAGTTTGTATCCTCAATGCTTAGCACAGTACATGGTAGTGGTAAATACTTAATACTTTTTTATTCATCCATCTATCCATCTATCCATCCAGTCAGCCAGCCATCAATTTATTCATAATCTAGTTATTCACTGTTCTGCCACCACCATTCAAAATTCTACAAGCATTTATCCCATTTACTCTGTTCAAGGTACTGCGCTTCAGGCTGTGGATTTTAAAATGAGTATGACTACGGTCCCTACCCTTAAGGATCATTCTGTCCTTTAAAATCCATTTGTATCACCTCACACCTTCTTACCCTCCATTTATCACTTAACATGCTGTAGGTTAGGTCCCCAGGAGGTTGACTACTACTCATGGTTCAAAGTATTCAATGGGTTCACACTCCTAAAATTAAAGCTTTTGAGTCCCCATGAGTATATTTCCCTTTAATAGCTAATCAGTAATCATAATTAGCTGAAAACAAAACTATTTAACTGAGATGACTTTGTAAGAACACTGACTACAAAACTTTCCTCCTATAAACCTGAGGTATGGTCTCCCACATATATGGGAAGAGTGGGTACACTAATAGTGAGGAAACATATATGGCCAAAGCAAGTGACACCTTAAGTACTATAGGACCCCAATGTCCATTCTTTCCTTGTAACATCCTAATATATCTTATTGCTTAGCATAGTATTTCTTGTGTATATGTTGCTAAGATGAATTTTCTTGGCTTCTTTCTCTACTCAACTCAAACCCAACTGCCAGGAACAGCTCTCTTCTTTTACGGTTGTCTCACTTCTCTGCTATCAGAGGTTGTGTTCCTCAGAGCTCCCTCAGAAGATTTGTTCTGCTTCTTGCTGGGGTTGTCTCTTATTAGGTAAATAGTTTTGCTGTGAGATGCTACAGCTAATGGGCAGGAGGGAGGAGGAAGGAAAAAGAAACCTCCTCAACCAAGAAGCAAAGAGCAATTCCATCTCAAGAGCCGGGGTACACCTCCAAAACTGGTTTTCTTTTTTGCTGCTATTAGTAACAGAAATGGTACAGAGAGATCAAGGAAGAAAAGGCAAGTCATTGGATTTGGTGATGATAAGATTATTAGCATCTTGTAAGTTTCAGAGCGATAGGCATAGATCTTAGATTACAAAGGGTTTTGGATTAATTAGTTAATACAGAAGTGAATAAAATGTGAAACACTCTTTAGCATTGAAAGAAGAGAGAGGTAGCATTGTAGAGGGTAAAAGAACATGTGAGTTTTTTTTGTTTTTAGTATGCTTGCATACTGAGGGGGAAGGTGCAAGTATAAAGATGCATGAAAATAGAGAGATGGTTGGTAACTCAAGGTGACAGAAAAGAGGGGAAGGGTTGAGATCCAAAGTTCAAGTAGAGAGTGACTCTTCTTCTATCATTAGAGAGACGAGTATAAAGAGAAGTGAGGACGTAGGTTTGAATGGATGGAGGGGGAGAATTCATATAGGATCACTGTGAACAAAGTTAGTTAGACTCATTAGATATGGGATAAGGGATTATCAGGAACTGAGGATAATGTGGAAACATGGGAGACTGGAGGATGAGGAACCTTTGACAAAACTAGGGAAGTCTGCAAGAAAGGAGAGTTTGAGAGTGGCAGGGCTAGACATAATGAGTTCAGTGTTGAACATGCTGAGTTTGAGATATCTCTTGGTTATCCAGTTTGAAATGCCCAGTATGCAGTTGGTAATGTGAAAGTGAAGTTCAGGAAGGAGATTAGGGCTGGATCGCTCTCTCTCTCTCTCTCTCTCTCTCTCTCTCTCTGTCTATCTATCCACCTCTTTCTGTCTCTCTGTCTTTGTCTATCTATCATCTATCTACCCACCTCTCTCTGTCTCTATCTTTCTCTATCTATCCCCCTCTCTTTCAGTGATAAATAATCCCATGGAAACTGATGAAGTAAGCATGAGAGAGAGGGAAAGAGAGAGAATATATAGGGAGAAGAGAAAATGGTCTAGGACAGAAGATCTAGGACCCCTCACTACCCAGTTAGGTAGTATCACACAAATGAAGAGCCAGCAAAGGAGATGAAGGAGGAGCAATTAGACAGAAAGGAAGAGAACTAGGAAAGACCAGTATTACACCCTCTCAGAGAGAAGGTATCTAGGGGTTGAAAGTGGTCAAAATATAAAACGCATGAGGACTGAGAAAGGACCATCGTATTAGGCAATTATGGTTTCTTTGGTAACTTTTAGAAGCTTCACTTAAATTCCAAGTCAGAAGATGGACTGCCAAGGGTCGAGAAGTGAAGAAATGCAGGCAGTGAATAGATACCTTTTTCAAGGAGTTTAGGATCAGAAAACAGATGGCAAAGGGTTGAGGAATGGATGAGAAGAGGTGGAAGCTGAGAATGTAGAAGGCAATTTCAAGGGGTTTATGAAAAGATACAGGATGAAGGGATGGTAGAATCAACTTTTTTCTCATGGATGAGGGAGATTTAGACATTTTGGAAGGTATTAAGGTAAGAATCAGTAGATACAAAGAGGATGAAGATTTGATAGAGAGGGAATGAAAGAGGCTACATTCTGCTGAAGACACAGTAGAGAATGAGATTAACGTAGAGGGGTTGACTTTGGCAAGGAGAAATTCCACCTCGTTGTCAGATACTGGGAGAAAGAAGGAGAGAGTGGGGCATGATATTGAGGAGTTTTAAGATGGAGAATGAGGGGAAAAGGTAGCTCACACCAAATGGCTTAGTTTTCTCAGTAAAGGTTCTCAGTGGAGAAAGGGTTCGGTGGGGAGAAGTATTAGAGATTTGAGGAAGGAAGAGAAAGTTTTGTAAAGCTTCTGTGGGGTGTGAGATAGGGAATCAATTAGGCAGAACAATAAAGGATTACCTCACTGCTGTGTGGGCTTATTTGAAGTTAGATAACATGAATTTATAGCATATTCAGGTAGCATTACTGTATCATTTCTTCCATCTTGGTTCAGCTGTGTAGGAGGCAGATGGCAGGAGTAGTTCAGGATAGGTTTAACAGAGGATAAGGAAAAAGGGATAAGGGATTCAAGAGCAGAGGAGATGTAGAGTCAAAATGGTTAATTATAGGATCAAGAGTAGAAAGGGAAGAAAATAAAGTCAAAGCAGGGGTGATGGCCCAGGAAAGGGGTGTAGGGTTTGCAAATTTCAGTGAGGGAGTAGAACGGGTTTAAGCAAATGAGCCTCAAGCAGAGATAGAATGATAGGGAATCATGGTCAGATAAAGGAATGTCAGAATTTCTAATGAAGAGAGCAGAGTACTTGTAAGTAATGTATGATCATTCACATGTGTAGCTAAGTAGTCAGTATTTAAGGAGCCTTAGCTTTGAGGGGTTAGGGAGTATCAGTGTGAATGTGTAAATCTCCCAATAGGAGGGCAGGAGTTGGGGAAGAAAGGAAGACAGGGAGCCAGGTGCTGAGCTGCTGAAAGTCTGTAGGATGACCTGGGTGACTACACATAACAGTGACCACAATGTCCAATGGGCAGATAATTTTGATCGAGTGAATTTCAAAGGAGAAGAGGTTGCTGAGTGGTGGTGGTTAAAGGAGAATGTATCAAGTCTCCTTTGACTGATGGTTCTTACCTTGGATGGATTCAATTATGGGTCTAGAAGGTGAGATCATCTATTCATAATGATAAGGAAGAAGTAGTTCATTATTTTAAGGGTGAGAAGAAAAGTAATGGATTCTAACCACAATTCTGAAGGATGTAGCCATGAATCGATAGGAGATAGTTTAAAAAATTGCCATGTTAGGACCAGTTTGAAGTTAGCATAAGTTTAGGACAAACTTAGTCAATAGTGTTTTGTTCCTTTTTTCCAGAAGCATTCTGCCACTGAAGAGGGGAAGATGTCTACAGGAGATGTCTGTACTCAGAGCTAGCTGGGCAGGATTGCCAAAGACAAAGAAAGGGATTTGAATTCATTACTGAAATGGTCAGCTAGTAGTTCTAGACCAGAGAGGGTGGGAAGAGAGGGCAGAACAGAAAAGTAAAGGAGTGTCCTGGAGATTGGTTGATAATGGCTAAGTACCAAGAGAGGGTGATAGAGTTGGATGTCAATGAATTGCTGTCTTGAAGGTCACTAACAACTTTTTTGTTGCAAAATTCAGTGTCTTCATCCTTGCCAATTTTTCTCTGCTACCTAATACCATTTCCCAATTCTCTCTTTCCTCAGTTTCTATTATATTGCCTTATTTCAATTTCCACTTCTATCTTATTACCTCCTTTGATGGTTCTTTTTCCTTCCTGGCTATCTCCACATCTTGCTGACTCAATACCAGCTACCATTCCTATTTCACTCTCACCACCAGAATCTTGGACTCCTGGGCTCCAATAGATGAGCTTTCATCTTCCCTTGTCCAGAACCCATAGGCTAAACTTAGGGCTTACTGTGCCTGGACTTTGGAGCACCACATCACCACAGAGCCAGACAGGGGAGATACCTTGAAGGAGACAAGCACAAAACTACCTACTCTTCTTTCTCCTTTCTTGGTAGGGTTCTTGAACTATCCAAGAATATTAAACTCATACATTAAAGAAAACACTTTCCTAGGAATCCGGTATTACTGTGGCTGAGCTGCCTGGCCATAACTAGAATCTTATCTACTTTTCCCCCCCTCTCAGTTTGCCTTAGGATGTATGCATTTGCAGAATAGGGGACGGTATTCATGATATAGCAGCAATTCAACAAATATTTATCAAGTACCTACAATGTGCAAGGTACTAATGATGTGTGCGCGCACGCACACATGCGAGGTATTGTGGAGAAGAATCTGCTACATATATAAAAATATGCCCTCTCTCTATCAAGTTATCCATGACTTAGGTAAATGTAAGGGAGTTACCTGAGGCACATAAAAGTTGTAAATTTCCCAGGACTACACAACTAGTAAGTGTCAGAGGTAAGATTTAAATCCAAGTCTTTCTCACTCCACTTTCAACATTCTGCCCATGATGCCTCTGCTGCCTCTATGACACATAGAGACAAGTGTGATACAAGGGAGGGTGCTGTAGTTCAGACCTAACTCAGGCCAATCCAATAGTTCAGACTGGAGAGTAGGATAAAAGGCAATACTTGTAGAATACCTAACGGTAACCAAAGGAGTTTTACTTAGCCATAGCAATGAAAAGACATTCCTCAAGACTGGCCAGAAACTTGAGACAAAATCTGCTGCCCCTTAATACAATGACTTTCTAAACTTAAGCCACCAGGAATGAAGGTCAGTGGCTTGAACCTTTGTCCCCTGAGCCAATAAAGTCTCAAGGACAGTGTTAATGTTGATCTTACATGGAAGAAATTGTTTCTATTACAAGTGTGATGGGGACAAAAGAAAAAATGCAGACAAAATGTTCTAGGAAAATTTGAGGAGGGAGACCATAGCCTCGGAATGGGGGAAATGCTAGTGTATCCACTTGGCAAAATGGTGTTTCCCATTGTCCCTACTCCCTAGTCAATCAGGGTTATGTTCCAACCTGCTGTACCAACATCTGTGTCGATGATTCCCAAATCTGTAGCTAAACTCTTTTCAAAATTCCTATGCTATGTTTCCAACTCCTGCTTAACATTTCTACTTGGACATCCCTAGAATAACAACTCCATATGTTTAAAACTGATCTCACTTGCATTCTCCCCTTCTAACTACCTGCACTCACCAAGAAAAAACAATAGGCTCTCTTCCTGACTTCTGTATTTCTGTTATGGTATCATGAGTCTCCCAGTTATATAGGTTTGAAGCCTGGCTGTAATCTTTGCTTTCTGTTTTGTTAGGGCATCTTGTGACACAGTGGCAACAGCTCTGGACTTGGAGTTCAATCGGGACTTGGGATTCAAATCTAGCCTCAGGGGGCAGTTAGATGGCACAGTGGGTACATCATTGGCCCTCCAGTCAGGAGGACTTGAATTCAAGTCTGGCCTCAGACACTTACTAGCTGTGTGATCCTGGACAAGTCACTTAACCTTTAATGGCCTCAGTTTCCTTATCTTTTAATTGGAGATTATAACAGCATCTATTTCATAGGGTTGTTGTGAGGATAACATAAGATATTGGTAAATCACTTTGCAAACCTTAAGGTACCACATAAGTGGTTTTGCTGTTGCTCAGTCTTTTTTCAGTTGTGTTTGACTCTTTGTGATCCCATTTGGGGTTTTCTCGGCAAAGTTCTTGGAGTGGTTTGTTATTTCCTTCTCTAACTCTTTTTATAGATGGGGAAACCGAGGCAAACAGGGTTGAGTGACTTGTCCAGGGTCACACAGCTAGTAAGGTGTCTGGGGCCAGATTTAACTTAGGAAGATGAGTGTTCCTGATTTCAAGTCCCTGGCTCTCTCCCCTGTGCCACCATCAGCTGTTAAGCTATTATTGACAACCTCTAGACCTATGTTTCCTCATCTGTAAAATGAGAAAGTTGAACTCAATGACCTCTAAGGTCACTTCCCCCTTTAAATCCACGATTCTTTGGCTTTCTCTGTTCGTTGGTCCCTTTCCTTCCATCCCCTTGGCCACTGCTCTAACTGAAGCTTTCCTGTCCTCGTGCCTAGATTGTTCTCATAGCTTCCACCCAATGCGTTTCCCTGCTCTAGAGGCTCCTCTTCCCCATCCATCTTATCCAACACCATCAGTTTAATCTTCCTGGTGCACTCTACCACTCAAAAACATTCAATAGTTCCCTGTTAGCTACCAAAGAAGGCCCAGATCCCTCCTCCTGGTGTTAAAAGCCTTCCTGATAATGGCCTCAATCTACCTCTCCAGCTCTATCTCTGACTATTGCCATACATTCAATCAATTGGAAGTCTCTCCATAGCCACCTGATTTTTATTTTTTGCTCAATGCACTTACTCTGCCTGAAATCCTTTCCTTTCCTCTTCCTTTTCTTCTTTATGAAAAACTTGGTATATTAAAATACCATCTCCTTCATGCCTTTTCTGGTCTCCCTATCTGGAAAATGTTTCTCTTGTTCCTGCATACTTATCTGATGAGTTTCTTGAGCTATCCCAAATTGTTTTTGTCAGTTCTCTATCCAAGTCAAATAATATCTGTAACAAATCACTGCATAAAAAGATAAGTATTATGCTTGTACCTATCAGATGTTCATAACATACTGTCTTACTTTATGTGGATGTGGCCATTGTCTTCTGGAGGAGGGCAGGAACTAAAGCATATGTAATTTTGCTTCTACTTGCCTAGCAAATAGAAGATGCTTAACAAATACTTGCAGAATGAATGAATAGATACTCATAGGGTAAATGAACAAAGGGTAAATAGGAAAAGTTATAGGATGGGAAAATCAAACCAAGCAATTCTGTAGCTTTTGAGATATTTTAGTATCAGGTACAGTTCCTAGAGAGGTGGGTGTTGACACCAGAAAGAGAAGTTAACAAGTATTTATTAAATGCCTGCTCTAGGCCACATGCTGTACTGAAAGGCAAGAAAGGTCCCTACCCTCAAAATAGTAATAAAAGACCTGAGTTCAAATCCTACATTTAACACATACTGACCAGTGATCCTGGGAAGTCACTTAACTTCTCCACTCCTTAGGCAACTCTCTGACACTAGAAGCTTCAGAGAAGGTGTTGGTTAGAGGAGTTTCCTTACCTGAGAGTTTTCTACACTGGTGAAATAAAAGACACAGTCCTTATTCTTTAGAAGAAGGGTGGAGAACCTGTGTCACTCTCTAGGTCCTCAAGTGTGGCCCTTTGACAAAATCCAAACTTCACATTCAGTTTGGATTCAAAGGGCCTTACCTGAGGAACTAGAGGGTCACACGTAGCTTCAAGGCAGCAGATTCTCCACCCCTGTTTCAGAAGTTTTAGTGGTGTTAGATGGCTGTGGTTCAAACTATTGGCTCAAATGAGATTTAGATTATCTCAGAGTTCAGTTTATCTGTCTTATTAGCATAGAGAACAGAGCAGACTGTATTAACCAGGAGTGGCCAGCACCCAGGAACAAATGTAAAGTGAGCTTTTAAAGCAATCTAACCCCAAAATCAAGCAAAAACACTGCTGCTGTTATAATAACACAGTCATTTATTACAGATAACTATTTCAGTTGGATGGAGATTTGGCAAATAAGACTTGAGATAACTCAAAGAAACACAGGAAAAAATTCTCCACACATATTACATCTACAGCATCTCTACTCCAAAAAAACAAGCGCTAGTATTTTGGAAGCCCTCTTTGCCTCTGGACATGACTTTAACGGCATCATCACCTGCCAAGACTGAAGTCATCACTAGACGGATCTTCTCAACAGAAGACAGTTACTGGACTCCTCTGACTTTGCTGAAGGCTGACCTTGGATTCCATCACCAGGATCCCTAGCTTTTCTTGAGTGAGCTCCAAAAAACCCAGAAACTTTCAATGTGGCCTATTTCATTTGATCATATTAACTGAAGTCTCCTCCTTTGTGGTGAAAAGCATTCCCCATCAGTGCTGTTTTTGTAAGGACATCTGGCTTCAAAGGGTTTTATTGCCTCTGCTATTGTAAAAATATGAAGTCAAGCTTTCCCAGGGAGGCTAGCAGCACAGATGCCAACATCAAACTAAGCCCCGCTGATTTCAATTGGGGATATTTCTATAATAACAGTTTGGCTGCTCTTCTAACAGAAACCTCAACACATCACAGTCAGGGAAATCAGCCTATCTCTGATGGGAAAAACAGTGTGGGAATAATTATCAATAAAACTCAATGTTCCTTAATTTTTATTAGGGTTAAATCACAAAAATGGCAATTAGAGCAGGCAGATAATTCGAGAGATGGATGGTCAAAAGGAGACATTCTCTGTGACTCTGGAGTTGGCGGGGGGAGAAAATATTGACTCCTGTATTAGAGGACTTGGGTGTGACTTTCCTCTTAAATGCTTACTGTCTCTCTGGACCTGGATAAGTTATAATCCCTAGGCCTCAGTTTCCCCATCTGCACAATGAGGAAGTTGGGCTAGATGGCTTCTGAGGTCTCTTTCAGCACAAGATCCATGATTTATAATAGAACCTTTTCACATCTTACCTAAATAATATTAGTTTTTCATTAACTTCTTTCCTTGTCCATCTCCTCTCATTGTGAATCTTCAGGTCTCAGATTCCAGGTCCCCTGAGGACTTAGCTCTTTAATCCCTGGAACCCCTGTTCTGAGACTCTGACGTTTTGATTAAGGGCTGCCTCAGTTGTCATTCAGGAGCAGCTAGAGGGTACAGTAGATAGAGCTGTGGACTTGGAATCAGGAAGACTCATCTTTCTGAGTTCTAATCTAGCCTCAAACACTTACTAGCTATGGGACCATGGGCAAGTCACTTCACCCTGTTTGCCTCAGTTTCCTCATCTGCAAAATTAGCCAGAGAAGGAAATGACAAACCACTACAGTATATCTGCCATGATAACCCCAAGTGGGATCATGAAGAATCTGACATGACAAAGTAATGGCAAAAACAGTTATCACTCATGTCCAGAATCCAACCATCCTTCCCTTTTCTCTTTGGCTATCTGGTCAGCTGCCACTATTCTTATTCCCATCACCCTATCCCCTTTTCAGTCCTGAACCATTATCAGATCAGTTCCACCATGGTTCCTAGAAAGGGTGTGTCAATCTACTTGCCCATGGCTCCACTTATCCTGTCTTTAGATTTTCAATCCAAAATAGTCCTTCCTGGTTACCAGTCTCCTATGGTGGTTGTCTATCCCTATAATAATATAAGGTCCTTGAGGACAGGACTGTTTTCACTTTTGTGTTTATATCTACAAATTTAGATTTAGAGTTAGAAGGGAACTCAACGGTTCCCTAGTCATAGGGATGATAGACTTGGAGCTAGAAAGAACTGCAGAGGCTATTGATTCCAACGTTCCCATTTTGTAGATCTGAAAACTGAGGCACAGTGAAGATAAATGACTTGTTCAACAGTTAATAAATACTTGAGGCGGAATTTGAATTTAGATCTTCCCTATCACATGGCACAGTTCTGTATCCATTGTGCCACTAACTAATGCCTTCTCTTTATAGACAAGAAAAATGAAGTCAAGAGGAGTGAAATGAGTTGCCCAAGCTACTAGGCAGAACTGAGAATTGAATCTGGATTCTTGGAATGCAAATCTTTTAACCTGTACTACTCAGATTTGCCTTGATTACTTGCATGGCTACCATTATCCATCTATACCCAAATAAAAACTTAATCATCAAAAGCTAAAATTTAGTGAATGGTCATTCTATAATTTTATACACTTCAACAAACATGAAATATCTTTATGCAGAGCACTGTACTAGACATTGTAGGAGAGACACATTTTGCAAAACTCCTCATACCAGCTTGATGAAGATGATACTGAAAATACCATTAACCTCATTTTACAGATGAAGAAACTCAGGTGCAGAGAAGTAAAATGATTTGCCCAGCAATGCATAACTAGTATGTATAAAAGCTAGTATTTGAATTCAGATCTTCTAACCCCAGGAGTCTAGTTCACCTTCCACTAAACCATTCTGCCATTAAGAGTTATCAGATTGCTCTGGGATGTCAGTCACCTAGCGATGGCACAGTGGATGGGGTACCAGAGGGTCTGGAGTCAGGAAGTTCCAAGGTCAAATTTGACCTCACTTACTAGCTGAGTAACCCTGGGTAAGTCCCTTCTATTTGCCTCAGTTTCTTCACCTATAAAATAGGGATAATAATAACATTTCCCTCTCAGAATTATTGTGAGAATCAAATAAGATAATAATTATTAAAATGCTTAGCACAGTGCCCGACACATAATAAGTGCTATAAAAATGTTAGCTATTATTATAAATTCAAACCATAGACATTAAGTTAAAGAGGCACATATGAAAAGGCTGAAAATATGGGGGTAATTTTTTTGGGAAAAAACTACGATGGATCCTGGTCTACTTTTGCTGTCATGGTTGTTTTTAAGGCAATCAGGTTTAAGTGACTTGCCCACGGTCACACAGCTACTAAGTGTCTGAGGTCAAATTTGAACACAAGCCCTCCTGACTGGTGCTCTCTCCACTGTGCAAACTAGGTACCCTCCTGGCCCACTGTTTATACAAAATCACAGTCTTTATTCATTTTGAATAGATTTATTTCACCTGCCTTGCTTGTCACCATTTGCAGTTTCTGTAGCTATGGTGCTATTACCTGCAGAAATTATTGATTTGTGTCTTTCTGTGGGACCAGGTAATTATTCTCTTGACCAGCTTTAGTTGGGTATATAGATATTCATTCCCTCTCATTGTATGCACTTGAAATCTGGAGAGATGATTTTCTGTTTCATTGCTTGCTTGACAACAAATCTAATCAGCACAAAACACAAATAGGGCACGATAAGGCTATCTTGAAAACAACACGATAGTAGAAAAGAACTGGAAGGAAAGTCAGTACTTATTAAACTAATTGTGGTGTATGAATGTGCGGGATATTATTGCATTGAAAGAAATGACAAATGTGGGGCATTTGGAGAAATTTAAGAAAGGGTTGTATGAACTAAAATGTAGAAAAAAGTAATCAGAATCAGGAGAAAATTTGCATGATGATGACAATAACGTAGAAGAAAACAATGATAAAGTACTTCAAGACTGATCAGTGCCATATAGTGATGAATTCAGAGACTGAAGTTGAAGTACACCTTCATCTTTCAACCGGGAGGTGATAGACTATGGGTAGAGAATGAGGCATACATTATTTGTTTTTCTTGACTACACTCTGTTACAAAAGAAGATTTTTTTTTTTTTTTTGGTTGGGGAGCGGAGAGAATTTTGAGAAGCAGGAGAGTCTTAGGGACATAAAAGCAGGTTTTTAACTTATATCAAAAGACTTACCATCTCAGGGAGGGGAGAGGGATGGAATTTGGAACTCAAAACTCTTTTTAAAAAATAGTAAAAAAAATTGCTTTAACATGTAATGGGGGAAAATAAAATATTTAAAAAGAAAATCAATAAAATATTAGAAAAACAAACACATGCTACAACAAAATGTATCTACTAAGAAATGAATCCTGAAGGTCAGAAGACCTTGGTTCTAGCCTTGTAATGCCATTAACTCACTATGTTATCATGTGCAAGTCATGTTCCCTCTTTAGAATTCAGCTTACCTGTTATCTGTAGATAATGAATTAGATCAGGAGTTCTTAATCTTTTTTGTGTTTTGTGAAGCCTATGGTCCTCTGGTCCAAATCACATTTTTTTAAATAATTGAAGGAAATGCCAAATTTCAATTAGAGGTCAGTGAAAAGAAAGATGTAACTTTTTTTTTCCCCATCTAAATTCATGGACTCCCTGCAATCTCTGATGGGGTAGATGAAGTCTACTTACTGCTGTGTCATCAGAAGCACAGGGATGTAAGTGGAAACTTAGTGTTGCATCAGTTGTAGGGTCCAGGGAAGGAATATACAGAGAATTAGATTAGGTCCTACAATAGCCCTCTGATTTTCTGTCTCCAAAGGTAACCAATGGTGCTGGGAGCAATAGGGAGGTGTGAGCCCTGGTATCCAGCTGCCTGTTTGTTTTTAAGGTTGGCATGATACTTCAGTCCAAAAGAAGTGCTGACAGAAAATGACAAATAGAAAACAGATGCAAACTGACCTTCCAAAAATGTGGTTCTTAATCTTTAGGGTACTTGAAAGCAAAAGATGCCATCTTTCGGCAGTAACTCGCCGAGTTTAAGGAGGGCTTTTCCTAATCCCCACAAATAAACCAATAAACCTTTACCCTCTGGCATTCCATGCACTGTTTGAAAATGTAACCATCCCTCGAGTCCATCTGCTTTACTCACTCCCCACAAATGCCCCCTCCAGTCTTTCTCCTCACAATATTTACAGATATTCATTCCCTTGCTGTGTACATCTCCCAGCCCTTGTTTTCATAATATTAAACTCTACTGCTCACTTTGCAGTTGCCATATACTCACTCTCTTTCCTGTTCTACCAACGTAATCACAAATGTACTGAGACGTTCAATGTTTTTAGGTTCAATCGCTACCTACATGTGAGTTTTAAAATTTTTCTTCAGTAGGCAGTTATGCAGGAGTTAAGTCTATCTATGAACACAGAAAAGACCAAATAGCTGAGGAACATCTATTTCATCATATATTTGGATGGATACCTTGGTAAAGCTTGTGTATATCTGGGATAGATTGTATAGACAGTTAATGAGCTGGGGCGAGAGATGAAGAAAGGAGGAGAGTGAGTTGTATTGTTTTGGGGAAATTGCAAAGCACTTTTATTGAGCCCAGCAAAAGGTCTATCTTCTCAACAACAAGAGCTTATATTTACATAGCACTTAAAGGGTTGCAAAGCACTTTACAATTATTATCTCAGATGTCTCCTCACAACAATCTTGGCATGTAGATACTTCTATTATACTCATTTTACTGATGAGGAAACAGGCAGATAGTGATTAAGTGATTTGAATACTGGTCCTACTGTGTGGCGGTGAGACGTGGATACCTCTAAGGAAATGAGGATGAGTATCACACAGAGGACCATCGGGAAGCACATGGTGGCTGCAGGCAAGTTGCAAAGTATAAACGAGAAGGAACTCAAAACGATAGAAAGAACATTAGCAGTCAGAGGATGCCATCAAGGAATAGTGTGAAAGGAAAAGAGCGAATGGGATGATAGGTGGATGATCACAGCACTAGGCCGGTATCCACAGGATGCTAGGAGAATGCAAGCAAGGCTTTTCTTCCACTGCATAGACTCTGAATGTTTAGGACAACTTGGACAAGTCTCACAGTGCAATCCACACTATTGGAGAGAAACTCCTGAATTGATGAGATTACAGATCTCAATCAAGGACTAATTAAGAGGCACTCTGGTTCTGTTGGAACTGAAGAGCTCACTCAACTTTTTCCTACTTGCAGAAAGAGGTAATAAGTGCAAGCAGGTAAGTATAAATCAAGCATTTGAATGTAGATGGGGAAATGTTTTTGTTTTTCTTTACTTATTCCCTTTTCTATTGCTGACTCAGAATTAAAGAGATATAATATGGGGTAATTTAAAACACACACACACAGATATATGTCCATCTTTTAATTTTACTTTTATTGTGAATTTTAAGAGCACCAAAACATTAAATATTTCCATATACAAAATAGAACCGGAAATGAGGATCATATATGAAACTATGAATCTCTATTACTTGTAGCTTGCTCTTTTGTAAAAGTTATGAAATAAATTTCACGTTACTTCCTTCAAGTCCCAGCTAAAGTTGTCTACAGAAGTCTTGTTCTATCCATAATTCCAGTGCCTTCCCTCTGTTGATTATTTCCACTTTATTTTGTATATAGCTTGTTCGTCCATTGCTGTTTGCGTGCTGTCTCTCCCATTAGACCGGGAGCTCTGTGACTGCAGAAACTGACTTCTGCCTTCCTTTGTATCCTCAGCTCTTAGAACAGTGCTTGGCACATAGTAGGTATTTCATAAGTGTTTACTTAGTGACTGATAAAGCAGTTCTGCTTCTTAACTTCCTTCTGTTCTTTGTATTTAAAGATACTTCTATAATTCTTCTTATGAATTATATCTGGATTATATATATACATACATATTTATATATATACATATATATAAATATGTTAGCCATAGATGATATATATGTATATATATATATGCATATATATATGCATATATATATATATAGATTAAATCACTGGATTCCCCTTCCCACCCTGCTACTGGGGGGAGTGGAAAGAAAAACAAAGCCCTTGTAACAAACTCACATATTAGTTATGTTCAAAAATGACCATCTCATCATACCTTTTGAGCCTCTGTAGAGAGGTAAGTAGCAAACTTCATTATTCCTCTGGGGAGGGGATTGGTCACTGTATTGATCAGAGGTCTTAAGACTTTCAAAGATGCTTGTCATTACAATGTGGTTCAGATTCTCACTTGCAACAGTTCTTACAAATCTTTCCAGGTTTCTCTGAAACCACCTCTTTCATACATTCTTACAGAGTAATAATATTCCATAATTACATCCATATGACATAGTTTGTTTGGCCTTTTCCCAGCTGATGGGCCCCTCCTTTGTTTCTAGTTTTCTGATATAACAAAAAATGTTGCTCTAAATATTTTGTACACATGGGTCCTTTTCTCTTTCACTTCTTTGGGAGTGTAAGCCTAGGACTGGTATTGCAAGGTCAAAGACTAGGCACAACTTAGTGACTTTCTTGGGTACAACTCATTTTGGAACTCTAAGGCCAATTTGGTTTCTCAGAATGTTCAGACCACTTAACAGCTCCATTAGCAGGTACGTGAATGTGCCCCATCTCTTGGAGCCCCTTTAAAATAGTAATTTTATTTTTTGTCATCTGCCTATGAGAGAAGTGTGAAGTAGAACCTCAGAGTTGTTTTAATGTGCATTTCTCTAATTCTTAGTGATTTGGTGCTTTTTATTTTTTAATATGACTGTTGATAGCTTAGATTTCTTGAATTTAGAACTGCCTGTTTATATCCTTTGACCAGCATCTATTGGGGAATTGGCTGTCATTATTATATATTTGTATTAATTTACTGTATTTCTCAGCTATCAGAAATATTTGCTGATGCAAAGATACAAGCTCAATGGATTCTGCATTGATTGTGTTCATGGGAAAATATTTCAATTTAAGGGAATTGAAATGATCTCTTATCTATTTGATATCCTCTATTTTTTTTGTTTGGTTTAGAATTTTCTTCCAAGACTTAGTTGCTAAGGGTACCTGATCTTATTGTCTTTTAATTCTTTTTATGTGATGACTTTTTATATGAAACTCACACATTCTTTTTGAACTTATTATGGTATATAAGGAGAAGAAAATGAGGCTGGTGACCTTGCACAGCCCTCCCTCATTCAAAACAAAGTCAAGTGTAAGTCACGTCATCATTTCTCTGATGTCATGGTCCTCTTTGAAAACAAAGAACGAACACAGACTGTGAGCAGACTCAGCTGCCTGAGTGGGGACCCAGCTCATTCTCTCCCTTCTGTCTCCCTCTCCCCTACCTTGGGGGCTTTGGGGTTTACTGGCTAACTCTCCTTCCTTCCTTCCTTCCTTCCTTCCTTCCTTCCTTCCTTCCTTCCTTCCTTCCTTCCTTCCTTCCTTCCTTCCTTCCTTCCTTCCTTCCTTCCTTCCTTCCTTCCTTCCCATTCCCATCTCCAGTCATCCTGATGAATATCTGGTCACTGGACCCAGATGGCTCAGGAGGAGAAAGTGAGGTTGGTGACCTTGCACAACCCTCCCTCACTCAAAACAAAGTCAAGTGTCATGTCATCATTTCTCTGGTGGCATGGTCTTCTTCGACAATGAAGGAAAAGCAGACAGATGGTATATGATGGTAAAGTATTGGTCTAGCAACCAATAATTTTGTCAAATGATTTCTTGAATTGATCAAACACCAGGTAATTGAGTTCAATTTTTTTCTTTTTGTTTATCTCTTCTTCATCAGTAATGCACTGGTTAGAGATGTAATTCAGTCTGAAGGGCAGACTTCTCTGCTCAGCTGAGCTGAATACAGCTGAGATGAAAGTTGTCCAGTGAGGAGTAAATCCAAGAAGTTCAACAGAGTGACCTGTTCTAGAAATGCTGAACTCTTGTGAGAAACAAACCTAGCACAGATGCCCCAACAGGAATCAGCTGAAAGATACCTTGAGGAGATTGACTTCAGAACCTGCAGTGCTAGAGTTGTGAATTGCCTTGCTCACATGTTTTCAGTTGTGTTCATTACTATCATTGTACTCTAGTTGCAAGTACACATCACTTTTCCCATATACCAGGTTCAAGGTTCTTACTACACTATCCTAATAAATACCTTTGCTAAAAGCTAATTTCATCTATTGGTTGATTGTTAATCAAAAGCACATTGGTAAAGACTTGTGAGTTATAGTTGGTAGGAGTCTATACTCACAGAAGACCCCTTAAATCCAAAATAACCTGCACTAAGGTAATGAGCAAGTGATGCCAACAACTTTTACTACCGTGAGCCATCCAAGTCTTGAGGATAATTTCTTTTAAGAACTTGCATGGGATGAGGGGGGCATACTTCTCTACTCCTACTATACCCACTCCAATTTATTTCTCATCCATAAGGCTCTTTCATTGGCCAGAAGGCTCACTGATTAAATCCAGGGCTATTTATTCTCCTGCATTGTTTATCTTAGAATAAGCAGGCCAGGCTTTCTTGGACAACTCTAAAAAAATATTATCTTATGTGATACACATTATAGTATTCTTTCAGTGTACTCTTTGATAAATATTTCTCTAACAGTTTCAGTAAGTGTCTAGCATCAGGGTATTATTACAACGTATAGAGTGTTGATAAAGGAGTTTACAAAAAAATTGTCTGAATTTTTTCAGTTAAAGAAATTACCATACTTTATTTTAAGAAAAGAAAACCAGCTTAGACAAAGAATATCTTTTCTCCAACAAATCTGTTTCTCAGACCTTGTGTTGAAATAATAAAAGACCTTGAGGTCAGGCCTATCCTGATTCTAGGAAACATCCTGGTCTAAACATGACTATATTTAAAAGGTCTGATGTTTTAAAAAGAGTAATATCTGTTGGGCTTATTAAATTAGTAAGCCTTAATTCGTAGTTCAAAGCTTCTCCTTTGTTTGCTAAAGCTTTCCACAGACAGGCATGGCATACCTACTCTGCGTATTACTAAATTCTCTCTCTCCCAGAGGTTCATGTCTTATCAAATTTTTTAAACAGTGTGTACAGTTCGGCAAAACTAAACAAAATATACATTAAAAAAACCGAGATTACGTTCAGTGTTCTATACCGATAATCTCTTACCTCTACAAAGAAATAGGGGAAGTAGCACGTCCTTTTTCTGGGGCAAAGATTGGTTATTATCATTTTGTAGCATTGGGTTTCAATCGTTTTGTCTTTTTCCATTTATATTGCTGTGGTCATATATATTGCCTTACTGGTTCTGTTCACTTCACTTAGCATCCACTCATATAAATCTTCCATGATTTTGTACATTCATATATCCACCATTTTTTCCAGAACAGTGATATTCTATTATATTTGTGTACCACAATTTACATGAGGAAATAGAGTGATTTTTGACACTTCAAGCAATGTTTAGAACTTATTACATTATTCTGTAGTCTGATAAGGAAAAAACATTCCTTAAAAAATGAAATCAGGTTCCTCTTTAAGCTAGAAAGCACCACATGAAACACATTAGCTCACAAATGAGAAACCTAACCCTTCTTTTTTAATGTCCTAAGACACACGTTTAATAATTTGAATATAAAATCAACTAGACTATTATTCTAAGCTAACACTCCATTTGCTATCTAGGGGGAAAAATCTCATACTGACAGCTACATTGGTAATAAGATATCTAGTCAAAAGTCATCACCCTGTAGGGTGATTTGGCTTTGTAGGGTAAGTTAAATGAAAGACAAAGATACTAAGTAATATAATATTATACTATAACAACTAAAGGAGTCTTTAATGTTCTCTTCAGAACTAGAGCATTCTATCTAGAAAGATAAATAAAATTTAAAAATCTCTACCAAATTTCTGGAGAAGGTAGATCTAAAAGACTTGTGATATCTTCTGAATTAAAGAATATTCATATTTTTTTGTACCACAGAGCACCTTTTCAAAAATATACCATGTGCTAGGACACAGAGAAATTATAAATAAATTTAATATAACATGGAATGCTCTACCCCACTCTCCTGGGGCCAGGCTTATTGCATTTCATCAGGCTGCTCTCTCTGGGTCTTCTCTCTGCTGGGCCAGTTAGTTGCTCAATAGCTTTTCCCTGTTCCCCCATACCACTGGGTCCCTGCTGCTCCCGCCATCTTTCATTCTTGGGCTGTTCTTTGCTGCCCTCTGCTGGCTATCGTGTGGAGTCCTCAGTTGAGGTGATGCTCTTTCCCCATTTCTCTTTTAGTTTAGAGACCAAAAGTTAAGCAACCTTTTAGAAAGGTGAGACCTAACACATCTAGTCAACAGATTTTAGGGGAAAGTAACTCACTTTTTCCTGACGGCTCCTTTGTGGGGGTCCTCATACAGATTATTACTTCGAAATATAGGTGCCTCTCAAGTTTCCATCTGTTACTCTCCTCCCTCTGCCTTAGCTTACTTGGTGATCTCATCAGCTTCCATGGATTTTATCACCATTTCTCTCTGATAATTCTCAAATCTACCTTTCCTTCCCCACTCTTTCTGCTGACCTCTAATCTCACTTCTCTAACTTCTTTTCAGACATCTTGAATTGGATTTCTAGTCGGTATCTTAAAACTCATTATATCCAAAATGGAACTCATTGTCTTTTCCCTCAAACCCTCTCCTTCTCGTTTGCCTTTTCTTTTACTGTAGAGGGCAATCCATCCTCAGTGCTGGTGGTACAGTGGACAGAGTGCTGGTTCTTACAAGTTGTGTGACTATGGGTAAATAATTTAATTCTGTTTGCCTATTTCTTCAAATGTAAAGTGGAGATAATGGCAGATCAAATGAGATATTTGTAAAAGTACTCGGCATAGTGTCTTACACATAACAGGTGCTATATAAATGTTTACTTCCCTTTCCCTTCTTCCAGTGACATCTTTAAGAACTTTCAGCAGAGGTCCTTGGAAAGGAAGGGCTTGGCTACACCAAAGTTGAGGCTTCAGATTCAACAGCATATTGGTTGGCAAAGTGGAAAATGAGAGAGACAGTTTTTTGGTAGTGGTTTAGAACTGGAAACTGAGGAGATGCTCATCTCTTGGGGAATGCTGAATAAGTTATTGTATATGAATATGTTGGAATACATGATGCTGTGAAAAACGAGGGATGGATGAAGGGGCTAGTTTCAGAAAATCCTGGGAAGAACCTACATGAACTGATGCAAAAGTGAAGTGAACAGAACCAGAACATTCTAGATGATAATAGCAATATTGTAAAGGTAATCAACTGTGGAAGATTCAGCAAATCTGATCAACATTAATGACCATCCACAATTCCAAAGGACTCATGATGAACTATGCTGTCCTCCAGAAAGAGCTGATGGACTCATTCTTTTCTTTAAAAATTGAGGGAGGGGGAAGGACATAGCTAATTGCATGACTATACATATTTTTAATGGGTTTAGTTTTTTTAACTTCTCAGTGGATAGGGGAAGCAAGATAATGCATAACTGAAAATAAAATTGAATTAAAAAAATAAAGGAGATACTTTCACTGCTATTCTGCAGTGATCTCAGTGGGTGGTGCATACTCTGCAACTTTCCTCAGTGGGATTCTGGGATTTATCCTTCTCTTTTCCAGACACAACAGGGGGCTACCACAGGGGCCTTTTCCTCTATGAGGGATTGCATATTTGACTGTGAAAGGGTAATGTCCCTCATGTGTGTTGTTAAGACTTCCACCACTAAATGCTACCAAGTTATACCAGTAATATCAGGGAAAACATTTGCATCTGATCAGTTTTTAGTACAACCTTGGGGGCAAGAGGGACATACTTTTACCTCTATTTTCATATACTCTCCCATCATGACGAATCACAATCACAAAGTGCTGACTGAAAGGGCACTTCAAAAAGAATGTTTCATTTCTAAAATGCCCTATGACTTTAGGGGAAATCTTAGTTGAACTACTTATTTGAAATAGTTGATTATATAGGAGCTAATACTTTCATAATCTAATTATTAAAAATAAGTTAGCAAGAATTTAGTCTGTTTGGTTCTCATACCACCTGGTGTTTGTACAGTCTAAGAAATTACTACAATTATTTAACCCTTGAAAGTGTAAGAAGCATTTATGTATGAGTCACTAATTTTAAAAATGCAGCACTTTGAAGGTGAGAATTAAGACAGTGAGGTCTGTAGGAGTTTAAAGAAAACTTGAAGCTGATCAAGCTTTCATTTCATGTTACACTGTGCATGTATGGAACAGAATGTTGAAAAAGGATCTGCACATGCAAGGAGAAAGTTTGCAAAGTCAGTGTGATAGAAGTTTAGAAAACAGGTAAGAACAGAGTTACATTGATGTTAAAGAGATTCACAGGTAGGCTGGAAAAATTGAGCAGTGTCATTTGCAGCTGAACTCTAGCTTGCAAGAGAAGCAGTAGACACATGGGTCTGTCCAGTATCTTTCTCTCCAAACTATCCTTCCAGGCTTGTTGTATCTTCTCCTCTTCCTTCACCTTAGATACCCCGTCCATTGCTCTATCTCAGCCTCTTTCCCACCCCACTCAGGAGACACTGATACTACTCCAAGAGCCTTCCCATTGAAATCTTTTCCTCACCTCTTCCATCTTAATTTACCTTACACAACTACCAAAGTTATTTTATTTAAAAAAAGATCTGACTGCATCATTCCCCTACTCAATATATAATGATTCTGCCACAGGAGGAAATGGTCTTTTTTGGCTTTTAAAGGTCTTGACAACCTGGCTCCAACCTACTTTCCAGTCTTGTTATATATTACTCCCTTTCCTGTACACTATGCTTGTCAAGCTGGACCTTTTTTGGTCCTCACCTAACACTCTTATCTCCTTTGGGGCCATGACAGTGATAGTCCTCCGTACCTAGAATTTTGCCTTTCTTCCACTTGCCCCTTCACAAGTTAGCTCAACCTTTTACATGAAATCCTTCCTGTGGCCAGCTTTTTGGTGGCTTTCCTTCCCAAAACCTGCCTTGCACTTAATATTTTGCATATACTTGTGCACATGTCATTTTGTGGCAGTGGTAATATGTAAGAAGAGGGAGGCTGATCAATGGAAAAGATTAGGTATACAATACACAGGGGCAACTAGGTGGCACAGTGGATAGAGTACCGGGCAGGAGTCAGCAAGACTCCTCTTCTTGAGTTCAAATCTGGCGTCAGACACTTACTAGTTTACAAGCAAGCCACTTAACCCTGTTTGCCTCAGTTTCCTCATGTGTAAAATGAGCTGGAGAAGGAAATGCCAAACCAGTCCAGCATCTTTGCCAAGAAAACCCAAAACAGGGTCATGAAGAGTTGGACATGACTAAAAAAGAAGTTGCTTTCCCCAGTGGAATATAAGACTTGTGACAGCAGGAATGGTTTCTTTTCTTCTTTATTATCTCTAGTGCCTGGGCATCATGCCTGGCACCTGGCAGTACATGTTCAGCAGTGCCTGATGGACTGATGTGCACATTTCTCATTTCATTTGATTGGGACATGGCATTTTGCTGCTTTTCAGGGGCTGTTATAAGAAGGGGGTGGATCTTTTGCTAGTCACAAAGTATGTGATTGAGACATGGCTTTTTTAGCTCTGTTCTTTTCATTTTCAAAAATGAAGGCGATGACCTAGATAACCTGAGGTCTATCCCGGATCGAAAAATTCCCATTCTAAACCATGACATTACAAATGTTTTGGATAATCACTTGAAGTAGTATATTTAATAAAAGTCATTCAAAATTTCATATCAATTCATCAAGATTTATTTTATCTTCAAATATTTATTTACAAACTATATTCAAACATGGATATATGTTCTTTAACCTCCTAAGATTATGCCTCAGTAAATGACAGGCACTGTGGCCTAGTGGATAGAGCTGGACTCAATGCCAGCAAGGCCCAAGTTCTTTGAATGACACACACACTGGTTGTGATCCTGGACAAGTCATTCAACCTCTCCGTGTTTTAGGCAACCCTCAGATTATAAATTGCAGAGAGGACGCCTACCTGCACTGGCAGAAGGGAGGTCCTAATACCAATGAAAGCACAGGTGCAGTCCTTATTGCCTAAATGGGAACCAACACAGTCACAATTCCTTGAAGAAATTACTGCTGTTCTGCATTGTCTTAACCCATGAGACAGATACAAAGATTCCCTTCAAAATCTAAAAGGCGACAAAAAGTAAACATTCAACATTGTCCACTGGAAATGAACACATTCCCAGGTGTCCTTGGAGCTGTAGAGTTTACATTTGCAATGCCCTTCATACTTCAAAAGGCCCTTCATGTCCATTACTGATCCATCGGTGGCCAATGCTGCTCTGTGGTTTTCAATGTTTTAAGTCTGCACAGGCTTCACGTGGTGGAGGGATCACTGCCAGGTGAGGAAAGGTTCATCTCTGTGGTGACCTCTCCGTAGCACATATGAAATAGGCTTGAGCCTACTGGAAGCAGTTAAATGGGCAGGTCCATTTTTTAAAACCCTAATTCTACAATCTGAAAAAATACAAAATTTATGCAAAAGCTATGCCTTACAGTGAAAATTTCTCACGAAAGTTAACAAGCTTTACACACAATGCAATTAAAAACAACAAGAAACCAGAGGTTGTGCTTGAAGTTATAGAAATGCCCTCAGTGGATTAGTAAAATGCTCGTACAGTGCATTTTATAATTACATATGCAGGTTTTACATTCAAATTGTTTAAGAGGTACAAGTCCTTGGATTCTCTGCTAAGAAGCCTAAGACAGACAGCTATGCCTGGAGTTCCTTTAAGAAACATAATAGCACTTACTCCATTTCACAAAATCCACTTTATTTTCAGTTGCTTCTCGACTCAATCCTTGTGAGATTTTTTTTATATCTCTTTAGTCTGATCATCTTCTTCAAGTTTCCTGATTTCATTTTTTAAACAATTGATAGTTTCACGACTTGCTTTTAATCTCTCTTTAAGTTCAGCAATTTCAAAGCTTGTTTTTTTCTTGGCAGCTTCTAATTTTTCCCTGGTTTTTACTTCAAGTTCAGCAACTGGGAAGAAAAAAAAAGACAAATCATTTTATTATTTTCATATAAAAATATCTCCAATACACTTGTCCTATGATTTTAGCACTATTCTAGATAAAAGTTTTCCATAATATTTAGCAAACATGGAAAATCAATCCTCAACTTTTATTTCACCCCCAGCAAATAGGCAAAGATAACAAAAGAGATGGGAATAGTCAACGTTAGAGGGACTGTGGAAACACAGATGCGTTTGTACATAGTTGGTGGAGCTGGGAACTGGTTCAGCTATTCTGGTAAATTATTTAAAATCATGCAAAGAGAGTGGCTCAAATGTCCACACCCTTTGATTTAGAGATTCCACTCTGAGCTCTCTAAAGAGGTCAATGACAAAAGAAAGGACCCCAAATACACCCAAATATTTACAACAGCAACCTTTGTGGTAGCAAAGAACTAGAAAGAAAACCAATGCCCGCCAACTAGGAAATGGCCAAAGAAACTGTTGTTCATGAATGTAATGGAGTATTACTGTGCTCTAGCTGTGAACATGAGGTATACAGGGAAGCACGTGAAAGATTTATATGAACTGGAGAAAAGTAAAATAAGCAAAACCAGGGAAAAAATATACAACGATAAGAAAAGAGTAATGGAAAGACTATCAAGAAAACGTAAGTGAATGCTACCAAATTACGATGACCAAGCTTGGCCCCAAAGGAAATATGGCACCTCAATCACTTCTGTAAAGAGGTGGAGTGCCGTGTGTGTGTAATACTGTATATAATGTCAGACTTTTTGATATGCTGGTCAGTTTTGCAAAACTTTTTTCTTTTAACTTTTCTTA
Organism: Bettongia penicillata ogilbyi; assembly: GCA_023548195.1. Classification (NCBI taxonomy): domain Eukaryota; kingdom Metazoa; phylum Chordata; class Mammalia; order Diprotodontia; family Potoroidae; genus Bettongia; species Bettongia penicillata. The sequence goes on along the minus strand of JAJHZJ010000287.1, from coordinate 1,504,934 downwards.
TGAATAAATAAAAAAGCATTTATTAAGAGCATATTAGAGATACAAACAGAAAAGCAATACAGTCCCTGCTGTCAAGGAGGTCATGATCTAATGAGAAAGATAAAACACTGTAAGAGATACTTGTCTGGTAGGAGGTATAAGCAATGACAAGAAATGGTGATATAAAAACAAGAGCTATCAAGAAAAAAATTATTTAAAAACAAGAAACAAAGACAAGGTAGGGGAAGTTAATGTCAAGCTGAGCAATCTGAACTCAAAGTATTGATACTATTTCCACAGTTGTATAAGATACCAGACTTGAACATGTCATACTGTACGTTTAAGCGCTTGTGCTGTAAAAGGCTCGAATTTCACCTAGTTACAGATTTTTAGTTGGAAGGCACCTCTTCTTAGCCGCCTAACCCAATTCGTACACAAAGAATTCCCATTCTAACACATACGACAGGTGATTTTCCAACTTTTGTCTGAAGATGCGTAAGGTGGGACATCTATCCCACCTTGAGACAGCTTCCGGACAGTTCAGTTTGAGTCTTTCTAGACTTCAAATCTAAAACTGTCTCTCTGCAATTTCCATCCATTGCTCCTGGTTGAACCCTTTGGAGACAACAATAAAATTAATCCCTGCTCTACAAGACCTCCCTTTAAACAACTGTTCCTCATGATTGACTGAAGGTCCTTCACCATCATGGATGCCCTATTCTGGACACTAGATTTTGTCACAGTTTATTTTAAAAACCACAGTGCCCAGAAATGAACACAATACCAGAAGAGGTCTTGCAAGGGTAGAAGACAGTAAGACTATTGCTTTCCTATTCTAGAAAATTAGGCCCCTCTTAATGAGCCCAAAATTGCGTTAACTTTTCTGGTTGTGACATCAAGTTGTTGACTCTTACTGAAGTTGTATTATAGCACACTAAAAAAATCTCTACCTTTTTCAGAACTGCTGTTAATCAGTATGGGCTTCTCCCATATTATATTTATAAAGCTGATTTTCTTTTCATAGTGAGCTATGAGACATTTATTTCTATAGAATTCCATCTAAATAGATTCAGCTCAATGCTCTAGGCTGTCAAGATCCTGTTGGATTCTAACCCTATTAACTATCCCTCCCAGCTAAAATCTGATAAGCTTTTACCTAGGTCACTCATAAACATGTTAAGCAGCACAGGACCAAGCATGGACTGCTGGGATAATCCACTGAGACTTCCTGCCTAAAATTCAGGTAAACTATATTTAGAGTATTCCCTTCATCTAATACCAAAATATGCTCTAAATCCTCTTTATATATCCTATAGTCTTTAAATATGCTCATTCATTTGTAATAAAGTTAAAAGTTCAGCACATAACTAAGTAATGCTTAGCTAGATATATACCTAGTACTCCATATTTAAATACACATAACTGAATCCACTATACTATTAAAAATATGTATGAAATATTTGTGCAGCACTTAGTATTTTAAATAGTAAACATTCCATTGTAACCAAAGATAAAGCTTCTTCAACTATAGAAGTGCACAGGAAGTCAGGCAGGGGTCCTCTGGCAATATAGGTAAGGAGTTTCCTCCAGCAAAGCCAATGCCAGCCTAACCTGAGATAGATCAGAACTTGCCAGGTTCTTCTATGACTGCATAAAGTAAGAGAAGATGGCCCCCCTAAGAAAGGCCTAGAGTGGAGACTAACGAGTAGCATTACGGCAGACACAGACCAGATGAATAATTAATTATTGAATTCCTTGAAAAAATTGGAATTAACCTCCCCACCCCCCCCAACAAAAACAAAGATGGGACAATATACGTCATTTCTAGAAAACTGCCCAAACTACTCAAACCAGAGGGGTGAAGTAACAACAGAATTAACTTATAAATTCCAGCAAGGAACTCCAAAAGAAACTCCTAGGAATGTCAAAGTCAAGATACTGAGCTCTCACATCAAACAAAAAAAACACTATGAGAATCTAAAAGGAAGTTGCTCAATCGAGTACTACGGAGCTAGTCAGGAACACACCAGACCTGGCAGCTTCTACCATATGTAAGAGATCTTGTATGTAAGAGAATGAGATATATCAGAGCAAAGACAGTGCCACAACCAAGAAGAACTTAACCACTAAGGCAAGAAACGGATCATTAATACAGAACAGAGGATTTTCAAGTATTTTTAATGAAAGTATCAGAACCGAGTAAAAACTATGAAATACAAAACATAAGAGGAACTGGAAAATACTGTATGATGATGTGCTGCTAGTATTCCAAGACAGAGGGCTGTACAAGTGCCCTTTCAGGAACTTGATGCCTTCAAAGGGTCTAACGGCTGTTCTGAGGACCTGAAAGGGAAAAGGTAACAGAAGGGAGAAGGAAGACACAGGAGTGTAAAAAGAAGGACGAGCATAAAACCTGTTATTCTCCCAAGTGGGTTGGTGTGAATGAGAAGCCACACAGACACAGAATAAATATCAGATGAAATTCATCCTTATCTGAACAAAAGAGGCCTTTTGAACACACACACACACACACAGTTTTAGACATATCTAGAACTCTAGATATGGGGGGCACAGAGAATAGTCACTCTGGCTGGTATTATCCTCACTCTTTTTACCTAACCCTCCTGAGCAAACGAATTTCCTGACCTTTAAGGAAGAGATTAAAAGAAAACGGAAGGAGGGGGAAGGAAGATGAAGCTTTGAGGCAGAGTGAAGTGAAAAAGGTGGAACCACTGAAACATTTTAAAAAACAAACAGAACAGAATGATGTTCAGAAGGAGCCACAAACCAGACAATTTTGTTTCTATGACTTGTTCTTTGACCCACTCATTCTTTAGGATTAAACTAGTTTCCAATTTATTTTTAATCTCTCTTTCCATGGACCCTTATCAAATGCAATGTCTACTGCATCATCACCTGATAAATATGCATTTAATATTTCTGCCTTTTTGAGGTTCTTAATGCCCTAATACAGGGTCAATTTTTGTGTAGGCACCATGTATTACAGAGAAAAAAGGTATATATTCCTTCCTATTCCCATTCAATTCTTTCCTGAGGTCTACCATGTCTAACTTTTCTACAACTCTACCTCCTTAACTTCTTTCTTGTTTATTTTGTGGTTAGATTTATCTAGTTCTGAGAGGGAATGTAGAGGTCCCCCACTAGTATAGTTTTACTGTCTATTTCCTCCTACATCTCATTTAACTTCTCTTTTAGAAATGCAGATGCTATACCATTTGGTGCAAATATTTTGTACTGATCTTACTCCATTGTCAATGGCTCCTTTTGATGCAGTTTCTTTCCTTGTCTCTTTTAATTAGATCTATTTTTGCTTTTGCTTTGTCTGAAATCATAATTGCTACCTCCCCCCACTTTTTTCTTACTTCTGCTTACATTCTGCTCTGGCTTTTTACCGTTACTCTCTGCTTCAAGTATGTTTCTTGTAAACAACATACTGTAGATTCTGTTTTTTATTCCACTCTGCCGCTTCCATTTCATGGTAGAGTTCATCCCATTCACAGTCATGATTACTAACTACATTTTCCTCCATCCTGTTTTTTCCCATTATACTTTTCATTCTCTCTCCTTTCCCTGCCCCTCCTCACCAACGTTTTGTTTCTGACCCCTGCCTCTCTTCATTTGCCCTCCCTTCTATCAGGCCATCTCCCTTTTCTTATTCTCCTTCCCTCCTATTTTCCTGTAAAAGGACAGGCCTCTACCTTTTTCACAGGCTGCCTGAAATCCTTTGGTGGGCTGCAGATTGCGCAAGCCTGCTACAGGACAAGATAGAGTTCCATACCCAATGGAGTGTGTTCTCCCTTTGAGCTAAATCTGATGAGAAAAGATTCAAACAATGCTCCCTTCCCCTCCCTTCTTTCCTTCCACTAGGGCTTCTGTACCTCTTCACATGATATACCCCATTCAAGTACAATAATTCTGAAATTAATAAATTTACTATATACTTCCCCCTGTTGATGAATAATTTACACTGAAGTTACATCTTACAGTCTCAACAAACTTCAGTCTTAAAGATCTTTGCCTTAAGGGGTTAACATATAATACCTGAAGAGATGGTGATCTGGAGATCACAAGGAGATTTACAATAATCAGGAGATTTACAATAGGAAATTTACAATAATTTTCCAGTGTTTTTTTGATTTCTGTTCGAATATGGTCTACCTCCAACAGAGACCTTCTCACAACAAAAAGCTTTCCTTGCTCTGGACAAGCTCTCAGATCCTTAAGCTCTGTGGTGAATCACTGCTATTTGAAAGTAGCAAAGGATGTGGTGACAGACCCAAAGATTTCTAGTGACACTGATTTATCAGTGACTGGTCACAAATTCATCAAAATAACTTCCTACTTCTTTAGTAATAAATGACTTCAACTGCTGTGCTCTAATGTCAGCAGTCAGTACCCTCCTTGTCAGGTGCTGTTTGAGGTCAAATTGACTATTTTCTTAGATCTGCAGGGTCTCTTCCTGTGTGTACAATTTCTTCTTTCCGTGGACTTTCCTTCATCTTTTTTCTTTGGCTATGTTGACTTCTTATAGAAGGTTACTTTTCATCCAACGTAATGTTGGGTAACTGGGTGGCAGTGGCTTTCTTGGAGACAGTAAGAGAGCAAGTGTAGTTCTGCACTCAACTAGTGAGAAGCCCCAGTCTGCTATGGTGCTGCTAGCCCCCGTGGTAAGGAGGTAAAAGTTCCTGGGGCTACTAGCTCTTCCAGTCCCCCTGCCCCAATATACTTTTGAAAAAGCAAGCCACAGGAAATGGAAATACAAATTTTTTTCCTGTTGAAATTAAAAGTTTTTAAAGTTTGAAAAAGCTTCTGAGAGAACAACCCAACCCAACACCATTATACTCCTATTGCTGAGCTGCAGATAATCACGCTGGGCCTGCTATAAATTTACGTTATCTAGTCTCAACCGGGCTTTCCTTGGTGCATGGTGAGGCTAATCACAGATCATTCCAGACCTTCTCAGCCTTTCCTCCTCTTGACGGTGACCTCACTGACTACTCTGCTGAGAAGTTTTGGGCCATGTAAAGGGAGCTTCCTCAAACCCCCTCACCCTTGCAGGAATTGATGGATTTACCTGGACCCCATCTCTTCCACAACCTTGTTTCATTACAAATCATTCTGGTTGGCTGCATGCATTTTCAGTCTCCTCTACTCTACTGGGTTTTTTCCCCTCAGCTTACAAACATGCTCCAGTCTCCTTTACCTCTGAAACAATAATAAAAAGCTTTCCTTTGCTTCTCCCAGCTCCTCAAACTCTCATTCCCCTTCTCTTTTTGCCCCATTCCTAAAAAGAGTATGCTATACTTGGTGCCTCTGTTTTTTCACTACTCACTTACTGTTCAACTCCTTGTAACCTGGCTTTCGTTCACACCACTCTACTGAAACAGACTATTTCTATGACCCTTATCAAATGCAATGGTCTTCCCATTACTCCACTCTCATGCTGTTCCTTCTGCTTCTCTGACTACCTCTCCTTTTACTAGCTCATCTTCCTCTTGGCCCTTACACACGAATTTACCTTCAAGTTCTGCCTTAAGTCTCTCCTCTGGAGTAACTCTCCACTGTATGGTTTCAATCCTGCTATCCAGACAAGTCCCAAATTCTTACTTCCATCTCACCATTTCTCTAGGAACTATTACTTTATTTTCAGCTTCTTCTGGCTCTCTCCACCAGGATGTCCTGTCAGCACCTCAAACTCAGGATGTCTAAAGTGAGCCCTTCACAAGTCCTTTCCCCAAATTCTCTATTTCTTTTTATGGTACCCCCACCCTTTCTGGTGTGCTAGGCTCCTAACAGTAAATTAAAACATCACCTTTTCCTTTACCCCAAACAAAACCAATAAATTGCCAAATCTTGTTTATGCCTTGGTCCCTCCTTTTACTCCTACTGCAACTACCTTAGTCTCAGGTCTTCTACTGCCTAAAGTCTCCCCCCTTCTCACACCATCTTCTGTAAGTAATCTTTTATTTCAATGCCTATTGAATCAGATAGTATAGTATATATACTTCTTACTGACATTCAAGGCCTTCCACAACCTATTGGAACCTATCTTTACTTCATATTATTTTCCTTGATGTGTTCTACGTTGCAACTGAATTGAACTTGATAAAACTAGGGAAGTTTTAATTGAAACAGCACTTAAGATAAAGGTTTTCTGCAATGAACAGATACCTACTGTAGAGGTAGATGTTCATTCACATGGAAAAGAAGTTACATTTTGAAATATTCTGGTATTGATGATGCAGAAAGGAAAAGACCCATAATCTAAACAATATTTTTCACATACATGGCACTTTTTCATATTCTGAGGTGATCTCACACAAATGTAACCTCACTTTATCCTCACCAGTAGGCAGAGCAAGTATCTCTCTATCCTGCAGATGACAAAACAAAAGGACAAAAATGGTGAAATGATTTATTCAAGATCAATGCAGAAATGGGACTATAACACCACATCTTCTAATTCCCAGTCCAGTGTTCTTTCATGCTAATGTAAAGATAGAACCAATTTTGTACAATGGAATAAATTTTAATCCCACATTTTAAATTCTCAAATGCAGATTTCCCCAAACTATACGAAAACTGACATAGATGAAAAAAATGCTCGTCTATTCGTAGAACAGAAAATTATAATTCTGCAGATTTAAGTTCTTTCCACAAAGAATTCTGAAATAGATATTGAAATATAACAAATGTTAAGGCAGGGAGAAGTCATCAAAATTCATGTTAACAAAAGATAAATACAAATAGAAAAAGCAGGATGAAAATCTCAAGAATGTGTTATGTGAATCCAACTTTTTGACATTTAAAAGTAGCACTACTTTGGGAGACATTTAGAATATACTTCACTGCTTCTTAACAATCATGTAGTTTACTTAAATGAAAACTTTTTTATTAGCAATAATGACATCATATAGCCTTTCTGCCATCCCAAAACACAGTTTCCACGATAATTTATGTGCAGTGCTATGTATTTTAACACTTACATTCCGTTTCATGCTTATAGGCTCCTAAGGTCAGCTGGCGAGATGTTGTTAATAACTGTTGCATCATTGCTGTTGGATCTTGAAATATCTGGATACGACAATGAAAAACAAACTTTAAAGTGCTTCCCTTAAAAAATCATTTGAGGTCTCATTTAAAAAAATATTCTTACCATTTCATCATAGAACTCAGAAACCACAGTCTTTTTCCCCAGCATCGCATTGGTGTCTGACTGAAATAGCTTTAATAAGTGATAAAGTGTTACCTATAAATAAAAATAGGTGATACGTAAATATATTTTCCATTGTCATCATAAAACATTTGTCAGTCATGTCACTGTGCTAAGCAAAGACAGTGTCAGTATAACATGACACAAATGTTTAGAGAGAACTTTAGGATTGACAAATGCTTTACATACATTTTAAAAATGTGATCCTCACAACAACTCTCGAAGTTAGGTGTTATTATACGCTTTATGTTACAGAAGAGGAAACTGAGGCTGAGAGAGGTTAAATGACCTACCCAGGAACATACAGCTGGTGTCTGAGGCAGGATCTGAATACAGGTTTTCCTATTTCCCATGCCTACAATGCTCTCCCTCCTCACTCTACTTCCTGTCTTTCCAGGCTTCCTTTAATACTCAGCTCAAATATCTGAGCCTTTGGTTCAAAGCCTTTCCTGATTCTCCCCTGCTACTGCCACTACTTTCCTCTCCCTAACACACACACACACACACACACACGTTCCTATATACATAAGAATATACAGATCTATACTATGTATTTTTATACATGTATATATGCATACGCCTGTATATATAAATGTATGCACACACATAATACAAACAGCTTCATGCTATGTCTCTATCAGAATGTCACCTTCTCGAGGGCAGGGACAATGTTTTTTGCTTTCTTTAGCACAATGCTTATTGAATGAGTAACTCAACTGACTAGGTGTCCCAACACCAAGTTCAGTGGTCTATCTGCCATACCATGCTGAATTCTGAACTTTGTTTCACTGACTTAGTGAAAGAAAACACCGAATGTCTCTGTGCATTTTCTGAGGAAAATTTTTAAATTTAAATCTTTTTAAAAATTTCTGAAAAATTAAAATCTTTTAAAGAGTTACCGTGACCTTTTCCTATTATGAAGAGAGGGGACAGACTCAGTAACGAATGTCCTGTTAAAGGAGTCCTAGTAAAGATTATTATTGCTTTCAATCTGTCTGCCTTTGAAAAGACAGAATCAAATCAACTGGTGATGGTAATTCCATAGATAATGTTAAATCCACTGTTAAACAAATAATTTTTATATAGTGCCTACCATGTACCAGGCACTGTGCTAAGTGCTTTATACACACTACTTGAGGTTTTCATAACAATCCTGTGAGCAAGAAGCTATTACTGTCCCCACTTTGCAGATGAGGAAACTGAGGCAGAGAGCAGTTAAATTACCTGCACAAGGTCTCAGAGGTAAGTGTCTGAGGTCGGATTTGATCTGGGGCCTTCCAAACTCCAGGCTTGGCTCTATTCACTGTTCTGCTAGCTGCCCCAAAATAGCTCATAAAATTCCACACTACCAAATGGTTTTCTTTTTTTAAGCAAACAAACCAGGAATATTGGGGAAAGCTCAGTAAAGCATTTTAACTCCAGTCTATGGGCTAAATTATTTGCTCACTCCAGAAAGAAAGGTATATTCGGTTCATACAACCTGGGGGGGAGGGGGAATACACACCCACACATACACATCTATACCCATATTCCATCATCTTCACTGCCAAATATATTACTTCCTCATTCCCAAACCAAGAAGCCATCCCTTGTAACAAAAAGTGAGAGAAACAGTTCAGCAAAACTAAGAAATACAGAATCGAGTCTGACAGTATATGCAGTGTCTAATAAGACAGCTCAATAACATGGAGAACATTTCTTCCAGTAAACAGAAAATGGTTAAGTACCCGTCAGCAATATTGTGGAAGTGCCTGAATTGGGAGGGGGGAAGTTGGTCTAGATCAGGTCTAAACCATTTCTGCATCATGAAACCCCTGGTGATGTCTATGGATCCCTTTTCAGAATAATGTGTTTTTTTAAGTCCATCACTACATTTTCATGATGTTTATTATTTTAGAACTTATTTTATGCCTCCATTTTTTAATTTAATTTTTTATTTCTTGTCCAATTACATGCAAAAACAATTTTAACGTTCTCCTTTCTCCCTCCAATTTTGAGTTCCAAATTCTCTCCCTCCACCAGCAGGCAATCAGTTTGATATAGGACATGCGTGTGTTGTCATTATGCCAAAATTTTAAAAGATTACTCACAGGTCTTTCATTAGGATCAATGAAAAATATTTTGATGATTATTTCAAATTCACCCCAACCTGTTTCTGTAATCTCATATGGTGGCTTAGTAACAACTGAAAAGAAAAAAAATAACATAAATGCAAACAACTGCTTATTTTATTTTTTAAAAATACTTTATAAATTAAAAATCAAAATAATATACCTCTTAAAGGATTACCATAGCTTTCATGCAATTTAAACTGGATTTTCTTCACATATGCTGACATATCCTAAAATACAAGCACAACGACAGATTATGTTCTACCATCTGCAAATTAAAAGCACTAGGGGAATAGTAAATTGCACAGATAATATTTATTAATTAATTAAAATTAATTAACTAAAAAAAAAAAGATGAGTGCCTCCTAATACTTTTAGTTTGAAAACTCAACTACTTTTAATTGTATAGGAAAGTTGGTAGTAAATATTTCTGTGTCCTGCAAAGACTCAGTCTCTATTTAAAGCCCACATTTGCAATACAGGAAATTTACCTATATAAATTTATGTTCCTGGAAAAGGGTTGTTGACTAGAATTTTTCCAAAGGAAAAAAATAGCAAAAATTGTGCCTTCCTAGGGGCCTGAGGCTTGGCTTTTGTGAAATGACCACAAATATAACATTTAGCCATCCGTTAACAAAGTAAGTGTGGCTAGATCAAATACAATCAGTCTTGCAGAGTGGCCAACTTTGGCGCACGGAGGAAAAAACAACCATCGCCGCCGCCTCGGCAAGTCCCGTCTGCGGGTCTTTTTGAGGAGGAAATTTTGAGTTAGCTGTCTAGGCCTGGCTGAGTGTCTGAGGCCTTCCCCAGCGCTCAGGTTCCATCACCCCTAGTCACTTGTTGCTTTGGTCCTCAGGTTCCTATCTGCGTGCCGTACGGTGAATCTGAGCGAGGTCTCCCCGCTGCCGTGGGCCCCAGCTTCGTGATCTAAAAAGTGGGGAGTTCAGGCAAAAGGGGCCAATGTCTATGAGAGACCAAGCACGTGAAATTATTCTTACTGACAAAACATTACAGCACACTGTATAAAGTTCTTAGTGCCTTCGTAATTTCTACCTTACTTTCATGCAATAAATCAAGTCAAAGAATACCACCAATGTCGTATGACTCGGCTAGATTTTAACTGGGAAAGCAGTAGCAGGCGTCTGTAAGGGGACTCCTGGGGAAACCTGAGACACTTGATAACATGACAAATATCTCTGGATCACTGCCTTCTTTTTCTTATTGTACATTTTTAGTGCCAAGAATAGGCACCAGAGATCAAACGGTTCAGGTCATTCTGTTGCTTCACAAACAGAAGGCCTTTTTGTGCTTTGGGGCTCCTATCAATTAGGTCCATCTACATGTCTAACATATTAGACACATCTGATCTTTAGAAGGGACAAGCCAATTCTTTTTTTCACTCATCATCTTTGATCCCTCACTGCACTGTTGCTTCAAACTTGAAGACAGGCAGTGTTGAGCAGGGTCCTGAATCTACAAGACTAAGTCTTTCCATTTTAGCCACAAGTTCTGTACTTTTTCTAATAATGGTATATTTCAATTTTCTCTAGAACACAGCCTTTTACTTTATTTGCCCTGTTAAATATGTTTAAGGATGCTACGTGACTATAAACTAAACTGAATTATTTTCTAACAAATATATTGGAACTTACAAATCCAAATGAATGCTGGATTTCAAAATATCTTAAAGTGTAGGCTGGAAGCCACTGACTCAAATGGCCCAGCTACTCTTAAGAACTGTCTTCGAAATAATTCATAAGGCCTAGCTAGATTCACAGACCTTTTGCAATTTCCCACTCAACTCTTCAAACAGATTTAAGTGGCCTGGATTTAATCACAGGACTTCCAGCTATCTGTGCACTTTTCTCAGCCCCCTTCGATTCTGCAAGCTTCAGGAGGGCAGGATCGTGCATGGTCTTTGTGTACACAAGACATAGCTAGCATAATGCCCTGGGCACAGCAGATGTCTGATAACTGTTGGCTGGAACCTTACATTCCTGTGAGGTCAGGTCCCTGCCACTTCTCTTTGCACTGGAGTGCAAGAGAACCTTGAAAAGCATGATTATAAAAAACATGGAAGCAAAAAATACCTTACCATATTTACTTTATATACTACCCCCAGTAGTAATGGAATACTTTCCAAACCCCAAATTTTAGGTTAATATAATATCTGTAGCATTTTTCTTATAGTCAGTGGCAACAATCACACCAGTGATGGTATCATAACCTTCTGGTAAGTTAAAAAAAATGTCTTCCCATGAAAATGGCACCCTCAAAATATATGACCTTAAGAAACTGCATTATCAGTTTTGATCAATGAAATAAATTTAGAAAAATTGTTAGAATTATTTATAAAAGAAAAAATATTTCTCCTACCTCATTCCTGTATGGTTTTACATATACTGTCCACTGATGAGTATGACCATCTTCTTCTCTTTTCTTTCCAAAATAACGAGCAACATTACCATAAACTATAGGTTTAACGATAGTAACCCCCTAAAAGAGAAATTACTTTAAAACTCACTAAACATCATATTATGATTCAGAAACTAATTGAAGACAAAAGTCTTAATAATTTACTATAGTTGTCAGGCAGCCAATAATTCAATCATTTCATTTCCTTCTAGTACATCAGTTTTGGATTAATTTACAAATGTCTACAATGCACCTAAAAAATGTGTTAGAAGCGTGCAAAACACTTTGAATGTAAATAGGAATAATTACTTAAATGTTTACCTTTCAAATTCTTTGATGCTATTTTACTACTGTTACTTATCAGTCCCAACTAATTCAATTGCAGATGGGAATAATTTTGCTTGTGAAATTGATTAGACAATGAAAATGTGTCAAAATTTTTCTTTCAACAAAAGTTTAACAATAAAGGCAGCAGGAGGCAGCTAAAGTGCTGAACTTGAAGTCAGGAAGAACCGAGTCAAATCTGGCCTCAGACACTCACCAGTTGGGTGATTTTGGGCAAGATCACTCTGTTTCAGTTTCTTCATCTGTAAAATAGTTATAATAGCACCGACCTCTCAGGGTTGTTGTGAGGATAAAATAAAAAGCAACACTATTTGTACAATCCTTTACAAACCTTAAAGTGTTAAAAAAATACTAATTATTATAAGTTTCTGATTTGTACGTGATGCTAACACACTATATGGCATGACACCAGTTTGGGGGAAGTAAAACACAGTGACTAAAATGTCACCACCATAGGTTAACTATAGGTTTAGCCTTTGCAGCCTTCATCATCACCAAACATTTAAAACATTTAACATCATCAAAAACAAATTCCACTTGGGGTTCTCCATCATGGGCATTGTCAGCCATTGAAACAAGGTCCAGTCCCTTGCTCAATATCCTTGATATATTGTAACATAAGCTGGCTGTTAAATACATGCACAGGGTAGGATGTAGTGGGGAAGGAAGGGATGATAAGACAGGCAAATACCTCCAAATTCTGATAGTCCTCCAGCTTGAATAATCAAGAAACAAGAATTTATTAAGCATCTACTAAGTGCCCGGAGCAGGGTAGAGGGACTTGATCTGTGATTTCATTACCATGACCAATACAAATCATCATGTTCTCAGCAACTTGGGAAAGACAAAATAGTAAGACAGCCCTTGCCCGCAGGGGGGCTGATATTCTAATCCAGGAGGATATATGGTCATATTTAAGTAAAAACTGATTTTTTTTGGGGGGGGTGTGTGTCATGTTCTGTGACTTCATTAACATAGGGGGCTAAGGGTGAGAAAATGCCCTCAATCACTATATGTACACCCTACTCAAGAAACTCTTAGTCTTAGAGAATTTCTTGGGATACTGTGACTAGCTCAGAATTACATGTATTTATTCTCTTTAAAAGAATCGAAAAGCGATTCTTCTCTTTATATTTATTTGAACATACCTTTATATCAGGTTCGCAGATTTAGAATCGGAGGGAATTAAAAGTTACGTGAGGCCCTGAGAGGTCAAGCACGTGTTTTTCAGGATCATTCACCATTTGTTCTCTTTATATTTATTCTGTATATTCCTGTATAAGAGATTCATAGATTTGGAACTGCTGTTGCTTTTGTTCAGTCAAGACTGACTTTTTGTGACCCCACTTGGGGTTTGGTTGGCAAATATTCCTTTTCCAGCTCCTTTTCCAGATGAGGAAAATGAGGTAAATAGGGTTAGCTGATTTGCTCCAGGTTGCCCAGCTACTAAGTGTCTGAGACTGGATTTGGACTCATGGAATCTTCCTGATTGCAAGCCTGGCACTCCATCTACTGCCCCACCTTGCTGTGGAAGGGAGCTTAGTGGCTGTCAAATCCTACTCCTTTGGTGATGCTGCTTGCCTTTCATTCTCCAAGAGACCCATGACATCAAGGAGGTGATGCCATGACATGCCACTAAACTGGATTTAAGTGAGGCAGGACTGTGCAAAGTCACCAGCCTCCCTTTCTCCTCTGGGGCCATCTGGGTCCAGTGGCCAGATATGGATCGGGATGATTGGAGATGGCCCTGGAGGCAGTGGGAGACCTTGGCCTTTTAAGATGAGGACTTTAACAGGTCTCAGTTTGGCCTCCTACTCCCTTATTTTATAGATGAATAAATGAAGCCTTTACTAAAGGCTTACTATGTGCTAAGTACTGGAGATACAAAGAGAAAAAGACAGTCCCTGACTTCAAGCAGCTCGCATAATTGGGGGAGTTAGTACAAGTGTGGAACAGCTACAAATCCATGGTCCTTGATGTTAATGCCCCTTCCTTAATGTCATTTCCACCATACAATATCAGTTTCTGATACTGAACCATTTGACAGCGCCAAGGACTTTGTTCTAATTAAGAAACCTAAGCTGACAAACTTGTGAGTGGTCTGGGGAGGCAGGATATGAATCCTGGTCTTCCTTTCTCCCAAGTCCAACTCTCTGTGTGCCAAACAACCTACGTCTTTCTTATCTCAGCTAAAATATAGGGTGTGTACTAGCCACGTGACCCAGGCCAAGTCACTTGTCTGCCTCAGTTTCCTTCTCTGCAAATTGGGAATGACAATAGCACCCTCCCTCATAAGGTTTTGGGAAGATCACCAGAGTTAACACACATAAAGCACTTTATAAATAATAAGTAAACGGTAAGTAAATGCCATTATTAATAATCAAAAATAAGGTGTCCCCAAAGTCCAAGTGCAATTGATAGCAGTGGGGGCTCCTTGGCAAGGGGGGCATTTTACTGGTTATATTTTTATATATAATTGTATGATTTATTTATTATAGCTGTATCCTCAGCGCCCAGCACAAGGTTAGGCACAGGGCACACAACACATGAATGCTTGAAGACTGAATCTTCGGGGACGACTGCCTCCAGCGACCCCTCCACGCACCCTCCCACAGGGATAAACAGAGAAGTCCAGATTCAGCTAAACAGGAAGGCAGGGGGTGGAGCCGGAGCAGCTGAACCGGAAGGAAAACAGAGAGGGCGGCTCGCGCCAAGACGAGCCTCGTCCACGCTTCTCTCTCCCCCTCCCCCACCTCCTCCCCGCCTTCCGGCACCCCCCTCCCCTCCGGCCGGCGCCTACCTTCACTCTCCCGCCGGAGTCAGGTCCAAATTCGGCCATTCTCTTGAACATATTGCACCGGGGGAGAAGCCGCCGCCGCCACCGCCACCGCCGCCGGGGAGAGAGGGCCGGAGCCCCTCAGCGGCGCCGAGCGCTCCTTCCGCCCGGGTCTCGCCGCGTGCCTGGTCCGAGAGGAGGCGAACCACCGGGGCCCGTGGGGCCGCGAGCCCTCCTGCTCCGCTGAGCAGCGTCGGTGAGGCCCATCCAGCCCCGCGAGAGCGGGCGGAACAGGGGGGAAAGAGGAGTGAGCGGGCCAAGGGAGCCGCGCGTGCCCGGGCGCGCGAACTCCTGCCGGTTAACTGCGTGCCACTGCGGCTGCGCGGGCTGGGGGCTTCGGCGGAATCCACTGCGGCTCCGCGGGCTGGCGGCTTCGGCGGAATCCACTGCGGCTGCGCGGGCTGGCGGCTTCGGCGGAATTCACTGCGCCTGCGCGGGCTGGCGGCTTCGGCGGAATCCACTGCGCCTGCGCGGGCTGGCGGCTTCGGCGGAATCCACTGCGCCTGCGCGGGCTGGCGGCTTCGGCGGAATCCACTGCGCCTGCGCGAGCTGAGAGCCGTAAACCAACCGCTTTGATTCTCACAACCCTGCTTGAATTGAGATCTTTCTGACTTCTCAGGCTCTCTGCCTCCCAATCACGCTAGAGAACCAGGGGCAGAAGGTGTCGCCCCCTCCTGGCGCCAGGCGGGAGCTCAGCCTCCCACCTAGCCTGGAGGAAAGGAGAGAATGCACCTCCCTTCTGTCTTTGATCTCCTCCAGCTGAGTTTTGCTGAAAATAATCTTAAAAGTGCTGATAATTTACGAAGGTTTATTTTACGTCGTATGCTGATAAACATTTAACAACCGGCTGTCTGAAGCACACCGAAAGTTGAACAATCAGATTGCCCCTATACGAGCTGTCTCCAGCACACCACTCATACTTTTGCTGAAGTTTATTCATTGTGTAATTTAATTTTTAGTTGACTCTTTAGAGTTATGTGGCCTACTAATTCTTAAGCTTTTTTTTTTTTTTCTGGGGGGTATTACGACTCCCTTTTTTTCAGTCTGGTGAAGCATACGGACCCCTCCTTAGTTCTATATACATAAAATTTAGTATTATGAAGGAAAGTGAATTATATTGAAATGCAGTTATAAAAATATTTCTGGTTAAAAACTTCTGCCCGAGATAGACTCTCTTATGTACGCAGGTGACCTGTCCTGGTGTCCTTTCATGTGAATAATGTCTTTCCTTTGTTGGTTATCTCTGTATACCTTGTTTGTAATTCATTGTTTGCGGATTAGATTGTAAGCTCCTTGAGAGCAGGGACTGTTTTTTTGCCACGTAGCCTTTTCTGATTTCCCCAATTGTTAAGGTCCCTCTGAATGGTTTTGTATTTATTTCCTTTATTGTATACACACATAATGTTTCTATAAATTGAATATTCTATTAGAATGTAAGCTCATTAAGCAAAACGCTGTTTTTAAATTCCTAATATTTACATCCTTAGAGTCCTGTCTGGCACATAGGGCTTAATGAATGCTTGTTGATAGATTTTTATGTTGGTTAATTTTGCTGAACTTCCCCCACTCCTCCCTCTTTTAAAAATCCTTAATGAATGGTTTTCTGGGTGAATGAGGAAGGAGGAATGTATTTGGAGATTAACCTGATGTTAAAAAAATATCAGTGAATGAAAGAAAGAAAGGAGAGGAAGGAAAGAAGAAAGACAAAATTTCATTTTTGGCCTTGAAATACTCAAAAGCACTCATGAAGGAATCCTGGATGGAAGATGAGGCAACATGGCACAAATATCCTACTCCCAAAAATGGTGGCTCCTGGAATGGTATTCCTCTTGAGGTGCACTGCAAGAGAGTGTAGAATTTGCACATAGACATGCCTGTGTAAATTCCATATGTCAGAGGTACGCTGCATTTGAGAACCACTGTGATAAACAGAAGGCTTGCTTGAATTGCACTCTTATTTTCAGTCTGGGTAAAGAAAGCCTTATGCCATTCGGAGTCAAAGCAAAATGCTAAAATCTCTACAAGCAGATCTCATGTATTTCAGATGCAAGGAGGTACATAAGAGTGCCAGTGCTTAGCCATTTGGGTGATGAGTTCCCGTTTTTCCAGAATCTATCTAGGCCAAGCCAAATAGACCTTTTCACTAAACTTTTGGTTCAACAAATAGACAACCAGAGTCCCAGTGATGGTTTCTGAAGTGTGGAAGGAAATTTCAAGGATTCATAGGGGACTCCCTCAAAGTGATTGAAAACTAGACAAGAAATGCTTCAGTACTGATTGCTGAGGTTTTTGTAATACTTTTTCATGATTCTGGGATTAAAAGGTGGTAGTGACAGCTTATCTTTCCGAAGTCCCTTTCACAAGTCTCAATGGAAGTGATTGACATGGTTAAGAAAATCAAATTGATTTCTTATGTACAATGGCACCTGCTCAGCACCCCACCATTCCCAGTGATAAACCAAATTGTGTAATTCTTATAGTCCCTGTTGGGAAATAGTATTTGGAAGTTGTTGCTTGTAAGGAAAACATTTATGCCTAGAATGATCATAATATAAAAATAATGATAAATGACATGATTTTTTGAAGTTTACAAAGCACTTTGCATCCAGTCTCTTATTTGATACTTTTGGGATACAGAAAATGGATCATAAAAACAGATTTAAAGTTGGGAGGGACTGGAAGTCTTGCAATATCTGATCGATTCCTTGGTAATGTATTTCCCCTCTAGTCCTTTCTGATGCTACCATGATTGTATGGTTCTTACCATCTCCTACCTAAACTTTTGACAAAGTGTCCTGTTTTTCCTTCTTTCAACCTCCTCATTCCAATCCATCTCATGTATTACCAACAGATTTATCTTCTTAAAATACAGCCTTTTAGGCTTAGAAATTTTCAATAACTTCTCATTGCCTATAGGATCAAGTTCAATTTCCTTAGCACAGCATTCAAGTACAGATGGGATTGCCATTGGTGAACTGACTACCTAAAAGGCAGTGTTTGATGAATCACTATCGACATGGAGTTTTGTCTCCAATGTCCCAGTGACCTGTCCTTGGTTCATCCTTATCAACAACTTTGATGATGTTTCTCACATTTTCAGATGGTACAAAGGTGAAAGGATAGCTAATATTTTGAATGTCAGAAATTGTAACCAAAGAGAGTTTGACAGTTTCACAGAGGATGGAATCATACAAGAAGGAATTTATTAGAGAGGAAGGTAAAGTTCTCTGCTTTGGATTAAAAATATTCAAGTGTAGAATGATGGAAATACAGCCCAATTAATATTCCTACAGTAGAAGTCTGACTATACCATTTCCCTCTTAAGAAGCTCCAGTGGCTTCTAGGATAAAACACAAACTTGTTCTTTTGGTTTTTAAAGCCCTTCACCATCTAGTACTAGCCTACCTTTCCTGTCTTATTGTATGTCAATCATTTCCCTATGTGTACTCTAGCCAAACTGGCCTACTTTTTGTTCCGTTTATCCAACATTCCATTTTCTTCCTTCAGGTCTTTGCATAGACCGACCTCTATACCTGAAAGTCCCTCTTTACCTCTGCCTTATAGAATCTCTAGCTTTCTCTAAGTCTCAGATAAAGTACTACCTCTTATATAAGACCTATCCTGATTCTCCAAGTTACCAGAGCTCTCTCCCATTATGATTTGTACTTTCTCTCGAACTCACCTCCACATCAAAGCTAAACTATCAGAGGACTGGCCTGAGTCAGGCCCAGTCTAGAACATTTTCCTGTCTTCAGTAGTCCCAAACACACTGCTCACTTTCTTGGGGCTTACTCTCCAAACTACCAGCAGCTTGATCTGTTTTTTCCTCCCAGGATAAATTCATTGTGAGGTGACCTAGATGACTAGTGAGATCTCCCTTTATGTGTTGTCTTTCCCCATGAGAATGCAAGCCTGTCTGTATTTTGTATCCCCTTGTGCACAGTGTTTGGCACAAGTACTTAATGCTTTTTCTGGGGAGTGTTCGTCTAGCAACTTACAGGGTTGATGATCCAAAGGGCCGTAGTGGTTTTGATTTGATTACTATGCCCAGAGAAAATAGAAAAGTGGACGAGACAGCTGATACGATGACTGGCGTGGATGACTGGATGGGATCTGATGTATGGTTTGGTTTAGGGTCCACTGGGTATGAATTTGCACTCAGACACCAATCAAAAAAGCTCAGTTCTTGAAAACGAGTTTCAAAGCTGAGATGAATGATCCCTTCAAGAACTTGAGGCTATAGTTTCTGGAGTCTGACTATCCATTCCTGGTAGAGAGAAGTGGAACTTTGACAGGACTATTGGCAATATGTTCCTAGATGTGGGACTGCTGGAGGGGATGTGAAGTATGAAACTTGTGCCAGAGAATCCCATGATATGAAAACATAGTATATGAGATTATTTTTTTTCTCTTTGCTTGAATTCCTCACCCAGGACATCTGGAAAAATATATACTTGATGCCTCCATGCCACTGAGTCCAACTCCTTGCAAGTATGCAGTTTATAATATTAAAGAAGGGAAGTTCTGAAAGAATGAAGGAAGGAAAACAATCTCTTGGCAAAGAAACAGAAACTATTTTTGAACAATCCTCTCCAAAGCATCAACAACCTGTTTCTGGTCCCTTTGGACTTCTAGAGTCAGTCAGTACCTACCCTATTGCTGTGGGATTTGTTTTCTTGCAGTTCTGAATAAACCCAGCAGGTGGCACTAAGAAACAAGAATATTTTCTAATTATTTGAATTTCTAAGCCAAGTGATTTGCTTACCTGCACTGTGGTCTAAATTTAGGTCACTCAGACAAAAGCTGTGGCAAAAACCTTGTTAAAATTGGAAAAATCTCAAATGTTTTTCTTAGTTGTTGAACAAATGTCACATGTGGTACTGTAAATAATTACTTCAAATATAAATAAACCCCAGAAACCAGGATTCTGCTGTACATTGCTAAATAGAATTGGCTTCACTTTTGGCTTTAAACACCCTCCTTCACTGATCATATCTGTGTGTGTTCATCCTTTGTTGCTGATGAAGACCATGCCATCAGAGAAATAATGACATGACTTGCACTTGACTTTGTTTTGAGTGAGGGAGGGCTGTGCAGGTCATCAGCCTCACTTCTCCTTCAGAGCCAGAATCCAGTGACCAGATATTCATCAAGATGGACTGGCGATGATCCAGGATGAGGCAGTTGGGGTTAAGTGACTTGCCCAAGGTCACACAGCTAGTGAGTGTCAAGTGTTTGAGGTGAGATTTGAACTCAGGACCTCCTGACTCCTGCACTGGGGTTCTATCTACTGCACCACCTAGCTGCCCCAACTGATCATATCTATTCCAAGAGAAAAGGAATTATTCTTTATAATGATTAAAAATGTACTGAGCTTAAATATCTTGGGGATCACTGAAAACTCTCTTTGCACATTCAGTACTTTCAGTGAGGTCATCTTCTTGATGTTTTAAAGCAAAAAATGAAAGAGGGCGTAAGCAGATTTCAAGTTTATTTCCTCTAAAAGAATGAATACTAGTTCTTCAGGGCAAATTTCCCTCTTCCCTCCCCTCACCCCAGTATTATAAGAATATTCTTCTAAATTTCAAATACCTGAGAGTGGGGTTACTGAAGGCCTTTTCTCTCATTCCTGATCTGTCAGATCTAAGTGGAACACAGTATTAAGGTGATTTGAATTCACATACCACTTTAAGACTTACAAAATGCTTTTCTCACCAGCTTTATGAAGCAGGCAGTTATTCTCATTCTTCAGAAGAGGAAGTTGAGACTCAGATAAAATGAAATTATCCTTGAGCATGTCGAGTGAAATGAGGACATTGTGAAGACTTCATAATAAAAAAATATGAGGAATATTGTATTTTCTAAATAAAATTTCTTTTCCATAAGACCTCTCTTTTTGGATACCTGATTTTCAGGAATCCAGCCTTGTGAGCAGCTGAGCCCCTCCCTTCTCTTTTCTCTCTGGGAAAGTACTGTGGATTGTAAGCAAAACTTGGGCTCAAATCTCCCCTTTGTCTGTTACAGTACAAGCTTCCCTTTTCCCCCTCTCCTCCTTTTTACTTTAGTTAAAGAATAGCCACATCAGCAGTTAGGTATTAAATAAGGAAGTGTGGGATAGGTGAATATTTCCTGGGTCTTATCTAGTTTTTTGTGCTTAGATTGTAAGTTGACCTCCCAGTCAATGGAGAGATGGGATAGTGGGGAGGTGGGATTCTCTGTGTAAGGGTATATAATGGTATTTTATCCTTTGTAACTTGCCCCCTTCCATCAGTCCCTTCCTGGTGGAGGGATGCCTCTTTCTCGAGACAATTGAATAAATCACTTTCTGTTCTTATCTCGAAAAACCTCTTCATTTATTTAAAATTTTGGGTAAGGGTCTTTTAACCCATACAATGTTGATATCAGAACTTAAAGCAAGTATCTTGACTTCAAGTCCAGGCTGCTTTCTTTTCTTTCTTATATTTTATTGTATTGACTATTTCACAATTACATTAAAAAAAAATGTAGGGACTTTTTAGGTTTTTTTTCAGTTCCAATTTCTCTCTTTCGCCTTTTCTTCTGCTTCAACCCATTGAGAAAACAAACAAACAAAAAACTCATTACAAATATGCAGTCATGTAACACAGATTTGCATTTTAGTCACATGTTTCCCTCATGCAAAAAAAAAAAGAAAAAGAGAAAAAATATGCTTCCATTTGTATGCTGAGTCCATCAGCTCTTTTTTTTTTAATTTTATTTATTTATTTAAATTTTTTACATTCATTTTCACAAATTTTTGAGTTCCAAATTTCTCCCCTTTTCTCCCCTCCCCCCACCCCAATACCCCAAGCAATCTAATTTTCCCTATCTCCAATCTGCCCTCTCTTCTGTCATCTCTCCCTTCTCTTGTCTCCATCTTCTCTTTTCTCCTGTAGGGCCAGATGACTTTCTATTCCTCCTTAACTGTATGTCTTCTTTCCTAGTTGCAACAACAATACTAAACATTTGTTCCTAAAACTTTGAGTTCCAAATTCTCCTCATCCCTCCCTCCCCACCCATTCCCTTTGGGACAGCAGGCAATTCAATATAGGCCATATCTGTGTAGTTTTGCCAATGACCTCCCTGATAGTCGTGTTGTGTAAGACTAACTGGATTACCATCCCTCCTAACCTGCCCCTCATTGTTTCTCTTCTGTCTTTTGATCCTGTCCCTCCCCAAGTGTTAACTTCAAATTGCTCCCTCCTCCCTTTACCCTCCCTTCCATCATCCCCCCCCCTTGCAATATCTCTTTCTCCCCCACTTTCTTATACTGTAAGATAGGTTTTCATACCAAAATGAGTGTGCATTTCACTCCTTCGTTTAGTCAAATGTGATGAGGGTAAACTTCTTGTTTTTGTTTTTTGTTTTTCTCAGCTCTCCTCTTTTTCCCTCCACTAAGAAAAACTACCTGCCTCTTGAATGACATATAGTTACCCCCTTCCCTTTCCCTCCCCCTACATTTCTCTCTCTCCATTTACCCTAGTTTCTTTTAAGGTATGGTCCCATCCTATTCAGTTCAATCTGTGCTCTCTATCTCTGTATGTGTGTGCATGTGTGTATGTGTGTGCATGCGTGTACATGTGTATGTGTGGTCCCACCAACTACCCAGATACTGAAAAGTTTTAAGAGTTACAAATATTGTCTTTCCATGTAGAAATGTAAACAGTTCACTCATGGTAAGTCCCTTAAGACTTCTCTTTGCTGTTTACTTTTTCATGCTTCTTCTCATTCTTGTGTTTGAAAGTCAAATTTTCTTTTGAGCTCTGGTTTTTTCATCAAGAATGATTGAAAGTCCTCTGTTTCATTGAAAGACCATATTTTCCCTTGAAGTATTATACTCAGTTTAGCTGGGTAGGTGATTCTTGGTTTGAGTCCTAGTTCCTTTGCCTTCTGGAATATCCTATTCCACGCCCTTCGATCCCTTAATGTAGAAGCTGCTAGATCTTGGGTTATCCTGATTGTATTTCCACAGTACTGGAATTGTTTCTTTCTAGCTGCTTGTAAGATTTTTTCCTTGAGCTGGGAGTTCTGGAATTTGGCCACAATGTTCCTAGGAGTTTCTCTTTTTGGATCTCTTTCTGGTGGTGATCGATGAATTCTTTCAATACTTATTTTGCCCTCTGGTTGTAGAATGTCAGGGCAGTTTTCCTTGATAATTTCATGGAAGATGATGTCTAGGCTCTTTTTTTGATCATGACTTTCAGGTAGTCCCATAATTTTTAAATTGTCTCTCCTGGATCTATTTTCCAGGTCAGTTGTTTTTCCCATGAGATATTTCACATTCTCTTCCATTTTTTCGTTCTTTTGGTTTTGTTTGGTGATTTCTTGGTTTCTCGTAAAGTCATTAGACTCCATCTGTTCCATTCTAATTTTGAGAGAGCTATTAAATTCAGTGAGCTTTTGAGCCTCTTTTTCCATTTGGCTCATTCTGCTTTTGAAAGCATTCTTCTCCTCATTGGCTTTTTGAACCTCCTTTGCCAATTGGGTGAGCCTATTTTTCAAGGTGTTAATTTCCTCAGCATGTTTTTGGGTCTCCTTTACCAAGGTATTGACCTGTTTTTCATACTTTTGTTGCATCTCTGACATTTCTCTTCCCAGTTTTTCCTCCACCTGTCTAACTTGCTTTTCAAAATCCTTTTTCAGCTCTTCCAGGGCCTGAGCCCACCCACCACCCCCCTGGGGTGTCTGGGGTACTGAGGCCCCACCCTCCACGTCTTTCCCTGATGGCAAGAATACGTCCTCCTCTTCGTCAGATCCGAAGGTCGGGATCATTTGCATTTGTTGGAAAAAACTCTCTAAAGTCTTATTTTTCTTCCCTTTTCTAGGCATTTTCCCAGCCAGTTACTTGACTTCTGAGATTCCTTTCCACCCCCGCCTGGATCCGCCCAGCTAGTGCTTGGCCTCTGAGATTTAAATGGGCTTTCCTCCTGCTGGCTGTCAATCAGTGAGCTTTAGTTCAGGTGCTGGGGTGGGGCCAGGGCTGCCTCCGAAACTCTGATCCCTCGGGGGTTTTATGCAGAGACTTTCAGGAATGGAGCGGGTGGGGGTGGGGTGGGGGGCCCACCTCCCAATCTCAGCTCCCCTGGGGGTCCCGAGCAGAAGCCTTCAGCAACAGAGCGGGGTGGGGGCAGGGCCGTCTCCCAGGCTCAGCTCCGTCAGGTTTTATGCGGGAATCTTCCGTAATGAAGATCCTGCCTGCTGCTGGGGGATTCCTGAGTCCTGGGCCGCTGCCGCCCCAGCCACTGCCCACACCTCTGCCTCCACCGCTTCGTCCCTGCCGCCGCTTCCTCCCGAGGGGGCCCGAGTCACGGAGACGCCCCGGCTTCCCCTCTCCTTCAGCCCGGCCTCTCTCACTGACCTGCTTCTGTGGGCGGAGGGACTTTCCCGGCTGCTGGAGCTTCCGTCTCTGAAGCCTGCTCGGATCAGCTTCTCTGGGGCCTCGGCCAGGGCAGCGCTGGGGGTCGGGTTTACTTTCCGGGGTGCGCCGGACCCTGGGGACACGTCTTCAGGGCTCCCTGGAACGGAAATCTCTTCCACTCTGCTTCTGCACACCTTGTATTCACCCAGAAGTTATGGGGGACTCTTTTTACATTAATTCTATGGGCTTTGGTTTCGGAGCTCGTAAACGTGCGTCCTTCTACTCCGCCATCTTGGCTCCACACCTATTGTCATTATCTTTAATGGGTTATTGATTGTTTCTATGATTTGTTTTTTAACTCATTGCTTCTTTAGAAACAGATTATTTAGGTTCCAATTAATTTTTAATTTATGCTTCCATAACCCTTTATTGAGTGCAATTTTGATTGCATTATGGTAAGAAAAAGATACATTTAATATTTCTGCTTTTCTGCATTTGTGAGATTTGATAAAGATGCTATGCATAGTTGAGAATAGCTCCTTTCTATTCTCATTCAGTTTTGCTTTGTTTGAGATCATGATACCCATCCAGCCATTTTCACTTAAGTTAAATTATAATAGATTTTGTTCTAGCCCTTTATTTTAGCTCTATGTGTATCATTCTATTTCAAGTGTGTTTCTTTTAAATGACATATTGTTTGATTTTGGTTTCTAATCCATTCTGCTATACTTATTTGTTTCATGGGAGAATTCACCCCATTTATATTGATAATTGTGATTACTGTGTATTTCCTTCTATCATACTCTTATGCTTCTCCATGTTTTACCCTCTCCCCTCCTCAAAAAGTTTATTTTGCATCTGATCATTTAATCTATCTTCCTTCTTATTTCGGTTCTGTTCATTTCACTCAGCATCATTTATATGTCTTTCCAAGTTTTTCTGAAGTCCACTTGTTCATCATTTTTTGTAGCACAATAGTATTCCATTACATTCATATACCACAACTTATTCAGCCATGCCCCAATTGATGGACATTCCCTTGATTTCCAGTTCCTGGCCACCACAAAAAGAGTTGCTATAAATGTTATTGCACATGTTTTTCCATTTTTATGATCTCTTTGGAATACATCCCTAGAAGCAGTATTGCTGGGTCAAAGGGTATGCTCATTTTTGTAGCTCTTTGGGCATAATTCCAAATTGCTCTCCAGAATGATTGGATCATTTCACAACTCCACCAATAATGAATTAGTGCTCCAACTTTCCCATTTCTCCAACATTTATAATCTTCCTGTTAGCCAGTCTGATAGGTGTGATGTAGTACCTTAGAGTTGTTTTGACTTGAATCTCTCTAATCAATAGTAATTTAGACCATTTTTCATGTGATTGTAGATAGCTTGAATTTCTTCCTCTGAAAACTGCCTGTCCATATCCTTTGACCATTTATCAATTGGGGAATGGTTTTTATTCTTGAAAATTTGACTCAGTTCTCTATATATTTAGGAAATGAGGCCTTTATCACAGACATTAGTTGTAAAAATTTGTTCCCAGTTTTCTGCTTCCCTCCTAGTCTTGGTTGCATTTCTTTTGTTTGTGCAAAAACTTTTCAATTTAATGTAAATAAAATTATCCATTTTGCATTTCATAATGTTCTCTCTCTCTTGTTTGGTCAAAAATTTCTCCATTCTCCATAAATCTGACAAACTATTCCTTGCTCCCTTAATTTGTTTTTAATAACAGCCTTTATCCCCAAATCTTGTACCCATGTGGACTTTATTCTGGTATACAATGTCAGGCATTGGTCTATACCTAGTTTCTACCACATTATTTTCCAGTTTTCCCAGCAATTTTTGTCAAACAGTGATTTCTTATCCCAGAAGCTGGAGTCCTCGGGTTTATCAAACAGTAGACTGCTATAAACATTGACTACTGTGTCCTGTGTACCTAACCTATTCCACTGATTTACTCCTATACTTCTTAGCCAGTACCAAGTGATTTTGATGATTGCTGTATTATAATACAATTTGAGATCTGGTATGACTAGGTCACCTTCCCTAGCATTTCTTTTCATTAATTCCCTTGATATTTTGGACCTTTTGTTCTTCCAGATGAATTTTGATATTACCTTTTCTATCTCTAGAAAATAATTTTTGGTAGTTTGATTGGTATGGCACTGAATAACTAAATTAATTTAGGTAGAATTGTCTTTTATTATATTACATTTTTATATTATCTTATGTGATAATATTTAAATGTATACTTATATTATAGATTATTATATATTTATATCATATTACATTTTATATTTTTATTACTTATAATATGTTGTGTTATGTTATGTCATATTATATTATTAACTTGGCCTGCCCATGAGCAATTGATGTTTTTCTGTCTTTATTTGTGTGAAAAGTGCTTTGTAATTGTGTTCATATAGTCCCTGGGTTTGTTCTGGCAGGTAGGCTCCCAAATATTTTATAGTGTCTACTGTAACTTTAAATGAGATTTCTCTTTGGGCTTTGTTAGTAACATATAGAAATACAGATGATTTATGTGAGTTTATTTTGTAACCTGCAACTTTGCCAAAGTTGTTTGTTATTTCACGTAGTTTTTAACTTGATTCTCTAGGATTCTCTAAGTATATCATCATATCATCTGCAAAGAGATAACACTTTCTTCTTTGCCTATTCTAATTCTTTCACTTTCTTTTTCTTCTCCTATTGCTAAAGCTAGCTAAAGCTAACATTTCTAGTACCATAATGAATAACAAGGGTGATAATGGACATCCTTGTTTTACTCTTGATCTTATTGGAAATGCCTCTAGCTTATCCCCATTACATAAAATGCTTGCTGATGATTTTAGGTAGCTACTACTTATTATTTTGAGGAAGGCTCCATTTATTCCCATGCTGTTCAATATTTTCAATAGGAATGGGTGTTGTATTTTGTCAGAAGCTTTTCCTGCATCTATTGAGATAATCATATGGTTTCTGTTAGTTTTGTTATTGATATGATTAATTATGCTGATAGTTTTCCTAATATTGAACCAGTCCTGCATTCCTGGTATAAATCCTACCTCATCATAGGGTATTATTTTCATGATAAGTTGCTGTAATTTCTGACCAATGCTTTATTTAAAAATTTTGCATCTATATTCATTAGGGAAATTGTTCTATAATTTTCTTTCTCTGTTTTGGTTCTTCCTGGTTTAGGTATCAGCACCATATCTGTATCATAAAAAGAATTTGATTGGACTCCGCCAATTTTCCCAAATACTCTATATTATTTTGGAATTAACTGTTGTTTAAATGTTTAATATAATTCACTTGTAAATCCATCTGGCCCTGGGGTTTCTTTCCTACTGCATTCATTGGAGACTTATTCAATTTCATTTTCTGAAATGGGGTTAAGTATTTTGCTTCCTTTTCTGTTGATATGGGCAGTTTAATATTTTTGTAAATATTCATTCATTTCACTAAGATTATGGGCATATGGTTGAACAAAGTAATTTCTAATTGTTGTTTTAATTTCCTCTTCATTGGAGGTGAATTCACTCTTTTCATTTTTGATACTGGTAACTTGATTTTCTTCTTTCTTTTTTTAAAAATCAAATAGATCAAAGATCTATCAATGTTATTGGTTTTTTCATTAAACCAACTTCTAGTTTTATTTATTAGTTCAATAGTTTTCTTAGTTTCAATTTTATTAATCTCTCCTTTGGTTTTCAGTATTTATAATTTGGTATTTAGTTGGGGATTTTCAAGTTATTCTTTTTTTTAGCTTTTTCAGTTGCATACCCAATTCATTGATCTCTTCTTTCTCTATTTTATTCATGTAAGCATTCACTAATATAAAATTTCACCTAAGAACTACTTTTGCTCCATAAGTTTTGGAATACTCATTCTCTTTTTCTTAAGTGTTGGAAAGGAGTTTATTTTTTTTCACAGTTTTTTAAAAAATTATTTTGTTTGTTAGTGTTCTACAGTCACTTCCATATATCTTAGATTTTTCCCCTTCCTCCCCCTCTTTCCTTCCTATTTCCCCACTCCCTCCCTGAGATGGCATGCAATTTTATATAGGTTCTACACATACATTCCTATTAAATACATTTTTACCTTAGTCATGTTGCATAGAAGAATTAAAATGAATGAGAGAAATCATAAAAAAAAAACAATACAAAAGAAAGTGGTCTGCTTCATTGTGCAATCAAATTTCATAGTTCTTTCTCTGGATATTGAAGGCATTTTGCCTTAAGAGACCATTGGGAATTTTTTAAGTCCTTTCATTGCAATGAAGTACTAAGTCTATCAGAAAAATTCTTTGCACACTGTGGTTGTTGTTGTGTACAAAGTTCTCCTGATTCTACTCCCTTTCACTCAGCATCAGTTCATATAAGTCTCTCCAGGCCTCTCTGAAGTCTTCCTGTTCATCATATCTTATAGCACAATAGTATTCCATTACATTCATATACCACAGTTTATTAGCCATTCCCCAATTGATGGACATACCCTTGATTTCTAGTTTTTGGCCATCACAAAGAAGCTGCAATAAAAATTTTTGTACATGTGTGACCCTTTCCCATTTTTATGATCTCTTGGAGATACAGTCCTAGAAGCAGTATTGCTGGGTCAAAGGGCATACACATTTTTGTAGCCCTTTGGGCATAGTTCCAAATTGCTCTCCAGAATGGTTGGATCAGCTCCCAGCTCCACCAATAATGAAATAGTATCCCAACTCTCTTACATCTTTTCCAACATTTATTATCTTCCTGTTTTGTCATTTTAGCCAATCTGATAGGGGTGATGTGTTACCTCAGGGTTGTTTTGATTTGCATCTCTCTAATCAATAGTGATTTAGGGCATTTTTTCATACACCTATAGATAGCTTTAATTTCTTCCTCTGAAAACTGCCTATTCATATCCTTTGATTATTTATCAATTGGGGAGTGACTTGTATTCTTGTACATTTGACTCAGTTCTCTATATATTTTAGAAATGAGGCCTTTATTACAGATGCTAGTGCAAAAATTCTTTCCCACTTTTCTGCTTCCCTCCTAATCTTGGTTGCATTGTATTTGGTGGTGCAAAAACTTTTTAATTTAATGTATTAAAAATTATCCATTTTGTACTTCATAATGTTTTCTATCTCTTGTTTAGTAAAAAATTCTTCCACTCTTCATAAATCTGATAAATACACTATTCCTTGCTCCACTAATTTGTTTATAGTATTGGTCTTTATACCTAGATCATGTACTCATTTGGACTTTATTCTTGTGTATGGTGTCAGGCATTGGTCTGTGCTGCCACATTGGGATAGTCATTCTCCTGAATGTTCATTCTCTTGAATGAAATTATTGATTGTTTCTACAATTTGTTGTTTGATAACCCATTCTTTAGGATTAGATTGTTTAGTTTCCAATTAATTTTTGGTCTATCTTTCCATGGCCCTTTATTACATATAATTTTTATTGCATCATGATCTGAAAAGGATTTTAAAACTACCTCTGCCTTTCTGCACTTTGTGAAGTTTTTGAGGCCTTAGTACATGATCAATTTTTGTGTATGTAACATGTTCCCCTGAGAAAAGGTATATTTCTTTCTGTCCCCATTCAATTTTCTCCAGAGGTCTATCATATTTACCTTGTCTAGAATTCTATTCACCTTCTTAACATCTTTCTTTTTCATTTTGAGGTCAGATTTATCAAGTTCAGAGAGGGGGAAGCTGAGGTCTACCACTAGTATAGTTTTGCTGTCTATTTCTTCCTGTAACTCCCTTAACTTCTCCTCTGAGAATCTGAATGCTTTACCACTTGGTGCATTTATGTTTAGTAATGATATTATTTCATTTTCGATGGCTCCTTTTAGCAGGATATAGCTTCCTTCCTTATCCCTTTTGATTAGATCTCTTTCTGCTTTTGCTTTATCTGAGATTAGGATTGCTACCCCTGCTTTTTTTATGTCACCTGAAGCATAATATATTCTACTCCAGTCTTTTACCTTTACCCTGTGTGTGTCTTCCTGTTTCAAATGTATTTCTTGTAAATAACATGTTGTAGGATTATAGTTTTTAATCCATTCTGCTATCTGCCTGTTTTATGGGAGAGTTCATTCCATTCATATTCCAAGTTATGATTACTAGTTGTGTCTTTCTCTCCATCTTATTCCCCTCTTATTTCTACCTTCTCCCTTCCCCTCCTCAAGAGTTTTACTTTTGACCATTGCTTCCTACAGTCTTTTCTCCCTTCTATCAGCCTCCCTCCCTTTTTCCTTACTACTTCTTCCTTCCCTTCTAACCACCCCCTCCCTTTCCTTTCTACTGCCTGTAGGGCAAGTTAGATCTCTATACTTAACTGAGTATGTTGTTCCCTCCTTCAACTAAATCCAAAGAGAGTAAACCTCAAACAATGCTCATCTCTCTCCCTTCTTTCTCTCTTCCAAAATATGTTTTTGTGCCTCTTCATGTGATATAATTTACCTTTTTCTGCCTCCTCCTTTTCTCTTTTCCCATTACAATTCCTTCACACCCTTTAATTACATTTTTTATCTTCACATCAGTTACTCCCTCTATCTACATATATCCCTTTTAATGTCATAATAAATATACAGTTCTCAAGATTAACAAGCATCATCCTCTCATATAGGGATATAAACACTTTGCTCATATTGAATAATAATTTTTCCCATTTACCTTTTTATGCCTCTCTTGAGTCTAGTACTTGAAGATCAAATTTTCTATTAAGCTCTGGCCTTTTTCATTGAGAAGATATGAAAATCCCTTATTTCATTAAATGTTCATCTCCTTGCCTGAAAGATTATGCTCAGTTTTGCTGGGTAATTGATCCTTGGTTATAGTCCAAGCTCCTTTGCCTTGTGGAATATCATATTCCAACCCCTCTGACCTTTTAACGTAGAAGCTGCAAGGTCCTGTGTGATCCTGACTGTACTTCCTTGATATTTGAATTGTTTCTTTCTAGCTGTTTGCAATATTTTCTCCTTGATAGTTCTGGAATTTGGCAACAATATTCCTTGGCATTTCCAATTTGGCAACTCTTTGAGGAGGTGATTGGTGAATTTTTTCAATGTCTGTTTTGCCCTCTGTATCTAGGACCTCAAGGCAGTTTTCCTTGATGATTTCTTGGAAAATATTGTCCAGGCTCTTTTTTTTTTTTATCAGGGTTTGATTTTCTCCCCTGGATCTATGTTCCAGGTCTGTTGTTTTTCCAATGAGATTTTATATTTTCTTCAATTTTTTCATTCTTTACATTTTGTTTGACTGATTCTTAATGTCTCATAGAGGCATTCACTTCTACTTGTCCAGTCCTAATTTTTAATGAATTATTTTCATCAGATAGTTTTTGTACTTCCTTTTCCATTTGTTCAGTTTTCCCAGTTACGTTTTGTGCTTCCTTATTCATTTGACCAATTTTACTTTGTAAGGAACTGTTCTCTTCACTGGATTCTTTTTTCATTTTGTCAGTTGTATTTTAAAAATCATTGGCCAGTTTTTCTTCTACCACTCTAATTTGGCTTTTGAAATCCTTCTTGAACTCTTCCAAGAATGCTTTTTGAGCTTGAGATCAATTCATATTCCTTTCTGAGGTTTCAGATGTGAGTATATTGTCAGGACTGTCCTCTTTTGAATTTGTATTTTGGTCTTCTCTAACCCCTTAGTAAGATTTTATGTCTTTGCTTTTCTATTTGCTTCTTGCTCATGGTGATTGCCTTTTTCCTGACTTTCAAAGTGGATCTCTGCTTCTGTGGCACAGGAGGCTCTGTCTTATGCTATGAGGTTGGGGCCTGGTTTCTGGTTTTGTGAATTGTGGCCTCTGTTTCTTTCAGCTAAAAGTTATATAATGCTATAGCTTACCTGGTGCTGAACTGATTGGTGTGTGCCAAGGCAGAGGCCAGGTGAAGTCTTTTTGAGTTTCCCAGGGGTTACGCTGAAGCTCATTGCAAGGTGTATGGGATTGAGGTAGTCCAACTGCAGGACGTATCCTCCTCCCCTAGGACTGAGCTAGAGAACAGCCAGGCTCAGGGACTGGTGAGCAACCATCTGTGCTGGTGTTTACCCAATTCCCCTGGTGGTACTAAGATGCACCTGGGGTCCTGGTGTTGATGCTTAGCAGCTCCATCCTCTAGGGCTCAGGATCTCCTCCTGATCTGCAGAAGTGAAGTTTGCTGGGACACTTCTGGTCCCTCACCATTCCCCTTCAGCTGCAGCAAGAGGAACTCTTCTCTTGGATCTCCCTGATCTCCAGAGCTGAGAGACTGCTGTCCCCCTTCTGCTGATTTCTCTATTCCAGGATTTTTCCTGGGGAAATATTCTCTGGGTTTTTCAAGGTCAACAAGGGGAGGGTGAGAACATTTATAGTTTACTCTGCCATCTTGGCTCCCAGAAGTTCAAGTAGGTGACTTCCAAACATTAAATCTAATAGCCTTAAGAGTGACTGCTGTTACTACCATGGGTCCTGCACTTCTCTCTCACTTATTTCTGCTGGTCTCTGGTCCTGTGCTGATATGTTTGAGAATCTACACTGCTGCTTCTGCTTCAGTCAGTCCAGGGCTGTTCCTGCCCTGTTTTGGCTATGGTCAAGTCTGGGCTCTTGAAGCCTATGCACTCTGTGCTCCCCCAACCCCTTGTAACAGATCCTTCCTGTTGACCTTCTGGGCTATCTTGGGTTGGAAATCTGCCACATTCTGTGTCCTAGTGGATTCTACTGCTCTAAAATTTGTTGAGATTCATTTTTTAGAGCTATCTGAAGGAATTTGTGGTAAGGCTCAGGTTTGTCCCAGCATTTACTCCTCCATCTTGGCTCCAATTTCTTGTTGTTCTTCTAATTTTAATTGCCTGGGTTTTGTTTATGTAGAAATTTTTTCTATGATAATAAAAAAATTTCATTTTATCTCCTATAAACCTCTTTGTTTCTTGTTTGGTTATGGACTCTTCCCTTATTCAGAGATCTGACATGCATTAAAAGAAATAATATTTGTAAAGTACTTAGCACAATTTCTGGCACATAACAGGTACTTAATAAATGCTTATTCCTCTACTGCCTCTCTCAGTGGACATCTCAAATTAGATATCTTGTAGATATCTTAACTCAACATCTCCATAACTGAATTCATAACTTTTATACATTAACTTTCCAAACTTCCCTATTGTTATTTTTAAAATAAATTTTTATTCAGTTAGTTGTCTTATATTACCATAATTTTCCTTAGTATCTTTCCCTCCTAGAGAGTCACTCCAAAAACAAATAATGGGCCTTTTAGACATAAGAAAAAAAGGAAGGAAAAACCCAACATAACAGCAATACACTGAAAAATCTGCGACACTCAGCATTTGTGGGTTTTCTCCCTTTGCAAAGGGATGATGGATGAGAACATATTTTCAAATTGCTAGTTTGTCATAATTTGGGACTTTCACTTTAATTTTTTTGGGGGTATATGGTTGTTTCTTTCCAATTACATTATTATAGTTGTGTGTATTGTGTTCTTGGCTCTAACTCATTCTACATCAGTTCAACCAGATCTTCCACATTTCTCTGTATCCATCACATTTGTAATTTCTTACAGTGGAGTAATAATATTCCATTACATTCACTTGCTCCAACTTGTTTAGTCATTCCCCAGTGGACAGACATCAGCTTTATTTCCATTTCTTTGCAATCACAAACAAGTATTACTGTAAATATTTTGGTACATATGGGGAGTTTTTCTAAGTAATAAAATATTTGGATCAAAGGGTATGAACATTTTATCACTTTACTTGCATAATTCCAAATTATTTTCCAAAATGAGTTGTGCTGGTTCATAGCTCCATAAAGCTCCAGTGAATCTACTTTCTCCCTACTTTCCTTCCAACATTCACTGTTCTCATGTTACTCTTCCACTTAATGAACTCCAGGGGTTTTCATTGCCTTTTGTATAAAAATATAAACTATTATCTAAAGCTTTTAAAGGCCTAACAATCTGGCCCCAACCTATTTTCCCAGTCTCATTGGTCATTACTCACTCTTCCATACTTAGTGATTGCCAAACTACGCTTCTCTCTGTTTCTCCACCTACCACCCCCCTGCATTCCTACTGGTCACATGGCTGAAATGAATTTCCTCCTTACTTCCACCTCTTGGACTCCCTCTCTTCCTTTCAGATACAGCTCAGTTATTGCATTCTGCATGAAGCCTTTCCTGATCCCTTCCAATTGCTAATCCTGTTATTGCTATCTATAATACACTAAGTATACTTATATGTATATACAAATATACATATGTACTTGACACATATATTTACATTTTTTGCTTTATAGTTATGATGCATATATTTATAAATGTACTTGTCTCCCCATTAGAATGTAAATTCCTGGTGAGAGGAATGGGTTGGGCAAGGCAGGCTTAGTAGGCAGAAGGTGGTGATAAGATAGGTGAGGCATTCACTGACTAGATAGTCATAAGATGGTCGTAAGATGGACACCAGTTCATGTCGGACAAGAGAGAATGGTCCAGAGGTACAAAAATAATTTGGGGGGAATTTCCTTGTAGTTGAGTCACCTCTACCATGCTGGGCTGGGTCACCAAGTCAAAGGAAAACAAGGGTGGATGGCCTCTAGCTGGTTTCCTATGATAATGCAAGTTATCTTACAAAATAAGCTGCAAGTTGTGCAGCTCATGGCTCTGGGATTAAATATGCAGAATTTATAATCACTACTCCCACTTGTACTTGTATTTCCAGTAGCACAGTGCCTCAATAAAGTGCTTAATAAATAATTGTTGATTAATTGTTGGATAAGGAGGTGGCAAGTACAATTCTATTCCCAGACTTATCAATTCTTATATCCTGACCATATCTATCTCCTGACCAACTGTTGGTGACCCACCTTATCTCTCCCTCTTAGAATCCTTGGCTTTCTTAAAAGATTCAACCTCAATGCCCTGTTTGTCAGCAAGTCTTTCTTATATCTCCCACCTGTTGGAGCCTTCCCCTGTGAGGTTACTTTTCAGTTGCTCAGTATATAGCTTAAATACGTCTAATTATTTTTTAAATATTCAATTTATTTATTTTCAGTTTTCAACATTCATTTCCATAAGTTTTAAATTTTCTCCCCCCTCTCCCTTCCCTCCCCAAGATGGCATGCAATAAAAGATGGGCTCGACACATACATTTCTACTAAACATACTTTCACATTAGTCATTTTTCACAGAAGAGTTTTAATGAATGGGAGAAACCATGAGAAAGAAAACAAAATAAAAGAGAAAAGTCTGCTTCATTCTGTAATCCAACTCCATAGTTCTTTCTCCAGATGTGGATGGCATTTTACATCACAAGTCCTTTGGAAAAGTTTTAGATCCTTACATTGTTGAGAAGGACTAAGTCTCTCAAAAACAGCATTCTCACACTGTGGCTGTTACTGTGTACAATGTTCTGGTTTTGCTCACTTGACTCAGCATCTGTACCTAATTATTAAAATGTTACCTCTCCTGTTAAAATATAAACACCCTGGGTGCAATGACTATTTCTATCTTCCTTTTTACACTTAGCCTTTTGCATATTGCTTGGTGAATAGTAGCTACTAAATAAATGTGTGTTGATAAGTGGATTGATTTCCTTCTGATCTTGGCTACATTTCTTTTATTTGTACAAAAGCATCTTCATTTAATGTAATCAGAATTGTCCATTTTATGCCTCACTCGGCTCTGTATCTCTTGTTTATTCATAAACTGTTCACCTAACCATAAGTCTGATAAGTAATACGTTCCATGTTCTTCAAATTTTCTTGTAATCTCTCTCTTTATATCTATATAGTGATAAAAATTATCCAATCTAGAACAAGAGAGATTGAGGTAGAACTCTGAGCCAATGGCACTTTATTAAAGGTCCATGATGTCTTTTGTAGAGGTGGACCTCAGATCTTTCTCATGATCTGAGACCCCCATCCTTTCAGGGCCCTATTTTTAAAGGGTTAGATATTTAAACATTCAAGAATAGCTATACAAGATACAGACTCATTCCTTTGGTTGGCATATAATACATAGGCTAAAATAAGCAGAACAATATATCAGCAGTTATGGGTTGGTCAAGGCAGGAAATATTTCTGCTAGCTTAGTAGGCAGAAGGTGGTGATAAGATAGGTGAGACATTCACTGACTAGATAGTCATAAGATGGTCATAAGATGGACACTAGTTCATGTCGGACAAGAGAGAATGGTCCAGAGGTACAAAAATAATTTGGGGGGAATTTCCTTGTAGTTGAGTCACCTCTACCATGCTGGGCTGGGTCACCAAGTCAAAGGAAAACAAGGGTGGATGGCCTCTAGCTGGTTTCCTATGATTATGCAAGTTATCTTACAAAATAAGCTGCAAGTTGTGCAGCTCATGCCTCTGGGGTCAAATATACAGAATTTATAGTCACTACTCCTATCATATCAAATTGATTAATATTGACTAGAATTAGACTTGGAATCCTCAAGGAATCAGCTTTCTCATCTAAGTCATGTATCTATTTGACCTGATCTTGGTAATGATAAAAAATATTGTTCTATGCCCAGGTTCTATGATCTTGCTTTCTAGTGAATGGGAACAGATTTAGTGAAAACTTCTCAGTGGTATGGAGACTCCTCCCTAGAATGGAGGAGACTTTAGGCTCTACCTGTCCCTTGATCCCTCAGGTCATAGGCATAGAAGGGGAAGCTAAGGAATGTCTCCAGGCATACCCCTCCCCAGCCTGTTTGAGGATCTGTTGTTTAAACACTCCTTCCTTATGCCCTCCTCTTGCCCTACCCCCTTGTTTGGAAGGTAATGATGTTACCTTCACTGATTAGTGTTCACTGATGGTGAAATTGGTTAGTCAATTTTTTCTAGTTAAACCTCACATCTCCCTTTTGCTCCTGTTCACCAGATCTCCCCATGATTGCTTGAAAGTGTGGGAGACAGTTGAGTCAATTGTTTGGGATCTGGAAATTCCAGGGAGAGCTATTTCTGCCACACCAGCCATTGTTAGCCTCCCAGACCTTAAAATGTTCCCCTATCTCAGCCAGTATCCGAGTAAGCTTGAGGCCTGGGAAGGATTACAACCTTTAATTGAAAAATTCCTTAAGTATAAAATCCTTGTCCCTTGTTCATCTCCTTGCAACACTGCAGTCCTTCCTGGAAAAAAGCCTGATGAAGAATACTCACAATTTATTTTTGCCTTTGAATGTACTCTTCCTGGAAAATCAAGTCCATGGCAATTAACATGGACAGTCTTTCTCCAAGGGTTTCAAATATTTGGCCAAATAATATTTATTAGTAAATCCCTTTGGGAAAGGATTTAAGGGGCCTGAAACTAGCAGATATTAGCTTAATTCAGTATGTGGATGAGACTCTTATTTGTAGCCCCACCCAGATGGCTTCTTTGACTGCTGCCACAGAAGTCCTTAATTTCTTGGGCACTCAAGGCTATAGGGTCTCTTTGAGTAAAGTCCAGATGGCATACCAGGCCATAAAGTATCTGGGCCATGAACTCAAACCCACCTCTCTCTCCTTAACCTCTAGACCAAAAGCACTATCCCTGTTGCAACCACTAAGAAGTAAGTTCCAGTCTTTTTAGGCATGGCTGGATTTTGAAGTCTCTGGATTCCTAATTTTGGTTTTATTGCTAAACCCCTTTATGACTCTACTCAGGGCACAAACTCAGACCAGGTTAAAGCTTTTGAGACTGAAAACTAAACTCAACCTAGAAAAATCATTCACTCTCTATGTTGATGAAAGGAGAAGACAGGCTTTGGGAGTCTTAACCTGTTCCTTAGGTCCTGACCGTAGGTCAGTTGATGTTTTTATTTCCTCAGAAATAGGCTTTCCTTGTTCTACATGCCCATGGAGCAATCAGGAAGGAAAGAGGCTATCTGATAGGAAAATCTCCCCTATCAAACATGCCCTTCTATGTTTTGACCTTGCCATAGCCTTCTTTAATCCCCTCCAAGGAAAATATTTTTTTTTCTTTTTTACTTCTCTCTTTCTCTCTCTCTTGTGCAACTGTTATCCTTTTGATTGGCAATGATAATGCTAACCCTTTTCCTTCCCCTCCCTGATACTTCAAATGGCCTCTGAAAGTGGGAGGATAACTCCTTGATCAAACTGGGAAACTCATTAGGCATGGGGGGCGGTGTCCAAGATTGTTGTGTATGCCACTCACACCCACAGGGACACTCTTACCTCCCTCCAAAGGTTTTTTTTTTTTTTTTTTTTTTTTTTTTCAAAATCTCCACTCCCCAATAAGATCTCCTCAGAGGTCTATGCTACCCCTTTTATGTTGGCCACCCCCCTATGGGCTACTCTTTCCATGTCAACACCTTGCTTACAAGTGTATCTGTAACTTTACATTGGCCAGTTGTACCAATTGTTCTCAGGGAGCATTTTCTACTTGCACCTTTGACCACATCCCTTCCCCTACTCTCCTAGTAGGTTTCTCCTTTCTAAGTTTTACTCCTAAGTTAAGCCACAATGCCAGAGCTCTGTCTAGTTAAAATACTCTTATTGATCTCTTAAAGACACCCCTCTCAACTGGGAGCCTAATGTGCAACTATTCTGATCCTTGGAGCACCCAAACTCAGACCATAATAACTTCAATGTCTCCAAATCATGTTCATGGGAATCCTAGCTTCTTTCTATACTGGCCTCTATTCTTATTCCTTGAGAGACTGTGTATGTTGAAGTCCTCTAGTATATGAGCAAGAGTTGGAGAAGTTGGAGAAGGGAAAAACATAGTGAGCCAGGTACCAAACTCATTGAGGAAGAAAGGACAGTTACCTGAGCGGTCTGTAGATAATAGCTACTAGGATATATAAATATCTCTTTATAAAAAGTAATTGATACTAGTGGGTAGAATTGAAGAGATTATCAACTGTTGGATTGAAAATAGGGGGCTAATCAATGGTATTAGTGACAATGAGGAGTAACTGCTGCTGGCAATTGATACTAGAGCGATGACACATTCTAACTGAACTTTGTGTTGAAAGTAATAGAAAGATACCTCCAAGAGGTACCCCTAGACCTTTAAGCAAAAGCTACATTCACCTGCATTGTAAGGTCTGGTAAGCATTAAGGCAAGTAGAGTTGGGATAAAGATACCAGAGCCTCTATGTGCTACATGTAGGGTTTTCTCTTGGTGCTCTGCTTCTCTCTCTTAAATCTGAAATCACATATTCCTCATGTATGCTGCCTGCTTACTTCATTCTCTCTGATAATTTGGAGAAAATAAAAGCATTCTTCCAGCCCCATTAACATTCTTCTCCAGGAGGTACACTCATGGTTCATTCTTTGCATGCATAGCTTAACTTGCCCTGGCAAAAACACAAAAACACTTACATTTCAAAGCTAAGTTTCTCTCTTCTTTATACTTTATACACTCTTCTAGCTGTCTTCAGTACCAAAGTTCCAAAAACAGCAAAAATATTACCGGTAGGACTATGTCTAACTAAGTCTAGCATCTGTCTTCTCTTATCTTGTAGCTTTACCAATTTCTGCTGTGAACTGTTTCTACAAGTCTGATTATGTCATATTAAGTACTAATGTCACCCATCAAAGATCTCCCAGTCTAACAGAGAAGACAACATGAAAACCAGGGGGAGATGGGTGGTAACAATATCAAAATTTACAACAATAGCAAGAAACACTCTCTGGAACATGTTCCCTGGTTGGTTGACAGAGTCATTGGTGGAGGATCATCAGTAGCATGTGAACAAGAATGATGTCCAACGATGTCCAACTGATCACCAAAAACTTCTGCCCTAGTGATTGTTGCAGTCTTGAGACATTTTCGGCAAATGGGTAAAAGTGGTTGTTAGGGTCAAAAACTAGTAAAATGGTGATGCCGTGTCCACAAGCCTGGGGAGCTAATAGAAGTCTTTTGCTAAAGTTAAGACCACCAATTATAATACAATCCCTACCTTGGCAGCCCCTGTCAGACTGTCATGTTCCCTAGGTAACCCATTTTGGTACTTCTTTAATCTAGCAAAGACGTAATGCTGGTAAGAACTCTTAGAAAGTCAATGTGCTAAAAAAAAAATACCTTGAAAAATTCGATGGGATCCAGCATACACCTGCTTCAAGAAATACTTCTGGCACTGCTGGTTATAAAATATGACCCACAATGACTGGATTACAAAACATCAATAAGCCAATGTATTCACAATAGTGTTTAAGTCCAGTTGCAGAAAAATTAGCGACCATTAAACTATATGTAAATCCATTTTTTTTTTTGTTGATGACTTTGATTTTGCTTGCAGTTCCAATGCTTAGATTTAGGTCAATAAAAGAAATAGAAAGAAATATCCTGTTCACTGTTTTGCTGTGCAAGATATAAACACCAGATTTTCTTAAAAGACTAAAATATGTTATGTAAAATAATGTCGTGTTTTGAGAGCTATGAAGAATGGAAACTGAAAAAAAGCAG
This sequence comes from Bettongia penicillata ogilbyi, assembly GCA_023548195.1. Classification (NCBI taxonomy): domain Eukaryota; kingdom Metazoa; phylum Chordata; class Mammalia; order Diprotodontia; family Potoroidae; genus Bettongia; species Bettongia penicillata. The sequence goes on along the minus strand of JAJHZJ010000287.1, from coordinate 1,464,216 downwards.
TCTGCTCTTTTGGTCCCTGTGGATTTAATAATATTTCTTTTTTGAAATACAAAATTATATTGATATATATTTAATATCACCTACCTCTTCCCCTTTTAATTTTATGTATTTCTGTTAGTTCTCTACATATTTGGGATGATAAGTCCATATCAGAGATATTTAATGACAGAGGTTATTTCCCAGCTAACCATTTCCATTCTTATCCCACTTCTATTAATTTTTATTCCTGCAAAAGTTTTGAAATTTCATGTAGTGAAGATTTGTATCTTTTAAATAAGTTTTATCCTTTGTTTTGTAAAGCATTCACCTCTTAGTCACAGCAGTGAAAAGTATAATATCAACTTCTCTTTGTAATTTTTATTTTCTTATCTTTAGTATTTGGGCCATGTATCCACCTTGTATTTATTGCCAAATACTAGAAACTACATTGTTGAATTAAATTATTAAATTAAATTATTTCTTCCTTGTCTAGTCTATCATTGATCTACTTTTTAAAATTTTATTATTTTATTTATTTTCAGTGTTTTACAATCACTACCATATAAGCTAGATTTTTTTCCACTCCCTCTCCTCTCCCTCCCAGAGATGGCATACAGTTTTATTTAGCTTCTACACATAAATTCCTATTAAATACATTTTCATTATAGTCATGCTGTGTAGAAGAATTAAAATGAATAGGAGAAATCATATAACAAACCAAAATGTAATATAAAAGAAAATGATCGGCTACATTCTGAGACTGAATTCCATAGTTCTTTATCTGAATGTGGAAGACATTTTGCCTTATAAGACCATTGGGAAATTTTTTAAGTCCTTGCATTGCAATGAAATTTCAAGTCTACCAGAAAAAAATCTCACACACTGTGGTCACTGCTGTGCACAAAGTTCTCCTGGTTCTGCTCCTTTCACTCAGCATCAGATCATATAAGTCTTTCCAGGACTCTCTGAAGTCTTCCTGTTCATCACTTCTTATAGCACAATAGTATTCCATTACATTCATATACCACAATTTATTCAGCCATTCCCCAATTGGTGGGCATCCCCTTGATTTCCAGTTTGGGGCCACCACAAAGAGAGCTGCTATAAATATTTTTGTACATGTGGGGCCCTTTCCCATTTTTATGATCTCTTGGGGATACAGTCCTAGAAGCAACATTGCTGGGTCAAAGGAGCCCTTTAGGCATAGTTCCAAATTGCCCTCCAGAATGGTTGGATCAGCTCACAGCTCCACCAACAATGAATTAGTGTTCCAACTCTCCCACATCCTCTCCAACATTTATCATCTTCCTGTTCTGTCATGTTTGCCAATCTGATCTTCCCTTCTTCATAAATCTGATAAATACTCTGTTCCTTGCTCCACCAATTTGTCCATAGCATCAATCTTTATACCTAGATCATGTACCCATTTGGACTTTATTCTTGTGTATAGCGTCAGGCATTGGTCTATACTTAGTTTCTGCCACACTGTTATCCAGTTTTCCTAGCAATTTTTGTTGAACAGTGAGTTCTTATCCCAGAAGCTGGGGTCCTTGGGTTTATTAAACAATAGATTGTTATATTCATTGCCTATTGTGTCTTGAGTACGCAGCATATTTCACTTGTCTACCCTTCTGTTTCTTAGCCAGTATCAAGTGGTTTTGATAATTGCTGCTTTATCATACAATTTGAGATCTGGTAGAGGTAGGCCATCTTCCCTAGCATTTCTTTTCATTAGTCCCCTGGATATTCTGGATCTTTTGTTCTTCCAGATGAACTTTGATATTATTTTTTTGAGCTCCAGAAAATAATTATCCGATAGTTTGATTGGTATGGCACTAAATAAGTAAATTAATTTAGGTAGAATTATCATTTTTATTGATTAATTTATTGAGCTAATATTAGCTCAGCCTATCCACGAGTAACTGATGTTTTTCCACTTACTTAGATCTGACTTTATTTGTATGAAAAGTGTTCTGTAGTTGTGTTCATATAGTCCCTCAGTTTGTTTTGGCAGGTAAACTCCCAGATATTTTATAGTGTCTACCCTAGCTTTAAGTGAGATTTCTCTTTCTATCGCTTGCTGTTGGGCTTTGTTACTAATATATAGAAATGCAGAAGATCTGTGTGGGTTTATTTTGTAACCTGCAACTTTGCCAAAATTGTTTGTTATTTTAAGTAGTTTTTTACTCGAATATCTGGGATTCTCTAAGTATACCATCATATCATTTGCAAAGAGTTATAATTTAGTTTCTACTTTAGCTATTCTAATTCCTTCAATTTCTTTATCTTCTCTAATTGCTACAGCTAACATTTTTAGTACCACATTGAATAATAGTGGTGATAATGGACATCCTTGTTTCACCCCTGATATTATGGGAAATGCACTTAGCTGATCTCCATTACATATAAGGATGGCTGAAGGTTTTAGGTAGATACTGCTTATTATTTTATGGAAAGTTTCCTTTATTCCTATGCTCTTCAGGGTTTTTAATAGGAATGGGTGCTGTATTTTGTTAAAAGCTTTTTCTGCATCTATTGAGATAATCATGTGGTTTCTGTTAGTTTTGTTGTTGATATGATCGATAGTGCTAATACTTTTCCTAATTTTGAACCAGCCTGGTATTGCTAATATGAATCCTATCTCATCATAATATATTATTCTTGTGATAAGTTGCTGTATTCTTTTTGCTAAAATCTTATTTAAAATTTTTGCATCTATATTCATTAGAGAAATTGGTCTATAATTTTCCTTCTCTGCTTTGGCTCTTCCTGGTTTAGGTATCAAAACCATATTTGTATTATAAAAAGAATTTGGGAGAACTCCTTCTTCCCCAATTTTCCCCAAATGGTCTATATAGTATTGGAATTAACTGTTCTTTAATGTTTGATAATATTCACTTGTAAATCCATCTGGCCCTGGAGATTTTTCCTAGGGAGTTCATTGATGGCTTGTTCAATTTCTTTTTCTGAGATGGGGTTGTTTAAGTATTCAACTTCCCCTTCTGTTAATCTGGACAATTTATATTTTTTAAAATACTCATCCATCTAATTTAGATTGTCAAATTTATGGGCATAACGTTGGGCAAAGTAATTTCTAATTATTGTTTTAATTTCCTCTTCATTGCAGGTGAGTTCACCTCTTTCGTTTTTGATATTGGTAATTTGGCTTTCTTTTTTTTTAGTCAAATTGACCAAAGGTTTATCAATTTTATTAGTTTTTTTCATAAAACCAACTATTAGTTTTATTTATTAGTTCAATAGTTTTCTTAATTTCATTTTTATTAATCTCTCCTTTGGTTTTCAGTATTTCTAATTTGGTATTTATTTGAAAATTTTCAGTTTGTTCTTTTTCTAGCTTTTTCAGCTGCATGCCCAAGTCATTGATCTCCTCTTTCTCTAAAACTGCTTTTGTAGTATCCCATAAGATTTGGTAGGTTGTCTCATTATTGTCATTCTCTTGAATGAAGTTGTTGGTTGTATGATTTGTTGTTTAACCCACTCCTTCTTTAGGATTAGACTATTTAGTTTCCAATTAATTTTTGGTTTATCTTTCCATGACCTTTTATTACACATAATTTTTATTGCACTATGATCTGAGAAGGATGCATTGACTATCTCTGCTTTTCTGCACTGTATTGTGAGGATTTTATGTCCTACAACGTGGTCAATTTTTGTATATGTGCCATGTACCACTGAGAAAAAGGTATATTCCTTTCTATCCCCATTCAGTTTTCTCCAGAGACCATATCTACCTTATCCAGAGTTTTATTCATCTCCTTAAGTTCCTTATTGGTTATTTTAAGGTTAGATTTATCAAGTTCAGAGCAGGGGGGTTGAGGTCCCCCACTAGTATAGTTTTGTCATCTATTTCTTCCTGCAACTCCCCTAGCTTCTCAAGAATTTGGATGCTATACCACTTGGAGCATTCATGTTTAGTAATAATATTGCTTCATTGTCTATGGCGCATTTTAGCAGGATATAGTTTCCTTCCTTATCTCTTTTGATTAGGTGTGTTTTTGCTTTTGCTTTCTCTGAGATTAGGATTGGTAATCCTGCTTTTCTTACATCAGCTGAAGCACAATATATTCTGCTACAACCTTTGACCTTTACCCTGTGTGTATCCCCCCATTTCAAATGTATTTCTTTTAAACAACATATTGTTGGATTATGCCTTTCAATCCATTCTGTTATCTGTCTCCGTTTTGTGGGAGAGTTCATTCCATTCACATTCACAGTTATGATCACAATCTGTGTCTTACCCTCCATCCTCTTTCCCACCATTCGTGATTTTAATTCTCCTGTCTCCCTTCCCCTCCTCAATAGAATTTTCACTTTTGACCACCACCACCTCCCATAGTCTTCCCTTCCTTCTTTCAGCCCCCCTCCCTCTTACTCTCCTTTACCCTTACTTCTTCCCTCCCTTTTAGATTCCCTCCCCTTTCTTCCCCCTTCCCCTCCTACTGCCTATAGAGCTAGTTAGATTTATATACTTAAGTTTATTGTTCCCTCCTCGAACCAAATCAGATGAGAGTACCTCTCAAAGAATGCTCATCTCCCTCCCCTCTTCCCCTCTACTATAATATAATTTTGTACTTCTTCCTGTGATGTAATTGACCTTTTCATTTCCTCCTTTGCACATCTCCTGTTATAATCCCTTCATATGCTTAAATCACATTTTTATCATCACATCATCTACTTTATATCCATTCCCTATATCTCTGTATATCCCTTTTATAATTTATAATAGATGTACAATTCTCAAGGTTAACAAGTATCATCTTCCCTTATAGGGAGGTAAACACTTTGCCCAAATTGAGTTTTTCTTTTCCCCTATTTACCTTTTTATGCCTCTCTTGAGACCTGCATTTGAAGATCAAATTTTCTATTGAGTTCTGGCCTTTTTGTCAGGAAGTTCTGGAAATCCTTCATTTCATTGAATATCCATCTCCTTGCCTGAAATGTTATGCTGAACTTTGCTTGGCAATTGATCCTTGGTGGTAGTCTCAGCTCCTTTGCCTTACAGAATATCATATTCAAATTCCTTTGATCTTTCAATGTAGAAGCTGCAAGGTCCTGTGTGATCCTGACTGTAGCTCCTTGATATTTGAATGGTTTCTTTCTGGCTGCCTGTAGTATTTCCTCCTTCACTTGATGGTTCTGGAATTTGGCAACAATATTTCTTGGTGTTTTTAGTTTGGGGTCCCTTTAGGAGGTGAATAGTGGATTCTTTTGATGGCTGTTTTGCCCTCTGGATCTAGCACTTCTGGGCAGTTTTCCTTGATGGTTTTTTGAAAGATATTGTCCAGACTCTTTTTCATCATGGCTTTCTGGCAGGCCTATAATTCTTAAATTTTCTCTCCTGGGTCTATTTTCCAGGTCAGCTGTTTTTCCAATTAGGTATTTTACATTTTATTCTATCTTTTCATTTTAAGATTTTGTTTGACTGATTCTTGATGTCTCATAGAGTCATTAGTTTCTACTTTCCCAATTCTAAATTTTGTCAAATTGTTTCCTTCAGTTAACCTTTGTGTCTCCTTTTCCATCTGTCCAACTATTCCTGTTAAGGAATTCTTAAGTTAGTTTCTTAAGGAATTCTCCAGTTAGTTTTTGCACTTCATTTTCCATTTGTACAATTTTTCCCAGTTAGGTATTGTACTTCCTTTTCCATTTGTTCAGTTTTCCTTTTTAAAGAGCTGTTCTCTTCATAGAATTCTTTTTTCATACTTTTAAAATCATTGGTCAGTTTTTCTTCTACTTCCTTCTTCAGCTGTTCCAGGAGAGCTCTTTGTGCATGCGAGCAGTTCATAGTCTTGTCTGAAGTTTCAGATGGGAGTAAAGTCTCAATACTGACCTCATTTGTATTTTGGTCCTCGTCCCCATAGAAAGATTCTATGACTTTCCCTTCTTGCTTTGCTTCTTCACACTCATAATGATGATGTTTTGTGTATTGTGTCCTCTGGTTCTTTCAGCTACAAGTTGGAGAACCTGGTGTTGAGCTGGCTGGTGTGAGAAAGCAAAGGACAGGTGCCTTTTTTTTCTTTTGTTTTGTGTTTCCCGCATTAGCCCTGAGGCTAGCTTGCTAAGTGTGGGAGAGTGGTGGTCTGGTCACAGGATATCTCCTCAGCTGAGCTACAGCAAAGGAAACTTCAGAGGTTGGTGATTCTGTCATATTTTCTTCCCGTTTCCCCTGGAATACTGAGGCATTCCTAGGTCCTAGTGAGAGGCTCCACTCCCCTGGAGCTTCAGCTGTCTGGGACAACTCCATATCTTTGCCATAATAAGAGGAATATTCTTTAGTGATTTTTCTAGCCTCAGGTGCTATGAGACTGTTTTCCCCTTCTGTTGACTCCACTGATCCAGGATTTTTCTGGGGAAATATTTTATGGTTCTTTCGAGATCAACAAGGGGAGGGGGAGAGAGTATTTACCAATCACTCCTCCATTTTGGCTCCTGGAAGTTCAAGTAGGTGACTTACAGATGTTTAATTTGGGGGTTATTAGTCTCAGGAGTGGCTGCAGCCACCTGGGGCTCAGTAGCTGTCACTTCCTTGACTCTGCTGGTCTCCTGCCCTGGGCTGCCACTCTGCTGTTCCACCATGCTGCCACAGCCTTGGGTCACCCTGGGGCTTTCCTGTTCTGCCATGCTTTGGTGGGACGTGCTGTGCTGTATGCTGTGGGTTCTTCCACCTCCGCAGAACAGATCTTGCTGTTGACCTTTCAGTGTGCCCTGGTCTGTGAATCTGGCACAGTCTGTCTCCTATTGGACTCTGTACCTCCAGAATTTGGTCAGATTCTCTTTTGAGAGGTATATGAAGGAGTTTGTCTAAGAGTTTAGGTGAGTAGTTGCTCTCATTTTGCTGTCTTGGTTCCCAAATTGATCTACTTTTAAGGTTTTGCAAAACACACATTTTAGCTCATTGGATCCTTACATCCATTTTTTCTATTTTTTAATCCAGGAATGCTACTCTCAGAATGCTATTCTTCCCTTTAAAAATTTATTTTCCTTGATATTCTGGATTTTTTTCCTCTAAGTTCATTTTCTTATTATTTTGTCTGGATTGGTAAATAATCCCTTTGGTATTTGAATTGGCATAGGTAAATAAACACAACTCTGGAAACCTTGTAATTTTTATTATTTTGGCACATCCCAGCCATGAGCACTAAATATCCCTCTAGAATAACATTTCTTAGAAAAAAGTTTGAGTAAAATGTGACATACCATTTAGATGAGATTTTGAATATTTTTCTCTATTTTTCAAACTTTGTGTACTTGCCTAAGAAAGATTCATTTTTTATTTTTTTCCATTTAGCAGTTTCCACTGATTTCTGAAGAAATAAAAGTGACTACAAGTGCCAGCTTAGAATTTTACCTTACACGTGCATTTTAAGATGTGGTATTTCTAAAACTGTGATTTATCTGTCTTCATGATACTGAGTTGTTTGCCTCCAGAAATAAATATTCTGAAGGTTTTTGTGATAACTGGGGATCTAGATACATTCTAAACAACCTAAAAACATGTAGTCAGATGTAAAACTATCATTAAACATTAAGCCTTTTGTGAAATCATTGTCTCTGCTTTAATTAAGAAAGTTATTTTAAAGGGGATTACAATATTTCACTTGAAAAGCTATTTCACATGAAGAGGGAGAAAGATAAAGTGAAGAATTTAAATCCAGCAATTTAGAATTTGCAACCATGGAGATACACAGAAAGATTCCTTCCTTGGCAATGGTTTTTCCATGCCAACCTGCAGATAAAGCAAGACCAAATAATGCAAAAGTTAGCAAGACTAACCTTGGAACAATGTTAATATGTAATTTGATATATATGGATATAGAAACAGGTATTAATACATATGCAAGTACATATTTCAAAACAGAAGGAAGCATAAAAAACAACAAAACAAAAAAAGATCTAAATAGAAATTATTAATTTGGTTCTTGGTTTTCTTTTTTGAGGTTGAACTATAGGATTTCTCAGGATTCTTCCAGGTCTGAAATTTTTGTAATTCTTTGTGTGTAAGAATCTAAACATTCAGCCCACTATTCTATGTTCTGGCCAAACTAGACTCTTCATTGTCTCCTGATATTGCCCTGACCTTACCCATCTCTGTACTTATGGCCATAGTGTCACCAGGATATAGAAAAGTCTGCTTTTCCTGCCCTTCTATTTTCACCATCTTCCTAAGATAGTTCAAATGGAAGCAACCAAAGTGGAGGGAGTGTTAGTGCATGATTTTCTGTTTGCAGGTGATTGTGTGCTCAATGCAGCCTCTGAAGCTGAGATGCAACAAAGTATGGATCAATTCTCTGCTGCCTGTGCTAATTTTGGCCACAAGTGCTCCAACAGCCTCCACCACACCATCCATACATGGAACCATCAGTTATAACAAATGGAGAAGTTTTGAAAGCTGTGAATAAGGCCACTTACCTTGGTAGACATTGACAATGAGGTTGATGTGTGCATTTCCAGAGCTAGCTCAGCGTTTGGGAGGCTCTGAAGAAAAGTTTGAGAGGGAAGAGGTATTAGAGTGACTACCAAACTGAAGGTCTACAGAGTTATTGTGCTGACCTCATTGTTGTATGCTTGTGAAACATAGACAGTCTACCAGTGCCATGCCAAGAAACTGAATTGCTTCCATTTGAACTGTCTTAGAAAGATTCTGAGGATTGCCTGGTAGGATAAGGCACCAGACACTGAAGTTATTGCTTGAACTGAACTGCCAAGTATTCAAACTATGCTTCAGACAGCACAATTCTGATGGACTGGCCAAGTTGTTTGAACACAAAATGTACGCTTGCCAAAAAAGATCATTTTGTGGAGAACTCACATGGGGCAGGCAATCACATGGTGGCCAGAAGAAATGATACAAGGACATTCTCAAGGTCTCTCTCAAGAATTTTGGATTGGACTGTGCAACATGGGAGACACGGCACAGGACTGCGCAGCATGGTGTGCCCATATCAGAAAGGGTGCTGTGCTCTTTGAGCAAAAAAGAGTTGAGACAGCACAAAGTAAATGCAGGATGCACCTATTTAGGATATCCACCCCAAATATTCACAGGCACTATCTGTGCCCAACCTGTGGTAGAGCATTCCAAGCTCATGTTGGTCAGATCAGCCACAGTTGGACACACTGAAATTTCACTTTATCATGGTGATGTCATTTTGGTCCACTTTGAAGATGGACAACCACCACCACCACCAGCAGCAGCACCATTTTCACCATCTAAAAGTCCCCCTCTCCCTCAAAGTGTTATCTTCTTCATGAAGCTTCTCATGATCCACCCAAGTGAAAATGTTCATTTTCTCTTCAAATTTCACTTAGTTTTATTTATTCTGAATTTCTCCTTTGACCCTAATATATTTTGCCTTGTACCACAACCATTTGAATACCTGTATTGTGTCAGAATAGAGATGGTAATTAAATCTACAGAGGCTGATGAGATCATCAAGTGAATTAGTATAGAGGAAGAAGAGAAGAAAGCCTAGTATAGAACCCTTGGGGTACCCATGTTTAGGGCCATGATCTGGAAGAGGATCCAGCAAAGGAGAATGAGAAGGAGCAGTCAGACAGGTAGGAGGAGAACCATGAGAGAGTGGTATCCTGAAAACCTAGAGAGAAGATTATATCAAGGAGGTGGGGGTGATAAACATAGTCAATGACTGCAGAGAAGTCGAGGACAATGGGGATAGAGAAAAGGTAATAATTGGATCTAGCAACTAAGAGATCACTGATAATTTTGAAGAGGAGTTTTGGGAGAATAATGTCAGAAGCCAGAGTTCAGCAAACTATGGCCAGACAGTCAAGTCTGACTCATTACCTGTTTTTTGTTTGGTGAATTAAGAAGGGTTTTTAACCCTTTGTTTTATGTTAGCATATTTAATTTCAAATATATTAGAGCTTTGTTTTAAAGTGAAGTAAAAACATTTTTACGTTACAGACTGCCAAAAAAGTGAGGCAGCAGGCTCTAGAGTTGGTCTGTGGACCATAATTTGCAGACACCTGCCTGATTTTGTAGGATAATGTGTCCTCTCAAAGGAGAGCAGATTATAGAGCTTCATGATGCCAATATTCCCTTCCAGGCAGAAATCGAATTCTCCCTTGGAGAGGGGAGGGCGAGAGAGATTCTGGAGATATTCGTTCATACCTATGTGAGTCACACACACGCACAGGCCAGACACAGACGTATCCTCCCAGCACTAACTCTTTTATACTTTCACACTCCTTCCATCTTCTGCCTCTCACTGGGACCACATTCATTTGTTCACCCTTCCCAGTGCTGGCTGCAATTTCACTGAAGTTGCTTCCCCCATTTTGTTGGTCAAAGTAAGGGGGTTGGAATACTCCTTGCTCCCTTACTCCAGTCTACCACCTTAATTCCTTTGAGGTTCACATTTATCACCCAATCAATATTCTGCTTGCTGTTGTCAACCAGCCTCTAGGACACTCTCCCTTATTCCTCAATGAATTTGGTGCCTGGCCCAAAGTCTTCGTTTCTCAACTCCTGCTCTTTTACTAGGGAATATCAATATACATATGGACCTTCCCTCAAGCACCTTAACTTCCCACTTCCTCAACTTAGTAGTTTTATTTTTTTCCCATTACAAATATGTATAGTCAATCATAACAGATTTCCACACTGGTCATGTCCTAAAAATATTTGTCTCATTCTGCATTCTGAGTCTTTCAAGAACTATCTATCCATACTTCTATCCAGAGGTTGGTAACATATTTCATCATTAGTTCTCTGGAATTGTGGTTAGTCAATATACCGATAAGAATTTGGCATTAATAGAATTCCATCACATTTATATATTGTGACTTGTTCATCCACTTCCCAATTGATGGACGCCCCCTCAGATTCCCATTCTTTGCCACCTCAAAAAGAGCTACAAATATTTTTGTACATCTTTAAAATTTGTTTTGTTCAGGATGAACATTTCTCTTTCTTCTTGCCTTTCCTTCCTATTTTTCTGCTGAGTGAAATATATTTTTGTACCCAACTGTGTACTTGTGTGTGTGAATATTCTTTCTTCCTTTGACCTGTTCAGATGAGAGTGAAATTCAAGTACTAGCCATCCCCTGGCACCATCTTTCCTCTTTGTTTGTATAGAAGTCTACATGTACATCTTGATTATGTGAGATAATTTCCCCTTTCTTTTCCTAATCCTCCCCTCCCCCCAGTGTATTCCTCTTTATTTTTCATTCTTTTCCTAAGATCATCAACAACATAACAGAACTACTCCCAGATCATGTCTGTTGGAACTATGTGAACCCTGATGATGATGATGATGGGTATCAGAGGAGATATATATGTCATTTCCTCATACTTTAATGTAAGCAGGTTTTCCTTGTTTAGTCCTTTGCTATTGATCACTCATGTTTACTTTTTATTGTTTCTCTTCATTTTTGTGTTTGAACTTCTGTTTTCTTCATTAGGAATGCTTCAAAGTCCTCTATTTTGTTGCAAATTCATTTTCCTCCTGTCGCATTATTCTCAGTTTTACTGGACAAGTTATTCTTGATTTCTAGAATATCACATTCCAAGCTCTCCATTGCTTCATAGTGTTGGTTGATAAATTGTGTATGATCCTAACTGCACTTGAATTCTTTCTTTCTGGCTGCTTGCAGTATTTTCCTTTGACTTAGAAGCTCTGGATTTTGGCTATACTGTTCTTAGGAGTTTTGGTTTTTGGGGTTTCTTTTAGGAGGTGACTGGTGGATTCTTCCTATTTCCAATTTTCCCTCTGGTTCTAAGATATCTGAGCAGTTATCTTTTAAGACTTCTTGAAATATTATGTGTAGGCTCTCTTTTTCTTTTGGTCATGGTGTTCTGATAGTGCAAGAATTCTTAAATTTCCCCACCTCAATCTGTTTTCTAGGTAAGTTGTTTTTGTTATGAGATAACTTACATTTTTTTCTATTAAAAAAATTGATTTTGTTGAAATATTTCTTGTTGCCTCATGGAATCATTGGCATCTATTTGATCCATTCAATTGTCCAAGGGAGTTTGTTGGTTAGGCAAAATTTTTTTACCTTTTGTGCCCAGCTGATAATCCCCTTTTCAATTCTTTGTTTCATAACTCTCATTTCTTTTCCTCAAGGACTCTTATTTCCCCTTATTTTTAAAAAAATTTAAAACTTTTTAAAAATTCTTGCTCATCTCTTCCAAGGAAGTCTAGTTGAATTTGTTTCCAAACTGTGTTTTTTGCTGTGGCTTTGCTTGTAGATGTTTTGGAGTCCTTCTCTTCTTCTGTATTTGTGACTTGATTTCCCTGCCACACTTCTGGAGGGAAGGTCTGAGCTAGTCCTGTTGCTATGTTTTTGAGGGGCTACTAAGTGTTGTGATGTTCCAGAAACTCAGGGACAGGGTAGGGGATCTTTTGGTGTTCCCGAAGTTTTCTTATCCAAGGCAAAGTCTTATTGGGGCACACCCCTTCCATTCCCTACCCTCCCACCCCCCACAGAGCCCCTCCCTATTCCTAGCTTTTCAAGTTCCTGGGTTTTGCTGATGAATTTTGTCCCTATCACTCATCTGAAAAATTCTCTTGACTCAGAGCAGTAGAATTGTAGATCCTCATTTGATTGGTGATTTCTATCAGGTTGTTCTTATGAAGGTTGGGTTAAATGCTAGAAATGAGAATCTACTCTGTACCTGAGATCTGAACCACACCACTGCTGTTGATGCTAGTTCTTTCTGAACATCTTCCTTTCTCCATATACAGCCCAGAGTCTCTCCCTACCAGGGGATGCCATTTCCTTGCATAGATCCTATTCTCACTGTGCCCAGAAACTGGGGTCTAGAGCTGGGTAATGAGTGACAGAGCTGCCAATTTGCACCTGTCCTGGTTTCAGTGACCTGATATGGGTCATATGGTGCCATGGCTTGGTTCTGGGACTTTTTCTTGCTCTACTGCACAGTCCCTTCCTGGGTGCTGGAATAGTCCTCTTGCAACAGGCTCTTGGTCCAACCCTGTCTCCAGTATCTGAAGACCTTCCTTCTGCCTCTCTATGCTAAGCTGGTCTTGACCAATGGCTGTCTGGGATTTTTTCTGGACTTTCCCATCAGTCTGGTGCATTTTCTTCATTTGTTTTTTAGAGAAGTGTGTGGAGTAGAACTCACCACATTGCTTCCTTTTACTCCACCATCTTGCCTCTGCCTACTTATTCATTTCCCACAATATACCCCTTTCCAACTCAGTTAAACACAGAGATGGTCATATGCTTGATTTTGACATCACCCCAAAATGCACTACATCCATGTTCATTTACTCTGAAATTCCCTTATCAGGGGCAGCTACATGATGCAATGGATAGAGCATTGACCCTGGAGACAGGAAGAGCCAAATTCAAATCTGGACTCAGACACTTAATATCTGTGTGATCTGGACAAGTCACTTAACCCTGATTGCCTCGAAAGAAAAAAGAAAAGAAAAGGCTATGAAATTCCCTTATCAGATTACATTTTGTTGTTATTCTACTTTTCCCTCTGCCTTGTAGACCCAAATTTTGCTTCTTTGACTTTGACCTCCAAAATCTCGACTTCTGAATTCTTTCCTAGGCCATTACTCCCTGCACTGGCTACACTCTCCTTCCTCCATTCTTGATGAACCAGTTCAACTGCTCTCTCCTCTTCTTTTGAGTCCCTTGCACTCTGTTCATACGGCTGATATTGTCCTTCGAAGCCTCAATTTTGGATCACTCCCTCCATCTTCTGCCTTCACTATGATATATGCATATGTCGCTGAATGAAGGTGGAGAAAACCATGAAACCATGCTGTTGGGTCCATGACTGGACCTTCACTGTGGCAAGGCAAACCTTTTACACCTTCCTTACTCTCCCACTTACCACAGTGGCTCTTCAAATTTTTTCATCTCCCTTCAAACAGAACCTCACCTTAAATTTCACTGAAAATATTCAGGCCATTCACTGAGAACTTCCTCTTCTTTCCCCACCTTTATCAGATATTACCCAGATGTCTTCTGCCACGGTCTCCTTCACCCCTGTCTTGTATGAAATAGTGAGCTCTTTCCTTACCAAAGCAAACTCTTCTATACACACAAGTGATCACATGCCATCCAGTTTCCAGAAGATTACCTATATTGTTCCCATGCTTACTTATCTTCAATCTTCTGCTGCTTATCTCATGCCTACAAACATGCCCATGTGTTGCCCATCCTCAAAAACCCTCCCCTGATCCAACCATTTCCTCTAGATGTTGTCTCATGTCTCTTTTTTGACTATGCTTCTCCAGAAGTTGATTATCAATGTACTCACTTACTTTCCGTAATTCTTTTCTTAGCTCTCTACAGTTTGATTTGTAACCTCATCATACAACTGAAACAACTCTCTCCATAGTTAGCAATTATCTTCAATTGCTGAATCTATTGACTGTTTCTCAGTTCTCACCCTTCATTACCTGTTTATAGTCTTTGACATTGTCAGTCACACTCTTCCCCTCATTACTCTCTTCTTCCTATTGTTCCTTCTGTCTCATTTCCTGGATCTTTATCTGGGTCATGCCTACTAACAGTGGGTATCCTCCAAAGCTCTGTCCTGGGTCCTTTTACCTTCTCCCTCTATACTATTTCACTTGATGATCTCATCATCACCTATGAATTCAGTCATCATCTCTATGCTTATCCAGTCCTACCTTTTCTCCTAACCTCCATACCTGTACCTCCAACTGCCCATTAGACATCTCAGACTGCATATACTATGCATATTTTAAACTCAACATGTCCAAAACGAAATTCACTCTATTTCCGCTTATATCCTCCCCTCTTTTTAACATCTTTGTTAGGATTTAGGGTAATTATTCTTCCAGCCACCTGGTTTGCAACCTAGGTGTCTTCTTCAAGTCCTCACTCTCATCGCCCATCTTCAATCCATTATCAAGTCCTATTATTTCTACCTTCATAATATCTTTCATATAAGTCTGCTTCTCCTCACACTTCCACTACACTGGTACATGCTGTCAGCACCTCACATCTGGACTACTGTCACAACTGTTTGTTTGATCTTCCTGCCACAAGTCTCTCCCCTTTACAATCTATTTTCCACTCATCTGCCAAATGGATCTTCTTAAAGTGCATGTCTAATTATGTCAATCAACTTCAATCAACTTCAGTGGCTTCAAATTGACTCCAGGTTTAAATGTTAAATCCTATTTGGTTTAAAAAGGTCTCCAATGACCTTCCTATCTTTCCAGTCTTCTTATACTTTATACTCCCCAACCCCAAACTCCAGGCTCCAGGGACACTGATCTCTTTGCTTTTCCTCCCCCATGACCCTCAGTCTCTTGACTCTAGACATTTTCATTGGCTGTTTCCCAAACCTATAATATTTACCTTCCTCATTTCTATCTTCTGTTTTCCCTGGATTTCTTTACTTCTCAACTAAAGTCCCACTTTCTGCTAGAAGCCTTTACCAATCCTGATCCTTCCAATCCAATGCCTTCCCTTTGTTGATTATCTTCCATTAATCTCGGATATATCTTGTTTGTACATAGTCGTTTTCATGTTGTTTTCTGTATTAGACTGTGATCTCCTTGAGAACAAAGACTGTCTTTTGCCTTTCTTTGTGTTTTTTTGACAGTGTTGTATCCTCACTCCAAATAAACAATTTTAAACAATTTTTTTAAAGTTGCAAGTTTTAAATAGTATCCCTCCTTTTCTTCCTCCCCTCCCTGAGATGGTAAGTGATCCACTTGTCTTTTTTTGCATCTCCAGCATTTAGCACCTTTCTGGGCACATAGTAGGGGATTAATAACTGCTAGAAGACTATTATTTACTATTAATGCTGCTAGTACCATTGTTCCCAAGTAACTTTGTGTTTAACATATATATGTGTGTATAGATGCATGTGTGTTTATATGTTATATTTACACATACATATATGCATACACATATAGGAACATAAATACATAAATATGTGTCCATATAAATATATATATGTATATATATATATATATACTCACACATCATATTTTTCTTTTTCCAGTTGTTGTTTATGCTGCATTTATCAATATATTTACTTCTCTCCTCTATTAGAATACAAACTTCTGGTGAATAAGAATAGTTTCCTTTTTTTGTGCTTGTGCCTCCAACACCTACCATGGTGCCTGGAATATATAGGTGCTTAATAAATGTTTATTGATTAACTGATTGATAATGAGGTGTCAAGTACACTGCTATTCCCTGAACTTATCTATTATGTCACATATCTGAACTTGTCTTTATTCTCCACATCTCAGCCTCTTAGAATCTCTGGCTTCTTTCAGATACTTAAATAATCCCTTCTACAGGGGGTCTTTCCTGATCTCCTCCCAACCCTTGGAACCTTCCCTTCTAAGATTACTTCAGTCTTCTCAGTATACAGTTTATATGTACCCAGATATTTGCATGTTGCATCTCCTGTTAGAATGTTAGCTCCCTGAGGGTAATGATTATTTCTGTAGTGCTTAGCCTAATACTCATTAAATAGTAAGTACTTGATAGATGCTTATCACTTAGTTGATTGACCCTTCAAACTGTACTTCTAGGCCCCTGGGTTTTGCAGGACCTAGCTCTCTTGTTGAGAGAGTTAAAAACTCTGTTGATTCCATACTACCTTGGTGCACTGGAAAGCCCAATGTATTTAGAAGCAGCAGCTCTGTGTTCAGATCTACCTTTGCCACTTACCACCTGCATGATCTTGGGCAAGGAACTCAGACTCAGTTTCTTTGAGATTGTATTAGATAAACTAATTTTCTAAATCTGTGATCCTAACTGAAAAGACGGGTGGGAATCTAAGCCTGAACAATATGGAAGCATTCCAAACCAATGCCTTGCATGCCTGTCTTTGGTACCAAGGTCACACTCTAGCTATCATGCTGACCCTGAATCCATTCCTCATTTCTTTGAGACACAGTTCACCTTTTTTCTGTTTTCCATGGGTTCTTAAACAAAAACACTTTTCTCTAAGAATGATTTTACGTCCTATAGTCATCTCAATTGCCATCCTCCAGCTACATGCTAGTGAGCCAACATCCTTCTTAAAATGTAGCTCCCACTGGCACAATGTAGTTGTTTAATAAACACTTGTCTAATTGAACTGAAATTTCTTATATTATGCAGGAAATTTATGTAAATAAACTCACATTACAAAATGGGTGTTTGGAAGAAGAAAACTACAAGACAGTATTAATGTATTCCATATTCTGTGTAGGAGCAAGAAATGACTTAAGTCCAGTGGAACAGGGCTTTGTAGAAGAGAAATGTCTCAGTCAATGGAAGTAAATATTGTTTTTCATCTTTCCTTATATACTTGATATAGTCAGCAATTTTTTTTTGTCTATTACACTGATCTCAGAGTTTTTCAATCTACTTTCTCAAGACAAAAATCTCTGTGGACAACCTTTTGCACCCACTTTGGACTGCCACTAGTAAATCAAACAAATGAAGTTTGTCACCATTAATGAGAATGGCATACTTTTGATTAAAGAAAAATCTGCTCTAATGGAAAAACCTTCAACTTTTTGCACTAGGATTTGAACCTTCATTTTGTAGCTTATTCTTCTTGTGACCTTGGATAAATTACTTTACCACTCAGTTCCTCACTTTTGTCATCTGCAAAAAATGGAGTCAGCCCAAGTGACCTAGATTTTTTTTCTGGCTTGAACTCTACGTGTCAATGATCAAGTAGACTGTTTTATTTTAGCATAGTTTAAGTAAGTTATTACATCATGCTTGAAGATGTAGACACATTTTTATTTTAAAAAACAACAGCCCAATCAGTTCACAACATAGATTTGTCTTTCTTCCCCTTTTTCCCCCCCAAATAGAATGTAAATTCCTATTCCATCAAACACTACTCTCTTACCTTCCAACGAAGAGGGAAAGGCCATTCCACCAAATCTCCATCTTGGTCTCTTGCATTGGGGGAAGGGGGAATAACACCATTCTTTCAGCTCTAGTGATCTGTCTTTTGAGCTTAACTGCCTAAGGCCCTAAAATGACTCCATCCTGAGGCCATATGGAAAGTGAAAATCTATTTAAACTCCTTTTTCTGTGATTAACAAATTACCTCCTCATCCTACCCTACCCACTATTCTGAACCACAGTAGATCATCATTCAAACCTCTTTCCAACCTTTATTCTCTAATCCCTAATTCGCATTTTTCCTCCCCTAAGGTCTCAGTCTTAAGCAACCCATCCCTTCAGCTGTGCTTTCTGGAATACTTGTTCCATGGACCACAAACAGGCTTTTATCTTAAATCTTTTTCTTTTCCACTCCTTTTATCTTTTGCCTCTCAGACTGCTATCCTGCCTTGAGGAAGTCCCTTCCTTCTCCTGAATCTAAGTTTCCCAATGTATAAAGGGATAAGGTAGGGCTAGATAACTCTGTAAGGCCTTCACAACTCTAATGTTATGATCCTAGGTTACTGGAAGAGAGAATTATGTCACCTTAAAATGATGTAAATGGTAGTTATAGTTGCTGCTTTTTTTAATATAAATCCTCAGTTTGACTTTCAAAGCCCTTCAAAACCTGACCTTATACCTCACCATGAACTCTTTTATGCAGTGACACTGGTTTTCTTACTGTTCCTGGAACAAGATGCTCCATCTCCAAAATGCATAGCATTTTCTTTTTTTTTTTTTAAAAATTACCTATTTAAATTTTCAACATTCATTTCCACAAAATTTTGAGTTCCAACTTTTCTCCCTATCATTCCCCTCTCCCTACCCCAAAATGCCAAATATTCTGATTACCCCTATCACCAATCTGCCCTCCCGTCTAATATCCCTCCCTTCCCTTATCCCCATCTTCTCTTTTGTCCTGTAGGGCAAGATAAATTTTTATACCCCATTACTTCTATTTCTTATTTCCCAGTTGAATGCAAGACCAATACTCAATAGTTGTTTCTAAAACTTTGAGTTCCAACTTCTCTTCCTTCCTCCCTCCCCACCTATCCCCATTGAGAAGGCAAACAATTTAATATAGACTATATATGTGTAGTTTTGCAAATGAGTTCCATAATGGTCACGTTGTGTAAGACTAAGTATATTTCCCTCCCTCCTATCCTTCCCCCCATTTCTTCCATTCTCTCTTTTGACGTTGTCCCTCCCCAAGAGTGTTAACTTCTAATTGCTCCGTCCTCCCATTGCCCTCCCCTCCATCACTCCCCCACTTATCCCCTTCGCCCCTATTTTCCTGTATTGTAAGATAGCCTTTCATACCAAATCGAGTGTGCATTTTATTCCATCCTTGAGTCAAATGTGATGAGAGTAAGCTGCGCTTTTTTCCCTCTCACCTCCCTCACTTTTTCCCTTCATTGAAAAGTCTTTTTCTTGCCTCTTTTATGAGAGTTAATTTGCCCCATTCCATTTCTCCCTTTCTTCTTCCAATATATTCCTCTCTCACTCCTTAATTTTATTTTTTAGATATGATCCCTTCCTATTCAACTCACTCTGTGCTCTCTCTCTCCGTCTGTGTGTGTGTGTGTGTGTGTGTGTGTGTGTGTGTGAGATCCCACCAAATACCCAGATACTGAGAAAAGTTTCAAGAGTTACAAATATTGTCTTTCCATGTAGAAATGTAAACAGTTCAACTTTGGTAAGTCCCGTATGAATTCTATTTCCTGCTTACCTTTTCATGCTTCTCTTGATTCTTGTGTTTGAAAGTCAAATTTTCTTTTCAGCTCTGGTCTTTTCATCAAGAATGCTTGAAAGTACTCTATTTCACTGAAAGACCATTTTTTCCCTTGATGTATTATGCTCACTTTTGTTAGGCAGGTGATTTTTGGTTTTAATCCTAGTTCCTTTGACTTCTAGAACATCATATTTCACAACCTTTGATCCCTTAATGTACAAGATGCTAGATCTTGTGTTATCCTGATTGTATTTCCACAATACTGAAATTATTTCCTTCTAGCTGCTTGCAATATTTTCTCCTTGACCTGGGAACTCTCGAATTTGGTTAGAATGTTCCTAGGAGTTTCTCTTTTTGGATCTCTTTCAGGAGGTGATCGATGGATTCTTTCAATATTTATTTTGCCTTGTGGTTCTAGAATATCAGGGAAGTTTCCTGATTATGAAAGATGATGTCTAGACTCTTTTTTTGGTCATAGCTTTCAGGTTGTCCCATAATTTTAAATTTTCTCTCCTGGATCTATTTTCCAGGTCAGTTGTTTTTTCCAATGAGATATTTCACATTCTCTTCCATGTTTTCATTCTTTTGGTTTGTTTTGTGATTTGTTGGTTTTTCATAAAGTCGTTAGTTTCCATCTGTTCCATTCTAATTTTTATTTTTTTTATGTTTTTCTTTTTCCTTTTCTTCTAATATAAATTTATTTATTTAACTTTTTACATTCATTTTCACAAGGTTTTGGGTTCCAAATTTTCTCCTCATTTATCCCCTTCCCCCACCCCAGTACACCGAGCATTCTAATTTTCCCTATCACCAATCTGCCCTCTCTTCTATCATCCCTCCCTCCTCTTGTCCCCATCTTCTCTTTTGTCCTGTAGGGCCAGATGACTTTCTATTCCCCATTAACTGTATTTCTTACTTCCTAGTAGCAAGAACAATACTAAACAGTTGTTCCTAAAGCTTTGAGTTCCAAATTCTCCCCATCCCTCCCTCCCCACCCATTCCCTTTGACAAGGCAGGCAATTCAATATAGGCCATATCTGTGTAGTTTTGCAGATCAATTTGATAACAGTCGTGCTGTGTAAGACTAATGGTATTTCCCTCCATCCTATCCTGCCCCCCATTGTTTCTATTCTGTCTTTGGATCCTGTCCCTCCCCAAGTGTTGACTTCAAATTGCTCCCTCCTCCCATTGCCCTCCCTTCCATCATCCCCCCCACCCTGCTTATTTCTTTCTCCCCCACTTTCCTATATTGTAAGATAGGTTTTCATACCAAAATGAGCACGCATTTTATTCCTTCCTTTAATCGAATGTGATGAGAGTAAACTTCATGTTTTTTTCTCAGCTCTCCTCTTTTTCCCTCCATGAAAAAGTCTCCTGCTTGTCTCTTGAATGAGATATAATTTACCCCATTCCATTTCACCCACTCTTGTCCCACTACATTTATCTCTCACCATTTACCTTAATTTCTTTTAAGATATGGTCCCATCCTATTCAATCCACTCTGTTTTCTCTGTCTGTGTGTGTGCGTGCTTGTGTATATGTGAGTGCACGCACACACGTGTACGTGTGTGTGTGTGTATGTATGTGTGTGTGGTCCCACCAACTACCCAGATACTGAAAAGTTTTAAGAGTTACAAATATTGTCTTTCCATGTAGGAATGTAAACAGTTCAACTTTGGTAAGTCCCTTATGACTTCTCTTTGCTGTTTACTTTTTCATGCTTCTCATTCTTGTGTTTGAAAGTCAAATTTTCTTTTCAGCTCTGGTCTTTTCATCAAGAATGCTTGAAAGTCCTCTGTTTCATGGAAAGACCATATTTTCCCCTGAAGTAGTATACTTATTTTGCTGGGTAGGTGCGTGATGGACTTTTGGGGTCGGTTTTTCAGGGCTCTCTGGAATGTAAATCTCTTCCACTGTGTATCTGCATGGCTTGCACTGATCCCGAATTTATGGGGAGTTCTTTTTACAGGAAATTTATGGGCTGTGGATTCGGAGGTAGCATACGTGAGTCTTTCTACTCTACCATCTTGCCTCCTCCCCCTCCATTCTAATTTTTAAATAGCTATTTTCTTCAGTGAACTTTTGAACCTTCTTTTGCATTTGGCTAACTCTGCTTTTTAAAGTATTCTTCTCTTCATTGGCTTTTTGAACCTCTTTTCCCAGTTCAGTTAGCCTATTTTTAAATGTGTTATATTCTTAAGCATTTTTTGGGTCTCCATTAGCACACTGTTGACTCACTTTTCATGATTTTCTTGCATCTCCCTAATTTCTCTTCCCAATTTTTCCTCCACCTCTCTTACTAGATTTTCAAAATACTTTTTGAGTTCTTCCATAGCCTGTGACCATGGAATATTTATTTTGGATGTTTGGGATACAGAAGCCTTGACTTTTATGTCTTTTCCTGATGGTAAGCATTGTTCTACCTCATCTGAAAGGATGGGAGAAGATACCTGTTCACCAAGAAAGTAATCTTCTATAGTCTTATTTTTTTCCTGTTCTCAGGCATTTTCCCAACCAGTTACTTGACTTTTGAGTCTTTTGTCAAGAGTAGGGTATACTCTGGAGATCTGTAAGTTCTCAGTTAATCCAAGATGGCATAATCAAGTCTGCATACTGATCTGGGAGCAACCAAAAAGTTTTGTGTCCAGAATCTGAGCATAGTAGAGCTTCCTTTAAAGGACCGCCTCACCTCCAGTTCCTCCATGGGGGCTGAGATTCAGATCAGCTGCTCAATTCACCCAGGAGCTTTACAATTCAACAATGCATGCCAACTGCTGCCTGTCAGGGAGTTTTCACTGCCTCGGCTGCGGCTGCCTGAGGACAAAGCTATGGGGGGACGTTGCTCCCTTCTCAGCCAGCTGAAAAAACCCTCTCACTGACCACTGGTGCCTGTGGGTTGAGGGATCTGTGAACCATGGCTGCTGCTGCAGGGAATTCTGCCCCAAAGCCTGCTCTGGTCCTCCTCTTGCAGCAGCGCCTCAAGGTCAAGCCTGGGCTGGGTTGCACTCTGCGTCTGGTGTGACAGACCTTTCCCATTGGTCTTCCAGGTCACCCTGGGCTAGAAATCTCCTTCACTCCATTGTTCTGTGGCTTCTGCTGCTCTAGAATTTATGCATAACATTTTCTCTGGGGGTTCCTCATAGCTGGAATGTTTTCCCTCCTCATTTCTGCCTCCTGGTTTGCCTGGGCTTCCTTCAGGTCCCCTTGCTAAATTCCTACTT
The DNA here is from genome assembly GCA_023548195.1 of Bettongia penicillata ogilbyi. Classification (NCBI taxonomy): domain Eukaryota; kingdom Metazoa; phylum Chordata; class Mammalia; order Diprotodontia; family Potoroidae; genus Bettongia; species Bettongia penicillata. The sequence continues at coordinate 1,441,380 of JAJHZJ010000287.1, read as the reverse complement.
TATATAATAAGCTTTTCCTGATCCCTCTTTAGTCTAATGCCTTCCTTTTGTTGATTATTGCCAGTTTATCCTATATTTGGCTTGTTTGTACATAGTTGTTTGCATAATGTCTCCCTCATTAATTATCCCTATTAATTATTAACTATAATAATTAATTGAGGTCAGTGTGATAGGGATCTGTAGTAAAGAATAGATGAGATAAATAAGGTTTGGCTTTATTATTTTATTTATTTTTTGACCAGATTTGTGATTAGTTTAGTGGAAGGAATTCTACTTGACACAGTTCCCTCAGAGAGAAGCATCTGCTGTGCAGCTCAGTCTTTGAGACTTACCTGTGACCCTGAGACCCTGGGGTCTCAAAGCCAGCTTGGGTCAGAGGTGGGATGTGAACCCATGTTCCTCCTGACTGAGAAATGCAAATTGGGAATCATGTTTAATCAACAGTTTCAGGCTGATCTTTTTTAAATTTGGGCCTGCTATGAATTATTAAATTTATCACACTACCTTGTAATAGTAAGTTGTTAGAGTTTAACTTCCCCACTTTTGTGAGCCTAAGCTTTATTTTGTAAGATTTCCTTATTTTGCCCCATAAGTTAGAATTCCTCTTTTAGCTTGAGTTAATTCCTCATTTTGACTTATAGAAATTTACAAACTTTGCACTGATGTGGTTAATAGTCTATTAATCAATAAGTTTGTGTAATGCCTAGCCAATTAGAGAAAAGGAGTGTTTACTATTTAAAGATCGTAATCCCCCATCCACAGAACCATTATTTCCCTATTCTTGTCCTCATTCAAGGTTGCAAGGATGGCTTCACCCACCTTGTGGCACGCTGATATTGTGTATGGTTAGCATCCTGTGTGCTAACCACTCAGAAATTAGCTAACATTTATGTTACTTAAGATTTCCTTATTTGCCTTAGTTCCCTTTTTACTAACTATAAGAAAACTCTACAACCTTTCTACTGGGAGCTTGGCTACTGAGGAGTCCTGGAACTCATTTGTTGGCAATTCCTAGCTTTGTTAACACGTTGATCATGTTCTCAACTTTGTTGCCTGTTTCTCATTAAGGAAGATTTTCATCATAAATTGACCATGATGCTAGCTCTCTATTCACTTTGACATACTGCTTCTAATGACTCAGTATAAGAACTTTTCATAAAAAAAAAAGCCACATCACATTCTAAAACTCAATGCATCCAAGCAAACTCTTTGCCCCAACATCCAATAACAACATTTATATACTGGTTCTATAAAATCCTTTTGTACAGTGATTAATGGCTCTTACAGAAAACGCTTGCTTTGGCTATGGGCAAGTAATTTTGTAAGGTCACAGATTTGGAAATGACCTTCTCCTTAAAGACCTTCTGGTCCAATCTCCTCATCTCAAAGATGAGTTCATAGAGGTTAGGTGGCCTGCTTTTCCCTCAAGGAGCTCCTTGAGGGTAGACTGCTTTTCATTTCTACAGTCCTAGTGCCTTGCTCAAAGTAAGTGCTTCATAAATACTTGTTGAGGGAATTGAATGGCCCAAGTTCACACAGCCCAAGTTGAACCAGGATTTGAATTTGGACATCATACTGCCTTTCACAATATTTAAATAATATTCCCTCAGTTTCCTCCACTGAAAAATGAAAAGGATGAACTAAATCATGTCTAAATTTCTTCCAGTTTGAATCTATGTTTCATGTTGCCTGTACATCTGCATTCTTACCCTGTCACTCCCTGCGCTGAAGATGACCCTGGAAAGGGTATTGGCTTCATAGGGAACAACTTCATTGACCCTTTCTCAGTGTGTGTCTTCGCTGATCTTGCTGCAGCTTCTGACATTGCTGGTGGCCTCTCTTAAATACCTTCTCCTTTTCATCAATGCACTCTTCTCTTCCTCAAAGTGGTCTAGAAGAGGGGTGGAGAACCTGGATCCTCAAGATCACCTGTAGCCCTCTTGTTCTGTGGATTGAATTCAGTCAAGGGACAGCACTTGAGGACCTAGAGGGCTATATGTGACCTTGGGGCTATATGTAGAACCCTGGTCTACGGCATTTGTGTAGACTTCTTTTTTTACCCTGACATTGCACTTAGCTGGATGTATGTGTAGACTTCTGTCTGACTCCTTTGGAAGGAAGCTTTAAATTTTTTTGGTCATCTTCATTTCCCCAGTGTCTTCCACTTAGTAGTGTTGAAATTTTGTTTTTGAATTCTGTCAGGACTCTGCCTAGATACTGAACCTGTAGCACAATTATATATGTAAGTTCCTTCTGTCTTGGAGGCACACCCTCAGCCAAAAGTTAAACTAATAACAACTCTGAAGTTTATTACTTGTATGACCTCATGCAACTCACTTCACCTCCTGGGGCCTCAGTTCCCTCATTTGTAAAAATTGAGGGGTTGTAATGAATGATCTCCAAAATCACTTTCAGTTTAAGGTCTGTAATCCTAGGAATATTCTACTAGTGGCTTCAAGGCTGCATGTGGTTCCCCACCCTTGTTACTCTGTTAGGAACGGAGCCATTGACCAAATTCATACTGCATACTTACCACCCTCTCATTTGTAGGGAATATTCCTCACTAAGAACAAAGGACTCATTCTTAATGAGGGGCTTAAGGGTCCTCTTTTCTTGGTCCTGTTTCCATTTCATGTTAGCTTCAGTAGTTAATTTTAAGGTTTCTCTTTTATATGGTGAAATTTAAAGATATGGGCAGGGGAGTGCTGATGTTGACTCTCTATCCATACAAAAATACTATGAGTAACTATGTAATGAGAGTATTAGACAGGGAAGGAGGCAATTGCTCCAGCTTGGGAGTTGAAATGTAGGAGCATTTCTGATGACTTGTATATACAGGCAGAAGAATTTCTGGGTTTTGTTAAAAAAACAAACAATCGTGAAGGCTTGTAAAAGACACCATCTTCTCAAATTTAACAGTTTAACAAGAAATGACCACTCCCCTCCCCCTAATTCAGTAATCCTGGAAGGCTTCAGTACCTAAATTGACAATAAAGGAGGGGCTAAGAATTTCTTAGCCAATTAGAAACTGGGATGATGCAGCTCATAGCAAGATAAAGTAGCTGGTTTTGTTCAGTGAATTCAGTTATGGACACAATAAATCATGTTTGATGTTACTAAGACTTGAATTTCCTTCCTCCAACCCCAAAGCCTCACTCCTTAAAATTTGGTTTCTAGGTAACTCAGCTAATGTTTTTAAACTGAGAAGTTCTATGTTATATTAATAGCCAAAGAAAAGTTAAAAACAAGGACAACAAATGATGCATTTCTTTGAAGTTGTCACCCCCATTCTTAACCCTCCTTTTCTTTGTAGGGTCTACAGGAGATCAGACTTACAGTCAGCCAGGCTGATTCCATTGTAGCCCTCTATGCCATTATCTTTCAGAGCTTCAGCAAACTCAAGATAATAGGGAGAAAGAAAAATGCCAGAATAAGTAAGATCTTCATATTCTCCAAATAGTTCATCAAAGTGTTTCAACTGCTGAGCCTGAGCTGGACCCTGATAATTAATTTTTCTTTATTTTCTTTTTCCTTGTCTGAGGGCTCAATTTCCTCAGCTATGTAGGAATGCAGATCTATTTATAGCCACATTTCCTCCCTTCTTCTAAATGTAGGAGACCTGGCATGTGGAAGGCCATGGTAGTTTTCCTCTTCCCCTTTGGGCAGAATGAGAGTGGGAGGAACAGTGTCTCCTTTCTGAGTGTTTGATCAGACTTGTCCACATCTGTGGGTCTGATTTACCAGCAAACAAAAGCATAGTAGAGGGATGGCCCAGATAAGTCAGTCAACAGACAGTCAGTCAATAAACATTGGTTAAGTACCTGCTACTGCTACATGTAACACTGTACACTGTGTTAAGAGATATAACAGGCTGAAATTCCATTGCCAAAGGGCTAATACTAATTCAAAGCCACCCTTTCTACTGTGCTCTCTTGACAGGCCTGCTGCCTAGGGTAAACAAGTTGCCTTCATCTTAATGCAACCAGGGACCAGGTCATTTGCATGAGACTCTGTCTTTTGGTAGAGATTGATTCTTTAATGCTCCACGTCTGGAGGAAGAGGTAGAGGACAAGAGCTGGGAAGAGGAAAGGTCTTGGTAGTTTGGCTTCCAGATAAACAGAAGGGATATTGGGTTTCCAGCCATTCTTTTGGAGGATAAAGACTCCAGGAAGAAGTCAATAAGGAGAGATAATAAGGAGCAAGCTGATAGATAAGGAGAGCCTGAGGCCTAGAGAGTGAGTGGATGATTGTAAGAGTGATCTATTGAAGAAGAGAAAGAATGAACCAAAGGGTACAATTAAGAGTTAGGTACTGGTAAGGATGGGGTCAACTTTGTCATCAGAAATTGGAATAAAAGAGAGATTTAGGGAAGATGATGTGGATTTTTGACACATGGAAAAGGGTAGAAGTCAGGGTTCAAGGTGATTGACTGCTGTTTTCTCAGTAAAGAATGAGACAAAATACTTTGCTGTAATGGAAGGAGTTGATGATGTTGTGACAGACTTGAGGAGAGAAGGTTAAGAACAGTTGCACTGGGGAATGTGAAAGATAATTAATTTAAGAAGAGTAAAAGGATTGCTTCAGTGTAATGAGCATCCAGGTACATTTGAATTGGACCCAGTCAGCTTGGTCAGGTAACTGCCTCAAGCTATTAATAGCATGTGAGGAGGGAGGAAAAGAGATGGGAGGCTAAGGACAGAGCAGTGTCCCAGGGCTGGGGTTTCACAAGGCATGAATAATGATAAAAAAAGGGAACAAGGTGTTAGAAGGTAGAGTTGAACTGGCACAGTTGAGATTGGGAAAGAAGGAAAATGAAGTCAGAGCAAGTGTGAGAGTCTATAGAACACTGAGAGAGAGGGAAGGACTCCCAGTGAAGACAAAGCATGTTCACCTCTCCTGTATTCCCCTTTTTCCAGATCAGGACATTTTCTCTTCCTCAGTACTGTGGCCTCTCTTCTGTTCTGCATAATCTTTCAAAGATCCGTGATGTTAATCCCATCTAATTCAATAATCTGACAAGCATTTATTAAACATCCCCTATGGAAATAAAGAGCAGGGGAAAATGGAATAATAATTGGTGCTCTTTAGATATATTGTAGAAGGTTTCTTTTTTCAAAATATCTTTTGTTTTTGCATTATTTCTCAATATAACTCCTCATTTCCCCATCCAGATAGCCATGGGATTGGTAGATAACTTGGAGCAGGATCTAGAGAGAGGCATCAATGAGCATAGAGTAATCTTTAAAGGAAGAGGGTTTGTGGAGTGATGCCAGAGGGAGGGTCTGTAATTGACCATGTTGAACAAGGAGAATACCTCCTTCTGGTCTAGTGTGAGTCTATGAGAAAGTACATTCAGTAGAAGAAAGGGAGGCCAGAGATGTGATGCCTTCTGGGAGTTCTCCCTGAGTCCTAGAACATGGAAGGAGTGGGAGAGCTGGATGTGTAACACGAAGGGAGGTTTGTGAATGATCAGATGAAAGAAAATTCAAGAAGGAACTAGGAAACAGCTGACAGAAATGAATTGGAGACTGAGAGGGCATATCCTGGGGCAAGTGAGGATGAAACAATGGGGACAGATAGTAGGGAGAGGGTGATTTTTATTCAGGCAGCTGGGGATTCTATGTGACTGATATTGGGAGAGGAGAATGTAGGAGCTGGCAGGTCATATGAGGTGAGGATGTATTTACTGGGGCATTTACCTTAAGAATTTGTGAATGGCTAGGAGTGAAGTCTTCATCTTTCAAGTACTCAGAAAGAAATGAAATTGAGCTTAGTGCTAGGAGCCCAAAGGTGAGGCGCTAACAAGAAGACATCTGAGTGTCTGAGTCTTTCACCCTTGTCCATCAAATAGAGGCCTTTTGTCAAAGTCTATGATCCTGGAAGTAAGGAATTTGGGCTTGGAGACTATTAAATTTTCAGAGAATACAAAGCTGAGAAGAATAGATAGAATCTTGAATGATTGAATGAGGATCAATAAGAGCTTAAAAGATGAGTTTTTGAATTCAATTTTTTCTTATTTTTAATTCCCTTGTCTGTTCTATTCATATACTTTTAAGGTTTATAATGTATATATCTATATCTAAATCTATATTGATGTCTCTTTGTATCCATCTATCTATTCATTGTTTGACCCTCACAATGTTTATTTTTCTACTTTGTGACCAGTAGAAAATAGTTTTGACAATTTTGATTTCATGATACCGTTGGAGGTCAGGAAGTATTATTCTTGCTTTATTCCTATATTTAAAAATAATTTTTCTAGATTGTTTTCTTTCACCAAATCAATTTTGTTAGTATTTTGTCTGGATCCATGAGTCATCACTCAAGTATTCTGATTGGCATTTAGCCGTATCTATTTCATTTGGTTAAATTTTCATTTTTATTAAATAGGCAGGGCCAAGACATGGGCACTGAATATTTCTCCAGAATAACAACATTTCTAAAAAGAAATTTCAGGAAAAAAGCAATAATTTGGTTTGTGTGTGTGTGTGTGTATAAACGTATTCATGTGTGCATCTTTATATATTACTTCAGTTTTAGTTCTTGGAAATAATCAGTTTCTTCTTTCACACTTTGCATCATGTCGTTGCCTAATAACGATACACTTACTTCCCCTTTTCAGTGTTTTAAATGCATTTCTGAAGAGGTACAAATGATAGCCAGTGCCAGGTCAGGATTTCCCCTTACAACAGTTCACTTTAACATGTAGTCTCTAGAAATACATTTTTCTTGGAATTGAAGAATTGCCTCTTCACAGTCAAACCTGAATGTTATGGGGGTGTATGTGATAACTAGGCAATTTTCCTTTCAGATTGAGTGTTCCTGAAAATCTAAGAAAATGTAGCCAGGCATTAAAATGTTATTAAAACATTAAGTCTTTTCAAAGCTAGTTGCTTCATCTGTGCCAGATTTATTTGAGAAAATTATATTTTAAGAGAGAAAAATTCAATATTTGATTTGAAAAAGCTCCTTTATAGGCATAGGGAACATAATGAGTTGAAGGACCTAAAGATGGGAGGTTACAGATTGCAGCCTGCAAGATAACTGGAAACATCGCGTCCTTTACAATGGTTTCGCCAGGCCACCCTGCAAAAAGAAGGAGATGAAGTAAAGAAAAAGTGAGCAAACTACTTTTGGATAAATGATAATTTTTGATATACATGAATAAAGAGATGTAGTAGTATTTATCAAATGCAATTATCTCTTTCAAAATAGAAAAAAAAACATAAAAATAAGTGGTCCTGATAGAAGTCACTCTTTAGGCCTTGGCTTTCTCATTTTTAAAAAGAGGATTGGATTTCAAAGATTTCTATATCTGAAACTTCTGTGATTCTTAGCATTGAGGCAATCAATAAATGAATCCACTATTCTATGTCCTGACCAAACTAGACTCTTTAGTATCTCCTGCTCTTACCCCAATGTCGACCATCTCTATAATTTTGATTATAGCATCCCTCATGCATAGAAAGATCACTCACCACTGCCCTGCATTTTCACCACATAAAATCCTTCAAGGCTCATCCTATGTCACCTCCTTCATGAAATTTCTCAAGATCCACCCAAGTGAAAGGGATCTCTCTTTTCAAATTTCATCTAATATTTTTTCTGATGTCTCCTTTACAACTAACACATTTAGCCTTGTTTCATTATCATTTGAATATTTCTCTTTTCCTTCCTTTTTGGTTATAAGTTTCTTGGAGATAGATTTTATCTCAAGCATCCAATCCAGTGCCTTTTGTTACTGAAATAAATTTTGCAAACTCCATGTACTGAACACCTTACCCAATGCTGAAGAAATCAATTCAAAACATATTAGTAGTACTTGAAGGAGCTTTCCTCTGCTCTACGCAAAACCAGCCCTCAGTATTAAAGAGGAAACAACAATCCTCTCATTTACCGAGGCTTTCCACCTAAGAGGGATTTGTGACTCCTCATCCCTTCTCATTCCCCATATCTAACCTGTTCCCAGGTCATTTGTTTTCGGTCCCTGTAATATATGTTCCCTTCTCTCTTCTGATAGTTCCATCATCTGTCTACAGATTCTTATCACCTCACACTTGGATTACAACAACAGCCTTTTGTTTGGTCTCCCTCCCATAAGTTTCTCCCCATTCTAGCCCATCCTCCGTTCAACTGTCCAAAAGATCTTCTCAAAACACATATCTTATCCTATCACCACCACCACCACCATCCAATTGAAAATTCCAGTGGTTCCAAATTGCCTCTAGGATCAAATCCCAAATCCTCTGTTGGGCACTCAAAGCATGCTATAAACTGGACCAAACTGACCTTTCCAGTCTTCTTACACCTGTACTCTACTATCCAGTGACAAAAGCCTCCTAACTGTTCTTGAGCAAGACACTCTCTCTCAACGGCACAGCATTTTCTCTGCCTCTCCCTCATTTCTGCCTCCTGGTTTCAATGACTTCCTTGAGTCTCAGCTAAGGTTCTATCTTCTGAATACACGAAGATAAATTGTATCTAAGCTCTAGGCTGCTTGAAGCTAAGTAAATTTTGTATGGGACGATTGACACGAGTCCCATAGTGACTACTTAGTTGCCTACCAAATGACATCCAAACTCAGCCTAACTCTCTAACCCCTCCCAACTGGTACCTCCCTTCAGCCTTATCTCATCATAGACAACTTGCCTCAAGTCATTCTTTCCTATCCCATGGACATATCCTGCTGCTGCTACCGTGATGTGTAGCATTGCACATTTCTAACCGCTTGATCCTAACTATCCTTCCCGTAATAAGGTCCAGTGCAACCATCATTTCTTTCTTTCAGTGAATTCCAGAATCAACAATTTCTTCCTTTTGCACTTGGTTGGTATCTAACTTATGGACTTAGTAATCATTTCCACTTGCAGCTATCTGGGTTTTTGGCAAATTCAGCTCGTACATTTTAAACTCTATGAGGTCAGGACTATATCTTATTGAATGCTATTTTCCCTCTCTTAATACTTAGCATGGTGCTCTATAAACAGTAGGTATTTAATCAGTGCTTTTTTAAAAGCTGAAGATCTATGTAGACATGTTGCAAAATGTTTCAAATAAATTTTTACATAAGCTGTGCTTCTGGCTGTTATTCCATCTCTAAATTATTGTTTCCCTTTTCGCTCTGGAGTGAAGATTCCTGGCTACAAAAATAGATTTGCAAAGGATCTTTCTCCCCCCAGAGGATGCTCAGATATTATTTTCACAGGGAAAATTCATTGCCCCCCATCCCATGGGGTGGGTGGTCACAGAGATTATAAAACAGAATAAGGGTGCTATTCACACACAAAGAAGTCTATTTTTCATTTTCTTTCTTCCTTTGGTTGACTTGATATTTGGGCTTATGGGAAAGGGGAGAAACCAGAAGGAAGGGCAAGGGAGTTATCACATGGACAGGCAAAGAAATTAAGAGCTGTCCCGAAAAAAAGTTGGGGCTCCATAAGGAGGTTATCTGAGCATTGAATATATAGCAAAACAAATGGAGGCCAGAACAGCCAGGAAAGGTCTCCATCACAGGGTAGAGATGGAAATCCCGAGAAATCAGGAGAAATGATCCTATGCCAATGAGATTTCCACCTATCATAAATCATGTTGTGCTAGTACATAGGATCTCAAATTTATTTGACCGATGCTTTCTTTTAAAAAAATTGCTTAATGCCCCCCTAGAAATCCACTTTCTTTAAACTTTTGGTAGTTTTTATTGAAATTTGCATTGTTTCAAAAAATATAAAACATTTTTTTTAAAAAGATGCATCTCACATTTTATAATTTATTGCAAATTTTTTGTTTTTTTCTCTGCATTGAAATTTTTATGATGCAATACCGTGTCAGATAACCATATAGCATCATATTGTATGCAGTATACACATATTCCATGTAACGATAGAGCATCATATTGTATAAAACATACACATATTCCTGCCCATGCATGCTGGAATTTCCAACAGTGTACAACCTTCTCTCCTGTTAACACTTGCTTGATAAGACCTATTGGTGAACTTGACCACTGATTGCTTATAATTTGCATTTTGTGTCCTTATTTGGAATATAATGTAATCACTACAGCTTTAACTCTGTTCTACGACAGATGAAACAGTATGAATGGTTTTTCAAAATTTTTTTATCTTCTCTTTTTTCTTTATGTTTCCACCACCCCCTTATTTTTATTCATTGTCTCCCAATACACCTGGAGCTACTTCTGCCCCCTTGGATCATTCCAGTGCCCCTCTTTGGGAACCCATGATTGAGAAACTAGAATTCTCTTTCGATCATGATTCTCAGATGGAGAGAGAATGCTCCTACCATTATTCCTTCCCCATGAGAGTGATTGGGATTCTCCACTGCTGCACACCCAAAAAGTGTGACAGAGCACTCAGTATGAAATGGTTAGAAATGAATAAATAGAGCTAGGTCTCAATTGCTTTATTCTATACAAGATAATCTCCATAATCATAAAATTCTAAGTCTCTGAATCAAAGAATGTCATGGTCAGTGAACTGGGGTAACAAAACCTAAAACTTTAGGGACTCATGAAGGTCACAGATCACATGTTTTAATATTTTGAACAATATTTCATTTCAGACCCTGCTTTGAACCCTGCCAGCAGGAGATTAAAACCAGTTGTTTTGTGCTAAGAACCCAGTCAGAGCATGACTGGAAGGTGGGTAGAGTAGCCTCAACATTTTCTAGCTGAACACCTTCTAGTGATCAGAATGCATATTGCAGTCTCTTAGGAAAGGGCTATTTCCAGTGCAGCCCAGAAAAAGGACTTACAAGATCACTCGTTTGGAGGTTCAAGTAGAGAGCCTACTGGAGCAATTCCAATGTTGTATTTCCTTGTTGGATAATTTTTACATGATATATTGTCCTTCTCTAGAATTAGGAAAGCAACACCACACAATCCTAGAATTCTTATTAGGAGAAGTTATCCTATAGAGTACTGTTAAAAATGATTGCTAATATGAATATGACCCACCAGCCTAGCTGCTGCTATACAATATGCACAAAATGGACTTGATTTCATCTTTGTCACTTGAGCATGTCCATCACTGAAAGAAATGATTTATTCTTTATAGTGAATGAAATCATACCATGCTTCGATGCCTTGTTGATCCACAATCTGCTTTGCACACTTTACTGCTTTCACAAGGTCATCTTCCTGAAGTTCTGAAAGAGAAATCAAAGCAGAAATAAGCCAGTTTCAAGTTCATTTTATCTCAAAGAACCAATCCTCCTTGTTAAGGTAGAAGAAACAAGATTGCAAGATTACTCTCCTAAATTTCAGATAAATGGAACTGCGGTAGAAAAAGGTCTATTCTCTTATTCATCTTCTTCCAGAGCTATGTGGAACATAGCACTTTATCTAAGCTTTTTGAATTTCTATATAACTCTCAGGCTTATAAATTGCTTTTCTCTCCATAACCCTATGAAGCACATAATTATCCCCATTTTTCAGATGAGAAAACTGAGATTCAGGAGATTTGGTTTGTCCATGGTAAGACAAAAAGTCAATGTTATTATCACAACTCTCCTCTCCTCTCCTCTCTTCTCCTCTCCTCCCCTCCCCTCTCTTCCATTCTCCTCTCCTCTCCTCTCCTCTCCTCTCCTCTCCTCTCCTCTCCTCTCCTCTCCTCTCCTCTCCTCTCCTCTCCTCTCCTCTCCTCTCCTCGTCTCCCTTCACCTCCCCTCCCCTCCTCCCCTCCTCCTCTCCTCTCCCCTCCCCTCCCCTCCCCTCCCCTCTCCTCTCCTCCCCTCTCCTCTCCTCTCCTCTCCTCTCCTCTCCTCTCCTCTCCTCTCCTCTCCTCTCCTCTCCTCTCCTCTCCTCTCCTCTCCTCTCCTCTCCTTTCCTCTTCTCTCCTCTCCTCTCCTCTCCTCTCCTCTCCTCTCCTCTTCCCTTCCCTTTTCTCTTCTTTTTTTTTTGTACATTCTTAAAACAACCTAAGAGGAGATAAGTACTAAGGAGTTGTCTGAGGTGAAATCATTTGTGCAGTTACTCAGTTGTCAGCTAGTAATAGATGAAAGATTTAAATCCAGATCTTCCAATCGTCAATCTCAGATTGCTAACCGCTAAACCCAGTTGTCTGACTGCACAAAACAGTAGCTTGAAGAAAAAAATCACTTGGCTCACTGGTCACAGAAAACAGTCATGAATAGAAGTAGCCTAGCTACACTTCTGAGGCACAGATTCTGGAGCTGAAAGACCTAGGCTCAAATCTTACCTTGGTATTTCCTCCTCCCTGTAGGACCTTGGACAGATCACTTTACTTCCCTGGACCTCACTTTAGCCATTTATGAAGTGAGGGTGATGGACTAGAAGACTCCTGAGATCTTTTCTACATCTTTGATCCTCTCATATGGATTTCTCATAAGAGCAGCCTGACTTGGTGAAAATTTCCATTACAGGCATTCTTCAGCCTAAATTCATTTATTGATGGCAGCTAGTTTAGCAGCTACGTAAAATGAAAAGAAAATTTGGAGATCTGTGGCCATTCCTTCTGCCTGATCATGTGCCATTCAGCAGTACTAAGAAATGATCCTCTCCTAAGAAGAGATAGCCTTTTTTTGCTTAGTAAAGATGAGACAGGAACTGTTAACTCATTAATTAACTCATGTTAAGAGGAAAGTAGGAATTTCTTATTGGCATTCTAAAGCTTCTTCCCTTGTATATGTTTTTAATCTGTACAGCTATCTACCTTGAGCAGTGTCACTGTGCCCTAAATCCAGGAGGTTGCTCTTACCAAAACACGTGACTCTGCACGCATTTTTTGCATCTGGGGTCTTGTAATCTTGACACCAGTAGTGACTGTTGATCTGAAGTATCCCATAATCGGTGCTTTGGTCTCCAGGATTGTAGTTTGTAGCTTTGGTGTTAAAGCTGCTCTCCCACTGTGCCAAGCACACCCCTGTAAAGAATTTATTTTAGTAGTGATTATTTCATATTCAGTCATTTATCCAGGATAAACCAATACCTTTGAATTGATGTAATTTTTCTTTATTACTGACAGATTCTATAGGTGGTGCCGTGAAAAAATTGTACGTCCTAGAGTCAGGAGGACCTGAGATTAAATCTTAACTGAGATACTTTAGTGACTGGAGAAGTCACTAAATCTTTTTTACCTCAGTTCGTCTCCTGTAAAAAAAATAATGAACTGGAAGAGGAAATAGCAAACCACTCCATAATCTTTGCCAACAAATCCCCAAATAGGGTAGCTGAGTTGCTGGAGTGAGCTGATGGTTAAGTTTTCAGGATGAGCTTTTATAGTTCGTAAAGAACTATAAAACACCCAAAGAAATGGAAAGAACAAGAACAAATCGTGCATTCCTTTGAAAGTGTCACCCTCATTCTTAGCCCTCCTTTCCTAGTCATTGTGGAGAACCATGGAAGATCAGACTTACAGTTAGCCAGACTGACTCCGTGGTACCCATCCAAGCCCAATGCCTTTATTCTTCTGGCAAATTCACATCTGTCCATCCGCACACCATGTACCGTCATGGGGAAGAAGACGAACCCCAGGAGAAAGAGAACCTTCATGTTGCCTGAGTAATCACACTGCTCCAAGTGCTGAGGTTGAGATGTGCTCCAGTATTTAACTTCTCTTTTAAATTCCTTTTCCTTGATGTTTAAAGGCTCTACACCCTAGCTAGGAGGAAGTTAAGATTTATTTACTGCTACAGCTCATCACTTTCCCTGAAGGCAGAAGGTCTGGCACATGATACGGTGTGATAATTCTTCCTCTATCCCAAAGGTCACTTAGATTTCAGTCAATATGAGGAAAAGGTTGCCAATCTTGAGAGCTGTCCAAAAGAAGAAAGAGTGACTCAAATAAACTCATTATCCCATTCATTATAATAACATTTATATGCTATTGAAAGAGAAATTCTTTGTTTGGGCTTTCACCCTGACTAAGGAGGCAAAACTAAGAGTACAAAGAATTAAAGTTTATTATTAGTAGGCCAAGGTAACTATATGTCACTGGAGATTAGTGATGTCTTCAAGGTGTAGCCAGCTTTTATTGGGAAGTTTCATGAGTAAAGACAATTTACACAGGTCAATGTCAACAAAAGAGGTTGAGTTCTTGCATCGTAGGTGGTGCAAAAAGCTGCAGACTTGGCTTCCCCTTACATTTCCTAACAGAACCTCCTCCAGCCCTGATTGACTAGTTGGACTGGTCACTGCGTCAATGTAACTTTCAATAGTTATACAGCCCCTCCTCTCTTCTAATACTGTCACCCCCTGGTATAGACCCTCATCTGCACTATTCTGAAATGTTTGTGTCCCTGCCTTATGTCTCCCCCCATGCCAGTTCACTCTCCACTCATTTTTTAAATTGATCTTCTTAAAGCACAGGTCTGACATGTCCCCTCATTCTAATCCCATTCAATAAACTCAGTGGTTCCTTATTATGTCTAGAATTAAATATAAAATCCTACATTCAGCAGCCAAAGCCCTTTCACAATCTGGTCCCTTGTAATTTTCCAGTTTTGTTTTTTTCCACACTTTCCTCCCATATATTCTCCCATCCACTTCCATTTGCCTCTACTCTTTCTTCTGCAAGACCCCTTCCTTCTCTTGACTCTGGGAATTTTCAGTGACTGTCCCCCACATCTGGAATGCCCTCCATGCTCATCTCTGCCTCCCGGCTTCCTCCAAGCTGCAGATAAAATTCCACCTTCTGCACAATGCTTTTCTTGAGTCCCTGAAAGCTGCTGCCTTTTCTGCCTCCATTAGCTCCAACTGTCCTGTACATATCTTATTTGTACATAGGGATTTGCAGGCTATCTCTCCCATTTGACTCTAAGCTCCTGCAGAACAGGCTGTCTTTTGCCCAGCACTTTGCACAATGCCTGACCCTTAGCAGATACTTAATAAATGCTTGTTGACTGACTGGCTAAGACATGGTCCAGAAGCAGTGAGTTTTTCAGACATTGAGATCTCACAGTGGATAGATTGCTAGGCCTGGAGTCAGGAAGACCCATCTTTCTGAATTTAAATCTGGCCTCAGACACTCACTAGCTGTATGACTCTGGACATCCTACTTACTTATGTGTAATGTGAGATGGAGAAGCAAATGGCAAACTATTGTAGTATTTTTGTGAAAAAAACCCCCAAATATGGTCAGGAACAGTCAGAAATGACTGAAATGTCTGAATAACAAAAATGAGATCTCACCAACTGAAGGTGGAGGCTACACGACCACATCTCAGCGATACTGTTGAGGGGAAGGGAATCTGTTCAAGCACAAATCTCTTCTGAGGTCCCTTCCAGTTCCAAAGAGCTTTATTATCTTTTCCATATCTCTTCATTGCATTCAAAGGATACCATGGAGCGCTTTATCAAATGCATTGTCTAAATTCCTAAACTCTATGTATGTGGTGTTCCCTTGGGCACAAACAGATGAACCAAACATGAGGTTAATTTGGTATGAATTGCTCTTAATGAGCCCATGATGAATCCTAGTCATTACCATCTCCTTTTCTGAGTGCTCCCAGACCATCACTTCAGTGAGAAGACAATAGAAGGTACAAGACAGAGGGAAGAGAGGAAGAGGAGACCATGAGGGGATTTGAACACCAAACAGAGTGCAATTACAAATTCTAAAACGATAGATATTAAAGCCAGAGGATCAATCAGAGGGTAAATAAGATGCTGTGGAATGCACTTGTAAGAGTGATGTCAAGAGTACACAGATCACTGAAGCTCAGAGGAGTTAAGGTTCAGATTGAAACAGCAGTCCAGCCAAAGGGGATCTAAAAGCAGTGCATCGCTTCTGCATAGGCAGGTGGGGCAGTTCTCTGAAGGACAGCCTTGTAATGCTGGCTACACTGACCAAGAGATCTTTGAGCCTGTAATACTGAATGTAGACTCCAGGAGGGCTGTGGGACTTCATCCTTCAGAGAGAAAAGTAGGGATCCTTGCCAAGACCCCACACAGAGCCTATGCTGGTCCTTATCTCAACTCCTATTTGCCAACACCAAATTGGCAGGACCAAAGCTCTATCTTCTCTGAGGGATTGGGGATGTTTCCTACGGCTTCCAGCAGGTCTCTAGTCTCATGTGTTGTCCCTTCACTATCAATCTCCAGTATCTGCTATTTTCTCTTTATTGTCACCAATGCCATTGATTTGTTTCTATTTAGACAATTTGTCATGAACCCATTTGGGATTTTCTTGGCAGATATACTGAAGTGGTTTGCCATTTCCTTCACCTCATTTTACAGATGAGGAAACTGAGACAAACGGGGTTAAATCATTGCCCAGGTTCACACAGCTAGTAAGTGTCTACAGCCAGATTTGAGTTCAGACCTTCCTGAATCCAGGTCTAGCACTCTGTTCAATGCACCACTTTTCTGCCCACCACTGATTAGTATCACACTATCATGATTTATCAGTACCATAGATAACTAATTAACATCAATTAGCTTTTCCAAAGGTATTGTTTACTGAAAAGATAATAGGAAAAACTAGAAACCATTTCCTGAAAAATTATGCTGAAAATAAATACAGAAGAGAAAAGGTTATAAGCTCCTTGAGGGAATTGACTTTTGCTTCTTTTGTAAATTCAAGGCTTAGCACAGTGCCTGGCATCTTGTTGGCACTCAATAAAAGTTTATTCATTGATTGCTTGGATGGCTTCCCTCTTTGGTGCTGGCTACATACTACTAGGAAGCTCCAATTGCCTCAAGGGAATTGGATTGGACAGTTAATTGGCATTCAGTAGAGTTGCACACACTGTGTCCATAAGAGTCATATATATCAGATGATAAATGATAAAAACTTTTAGTTGAATGTTTATAAATTTTATGTTGGCAGGGATAATGATTGATATGCCTATCTCCTGTGATAGGAATGGGCACTTCCTAATGCCTGGATTTGGGGGCTTGTCTTTGATTGTGCCTAAGGTACTGCTTAGAACATTTTATATAGAATGTGGGAGTGCATTCAATTTTGCGCAATTCCTTGGTGCAAGGCAATGGGGGATGCATCTGACAGGAAAACATCTGATCCTTTCCAGAACCCTAGAGGTCTTTTTGGAATTTGAGTGTGGACAAAAGGGTCAAAGACAGCCTAGTTGAGTTGCTGAGAAAAGAAGATACATCAGTTTTCAGTTTTCATAAAGGAGTTTCTCTCTTTCCTGTGAATTATAATTCTTCTCTCTTGAATTTCTTTTGAGGGATGAGTGTGGAGTCCCTGTGGATGGTTCCTGGAGCAGGCTTCATAATAGGGAGACAACAGCAGGTCCCATAGGAAAGCTCAACCTGACAGAGGGGTGCAGTGCTCGACTGTACGCATAGTAGAACCTGGCAGGAGTCTGAACCTGACAGAGAGGAACATTAACAGACCCCATCATTGTTGCAGCTCTCCGGTCCAAGTAGTGGCATGGGTCACTGTTGAGACGTCAACAGGCTTCCAGGGCCCACAGCACTACTTAACCCAAAAGGGGCACATTGCTGTAAAATACAATGGGACAATGCTTAGCCCTGGCAAAGGGAGGAAGTGTCAGGTCCCAGATGCAGCATGGCTGATAGCAGTATATGGCCAGGCACAGTTGAGTATAAGCATTATCATATCCTAGCAATGGGAGACCCTTCATCATTGCTCTACTGACACAAAGGGAAAGATCTCAGGCCAAAAAAGGAAAGAAGGAAGGTGTGAAAGAAGCATTCTTTACAGTAAGTGTCTTGCCCAGGGTCAAACAGCTAGAAAGTGTGTGAAGCTGGATGTGAACTCATGTCTTTTTTAACTCCAGGCTGTGAACTATGTCTACCTCACCCTCTAGTGCCCATGGGATTTGGGGACTTTGCTACATAAGCATTATATAGGTAGTAGGAACATTACTTGGACCCAGTGAAATGGACAGTGAGGAAACCAGTAGCATTTGGAGGTGGTAGGGGTTCTAAGACAGCAGGCAGTGGAATGCCCCATGGT
The DNA here is from genome assembly GCA_023548195.1 of Bettongia penicillata ogilbyi. Lineage (NCBI taxonomy): Eukaryota > Metazoa > Chordata > Mammalia > Diprotodontia > Potoroidae > Bettongia > Bettongia penicillata. Next base: position 1,423,459 of record JAJHZJ010000287.1, on the reverse strand, counting down.
TCTAGTCCTAGTGACAAGAGAGTAAGCAGCTGTGCAGGCCTCAGGGGAATGGTCATTGTCATAGACACTGGAAAAGGCAAGCCTAGGGTAGCCCTTTGCTTACTGTAATATGCACTCATGGTACACCCATCACGACTGTAGCACCTATTTGATGGCTCTTTCCTAGGAAAGGCTTAGAGCATCAGGGGGTGACTGTTGGGAGGTAGTTTGCCCTCTGGTGATGTTAGGGAATTGAGACTATTGATTCAGCCTACCCTGAATAATGGAGCAATGCCTTTCTTGGCTGAGGCCTCTAAATGGGTATAGATTTAGTAGTTCATATGCCCACAGAGTTATAAAATTGTTTATACCTTTTGACTCAGTAATATCACTTCTAGGTCTGTATCTCAAAAAGATCATAAAAATGTGGAAGACATTTTTGCGTCTTTTTGTGCACTTTTTGTGTTGGCCAAGAATTGGAAATTGAGGGGATGCCCATCCAGTGGGGAATGACTGAATAAATTATGGGATATGAATGTAATAGAGTACTCTTGTTCCATAAGAAATGATGAACAGGTGGACAAGAAAAAACTGGAAAGATTTACATGAGCTGATGCTGAATGAAGTGAGCAGAACCAGGAGAACACTGAACACAGTCATAGCAATAGATGGCCAAATCTGATAGACTTCATTCTACTCGGCAATACAAGAATCTAAGACAATTCCAAGAGGCTCACGATGGCAACTGCTATCCATATCCACAGAAAGAACTATGGAGTCTGAGTGCAGATTTAAGCATACTATTCTCTCTTTCTTTTCTGTTTTTTCTTTTTAGTGCTTTTCCCCTTTTGTTCTAATTCTTCTTTATGACTAATGTGGAAATATGTTTAATATGATTGAAAATGTAGAACCTTTATCAGATTGCACACCATCTTGGGGAAAGGGAAGCAGAGGAGGAACAGGAAATTTAGAACTCAAAATCTTATTCAAGTGAATGTTGAAAACAAAAAACAAGTACACCAATATAGCAAACAAATAGATAATCAAATAAATAAATGAAAGGGAAAAAAAAGATTTGGTATTTCATGTTTTACTCCCTAAAGGAATCCTAAGGAAGGAGAGGTCCTATCTGGTGAGCTTGGAACTGCTGTAGGAACAGCAACAGATGGCTCCGTTTCAAGCTTGACCAACGCACCATCATGACCAACACAGCAGCAGAGAAGCTAATCAATAGAATCATTGCAATAATTTCTTTGATATGACTGTCAGGATCCCCATGCCAAGACCACCCCTCTCTTTTTACTCTTCTTTTTCTATTAGGAGACACCTGTTTTCCAGAGCTAAGGCCCAGAAAGTCAGCTGAGCCCTGAGTTTGGCATAACAACAATCCTTTGTGTTTATCCTCTGGATGAACTCTGCCACAGAAAAATTCCAGAATATTTTCACACCAGCCCCAGGTGGTTCCTGAGCTCAGACAGGAACCCACAGGACCCATGTTTGGGTCATGAAGCCGTGCTATGAATCAGGTGAACCTCATTGTTGCTGTTATCCCTCACTCACTGCACAACCATTGCCATATGTATTAAGATTTGGCCTCACTAAAGAAGGCCCTGACAGATGTATTTAGTTTCCCTACTCCGCCAGAATCAAGAAGGCTTTTTGCTTATGACCACTGTTGGCCCTATTTTTCTGTTTTGTTTTTATTTTGTGATGGTTGTGATGACTTGTGTGAGCCCTTGAGTATTTTCAGAGACAACAGCAGTTGCATAAACCATGTGACTTTTGGACATTTGGTTTCAGATAAGACATGACTTAGTAAACTTCCTTTAGTTCACTGATTACTACAGTACAAATACCTCATTTCATGGCCATTTTGAACCTGATCCACCAGGAGAGTCCAGAACCAGGCCTGGCATGCAGTATTTGTCCTGGTAACAGCAAATTTGAAACAACTAAGCGAAGAAGGAGAAATTCAGGGAAAGGGAGCCCTTGGTGACCTTCCTGCTTCTGTTGATGCTGGCTGCATCCCATGAGGAAACTCCTATTGCCCCAAAGGGGGATGGATTGGATAGTGAACTGTTGACATTGAGCACATAGGAACAGGTGCAAATGTATTAAGTGTCTTTAACACTCATGACCTGAATACTCTAACACATGTAAATCTCGGTATGCTGAATTTTCAGGTTTAGTATTTGGGGCCAGTCAGCCAATAAGCATTTTTAAAGTGCTTTCTATGCCTGGCACAGTGCTGAATGTTGGGGATAAAAAAAAATTCCACAATAAGGAGCAATTACGCTCTATGTACAGTATAAATAGGAAATAATTAAGAGTAGAGGCATACAACTTTAGCGGGATTGGGGAAGGCTCCCTGCATAAGTAAGGCTTTTTCTGGGACTTGAAAGCAGTCAGAGCAGCTTGGAGAAGGTGACAAGGAAGGAGAGAATTCTACCCATGGGAGACAGCTGTAGAAAATGTCCAGAGCCAAGAGATACAGTGTTTTTCTCTTGCAATAGCAATGAGACCACTATCACTGGATGAAAGAGTAAGCAGAGCATCTAAGGAGTGAGAAGACTAGAATGGTCAGAGTGGGGCTAAGTTATGAAGGACTTCAAATGCCCCCAATAGAGACTTTTGAATGTGATCCTGGAGGTGATAAGGAATCCCTGGAGTTTACTGAGTTGGGGATAGGAGGGGAATGTGGTTGAACCTATGCTTTCAGAAATTACATTGGTGGTTGAATGGAGGATGGATTGAAGTGGGGAGAGACTTGAGGTGGTCAGTCCCACTAAATGGCTCTCATGATAATCCAAGTGTGAGTAATGAGGGCCTGCATCAGGGTGATGGTAGTTTTAGAGGAGAGAATAGGGTGCATTTGAGAGATGTTGCAAAGGTGAAATATTAGGCTTTGGCAAGAGATTGTTATATTGGGGGTAGTCATGAGAGAAAGTGAGAAATCAAGGATGACATCTAGTTTGGAAGCCTATGGGACTAGAAGGATATTGGTGCCTTGAAAGGTATTAGGGAAGTTTGGAAGGGGAATGCTTTTAAGGAGAAAGGTAATGAGTTCAATTTTGGACATATTGAACTTAAGATGTAGGACATCCAGTTTGAGATGCCTGAAAATATCAGAGATATGAGATTGGAAGTCCTCTGAGAGATTATGGCCTTGGAAAAATATATTTGAGAATCATTTGCCTTAGAGATGACAAGCAAATCCTTGGCAGGTGATGAGATGACCAAGTGAATCTCAGTTGGAAACCCAATCATTCTGGCACTGGTTCTGCTTGTCCTCACTGGGTTCCATTGGGACACCCAGCGTGCATGGCATGGTGGCTTTGGTTTTGGTATCACCTACCACATAGATCAGATTGTTAACGTCAGGGACTCAGCCCTTCCCAAGAGGAAGAAAAAGTCTGAGATTACTTTTCTTCTTTCTGCTCCCTATGCTGTCCCTCCTTCAGGGACCTGTTATATTTCTTCTCCTGGTGTGCTTTTCGGTATTATTGTTTTGTAAAAAGAAATTTTAGCATTTCTTTTCTCACTGTGGTGCTACCTACAGAAGGCTAGTCAAGGCTCCCAGATTAGACCTGTTCAGTATTAGACCTAAAGTCATTTAAGTGATGGAAGGTTCTCTGGAAGACTTTTAAGAACTTACCATGAAGGGGTGTGAGTTTGTAGGAGTCATACTAGCTATATAGATTATGCTAGGTTTTTTTTTAATAGTATCAAACCATTTTCCAGGGCTGAGATTTAACAAGGCATGGGTATGATAAAATATGGGAGCAAGGTAAAGTTGAAATGGGAAGGTTGAGATTGGGAAAGAAGGAAAATGAAGTCAGAGCAAGTGTGAGAGCCTGCAGAACACTGAGAGAGGGAGGGACTAGAGATCCCCGTGAAGACAAAGCATGTTCGCCTCTCCTGTATTCCCCTTTACCAAGCCAGGCCATTTGTTCTTCCTCAGTACTGTGGCCACTCTTCCATTCTGCACAATATTTCAACGATCAATGCTGTAGTCATCCCATCTAATTCAACAACTTGACAAGCACTAATTAGACATCTCCTATGGTTATAAAGTGTAGGGAAAGAGGGATTAATAATTGGTCATGTTGAGATAGATATTTTATGGGGTTTTATTTTCAAAGAATTTTGTATTGACACCTTTTGGTTCTGTGTTATTTTTCAATATATCTCCTCATTCTCCCATCCAGATAGCCATGGGGTTGAGAAGTAACTTGGAGCAGGATCTACAGAGAGGGATCAACAGGAAAAAGTAACATTTAAAGAGAATGGTTTGTGGAGTGATGGCAAAGGGAGGATCTGCTATTGAAAATGTTGAACAAGGAGAATGTTTCCTTCTGGACCAGTGTGGCAAGTCTATGAGAAGATTCATCCAGTAGGAAAGAGGGAGGCCAAGGATACAGTGTCTTCTGGAAGTTCTCTGTCACTCCTAGAAAATGGAAGGAGTAGGAGACATGAAGGTCTAAGATGAAGGGAAGTTTATTAATGACCAAATGAAAGAAAGCTCAAGAAAGAACCAGGAAACGGCTGACAGAGTTGGATTGGGTGTTGAGAGGGGACATCCTGGGGCAGGTGAGGATGAGACAATGGGGACAGGTAGCAGGGGGTGGGTGGTTTTTATTTAGGCAGCTGGGGATTCTTTGAGACTGGTATTGGAAGAGGAGGAAGTAGGGGCTGGTTGGTCATGTATTTATTGGGGGTTTTACTTTAAGAGTTTGTGAATGGCTAAGGGTACATTCTGTTGTTTTTTAAGTACTAGGAAAAGAAATGATATTGAGCTTAGTGCTAGGAGCCCTTAGGTGAGGTAGTAACAGCAAGAAATCTGATATCTGAGTCTTTCATCCTGATCCCTCAAGTAAAGCCTGTTGCTGAGGGCTTTGATGATGCAAGTAAGGAGTTTAGGCCCTAAGTCCATCATATTTTTGGAGTATAGAAAGCTGAGAATAGACATGATGTGCGATGTTGGAAGGAAGTTTCAAAGGTCTTAAGAGCCTAGAATGTGAGTTTTTGAGTTTACTTAATTAAGATTCTTCTTCTCTTGTTCATACTAGTGATATACTTTTCAGGTTTGCAATATTTATGCAATGTTTATATCTATACCTATATTTATATATGTATATATATATACATATATATGTATGTGTGTGTATGTGTGTGTGTGTGTGTGTGTGTGTGTGAGTGTGTACCTAAATCTCTATATTCGTGTATCTTTCTGTATATTTATGTATCTATCTATCTATTCATTGTTTGAACTGCACATTTACTTTTCTACTTTGTGACCAGTACCAAATACTGTGGCGGATGGCCTGCATCCCCACATGGCTCAGTGATAGCAGTGAAAAAGAAAGACACATGGGCAGGTGAGAGAAGATAGGGCAACTCCATTTATTGATCCGAGGGTCAGTGTATATATATAGATAGAAACTACAAGTCTACCTGACATTCTGCTCATCTCCTGTCCTAGTGATTAGGCCAGTCTTATTGACTTTAAAGACTGCTAGCCTAGAGGGCATCTATTTTACATATCCCTTGTATTCTGTAGTTCTCTTGTTTGTCTCACAGAGACATCAACGTCTTCAGGAAATGGAGAGCCATTCTGGGTGATAATGAGCACAGTCTCAAAGAACAGTTTCCCTGAAAGTCTATCCTGAACTTGTCAACCGCATTCCATCCTGGACCTCAACAAAATACTTTTCAATATTTCTTTTTTGTAATACAGTTGAAGGTCTGGAAATGCTATTCTCACTTCATTCCTAATGTTTAAAAATTGTTTCCTTTCACATTCTAGATTATTTTCTTTCTCCAAATTAATTTTCTTTGTGTTTTGTCTGAATCTGTAAATCATTGCTTTGGTGTTTTTGACTGGTATTTGACCATGTTAAAATATTAAATTTGGATATATTTTGGGTTTTATTAAATTGGCATGGCCCAGACATGGGCACTGACTATTTCTCCTAAATAGCGACATTTCAAAGAAGAAATCTGAGCAAAATGTCATCATTCTGAGTCAAATGCATACAAACATTTCTATGTGTATATCTCTACATATTCATTCAGATGTGATTTTTGAAAATAATCAGTCTCTTTTTTTTTTCTTTGCTTTATGCAGTTGCCTAATGAAGATATACTCACTTCTCCTTTTTATTAGTTTCCACTGATTTCTGAAGAGACAGGGATGATAGCCACTGCTGGGTCAGGATTTCATCTTATATACATTCACATTAAGGTGTGGTTTTCTGGAAACATTTTTTTTTTCTAGAAATGAAGAATTTCTTTGTTAATGATACTAAATTGTCTCTTCACATTCAAACCTGAATGTCACAGAGGTTTGTGTGATAACTAGAGAAGTTTCCTTTCAGTTTGAATGTTTCTAGAAATCTAAAAAATGTAGCCAGCCATTAAGTCATTATTAAACATTGTCTTATGAAAATTGGTTGCTTCATTTTGTGCCGACTTTATTTGAATATCGATTTTTAAGATAAAAATACGATATTTGATTTCAAAATTCTCCTTAATACGTAGAGGAATCATCATGAGTTGAAGGACCTAAAGGTGGTAGGTTAGAGATGGCAATCTTGAAATATTTGGAAACAATATTTCCTTGGCCATTGTTTCACCAGGTAATCCTACAGAGAGAGGTAGATGAAGCACTCAAAAAAATGTATAAATCTACCCTTGGATAAATAGTCATTTTAAATCTGCATCAATATGGAAACATGCAGTAATATTTATGAATGGCAATTACATATTTGAAAATGAAAAGAAAAACCTGTAAAAAACCAAACAGTACTAAAAGAAGTCACTGATTAGGCTTGGCTCCCTCATTTTTAAAAAAGGGTATTGGGGAAGTTGGCAGAGTGAGGGATCCTACTCTCCTAAGTTCTAGGACAAACTCCTTCAGATACCTCTAAAAAGAGAATCTGAACCAATCTTAGAGTGGCAGAATCCAAAAGGAGACAGAGTGTGACATATGTCCAACACAGTACAGAATGGAAGGAACTATTTGGGAAGGAACTGTGACATGGGGCTAGAGGAGTGCACAGTGCATAGACTGGACCCGTGCAGACCCCCACCATAGCAAAGCCAAACAGGAAGCCCTGGGTATTCTGATGCAGCAGCAGCACTGCAGAATTTCAAACATATCAGCTCAGGACAGGAGTCAAGTGAAAATGAGTGGGAGAGAACCACAGAATTCCAGGTAACTGCAGTCACCACTCCTGAGACTAACAAGCCACAGATTAAATGTTTGTAAGTCACCAACTTGAACTTCCAGAAGTCAACATGGCAGAGTTATAGATAAATGCTATCTCCCTCCCCTTGTTGACCTTGAAAAGCCCAGAGAATATTTCCCCAGGAAAAATCCTGGAACGGTGAGATCAGCTGAAGGGGGGAACAGTCTCTTAGCCTATGAGGCTAGGAAAATCACAAATGGGGTTCCTCTTGTTGTGACAGAAGGGGACCAGTGGAGGACCAGAGCTGTTGAAAACAGCCCCACCTCAGCAAACCAGGACCAGATCCTGAGCCCCAGGTGGGTAGAGCCACAACTACCAACAGCAGGACCCCAAGTGTGCCTCAGAATAGCCAGAGGAATAGGGAAGACACTAGTGCAAACACTTGTTCACCAACCACTGAGGCTGCCTGTGCTCAGGAGGGAAGACCTCCTGTGGTCAAACCAACACTTCCCCACACTTAACACAGCTAACTCCAGGGTAACTCTGGGGAAACCCAGGAAGACTTCACCTGGCCTCTGCTTTCTCACACCAGCCAGCTCAGTAGCAGGTAAGCTGCAGCATTTTAGCTTCTAGCTGAAAGAACCAGAGGCCACAACACACAAAGCCTCAAGTTCTAGACTCAAGAACTGTGGGACAGAGCCCCCTGTGCCCCAGAAAGAGATCCACTTTAAAAGCAAGGAAAAGGGTGATCATCATGAGCAAGAAGCAAACCAGAAAAGAAAAGATCGTAGAATCTTTCTATGGGGACAAGGAGCAAAACATGAATAGCAAAAGAGGGCAGCATTGAGACTATGCTCCCATCTGAAACTTCAGAAGGGAATATGTACTGGTATTAAGCCCAAAGAGCATTCTTAGAAGAACTCAAGACAGATTTTAAAAGCCAAATTAGAGAAATAGAAAATAACTAGCTAATGATTTTTAAAATGTGAAAACAAGAATTCATTGAAGAGAATAATTCCTTCAAAAGGAAAATTGGACAACTGCAAAAGGAAATACAAAACCTAACTGGAGAAAATAATTCCTTAAGAGGAACAGTTGGACCAATGGAATAGGAGATGCAAAAGTTAACTGAAGAAAACAATCTATGAAAAATTAGAATCAGGCAAATAGAAGCTAATGACTCTATGAGACATCAAGAATCAGTCAAACAGAATCTAAAGGATGAAAAAAAATAGAAGAAAATGTAAAATATCTCATTGGAAAAACAATTGACCTGGACAGTAGATCCAGGAGAGATAATCTAAGAATTATTGCTCTACTGGAAAGCCATGATGAAAAAAAGCGTGGACAATATCTTCCAAGAAATCATCGAGGAAAACTGCCCAGAGGTCCTAGATCCAGCGAGCAAAATAGTCTTGGAAAGAATGTACCATTCACCTCCTGAAAGGGATCCCAAACTAAAAACACCAGGGAATGTTGTTGCCAAATTTTAAAACTATCAAGTGAAGGAGAAAATTCTGCAGGCAACCAGAAAAAACAATTCAAATATTGAGGAGGTACATTGAGGATCACACAGGACCTTGTAGCTTCTACATTAAAAGATTGGAGGGACTGGAATATGATATTCTGTAAGGCAAAGGAGAAGGATCAATTACCCAACCAAATAAAGCATGATATTTCAGCCAAGGAGATGGACATTCAATGAAAGAGGGGATTTCCAGATATTCCTAATGAAAAAGCCAGAGTGCAATAGAAAATCTGATCTTCAAACAGAAGTGTCAAGAGAATCATAAAAAGGTGAACAGGGGAAAAAACTTGTTATTCAATCTGTGCAAACTGTTTACATCCCTTATAAGGGAAGATGATGCTTGTTAATTTTGAGAATTGTATACTTACTATGGAATTTATAGGAATATGCTTAGATGGAGGGAGTGGGCATAAATTAAATGATGGGGTGATAAAAATGTGATTTAAGAGTGTGAAGAGATTTAATGGGAGATGTGAAAAGGAGGAGGCTTAGAAAGGTAAATTACATCAGAGGAAGAGGCACAAAAACATGTTACAGTAGAGGGAAAGAGGGGAGGAAAATGAGCATTGTCTGAGATTTACCCTCATCTGATTTGGTTCAAGGAGGGAACAACAAACTCACTTAAGTATAGAAATCTAACTACCTCTAAAGGCAGTAGGAGGAAAGGGGAAAGAAAAGGGAGGGGAGGCTGAGAGGGTGGGAAGAAGTAGTAAAAAAGAGAACTGGGTTGTTGGATTTCTAAAGTTTCTATGGAGTTTCAAACTTTTATGATTCTTACTATTGAGGAAACCAATAAATGAATCCCCTATTCTCTGTTTTGACCAAACTAGACTCTTCAGCATTTCCTGTTCTTGTCTCAATTCCTACAATCTCTGTGCTTTTGATCATGGTGTCTCCTATGCAGAGAATGATCACTCACCTCTGCCCTCCCATTTTTACCCCATAAAACTGCCGTTCTCCTTCACGGCTCACTCATCCCAAGTCACCTGTTTGCTGAAACTTCTCAAGATCTATCCAAGTGAAAGTGATCCCTCTTGTCAAATCTATACTAACAATTTTAAAACATTTCTACCTTACATCTACATATTTTGCTTCCTTCCATAACCATTTCAATATTTGTCTTTTTTTTCCTATTTGGTTGTAAGCTTCTTGGAGATAGTTTATCTCAAGCATCTAATATGGTGCCTTTTGTTACTTTGTCAATCTTAACATACTTTTCCTGTTCAAATTGAAAGGGTTTCCTGGCTTCCCAGGGCAGCCATTGGATTACGCTTCAGGACTCTTACCAGTCCCATTGATTCCACAGCAGTCACCTTGCCCCTATCAGGGATCCCTTCACCTGCCTTTTCAGCTATACACTTCAACCTGATTACCTGGGATTACATCATTCTCAGACTGAACCTCTTTGGACAAAGAGAATCTACCTTAACTCACTCCTCACTGATTAACATACTCCTACTTCACCCCAGTGATTCTGAACCCCAATGCCTAATCCCTCATTCTCATTCTCTTTGATCTAATGTCCATTCCACATTTCCAATGTACCACTCTAAAGCTGCTCACAACTTCCACTGTGCTCTCTGGAATGCCTGATCCATAGATTACACGTTTTCCTTTCCTCTTCTTTTTCCCATCTTCTTGCACTCACTGAGACCCAGCTCCTTCCTGATAACACAGCTACCCTGATCACCTTTTCCAATACTGGTTAAACTTTCACTCATACCCCTGATGCACTGGTCAAAAGGGGTAAGGAGCTGGAACACACTTTGTTTCCCTGTGGAAAGATAGGACTGTTTTATGCCCTTCTTTGTATCCCTAGCTCTTAGCACAGTGCCTGACACACAGTAGGTACTTAAACTACTGGACTGATCAGCTGTTATTAATCTTGACTAAAATATTTCCTAGGATCATAGACCAAGATTTGGAAGGGACCTCAAGTGTCATCGAAAACAACTTCCTTATTTTATATCCTAGAAACTGAGGCCCAGGGTAGTTAGATGACTTGTCCAAGGTCACAACTAGTAACTGAGGTGGGATTTTAATTGTGTTCTTCTTATTACAGCACATTGCTCCTTTTCCTTCTCAGTCTCTTGTTAGTCTTTCCTTAGGCATGCTAAGGGCAAATGTTATGGTTATTGATCCAGAGCCAGACAGTATGGAGGATGAATTCAAGTAGGCCTTAGAAAGCATTACCAACAATAATGCAAGTGGAGGTGATAGAATGCCAGCTGATCTATTTAAAATCCTAAAAGATGATGCTGTTAAAGTGCTGTACTCAATATGCCAACAAATTTGGAAAACACAGCAGAGGTTGCTGGATTAGAAAAGATCAGTTTGCATCCCAGTCCTAAAGAAGAGAAATCCCAAGGTATGTTCAAATTACCGAACAATTGTGCTCACGCTGGCAAGGTTATGTTTTGGATTCTGCAAGCCAGGCTTCACAGCAATATATGAACTGAGAATTATCAGAAGAATGGTCTCCAAAGAAGCAGAGAAACTGAAGACCAACTTGACAATATTCACTGGAATATGGAAGAAAGGAAGGGAGTTTCAGAAAAAACATCTACTTCTGCTTCATTGACTGTAAGGGAATTGCCAACCCCCAGCCTCTTCGACGGCATTCACTGGTTCCGACTCAATTAAATTGAGAGGAGACTGGTAAGGCATGAACAAGATGGCACTGGGAGGAAGGGTTCCACCCCTGTTTTGCTCAAGGCTATTTTCCCCAGGCTTTTCAGAGAACAAAGAAGCCAAAAATGTTTTTCTTTCTTGTGGCTATGTGTCCACACTGGGCAGTCCTGGTTTAAGGTAAATTACTTCCTTATATGGGCAAACTAATGGGTGATAGGTTCACTTAGAGCACTGGTGTCAGAAAAGAGATAAAAGCTCTGCTCACTGCTTGAATAAACGGAGTTCTTACTATCTTGTCTCACGCCTCAGTCAATGCTTACAGCTACATTGCACCAAGGCCTACAGGCCTCTGCTGGTCACATAAGCCTGTGGGCCTGAGAGATCAGGCCCAGACTCCCGGGGTCCCTAACAATTGACTACATTAAAGCCTTTGACTATGTGGATCACAATAAAATAAAATAAATAAATACACAATAAAAACAAGAGATGGGAGCACCAGATCATCTGACTCATCTCCTGAGAAACCTGTATGTGGGACAGAAAGCAACAATTAGAACCAAAGCTGGAACAACTGATCTATTTAAAATTGGAAAAAGAGTATGACAAGGTGGTATACTGTCACCCTATTTATTGAACTTATATACAGAGTACAACAGGTGAAATGTCAGGCTGCATGAATCAAAAGCTGAAATATCAACAGACTCAGATATGCAGATGACATGACTCTGAAGACAGAAAGTGAAGAATTAAGAAGACTCTTGATAAAGTTGAAAAAGGAGAAAAGTATAAAAGCAGACTTGAAGCCTAACATAAAAAAAACCACAACAGCCTGAAATGTTGGCAGCAGATCCCATTACTTGCCGGCAAATAGAGGGAGAAGAAATGGAATCAATGCCAGATTTTATATTCTTGGCCTCAAAGGTCACTGCAGATGGTGACTGCAGTCATGAAATTAAGACACTTGTTTCTTAGGAGGAGAGCTATGAGAGATCCGGACAGCATTCTAAGAAGCAGAGATATCACCTTGCCAAAAAACATCCATATGGTCAAAGCTATGGTTTTTTCCAGTAACAACGTATGTCTGTGAGTGCCCAAGTGGGAAAATATTAAGAAATAGTCAACCTGAACTGGGCATCATTTTGTTGATACCACACAATCCAGCTATTTGTACCAAGTTTCATTCCTAGAATTGCAAGACACATTTATTAGAATTGGCGTATGCTGTATTCCAACAAATTATCAAGAAATTTTTTTAGTACGTTGAATTGGTCTAACTTGTCATCAGAGTCCCTGCTAGCCCCATCTCTTGAAGAAGTCCCTAGCAGATAGGGTTTCTGGGACATAAGATAGACAAGTAGCCAGTACACATCGGACTGTTAAAGGGGAGATTCTCCTACAGTTTATGGTTCCCACTTCAGCAAAATACTTTCATTAGCACCCTAAACTACTAATTTACCTTTAAATTTTCTACCTTGGCATTTACCTCTCACAGTGTCTTAAGACTTTCTAGTACATATTAGAGATAGAAAGTACTCTTGATGGTCACTATGCTTAAGTATATATTTATCAAGTTTTCAGAAAGTGTTTACAATGAAGCTGATGTAGTCACAGGATTAGAGCAGGAAGAGGAGAGAAGTCAATTACTAGATTTAATTAGATATGGTCTTACTGGTAACTGTATTTCTGCTAGCAGGAGAAGAGTTGAAGGAGTCTGCTAATTGTCAATCAAAGGTAGCTGAGAAGAAGAAAAGGTTGGAAGCCTATGTCAAGATGCTTATACTTTAATGAATTTGTGATCCAAATAATAATAACATTTAATAATTTATCATATTAAATATTATAATATCCAATAATGCTATATGGTAAATATTATCCAATCATTTTTATACTAAATAGTATTATGCTATTTCATAATGATTATTGTAGCTAACATTTCTATGGTGCTTATTATGTGCAAAGTACTGTGCTTTATAATTGCTCCAAGTTAAGGTCTTATTATTTCATTTGATACTCATAACACTTGGGCATTTTATATTATCCCTATTTTATAGATGAGTAAATTGAGGCAAACAGAATTTGAGTGACTGAGGTCAAATCTGAACTCAAGTCTTCCTGGTTTCAGATCCTATACTCTATCTATCCACTTTGTAACTTAGCTCTCTCTTCAGTGAAAGTGGGATATCTCACTGCAATGACTGCAACCTACATTTGTAGAAATAGCAACTCATCTGTGCTTTAGTATGCTTTGCAATGCTTGTTCAAAGTCTTCAAAAAAAAAAAAAAGATGCCTCCAAAGAGAATATCCCCAACTCTATCAGAGGTTTTCCTGCAGGTCCTTAAAAAAATTCTTGGGCACCAGTGAAATATTCAAGCTGTCCATCTTCTAATTCATTTTTTTCCACCGTGTAACTGACCCATTGCTTTCCCAATCATACATTTCCAGGAAGGGAGATGCCCAAAGCAGGTGATGAATTTTTAGCTCATCTTAATGATAATTTCTTGTTTTAAAAGGTAAAGAAAGTAATGGGGAAGAATGCTATCTTGAACCTAAATCTAACAAAGAAAAATCTATTGTTCCCCTCCCCTAGTCCTCTCAGCTGAGAACCTTGCATTGTATTTTACTGAAAACAAATTACTAAGGCTAATATGAATTTATACAGTGATTTTACACTGATAGAGTACTTTTCTCACCATGACCCTGTGGAACAGTCACTTATCCCCAGTTTTCAGATGAGAAAAGTTGGGAAATGTGAATTGCCTTGGTCACACAAGTAATAAATGTTATGTCAAAACTAGACACCATGTCCAGGGTGCTTTCCAGTACATTACCTTTTCCCTCATTTAAGTGAAGTTATATTCCATTCTAGTGTAACAAGGCACTGGAGAGAATGTCTCCTGGCTGACAAATGCTTCCACTGTCTCCCTTATGTGAGGCCCTGAGAACTGAGGCAGTGATAAATGAGATGGCTCTCCCCTAGTCCTATGGGGGAAGGGAGAAGTGAAATCTCTCAAAGACTTAGAATTGTGTGCATGTACACAAAGTGCTGTTCTTCAGGACCTCTGGAAATGCAGCAGAAGCACTAAGAGAAGAAAGACTACAGCAGCCTGGACAGTGTGAGAAGGAAAAGAATCTGCTACATCCCCTCTCCAAACCCTCCTTGACCAAATGCTTTCACATACTCCTCCAGAAAAGAAACATAAGAGAGGATGGGTGAGATGCTGGAAAAAACTTGAAGCAGATCTAAGTGGAGCCACCCTAGCAGAATGTAGGGTGATGACTGTCATGGTGAAACTCCTATCTTCTTGTTCTTTAGTAGGGTAAGAGCCAGAGTGAAAATGGTTTGATCTCTCTATTTGGGATATGTTCTCAAAGGAAACTGATTTCTCTATCACAGCCTTGAATGTGGGGTGTCCTTGATACATATTTAAAGGTTGTGTTTGTGCATGCGTGTTTGTATGTGAATCATAGAAAAACCGAAAGAGCTACAAAGAGAGAGACACAGAGAGAGAGAGAGAGACAGAGAGAGGAAGGGAAAGAGAGGGGAAAGGGAAGGAGGAAAAAGGAAAGTTTTTTTTTAATGTAATCACTGAGATTTTCCCCTGTTGGGGGGGCATGGTTCAACAAAGGAGTTTTTATTGATACATATTATTATAGTTCCCACGAGGCACAGAAAAGACAAAATGAATCTGAATTCATTTTGCTAGATACAACATAAATCAGCAGTGTTCTTTACAGAGGAAACTTCATAAATAAAATCAGAATAATAAATCTCTGAGGTCACAATGCCTTTCCTATAGTTTGATGAAATCTATCCCCATTGGATGGAATTTTAGAGTTGAAGCTGAGGACATGAAAGTCAACCTGAAGGGAACAGCTGGGAAAGAGAGACTCTACCCACTTGAGGGTGGGGACCTTGGAATGTAAACTCCCTGAGGGGAGGTGTAGGCATTTTATTGTCACTATAACTCCAGTGTCTAGTACAGAGTCTGGCACAATGTGGTTGTTTAATAAACAGTTGTCCAATTGAACTGAAATGTCTCATACTATGTGGGAAATTTGTGTAAATAAATTCGCATTACAAAATGGGTGTTTGGAAGAAGAAAAGAAGAAGACAGTATTAATGTATTCCATACTTTGTGTAGGAACAAGAAATGACATGAATTCAGTGGCACAGGGCTTTGTAGAAGAGAAATGTCTCAGTCTATGGAAGTAAATGTTGTTTTTCCTCTTTCCTTATCTACTGGATACAGTCAGCAATTTTTTTTTCGTCTATTACACTGACCTCAGAATTTTTCAATCTACTTTCTCAAGACAAAAATCTCTGTGGACAACCGTTTGCACCCACTTTTGACTGCCACTATTAAATCAAACAAATGAAGTTTGTCACCATTAATGAGAATGGCATATTTTTGATTAAACAAAAATCTGCTCTAATGGAAAATCTTCAACTTTTTGCACTAGGATTTGAACCCTCATTTTTTAGTTTATTTTTCTTGTGACCTTGGATAAATTACTTTACCACTCAGTTCCTCACTTTTGTCATCTGCAAAAATGGAGTCAGCCCAAGTGACTTGGATTTCTTTTCTAGCTCGAACTCTGTGTCAATGATCAAGTAGATAGTTTTACTTTAGCATAGTTTAAGTAAGTTATTACATCATGCTTGAAGGTGGAGACACAATTTTATTTTAAAACACAACAGCCCAATCAATTCAAAACATAGATTTGTCTTCCTTCCCCCTCTTTCCCCCCAAATAGAATGTAAATTCCTATTCCATCAAACACTACTCTCTTTCCTTCCAGGGAAGAGGCAAAGGCCATTCCATTAAATCTCCATCTTGGTCTCTTGCTTTAGGGGAAGGGAGAATAACACCATTCTTTCAGCTCCAGTGATCTCTCTTCTGAGCTTAGCTGTCTACTACTCCATGTTGAGGCCATATGGAAGGTGAAAATATACTTAAAGTCCTTCCTCAGTGATTAACAAATTACCTCCTCATCCTACACTACCCATCATTCTGAACCACCTGAAATCATCATTCAAACTTCTTTCCAACCTTTGCTCTCTGATTCCTTATTTCCATTTTTCCTCCCCTAAGGTCTCAGTCTTAAGTTACCCACCCCATCAGCTGCGCTCTCTGGAATACCTCTTCCATGGACCACAAACTGACTTTTATCTTAAATCTTTTTCTTTTCCACTCCTTTTACCTTTTCCCTCTCAGGCTACTATCCTGCCTTGAACAAGTCTCTTCCCTCTCCTGAATCTGTTTCCCAATGTATAAAGGGATAAGGTGGGTCTAGATAACTCTGTAAGGCCTTCCCAACTCTAATGTTATGATCCTAGGTTGCTGGAAGAGAGAAGTACATCACCTTAAAATGATGTAAATGGTAGTTATAGTTGCTGCTATTTTTAATATAAGTCCTCAGTTTGACTTTCAAAGACCTTCAAAACCTGACCTTACACCTCACCATGAACTCTTTCATTCAGTGACACTGGTTTTCTCACTGTTCCTGGAACAAGATGCTCCCTCCCAAATACATAGCATTTTCTTTTTTAAAAAAAAAAAATTTACTTATTTGGATTTTCAACATTCATTTCCACAAAATTTTGAGTTGCAAATTTTGTCCCTATCTTTCCCCTCTCCCCACCCTAAAACGCCAAATATTCTGATTACCCTTACCACCAATCTGCCCTCCCTTCTAATATCCCTCCCTTCCCTTATCCCCATCTTCTCTTTTGTCCTGTAGGGCAAAATAAATTTCTATACCCCATTACCTGTATTTCTTATTTGCCAGTTATATGCAAGAACAATACTCAACCATTGTTCCTAAAACGTTGAGTTCCAACTTCTCTTGCTTCCTCCCTCCCCACCTATCCCCATGGAGAAGGCACACAATTCAATACAGTCTATATATGTGTAGTTTTACAAATGACTTCCATAATAGTCATGTTATGTAAGACTAACTATATTTCTCTCACTCCTATCTTGACCCCCTTTAATTTTATTCTCTCTTTTGACCTTGTCCCTCCCCAAGAGTTTTGACTTCTAATTGCTCCATCCTCCCATTGCCCTCCCTTCCATCAACCCCCTGCACTTATTCCCTTCTCCCCCACTTTCCTGTATTCTAAGATAGGTTTTCATACCACACTGAGTATGCATTTTATTCCTTCCTTGAGTCAAATGTGATGAGAGGAAGCTGCACTTTTTCCCTCTTGCCTCCCTCACTTTTTCCCTCTATTGAAATGTCTTTTTCTTGCCTCTTTTATGAGAGATAATTTGTCCCATTCCATTTCTCCCTTTCTCCTCCCAATATATTCCTCTCTCACCCCTTAATTTTATTTTTTTAGATACGATCCATTCCTATTCAAATCACCTCACTCTATGCTCTCCCTCCCCCCTCTCTCTCTGTGTATGTATAATCCCACCAACTACCCAGATACTGAGAAAAGTTTCAAGAGTTACAAATATTGTCTTTTCATGGAGGAATGTAAACAGTTCAACTTTAGTAAGTCTCTTATGATTTCTCTTTCCTGTTTACCTTTTCTTGCTTCTCTTGATTCTTGTGTTTGAAAGTCAAATTTTCTTTTCAGCTCTGCTCTTTTCATCAAGAATGCTTGAAAATCCTCTATTTCATTGAATGACCATTTTCCCCCTGAAATATTATACTCAGTTTTGCTAGGCAGATGATTTTTGGTTTTCATCCTAGTTCCTTTGACTTCTGGAATATCACATTTCACACCCTTCAATCTCTTACTATAGAAGATGCTAGATATTGTGTTATCCTGATTATATTTCCACAATACTCAAATTGTTTCTTTCTAGCTACTTGCAATATTTTCTTCTTGACCTGGTAACTCTGGAATTTGGCGACAATGTTCCTAGGAGTTTCTGTTTTTGGATCTCTTTCAGGAGGTGATTGATGGCTTCTTTCAATATTTATTTTGCCTTCTAATTCTAGACTACCAGGGCAGTTTTCCTTGATAAGTTCATGAAAGATGATGTCTAGGCTCTTTTTTGATCATAGCTTTCTGGTAGTCCCATAATTTTTAAATTATCTCTCCTGGATCTATTTTCCAGGTCAGTTGTTTTTTTCCAATGAGATATTTCACATTATCTTCCATTTTTTAATTCTTTTGGTTTTGTTTTGTGATTTCTTGGTTTCTCATACAGTCGCTAGCTTCCATCTGTTCCATTCTAATTTTTAAAGAGCTATTTTCTTCAGTGAACTTTTGAACCTCCTTTTCCATTTGGCTAATTCTGCTTTTTAAAGCATTCTTCTCCTCATTGGCTTTTGGACCTCTTTTGCCAATTGAGTTAGCCTATTTTTAAAGGTGTTATTTTCTTCAGTATTTTTTTGGGTCTCCTTTAGCAAGCTGTTGACCTACTTTTCATGATTTTCTTGCGTCTCTCTCATTTCTCTTTCCAATTTTTCCTCCACCTCTCTTACTTGATTTTCAAAATCCTTTTTGAGGTCTTCCATGGCCTGAGACAATTGAATATTTATTTTGGAAGTTTGGGATACAGAAGCCTTGATGTTTATGTCTTTTCCTGATGATAAGCATTGTTCTTCCTCATCTGAAAGGATGGGAGAAGATACCTGTTCACCAAGAAAGTAACATTCTATAGTCTTATATTTTTATCTTTTTTGGACATTTTCCTAACCAGTTACTTGACTTTGGGTCTTTTGTCAAGAGTAGGGTGTACTCTGGTGATCTGTAAGTTCTCAGTTCCTCCAAGGTGCCACAAGCAAACCTTCCCACTGATCTAGGAGGAAACAGAAAGTTTTGTGCCCAGAATCTGCAAGTAGTAGAATTTCTTCTGTAGGACCACCTCACCTTCAGTTGTGCCATGTCAGCCCTGGGGATTGAGATTTAGATCAGCTGCTCAATTCCTCCAGGGGCTTTACAATTCAACAATAGATGCCAGCTGCTGCCTACCATGGGAGCTAGCAGTGCCTCTGCCGCAGCTGCCTGAGGCCAGAGCTATGGGGGGACCCTGCTCCCTACTTGGCCAGCTGAAAAAAACACTCCCACTAACCATTGGCACCTGTGGGTTGAGGAATATGTGGACTATGAATGCTACTGCAAGGAATTCCACCCCGTGGCATGCTCTGGTCCTTCTCCTGCCATACCACCTCAAGGCCAAGGCTAGGCTGGGCTCTGCTCTGTGTCTGGTGTGACAGACCTTTCCCACCGACCTTCCAGGTCACCCTGGGCTGGAAATCTCCCCCACTCCATTGTTCTGTGGCTTCTGCTTCTCTAGAATTTATGCATAGCATTTTCTCTGGATGTTCCTCATGGCTGGAATGTTTCCCTCCTCATTTATGCCTCCTGGTTTTCCTGGGCTTCCTTCAGGTCCCATACTAAATTCCCACTTTACACAGTAAGGTTTAGCCGATCCCTCCTTAGTCTAATGCCTTCCTGATGTTGATTATTGCCCATTTATCCTGTATTTAGCTTGTTTGTACGTAATTGTTTGCATAATGTCTCCCTCATTAATTATCCCCATTAATTATTAATTATAATAATTAATTGAGGTCAGTGTGATGGGAAACTGTAGTAAAGAATAGATGAGATAATTAAGGTTTTGGCTTTATTATTTTATTTATTTTTTGACCAGCCTTGTGATTGGTTTGGTGGAAGGAATTCTACTTGAGAGGGGTCTCTCAGACAAAAGCATCTGCTCTGCAGTTCAGTCTTTGAGAGTTACCTGAGACCCTGACATGCAGGGGTCACAAAACCAGCTTGGGTCAGAGATGGGATGGGAACCTATGTTCCTCCTGAATGAGAAATGCAAATTAAGAATCATGTTTAACCAACAGTTTCAGACTGATCTTTTTTAAAGTTAGACCTGCTATGATTTATTAAACTTGCTTGTATTAGTAAGTTGCTAGAGTTGAACTTCCCCACATTTGTGAGCCTAAGCTCTATTTCATAAGATTTCCTTATTTTGCACTATAAGTTAGAATTCCCCTTTTAGTTTGAGTTAATTCCTCATAATGACTTATAGAAATTTACAAACTTTGCACTGATGCGGTTAATAGTCTATTAATCAATAAGTTTGTGTAATGCTTAGCCAATTAGAGAAAAGGAGTGTTTACTATTTAAAGTTCCTAGTCCTCCCATCCCCAAATCCATGATTTTCCTATGCTTATCCTTACTCAGGGTCCCAAGGATGGGTTCAACCCATCTTGTGGCAAGCTGATATTGTCTATGGTTAACATCCTCTGTGCTGACCACTCAGAAATTAGCTAACATTTATGTTAGTTGAGATTTCCTTATTTGCCTTAATTCCCTCTTTACTAACTGTAAGAAAACTCTACAACCTTTCTACAGGGTCCTTGGCTACTGAGGAGTCCTGGATCTCATTTGTTGGCAATTCCTAGCTTTGTTAACACATTGATCATGTTCTCAACTTTGTTGCCTGTTTCTCATTATGGTAGATTTTCATCATAAAATGACCATGAAGCTAGCTCTCTGTTCACTTCGACATATTGCTTCTAATGGCTCAGTATAAGAACTCTTTGTAAAAAAAAAAAGCCACATCACATTCTAAAACTCAGTGCATCCAAGCAAACTCTTTGCCCCAACATCCAATAACAGCATTTGTATGCTGGTTCTGTAAAATCCTTTTGTACAGTGACTAATGGCTCTTACAGAAAACAGTTGCTGTGGCTATGGGCAAGTAATTTTGTAAGATCATAGATTTGGAAATGACCTTCTCCTTGAAGACCTTCTGGTCCAATCCCCTCATCTCAAAGATGGGTTCATAGAGGTTAGGTGGCCTGCCTTTCCCTCAAGGAGCTCCTTGAAGGTAGACTGCTTTTCATGTCTATGTTCCTAGTGCCTTGCTCATAGTATATGCTTCATAAATACTTGTTGAGGTGAATTGAATGGCCCAAGTTCACACAGCTCAAGTTGAACCAGGATTTGAATTTGGACATCATACTGTCTTTCACAACACTTAGTTCCTGTTGGCCTCAGTTTCCTCCACTGAAAAATGAAATGATTGGATTAAACCATGTCTAAATTTCTCCCAGTTTGAATCTATGTTTCGTGTTGCCTGTACATCTGCATTCTTACCCTGTCACTCCCTGTGCTGAAGATGACCCTGGAAAGGGTATTGGCTTCATAGGGACCAAATTCAGTGACCCTTTCTCAGTGTGTGTCTTCACTGATCTTGCTGCAGCTTCTGACATTGCTTTGGATCATTCTTGAGTATCTTCTCCTTTTGATGAATCCACTCTTCTCTTTCTCAAAGTGGACTAGAACAGGGATGGAGAACCTGGATCCTCAAAGCCACGTGTAGCCCTCTTGCTTTGTGGTTTGGATTCAGTCAAAGGACAGCACTTGAGGACCTAGAGGGCTATATGTGACCTTGGGGCTATAAGTAGACCCCTGGTCTACAGCATTTGAGTAGACTTCTTTTTTTGCCCTGACATTGCATTTAGCTGGATGCATGTGTAGACTTCTAAGAATTTCATAGACGATTTGAAACTGGGATGATGCATCTCATAGCAAGATAAAGTAGGTGATTTTGTTCAGTGAATTATGGACACAATAAATCATATTTGATGTTACTAAGACTTGAATTCCCTTCCTCCAACCCCAAAGTCTCACTCCTTAAAATTTGGTTTCTAGGTGACTCAGCTAAAGTTTTTAAACTGAGAAGCTCTATGTTAAGTTCTATTAATAGCCTAAGAAAAGTTAAAAACCAGGACAACAAATGATGCATTTCTTTGAAGTTGTCACCCCCATTCTTAACCCTCCTTTTCTTTGTAGGGTCTACAGGAGATCAGACTTACAGTCAGCCAGGCTGATTCCATTGTAGGCCTCCATGCCATTATCTTTCAGAGCTTCAGCAAAATCAAGAGAAGGGGAGAAAGAGAAACCCCAGAATAAGTAGGATCTTCATATTGTCCAAATAGTCCATCAGAGTGTTCCAACTGCTAAGCCTGAGGTGGACCCTGATAATTAATTTCTCTCTTTTTCATTGTTCCTTGTCTGAGGGCTCCATTTCCTCAGTTGTGTAGGAATGCAGATCTATTTATAGCCACATTTCCTCCCTTCTTCTAAATGTAGGACACCTGGCATGTGGAAGGCCACGGTAGTTTTCCTCTTCCCCTTTAGGCAGAATGAGAGTGGGATGAACAGTTCCTCCTTTCTGAGTGTTTGATCAGGTTTGTCCACATCTGTGGGTCTGATTTACCAACAAACGAAAGTATAGTTATGGGATGGGCCAGACAAGTCAGTCAATAGACAGTCAGTCAACAAACATTGGTTAAGTACCTGCTACTGCTACATGTAACACACTGTACATTGTGTTAAGTGATATAAATAATAAGCAGAAATTCCATTGCCAAAGGGCTAATGCTAATTCAAAGCCACCCTTTCTACTGTGCTCTCTTGACAGGCCTGCTGCCTAGATAAACAAATTGCCTTCATCTTAATAGAGCCAGGGACCAGGTCATTTGCATGAGACTCTGTTCATTGGTGGAGATTGATTCTTTAATGCTCCATCTCTGGAGTGAGAGGTAGAGAAAAAGAGCTGGGAAGAGGAAAGATCTTGGTAGTTTAGCTTCCAGATAAACAGAAGGGATATTGGGTTTCCAGCCATTCTTTTGGAGGATAAAGACTCCAGGAAGAAGCCAATAAGGAGAGATAATAAGAAACAAGGTGATAGATAAGGAGAGATTGAGGGCTAGAGAGTGAGTGGATGATGTAAGAGTGATCTATTGAAGATGAGAAACAGTGAACCAAAGGGTACAATTAAGAGTTAGGTACTGGTAGGAGTGAGGTCAAGTTTGTCATCAGAAATTGGAATAAAAGAGAGATTTAGGGAAGATGATGTGGATTTTTGACACATGGAAAAGGGTAGAAGTGAGGGTTCAAGGCGATTGACTTCTGTTTTCTCAGTAAAGAATGAGACAAAGTACATTGCTGTAATGGAAGGAGGAGGTGATGTTGTGACAGGCTTGAGGAGAGAAGGTTAAGAACAGTTGCACTGGGGAATGTGAAAGATAATTAATTTAAGAAGGGTAAAAGGGTTGCTTCAGTGTAATGAGCATCCAGGTACATTTGAATTGGACCCAGTCAGCTTGGGGAGGTAACTGCCTCAAGCAATAGCATGTGAGGAGGGAGGAAAACAGATGGGAGGCTGAGGGGAGGGCAGCATCCCGGGGGTGGGATTTCACAAGGCATGAATAATGATAAAATAAGGGAACAAGATATTAGAAGGTAGAATTGAACTGGCAGAGGTGAGATTGGGAAGGGAGGAAAATGAAGTTAGATCAAGTGTGAGAGCCTGTAGAACATTGAGAGAGAGGGAAGGACTGGGGATCCCAGTGAAGACAAAGCATGTTCACCTCTCCTGTATTCCCCTTTTTCCAAATCAGGACATTTTCTCCTCCTCAGTACTGTGACCTCTCTTCTGTTCTGCATAATCTTTCAAACCTCAGTGGTATTAATCCCATCTAATTCCACAATCTGACAGGCATTTAGTAAACATCCCCTATGGAAATAAAGAAGAGGGGAAAATGGAGTAATAATTGGTGCTCTTTAGATATATTGTAGAAGGTTTCTTTTTTCAAAATATCTTTTGTTTTTGCATTATTTCTCAATATAACTCCTCATTTCCCCATCCAGACAGCCATGGGGTTGGTAGATAACTTGGAGCAGGATCTAGAGAGAGGCATCAATGAGGATAGAGTAACCTTTAAAGGAAGAGGGTTTGTGGAGTGATGGCAGAGGGAGGGTCTGTAATTGACCATGTTGAACAAGGAGAATACGTCCTTCTGGTCTAGTGTGGTGAGTCTCTGAGAAAGTACATTCAGTGGGAGAAAGGGAGGCCAGGGATGTGATGTCCTCTGGGAGTTCTCCCTGACTCCTAGAACATGGAAGGAGTGGGAGAGCTGGAGGTGTAACATGAAGGGAAGTTTGTAAATGATCAAAGGAAAGAAAATACAAGAAGGAAGTAGGAAAACAGCTGACAGAACTGAATTGGAGGCTGAGAGGGCATATCCTAGGGCAAGTGAGGATGAAACAATGGGGACAGATAGTAGGGAGAGGGTGATTTTTATTCAGGCAGCTGAGGATTCTATGTGACTGATATTGGGAGAGGAGAAAGTAGGAGCTGGCAGGTCATATGAGGTGAGGATGTATTTACTGGGGCATTTTCCTTAAAAATTTGTGAATGGCTAGGAGTGAAGTCTTCCATCCTTCAAGTACTCAGAAAGAAATGATATTGAGCTTAGTGCGAGGAGCCCAAAGGTGAGGTGCTAACAAGAAGAAATCTGAGTGTCTGAGTCTTTCACCCTTGTCCATCACGTAGAGGCCTTTTGTCGAAGTCTATGATCCTGGAAGTAAGGAATTTGGGCTTGGAGACTATTAAATTTTCAGAGAATACAAAGCTGAGAAAAATAGATAGAATCTTGAATGACTGAATGAAGATCAATAAGAGCTTAAAAGATGAGTTTTGGAATTCAATTATTTCTTATTTTTAATTCCCTTGTCTGTTCTATTCATATACTTTTAGGGTTTATAATGTATATATCTATATCTAAATCTATATTGATGTCTCTATCTATCCATCTATCTATTCATTGTTTGACCCTCACAATGTTTATTTTTCTACGTGTGACCAGCAGAAAATAGTTTTGACAATTTTTATTTCATGATACCGTTGGAGGTCAGGAAGTATTATTCTTGCTTCATTCTTATATTTAAAAATAATTTTTCTAGATTATTTTCTTTCACCAAATTAATTTTGTTAGTATTTTGTCTGGATCCATGAGTCATCACTCAAGTATTCTGACTGGTATTTAGCCGTATCTATGTCATTTGGTTATATTTTCATTTTTATTAAATAGGCGGGGCCAAGACATGGGCACTGAATATTTCTCCAGAATAACAACATTTCTAAGAAGAAATTTCAGGAAAAAAGCAATAATTTGGTTTCTGTGTGTGTGTGTAAACGCATTCATGTGTGCATCTTTATATATTTACTTCAGTTTTAGTTCTTGCAAATAATCAGTTTCTTCTTTCACACTTTGCATCATGTCGTTGCCTAATAACGATACACTTACTTCTCCTTTTTAGTGTTTTAAATGCATTTCTGAAGAGGTACAAATGATTGCCAGTGCCAGGTCAGGATTTCCCCTTACAACAGTTCACTTTAACATGTAGTCTCTAGAAATACATTTTTCTTGGAATTGAAGAATTGCCTCTTCACAGTCAAACCTGAATGTTACAGTGGTTTATGTGATAACTAGACAATTTTCCTTTCAGACTGAGTGTTCCTGAAAATCTAAGAAAATGTAGCCAGGCATTAAAATGTTATTAAAACATTAAGTCTTTTCAAAACTAGTTGCTTCATCTGTGCCAGATTTATTTGAGAAAAATATATTTTAAGAGAGAAAAATTCAATATTTGATTTGAAAAAGCTCCTTTATAGGCATAGGAAACGTAAGGAGTTGAAGGACCTAAAGGTAGCAGGTTACAGATGGCAACCTGCAAGATAACGTGAAACATCGTGCCCTTCACAATGGTTTCGCCAGGCCACCCTGCAGAAAGAAGGAGAAAAAGTAAGGAAAAAGTGAGCAAACTACTTTTGGATGAATGATAATTTTTGATATACATGAATAAAGAGATATAGTAATATTTATCAAATGCAACTATCTCTTTCAAAATAGAAAAAAAACCCATAAAAATAAGTAGTCCTGATAGAAGTCACTCTTTAGGCCTTGGCTTTCTCATTTTTAAAAAGAGGATTGGATTCCAAAGATTTCTATATGTGAAACTTCTGTGATTCTTAGCATTGAGGCAATCAATAAATGAATCCACTATTCTATGTTCTGACCAAACTAGACTCTTTAGTATCTCCTGCTCTTACCCCAATGTCTGCCATCTCTATAATTTTGATTATGGCATCTCATGCATAGAATGATCACTCACCACTGCCCTGCATTTTCACCATATAAAATCCCTTCTGTCCTTCAACGCTCATCCTATGTCACCTCCCTCATGAAATTTCTCAAGATCCACCCAAGTGAAAGGGATCTCTCTTTTCAAATTGCATCTAATATTTTTTCTGAAGTCTCCTTTACAACTAACACATTTAGCCTTGTTTCATTATCATTTGAATATTTGTCTTTTCCTTCCTATTTGGTTGTAAGTTTCTTGGAGATAGAGTTTTTCTCAAGCATCCAATCCAGTGCCTTTTGTTACTGAAATGAATTTAGCAAACTCTATGTACTGAACACCTTACCCAATGCTGAACAAATCAATTCAAAACATATTAATAGTACTTGAACGAGCTTTCCTCTGCTCTACCCAAAAGCAGCCCTCAAAATTAAAGAGCATATACCCATATCTGGTATATGTCCCTGTAATATATGTTCCCTTCTATCTTCTGATTCCTTCTTCTGTCTGCAAATTCTTATCACCTCACACTTGAATTACAACAACAGCCTTTTGTTTGGTCTCCCTCCCATAAGTTTCTCCCCATTCTAGCCCATCCTCCATTCAACTGTGCAAAAGATCTTCCAAAACACATATCTTATCCTATCACCACCCCACCCCCATCCAATTGACAATTCTGGTGGTTCCAAATTACCTCTAGGATCAAATCCCAAATCCTCTGTTGGGCATTCAAAGCATGCCATAAACTGGACCAAACTGACCTTTCCAGTCTTCTTAGACCTGTAATCTACTACCCAGTGACACAAGCCTCCTAACTGTTCCTTGAGCAAGACACTCTCTCTGTCAACGGCACAGCACTTTCTCTGCCTCTCCCTCATGTCCCATAGCAACTATTTATTTCCCTAAAAATGACATCCAAACTCAGCTTGACCCTCTAATGTCTCCCAAGTGGTACGTCCCCTCAGCCTTATCTCATCATAGACAACTTGCCTCAAGTGGCACAATATCATTCTTCCCTGCCCCATGGACATATCCTGCTTCTGCTATTCTTGATGTGTAGAATGGTATATTTCTAACTATTTGATCCTAACTATCTTTCCCCTAATAAGGTCCAGTGCAACCATCATTTCTTTCTTTCAGTGGATTCCAGAATCAACGTTTTCTTCCTTTTGCACTTGGTTGGTATCTAACTTATGGACTTAGTAATGATTTCCACTTGCAGTTATCTGGGTTTTTGGCAAATTCAGCTCGTACATTTCAAACTCTATGATGTCAGGGCTATATCTTATTAAATGCTTTTTTCTCTCTCTCAATACTTAGCACGGTGCTCTATAAACAGTAGGTATTTAATCAGTACTTTTTTAGAAGTTGAAGATCGATGTAGACATGTTGCAAAATGTTTCAAATAAGTTTTTACATAAACTGTGCTTCTGGCTGTTATTCCATCTCTAAATTATTATTTCCCTTTTGGCTCTGGAGTGAAGATTCCTGGCTACAAAAATAGATTTGCAAAGGACTTTTTTGCCCCAGAGGAAGCTCAAGTATTATTTTCACAGGGAAACTTCATTGCTGCCCATCCCATGGGGTGGGTGGACACAGAGATTATAAAACAGGATAAAGGGTGCTATTCACACACAGAGAAGTCTATTTTTCATTTTCTTTCTTCCTTTGGTTTACTTGATATTTGGGCTTATGGGAAAGGAGAGAAACCAGAAGGAAGGGGAAGGGAGTTATCCCATGGACAGGCAGAGAAATTAGGAGCTGCCCTGGAAAAAAGTTGGGGCTCCATAAGGAGGTTACCTGAGCATTGAATATATAGCAAAACAAATGGAGGCCAGAACAGCCAGGAAAGGTCTCCATCACAGAGTAGAGATAGAAATCCTGAGAAATCAGGAGAAATGATCCTATGCCAATGATATTTCCACCTATCATAAATCCTGTTGTGCTAGTGCACAGGATCTCAAATTGATTTGACCCATGCTCCCTTTTTTAAAAAAATTACTTAATGCCCCCCTGGGAGTCTACTTTCT
The DNA here is from genome assembly GCA_023548195.1 of Bettongia penicillata ogilbyi. Lineage (NCBI taxonomy): Eukaryota > Metazoa > Chordata > Mammalia > Diprotodontia > Potoroidae > Bettongia > Bettongia penicillata. The sequence continues at coordinate 1,395,186 of JAJHZJ010000287.1, read as the reverse complement.
CTACCCTTTTAGTAGGTTTTTTAAATTTAATTTGCACCATTTGAAAACATATAAAATATTTTTTTTAAAAAAGATGCATCTCAAATTTTATAATTTATTGCAAATTTTTGTTTTTTTCTCTGCATTGAAATTTATATGATGCAATACTGTGTCAGATAACCATATAGCATCATATTGTATACAATATACACATATTCCATGTAACCATAGAGCAAAACAAAAGCCAGAACATCCAGGAAAGGACTCCATCACAGAGTAGAGATAGAGATACTAAGAAATCAGGGGAAATGATGCTATGCCAATGAGATTTCCCCCTATCATAAATCCTGTTGTGGTAGTGCACAGGATCTCAAATTGATTTGAACCATGCTCTCTTTTAAAAAAATTACTTAATGTCCGCCAAAAAAATCAACTTTCTTTAACCTTTTGGTAGGTTTTTTTGAAATTTGCATGATTTCAAAAAATATAAAATATTTTTTTATGAAAGATGCCTCAAATTTTATAATTTATTGTAAATTTTTGTTTTTTCTCTACATTGAAATTTTTATGATGCAATACTGTGTCATGTAACCATATAGCATCATATTGTATACAATATACACATATTCCTGCCCATGCATGCTGGAATTCCCAACAATCTACAACCTTCTCTCCTGTCAACACTTGCTTGAGAAGACCTATTGGTGAACTTGACCACTGATTGCTTATAATTTGCATTTTGTGTCCTTATTTGGAATATAATGTAATCACTACAGCTTTAACTCTGTTACACAACAGATGAAACAGTATGAATGGTTTTTCAAAATTTTTTTATCTTCTCTTTTTTCCTTATGTTTCCATTGCCACCTTATTTTTACTCATTGTCCCCCAATACACCTGGGGCTACTTCTGCCCCCTTGGATCATTCCAATGCCCCTCTTTGGGAACCTATGATTGAGAAACTAGAATTCCCTTTTGATCATGATTCTCAGATGGAGAGGGAATGCTCCTACCATTATTCCTTCCCCATGAGAGCGATTGGGATTCTCCACTGCTGCACACACAAAAAGTGTGACTGGGCACTCAGTACAAAATGGTTAGAAATGAATAAATAGAGCTAGGTCTCAATTGCTTTATTCTATACAAGATAATCTCCTTAATCATAAAATTCTAAGTCTGTACTGGGGTAACAAAACCTAAAACTTTAGGGACTCATGAAGGTCACAGACCACATGTTTTAATATGTTGAACAATATTTCATTTCAGACCCTGCTTTGAACCTGCCAGCAAGAGGTTAAAACCAGTTGTTGTGTGCTGAGAACCCAGTCAGAGCATGACTGGAAGGTGGGCAGAGTAGCCTCAACATTTTCTACCTGAACACTTTCTAGTGATCAGAATGAACACTGCAGTCTCTTAGGAAAGGGCTATTTCCAGTCGAGTCCAGAAAAAGGACTTACAAGATCACTCATTTGGAGGTTCAAGTAGAGAGCCTACTGGGGCAATTCCCACATTGTATTTCCTTGTTGGATAATTTATTACATGATATATTGTCCTTCTCTAGAATTAGGAAAGCAGCACCACACAATCCTAGAATTCTTACTAGGAGAAGTTATCCTATAGAGTATTGTTAAAAATGATTGCTAATATGAATATGCCCACCAGCCTAGCTGCTGCTGTAAAATATACACAGAATGGACTTGATTTTATCTTTGTAACTTGAGCATGTCCATCACCGAAAGAAATGAATTATTCTTTATAGTGAATGAAATCATACCATGCACGAATGCCTTGTTCATCCACAATCTGCTTTGCACACTTTACTGCTTTAACAAGGTTGTCTTCCTCAAGTTCTGAAAGAGAAATCAAAGCAGAAATAAGCCAGTTTCAAGTTCATTTTATCTCAAAGAACCAATCCTCCTTGTTAAGGTAGAAGAAACAAGATTGCAAGATTACTCTCCTAAATTTCAGATAAATGGGACTGCGGTAGAGAAAGTTCTATTCTCTTATTCATCTTCTTCCAGACCTATGTGGAACACAGCACTTTATCTAAGCTTTTTGAATTTCTATATAACTCTCAGGCTTATAAATTGCTTTTTATCTCCATAATCCTATGAAGCACACAATTATCCCCATTTTTCGGATGAGAAAACTGAGATTCAGGAGATTTTATTTGTCCATGGTAAGACAAAAAGGCAATGTTATTGTCACATCTCTCCTGTCCTCTCCTCTCCTCCCCTCCCCTTCCCTCCCTTTCAATCCCCTCCCCTCCCCTCTCCTACCCTCCCCTTCCCTTCCCTCTCTTCTCCTCTCCTCTCCTCTCTTCTCCCTCTCCTCTCCTCTCCTCTCCTCTCCTCTCCTCTCCTCTCCTCTCCTCTCCTCTCCTCTCCTTTCCTCTCCTCTCCTCTCACCTTCCCTTCACTTCCCTTTTCTCTTCTTTCTTTTTCGTACATTCTTAAAACAACCTAAGAGAAGATAAATACCAAGGAGTTGTCTAAGGTGAAATGATTTGTGCACAGTTACTCAGCTGTCAGCTAGTAATAGATGAAAGATTTAAATCCAGATCTTCCAGGCATCAGTCTCAGATTACTAACCACTAAACCAAGTTGTCTGACTGCACAAAATAGCAGCTTGAGGAAAAAAATCACTTGGCTCACTGGTCACAGAAAACAGTCATGAATAGAAGTAGCCTAGCTACACTTCTGAGGCACAGATTCTGGAGCTGAAAGACCTAGGCTCAAATCTTACCTTGCTACTTCCTCCTCCCTGTAGGACCTTGGACAGATCACTTTACTTCCCTGGACCTCACTTTAGGCATTTGTGAAGTGAGGGTGATGGACCAGAGGACTCCTGAGATCATTTCTACATCTTTGATCCTCGCATGTGGATCTCTCATAAGAGCAGCCTGACTTGGTGAAAATTTCCATTACAGGCATTCTTCAGCCTAAATTCATTTATTGATGGTACCTACTTTAGCAGCTACGTAAAATGAAAAGAAAATTTGGAGATCTGTGGCCTTTCCTTCTGCCTGATCATGTGCCATTCAGCAGTACTAAGAAATGATCCTCTCCTATGAAGAGGTAGCCTTTTTTTTGCTTAATAAAGATGAGACAGGGACTGTTAACTCATTAATTAACTCACGTTAATTACAAACTAGGAATTTCTTACTGGCTTTCTAAAGCTTCTTCCCTTGTGTAGGTTTTCAATCCTGTACAGCTATCTACCTTGAGCAGTGTCACTGTGCCCTAAATCCAGGAGGTTGCTCTTACCTGAACACCTGACTCTGCACCCATTTGTTGCCCTTGGGGTCTTGCCATCATCACACCAGTAGTGACTGTTGATCTGAAATATCCCATAATCAGTGCTTTTGTCTCCAGGATTGTAGTTTGTAGCTTTGGTGTTAAAGCTGCTCTCCCACTGTGCCAAGCACACCCCTGTAAACAATTTATTTTAGTAGTGATTATTTCATATTCAGTCATTTATCCAGGATAAACCAATAACTTTGAATTGATGTAATTTTTCTTTATTACTGACAGATTCTATAGATGGTGCAGTGAATAAATTGTAGGTCCTAGAGTCAGGAGGACCTGAGATTAAATCTTAACTCAGATACTTGTATGACCCTGGACAAGGCACTAAATCTTTTTTGCCTCGGTTCCTCTCTTGTAAAAAAATAAGGAGCTGGAAGAGGAAATAGCAAACCACTTCAGTCATCTTTGCCAACAAATCCCCAAATGGGGTAGCTGAGTTGCTGGAGTGAGCTGACGGTTAAGTTTTCAGGATGAGGTTTTATATTTCATAAAGAACTGTAAAACACCCAAAGAAATGAAAAGAACAAGAAAAAATCATGCATTCCTTTGAAAGTGTCACCCTCATTCTTAGCCCTCCTCTCCTAATCATTGTGGAGAACCACAGAAGATCAGACTTACAGTTAGCCAGACTGACTCCGTGGTACCCATCCAAGCCCAATGCCTTTATTCTTCTGGCAAATTCACATCTGTCCATCCGCACACCATGTACCGTCATGGGGAAGAAGATGAATCCCAGGAGGAAGAGAACCTTCATGTTGCCTGAGTAGTCAAACTGCTCCAAGTGCTGAGGTTGAGATGTGCTCCAGTATTTAACTTCTCTCTTAAATTGCTTTTCCTTGATGTTTAAAGGCTCTACACCCTAGCTAGGCGGAAGTTAAGATTTATTTATTGCTACATTTCATCATTCCCCTGAAGGCAGAAGGACTAGCACATGATATGGTATAATAATTCTTCCTCTATCCCAAAGGTCATTTAGATTTCAGTCATTATGAGGAAAAGGTTGCCAATCTTGGGAGCTGTCCAAAAGAAGAATGAGTAACTCAAATAAACTCATTATCCCATTCATTATAATAACATCTATGTGCTATTGAAAGAGAAATTCTTTGTTTGGGCTTTCACCCTGACTAAGGAGGCAAAACTAAGAGTACAAAGAATTAAAGTTTATTATTAGTAGGCCAAGGTAACTATATGTCACTGGAGATTAGTGATGTCTTCAAGGTGTAGGCAGCTTTTATTGCGAAGTTTCATGAATAAAGACAATTTAGACAGCTCAATGTCAGCAAAAGAGGTTGAGTTCTTGCATCTTAGGTAGGGCAAAAAGCTGCGGACTTGGCTTCCCCTTGCATTTCCTAACAGAACCTCCTCCAACCCTGATTGACTAGTTGGACTGGTCACTGAGTCAATGTAACTTTCAATGGTTATACTCCCCCTCCTCCCTTCTAATACTGTCACCCCCTGGTATAGACCCTCATCACCTCACTCCTGCACTATTCTGAAATGTTTGTGTCCCTGCCTTATGTCTCCCCCCATGCCAGTTCGCTCTCCACTCATTTTTCAAATTAATCTTCATAAAGCACAGGTCTGACATGTCCCATCATTCTAATCCCATTCAATAAACTCAGTGGTTTCCTATGATGTCTAGAATCAAATATAAAATCCTACACTCAGCAGTCAAAGCCCTTTCACAATCTGGTCCCTTCCGAATTTTCCACTTTTGGTTTTTTTCACACTTTACTCCCATATGTTCTGCCATCCACTTCCATTTTCTTCTATTCATTCTTCTGTAAGACCCCTTCCTTCTCTTGACTCTGGGAATTTTCAGTGACTGTCCCCCACATCTGGAATGCCCTCCATGCTCATCTCTGCCTCCCGGCTTCCTCCAAGCTTCAGATAAAATTCCACCTTCTGCACAATGCTTTTCTTGAGCCCCTGAAAGCTGCTGCCTTTTCTGCCTCCATTAGCTCCAACTGTCCTGTACATATCTTGTTTGTACATAGGGGTTTGCAGGCTATCTCTCCCATTTGACTCTAAGCTCCTGCAGAACAGGCTGTCTTTTGCCCAGCACTTTGCACAATGCCTGACCCTTAGCAGATACTTAATAAATGCTTGTTGACTGACTGGCTAAGACATGGTCCAGAAGCAGTGAGTTTTTCAGACATTGAGATCTCACAGTGGATAGATTGCTAGGCCTGGAGTCAGGAAGACCCATCTTTCTGAATTTAAATCTGGCCTCAGACACTCACTAGCTGTATGACTCTGGACATCCTACTTACTTATGTGTAATGTGAGATGGAGAAGCAAATGGCAAACTATTGTAGTATTTTTGCCAAGAAAACCCCCAAATGTGGTCAGGAACAGTCAGAAATGACTGAAATGTCTGAATAACAAAAATGAGATCTCCCCAACTGAAGGCAGAGGCTACACGACCACTTCTCAGCGATGTTGTTGAAGGGAAGGGAATCTGTTCAAGCACAAATCTCTTCTGAGGTCCCTTCCAGTTCCAAAGAGCTTTATTATCTTTTCCATATCTCTTCATTGCATTCAAAGGATACCATGGAGCGCTTTATCAAATGCATTGTCGAAATTTCTAAACTCTATGTATGTGGTGTTCCCTTGGGCAAAAACACATGAACCAAACATGAGGTTAATTTGGTATGAATTGCTCTTAATGAGCCCATGATGAATCCTAGTCATTACCATCTCCTTTTCTGAGTGCTCCCAGACCATCACTTCAGTGAGAAGACAATAGAAGGTACAAGACAGAGGGAAGAGAGGAAGAGGAGACCATGAGGGGATTTGAACACCAAACAGATGCAATTACAAATTCTAAAAAGATAGATATTAAAGCCAGAGGATCAATCAGAGGGTAAATAGGATGCTGTGGAATGCACTTGTAAGAGTGATGTCAAGAGTACACAGATCACTGAAGCTCAGAGGGAGTTAAGGTTCAGATTGAAACAGAAGTACAGCCAAAGGGGATCTAAAAGCAGTGCATCACTTCTGCATAGGCAGGTGGGGCAGGTCTCTGAAGGACAGCCTTGTAATGCTGGCTACACTGACCAAGAGATCTTTGAGCCTGTAATACTGAATATAGACTCCAGGAGGGATGTGGGACTTCATCCTTCAGAGAGAAAAGTAGGGATCCTTGCCAAGACCCCACACAGAGCCTATACTGGTCCTTATCCCAACTCCTATTTGCCAACACCAAATTGGCAGGACCAAAGCTCTATCTTCTCTGAGGGATTGGGGATGTTTCCTACGGCTTCCAGCAGGTCTCTAGTCCCATGTGTTGTCCCTTCACTATCAATCTCCAGTATCTGCTATTTTCTCCTTATTGTCACCAATGCCATTGATTTGTTTTTATTTAGACAATTTGTCATGAACCCATTTGGGATTTTCTTGGCAGATATACTGAAGTGGTTTGCCACTTCCTTCACCTCATTTTACAGATGAGGAAACTGAGACAAATGAGGGTAAATCATTGCCCAAGTTCACACACCTAGTAAGTGTCTACAGCCAGATTTGAATTCAGACCTTCCTGAATCCAGGTCTAGCACTCTGTTCAGTGCACCACTTCTCCGTCCACCACTGATTAGTATCACACTATCATGATTTATCAGTAGCATGGATAACTAATTAACATCAATTAGCTTTTCCAGAGGTATTGTTTACTGAAAAGATAATCGGAAAAACTAGAAACCATTTCCTGAAAAATTATGCTGAAAATAAATACAGAAGAGAAAAGGTTATAAGCTCCTTGAGGGAATTGACTTTTGCTTCTTTTGTAAATTCAAGGCTTAGCACAGTGCCTGGCATCTTGTTGGCACTCAATAAAAGTTTATTCATTGATTGATTGGATGGCTTCCCCCTTTGGTGCTGGCTACATACTACTAGGAAGCTCCAATTGCCTCAAGGGAATCAGATTGGACAGTTAATTGGCATTCAGTAGAGTTGCACACACTGTGTCCATAAGAGTCATATATTTCAACTAAAAACTTTTAGTTGAATTTTTATAAGTTTTATGTTGGCAGGGATAATGATTGATATGCCTATCTCCTGTGATAGGAATGGACACTCCCTAATGCCTGGATTTGGGGGCTTGTTTTTGATTGTGCCTAAGATACTCCTTAGAACATTTTATATAGAATGTGGGAGGGCATTGAATTTTGTGCAATTCCTTGGTGCAAGGCAATTGGGGATGTATCTGACAGGAAAACATCTGATCTTTTCCAGAACCCTAGAGGTCTTTTTGGAATTTGAGTGTGCACAAAAGGGTCAAAGACAGCCCAGTTGAGTTGCTGAAAGAAGGAGAAGGTACATCAGTTTTCAGTTTTTATAAAAGAGTTTCTCTCTTTCCTGTGAATTATAACTCTTTCCTCTTGAATTTCTTTTGAGGGATGAGTGTGGAATCCCTGTGGATGGTTCCTGGAGCAGGCTTCATAATAGGGAGACAACAGCAACTCCCATAGGAAGGCTCAACCTGACAGAGGGGTGCAGTGCTCAGACTGTAGGCATGGTAGAACCTGGCAGGAGTCTGGACCTGACAGAAAGGAACATTAACAGATCCCATCATTGTTGTAGTTCTCAGGTTCAAGTAGTGGCATGGGTCACTGTTGAGACTTCAACAGGCTTCCAGGGCCCACAGCACTACTTAACCCAAAAGGGGCACATTGCTGTAAAATACAATGGGACAATGCTTAGCCCTGGCAAAGGGAGGAAGTGTCAGGTCCCAGATGTAGCACGGCTGATAGCAGTATACGGCCAGGCACAGTTGAGTATAAGCATTATCATATCCCAGCAATGGCAGACCCTTCATCATTGCTCTACTGACACAAAGGGAAAGATATCAGGCCAAAAAAGGAAAGAAGGAAGGGGGAAAGAAGCATTTTTTACATTAAGTGGCTTGTCCAGGGTCAAACAGCTAGGAAGTGTCTGAAGCTGAATGTGAACTCATGTCTTTTTTTAACTCCAGGCCATAAACTATGTCTACCTCACCCTCTAGTGCCCATGGGATTAGGGGACTTTGCTAGATAAGCATAATATAGGTAGTAGGAACATTACTTGGACCCAGTGAAATGGACAGTGAGGAACCTAGTAGCATTTGGAGGTGGTAGGGGTTCTAAGACAGCAGGCAGTGGAATGGCCCATGGTTCTAGTCCTAGTGACAAGAGAGTAAGCAGCTGTGCAGGCCTCAGGGGAATGGTCATTGTCATAGACACTGGAAAAGGCAAGCCTAGGGTAGCCCTTTGCTTACTGTAATATGCAACTCATGGGACCCCCTCCACGACTTTAGCACCTATTTGATGGCTCTTTCCTAGGAAGGGCTTAGAGGATCACGGGGTGACTGCTGGGAGGTAGTTTGCCCTCTGGTGATGTTAGGGAATTGAGACTATTGATTCAGCCTACCCTGAATAATGGAGCAATGCCTTTCTTGGCTGAGGCCTCTAAATGGGTATAGATTTAGTAGTTCATATGCCCAAAGAGTTATAAAATTGTTTATACCTTTTGACCCAGTAATACCACTTCTAGGTCTGTATCTCAAAAAGATCATAAAATTGTGGAAGACATTTTTGCGTCTTTTTGTGCTCTTTTTGCGTTGGCCAAGAATTGGAAATTGAGGGGATGCCCATCCATTGGGGAATGACTGAATAAATTGTGGTATATGAATGTAATAGAATACTCTTGTTCCATAAGAAATGATGAACAGGTGGACTTAAGAAAAAACTGGAAAGATTTACATGGGCTGATGCTGAGTGAAGTGAGCAGAACCAGGAGAACATTGAACACAGTCATAGCAATATTGTGTGATGGCCAACTCTGATAGACTTCATTCTACTCGGCAATACAAGAATCTCAGACAATTCCAAGAGGCTCACCATGGCAACTGCTATCCATATCCAGAGAAAGAACTATGGAGTCTGAGTGCAAATTGAAGCATACTATTCTCTCTTTCTTTTCTGTTGTTTCTCTTTAGTGCTTTTCCCCTTTTGTTCTAATTCTTCTTTACAACATGACTAATGTGGAAATATGTTTAATATGATTGCAAATGTGTAACCTTTATCAGATTGCACACCATCTTGGGGAAAGGGAAGCAGAGGAGGAAGAGGAAATTTAGAACTCAAAATCTTATTCAAGTGAATGTTGAAAACAAAACACAAGTACACCAATATAGCAAACAAATAGATAATCAAATAAATAAACAAACAGAAAAACGAATAAATAAAAGGGAAAAAAAGATTTGGTAGTTCATGTTTTACTCCCTAAGGGAATCCTAAGAAGGAGAGGTCCTATCTGGTGGGCTAGGAACTGCTATAGGAATAGCAACACATGGCTCTGTTTGAAGCTTGAGCAATGCACCATCATGACCAACACAGCAGCAGAGAAGCAAATCAATAGAATCATTGCAATAATTTCTTTGAATGACTGTCAGGATCCCCATGCCAAGACCACCCCTCTCTTTTTACTCTTCTTTTTCTATTAGGAGACACCTGTTTTCCGGAGCTAAGGCCCAGAAAGTCAGCTGAGCCCTGAGTTTGGCATAACAACAATCCTTTGTGTTTATCCTCTGGATGAACTCTGCCACAGAAAAATCCCAGAATATTTTCACACCAGCCCCAGGTGGTTCCTGAGCTCAGACAGGCACCTACAGGACCCATGTTTGGGTCATGAAGCCCTGCTATGAATCAGGTGAACCTCATTGTTGCTGTTATCCCTCACTCACTGCACAACCATTGCCATATGTATTAAGATTTGGCCTCACTAAAGAAGGCCCTGACAGATGTATTTAGTTTCCCTACTCCACCAGAATCAGAAAGCTTTTTGCTTATGACCACTGTTGGCCCTATTTTTCTGTTTTGTTTTTATTTTGTGATGGTTGTGATGACTTGTGTGAGCCCTTGGGTATTTTCAGAGATAACAACAGTTGCATAAACCATGTGATTTTTGGCCATTTGGTTTCAGACAAGACATGACTGAGTAAACTTCCTTTAGTTAACTGATTAGTACAGTACAAATGCCCCATTTCATGGCCATTTTGAACCTGATCCACCAGGAGAGTCCAAAACCAGGCCTGGCATGCAGTATTTGTCCTGGTAACAGCTAACTGGAAACAACTAAGCGAAGAAGGGGAAATTCAGGGAAAGGGAGCCCTTGGTGACCTTCCTGCTTCTGTTGGTGCTGGCTGCATCCCATGAGGAAACTCGTATTGCCCCAAAGGGGATGGATTCGATACTGAACTGTTGACATTGAGCACATAGGAACAGGTGCAAATGTATTAAGTGTCTTTAACACTCATGACCTGAATACTCAAGCACATGTAAATCTTGGTATGCTGAATTTTCAGTTTTAGTTTTTGAGGCCAGTCAGCCAATAAGCATTTCTAATGTGTTTTCTATGCCAGGCACAGTGGTGAATGTTGGGGATAAAAAGAAATGCCAAAATAAAGAGCAATGAGGCTCTATGTACAGGAAAAATAGGAAATAATTAAGAGTGGAGGCCTAAGACTTTAGAGGGATTGGGGAAGGCTCCCTGCGTAAGTAGGGCTTTTTCTGGGACTTGAAAGCAGTCAGAGCAGCTTGGAGAAGGTGACAAGGAAGGAGAGAATTCTACCCATGGAAGACAGCTATAGAAAATGTCCAGAGCCAAGAGATACAGTGTTTTTCTCTTGCAATAGTTATGAGAGCACTATCACTGGATGAAAGAGTAAGCAGAGCATCTAAGCAGTGAGAAGACTAGAATGGTCAGAGTGGGGCTAAGTTATGAAGGACTTCAAATGCCCCCAATAGAGACTTTTGAATGTGATCCTGGAGGTGATAAGGAATCCCTGGAGTTTGCTGAATTGGGGATAGGAGAGGAATGTGGTTGAACGTATGCTTTCAGAAATTACATTGGTGGTTGAATGGAGGATGGATTGAAGTGGGGAGAGACTTGAGGTGGTCAGTCCCACTAAATGGCTCTCATGATAATCCAAGTGTGAGTAATGAGGGCCTGCATCAGGGTGATGGTAGTTTTAGAGGAGAGAATGGGGTGCATTTGTGAGATGTTGCAAAGGTGAAATATCAGACTTTGGCAAGAGATTGTTATATTGGGGGTAGTCATGAGAGAAAGTGAGAAATCAAGGATGACATCTAGTTTGGAAGCCTATGGGACTAGAAGGATATTGGTGCCCTGAAAGGTATTAGGGAAGTTTGGAAGGGGAATGCTTTTAAGGAGAAAGGTAATGAGTTCAATTTTGGACATATTGAACTTAAGATGTAGGACATCCAGTTTGAGATGCCTGAAAAATATCGGAGATATGAGATTGGAAGTCCTCTGAGAGATTATGGCCTTGGAAAAATATATTTGAGAATCATTTGCCTTAGAGATGACAAGCAAATCCTTGGCAGGTGATGAGATGACCAAGTGAATCTCAGTTGGAAACCCAATCATTCTGGCACTGATTCTGCTTGTCCTCACTGGGTTCCATTGGGACACCCAGAGTGCATGGCATGGTGGCTTTGGTTTTGGTATCACCTACCACATAGATCAGATTGTTAACGTCAGGGACTCAGCCCTTCCCAAGAGGAAGAAAAAGTCTGAGATTACTTTTCTTCTTCCTGCTCCCTATGCTGTCCCTCCTTCAGGGACCTGTTATATTGCTTCTCCTGGTGTGCTTTTGGGTATTATTGTTATCTCTCTGTTTTAGCATTTCTTTTCTCACTGTGTTGCTACCTACAGAAGGCTACTCAATGCTCCCAGATTAGACTTGTTCAGTATTAGACCTCAAGTCATTGAAGTGATGGAAGGTTCTCTGGAAGACTTTTAAGAACTTACCATGAAGGGGTGTGAGTTTGTAGGAGTCATACTAGCTATATAGGTTATGCTAGGTTTTTTTTGAATAGTATCAAACCATTTTCCAGGGCTGAGATTTAACAAGGCATGGGTATGATAAAATATGGGAGCAAGGTAAAGTTGAAATGGCAAGGTTGAGATTGGGAAAGAAGGAAAATGAAGTCAGAGCAAGTGTGAGAGCCTGCAGAACACTGAGAGAGGGAGGGACTAGAGATCCCAGTGAAGACAAAGCATGTTCACCTCTCCTGTATTCCCCTTTACCAAGCCAGGCCATTTGTTCTTCCTCAGTACTGTGGCCACTCTTCCGTTCTGCACAATATTTCAACGATCAATGCTGTAGTCATCCCATCTCATTCAACAGCTTGACAAGCATTGATTAGACACCTCCTATGGTCATAAAGTGTAGGGAAAGAGGGATTAATAATTGATCATGTTGAGATAGATATTTTATGGGGTTTTATTTTCAAAGAATTTTGTATTGACACTTTTTGGTTCTGCATTGCTTTTCAATATATCTCCTCATTCTCCCATCCAGACAGCCATGGGGTTGAGAAGTAACTTGGAGCAGGATCTGCAGAGAGGGATCAACAAGGAAAAAGTAACCTTTAAAGAGAATGGTTTGGGAGTGATGGCAAAGGGAGGATCTGCAATTGAAAATGTTGAACAAGGAGAATGTTTCCTTCTGGACCAGTGTGGCGAGTCTATGAGAAGATTCATCCAGTAGGAAAGAGGGAGGCCAGGGATGCAGTGTCTTCTGGAAGTCCTCTGTCACTCCTAGAAAATGGAAGGAGTAGGCGACATGAAGATCTAAGATGAAGGGAAGTTTGTTAATGATCAAATGAAAGAAAGTTCAAGAAGGAACCAGGAAACAGCTGACAGAGTTGGATTGGGGGTTGAGAGGGGACATCCTGGGGCAGGTGAGGATGAGACAGTGGGGACAGGTAGCAGGGGGAGGGTGGTTTTTATTTAGGCAGCTGGGGATTCTGTGAGACTGGTATTGGGAGAGGAGGGAGTAGGGGCTGGTGGGTCATGTATTTATTGGGACTTTTACTTTAAGAGTTTGTGAATGGCTAAGGGTAGATTCTGTTGTTTTTTAAGTACTAGGAAAAGAAATGATATTGAGCCTAGTGCTAGGAGGCCTTAGGTGAGGTAGTAACAGCAAGAAATTTGATATCTGAGTCTTTCCTCCTGATCCCTCAAGAAGAAGCCAGTTGCTGAGGGCTTTGATGATGCAAGTAAGGAGTTTAGGCCCTAAGTCCATCATATTTTTGGAGTATACAAAGCTGGGAATAGACATAATGTTCGAATGTTGGAAGGAAGTTTCAAAGGTCTTAAGAGCCTAGAATGTGAGTCTTTGAGTTCACTTAAGATTCTTCTTATCTTGTCCATACTACTGATAGCCTGGATAATATCTTCCAAGAAATCATCAAGGAAAACTGCCCAGAGGTCCTAGATCCAGAGGGCAAAATAGTCTTGGAAAGAATGTACCATTCACCTCCTGAAAGGGATCCCAAACTAAAAACACCAGGGAATGTTGCTGTCAAATTTTAAAACTAACAAGTGAAGGAGAAAATACTGTAGGCAACCAGAAAAAAAGAATTCAAATATTGAGGAGCTACAGTCAGGATCACACAGGACCTTGTAGCTTCTACATTAAAAGATTGGAGGGATTGGAATATGATATTCTGTAAGGCAAAGGAGAAGGATCAATTACCCAACAAAATTAAGCATGATATTTCAGCCAAGGAGATGGACATTCAGTGAAAGAGGGGATTTCCAGATCTTCCTAATGAAAAAGCCAGAGTGCAGTAAAAAATTTGATCTTCAAACAGAAGTGTCAACAGTCCTAAGAATGTAAACAGGGGAAAAAACTTGTTATTCAATCTGTGCAAACTGTTTACATCCCTTAGAAGGTAAGATGATGCTTGTTAATTTTGAGAATTGTATACTTACTATGGAATTTATAGGAATATGCTTAGATGGAGGGAGTGGGCATAAATTAAATGATGTGGTGATAAAAATATGATTTAAGAGTGTGAAGACATTTAATGGGAGATGTGAAAAGGAGGAGGCTTAGAAAGGTAAATTAGATCACAGGAAGAGGCACAAAAGCATATTACAGTAGAAGGAAAGAGGGGAGGAAGGTGAGCATTGTCTGAGATTTACTCTCATCTGATTTGCTTCTAGGAGGGAACAACAAACTCACTTAAGTATAGAAATCTAATTACCTCTAAAGGCAGTAGGAGGAAAGGGGAAAGAAAAGGGAGGGGAGGCTAAAAGGGAGGGAAGAAGCAGTAAAAAAGAGAATTGGGCTGTTGGATTTCTAAAGTATCTTTGGAGTTTCAAACTTTTATGATTCTTACTATTGAGGAAACCAATAAATGAATCCACTATTCTAAGTTTTGATGAAACTACACTCTTCAGCATTTCCTGTTCTTGTCTCAATTCCTAAAATCTCTGTGCTTTTGATCATGGTGTCTCCTATACAGAGAATGATCACTCACCCCTGCCCTCCCATTTTTACCCCATAAAACTGCCCTTCTCCCTCACAGCTCACTCATCCCAAGTCACCTGTTTGCTGAAACTTCTCAAGATCTATCCAAGTGAAAGTGATCCCTCTCGTCAAATTTCAACTAATAATTTTTATGCATTTCTACCTTATATCTACATATTTTGCTTCCTTACATAACCATTTCAATATTTGTCTTTTTTTTCCTATTTGGTTGTAAGCTTCTTGGATATAGTTTATCTCAAGCATCTTTTATGGTGCCTTTCATTACTCAAATGCATTTTGCAAACCAAATGCATTACCCAATGCTGAAAAATCTATTCAAAATTTATTATTAGTACCTGAAGGAGTATTCCTCCATTCCACTCAACAGCAGTCTGTATCATTATAGAGGATACAACAATCCTCCTATTTACCCATGCTTTCATCCTAGGAGTGATTTATTACTCTTCACTCCCTTCATTCCCCATATCTAATTAGTTGCCTAATCATCTGTTTTCCACCTCTGTAATATCTTTTGAATACATTCTCTTCTCTATTCTGACACTTCCATTATCTGATTTCAGATTCTTATCATTTTATAGCTGGGTTGTAACAACAACTTTTTTGTTGGTCTCCTTCCCATAAATTTCTTTCCATTCCAGTCCATCCTCCATTGAACTATCAAAAACTTCTTCCTAAAATATATCTCACTATGTTACCCCCTACCCAATCAACAACTCCAATGGTTCCAAATTACCTCTAGGATCATATCCAAAATCCCCTGTTGAGCTTTTTACACACTGAACCAAACTTTTTCCAGTCTTCTTACACCTTGTACTCCTTGATGTACTTTACCATCCAGGGACATTGGCCTCCTAACTGTGCCCTGAACAAGACACTCCATCTCTCAACTGCACAACATTTTCTCTGTCTTTCCCTCATGCTAGGAACTCTCTCCCTCATTCCTTCTGCCTCCTGGCTTCTATGACTTCCTTCAAGCACCAGATAAAGTCCTACCTTCTGAGTACTTACAGATAAATTGCATCTAAGCTCTAGGTTGCATGAATCTAAGTAGTTCTTGTTGTATGGGACCCATGAACAAGTCCCATAATGACTACTTATTGCCTACCAAATAACATCCAAACTTAACCTGGCTCTCTATTCCCTCCCAAGTGGTGCCTTCCAGTTCTTTTATTCTTATCTCATCATAGACAACTTGCCTGAAGTGGTACACTTCCATTCTTTCCCTCCCCCTCTCCATATTCTGTTACTGTCCTACCCCCTTCCCCCTTTACTCACACGTTTCTGATGCATAAAATGGTCCACTTCTAAACATTTGATTCTATCCATCCTTTCTTTAAGGTCTAGCTCAACCAACTTTTCTTTCTTTCACCAAACTCCAGAGTCAACACTGCTTTCTCCCTTTTGTACATGATTTGCATCTCATTTATGGGCTTAGGGATCATTATGAATTATAGCTATCTGTGTTTGTGGCATTTCTATGGCATAGATCCTATGCACCATGAGGCCAGGAACATTGTCTTACTGAATATTTTTCTCTCAATACCTAGAACTGCACTCTACACACAGTAGGCATATAATAAATGCTCTTTTAAAAAATTTGAAGACCCTTATAGTCATGTTACAAACTGTTTTTATAAAATTTTTATGTAACTTGCACTACTACCAGCTATTCTGTTTCTACATTCTTGTTTTCCTTTGGGCTGAAGAGAGATGATTCTTCACCACAAACATTGGCAGAAGACTTTTCCCCTCCCAGAGAATTTTCAGACATTACTTTCACATGGGAAATTCATTGTCCTCCACCCTTCTTGAGGCGGGAGCGTTGGGGTATAGGGGTGCTGGGAACCCTGAAATGCACGGGTAAAGGATGCGCGTCTACCTCAAAGGAATTCAACCACTTAAGCCTTCTTTCAGTCCAAGCAGTGAGTTTATTTGTGACTCCAAACAAGCAGGTCAAACTTCTAGTGAGTCTAGCATTTGATGAGGATAAGACTGATATTTTTATAGGAAAAAAGAGTATGAGAAGATTTGGATGGGATTAAGGAGTGGCAAGTAGCCTGGAGTTGTCCAGAAGTAATAGAGAAAGGGGTTTAGATGGAATTAAGGAGTGGGAAGTAACTTGGGGTGGTGTGGAGGTAACAGAGAATGAAGGGTTCAGCAGAGTTGGAGGTAACAGAGGAGGGCTGGGTAGGGGCCACAATGAAAGGATAATTAAAAGAATTATACTGGGATGATCTGGGTTCAGGGGTTGGGGTTCCCAAAATTAATGGGAAAGTTCAAAGGTGGGGAAGTTCAGATTCCATCATCATTAGTGGGTGGTCATAGAAATTATAAAACAGGATAAAGGGTGCTATACACACACCAAGAAGTCTAGTTTTCATTTTCTTTCTTCCTTCTGTTGACTTCCTGGAAAGGAGAGAAATAGAAAGGAAGAACAAGGAGACAGTCACATGGCTAAGTAGAGAAATATGGAACTGCTCTGAAAAATAATTAGGTCTCCATAAGGAGACTATGTGAGCATGGGACATAAATCAAAGCAAGTTGAGGCAAGAGGGGTCTCCATCAGAGAGCAGAGATAGAGACTTGAAGCCATCAGGAGAAATGACTGTATGTGAATGAGACCTCCACCTATCTTAAATCCAGTTGTGCTAGTGAGGGAGAAAGTAGACTTCTCTTTTGATCATGACTTTCAGGTGGAGAGGGAATGCCCCTACCATTATTCCTTTCCCATGAGTGTGAATGGGATCCCCAGCTGCATGCAAAAAGGTTGCAGGGATATCAAGTGGAAACAATTAGAAATGAATAAATTGGGCTAGGCATTTTTTGTTCTAATTCTAATTTTTGTTCTAATTTTGTTCTAATCAAAATAAACTCCATAATCATTTCATTTTAGGTCTAATTTTGTTCTAATCAAAATAAACTCCATAATCATTTGATTTTAGGTCTCTGAATGAAGAAATGCAATGAGTAGTGAACTGGGAGACCCCAGACCTCATATATTAATATTTTGAACAATATTTCATTTCAGACGGTTTTTTCAACCCTGCCAGCATGAACTTAATGCTAACTGTTTTGTGCTCGGAACAGGACCAGAGCATGACTAGAAGCCGGGCAGAGGAGCCTCAACATCTTGTGGCTGAGCACCACCCTCTGATGACCAGAATGCATATTGCAGCCTCTTAGGAAGGCTATGAAGTAGAGCCCAGAAATAGGACTTACAAGATCACTTGATTGATGGTTCAAGTAGAGAGCCTCCTAGTGGGGAATTCCAACATTCCAATTCCTTGCTGGATAATTATTACAGTTATATATTGTCCTTCTGTAGTATTAGGAAAGCAGCACCACACAACCCTAGGCTTGTTATTAGGAAAGGTAATACTATAGAGTATAGTTAAAAATCATTGCTAATATGGATATGATCTACCAGTCTAGTTGCTGCCATGCAATATACAACAGAGTGGATTTGATTTCATCTTTGAATACTCTCTCTCACTGAACATGCCTATCACTGAAGGCAATGAATTATTCTTTATAGTAATTGGAAACTTATCATGCCTTAAGGCATTCTTGGGTCACCATTTTATTTGAACTATTTACTGCTTTAATGAGGTTATATCTTCTTGAAGTTCTGAAAGAGAAATGAAAAAATATATAAGCCAGTTTCAAGTTAATTTTCTTTAGAGGAAACAATTCTACTTATTAAGGCTGTGGGAATAGTATTGTAAGATTTTTGTACTAAATTTCAGATAAATGGGACTGCAGTAGAGAAAGGCCTGTTCTCTCATTCATTTCCTTCCAGACCTAAGTGGAACACAGTACTTCAATCAAACTGACTTGAATTTCTATATCACTTTAAGGCTTACAAAGTGCTTTTCTCTCCATAACCCTACGAAGCAGTCAGTTACTGAATTTTTTAGATGAGAAAATTGAGGCTCAGAGAGGAGAGGTGATTTGTCTATGGCCCAACTCATAGTCAATGTTAATGTCAGAATTTAAGCCAGGTGTCGTTACCTTAGGCATAGGCTTTAGGGTTTATGAGAGCAGGTTGGTGTTCATCCATTTCAAACATTAGGAGCAAAATGAAGCATTAATGGAAATTCTTTTTCATTATTTTTTTCTTTCAAATGAAAAGGGGCAGTGAATTTTATTAATATTATTATCATTTTAGATGACTCATCGTTAAGAGAAGCTAAGAAAAGATGAAGGCTACAGAGTTGTCTGAGTTGAAAAGACTTGTGCACAATCACTCAGCTGTTAGATAGTGAGACATGAAGGACTTGAACCCATGTTCCCCTGCCACCAATCCCAGCTTTCAAGCCACTGAACCAAGTTGACTGACAACCCAGAACAATAATTTAGAAAAAAATAACCTTGTTCACTTCTCACTAGAAAAGAGTCATGGCTAGAAATAGCATAGCCACACCTCACAGGGACAGATTCTGGAGCTGAATGACCCAGGTTCAAATCCCACCTTGGATACTTCCTCCTCCCTACATGACAAATCACTTTGCTTCCTTGGACCTTACTTTAACCCACCTGTGAAGTGAGGGTGATGGACTTTGTGGCTTCTAAGGTCTCCTCTACATCTATGACCCTATAATGTAGACTAATGGGATTAGCCTGAATTGATGGAAATTTCCATTACAGGATTTTCCTGACTATGGACATTTATTTCTGGGAGGTAGCTTAGTTTCCAGATGTATGAAAGAAAAGAGAATTTGAAGGATTGATTACTTTCTGATTGATTACTTTCCAGTCAAAAGGACTAAGAAATCAAACTCTTCTAAGAACAGATAGCCTGGTTTGCTTGGTGATGATGAGACCACTAGTGGAAAGGGAATTAGAAACTAGGAGTTTCTCATTTCCCTTTAAAGCTTCATCATTTTTGTAAGTTTTTAAGTTTTTTTGTAAGTTTTTAGTCTGCATAACTACTTAACTTTGTGGAGCTGTGTCATTGTGCCTCAAATTCATGAAGTTATTCTTCCTGAAGCAATTGATTTTATACCCATTGAATGCATTTGCTGTCTTGCCATCATTATACCAGTAGTGATTGTTGATCTGAAATATCCCATCACCAGTGCTTTGATCCCCAGGATTGTAGCTGTGGTATTAAAATTGCTGTCTGTGTCTGCCAAGCACACCCCTGTGATGAATTTATTTTAATAATGATTGCTTCATATACAATCACATTTATCCAGGAAAGTCAATGCAGCTGACTTGATATAATCCTCATTTATCATTGATATGGGCAGTAGGTCATGCAGTGGATGGAGCACTGTCTCCAAAACTATGAGAACCTGAATTCAAATCCATCCTCAGACCCTTGCTAGCTGTGTTACCCTGGGCAAGTCACTTAACTCTGATTGTCTCAGTTCCTCATATTAAAAAAAAATCTGTAGAAGGAAATGACAGACAAGTCAGTATCTTTGCCAAGAAATCCCCGAATAGGGCAGCTGTGAGTCAGAAAAGATTACAAAGACTCAGTAACAACAAAGCATTAATTTTGCTAGATGGTTAAGTTTTCATTATGAGTTTTTATCCTTTGGAAATGGGCAAACAGTGCAAATCAAGGCTTAACCTACAGTTTTGTTCATTATCTGGACTTAAGAAATTGGTAAAGAAAATGTTAATTGTGTAGATTAACCTTAAAAGTGTGTTCTGTGTAAATTTAAAATATTATTTAGATAATAGTTCTTTTTTTCTGTTGTTGTTAACATAGATCCTCAAATTGTTTTCAAAGCCCTTCCTAACCAGGTGCCCCTTCTACCTATTCAGTTTTCCTTTATCTTATACATCATTCTAGCCTCCCATATTCTTCCACTGATTGTCACTGATGTCCTTGCTTGTCGTTGAACAAGATAATCTGTCTCCTGACTCATTATTTCCCTAGCTGTTGCCCATGTCAGTAGGGAGATTATAGCAACATATCACAAAGATCACTCACTATGACCACGTGGAATTTATTCCAGGAATTCAGGGCTGCTTCAATATTAGGAAAACTATCAGCCTAATTCTAGAGAATAATCTGGAACTTTACCTCCAACACTGTTAGACAGAAGCAGGAACCATTATCTCCAGGGTCATTTTGGCCAGAATTTCTGACTCTTGTACAAAAGCCTCAAGCTCTCTTCTAAGAGATATTACTTTCTCTAACTGACTACACTATGACAGGGAATGCTTTTATATTCTACAATTCCATAAGGCTTCAGTGAGTGTTGGAGGCAGTTGATATGGGTGGGTCACAAGGGCTTGGCTAAAGATCTAATAGAAAATTTGGGACTCAAATTATGCAAACCCATAGGGAAACAATCTTACTGATTTTGTATAATGGATTTGGAAGAAGACAGTAGGTCAATATTTAAGTTAAATAAGGCTTAAATTCCTTATCCCCACTCCTAACATCTTACTCATGAAAATTTGTCTTCTGGCTAAATCTGTTTTTAAAATGAGGGCTTTTGCTTCAAATTGTATTATCACTCATAGAAATTGAAAAAATAAGAAAAATAAATAATGCATTCCTCTGAAACTATCACCCCTATTCTTAGCCTTCCTCTTCTAGTGTGTGTGGAGGTCCACAGGAGATGAGACTTATACTTAGGCAAACTGCCATAATGGTATCCAGGCATAGCTGCTTTATTCTTTGGACCAATTCACATCTTTCCAAATTCTTATCAAGCTGCTTAATTATTCTGTGTATGATAATGTTATCAGTATTCTTAAAACTGTCATCCTTCCTTAGGTGGTTTGAAAGAAAGGTTGGGATTGAGCTGTATATGATGGGGTGATTCTAGAAAACAAAATTAGGTAAGGAAGAGTAAAAGGAAGCAATTATATCATAAAATGGGTGTGAAAGGAAGAACTAATGTAGAGGAAGCAGATGGAGGTAGAGGACTGGTAATATTGGAACCTTATTCTCATTTGGGCTGAAGAGGAAACAACGTGTACATCTGGAAGGGGATAGCAGATTTATGAACATGCAGAGAATTGAAAAAACTGGGGGAAACAGGGTAGGGTAGGGACACTTGGAAGGATCTGTAGATTGGTATTTGGAATGGTAAGGTGAGAAAATGGGGAGGGGATTTGGGAGGGCTGGATGGGATGGAGAGTAGGAGGGTGAGGGGAGAAGATAAGGTAACAGGGATAGGGGTAAAAGAGGCTAAGAAAGAAAATAGTTAGTAAAAATAAAATGGAGGAAAATTCACAAATGCTAATTATAACTTGAATGTGAATGGGATGTTTATAGAAGCCCCCTTTGTGCTGGCAAAGAATTGGATATTGTAGGTATCCCTATCAGTTGGGGAATAGTGTTGTAGGCTTGGGATGGAATACTATTGTGCTGTAAGAAAGGATGAGCTCATGATCTGAGAAAGGCATAGAAAGGCTTGCAGGAAATGGTAAAGGGTGAAGGAAGCACAGTGAAGAAAACATTGTTTACAGTAATAGCAATATTGTTTTAAAAATGATTTTGAGCAGATAAGTCATTTTGACTATTATAAATACATAAATTAAAAATAAAGGACACATGAATAAAGATGTTATATGCCTCCAGGGAAAGAATTCATAAATAGAAACGTGTATAGAAACTTTTTACATATATATATATTATAATATATATATATATATACTTATATATGTCTAATGGTAGCCATCTCTAGGGCAAGAGGAATTAAGCAGGGAAGAAAAAAAAGGAGAAAGAAAAAAAGAAATTTATACCATAACTTTATTATATATTTGAAAGAATTACCAAGTTGTACATAATAGATGAACAGATTCATGTGAAATTATCTATTTTTATAAAGTGTTATGGAAATGATTATTTTATTTCATGAATTAAAAAAGAAAAACAGAAAGATATAAAAGCCAGAACAAGAGCAGAAATTGGAAGATGAATATAATGCTATGGAATGGACTTTTAAGAGTGGTGCGAAGAATACAGATCACCGAAGCTCAGAGGGAACAAAGGTGGGACTTGAAATGTAAGTTCAACAAAAGGAGATTTAAAACCAGGATATCACTTCTGCCCAGGCAGGTGAAGCAGTTCTCTGAAGGACAGTACTGTGATGCTGACTACATTGGCCAAGAGACCTTTGAGCCTGTGACACTGAATATAGCCTCCATGAGGGATGTGGGACTTCAATTTTCAGTGAGAAAAACAGGAATTCTAGCCAAGACCCACATGGAGCCTATATAGACCCAGGTGCTTATCCCAACTCCTACTTGCTAAGACCAAGTGAGAAGGACCAAAGCTCTACCTTCTCTGAGAAGCTGGGGTTGTCTTCCTTCTGCTTCCAGCAAAAGTCCCTATTGTAGTGGGTTGTCCCTCCCCTATCACTCCTCAGTGACAGTTGTTTCTTCCTTATTGTCACTGATATCTCTGATCTGTTATTGTTGTTTAGTCAATTTGCCATTACCTCATTTGGGGTTTTCTTGGCAGAGACACTAGAAAACTTTGCTATTTCTTTCTCTAGATCATTTTATAGATGAGGAAACTGAGGGAAAGAGAATTAAATAATTTACCCAAGGTCACAGAGATAGTAAGTGCCTGAGGCCAGTTTTGAACTCAGGTCTTCCTGACTCCAGGCTTAGCACTCTATCCACTGCACTACTTCTCTGCCTACTGCTGATTAGCATCACACTATCAATTTAACTAGTTGATATTTTCTCAATACCACTGATAACCAGTTAATATCAATTATCTTCTACAAAGGGATATTTACTGAAAAGATAACATTTAAAAAATTAGGGCTATTTACTACATCTTAGTCCTGTGTAGCCAAAGAAGACCATGCCATCAGAGAAATGATGACATGACTTGCACTTGACTTTGTTTTGAATGAGAGAGGGCTGTGCAAGGTGACCAGCCTCACTTTCATCTGACTCCAGTGACCAGACATTCATCAGGATGACTGGAGATGACTCAGGATGCACTGGGAGACCTTGGGCCCTTTAGGCCAAGGTCTTTGCAGGTACTCACTTAGGGTGAGGCAACACCCATTCATTGAATAGACCTGTTTAAGAAGTAGCCTTTAATGAGATCAAGAAAAACAAAGATATCAGGCTGAATGGGAAACAGCAACAGTTATTATTGATAATCACTCTAAAGCTATTTACTTAAAAAATTAATTAAAAAACAAAGTACAGAAGAGAAAGGATTATGAGCTCCTTTAGAGA
Organism: Bettongia penicillata ogilbyi; assembly: GCA_023548195.1. Lineage (NCBI taxonomy): Eukaryota > Metazoa > Chordata > Mammalia > Diprotodontia > Potoroidae > Bettongia > Bettongia penicillata. The sequence continues at coordinate 1,371,384 of JAJHZJ010000287.1, read as the reverse complement.
GAATGATTTTTGTTTTTTTTTTTTTTGTAAATTCAATGCTGAGCATGTTGCCTGGCACCTTGCAGACACTTAAATGTTCATTGATTGATTAGATTGATTGATTGGATGGCCTCACTCTTTTGGTGCTGGCTGCACACTATGAGGAAATTCTATTTGCCTCAAGGGGATTGAATTCAACAAGAAGCTGTGGGCATTCAGCAGCCAGGGAGAGATTTACATCTTCTCTGTGTCCTTAAGAGTCATTCCTGAAGTATATAAATAGTAAAATTTCTTTGTTGTTGAATTTTCATAAATTTTGTATTGACAGTGATAGTGATTGGCATGTCCATCACCTCTGGGAGGCCTGGGCATTCCCTAAAGCCTGGATTTGGAGGCTTGTCTAAGAATTGTGGCAAAAGACCTGCTTAGGATATTTTATATGGAATTTTTGAGAACACTGGATTTTTGTGGGGTTCTTTGGGGCAAGGCAATGGTGGAAGCATCTGAAGGGAAAATGCCTGATCCTTCCCAGAACCTAAAGATTTTTCAGGAACTTATGTTAGGGCAAAAGTACCAAAGACAGCCCAGTTGATTTGCTGAGAAAAGAACCTACATCAATTTTCAGATTTTAAAAGACAGTTTCTCCTGAACCTGTGAACTATAATTCTTTCTCTCTTGAATTTCTATTGAGGAATGAGTGAGGAGAGCTGGTGGGACGTTTCGCAGAGCAGGTCTCAGAACAAGGGGATAGCAGCAGCTGCCACTGACTCACTCAGTTTGGCAGAGGGAGGCAGTTCTGAGACTATAGGAGCTGTAGAACTTGGGAGGAGCCTGGACCGGGCAGAAAGCGACATCAGCAGCACTCAGGCCCCATCGTTGGGGTAGTTCTCAGATCCTAATACTTGCAGGCTCTAGTATTGGTCAGGTCTTGGAACAAAAGTCACTTCTGAGACTCCGACAGGGATTTCAGGGCACAAAACGTTATTCAACCCAAAAGGGGAACAGTGATGTGAGACAGAAAGGTGCAGTACTTAAGCCCTGGCAAAGGGAAGAGGTGTCAGGTCCCAGTTGTGGCAGGGCTCGTAGCAGTGTCTGGCCAGGCACAGTAGGGGAAGAACATGATTATATCCCAGCAATGGGAGACTGTTCATCACTGCTCTGCTGACAGAGACGGAAAGATCTTAGGCCGAGAAAAGAATGAAGAAAGGGGAAAAAGAAGCACATTCATTACATACTTGCCGGACATTGTGCTAAGTGATTTACATATATTATCTCATTTGCTGCCTTGACAAACCTCAGAGGTAGGTGCTATTATTAACATCCCCATTTTATAGTTAGGGAATCTGAGGCAGGCAGAGGTTAAGTGATTTTTCCAGGGTCGAACAGCTAGTGAGTGTCTGAGCCTGGATATGAAGTCATTTTTTCTGACTCCAGACCCTGAAATTTATGTACCTCACCATGGAATACCCCTGTGATTAGGGGACTTTACTGCATAAGCACAATCCAGGGAGTAGGGACATTATTTGAACTCAGCAAAATGGAGAGTGAGACCCTCAAAACAGTTGGAAGTTGTGGCGATTTCAAGGACAACAGGCAGTGGGATGGCCCACGCATGGTTCAGACCCCAGTGGCAGCAGAGTAAGCAGCCATGCAGACCTCAGGGGAATGGACATTGCCATAGACGCTGGAAAAGGCAAGCTTAGTGTAACCCTTTGCTTTGTAATCTGCAATTAATGGAACCCCTCCCCATTACTGCCATTGAGGTACCTATTGGACAGCTCTTTCTTAGAAAGGCCTTAGTGGATCACAGGGTGGCTGTTGGGAAATAGCTTCTTTCTGATGTTGGCAGGGAAAGGAGACTATTGATTGATTCAGCCTACCTTAAATAATGGAGGTAGTCCCTCCCTTAACTGAGGCCTCTAAAAGGACAAAGATTTGGTAGTTCACCTTCCCTATGGACTTCCTAAGGAAGGAGAGGTCTCATGGGTTGGCTAGGAACCATTGTATGATGTGTAGTACTTATGGATCCTTGGTAGTGTCGATCTTAAAATTTGGTTAAAGTAGAGGCAACAGGCTAAATGAATACATTTTTATTATTCACATTCCCTTTAAAGTAATGGTACATGAATTCCACAGAACCAGTTGTTAAGATCTGGCTAACTCTGTGCAGAAATGGTCAGACTTAAATACATTTTACCATGAGAAAGGAGCTTTCTTAGTTGAACAAGCTGTAAATTTATTTAGTTAATTGGTATTTATTTATTTACTTTTAGATTTCAACATTCATTTCCACAAAATTTTGAGTTCCAATTTTTCTCCCCACCTCTCCCTTCCCCCATCCCCTAATACTCTGCATTATGATTACGCCTTCTCTCAATGTGCCCTCCCTTCTATCACACCCCAACCTTCCCTTATCCCCATCTTCTCTCTTCTCTTGTAGGGCAAGATTAATTTCTATGCCCCATTACCTGTGTTTCTTATTTCCCAGTTATATGCAACAATAATTCTCAACATTGGTTTCTAATACTTTGAATTCCAACTTGTCTCCCTCCCTCCCCATCCCCGTGAGAAGGCTAGCAATTTAATATGGTCTACATATGTGTCATTTTTCAAAAGGCTTCCATCATAATCATGTTGTGTAATACTGACTATATTGTCCTCTATCCTACCTTGTCCCCTACTTAATTTTTATTCTCTCATTTGACCTTGTCCCTTTCTAAAAGTGTTTACTTCTAGTTACTCCTTTCTCCCATCTGCCCTCCCTTCTATCATCCCCCTCAACCTACTTGTCCCCTCTTCCCCTACTTTCCTGTAGTGTAAGATAGATTTTCATACCAAATTTAGTGAGCATGTTATTCCCTCCTTAAGTCATATGTGAAGAGAATAAGCTTCATTTTTCCCATTTCACCTTCTCCCTTTCCTCCTTCATTGAACATCATTTTTCTTATCTCTTTTATGAGTTATAGCCTGCCCCATTCCATTTCTCCCTTTCTCCTCCCATATTTTCCTCCCACACCCCTTAATTTTTACTTTATGTTTTTTATGGATATCGCCTCTTTTGATTCAACTCAACCTGTACTCTCTGTCTATATGTATGTGCGTGTATAATCCCTCCACCTACCCAAATACTGAGAAAAGCCTCAAGACTTACAAATATTATCTTTCCAAGTAAGAATGTAAACAGTTCAGCTTTAGAAAGTCTTTTATAATCTCTTTCCTCTTTACCTTTTCACATATCTCTTGATTCTTGTGTTTGAAAGTCAAATTTTCTCTTCAGTTCTGGTCTTTTCATCATGAATTCTTGAAGGTCCTCTATATGTTGAATGACCATTTATTCTCTTGAAGCATTACACTCAGTTTTGTTGGGTAGGTGATTCTTGGTTTTAATCCCAGTTCCTTTGACTTCTGAAATATCCTATTCCAAGCCCTTTGATCCCTTAATGTTGAAGCTGTCAGATCCTGTGTTATCCTGATTATATTTCCACAATACTTCAATTGTTTCTTTCTAGCTGTTTGCGATATTTTCTCCTTGATCTGGGAACTTTGGGATTTGGCTGCAATATTCCTAGGAGTTTATCTTTTTGGATCTCTTTCAGGAGGTAATGAGTGGATTCTTTCAATATTTATTTTGCCCTCTGGTTCTAGAATATCAGGGCAGTTTTCCTTGATAATTTCATGGAAGATAACGTCTAGGCTCCTTTTTTGATCATGGCTTTCAGGTAGTCTCATAATTTTAAAATTGTCTCTCCTGGATCTATTTTCCAGGCCAGTTGTTTTTCCAATGAGATGTTTCACATTATCTTCTATTTTTGCAAACTTTTGGTTTCATTTTCGAACTTCTTGGTTTATCTCATAGTCATTAGCTTCCCTGAACTAGATTCTCTCTTTCAAAGAATTATTTTGTTCAGTGAGCTTTGGAAACTTCTTTTCCATTTGACTAATTCTGCTTTTTAAAGCCTCTTTCTCCTCATTGGCTTTTTGGACCTCTTTTTCCAATTGAGTTAGCCTCTTTTTAAAGGTGTTATTTTCCTCAGCATTTTTTTGGTTCTCCTTTAGCAGGCTGCTGACATGCTTTTCAAGCTCTTCTATGGTCTGAGCCCATTTCATATTCATTTTGGAGGTACTGGAGGCAGAGGCCTTGAATTCCTCTGACAGTATGCCTTGTTCTTCCTCATTTGAAAGGATGAAAGGAGACACTTGTTCACCAAGAAAGTAACTTTCTATGATCTTATTTTTCCCCCTTTTTTGGCATTTTCCCAGTCAGTTACTTGACTTCTGAATCCTTTGTGAAGAGGAGGGTCCTAGTGCTCCTCCTCTCCCCAGTATCATGCTGAAGGCTGAGATTCAGATCAACTGCTCAATTCCTCCAGGGGATTTGGGTGGGGGTGGGGCCACCACTGAGGGCTGAGGTTCAGATCAGCTGCTCAATTCCACCAGAGGCTTTAAGCTGAGGCACTCAGACAATGGACCCAGGCTGCTTCCATGGCCACCATAGCCGCCTGCCTCCTACTGCTGCTGTTACCACCTGAGGCTAGTGCTGGGGGAACCCCATTCACCTCTCACCCAGCTGGGAAAGCCCTCCTACACTATCCTTTGAAGCTTTCTTTGTCACCCGTGGGTTGAGGTATCTGGGACCCTCCCTGCTGGGAATTCTGTCCTGTTCAGACCTGGTTCAAGACCTGTTCAGGTCTTGTTCTCCCAATGCCACATGGCCAGGGCTGGGCTCCACTCAGCATCCTGTGAGATAGACCTTTCCTGTCAGCCTTCCAGGTTACCTTTGGCTGGAAACCTCTTTCACTCTGTCATTCTGTGACTTCTGCTGCTCTAGAATTTGTTGAGAGTCATTTTTTACAGGTATTTTGTGGGCTGTGGGGGAAGCGCTACATTATATGCCTCTTTCTACTCTGCCATCCTGGCTCTGCCCCACAGGTTGTAAATTTAGTGAGACAAGACAATTTACTAAGTAGTGTCAGTTGGAATTTATGATTCCAGGCTGTATGAATATCTTTATGGCACAAGATAAAGAGAAAATCCCATCAATCTGGTTGCAGGCATCCTATCCTAAACAGGTCCTTGAAATTGCTGACAAGGAAAGGGTATATTTCACAGAACTGACAAGGTTTCAATTGAAATTATGAATCAGGATATCTGTGTTTTCCTTACCATTAAAATGCCATAAGGGTCTTGTAAGGAATTTTACTTCAGATAATAAAGAGACTATTAGGTTCAGACTCTTCTAATTCAAGCTCTTGTCCTTACTAAAGTCCAAAATTTATACTAAATGATTATCATTCCCTCCTTTTGGTCAAAGGCAAGTCTAAGGCTTCACCTGTAAATCAACAATGGTATGAAAAAAACTCTAAATCTTTGCACAGGTCTTGGGAAAGCTGTACATGTCAGATGTCATCTTCTTCAGGTTCTTTCAAAATTGGAAGTCCACTCAGGAGCAGGGGCAATGGAAGTGACAGATGAATCCAAGTCTGTTCAGAAAACCTTACAGGGTCTCCCAGAAAACATGATTTGATAATTGAGATGAAGCAGTGCAACATAGTCAACATGATTCAGTGGCTTGAAAACTGGGATTGGTGGCAGGAAAACATGGGTTCAAGTCCTTCATCTGTCGCTGACGTCTGAGTGATTTTGCACAAATCTTTTCAACTCAAACAACTCTCTAGTCTTCATCTTCTCTTAGCTTTTCTTAAAGATGAGTCATCCAAAAGAATAATAACAATATTAGTGAAAATTCACTGCCCATCCTGTCAAATCTCTTCTCCACACTAAACATCACAAATTTATTCCACTGATTCTCTTGTGGTATGAGTCATGGGCTTCATTCCTACCACTTAAAAATTATTTCCCTTGACATTCTAAAATATTTCTTTGTTCAAATTAATTTTGTTATCGTTTTGTCTGGATCTATATATCATCTCCTTGGTATTTTGATCGATATTTGACCATATCTTATTAAATTGGTAATATTTTCATTTTTCACGTTCAAACTTGGACACCAAATATTTCTCTAGAATAACATCATTTCTAAGAACAAATCTGAGCAAAGTGTTATAATTTTGAGCAAATTGTACTTAATATGTCTATGTGTATCTTTATAGACTGAATACAAATGTGATTCTTAAATATAATCAGTTGTTTCTTTTCACACTTTGCATTATGTAGTTGCCTTATCAGGATACATCCACTTTTCCTTTTTAGTAGTTTCCACTGATTTCTGAAGAGATAGAGGTGACAGCCACTGCAGGAACAGGACTTCACCTTAAATACATCTGTAAGATATTGTCTCTGGAAAAATGCTTTTTTCTAAAACTGAAGAATATCTGTATTCATTAAATTGTCTATTTAGTCTGAACATGAATAATGTTTCAATTTGAGCATTCTTGAAAAACATAAAAAATGTAGCTAGGCATTAGACCATTATTAAACATTGTGTTTTGAAAACTAGTTGCTTCATACTGTGCCAACCTTGAGATAATGATTTTTAAGAGACAAGAAAAACCACAATATTTGATTTGAAAATATACTCCATTATAGGCAGAGGAATCATGATGAGTTGTTGAAAGACCTATAGGTATCAGGTTACAGATGGCAACCTTACAGATATTTGGAAAAATCTTTTCCTCGGCTCTTGTTTTCCCAGTCCTCCCTGTAGAGAAAGGGAGATGAAGCAATGAAAAAGTGAATAAAACCACCCTTTGAAAAATGTTCGATACTGGTATGCATGAATATGGAGATGCTTCATAATGTTTATGAAATGCAATCATTTATTTAGAAAAACCCAAATAATCCTGATGGAAGTCATTCATTAAGCCTTAGTTTTTTTATTTATAAAAGGGGAATTGGATCATTGGATTTCAAAAGTTTTTACAAGGTCTGAAACTTCTCTGATTCTTATAGTAGAAGTAAGTAATAAATAAATCCAGTATTCTGTGTTCTGACCAGTTTACACTTCTTAGTGTCTCCAGTACTTGTCCCAACATCTGCCATATTTGTTCTTTTGAAAATGGCGTCCTTGATGCACAAAAAGGTCGCTCACCTTTGCACCTCTGCCATGCCAGGAACTCTCTCCCACCTCGTTTCTGCCTCCTGACTTCTCTGACTTCCTCCTTCAAGTTTCAGCTAAACTTTTAATTTCTCAATACATAAAGAGGAATTACATCTAAGCTCTAGGTTACATGAGTCTGGGTAGTTCTTGTTGTACGGGACTGCTGACATGAGTCGCATGACTATTTATTGCCTAGTAAATAACATCCAAAGTCAGCCTGGCTCTCTAATCCCTCCTGACTGGTACCTCCCAGTTTTTTTCAGTCTTATCTCACCATAGACAACTTGCCTCAAGTGGTTCACTTCTCTTCCTTCCTGAACCCTGGACATTCTTGTTGTAGTTTGAACCTCATTCTACACAGTAAGTATATAAGAAGTATTGTGGTTTTTTTTAAAAAAAACTTTGAAGATCCGTGTAGTCATGATATTCTGGTATTCTATCTCTGAATTATTACTTTCTTTTGGGCCGTGGAGACGTGATTCCTGGCCACAGAAACAGATTGGCAGAGAATTTTTTCCTCCCAGAGGATATTGAGATATTACTGTCACAGGGGGAATTCATCACCCGCCAACATTCATAGGTGGGTGTAGGTGGCTGATCACAAATGATAAAAGAGAGAAAGGGTGCTACTCACACATCAAGGAGTCTAATTTTCATTTTATTTCTTCCTGCTGTTGACTTGATATTTGGACTTTCCTAAAAGGAGGGAAACAGGAAGGAAGATCAAGGGAATGTTCACAGGAATAGTTGGAGAAACTAGGAGCTGCATTGGCATAAGGGGACCATTTGGACATGGAATATAGAACAAAATAAGTGGAAGCCAGCACAGCCAGGAGAGGTCTCCAGCAGAGAACAGAGCCAGCGATCTGAAGCAATCAGGAGAAATGATCCCATGTGAATGAGACTTTCACTTATCATAAACCACGTTGAGCTAGTGAGGGAGAAAGTAGATTTCTCTTTTTACCATGATCACGCAAATGAAAAGGTATTGCCTCTACCACTGTTCCTTTCCCATGAATGTGATTGGGATTCTCACCAGCTGAACCCAAATAGGTGATAATGGATATCAGTGAGAAATGAATGGAGACTACTATTAAACTGGCCTAAGTATTTTTTAAATTTATTCTGTACAAAATAAATTCCATAAGCATTTGTTTCTAAGTCTCTGAATCAGTGAATGCAGTGGGCAATGACCCAGGAGAACAAAATGCAAAACATAGGCCACAGACCTCATGTCAACATTTTGAGCGATATTTCATTCCAAAACACTTTTTGAACCCTGCCAGCAGGAACTCAATATTAGCTGCTTTGTACAGAGAACCCAACGAGGGAATGAGTGGAGGGTGGGCAGAGGAGCCTCAGCGTCTTGTGGCTGAGCACCCTCTGGTGACCAAAATGTATATTGCAGCTTCTTAGTAAAGGGCTATCTCCAGTAGAGTCCAGAAACAGGACATACAAGATCACTTGATTTGGTGGTTCTAGAAGGGAGCCTTCTAGTGGGCAATTCCAACATTGCGCTTCCTGGCTGGATAACTCTCACACTGATCTATGATCCTTCTGGAGGATCAGGAAAGCAGCTCCACAGAACCCTAGGACTGTTATAAAGAGAGGTTTTCCTAAACAGTATTGTTAAAATGATTGCTAATATGAATATACTACACCAACTTCTTTCTGTTGTACAGTACACAGCAGAACAGACTTTATCTTTGAACACCCTCTCTATCTGAACATTCCTGTCTCTTAAAGGAATAAATTACTTTTTTAAAAAAAATTATTAGTTTTAGTTTTCAGCATTCACTTCAGTAAGATTTGGAGTTCCAAATTTTCTCCCTATCTGTCCTATCTCTCCACCCTAACAGCATGTGCTTTGATATAGGCTCTACATATACATTTATGCTGAACGTATTTTCACATTACTCATGTTGTAAAGAAGAATTAGAACCAATGGGAGAAACCAGGAGAAAGAAGAAACAGAGAAAAAGAAAATAGAGAGCAAATAATACGCTTTAATCTGCTTTCAGAATCCACAGTTTTTTTTTCTGGATGTGGACAGCATTTTCCATCGTGAGTCTTGGATCCCCGTTGTCTTGGATCCTTGCATTCCTATGAAGACATAAGTTAGTTGTCACACATTGTGGTGGTTACTGTGTACAATGTTATCGTGGTTCTGCTTACTTCATTCAGCATCAGCTCATTGAAGTCTCTCTGAAATCTGTCTGCTCTGCATTTCTTATAGCACAATAGTTTTCCATTACATTCATATACCACAGCTTGTTCAGTCATTACCCCTCTACTTCCAATTCTTGGCCACAGCAAAAAAAGCTGCCATAAGTGTTTTTGTACATGCGGGTCCTTTTCCCATTTGTGTTATCTCTTTGGAATATAGGTCTACAAGTGATATTCCTTGGTCAAACGGTATGCATATTAAAAAAATTATAATTAATTTACTTGTTTTCAGTTTTCAGCACTCGTTTCCATAAGTCTTAAATTTTCTCCCATTCCTTCTTCTCTCCTTCCCCAACATGGCTTGTAATCTTATATGGGTTTCACATACACATTCTTACTAAGCATATTTTCACATTAGTCATAATTGCATAGGAGAATTAAAGCAAATGGGAGAAACCATAAGAAAAACTAAACCAAACTAAAACATAACAAAAGAGAAAATAGTCTGCCCCATTCTGTGTCCTGGTTCCATAGTTCTTCTCTGGATGTGGATGATATTTTGCCTCAAGAGTCCTCTGGGAATGTTTTAGGTTCTTGCATTGCTGTGAAGGGCTCAGCCTATCATAAACAGTCCTGTTACTATGTATAATGTTCTCCTGGTTCTGCTCATTTCACTCAGTATCAGTTCATGTGTTTCCAGATTTTTCGAAAGTCCATCTGTTCATCATGTCTCATAGCACAGTAGTATTCCATTACTATGCCACAACTTGTTCATCCATTCCCAAGCTGATGAGCATTCCCTCGGTTTTCAGTTCTTGGCCATCACAGAAAGAGCTGCTATAAATACTTTTGTACATGTAGGTCCTTTTCCCATTTTTATGATCTCTTTGAGGTATAGCTCTAGAAGTGATATTATTGGATCAAAAGGTAAGCCCATTTTTGTATCCCTTTGGCTATAATTCCGAATTGCTTTCCAGAATGGTTGGATCAGTTCACAACTCCACCAACAATGAATTAGTATTCCAGTTCTGCCACATCTTCTCTAACATTTATCATCTTCCTGTTTTGTGGTGTTAGCCAATCTGATAGGTGCGATGTGGTACCTCAGAGTTGTTTTGATTTGCATTTTTCATATGACTCAGATAGATTTAATTTCTTCCTCTGAAAACTGCCTGTTCACATCACCATTTATCAATTGAGGAATGACTTGTATTCTTATAGATTTGACTTCATTCTCTATATACTTTAGAAAAGTAGCATTATCAGAGACACTGGTTGCAAAAATTCTTTCCCATAGAAAGAGATCATAGAAATGAGAAAATGTCCCACATGTACAAAAATATTTATATCAGCTCTCTTTGTGGTTGCCAAAAACTGGAAATCAAGGGGATGCCCATCAATTGGGGAATGGCTGAACAAATCGTGGTATATGAATGTAATGGAAATGATGAACAGAAGGACTTCAGAAAGACCTGGAAGGACTTATAGGAACTGATGCTGAGTGAATGGAGCAGAACCAGGGAAAATCTGTACACAGCAACAACCACAGTGTGTGGAGAATTTTTCTGGTAGACAGTACTTCATTGCAATGCAAGGACTTAAAAAATTCCCAATGGACTCCTGAGGCAAAATGCCTACCACATCCAGAGAAAGAACTATGGAACTGGATCTCAGAATGAAGCCGTTCATTTTCTTTTGTATTATGTTTTGTTTTCTGGTTTTCTCCATTCATTTTCATTTTTCTATGTAACATGACTAAAGTGAAAATGTATTTAATAGGAATGTATGTGTAGAACCTATATAAGATTGCATACCATCTCAGGGATGTAGTGGGGAGGGAGCGGGGAAGAAGGGGGGATGGACAGGAAAAAATCTAAGACATATGAGAGTGATTGTAGAACATTGAAAACAAATAAAATAATTTAATAAAAAAATCAAATGAGAAAAAAAGAAAAATTCTCTCTCAGGTTTTTGCTTCCCTCCTAATCTTGGTTGCACTGGTTTTGTTTGTGCAAAAAAATTTCAATTTAATGTAATCAAAATCATTCATTTTGCATTTCATAGTGTTGTCTATCCCATTTGATCATAAATTCTTTCATTCTCTGTAGATCTGACAGGTAAACTATTCCTTGCTCTCCCAGTTTGCTGATAGTATTAGCCTTTATAGCTAAATTGTATACCCACTTTGACTTTATTTTGATATATGGTGCTGGATATTGATCTATGACCAGTTTCTGCCAGACGATTTTCCAGCTTTTCCAGCAGTTTTTGTCAAATAATGAGTTCTTACCCCAGAAACAGTAATATTTGGATTTGTCAAACAGTACAATATGATAGCCATTGACTACTATGTCATGTGTCTCTAACCTATTCCACTATAATCCTTATATCCACAATAAATTGGATCCACCACTTTATTTCTTAGCCGGTACAAAGTAGTTTTAATGATTGCTGCTTTATAATATAATTTTAGATCTAGTATGGCCAGGCTACCTTCCCTTGCACTTATTTTCATTAATTTCCTTGATATTCTGCACCTTTTGTTCTTCCAGATGAATTTTGTTATTATTTTTTCTAGCTCTATAAAATAATTTTTTGGTAGTTTGATTGGTATGGTGCTGAATAAGTATATCAATTTAGGAAGAATTGTCATTTTGATTATTTGAGCTCAGCCTATATCCATGAGCAACTGATATTTTTCCAGTTATCTAGATCTGACTTTATTTCTGTGAAAAGTGTTTTGTAATTGCATTCTTTTAGCTCGTGGATTTGTTTCAGCAGGTAGACTCCCAAATATGTTATGATGCCTACAGTAACTTTAAATGGAATTTCTCTTCCTATCTCTTGCTGTTGGGCTTTGTTAGTAATATATAGAAATGTTGATGATTTATGTGGGTTTATTTTATATTCTGTAACTTGGACAAAGTTGTTTATTATATCAAGCAGTTTTTACTTGATTCCCTAGGATTCTCTAAGTATGTCATCTTATCATATGAAAAGAGTGATAGCTTTGTTTCTTCTTTGCCTATTCTAATTCCTTCAATTTCTTTTGCTTCTCTTATTGCTAAAGCAGACATTTCTAGTACCATATTGAATAACAGTGGTGATAATGACCATCCTTGCTTCACCCCCAGTGTTCTGGAAATTCTTCAAGCTTATGCCCATTGCATATAATGCTGGCTGATGGTTTTAGGTAAATGCTGCTTATCATTTTAAAGAAGACTCCCTTTATTCCTATGCTCTCCAATGTTTTTAATAGGAATGGTTGTTGTGTTTTGTCAAAAGCTTCTTCTCTATCTATTGAGATAATCATATGGTTTCTGTTAGTTTTCTGCTGATATGATCAACTACACTTTTAGTTTTCCAAATATTTAACCAGTCTTGCATTCATGGCATAAATTCTACCTGGTTATAGTGTATTATTTTCATGATAAGTTGCTGTAACTTTTGGCTAATACTTTATTTAAAATTTTGCTTCTATATTCATTAGTGAAATTGATCTATAATGTTCTTCCCCTATTTTGACTCTTTCCAGTTTAGGTATCAGAAACATACTTATATCACAAAAAGTATTTGGCAGGATTCCATCTTCACCTATTTTCCCAAAGAGTCTCTATAGTATTGGAATTAATTTTTCTTTAAATGTTTGATACAATTCACTTGTAAATTCATCTGGCCCTGAAGATTTTTTCCTAGGAAGTTCACTGATGGCTTGTTGTATTTATTCTTCTGAGATGAGATTAAGTATTTTATTTCCTCTCACAATATTTAATTGCTATTCCCTCAGTTTCCTCCACTGAAAAATGAAAAGGTTGAACTAAACCATGTCTAAATTTCTTCCAGTTTGAATCTATGTTTCATGTTACCTTTACATCTGCATTCTTACCCTGTCACTCCCTGTGCTGATGACGACCCTGGAAAGGGTATTGGCTTCATAGGGACCAAATTCAGTGACCCTTTCTCAGTGTGTGTCTTCATGATCTTGCTGCAGCTTCTGACATTGCTGGGGACCACTCTTAAATACCTTCTCCTTTTGATGAATGCACTCTTCTCTTCCTCAAAGTGGTCTAGAACAGGAGTGGAGAACCTGGATCCTCAAGGCCACATGTAGCGCTCTTGCTCTGTGGTTTGGATTCAGTCAAAGTACAGCACTTGAGGACCTAGAGGGCTATATGTGACCTCGGGGCTGAGAAGCTCTATGTTAAGTTATATTAATGGCCAAAGAAAAGTTAAAAACAAGGACAACAAATGACGCATTTCTTTGAAGTTGTCACCCCCATTCTTAACCCTCCTTTTCTTTGGAGGATCTACAGGAGATCAGACTTACAGTCAGCCCGGTTGATTCCATTGTAGCCTTCGATGCCATTATCTTTTGGAACTTCAGCAAAATCAAGATAATGGGGAGAAAGAGAAACCCCAGAATAAGTAGGATCTTCATATTGTCCAAATAGTTCATTAGAGTGTTCCAACTGTTGAGCCTGAGCTGGACCCGGATAATTAATTTCTCTCTTTCTTCTTGTTCCTTGTCTGAGGGCTCCATTTCCTCAGCTGTATAGGAATGCAGATCTTTTTACAGCCACATTTCCTCCCTTCTTCTAAATGTAGGAGACCTGGTATGTGGAAGGCCATGGTAGTTTCCCTCTTCCCCTTTAGTCAGAATGAGAGTGAGAGGAACAGTGTCTCCTTTCTGAGTGTTTGATCAGACTTGTCCACATCTGTGGGTCTGATTTACCAGCAAACAAAAGTATAGTAGAGGGATGACCCAGATAAGTCAGTCAATAGACAGTCAGTAAACATTGGTTAAGTATCTGCTACTGCTACATGTAACACACTGTACACTGTGTTAAGAGATATGACAGGCTGAAATTCCATTGCCAAAGGGCTAATACTAATTCAAAGCCACCCTTTCTACTGTGCTCTCTTCACAGGCCTGCTGCCTAGGTAAACAAGTTGCCTTCATCTTAATGCAACCAGGGACCAGGTCATTTGCATGAGACCCTGTTCATTGGTAGAGATTGATTCTTTAATGCTCCACGTCTGGAGGAAGAGGTAGAGGACAAGAGCTGGGAAGAGGAAAGATCTTGGTAGTTTGGCTTCCAGATAAACAGAAGGGATATTGTGTTTCCAGCCATTCTTTTGGGAGGATAAAGACTCCAGGAAGAAGCCAATAAGGAGAGATAATAAGGAACAAACTGATAGATAAGGAGAGATTTGAAGCCTAGAGAGTGAGTGAATGATTGTAAGAGTGATCTATTGAAGAAGGGAAAGAATGAACCAAAGGGTACAATTAAGAGTTAAGTACTGGTAAGGATGAGGTCAACTTTGTCATCAGAAATTGGATTAAAAGAGAGATTTAGGGAAGATGATGTAGATTTTTGACACATGGAGAAGAGTAGAAGTGAGGGTTCAAGGTGATTGACTGCTGTTTTCTCAGTAAAGAATGAGACAAAGTACTTTGCTGAAATGGAAGAAGGAGGAGATGTTGTGACAGGCTTGAGGAAAGAAGGTTGAGAACAGTTGCACTGGGGAATGTGAAAGATAATTAATTTAAGAAGGGTAAAAGGATTGCTTCAGTGTAATGAGCATCCAGGTCCATTGGAATTGGACCCAGTCAGCTTGGTCAGGTAACTGCCTCAAGCAATAGCATGTGAGGAGGGAGGAAAAGAGATGGGGGGCTGAGGGGCAGGGCAGCGTCCTGGGGCTGGGATTTCACAAGGCATGAATAATGATAAAATAAGGGAACAAGGTATTAGAAGGTAGAGTTGAACTGGCGGAGTTGAGATTGGGAAAGGAGGAAAATGAAGTCAGAGCAAGTGTGAGAGCCTGTAGAACATTGAGAGAGAGGGAAGGACTGGGCATCCCAGTGAAGACAAAGCATGTTCACCTCTCCTGTATTCCCCTTTTCCCAAATCAGGACATTTTCTCTTCCTCAGTACTGTGTCCACGCTTCTGTTCTGCATAATCTTTCAAAGATCAGTGGTGTTAATCCCATCCAATTCAACAATCTGAGAACCATTTATTAAACATCCCCTATGGAAATAAAGAACAGGGGAAAATGGAATAATAATTGGTGCTCTTTAGATATATTGCAGAAGGTTTCTTTTTTCAATATATCTTTTGTTTTTGCATTATTTCTCAGTATAACTCCTCATTTCCCCATCCAGATAGCCATGGGGTTGGTAGATAACTTGGAGCAGGATCTAGAGAGAGGCATCAATGAGGATAGAGTAACCTTTAAAGGAAGAGGGTTTGTGGAGTGATGGCAGAGGGAGGGTCTGTAATTGATCATGTTGAACAAGGAGAATACCTCCTTCTGGTCTAGTGTGGTGAGTCTATGAGAAAGTACATTCAGTAGAAGAAAGGGAGGCCAGGGATGTGATATCTTCTGAGAGTTCTCCCTGACTCCTCGAACATGGAAGGAGTGGGAGAGCTGGATGTGTAACATGAAGGGAGGTTTCTGAATGATCAGATGAAAGAAAATTCAAGAAGGAACTAGAAAACAGCTGACAGAACTGAACTGGAGGCTGAGAGGGCATATCCTGGGACAAGTGAGGATGAAATAACGGGGACAGATAGTAGGGAGAGGGTGATTTTTATTCAGGCAGCTGGGGATTCTATGTGACTGATATTGGGAGAGGAGAAAGTAGGAGCTGGACAGTCATATGAGGTGAGGATGTATTTACTGGGACATTTACCTTAAGAATTTGTGAATGGCTAGGAATAAAGTCTTCCATCCTTCAAGTACTCAGAAAGAAATGATATTGAGCTTAGTGCTAGGAGCCCAAAGGTGAGGTACTAACAAGAAGACATCTGAGTGTCTGAGTCTTTCACCCTTGTCCATCAAGTAGAATCTTTTTGTCAAAGTCTATGATCCTGGAAATAAAGAATTTAGGCTTTAAGAGTATTAAATTTTCAGAGAATACAAAGCTGAGGAGAATAGATAGACTCTTGAATGATTGAATGAGGATCAGTAAGAGCTTAGAAGATGAGTTTTTGAATTCAATTATTTCTTATTTTTAATTCCCTTGTCTGTTCTATTCATATACTTTTAAGGTTTATAATGTATATATCTATATCTAAATCTATATTGATGTCTCTATCCATCTATCTATCATCTATCCATCTATCTATTCATTGTTTGACCCTCACAATGTTTATTTTTCTACTTTGTGACTGGTAGAAAATAGTTTTGACGATTTTTATTTCACAATACCATTGGAGGTCAGGAAGTATTATTCTTGCTTTATTCCTATATTTAAAAATAATTTTTCTAGATTGTTTTCTTTCACCAAATCAATTTTGTTAGTATTTTGTCTGGATCCATGAGTCATCACTCAAGTATTCTGACTGGCATTTAGCCGTATCTATGTCATTTGGTTATATTTTCATTGTTATTAAATAGGTGGGGCCAAGACATGGGCACTGAGTATTTCTCCAGAATAACAACATTGCTAAAAAGAAATTTGAGGAAAAAGGCAATAATTTGGTTTGTGTGTGTGTTTGTGTGTGTGTGTGTGTATGTATTAACGTATTTATGTGTGCTTCTTTATATATTTATTTCAGATGTAGTTCTTGCAAAAAATCAGTTTCTTCTTTCACATTTTGCATCATGTATTTGCCTAATAACGATACCCTTATGTCTACTTTTTAGTGTTTTAAATGGATTTCTGAAGAGATACAAATGATAGCCAGTGCCAGGTCAGAATTTCCCCTTACAACAGTTCACTTTAACATGTAGTCTGTAAATATATTTTTCCTTTAATTGAAGAATTTCAATATTCAAAATACTAAATTGTCTCTTCACAGTCAAACCTGAATGTTATGGGGGTTTATGTGATAACCAGGCAATTTTTCTTTCAGACTGAGTGTTCCTGAAAATCTAAAAAATCATAGCCAGGCATTCAAATGTTATTAAAACATTAAGTCTTTTCAAAACTAGTTGCTTCATCTGTACGCGATTTATTTGAGAAAATTATATTTTAAGAGAGAAAAATTCAATATTTGATTTGAAAAAGCTCCTTTACAGGCATAGGAAACATAATGAGTAGAAGGACCTAAAGGTGGCAGGTTACACATTGCAACCTGCAAGATAACCTGAAACATCACGCCCTTCACAATGGTTTCGCCAGGCCACCCTGCAGAAAGGAGGAGAAAAAATAAGGAAAAAGTGAGCAAACTACTTTTGGATAAATGTTAATTTTTGATACACATGAATATAGAGACATGTAGTAGTATTTATCAAACGCAATTATCTATTTCAAAATAGAAAAAATACCATAAAAATAAATGGTCCTAATAGAAGTCACTCTTTAGGCCTTGGCTTTCTCATTTTTAAAAAGAGGATTGGATTTCAAAGATTTCTATAACTGAAACTTCTGTGGTTCTTAGCATTGAGGCAATCAATAAATGAATCCACTATTCTATGTTCTGACCAAACTAGACTCTTTAGTATCTCCTGCTCTTACCCCCATGTCTGCCATCTCTATAATTTTGATTATGGCATCCCTCATGCATAGAATGATCACTCACCACTGCCCTGCATTTTCACCATATAAAATCCCTTCTGTCCTTCAAGGTTCATCCTATGTCACCTCCTTCATGAAATTTCTCAAGATCCACCCAAGTGAAAGGGATCTTCCTCCAGGGGATTTGGGTGGGGGTGGGGCCACCACTGAGGGCTGAGGTTCAGATCAGCTGCTCAATTCCACCAGAGGCTTTAAGCTGAGGCACTCAGACAATGGACCCAGGCTGCTTCCATGGCCACCATAGCCGCCTGCCTCCTACTGCTGCTGTTACCACCTGAGGCTAGTGCTGGGGGAACCCCATTCACCTCTCACCCAGCTGGGAAAGCCCTCCTACACTATCCTTTGAAGCTTTCTTTGTCACCCGTGGGTTGAGGTATCTGGGACCCTCCCTGCTGGGAATTCTGTCCTGTTCAGACCTGGTTCAAGACCTGTTCAGGTCTTGTTCTCCCAATGCCACATGGCCAGGGCTGGGCTCCACTCAGCATCCTGTGAGATAGACCTTTCCTGTCAGCCTTCCAGGTTACCTTTGGCTGGAAACCTCTTTCACTCTGTCATTCTGTGACTTCTGCTGCTCTAGAATTTGTTGAGAGTCATTTTTTACAGGTATTTTGTGGGCTGTGGGGGAAGCGCTACATTATATGCCTCTTTCTACTCTGCCATCCTGGCTCTGCCCCACAGGTTGTAAATTTAGTGAGACAAGACAATTTACTAAGTAGTGTCAGTTGGAATTTATGATTCCAGGCTGTATGAATATCTTTATGGCACAAGATAAAGAGAAAATCCCATCAATCTGGTTGCAGGCATCCTATCCTAAACAGGTCCTTGAAATTGCTGACAAGGAAAGGGTATATTTCACAGAACTGACAAGGTTTCAATTGAAATTATGAATCAGGATATCTGTGTTTTCCTTACCATTAAAATGCCATAAGGGTCTTGTAAGGAATTTTACTTCAGATAATAAAGAGACTATTAGGTTCAGACTCTTCTAATTCAAGCTCTTGTCCTTACTAAAGTCCAAAATTTATACTAAATGATTATCATTCCCTCCTTTTGGTCAAAGGCAAGTCTAAGGCTTCACCTGTAAATCAACAATGGTATGAAAAAAACTCTAAATCTTTGCACAGGTCTTGGGAAAGCTGTACATGTCAGATGTCATCTTCTTCAGGTTCTTTCAAAATTGGAAGTCCACTCAGGAGCAGGGGCAATGGAAGTGACAGATGAATCCAAGTCTGTTCAGAAAACCTTACAGGGTCTCCCAGAAAACATGATTTGATAATTGAGATGAAGCAGTGCAACATAGTCAACATGATTCAGTGGCTTGAAAACTGGGATTGGTGGCAGGAAAACATGGGTTCAAGTCCTTCATCTGTCGCTGACGTCTGAGTGATTTTGCACAAATCTTTTCAACTCAAACAACTCTCTAGTCTTCATCTTCTCTTAGCTTTTCTTAAAGATGAGTCATCCAAAAGAATAATAACAATATTAGTGAAAATTCACTGCCCATCCTGTCAAATCTCTTCTCCACACTAAACATCACAAATTTATTCCACTGATTCTCTTGTGGTATGAGTCATGGGCTTCATTCCTACCACTTAAAAATTATTTCCCTTGACATTCTAAAATATTTCTTTGTTCAAATTAATTTTGTTATCGTTTTGTCTGGATCTATATATCATCTCCTTGGTATTTTGATCGATATTTGACCATATCTTATTAAATTGGTAATATTTTCATTTTTCACGTTCAAACTTGGACACCAAATATTTCTCTAGAATAACATCATTTCTAAGAACAAATCTGAGCAAAGTGTTATAATTTTGAGCAAATTGTACTTAATATGTCTATGTGTATCTTTATAGACTGAATACAAATGTGATTCTTAAATATAATCAGTTGTTTCTTTTCACACTTTGCATTATGTAGTTGCCTTATCAGGATACATCCACTTTTCCTTTTTAGTAGTTTCCACTGATTTCTGAAGAGATAGAGGTGACAGCCACTGCAGGAACAGGACTTCACCTTAAATACATCTGTAAGATATTGTCTCTGGAAAAATGCTTTTTTCTAAAACTGAAGAATATCTGTATTCATTAAATTGTCTATTTAGTCTGAACATGAATAATGTTTCAATTTGAGCATTCTTGAAAAACATAAAAAATGTAGCTAGGCATTAGACCATTATTAAACATTGTGTTTTGAAAACTAGTTGCTTCATACTGTGCCAACCTTGAGATAATGATTTTTAAGAGACAAGAAAAACCACAATATTTGATTTGAAAATATACTCCATTATAGGCAGAGGAATCATGATGAGTTGTTGAAAGACCTATAGGTATCAGGTTACAGATGGCAACCTTACAGATATTTGGAAAAATCTTTTCCTCGGCTCTTGTTTTCCCAGTCCTCCCTGTAGAGAAAGGGAGATGAAGCAATGAAAAAGTGAATAAAACCACCCTTTGAAAAATGTTCGATACTGGTATGCATGAATATGGAGATGCTTCATAATGTTTATGAAATGCAATCATTTATTTAGAAAAACCCAAATAATCCTGATGGAAGTCATTCATTAAGCCTTAGTTTTTTTATTTATAAAAGGGGAATTGGATCATTGGATTTCAAAAGTTTTTACAAGGTCTGAAACTTCTCTGATTCTTATAGTAGAAGTAAGTAATAAATAAATCCAGTATTCTGTGTTCTGACCAGTTTACCACTTCTTAGTGTCTCCAGTACTTGTCCCAACATCTGCCATATTTGTTCTTTTGAAAATGGCGTCCTTGATGCACAAAAAGGTCGCTCACCTTTGCACCTCTGCCATGCCAGGAACTCTCTCCCACCTCGTTTCTGCCTCCTGACTTCTCTGACTTCCTCCTTCAAGTTTCAGCTAAACTTTTAATTTCTCAATACATTAAGAGGAATTACATCTAAGCTCTAGGTTACATGAGTCTGGGTAGTTCTTGTTGTACGGGACTGCTGACATGAGTCGCATGACTATTTATTGCCTAGTAAATAACATCCAAAGTCAGCCTGGCTCTCTAATCCCTCCTGACTGGTACCTCCCAGTTTTTTTCAGTCTTATCTCACCATAGACAACTTGCCTCAAGTGGTTCACTTCTCTTCCTTCCTGAACCCTGGACATTCTTGTTGTAGTTTGAACCTCATTCTACACAGTAAGTATATAAGAAGTATTGTGGTTTTTTTTAAAAAAAACTTTGAAGATCCGTGTAGTCATGATATTCTGGTATTCTATCTCTGAATTATTACTTTCTTTTGGGCCGTGGAGACGTGATTCCTGGCCACAGAAACAGATTGGCAGAGAATTTTTTCCTCCCAGAGGATATTGAGATATTACTGTCACAGGGGGAATTCATCACCCGCCAACATTCATAGGTGGGTGTAGGTGGCTGATCACAAATGATAAAAGAGAGAAAGGGTGCTACTCACACATCAAGGAGTCTAATTTTCATTTTATTTCTTCCTGCTGTTGACTTGATATTTGGACTTTCCTAAAAGGAGGGAAACAGGAAGGAAGATCAAGGGAATGTTCACAGGAATAGTTGGAGAAACTAGGAGCTGCATTGGCATAAGGGGACCATTTGGACATGGAATATAGAACAAAATAAGTGGAAGCCAGCACAGCCAGGAGAGGTCTCCAGCAGAGAACAGAGCCAGCGATCTGAAGCAATCAGGAGAAATGATCCCATGTGAATGAGACTTTCACTTATCATAAACCACGTTGAGCTAGTGAGGGAGAAAGTAGATTTCTCTTTTTACCATGATCACGCAAATGAAAAGGTATTGCCTCTACCACTGTTCCTTTCCCATGAATGTGATTGGGATTCTCACCAGCTGAACCCAAATAGGTGATAATGGATATCAGTGAGAAATGAATGGAGACTACTATTAAACTGGCCTAAGTATTTTTTAAATTTATTCTGTACAAAATAAATTCCATAAGCATTTGTTTCTAAGTCTCTGAATCAGTGAATGCAGTGGGCAATGACCCAGGAGAACAAAATGCAAAACATAGGCCACAGACCTCATATCAACATTTTGAGCGATATTTCATTCCAAAACACTTTTTGAACCCTGCCAGCAGGAACTCAATATTAGCTGCTTTGTACAGAGAACCCAACGAGGGAATGAGTGGAGGGTGGGCAGAGGAGCCTCAGCGTCTTGTGGCTGAGCACCCTCTGGTGACCAAAATGTATATTGCAGCTTCTTAGTAAAGGGCTATCTCCAGTAGAGTCCAGAAACAGGACATACAAGATCACTTGATTTGGTGGTTCTAGAAGGGAGCCTTCTAGTGGGCAATTCCAACATTGCGCTTCCTGGCTGGATAACTCTCACACTGATCTATGATCCTTCTGGAGGATCAGGAAAGCAGCTCCACAGAACCCTAGGACTGTTATAAAGAGAGGTTTTCCTAAACAGTATTGTTAAAATGATTGCTAATATGAATATACTACACCAACTTCTTTCTGTTGTACAGTACACAGCAGAACAGACTTTATCTTTGAACACCCTCTCTATCTGAACATTCCTGTCTCTTAAAGGAATAAATTACTTTTTTAAAAAAAATTATTAGTTTTAGTTTTCAGCATTCACTTCAGTAAGATTTGGAGTTCCAAATTTTCTCCCTATCTGTCCTATCTCTCCACCCTAACAGCATGTGCTTTGATATAGGCTCTACATATACATTTATGCTGAACGTATTTTCACATTACTCATGTTGTAAAGAAGAATTAGAACCAATGGGAGAAACCAGGAGAAAGAAGAAACAGAGAAAAAGAAAATAGAGAGCAAATAATACGCTTTAATCTGCTTTCAGAATCCACAGTTTTTTTTTCTGGATGTGGACAGCATTTTCCATCGTGAGTCTTGGATCCCCGTTGTCTTGGATCCTTGCATTCCTATGAAGACATAAGTTAGTTGTCACACATTGTGGTGGTTACTGTGTACAATGTTATCGTGGTTCTGCTTACTTCATTCAGCATCAGCTCATTGAAGTCTCTCTGAAATCTGTCTGCTCTGCATTTCTTATAGCACAATAGTTTTCCATTACATTCATATACCACAGCTTGTTCAGTCATTACCCCCTCTACTTCCAATTCTTGGCCACAGCAAAAAAAAGCTGCCATAAGTGTTTTTGTACATGCGGGTCCTTTTCCCATTTGTGTTATCTCTTTGGAATATAGGTCTACAAGTGATATTCCTTGGTCAAACGGTATGCATATTAAAAAAATTATAATTAATTTACTTGTTTTCAGTTTTCAGCACTCGTTTCCATAAGTCTTAAATTTTCTCCCATTCCTTCTTCTCTCCTTCCCCAACATGGCTTGTAATCTTATATGGGTTTCACATACACATTCTTACTAAGCATATTTTCACATTAGTCATAATTGCATAGGAGAATTAAAGCAAATGGGAGAAACCATAAGAAAAACTAAACCAAACTAAAACATAACAAAAGAGAAAATAGTCTGCCCCATTCTGTGTCCTGGTTCCATAGTTCTTCTCTGGATGTGGATGATATTTTGCCTCAAGAGTCCTCTGGGAATGTTTTAGGTTCTTGCATTGCTGTGAAGGGCTCAGCCTATCATAAACAGTCCTGTTACTATGTATAATGTTCTCCTGGTTCTGCTCATTTCACTCAGTATCAGTTCATGTGTTTCCAGATTTTTCGAAAGTCCATCTGTTCATCATGTCTCATAGCACAGTAGTATTCCATTACTATGCCACAACTTGTTCATCCATTCCCAAGCTGATGAGCATTCCCTCGGTTTTCAGTTCTTGGCCATCACAGAAAGAGCTGCTATAAATACTTTTGTACATGTAGGTCCTTTTCCCATTTTTATGATCTCTTTGAGGTATAGCTCTAGAAGTGATATTATTGGATCAAAAGGTAAGCCCATTTTTGTATCCCTTTGGCTATAATTCCGAATTGCTTTCCAGAATGGTTGGATCAGTTCACAACTCCACCAACAATGAATTAGTATTCCAGTTCTGCCACATCTTCTCTAACATTTATCATCTTCCTGTTTTGTGGTGTTAGCCAATCTGATAGGTGCGATGTGGTACCTCAGAGTTGTTTTGATTTGCATTTTTCATATGACTCAGATAGATTTAATTTCTTCCTCTGAAAACTGCCTGTTCACATCACCATTTATCAATTGAGGAATGACTTGTATTCTTATAGATTTGACTTCATTCTCTATATACTTTAGAAAAGTAGCATTATCAGAGACACTGGTTGCAAAAATTCTTTCCCATAGAAAGAGATCATAGAAATGAGAAAATGTCCCACATGTACAAAAATATTTATATCAGCTCTCTTTGTGGTTGCCAAAAACTGGAAATCAAGGGGATGCCCATCAATTGGGGAATGGCTGAACAAATCGTGGTATATGAATGTAATGGAAATGATGAACAGAAGGACTTCAGAAAGACCTGGAAGGACTTATAGGAACTGATGCTGAGTGAATGGAGCAGAACCAGGGAAAATCTGTACACAGCAACAACCACAGTGTGTGGAGAATTTTTCTGGTAGACAGTACTTCATTGCAATGCAAGGACTTAAAAAATTCCCAATGGACTCCTGAGGCAAAATGCCTACCACATCCAGAGAAAGAACTATGGAACTGGATCTCAGAATGAAGCCGTTCATTTTCTTTTGTATTATGTTTTGTTTTCTGGTTTTCTCCATTCATTTTCATTTTTCTATGTAACATGACTAAAGTGAAAATGTATTTAATAGGAATGTATGTGTAGAACCTATATAAGATTGCATACCATCTCAGGGATGTAGTGGGGAGGGAGCGGGGAAGAAGGGGGGATGGACAGGAAAAAATCTAAGACATATGAGAGTGATTGTAGAACATTGAAAACAAATAAAATAATTTAATAAAAAAATCAAATGAGAAAAAAAGAAAAATTCTCTCTCAGGTTTTTGCTTCCCTCCTAATCTTGGTTGCACTGGTTTTGTTTGTGCAAAAAAATTTCAATTTAATGTAATCAAAATCATTCATTTTGCATTTCATAGTGTTGTCTATCCCATTTGATCATAAATTCTTTCATTCTCTGTAGATCTGACAGGTAAACTATTCCTTGCTCTCCCAGTTTGCTGATAGTATTAGCCTTTATAGCTAAATTGTATACCCACTTTGACTTTATTTTGATATATGGTGCTGGATATTGATCTATGACCAGTTTCTGCCAGACGATTTTCCAGCTTTTCCAGCAGTTTTTGTCAAATAATGAGTTCTTACCCCAGAAACAGTAATATTTGGATTTGTCAAACAGTACAATATGATAGCCATTGACTACTATGTCATGTGTCTCTAACCTATTCCACTATAATCCTTATATCCACAATAAATTGGATCCACCACTTTATTTCTTAGCCGGTACAAAGTAGTTTTAATGATTGCTGCTTTATAATATAATTTTAGATCTAGTATGGCCAGGCTACCTTCCCTTGCACTTATTTTCATTAATTTCCTTGATATTCTGCACCTTTTGTTCTTCCAGATGAATTTTGTTATTATTTTTTCTAGCTCTATAAAATAATTTTTTGGTAGTTTGATTGGTATGGTGCTGAATAAGTATATCAATTTAGGAAGAATTGTCATTTTGATTATTTGAGCTCAGCCTATATCCATGAGCAACTGATATTTTTCCAGTTATCTAGATCTGACTTTATTTCTGTGAAAAGTGTTTTGTAATTGCATTCTTTTAGCTCGTGGATTTGTTTCAGCAGGTAGACTCCCAAATATGTTATGATGCCTACAGTAACTTTAAATGGAATTTCTCTTCCTATCTCTTGCTGTTGGGCTTTGTTAGTAATATATAGAAATGTTGATGATTTATGTGGGTTTATTTTATATTCTGTAACTTGGACAAAGTTGTTTATTATATCAAGCAGTTTTTACTTGATTCCCTAGGATTCTCTAAGTATGTCATCTTATCATATGAAAAGAGTGATAGCTTTGTTTCTTCTTTGCCTATTCTAATTCCTTCAATTTCTTTTGCTTCTCTTATTGCTAAAGCAGACATTTCTAGTACCATATTGAATAACAGTGGTGATAATGACCATCCTTGCTTCACCCCCAGTGTTCTGGAAATTCTTCAAGCTTATGCCCATTGCATATAATGCTGGCTGATGGTTTTAGGTAAATGCTGCTTATCATTTTAAAGAAGACTCCCTTTATTCCTATGCTCTCCAATGTTTTTAATAGGAATGGTTGTTGTGTTTTGTCAAAAGCTTCTTCTCTATCTATTGAGATAATCATATGGTTTCTGTTAGTTTTCTGCTGATATGATCAACTACACTTTTAGTTTTCCAAATATTTAACCAGTCTTGCATTCATGGCATAAATTCTACCTGGTTATAGTGTATTATTTTCATGATAAGTTGCTGTAACTTTTGGCTAATACTTTATTTAAAATTTTGCTTCTATATTCATTAGTGAAATTGATCTATAATGTTCTTCCCCTATTTTGACTCTTTCCAGTTTAGGTATCAGAAACATACTTATATCACAAAAAGTATTTGGCAGGATTCCATCTTCACCTATTTTCCCAAAGAGTCTCTATAGTATTGGAATTAATTTTTCTTTAAATGTTTGATACAATTCACTTGTAAATTCATCTGGCCCTGAAGATTTTTTCCTAGGAAGTTCACTGATGGCTTGTTGTATTTATTCTTCTGAGATGAGATTAAGTATTTTATTTCCTCTCACAATATTTAATTGCTATTCCCTCAGTTTCCTCCACTGAAAAATGAAAAGGTTGAACTAAACCATGTCTAAATTTCTTCCAGTTTGAATCTATGTTTCATGTTACCTTTACCTCTGCATTCTTACCCTGTCACTCCCTG
Organism: Bettongia penicillata ogilbyi; assembly: GCA_023548195.1. Taxonomy (NCBI): domain Eukaryota; kingdom Metazoa; phylum Chordata; class Mammalia; order Diprotodontia; family Potoroidae; genus Bettongia; species Bettongia penicillata. Next base: position 1,344,782 of record JAJHZJ010000287.1, on the reverse strand, counting down.
TGCTGATGACGACCCTGGAAAGGGTATTGGCTTCATAGGGACCAAATTCAGTGACCCTTTCTCAGTGTGTGTCTTCATGATCTTGCTGCAGCTTCTGACATTGCTGGGGACCACTCTTAAATACCTTCTCCTTTTGATGAATGCACTCTTCTCTTCCTCAAAGTGGTCTAGAACAGGAGTGGAGAACCTGGATCCTCAAGGCCACATGTAGCGCTCTTGCTCTGTGGTTTGGATTCAGTCAAAGTACAGCACTTGAGGACCTAGAGGGCTATATGTGACCTCGGGGCTGAGAAGCTCTATGTTAAGTTATATTAATGGCCAAAGAAAAGTTAAAAACAAGGACAACAAATGACGCATTTCTTTGAAGTTGTCACCCCCCATTCTTAACCCTCCTTTTCTTTGGAGGATCTACAGGAGATCAGACTTACAGTCAGCCCGGTTGATTCCATTGTAGCCTTCGATGCCATTATCTTTTGGAACTTCAGCAAAATCAAGATAATGGGGAGAAAGAGAAACCCCAGAATAAGTAGGATCTTCATATTGTCCAAATAGTTCATTAGAGTGTTCCAACTGTTGAGCCTGAGCTGGACCCGGATAATTAATTTCTCTCTTTCTTCTTGTTCCTTGTCTGAGGGCTCCATTTCCTCAGCTGTATAGGAATGCAGATCTTTTTACAGCCACATTTCCTCCCTTCTTCTAAATGTAGGAGACCTGGTATGTGGAAGGCCATGGTAGTTTCCCTCTTCCCCTTTAGTCAGAATGAGAGTGGGAGGAACAGTGTCTCCTTTCTGAGTGTTTGATCAGACTTGTCCACATCTGTGGGTCTGATTTACCAGCAAACAAAAGTATAGTAGAGGGATGACCCAGATAAGTCAGTCAATAGACAGTCAGTAAACATTGGTTAAGTATCTGCTACTGCTACATGTAACACACTGTACACTGTGTTAAGAGATATGACAGGCTGAAATTCCATTGCCAAAGGGCTAATACTAATTCAAAGCCACCCTTTCTACTGTGCTCTCTTCACAGGCCTGCTGCCTAGGTAAACAAGTTGCCTTCATCTTAATGCAACCAGGGACCAGGTCATTTGCATGAGACCCTGTTCATTGGTAGAGATTGATTCTTTAATGCTCCACGTCTGGAGGAAGAGGTAGAGGACAAGAGCTGGGAAGAGGAAAGATCTTGGTAGTTTGGCTTCCAGATAAACAGAAGGGATATTGTGTTTCCAGCCATTCTTTTGGGAGGATAAAGACTCCAGGAAGAAGCCAATAAGGAGAGATAATAAGGAACAAACTGATAGATAAGGAGAGATTTGAAGCCTAGAGAGTGAGTGAATGATTGTAAGAGTGATCTATTGAAGAAGGGAAAGAATGAACCAAAGGGTACAATTAAGAGTTAAGTACTGGTAAGGATGAGGTCAACTTTGTCATCAGAAATTGGATTAAAAGAGAGATTTAGGGAAGATGATGTAGATTTTTGACACATGGAGAAGAGTAGAAGTGAGGGTTCAAGGTGATTGACTGCTGTTTTCTCAGTAAAGAATGAGACAAAGTACTTTGCTGAAATGGAAGAAGGAGGAGATGTTGTGACAGGCTTGAGGAAAGAAGGTTGAGAACAGTTGCACTGGGGAATGTGAAAGATAATTAATTTAAGAAGGGTAAAAGGATTGCTTCAGTGTAATGAGCATCCAGGTCCATTGGAATTGGACCCAGTCAGCTTGGTCAGGTAACTGCCTCAAGCAATAGCATGTGAGGAGGGAGGAAAAGAGATGGGGGGCTGAGGGGCAGGGCAGCGTCCTGGGGCTGGGATTTCACAAGGCATGAATAATGGTAAAATAAGGGAACAAGGTATTAGAAGGTAGAGTTGAACTGGCGGAGTTGAGATTGGGAAAGGAGGAAAATGAAGTCAGAGCAAGTGTGAGAGCCTGTAGAACATTGAGAGAGAGGGAAGGACTGGGCATCCCAGTGAAGACAAAGCATGTTCACCTCTCCTGTATTCCCCTTTTCCCAAATCAGGACATTTTCTCTTCCTCAGTACTGTGTCCACGCTTCTGTTCTGCATAATCTTTCAAAGATCAGTGGTGTTAATCCCATCCAATTCAACAATCTGAGAACCATTTATTAAACATCCCCTATGGAAATAAAGAACAGGGGAAAATGGAATAATAATTGGTGCTCTTTAGATATATTGCAGAAGGTTTCTTTTTTCAATATATCTTTTGTTTTTTGCATTATTTCTCATATTGATTGATTCAGGCTACCTTAAATAATGGAGATAGTCCCTCCCTTAACTGAGGCCTCTAAAAGGACAAAGATTTGGTAGTTCACCTTCCCTATGGACTTCCTAAGGAAGGAGAGGTCTCACTGGTTGGCTAGGAGCCATTGTATGATGTGTAGTACTTATGGATCCTTGGTAGTGTCAATATTAAAATTTGGTTAAAGTAGAGGCAACAGGCTAAATGAATACATTTTTATTATTCACATTCCCTTTAAAGTAATGGTACATGAATTCCACAGAACCAGTTGTTAAGATCTGGCTAACTCTGTACAGGAATGGTCAGACTTAAATACATTTTACCATGAGAAAGGAGCTTTCTTAGTTGAACAAGCTGTAAATTTATTTAGTTAATTGGTATTTATTTATTTACTTTTAGATTTCAACATTCATTTCCACAAAATTTTGAGTTCCAATTTTTCTCCCCACCTCTCCCTTCCCCCATCCCCTAATACTCTGCATTATGATTACGCCTTCTCTCAATGTGCCCTCCCTTCTATCACACCCCAACCTTCCCTTATCCCCATCTTCTCTCTTCTCTTGTAGGGCAAGATTAATTTCTATGCCCCATTACCTGTGTTTCTTATTTCCCAGTTATATGCAACAATAATTCTCAACATTCGTTTCTAATACTTTGAATTTCAACTTGTCTCCCTCCCTCCCCATCCCCTTGAGAAGGCAAGCAATTTAAAATGGTCTACATATGTGTCATTTTTCAAAAGGCTTCCATCATAATCATGTTGTGTAATACTAACTATATTGTCCTCTATCCTACCTTGTCCCCTACTTTATTTTTATTCTCTCATTTGACCTTGTCCCTTTCTAAAAGTGTTTACTTCTAGTTACTCCCTTCTCCCATCTGCCCTCCCTTCTATCATCCCCCTCAACCTACTTGTCCCCTCTTCCCCTACTTTCCTGTAGTGTAAGATAGATTTTCATACCAAATTTAGTGAGCATATTATTCCCTCCTTAAGTCATATGTGAAGAGAGTAAGCTTCATTTTTCCCATTTCACCTTCTCCCTTTCCTCCTCCATTGAACATCATTTTTCTTATCTCTTTTATGAGTTATAGCCTGCCCCATTCCACTTCTCCCTTTCTCCTCCCATATTTTCCTCCCACACCCCTTAATTTTTACTTTATGTTTTTTATGGATATCGCCTCTTTTGATTCAACTCAACCTGTACTCTCTGTCTATATGTATGTGCGTGTATAATCCCTCCACCTACCCAAATACTGAGAAAAGCCTCAAGACTTACAAATATTATCTTTCCAAGTAAGAATGTAACAGTTCAGCTTTAGAAAGTCTTTAATAATCTCTTTCCTGTTTACCTTTTCACATATCTCTTGATTCTTGTGTTTGAAAGTCAAATTTTCTCTTCAGTTCTGGTCTTTTCATCATGAATTCTTGAAGGTCCTCTATATGTTGAACGACCATTTATTCTCTTGAAGCATTACACTCAGTTTTGTTGGGTAGGTGATTCTTGGTTTTAATCCCAGTTCCTTTGACTTCTGAAATATCCTATTCCAAGCCCTTTGATCCCTTAATGTTGAAGCTGTCAGATCCTGTGTTATCCTGATTGTATTTCCACAATACTTCAATTGTTTCCTTCTAGCTGTTTGCAATATTTTCTCCTTGATCTGGGAACTTTGGAATTTGGCTGCAATATTCCTAGGAGTTTATCTTTTTGGATCTCTTTCAGGAGGTAATGAGTGGATTCTTTCAATATTTATTTTGCCCTCTGGTTCTAGAATATCAGAGCAGTTTTCCTTGATAATTTCATGGAAGATAACGTCTAGGCTCCTTTTTTGATCATGGCTTTCAGGTAGTCTCATAATTTTAAAATTGTCTCTTCTGGATCTATTTTCCAGGCCAGTTGTTTTTCCAATGAGATGTTTCACATTCTCTTCTATTTTTGCAAACTTTTGGTTTCATTTTCGAACTTCTTGGTTTATCTCATAGTCATTAGCTTCCCTGAACTAGATTCTCTCTTTCAAAGAATTATTTTGTTCAGTGAGCTTTTGAAACTTCTTTTCCATTTGACTAATTCTGCTTTTTAAAGCCTCTTTCTCCTCTTTGGCTTTGTGGACCTCTTTTTCCAATTGAGTTAGCCTCTTTTTAAAGGTGTTATTTTCCTCAGCATTTTTTTGGTTCTCCTTTAGCAGGCTGCTGACATGCTTTTCAAGCTCTTCTATGGTCTGAGCCCATTTCATATTCATTTTGGAGGTACTGGAGGCAGAGGCCTTGAATTCCTCTGACAGTATGCCTTGTTCTTCCTCATTTGAAAGGATGAAAGGAGACACTTGTTCACCAAGAAAGTAACTTTCTATGATCTTATTTTTCCCCCTTTTTTGGCATTTTCCCAGTCAGTTACTTGACTTCTGAATCCTTTGTGAAGAGGAGGGTCCTAGTGCTCCTCCTCTCCCCAGCACCATGCTGAAGGCTGAGATTCAGATCAACTGCTCAATTCCTCCAGGGGATTTGGGTGGGGGTGGGGCCACCACTGAAGGCTGAGGTTTAGATCAGCTGCTCAATTCCACCAGAGGCTTTAAGCTGAGGCACTCAGACAATGGACCCAGGCTGCTTCCATGGCCACCATAGCCGCCTGCCTCCTACTGCTGCTGTTACCACCTGGGGCTAGTGCTGGGGGAACCCCGTTCCCCTCTCACCCAGCTGGGAAAGCCCTCCTACACTGTCCTTTGAAGCTTTCTTTGTCACCTGTGGGTTGAGGTATCTGGGACCCTCCCTGCTGGGAATTCTGTCCTGGAGGTCTGTTCAGGCCTTGTTCTCCCAATGCCACATGGCCAGGGCTGGGCTCCACTCAGCATCCTGTGAGATAGACCTTTCCTGTCAGCCTTCCAGGTTACCTTTGGCTGGAAACCTCTTTCACTCTGTCATTCTGTGACTTCTGCTGCTCTAGAATTTGTTGAGAGTCATTTTTTACAGGTATTTTGTGGGCTGTGGGGGAAGTGCTACATTATATGCCTCTTTCTACTCTGCCATCTTGACTCTGCCCCACAGGTTGCAAATTTAGTGAGACAAGACAATTTACTAAGTAGTGTCAGTTGGAATTTATGATTCCAGGCTGCGTGAATATCTTTATGACACAAGATAAAGAGAAAATCCCATCAATCTGGTTGCAGGCATCCTATCCTAAACAGGTCCTTGAAATTGCTGACAAGGAAAGGGTATATTTCACAGAACTGACAAAGTTTCAATTGAAATTATGATTCAGGATATCTGTGTTTTCTTTACCATTAACATGCCATAAGGGTCTTGTAAGGAATTTTACTTCAAATAATAAAGAGACTATTAGGTTCAGACTCTTTTAATTCAAGCTCTTGTCCTTATTAAAGTCCAAAATTTATACTAAATGATTATCATTCCCTCCTTTTGGTCAAAGGCAAGTCTAAGGCTTCACCTGTAAACCAACAATGGTATGAAAAAAACTCTAAATCTTTGCACAGGTCTTGGGAAAGCTGTATATGTCAGATGTCATCTTCTTGAGGTTCTTTCAAAATTGGAAATCCACTCAGGAGCAGGGGCAATGGAAGTGACAGATGAATCCAAGTCTGTTCAGAAAACCTTACAGGGTCTCCCAGAAAACATGATTTGATCATTGAGATGAAGCAGTGCAGCATAGTCAACATGATTCAGTGGCTTGAAAACTGGGATTGGTGGCAGGAAAACATGGGTTCAATTCCTTCATCTGTCGCTGATGTCTGAGTGATTGCGCACAACTCTTTTCAACTCAGACAACTCTCTAATCTTCATCTTCTCTTAGCTTTTCTTAAAGATGAGTCATCCAAAAGAATAATAACAATATTAGTGAAAATTCACTGCCCATCCTGTCAAATCTCTTCTCCACACTAAACATCACGAATTTATTCCACTGATTCTCATGTCAGCAGTCCCGTACAACAAGAACTACTTAGACTCATGTAACCTAGAGCTTAGATGTAATTTCTCTCAATGTATTGAGAAATAAAAGTCATGAGTCATGGGCTTCATTCCTACTATTTAAAAATTATTTCCCTTGATATTGTAGAATATTTCTTTGTTCAAATTAATTTTGTTATCGTTTTGTCTGGATCTATATATCATCTCCTTAGTATTTTGATTGATATTTGGCCATATCTTATTTAATTGGTAATATTTTCATTTTTCACGTTCAAACTTGGACACCAAATATTTCTCCAGGATAACATCATTTCTAAGAACAAATCTGAGCCAAGTGTTATAATTTTGAGCAAATTGTACATAATATGTCTATGTATATCTTGATAGACTGAATACAAATGTGATTCTTAAATATAATCAGTCTTTTCTTTTCACACTTTGCATTATGTAGTTGCCTTATCAGGATACACCCATTTTTCCTTTTTAGTAGTTTCCACTGATTTCTGAAGAGATAGAGGTGACAGCCACTGCAGGAGCAGGACTTCACCTTAAATACATCTATCTGTAAGATATTGTCTCTGGAAAAATGCTTTTTTCTAAAACTGAAGAATATCTGTATTCATTAAATTGTCTATTCAGTCTGAACATGAATAATGTGGAAATATGTATGATAACCAGGTAAGTTTTGTTTCAATTTGCGTATTCCTGAAAAATATACAAAAATGTAGCTAGACATTAGACTGTTATTAAACATTGTGTTTTGAAAATTAGTTGCTTCCTTCTGTGCCAACCTTGAGATAATGATTTTTAAGAGACAAGAAAAACCACAATATTTGATTTGAAAATATACTCCATTATAGGCAGAGGAATCATGATGAGTTGTTGAAAGACCTAAAGGTATCAGGTTACAGATGGCAACCTTACAGATATTTGGAAAAATCTTTTCCTCGGCTCTTGTTTTCCCAGTCCTCCCTGTAGTGAAAGGGAGATGAAACAATGAAAAAGTGAATAAAACCGCCCTTTGAAAAATGTTCAATTTTGATATGCATGAATATGGAGATGTTTCATAATGTTTATGAAATGCAATCATTTGTTTAGAAAAACCCAAATAATCCTGATGGAAGTTGTTCATTAAGCCTTAGTTTTTTTATTTATAAAAGGGGAATTGGATCATTGGATTTCAAAAGTTTTTACAAGGTCTGAAACTTCTCTGATTCTTATAGTACAAGTAAGTAATAAATAAATCCAGTATTCTGTGTTCTGACCAGTTTAGACTTCTTCGTGTCTCCAGTACGTGTCCTAACATCTACCATATTTGTGCTGTTGAAAATGGCGTCCTTGATGCACAAAAAGGTAGCTCACCTTTGCAATGCAATTTTCACCATATAAAATTCCCCCTTCTCCTTCAAGGCATATACCATATCATCTCCTCCCTGAAAGTGAACTCTTTCTTCAGATTTCAACTGATATTTTTTTCTGCATGTCTGCTTTGCACCTATCACATTTTGCCTTGCTTCAGAACCATTTGAATACTTGTCTTTGCCATGTTTTTTGGCTGTAAGTTTCTTGAAGATAGAATTTAACTCTAATATCTAATACAGTGCTTTTTGTTACTGAGATGAATTTTATAACCAGTAACTGCTAAACACATTACGCAATGCTGAAGAAAACAATTTGAAGCATGGGAATGCCGTCTGAAGGAGGATGTCTCCATCCTATCCAGTCACAGACTTTATCATTCTAGAGGATACTACAATCCTCTTTCAATGTAGGAGTGATTTCTCACCAGTTACTCCTTCTCATTCCCTATATTTAATCAGTTCCCAAGACATGCATTTTCTACCCTTGTAATATCACTCATATATGTTCATTAGTCTATCCTGACACTTCTATCATTCAGGAACAGGTTCTTATTACCTCATACTTGGATTATAACAACCTTTTGGTTGATCTTACTCCCATAAGTTTCTCCCAATTTGAGTCCTCCCTCCATTCAACTGTCAAGAAGTTCTTCTTAAAATGCAAATCTCACCACATCACCCCCTATTCAATCCACAGCTCCAGCAGTTCCAAATTACCTCCTGGATCAAATCCAAGATCTTCTCTTGGGCATTCAAAGCCTTTTAGAAGCTGGACAAAAATCCATTTTGCCAGTTTTCTTAGACCTTACATTCCTTGTTGTATTCTCTCATCTAATGCCACAGGCTTCATAACTGTGCCTTCAACAAGACACTCCGCCTTTCAGTTGTACAGCATTTTCTCTGCCTCTCTTCCATGCCAGGAACTCTCTCCCACCTCGTTTCTGCCTCCTGGCTTCTCTGACTTCCTCCTTCAAGTTTCAGCTAAACTTTTAATTTCTCAATTCATGAAGAGAAATTACATCTAAGCTCTAGGTTACATGAGTCTGGGTAGTTCTTGTTGTATGGGACTGCTGACATGAGTCGCATGACTATTTATTGCCTAGTAAATACCATCCAAACTCAGCCTGGCTCTCTAATCCCTCCTGACTGGTACCTCCCAGTTTTTTTCAGCCTTATCTCACCATAGACAACTTGCCTCAAGTGGTTCACTTCTCTTCCTTCCTGAACCCTGGACATTCTTGTTGTAGTTTGAACCTCATTCTACACAGTAGGTATATAAGAAGTATTGTGTTTTTTTTTAAAAAAAACTTTGAAGATCCGTGTAGTCATGATATTCTGGTATTCTATCTCTGAATTATTACTTTCTTTTGGGCCGTGGAGACGTGATTCCTGGCCACAGAAACAGATTCGCAGAGAATTTTTTCCTCCCAGAGGATATTGAGATATTACTGTCACAGGGGAAATTCATCACCCCCCAACATTCATAGGTGGGTGTAGGTGGCTGATCACAAATGATAACAGAGAGAAAGGGTGCTACTCACACATCAAGGAGTCTAATTTTCATTTTATTTCTTCCTTCTGTTGACTTGATATTTGGACTTTCTGAAAAGGAGGGAAACAGGAAGGAAGATCAAGGGAATGTTCACATGAATAGTTGGAGAAACTAGGAGCTGCATTGGCATAAGGGGACCATTTGGACATGGAATATAGAACAAAATAAGTGGAAGCCAGCACAGCCAGGAGAGGTCTCCAGCAGAGAACAGAGCCAGAGATCTGAAGCAATCAGGAGAAATGATCCCATGTGAATGAGACTTTCACTTATCATAAACCACGTTGAGCTAGTGAGGGAGAAAGTAGATTTCTCTTTTTACCATGATCACGCAAATGAAAAGGTATTGCCTCTACCACTGTTCCTTTCCCATGAATGTGATTGGGATTCTCACCAGCTGAACCCAAATAGGTGATAATGGATATCAGTGAGAAATGAATGGAGACTACTATTAAACTGGCCTAAGTATTTTTTAAATTTATTCTGTACAAAATAAATTCCATAAGCATTTGTTTCTAAGTCTCTGAATCAGTGAATGCAGTGGGCAATGACCCAGGAGAACAGACCTCATATCAACATTTTGAGCGATATTTCATTCCAAAACACTTTTTGAACCCTGCCAGCAGGAACTCAATATTAGCTGCTTTGTACAGAGAACCCAATGAGGGAATGAGTGGAGGGTGGGCAGAGGAGCCTCAGCGTCTTGTGGCTGAGCACCCTCTGGTGACCAAAATGTATATTGCAGCTTTTTAGTAAAGGGCTATCTCCAGTAGAGTCCAGAAACAGCACATACAAGATCACTTGATTTGGTGGTTCTAGAAGGGAGCCTGCTAGTGGGCAACTCCAACATTGCGCTTCCTGGATGGATAACTCTCACACTGATCTATGATCCTTCTGGAGGATCAGGAAAGCAGCTCCACAGAACCCTAGGACTGTTATAAAGAGAGGTTTTCCTAAACAGTATTGTTAAAAATGATTGCTAATATGAATATACTACACCAACTTCTTTCTGTTGTACAGTACACAGCAGAACAGACTTTATCTTTGAACACCCTCTCTATCTGAACATTCCTATCTCTTAAAGGAATAAATTACTTTTTTAAAAAAAGTTATTAGTTTTAGTTTTCAGCATTCACTTCAGTAAGATTTGGAGTTCCAAATTTTCTCCCTATCTGTCCTATCTCTCCACCCTAACAGCATGTACTTTGATATAGGCTCTACATATACATTTATGCTGAACGTATTTTCACATTACTCATGTTGTAAAGAAGAATTAGAACCAATGGGAGAAACCAGGAGAAAGAAGAAACAGAGAAAAAGAAAATAGAGAGCAAGAGAGCAAATAATACGCTTTAATCTGCTTTCAGAATCCACAGTTTTTTTTTCTGGATGTGGACAGCATTTTCCATCGTGAGTCTTGGATCCCCGTTGTCTTGGATCCTGGCATTCCTATGAAGAGATAAGTTAGTTGTCACACATTGTGGTGGTTACTGTGTACAATGTCATCGTGGTTCTGCTTACTTCATTCAGCATCAGCTCATTGAAGTCTCTCTGAAATCTGTCTGCTCTTCATTTCTTATAGCACAATAGTTTTCCATTACATTCATATACCACAGCTTGTTCAGTCATTCCCCCTCAACTTCCAATTCTTGGCCACAGCAAAAAACGCTGCTATAAGTGTTTTTGTACATGCGGGTCCTTTTCCCATTTGTGTTATCTCTTTGGAATATAGGTCTAGAAGTGATATTCCTTGGTCAAAGGGTATGCATATTAAAAAAATTATAATTAATTTACTTGTTTTCAGTTTTCAGCACTCGTTGCCATAAGTCTTAAATTTTCTCCCATTCCTTCTTCTCTCCTTCCCCAACATGGCTTGTAATCTTATATGGGTTTCACATACACATTCTTACTAAGCATATTTTCACATTAGTCATAATTGCATAGGAGAATTAAAGCAAATGGGAGAAACCATGAGAAAAACTAAGCCAAACTAAAACATAACACAAGAGAAAATAGTCTGCCCCATTCTGTGTCCTGGTTCCATAGGTCTTCTCTGGATGTGGATGATATTTTGCCTCAAGAGTCCTCTGGGAATGTTTTAGGTTCTTGCATTGCTGTGAAGGGCTCAGCCTATCATAAACAGTCCTGTTACTATGTATAATGTTCTCCTGGTTCTGCTCATTTCACTCAGTATCAGTTCATGTGTTTCCAGATTTTTCTGAAGTCCATCTGTTCATCATGTCTCATAGCACAGTAGTATTCCATTACTATGCCACAACTTGTTCATCCATTCCCCAGTAGATGGGCATTCCCTCGGTTTTCAGTTCTTGGCCATCACAGAAAGAGCTGCTATAAATACTTTTGTACATGTAGGTCCTTTTCCCATTTTTATGATCTCTTTGAGGTATAGCTCTAGAAGTGATATTATTGGGTCAAAAGGTAAGCCCATTTTTGCATCCCTTTGGCTATAATTCCAAATTGCTTTCCAGAATGGTTGGATCAGTTCACAACTCCACCAACAATGAATTAGTATTCCAGTTCTGCCACATCTTCTCTAACATTTATCATCTTCCTGTTTTGTGGTGTTAGCCAATCTGATAGGTGCGATGTGGTACCTCAGAGTTGTTTTGATTTGCATTTTTCATATGTCTCAGATAGATTTAATTTCTTTCTCTGAAAACTGCCTGTTCACATCACCATTTATCAATTGAGGAATGACTTGTAGTCTTATAGATTTGACTTCATTCTCTATATACTTTAGAAAAATAGCATTATCAGAGACACTGGTTGCAAAAATTCTTTCCCATACAAAGAGATCATAGAAATGGGAAAATGTCCCACATGTACAAAAATATTTATATCAGCTCTCTTTGTGGTTGCCAAAAACTGGAAATCAAGGGGATGCCCATCAATTGGGGAATGGCTGAACAAATTGTGGCATATGAATGTAATGGAAATGGTGAACAGAAGGACTTCAGAAAGGCCTGGAAGGACTTATAGGAACTGATGCTGAGTGAATGGAGCAGAACCAGGGAAACTCTGTACACAGCAACAACCACAGTGTGTGGAGAATTTTTCTGGTAGACAGTACTTCATTACAATGCAAGGACTTAAAAAATTCCCAATGGACTCTTGAGGCAAAATGCCTACCACATCCAGAGAAAGAACTATGGAACTGGATCTCAGAATGAAGCCGTTCATTTTCTTTTGTATTATGTTTTGTTTTCTGGTTTTCTCCATTCATTTTCATTTTTCTATGTAACATGACTAAAGTGAAAATGTATTTAATAGGAATGTATGTGTAGAACCTATATAAGATTGCATACCATCTCAGGGATGGAGTGGGGAGGGAGCGGGGAAGAAGGGGGATGGACAGGAAGAAATCTAAGACATATGAGAGTGATTGTAGAACATTGAAAAATAAAAATTTAATAAAAAAATCAAATGAGAAAAAAAGAAAAATTCTCTCTCAGGTTTTTGCTTCCCTCCTAATCTTGGTTGCACTGGCTTTGCTTGTGCAAAAAAATTTTCAATTTAATGTAATCAAAATCATTCATTTTGCATTTCATAGTGTTGTCTATCCCATTTGATCATAAATTCTTTCATTCTCTGTAGATCTGACAGGTAAACTATTCCTTGCTCTCCCAGTTTGCTGATAGTATTAGCCTTTATATCTAAATTGTATACCCACTTTGACTTTATTATGATATACGGTGCGGGATATTGATCTATGACCAGTTTCTGCTAGACAATTTTCCAGCTTTTCCAGCAGTTTTTGTCAAATAATGAGTTCTTACCCCAGAAACAGTAATATTTGGATTTGTCAAACAGTACAATATGATAGCCATTGACTATTATGTCATGTGTCTCTAACCTATTCCACTATAATCCTTATATCCACAATAAAGTGGATCCACCACTTTATTTCTTAGTCGGTACAAAGTAATTTTATTGATTGCTGCTTCATAATATGATTTTAGATCTAGTATGGCCAGGCTACCTTCCCTTGCACTTATTTTCATTAATTTCCTTGATATTCTGCACCTTTTGTTCTTCCAGATAAATTTTGTTATTATTTTTTCTAGCTCTATAAAATAATTTTTTGGTAGTTTGATTGCTATGGTGCTGAATAAGTATATCAATTTAGGAAGAATTGTCATTTTTATTATTTGAGTTCAGCCTATATCCATGAGCAACTGATATTTTTCCAGTTATCTAGATCTGACTTTATTTGTGTGAAAAGTGTTTTGTAATTGCATTCTTTTAGCTCGTGGATTTGTTTCGGCAGGTAGACTCCCAAATATGTTATGATGCCTACAGTAACTTTAAATGGAATTTCTCTTCCTATCTCTTGCTGTTGGGCTTTGTTAGTAATATATAGAAATGTTGATGATTTATGTGGGTTTATTTTATATTCTGTAACTTGGCCAAAGTGGTTTATTATATCAAGTACTTTTTACTTGATTCCCTAGGATTCTCCAAGTATATCATCTTATCATATGAAAAGAGTGATAGCTTTGTTTCTTCTTTGCCTATTCTAATTCCTTCAATTTTTTTTGCTTTTCGTATTGCTAAAGCAGACATTTCTAGTACCATATTGAATAACATAGTGATCATCCTTGTTTCACCCCCAATGTTTTGGAAATTTTTCTAGCTTATGCCCATTATATATAATGCTGGCTGATGGTTTTAGGTAAATGTTACTTATCATTTTAAAGAAGACTCCATTTATTCCTATGCTCTCCAGTGTTTTTAATAGGAATGGTTGTTGTATTTTGTCAAAAGCTTCTTCTCTATCTATTGAGATAATCATATGGTTTCTGTTACTTTTCTGTTGATATGATCAACTTAACTTTTAGTTTTCCAAATATTGAACCAGTCTTGCATTCATGGCATAAATTCTACCTGGTTATAGTGTATTATTTTCATGATAAGTTGCTGTAACTTTTGGCTAATACTTTATTTAAAATTTTGCTTCTATATTCATTAGGGAAATTGATCTATACTTTTCTTCCCCTATTTTGACTCTTTCCAGTTTAGGTATCAGTAACATACTTATATCACAAAAAGAATTTGTCAGGATTGCTTCTTCACCTATTTTCCCAAAGAGTCTATATAGTACTGGAATTAATTTTTCTTTAAATGTTTGATACAATTCACTTGTAAATTCATCTGGCCTTGGAGATTTTTTGTAGGAATTTCATTGATGGCTTGTTCTATTTATTCTTCTGAGATGAGATTAAGTATTTTATTTCCTCTCCTTCTATGCTGGGAAATTTATATTTTTGTAGATATTCATCCTTTCCCCCGAGATTGTCAAATTTATTGGCACAGAGTTGGACAAAATAGTTCCTAATTATTGTGTTTATTTCCTTTTCATTGGTGATGAATCCACCCTTCTGATTTTTGATACTGGTAATTTGGTTTTCTTCTTTCTTTTTTAAAATCAAATTAATCAAAAGTTTATTTATTTTATTGATTTTTTTCTTAAAAGCATTTCTTAGTTTTATTTATTAGTTCCATAGTTTTCTTAATTTCAATTTTATTTATCTTTCTGTTGGTTTTCAATATTTCTAATTTGGTATTTAATTGGTGATTTTTAATTTCTTCTTTTTGTAGCTTTTTTAGTTGCATATCCAACTCATTGATCTCCTTTTATATTTTATTCATGCATGCTTTTAGACATATAAAACTTCCTCCAAGAACTCCTTTTGCTGCATCCCACAAGTTTTGGTATGTTCTCTCACTCTTGTCATTCTCATGGTTGAAGCTATTGATTGTTTCTGTGATTTATTATTTGACTCATTCATTTTTCACGATTAGATTACTTAGTTTCCAATTAATTATTAGTCTGTCTTTTCATGGCCCTTTATTACCTGTAAATTTTATTGCATCCTGATTTGAAAAGGGTGCATGTAATATTTCTACCTTTCTGCATCAGATTGTAAAGTTTTGATGCCCTGGAACATGGTCAATTTTTGTGTAGGTGCTATGTGCCATTGAGAAAAATATATATGTCTTTCTATCCTCAATCAATTTTCTCCCGAGGTCTACCATAGCTAACTATTCTCAAATTCTATTCATCTCCTTAAATTCTTTCTTGCTTATTTTGTGATAAAATATATCTAGTTCAGAGAGGGGAAGGTTCAGGTCTCCCATTAGCATAGTTTTGCTGTCTATGTCTTCCTGTGATGCCCTAAACTTCTTTTCTAAGAATTTGGATGCTATACTATTTGGTGCATAAGTATTTAATAATGATATTACTTCATTGTCTATTGCCTTTTTAGAAGGATGTAGTTTCCTTCCTTGTCTCTTTTAATTGGATCTATTTTTGCTTATCTTTTTCTGAGATTAAGATTGCTATCCTTGCTTTTTTTTTTTGCTTTAGTTGGTGCATACTCTATTCTGTTCTAGTGTTTTTCTTTTACCCTGTATATATCGCTCTGCTTCAAGTGTGTTCTTTGTAAATAAAATATTGTAAGATTATGTTTTTTAATCCACTCTGCTGTTTCTATTTTATGGGAGAGTTCATCGTATTCACATTTGTAGTTATGATTACTATCCATATCTTTCTCTCCATCCTATTCCCCCACCCCACCTTTATGCTTTTCTTTCTCCTTTCTCCCTTTTCCTCCTCACTAGAGTTTTGTTTCTGACCACTGACTCCCTCAATCTGCCCTCCTTTCTATCAACTCCCTCTCTTTTTTCCCTTTTACCTTACTACTTCTTCCCTCCCTTCTATCACTTCATCCATCTTCTTTCCCCTTTCCCTTCCACCTGTCTATAGGGCAACGTAGATTTGTATACCTTACTGGGTATGTTATTCCCTCCTTGAGCCAAATCTGATGAGAGTAAAGTTCAAACAATACTCATCTCCCTCCCTTCTTTCCCTCTACTTGAATATATCTTTGTACCACTTCATGTGATGTATTTTACCCTTCTCTGTCTCCTTTCATCTTTTCCCATTACTATTCTTTTTCACCACTTAGGTTTTTTATCATCACACCAAAATCAACTTAAACCCATATATATGTCTATACATTTCCCTTCTAAATGACACAATAAAGATACAACCCTCAAGAGTTTTAAATATCACCTTCCAGTGTAGGGATGTAAACGGTTTGCCCTTATTGGGTAATGTATTTTTTTTTCCTTTTCCTATTTACCTTTTTATGACTCCCTTGAGTCTTGCATTTGAAGAACAATTTTTTTTGTTGAGTTCTGGCCTTTAATCAGGAAAGTCTGAAAGTCCCCTATTTCACTGAATGTCCCTCCCCTCCTACCCCTTCTGCCAAAAGATTTTTACTCAGTTTTGCTGATTAGTTGATCCTTGGTTGTAATCTAAGCTCCTTTGCTTTACAGAATATCATATTATATGCCCTCTGTTCTTTTAATGTAGAAGCTGCAAGGTCCTGCATAATATTGTGTTTCCACAGTATTTAAATCTTTTCTTTCTGGGCTGCTTGTAGTATTTTCCCTTTGATCTGATAATTCTGACATTTGGCTACAATATTTCTTGGCATTTTCAATTTGGGATATCTTTCAGGAAATGATCAGTGGATTTTTTCCATGACTATTTTACCTTCTTGTTCTAGGATGTTACGGCAGATTTCCTTGATGACTTCTTGAAATATGCTGTCTAGACTCTTTTCTTGATCATGGCCCTCAGGTAGATTATTAATTCTTCAATTATTTCTCCTAAATCTAGTTTCTAGGTCAGTTGTATTTCCAATGAGGAGTGTTATGTTTTCCTCTATTTTTTTCATTTTTTAAATTTTGTTTGACTGATTCTTGAGGTTTCATAAAGTCATTAGCTTCCACTTCCCCAACTCTAATTTTTTTTTTGTTTATTTATTTATTTATTTAGCTTTTTACATTCATTTTCACAAATTTTTGGGTTCCAAATTTTCTCCCCTTTTCTCCCCTCCCCCCACCCCAATACCCCAAGCAATCTAATTTTCCCTATCTCCAATCTGTCCTCTCTTCTGTCATCCCTCCCTTCCCTTGTCTCTATCTTCTCTTTTCTCCTGTAGGGCCAGATGACTTTCTATTCCTCATTAACTGTATGTCTTCTTTCCTAGTTGCAACAACAATACTAAATAATTGTTCCTAAAACTTTGAGTTCCAAATTCTCCCCATCCCTCCCTCCCCACCCATTCCCTTTGGTACGGCAGGCAATTCATTATAGGCCATATCTGTGTAGCTTTGCAAATGACCTTCCTGATAGTCATGTTGTGTAAGACTAACTGAATTGCCATCCCTCTTAACCTGCCCCTCATTGTTTCTCTTCTGTCCTTTGATCCTGTCCCTCCCCAAGTGTTGACTTTCAATTACTCCCCTCCTCCCTTTGCCCTCCCTTCCATCATCCCCCCCCCCAATATCTCCTTCTCCCCCACTTTCTTATACTGTAAGATAGGTTTTCATACCAAAATGAGTGTGCATTACACTCCTTCGTTTAGTCAAATGTGATGAGGGTAAACTTTTGTTTGTTTGTTTGTTTGTTTGTTTTTTCCTCAGCTCTCCTCTTTTTCCTTCCACTAAAAACATCTACTTGCCTCTTATATGACATATAGTTACCCCCTTCCATTTCCCCCCTCTTTCCTCTCACTACATTTCTCTCTCACCATTTACCTTAATTTCTTTTAAGGTATGGTCCCATCCTATTCAGTTCAATCTGTGCTCTCTGTCTCTGCATGTGAATGCATGTGTGTATGTGTGTGCATGCGTGTACATGTGTATGTGTGGTCCCACCAACCACCCAGATACTGAAAAGTTTTAAGAGTTAGAAATATTGTCCTTCCCTGTATGAATGCAAACAGTTCATTTCTGGTAAGTCCCTTAATACTTCTCCTTGCTGTTTACTTTTGCATGCTTCCTCTCATTCTTGTGTTTGAAAGTCAAATTTTCTTTTCAGCTCTGGTCTTTTCATTAAGAATGATTGAAAGTCCTCTGTTTCATTGAAAGACCATATTTTCCCTTGAAGTATTATACTCAGTTTAGCTGGGTAGGTGATTCTTGGTTTGAGTCCTAGTTCCTTTGCCTTCTGGAATATCCTATTCCACGCCCTTCGATCCCTTAATGTAGAAGCTGCTAGATCTTGGGTTATCCTGATTGTATTTCCACAGTACTGGAATTGTTTCTTTCTGGCTGCTTGCAAGATTTTTTCCTTGAGCTGGGAGTTCTGGAATTTGGCCACAATGTTCCTAGGAGTTTCTCTTTTTGGATCGCTTTCAGGTGGTGATCGATGGATTCTTTCAATACTTATTTTGCCCTCTGGTCCTAGAATGTCAGGGCAGTTTTCCTTGATAATTTCATGCAAGACGATGTCTAGGCTCTTTTTTTGATCATGGCTTTCAGGTAGTCCCATAATTTTTAAGTTGTCTCTCCTTGATCTATTTTCCAGGTCAGTTGTTTTTCCCATGAGATATTTCACATTCTCTTCCATTTTATCGTTCTTTTGGTTTTGTTTGGTTATTTCTTGGTTTCTCATAAAGTCATTAGACTCCATCTGTTCCATTCTAATTTTGAGAGAACTATTAAATTCCGTGAGCTTTTGAGCCTCTTTTTCCATTTGGCTCATTCTGCTTTTGCATGCATTCTTCTCCTCATTGGCTTTTTGAACCTCTTTTGCCAATTGAGTGAGCCTATTTTTCAAGGTGTTAATTTCCTCAGCATTTTTTTGGGTCTCCTTTACCAAGATATTGACTTTTTTTTCATACTCTTCTTGCATCTTTGTCATTTCTCTTCCCAGTCTTTCCTCCACCTGTCTAACTTGTTTTTCAAAATCCTTTTTAAGCTCTTCCAAGGCCTGAGCCCACCCAACACCCCCCTGGGGTGTCTGGGGTACTGAGGCCCCGCCCTCCACATCTTTCCCTGATGGGAAAAATATGTTCTCGTCCTCCCCATCAGATCCGAAGGTCGGGATCATTTGCATTTGTTCGAAAAAACTCTCTAACGTCTTATTTTTCTTCCCCTTTCTAGGCATTTTCCCAGCCAGTTACTTGACTTCTGAGATTCCTTTCCACCCCCGCCTGGATCCGCCCAGCTAGTGCTTGGCCTCTGAGATTCAAATGCGCTTTCCCGCGGCAAGCTTTAGTTCTGGCTCAGGGGTGGGGGCAGGGCCGTCTCCTAAGCTTGGGCCCTCAGGGGCTTTCCGCAGAGACTTTCAGGAACGGAGCGGGTGGGGGGCGGGGTGGGGGGGCCCCCGCCTGCTTTGCTCAGCTCCCTTGGGGGTTTTATTCAGAGGCGTTCAGCAGTAGAGCAGGGTGGGCGCAGGGCCATCTCCCCTGCTCCGCTCCCTCAGGTTGGAAAGACCTTCAGTATTGAAGATCCTACCTGCTGCTTGGGGATTCCTGAGTCCCGGGCCGTTGCCGCCTCAGCCGCCCGCCCACGCCTCTGCCTCCGCCGCTTCCTGCCCCCGTCTCTGCCGCCGCCGCTTCCTCCCGAGGGGGCCCGAGTCACGGAGACGCCCCCGCTTCCCCTCTCCTTCAGCCCGGCTTTCTTTTTCACTGACCTGTAGCTTCTGTGAGCGGAGGGACTTTCCCGGCTGCCGGAGCTTCCCCCGGAGCTTTCCTCTCTGAAGTCTGCTCGGGTCAGCTTCTCTGGGTCGCGGCCTATGGGTGGGGGTGGGGTCCGCTTTCTGGGGTGCGATGGACCCCAGGGACGGCTTTCCAGGGTTCAGTGGAACGGAAATCTCTTCCCCTATGTTTATGCACCCCCTGCAGAGATTCAGAATTTATGGGGATCTCCTTTTACCTCAATTCCATGGGTTGTGGGCTCGGAGCTCGTAAATGTACGTCCTTCTACTCCGCCATCTTGGCTCCGCCCTCCCCAACTCTAATTTTTAATGAATTTTTTTCTTCATTCAACTTTTGGACCTCCTTTCCCATTTGACCAATTCTGCATTTTTAAAGAGTTGTTTTCCTCAAAGCCATTTATAGTAATATGAAAAAATGTTTTAAATCACTATTGATTAGACAGATGCAAATCGAAACAACTCTAAGGTTGTCAGATTGACTAACATGATAAAACAAGAAAATGATAAATGTTGGAGAAGATGTGGGAGAGTTGGAACACTAATTCGTTGTTGGTGGATCCATGAGCTGATCTAACTATTCTGGAGAGCAATTGACACTATGCCCAAAGGGCTACAAAAATATGCATACTCTTTGACCCAGCAATATCACTTCTAGAAGTGTATCCCAAAGAGATGATAAAAATGGGAAATGGACCCACATGTACAAAAACATTTATAGCAGTTCTCTTTGTGGTGTCCAAAAACTGGAAATCAAGAGGATGCCCATCAATTAGAGAATGGATGAACAGGGTGTGGTATATGAATGTAATGGAATACTATTGTGCTATAAGAAAAGATGAACAGGAAGACTTCAGAGAGGCCTGGAAAGACTTATATGAATTGATGCTGAGTGAAAGGAGCAGAACTAGGAGAATTTTGTACACAGCAACAACCACAGTGTGTGAGGAATTTTAATGACAGACTTAGTCCTTTATAACACTACAAGGACCTAAAAAATTCCCAATGGACTCTTGAGGCAAAATGCCTATGACATTCATAGAAAGAACTATGGAATCATATCACAGAATGGAGCAAATCATTTTTGTTTGTACTATGTTTTATTTTGATTTAATTCTTCTATGCCACATGACTAAGGTGAAAATGTATTTAATAAAAATGTATACATAGGACCTATATAAAATTGCATACCGTCTTAGAGAGGCAGCCAGGAGGGAGGGAGGATGGTGGAGAAGGGAGGGGAAAAAATCTAAGATATATGAAAGTGATTGTGGAACACTGAAAGCAAATGAAATAATTTAAAAAAGAGTTGTTTTTTTCAATGGACTCCCCTCCCATTTTGTCAATTGTATTTTAAAGGAATTGTTTTCTACCTCTCTTATTTCACTTTAAAAATCCTTCTTGAGCTCTTCCAAGAAGCCTTTTTTGGGCTTCAGACCAATTCATATTCCCCTTTGAGGTTTCGGATGTGGGTATATTGACCATGTTGTTCTCTCCTGAATGTGTGTTTTGATCATCCCTGTCACCAAGATACTTCTCTATGGTCATTGTTTTTATTTGTTGCCTTTTTCTCATGTTGTTTGCTTTTCTTCTGACTTTTAAAGTTGATCTCTGCTTTTGAGGCCCACGGGGCACTGTCCCAGACTTCTTGTGCTGGGGTCTAGGTTACTGGTTTTATGTGGTGGGGCCTCATGTACTGGGAGTTAGAAGTTGTAGTGGACTGGTACTTTACCTGGTACTGAGTTGGAGCTGGTAGTGGTGGCTGGTGTGTGTCTGGTGTTGACACATGGTGTGTTCCACCACCCTGGGGATCAGAATCTCCCACTTCTCTGCTGAAGTGGGGCTTGGTGCTGGCTTCCTGGGATGCCTCCAATTCTGTACAGTTCACCTTAAGTTACAGAAAAAGGCACCTTTCCTATTAATCCCCCTGGTCGCCCAAGCTAAAAGACTGCTGTACCCCATGTTTTTGTTGACTCCACTATTCCAAGATTTTTCCTGGCGCAATATCCTATGGGTTTTTCATGGTTTATAAGGGAGGGTGAGAGTAACTTACTGTTTAATCTACCACCTTGGTTCCCAGAAGTTTAAATAAATGACTTTCAGACAGACCGACTGTGGGCTGATACCTCCAGGAGCAACCACAGCTGTTTCCTTAGTCATGGCAAGTCTGAAACCAAATGACCAAAAAGTCACAAGAGTTATGAAACTGCTGTTCAATCTAAAAACACTCAAGAGTTTATACAAGTCATCACAGCCACAGGTAACTCTAAGAAATATAATAAATAAATAGTCAGCAGTTATCATAAGTAAAAAACTTTATTTCATTGGAGGAGGGAAACAACATATTAACCTGGGCCAAATCTTAATATACAGAGCAATGACTATGTGTTGAGCTGTAGTCTGAATCATAAGGGTTAACCACAAAAATGATAGAAGTTTGATTCATAGTGGTCTTCATGACCAGAACATATATCCTGCAGGTGTCTGTCTCAGCCTCTGCAGAAACCACCTGGGGCTGGCAAGAAACAATTCTGGGGTTTTTCTGCAGCAGAATTCATCCAGAGGTTGAGCACAAAGGATTGTTGTTGCGCCAAGCTCAGGACACAGCTTGCTTGCTGGGCCTTAACTCTAGAAAATGGGTGTCTCCCAATAGAAAAAGAGAGGGATGGTCTTGGCATGGGGATCCTGAAAGTCACATGAAAGAAAGTATCCTCAGTAGGAACATCACATTGATTCTACTGACCACAGTTTCTGTGCCACTGTGTAAGTCATATGGGTATGTTGGTCAAGCTTGAGAGAGAGTCATCTATTGGCCTCGTTGTTTTGGGGGTGATTTTTGTTTTAGGCTTGCAGGAAGATAGGTGTAAGGCAGTTAAGAGTACTTCTTGTTTGTTCAAGGGGCAAACTTGCTCCCAAGGATCCATAAATACTACTTCTCTTACAATGGTTCCTAGCTCACAAATCTTTTTAGAGGCCTCAAGTGAGGAGGGACTGCCTCCATTATTCAGGGCAGGTTGAATCAATAGTCTTAATTCCCTGACAACATCAGAAAGCCAGCTACCTACCAACAGTCACCCCATGATCCTCTACGCCCTTCCCAGGAAAGAGTTGTTCAATGGGTACTGTAAAAGCTGCAAGGTGGAAGGGGTTCATCAGTTTCAGATAACCATAAACAAGGGGCTCCATTAGTCTTGCCTTTCCCACTATCTATGGCAATGTCTATTTCCCTGAGCCCTGCATGGCTGCTCACTTGGCTGCCTTAGGGGCCTGGGCCATGGGCCATTCCAGTCTGCTGCCCTTGGAGCCCCTTCCCCACTTCCAACTGACACTAACTTCCTCACTGTCCATTTTATTGAGTCCAAGTAATGTCCCTACTCCCTGCATTGTGCCTATCCTGCCAAAGTCCCCTAATCACAGGGGCACTACATGGTGAGGTCAATAGAGTTCAGGGTTTGGAGTCTGAAAGAAATGAGATTAAATCCCCTCTCAGGCACTTACTGTTTAACCCTGGACAAGTCACTTAGTCTCTGTCTGCCTCAGTTTACTCAGCTAGAAAATGGGGATAATAATGGCACCTGAGGGTTGTGGGGGGGAATCAAATGAGATAGTATTTATATATCACTTAGCACACTTCCTGGAGAGTATTAAATGAAGAATGAGTGTTTCTTTTCCCCCCTTTCTTCCTTCTTTCCTTGGTCTGAGAGTTTTACCTCTCTGGCAGTAGAGCAATGATGAAGTCTCCCATTGCCAGGATATAAGCATGCCCCCCCCCACACACTGTGCCTGGCAAAGCACTTGCATGAGTTCTGACTGTTGGGACTTGGTACCTTCTCCCTTTGCCAGGACTTAACTACCACTCCACTGTATTGGCCACCACTGCCTGCGTTCATTTGAATGGTGGTACAGGCAGTGAAGGTCTGAACCATGATCCCTGTTAGAGGCCTTGACCAATATTAGGGCCTGTCACTGCTGGGATCTCAGAACTACCCCAATGATGGAGCCTGAGTGCTGCTGATGTCCCCTTCTCCCACTTCCAGGCTCCTGCCAGATTCTGCCATTCCTGCATTCTGAGCACTGCCCCCATTGCCAGGCTGTGTCCCATTATGGGAGCTGCTACTGTCCCTCTTTTCTAAGACCTGTCCTGGGAACTATCCCATTGAATTTCCTCACTCATCCCTCAACAGAAATTCCAGAGAAAAGGGATTGTAGTTCATAAGAATGAGAAACTCCCTTTTAAAATTTGAACATTAGATGTAGCCTCTCCTTTTCTCAGCAAATCAGCTGGACTGTCAGAAAGATCCCTAGGATTCTGGGAGTGATTAGGTATTTTCCCATCAGATACTTTCCCTGTTGTCTCTCCTCAAGGAATCCCACAAAGTCCACTGGACTCCCAAACTCCATATAAAAATGTCCTAAGCAGTTCTTTTGGCACAATTCTTAGACAAGTTCCCAAACCTGGGTTTAAGGACTACCCATGACTATCATAGGGAATGGGCATGTCAATCAATATTACTGCCAAGACAAAATTTATGAAAATTCAGCAAAGAAGAATTCACATTATTTATCACTTTCAGCATAATTCTTAAGGACTTGGAGGATATGCAAATCTGTTCCTAGTTACTGAGTACCCAGAGTTTACCATCCAATCCAATCCTCTTGAGGCAATTGTTATTTCTGCATACTATGCAGCCAGCACCAACAGAGAGAAGGAAGCCATCCAATCATCCATTCAATGAATCAACATTTATTAAGTACTAACTACTGGCCAGGTACTGTGCTAAGTCTTGATTGAGTATACAAAATTAAGCAAATGATAATCCTTTTCAAGGATCTCATAGTCCTTTCTCCTTTATACCCTGGTTTTTACTTTTTTTAAACTGCACTCAATTTTTTGGCTACTATCTTTTAAAGTAACTATCCCTTTATAAAGGATTATTGATGTTAACTGGTTATGAAGGCTAATGAGGGAATATCAGTTGGTTAAATCGATAGTGGGTTAGTAATCAGTGTTCGGTTGATAGGTGGTGCAGTGGATGGAATGCTAGGCCTAGAGTCAGGAAGGCCTGAGTTCAAATTAGACATTTACTAGCTGCAATTCATTTAACCCCATTTGTCTCCATTTTCTCATATATAAAATGAGCTGGAGAAGGAAATGGCAAATATCTCCAGTACCTCTGCCAAAATAATCCCCCAACTGGGTCTTGGTTAATCAACTAAAGAATGCAATAAGAAATCAAGACTTCACTGATGAGTACTCTTGACACCACTCTTATAAATTCCATGACATCATTTTCATTCCCCAACTATCAAAATAGACATCTACTCCTCTCTGACTAGCACAATAGGATTTATGATACATGAAACCTTCATTAACATAGGATCATTTCTCCTGATTGCTCAGCATCTCTACATCTGCTCTCAGATCGAGACCTCTCATGGCTGTGCTGGCCTCCATTCATTCCTCAATATGACCCATGCTCATGGAATCCCAATTTTTTTTTCCAGGTCAGCTCCTAATTTCTCTTCCTGTCTATGTGACTGCTTCCTTGTTATTTCTTCCTACTTCCCTTCCTTCCTGGAAGGCCAAAAATCAAGTCAACAGGAGGAAGAAAAAAATAACCTCCACCATCTCCCAGACCTTGACACCCATGTCTCCTAGAAGCTTCTCACACAGGATGGGCTTGCCCACTGCTAGTCTCTGCAGGACTGCACCTGTGTGCTGTGGAGTTGAACAGTGATGTGCATGTCAGGGTCCTGCATTAGCTCCTCATTAGAGCAGTAGGATTTGGGAATTTCATGCCTTTTGGAGCAGTCCTATTCCTGATCCAGCTCTCTGGAAACCACGATTACCATGTGATGCTCGGGGTGGTGCAGGTTCTGCAGGGCAGTGGCAAAGCCATGGGCAATGAGGTTGGTGGATAGGTTCCCCAGAGCAGAAGTTTGTCCATCTCTGCAGTTCCCTTGCAGTTTCTCAGGAAACAATAATTTAGAGATGGAACAGCAGAAAGAACATGCGCTACGTAAATATTTAATCAAAACTGTTTGCGACCTGAATCTTTGGCTCTTCAAACTTTCAAAAATAGTATGCATTATATACCTACAGTGTATAGAGTACTGTGCTAGGTATTGAGAAAGAAATAAGACACGGTGCCTAAATTCATGGAGCTTAGTAGGTGGATTTGCCATAAACCCACGCAGCTATAATTCATAATGATCCCTAAGTCCTCAAGTGAGATGTAAACCAAGAAGAAAAGGGAAAAATCATTGTTGATTCTGGAGTTCACTGAAACAAAGAAATGGTGGTTGAAATGGACCTTAAGGAAAAGATGGATAGCATCAAATGGTTAGAAATGAATCATTCTATGTATCAAGAATATTCTGAGTGAATCAGGAGTAGGGCAGCAATCAGATTTGTACAGGAGAGAGGAAGGAATGGAAGGGCACACTTGAGGTAAGTTGTCTATGTTGTGATAAAGCTGAGAAAGGTGGCAGTTGAGAGGGATTAGAAAGTCAGGTTGTTTGACTACCTTTTGGTAGGCAATAAGTAGTCATTGTGAGACTGGTGTCAAGAGTCGCAAACAACCAGAGCTACTTAGATTCATGAAATCTAGAGTTCAGTTGTAATTTCTTTTAGTGTATCCAGAAAAATCCAGGATTTTAGCAGAAAACTGAAGAAAGTCAGAGAAACCAGGAGGCAGAAATGAGAAGGGACAGAGTTCCTGGCATGGAGGGAGAGGCAGAGAAAATGTTGCACAACTGAGATATGGAATGTTTTGTTTAAGGCACAGTTAGGCGGCCAGTGTCTCTGGATGGTAGAGCACAGTACAAAGTATAAGGTGTAAGAAAACTGGAAATTTGTTTTTTGTCCACTTTATAAAAAGCTTTGAATGAGATTTTGGATTTGATCCTGGAGGTATTTTGGAATCATTGTAGTTGTTGCTTGGACAGAGGGTGAGATGGTGAGATTTGTGTTTTAGGAAGATCTTTTTAACAGTTGAATGGAGGGTGGACCAGAATAGGGAGAAAGTTATGGGAGGAAGACCAACCAAACCTTAATTTTGTTCTTGTTTATTTTTTGGTTGGACTCATTGAATTCTGAGAGGAGACAATTGAGGTCCCTCACTAGTATAGTTTTTCTTTCTATTTCTTCTTGTAACTCATTTAACTTCTCCTTTAAGAATCTGGATGCTTGACCACTTCGTGCACATCAATTTAGTACTGATATTGCTTTATTGTTTGTGGTACCTTTTGCAAGACGTAGTTTCCTTCCTTGTCTCTTTTCATTGGGTGTCTTTTGGATTTTACTTAGTCTGAGATAAGAATTGGTAATCCTGCTTTATTTTCATTTAAATTAAACACAATAGATTCTGATCCAGCCCCTTTGTTTTTCTCTCTGTTTCCAATTTGGAATTTTCACGACATCTGCACAAATGTTGTAGGTTCCTGGGAGAAAGTTATGAGCATGCACAACAGATGGATCAGAATGATGTGGGGTGTTGGAGCATAAGGACAAGTGTGATTGTATTGGAGACAAGTCTGACATCTGGCTATCTCTGCAAGGAGAGAATTCTCTCTTCCCACCTTCCCATTTGTTGCTGCCCACCATGCTGCACCATATTACCTCCATTATATTGTCATGAGGAATGACAAATATGAAGAATCTGCAGAAATATAGAAAGATCTGTGCCACATAATATAAACCAGGGGTAAAAATCAGAATGAAAAGTATTTATATCTATGTGTAAATGCAGGATCACAAATTTCAGAATGGATTTTAAATGACTTGTCATTAATGGCTACATATTTAAGGGTAGTTAAGCAATTTTATTATTAAACTGACACGTGCAAAAATTAATGAAAAATGAAAGTAATTTCAAGAAGAAAATTTGCTAAACATAAGAGACTAGGGATGATTGCGTAAAACCAACAACATGAGAACTAATGTTAAAATGTAAAGTTCACATTGCCTGTAGATCAAGTGGGTTGAATAATAGATGCAAAGTCTTTAAAAATAAATTATAACGATTTTCTCCTTTGTCAATAGACAAGGTAATGGCTTTTATTTCTTATGTTTGACTTTCTCCTTTCCATGTAACTTCTATCTTCTCCATGGTATCTCTAATTTGACAGCAGTGGTTTCTAGTCAGTGGCATCAAGGACCCATATTACAGAACACTTGTGAATTTCTTGCACGGAAAAAAGATGTCCACAGGAAAAATAATTTATGTGATATGTAATAAGTTGCTCCCTGGTCATTCAAACAAGGTAAATATCAATGAGGAAATCATTAGACAGTTTCTTCTCCAGAAATCAGGAAAACCTGTTGTCTGAAGAGTTATATTTCAGGGAAATCTTTCTATACACATCATTTAAGTTTTGCATACCTACAAACTATAATAAAGGAAGCCAGAACTTGAGAAACCTCACTGGATGGGAAACCAGTGACAAAAATCCTATCCTATTTTAAATGAATCAACAAGCATTTACTAAATGCCAACTTCATGTCATTCATTGTGTTAGTCACTAAATGTAGAAATACAAAAGTGAAACTGTCCCCATGTTCAAGAATTCTACTGGCTCTACTACATTTCAAATATATTAAAACAAGAAAGTTAGAAAAAAAAAGTGTCATCAAAGCAAAAGCAAAAGAGTGCTGAATATGCTAGCAAAGATAGCAACAAATGGAGAAGTCAGTTTTGGAGTAACTGGAAGAAATAAGATACAGATACAATTCTTTTATATTCCTTTTTCTTCTAATTTTTCTAATTAATACATTTTTAATTTCCAACATTCACTTCCAGAAGATTCTGAGTTCCAAATTTTTTCCTCATATCTCCCCTCCCCACCCCAAGACAGCAAGCATTCTTATTACTCCTTCACCCCATCTACCTTCCCTTCTATCACCCCCACTCAGTTATCCCTGTTCCCTCTACTTTCTTGTAGGGCAAGATAGATTTTTATACCCCATTGCCTGTACATCTTATTTCCCAGTTCATGTAAAAACAATTTTTAGCATTCATTTTTAAAACTTTGAGTTCCAACTTCTCATCTTTTTCCCCTCTCTATGACCCCCATTGGGAAGGTAAGCAATTTGATATAGGTTTTATATATATATATATATATATGTATGCATGTGGAGTCATGCAAAACACTTTCGTAACAGTCATGTTGCAAAAGACTAATTATATTTCCCTCCATCTTATCCTGTCCTCCCATTTATTCCATTCTCTCTTTTGACCTTGTTCCTCCTCAAAAGTCTTTATTTCTAATTACCTCCTCCTCACATTTGCCCTTCCATCTATCTAAATCCCCCTTTATCCCCTTCCCCTCACACTCCTGAAGAGCAAGATAGATTTTCATACTCAATTGGTTCCCTCTTTCCCTTTCACCTCCCCCATTTTCCCCTCCATTGTAAAAGATTTTTCTTGCCTCTTTTATGTGAGATAATTTACCCCATTCTATTTCTTCACTTTCCCTTCTCCCAATGTATTCCTCTCTCACTCCTTAATTTATTGTTTTAACCCTTCATACTCAACTCACGCTGTGTACTCTCTCTCTCTCTCTCTCTCTCTCTCTCTCTCTCTCTGTCTCTGTCTCTCTCTCTCTCTCTCTCTCTCTCTCTCTCTCTCTCTCTCTCTCTCTCTCTCCATATATATGTAATCCTTTCAACTACCTTAATACTGAGAACTACTCAAGGGTTTCAAATACTGTCTTTCCATGCAGGAATATAAACAGTTCCACTTTAGTAAATCTTTCATGATTTCTCTTTCTTGTTTACCTTTTCAGGTATCTCTTGATTCTTGTGTTTGAAAGTCATATTTTCTATTCAGCTCTGGTCTTTTCATCAAGAATGCTTGAAAGTCTTCTATTTTATTAAAATGCAATAGAGAATTCCCCTCTCCCTGGAAGTATTGTACTTAGTTTTACTGGGTTCATGATTCTTGGTCTTAATCCTATCTCCTTTGACCTCTGGAATATCATATTACAAGTCCTTGATCCCTTAGTGTAGAAGGTGCTAGATCTTGTGTTATTCTGATTGTGTTTCCATAATTCTCGAATTGCTTCTTTCTGGCTACTTGCAATATTTCATTCTTGACATGGGAACTCTGGAATTTGGCTACAATATTCCTAGCAGATTTCCTTTTGGGATCTCTTCAGAAGGTGATGAGTGGATTTTTTCAACTTATATTTACCCTTTGTTTCTAAAATACCAGGGTGGCTTTCCTTGATAATTTCATGGAAGATGATGTCTAGGCTCTTTTTTTGATCATGATTTTCAAGAAGTCCAATAATTTTTAAATTGTCTCTCCTAGATCTATTTTCCAGGTCAGTTGTTTTTCCACTGAGATATTTCACATTGTCTTCCATTTTTCCATTCTTTTGGTTTTGTTTTATAATTCTTCAATTTTCATAAAATCATTAGCTGCCATCTATTCCATTCTAATTTCAAAGGAATTATTTTCTTCAGTGAGCTTTCGGATCTCCTTTTCAATTTGACTCATTTTTAAGCATTGGCTTTTTGGATCTCTTTTGCCATTTGAGTTAGCCTATTTTTTAAGGTGTTATTTTCTTCAACATTTTTGGGTCCACTTTAGCAAACAGTTGATTTTTTTTTGTGTCATTTCTCTTGCCAATTTTTCCTCTCCTTCTCTTACTTGATTTTCAAAATCTTTTTTGAGCTCTTCTCTGGCCCCAGACCGGTTCATATTTTTCTTGGAGGCTTTGAACGTAGGAGCTTTGGCTTTTTTGTCTTCTTCTGGTTGTATGCTCTGATCTTCCTTGTCACCAAAGAAAGATTGTATAGTCTGATTTTTTTCTGATTTTTGCTCATTTCCCCAGTGAATTATTTGACTTTTGAGTTGTTTGTCAAGATAATTCTCTGCTTCTAGTGGGTATTCAGGCATGTACTGTCAGCTGCTTGATCCCCTCACAGTCTTTGGACCTAGAACTCCAGAAACAGTATTTGCTGCCCTCTGTGGCTGCCACAGGTGACTCTGTCCCCTCCAGTACCCTGGGGCTGGAGATAGAAAGTGTGCTACTCTCTCAAAATGGTCATACAGGTTTTTTCCACTAAACTTTCAAATTGTCCTTGGTGTTTTGGGGTGAGCTGACTCAAAATATCTGTGACATCCTGCGTAGAAAATTCCTCAAGTATTCCCTTAACACTGTGTTACCTCCTTGGTTGTCCTGTTTCTGCCTCACTATGGGGCTTGCTTCTCCCTGAGAAACTTTTCCCTCTAACATTATTTCACTTAATTGCCCTGTCTTTCTTATGTTTTCCTTGTTGCTGTGGCAACCAGGCTGGATCTGTCCAAAGGTCATATGGATATTTCTTTTGTCAGACTTCAGCTTTTTCTGAGCTAAATGAACAGCCTTTTCTTCCAAATGATAGAAGGGAGGGTAGATTGGGGGAGGGGATAGTCAGAAGCAAAGACTTTAGAAAAGGGACAGGGTCGAAGGAGAAAACAGAATAAGTGGGGAGGCAGATTGGATGGACAGAAATGTAGTTAGTCGTTTACAACATGACTACATAACTTGCATGACTACACATGTACAACCCTATATTGCTTGCTTTCTCAGTGAAGGTGGGTAGAGTGGGAAGAAGGGAGAAAATTTGGAACTCAAAGTTTTTTTTTAAAAAATGTTAAAAAAATTATTTTTACATTCAACTGGGAAACAAGATATACAAGCAATGAGGAATAGAAATCTATCTTGCCCTTCAAGAAAGTAAAGGGGAAGGGGACAAGGGGGGCGGATGATCTAAAGGAAGGGAGACTGGAGGAGGGGTAATTAGAATGCATGCCATCTAGGGCTGGGGGAGGGAAGAGATGGGGAGAAAATTTTGAACTCAAAATGTTCTGGAAATTAATGTTGAAAACTAAAATAAATTAGTTAATAAAAAGAAATTATTGGAAATTCTGTCCTAATCCCAAGCAATAATTTATTTATTTTGGGGAAAGTTCACTTTATTCCTATGCTTTCTAATATTTTTAATAGGAGCTGTATTTTGGTGCTGTATTTTGTCAAAAGCTTTTTTTCCCCTGTATCTATTGAGATAATCATATGGTTTCTTTAGTTTTGTTGTTGACATGATTGAAAATGCTAATAGTTTTCCGAATATTGAACCAGCCCTGCATTCCTGGTATGAATCCTACCTGATCATAATATCTTATTCCAGTGATAAACTAGACACTTCATTGTTTCCTGATCTTGCCCTGACCTTACCCATCTCTGTGCTTATGGCCATAGTGTCACCAGGATATAGAAAAGTCTGCTTTTTCTGCCCTTCTATTTTCACCATTGTCCTAAGATAGTTCAAATGGAAGCAACCAAAGTGGAGGGAGTGCTGGTACATGATTTTCTGTTTGCAGATGATTGTGTGCTCAGTGCAGCTTCTGAAGCTGAGATGCAACAAAGTATGGATCAATTCTGTGCTAATTTTGGCCACAAGTGCTCCATCAGGCACCACCACACCATCCATACGTGGAACTATCAGTTATCATAGATGGAGAAGTTTTGAAAGCTATGGATAAGTTCCCTTACCTTAGTAGACATTGACAATGAGGTTGATGAATGCATTGCCAGAGCTAGCTCAGTGTTTGAGAGTCTCTGAAGAAAAGTTAGAGGCAAGAGATATTAGACTGAGTACCAAACTGAAGGTCTGCAGAGTTATTGTGCTGACCTCATTGTTACATGCTTGTGAAACGTGGACCGTCTACCAGCGCCATGCCGAGAAACTGAATCTCTTCCACTTGAGTTGTCTTAGAAAGATTCTGAGGATCACCTGGCAGGATAAGGCACCAGATGCTGAAGTCCTTGTTTGAACTGAAATGCCAAGTATTCAAACTATGCTTCAGAGTGCAACTCTGATGGGCTGGCCACGTTGTTTGAATGCAAAATGTATGCTTGCCAAAAAAGACTATTTTATGGAGAACTCACATGGGGCAGGCAATCACATGGTGGCCAGAAGAAATGATACAAGGACACTCTCAAGGTCTCTCTCAAGAATTTTGGATTGGCCTGTGTAACATGGGAGACACTGGCACAGGACTGCTCAACATGGTGTGCCCATATCAGAAAGGGTGCTGTTCTCTTTGAGCAAAGAAGAATTGAGACAGCACAAAGTAAATGCAGGATGCACATATTTAGCATATCCACCCCAAATATTCACACGCACTATCTGTGCCCAACCTGGGGTAGAGCATTCCGAGCTCATATTGGTCTGTCCAAGCTTGTAATAGTCTGATCAGCCACAGTCAAACACACTGAAATTTCCCTTTATCATGGTGATATCATGTTGGTCCTCTTCGACGATAAAGGACAACCATCACCAGCACCATTTTCACCATTTAAAAGTCCCCCTCTCCCTGAAAGTACCTTCTTCATGAAGTTTCCCATGATCCACCCAAGGGAAAATGTTCATTCTCTCTTCAGATTTCACCTAGCTTTATTTTTTCTGAATTTCTCCTTTGACCCTAATATATTTTGCCTTGTACCACAACCATTTGAATACCTGTACTGTGCCACCATCACAATAGGTGTTTGGCAACAGGTAGAGGAATGAGCCCTAACATCTTCAGATTGAACAATATTTGGTGGCCAGTATTATAACCTCTTAGGAAAGGATTCTCTCTACTATATTCCAGAATAAGTAACTTACAAGCAGAGAGCTACTGGTGGAAAATTCTCATTTTGTGCTACTTTGATGGATGATAGCTGCAGTGATAAGATATCTTTCTATAGGCTTAAGGAAAACAGTACCACCCCACCCTAGGGTCCTGGGTAGGCCAACAGATATCATGATTGCACATATGAATATACCCTTTCAGTGTGGTTGCTGCTATAGAACATATATTAGAATGAACTTCATTTTGGCTTTAAGTATTCTCCCTCATTGAACATATCCATTATAAGAGAAAACAAATTATGCTTTACAGTAATTTAAAACATACCATGCCCAAATGCCTTTGGGTTCACATTTGGGACAATCCTCCTTATACATTTTATAGATTTGATGAGGTCATACGTCATAACATCTGAAACAGAAATCAAAACCAAGGTAAAAAGGTTTCAAGTTAATTTCATGAAAAAGAACAAATACTACTTATTCAAGTAGAATATACAACATTTTGGGAATGTTTTTCTACATTTCAGCTCACAAGGAGTCAGCTAGAAGAAAGTTTGATTTCAGATTCTCCCTCTTTCAGACCTATTTAAAACTAATATGACTTTATACAATACTTTAACACTTAGAATATTTTTTTTATCACTACTTTATGGAGCAGTAAGTTATCCTCATTTTTCAGATGAGAAAAGTTAGGCTCAGAAAAGAAATGTGAATTGCCATGGTCATGCAAGTATTAAATGTTGCTATCAAAACTTAAAACCAGATGTCTTGATGCCAAGTCCAGGTTGGTTTCCACCTTTTTCCTCATTGAAGTGAAGTTATATTCAGGTCTAGTATAACAGGACATTGGTGATAATGTCTCCTAGCTGACAAATGTGTTCAGTGTCTCCCCTACTTGAGTCCCTGGGAGCTGACACGATGATGAATGAGATGGTTCTCTCCCAGTTCTGGGGGGAGGGTAGAACTGAACTTTCTTAAAGAACTAGAATTGGGTACATGTGCACAGCAGGTTGGTCTTCAGGACCTCTGAAAATGTAGTAGAAGCACTCAGAGAAGAAAGACTGCAACAAGGACAGCGTAGGGAGGAAAAGAGCCTGCTACATCCTCTCTCCAGAGCCTCCTTGATCGAATGTTTTCACATACTCCTCCAGAAGAGAAACAAAAGAGGGAATGGATGAGATGCTGGAGGAAGCCTGGAGCTGAACAATATGAGACTGCTGGGAGCCCAAGAAGAGTAAATGATGGTGGCTATCTTTGTTGTGAGGAAAGAAACTGATGAAACTTGTACCTCCCTGTTCCTTACTGCACTCTTGCTTTTGTACTCAGCCTATATCCCATTCCTTATTACTCTACGCTAATTGTTTGTTTTCTATATGGTGTTCTTGATGAATGGTAATTGGGAGAGAGACAGAAAGACACAGGGAGAGACAGTGATAGAGACAAGGCAGACAAAGAGACAGACACAGAGGGAATTTCTTTGTATATCACTGGGATTTTCCCTTGCTGTGGATTATAATTGAATAAAGGACATTCACTGGGTGCATATTATTATAGTTCTTTCAAAGCACAGAAAAGATAAAATTAATCTGGACTCGTACTTAGATACAAAATGAACCAACAGAGGAGGAGACTTATAAGTAAAATCAGGATAATAATCCTCTGAGGCAGAAGCTTTAGACAACCCACTTCTCACAGTTACCTTGACTAAAAGGTCAAAGTAATCATCCTGAATTTGCTCTTGGCATTAGGCTGTTCTTTCTCCCCATCTATGCCTGCCATGAACATAGCAGCAGGAAATGGTAAGTAGGAGTAGAAAGCTGTCTAGTATTTGACAATGTTCTAACATCTCTGCTCATTGAATCTGGTAAGATCAACCTTGCCCTGAGGGGCTGTGATAAGATCAAGGGTTTGGCCAAACCTAGTCTGGCAAGTTCCCTTTAGGAAGAGTTCGGTGAGGTTTGGGTAATAGGGCTGCTCATAGCAGTAATGCTTCAGCAGACTTTCAACAACATGGCATCATTGATGGTACCCAAACCAATGCCAGGCTTCTTATACCAGCATGGCTGTCCCCAGCAGGTAAGAGAAGTATCCATGATGCCATCTGCTTCTAAGAAGAAAGCCTGGAGGAGCTCCACATACCAGCCCACTGCTAAGTGCTCTTTGTACATTATTAGTATCTTGCTTTTGGGATTTCATCAACTACTGGAAGACCATAAGCACTGACAAGCCTCGGTTGTATTTTGCCCTAAGGGCATTATACTCTAGGACCTCCTTGAACTTTCCTATGGCATCTTCCACTTCAGAATGTTCCATTCCATCTTCTATCAGAATCTTTGCAATCTGGGGAAAATGCTGGATGAAGTCTTGCCTTTCTTAGGCAAAAACCTGGAACCAGCCACAGCCTTCTTTGAGGAGTGGGGGCGGGGCACTCTTACTTGATTATCAAAATCCTTTCTCTTCTGTGACCTGAGACCAATTCATAGTTTTCTTGGAGCCTGTGGATATAGAAGCTTTGACTTTGTTGTCTTCTTCTGAGCACATATTTTGGTCTTCCTTGTCACAGTAACAATTTTCTACAGTCAGAGTTTTTTTTCCGTTGTTTGCTCATTTTCCCAGCATCTAACTATTTGCTAAAGCAGGACTCTCTTTCCAGGGTGGAGG
This sequence comes from Bettongia penicillata ogilbyi, assembly GCA_023548195.1. Lineage (NCBI taxonomy): Eukaryota > Metazoa > Chordata > Mammalia > Diprotodontia > Potoroidae > Bettongia > Bettongia penicillata. The sequence goes on along the minus strand of JAJHZJ010000287.1, from coordinate 1,308,877 downwards.
GCACACTGTCCCAAGTTTCAGTAGTTTGGTGGTTTTTTCAAGGTGGTATGATCTAAGAAGAAGTGCTTACTCCTCTCCTGGTCTGTGCTCTGCTTTGTGAGTAACCATAAGCATTCTTGTCTCCCTGTAACTGTGAGGGGGGTCCTCCCTCCACTGTGGTTGCAAGCTGTGCTGTGCTAAGTGCTCCTTCTCACCTTGTGATTGCCACCCAGGACTGGGACCCATATCTGAGTGTGGGCAAAGCTATAGAGTCCTGCCTCAGTGCTAGTAAAGAGACCCTTGTAATCTCTTTCTGACCAGGTGTTCTGCTCCCTTACCATCTGTGGGCTGAGAGCCCTGGAAGTACCCATGGCTACTGCTGATTCAATCACTCCCAAGGCTTGCTCCTGGTTTGCTGGAGCCTCTCACCCAGCCTCTTCCTTCTATTCTTCTAAATTGTCTTTGGCTTCTGTGGGCTGAGATGTCTGGAAATCACCATTGCTGCCAGTGAGTTAGTCTCCCTGAGGCTTGTTCCAGGTATATTGGGTCTGGGTCTGTGCTGGTGTGGCTTGTACTGGGTTGCACTCTTCTCTCACCTTGGTGCAACAGACCTTTCCTGCTCACTCTCCAAATTCTCTTGGGCTGGAAATTTGTTTCACTCTGTCTTTTTGTTGGTTCTGTTCCTCTAGAATTTGTTTAGAGTCATATTTTAAAGATATTTGGAGGGGTTTGTAGGAGAGCGCAGGTGAGTCTCTACCATTAGTCCCCTTTCTTGACTCTGTGTTTCCTTTCCCATAGCTTGATGAAACCCCTCTGCATACAGGGTAGATTTCAGTTTGGAGACATGAGAGTCAGCCTGAAGGGTGGAACTGCGAAAGAAAGGCTCTACCCTACCTAAAGGTGAGGGCCTTAGAATATAACCTCCCTGAGGGGAAAGCATAGGCATATTGCTGTCATTATATCCCCAATGCTGGTATAGTGTTTGGCACATAGTAATTTTGTTTCTAATAAATACTTATTGAATTGAACTGAATTGTCCTGTGCTATACAGTTCTACTAGTAAATATATTCCATGGAAGTTTGTTTGCAGGAAGAAAAATATAAGACAGTACTGATGTGTTCCAGATTTTGGGCAGGAATATGAGACCACATGAATCTAGTGGCACAGGGAATTCATGGGCTAAAAACGTCTTCTCCTAATTGGTGGAAGCAAACATTTTTCATCATTTAAGTAACTTCTTTATGCACCTGGTGCACTTATACATTGGCTTTTGGTCTTTAACTTTATTATCAACTTTTTGCAATCTGTGGATTGCTTTTTTGAGACAGAAATACCTGTAGACCATCTCTTTACACTGAACTGCCACTGTTAAAAAAATACCCATATTAATGAAAATGTCATTGCTGTTAACCAAACACCAATCTGGTATATTGAAAAAACCTGTGATTTTTTTGGACCAAGAGATAAATCCTGCTTCTGCAACTAATTCCCCCATGATATTGGGGACATGACCTTTCATTGACTCAGCTTCCTTATCTGTTGAAATAAGAGGATTGGTTGAAATGACTGTGAAAAGCTTTAACTGTAAGCCTATGATCAAGCAGAAGTGTAATGATTTGTCCAGGGTCACATTGCTAGTGAATATGCTATATTTTAGCTGAGGAGATAAGGAAGACATAGGTGGGTCAGTGGATAAAGGTCTGGACTTGAGAGAAAGAAAGACTGGGTTTAGATCCTGCTTTCCCTGACCTTTAAGTCAGCTTCTGTTTCCTCATTAGAATAAAGTCCTTGGAACCGTCAGATGGTTCAGCATCAGAAACTGGTATCTTATCAGTGGAAACATCAAGGGCCATGGATTTGTAGCTGTTCCAAACTTTCCAGATGTGCTGACTCCCCCAGTTAGAAAGAATGTGAGCTCTTTGAGGTCAGGGACTGGTTTTTTCTGTTTGTATCCCCAGTACTTAGCTCATAGTAAGCCTTTAGTAAAGGCTTCATTCATTCATCTATAAAATGAAGGAATAAGAGGTTAAACTGAGACCTGTTAAAGACCTTAGCTGAAAAAGACCGAGGTCTCCCACGTCATCCCGGGCCATCTCCAGTCCTCCTGATCCATATCTGGCCCCTGGACTCAGATGACTCTGGAAGAGAAAGTGAGGCTTCTGACTTTGCACGGCCCTCCCTCATTGAAATCAAAGTGAACTACAAGTCATGTCATCATCTCCCTGATGTCATGGTCCTCTTCGAGAATGAAGGACATACAACAACAACTTTAGCATATAAATGAGTTATATCATGCTTGAAACAAAGGAGTAGACACTTAATTAAAAGAAACCACTGGTACAAGTTAAGCTCTTATATGCCACTTTTTGAACCACTAGTTGTTAAGAATTTGTGATTATCCTTATAACAACCAGGAGTGGGGCAAGTCTATTATCATTCAGCTCTGGTCAGACAGAATGCAGGCAGTAATGACAGGTCAATATTTGATGACATGTATGTACTCTGAGTAATTTATTGGATGATGACAAAACACTTGAAGAAATATGAGATGTTTAGATTAATAGGCCAACTCTGCTGACAGCAGGACATGACTTTTTAAAAAGTTAGACATAAATAGAATGTATAGAACAGTCAGGATCGGCCTGAAGGAACAAGAATTCCAGGGAACTTAAGGGTGGAAGCTAATTTAAGTACCTCAAAATTTAAAAGAGAAAAGAAAGAATCCTGCCCCTTCATTCCGATTGTAATAACAGTCAACATGACTAAGAAATAATGTCCTCTTAAGAAGACACCACATTCATTGTTTGGGAATCATAAATTGGGGACTGGAAAATTAATGAGAAATAAAGATTTTCTTATTGGCCTTCCAAATCTTTTTTTGCCTCTGTGCATTTTTATTTGCATAGATGCATAGCTGTATATCTACCTTGCTGAGCAGTGTTGTTGCCCACCCAAAACCATGAGATTCCTCTAACCTGCACATGACGTGCCGCATGCATTCACAACTCTGGGTGTCACGCCATCATTGCACCAGTAGAAGCTGTTGATCTGAAATATCCCACAATCGGTGCCTCCATCTACATCGTTGCAGTATGTAGCTCTTGTGCTAGAGTTGCTCACCCATTTCGCCAAGCGCACCTCTGTGAAGAGTTCATTTTAATAATGACCAAGTCATATCCAATTTATTTATCCAGTATGACCAAGATGACAGAATAGATGTAATCCTGTCCCATCACTGACGTACTAAATAGATGTATCATTTGTTTTTGAATACATTATTTTTAATTGTGACCGATCTATTTAGTTGTGATTTGAATTAGCTACTAACCCTTTAATTTGAGGCTTTTGTCATTCCCTAGTAAATGAGTTTACTATGTACAACCATCATATTTAACGAGCTAGGAGAATGTTTCCTTCGTTAATGAGCCACTAATTCTTTAGTTTATAGTTCTTATTTGCACTTTCTTAGAGTGGCACGTATCTGTTCCCCCCTCCCCACTGTCCTCATCCCATCAATGCAAAGGAAGTCTTGGGCAAGTCAGAGAAACAAAAACATTTTGTTTGTTGTATGTATTTTCACTATATTCTTGTACTACATGTATGAATCGATCATCTATCTATCTATCTATCATCTATCTATCTATCTATCTACCATCTATCTATCTCTCCACCATCTATCTACCATCTATCTATCTATCAATCTATCAATCTATCTATCCATCATCTACCATCTATCCATCCATCTATCTATCTATCATCTATCTATTTATCCATCATCTATCTATCATCTATTATCTATCATCTATTTATCATCTATCTATAGTATGTATCTGTTTATCTACCATCTATTATTTATCTATTATCAATTTATCTATCATCTATTATCCATCTATCTATCTGTCATCTATCTATCTATCTATCTCTCTATCTACTGGGTTTGAATCCTAACTCTGTCATTTGCCTCCTGTATGACTTTGGAAGTTACTTAAACTTCCTGAACTTCCTTCCTCATTTGTCAAATGAGGGGGCTAAGTTCTTTGGTCTCTTATAGCTCAAAAGTGCATGAAACCAACTAACACTGTTGTCTTAGAATGAATGTTATTCTCTGTTTTTATCAAGCATTGCAGACCTCACTTTGGGAAACAATGTGCCATTAATTATCCATCTACTTGGTTTCGTTTTACTTGTAAGGAGGAGATCAAACAGAAATTTGTATAAAATACTCAGTTTCTTTGAACTTTGTAGATCCCTATTGTAGAAGTTGAAACATTATTGTTCTGTATTCTCTATCATTTTGCCTTGTGATCTTATATTTCCCATTGTTCATCATCAAGGTCAATGTGACAGGTAGCTATAATAAGAAGTGGGGAGCTGTCTCATACAATGAAGAACAACATGTGCTGTGCAGTTTACAGTCTTTGAGACATTGACTTGCTCAGGGTCACAAAATCAGCCTGGTATGAACCCAGAATCTTCCTGACCTCTCCATTAATTTTGACATGCTGCCTCTAATAGATCAATATGAGAATTCTTTAAAAAAAATACATGCACACATATTGAAGGAACCCATCGATCACCACCTGAAAGAGATCCAAAAAGAGAAGCTCCTGGGAACATTGTGGCCAAATTCCAGAATTCCAAGGTCAAGGAGAAAATATTGCAAGCAGCTAGAAAGAACCAATTCCAGTACTGTGGAAATACAATCAGGATAACACAGGATCTAGCAGCTTCTACATTAAGGGATTGAAAGGAGTGGAAGAGGATATTTCAGAAGTGAAAGGAACTAGGACTCAAACCAAGAATCACCTACCCAGCAAAACTGAGTATAATACTTCAGGGGAAAATATGGTGTTTCAATGAAACATAGGACGTTCAAGCATTCTTAATGAAAAGACCAGAGCTGAAAAGAAAATTTGACTTTCAAACACAAGAATGAGAAGAAGCATGAAAAAGTAAACAGCAAAGAGAAGTCATAAGGGACTTACCAAAGGTGAATTGTTTACATTCCTACATGGAAAGACAATATTTGTAACTCTTAAAACTTTTCAGTATCTGGGTAGTTGGTTGGACCACACACACATACACACACACACACGTACACACATGCATGCACACACACATACATGCACATACAGAAACAGAGGGCACAGAGTGAATTGAATAGGATGGGACTATATCTTAAAAGAAATTAAGGTAAATGGTGAGAGAGAAATGTTGTGGGAGGAGAGAGGGTGAAATGGAATGGGGTAAATTATCTCTCATTCAAGAGGCAAGCAGGAGATTTTTAGTGGAGGGAAAAAGAGGAGAGCTGAGAGAAAAACATGAAGTTTACTCTCATCATATTCAACCAAAGAAGGAATAAAATGCACACTCCTTTTGGTATGAAAACGTATCTTACAATACATAAAAGTGGGGGAGAAGGAGATAAGCAGGGTGGGAGGATGATGGAAGGGAGGGCAATGGGAGGAGGGAGCAATTTGAAGTCAACACTCTTGGGGAGGGAGAGGATCAAAAGACAGAATAGAAAAAATGGGGGGCAGGATAGGATGGAGGCAAATACAGTTAGTCTTATACAAGACGACTATTATCGAAGTCATTTGCAAAACTACACAGACATGGCCTATGTTAAATTGCCTGCCTTCACAAAGGGAATGGGTGGGGAGGGAGGGATGGAGAGAAGTTGGAACTCAAAGTTTTAGGAACAACTGTTTAGTATTGTTCTTGCTACTAGGAAATAAGATATACAGTTAATGGGGAATAGAAAGTCATCTGGCCCTACAGGACAAAAGAGAAGATGGGGACAAGAGAAGCGAGGGATGAAAGAAGAGAAGGCAGATTGATGATAGGGAAAATTAGAATGCGTGGTGTATTGGGGTGGGGGGAGGGGATAAATGTGGAGAAAATTTGGAATCCAAAATTTTGTGAAAGTGAGTGTAAAAAGTTAAATAAATAAATTTATTTTAAAGAAAAAATATAAATATAAAAAAAAGTATAAAACTCTATGATGACTGAATGACTTTTATAGAAAACACTTAGAGTGGCTATGGGCAAGTCACTCTGTAAGATCATAGATTGGGACATGGCCTGCCCGTTAAAGATCATGTGGTTCAATCCCTCATCTCAAAGATGAACTGAGTGTTAGAGGGTAAGTGACCTACCTTTCCCAATAGAATTGGAGCTCCTTGAGGGTACAGACTGCTTTTCATTTCTACATCCCCAGTACCTTGCCCAAAGTAAATGCTTCATAAATACTTGTTGAGGTGAGTTGAATGGCCTAAGTTCACACAGCCCAAGTTCAGCCATGATTTGAATTTGGGCACCGTACTCCCTTTCACAACACTTAATTGCCCTTGGCCTCAGTTTCCTCAACTGAAAAATAAAATGGTTGGACTAAACCATGTCTTAATTTCGCCCAGTTTGAATCTATGTTTTATGTTGCCTACATTTCCTCATCACTCATTCTACTCCTCCCCCTCATAAAATCTGCATTTTTCTGACCCTGCTACTCCCTCTGCTGAAGCTGCCCCTCCAATGGGGTATTGACTCCTTAGAGACCAAATTCGATGACCCTTTCTCAGGGTGCATTCCCTTGCTGGAGCCTGTGACCTTGCGGGTGACTACTCCTCTTGAAGGTCTCCTCCAGATGAATGTGCTCTTGTCTTCTTCAACTTGGTCTAGGGTCCTGTGTCTGGATCTCTTTTCTCCTTCAGTGCAAAAATTTTATCTTATAATGTCCTTATTTAGATGTAAGTCATGTCCTTTCAGACTAATTAGAAGCTCCTTGAGGAAAGAATCTTTGTTTTGTCATCTTCATATCTCCAGTGTCTCCCACTTAGTAAGTGTCAAAATTTCATTTTTTTAATAACTATCAGGACTCTGCCTAGATACTGAGCATATGGCACAATTATATCTTTAAGTTTTTTCTGTCTTACTGCCACACCCTCAGCCAAAACTCAAACTCACAAATCTCTGAAGTTTATTGCTTGTAAGTAGTACCTTATGGCAACTCACTTATCCTAGTGGAGTCTCAGTTTCCTCACTTATAAAAAATGAAGGGGTTGTAATAAATGACCTCCAGAGTCTCTTTCAGTTGTAGATCTGTAAGAACCCACAAAGAACAAAATCCATGCTATATACTACTCCCCTCCCTCAAATTTATGGAAATATCACCAAGAACAAAGGGCTTATTCTTAATGAGGGGTTTAATAGTCCCCTTTTCTTGACACTGTTTTAATTTCAAGTTAGATTCAGTAGTTAAACAAAAGATACTTCTCTTAAATGTTGAGGTTTAAAGATATGGATGGGCTCCTGAAATTGATTCTCTATATACATAGACATTATAGGTGTCCATGTAATGACACTATTGGATAGGAGCAGGTTACCTCCAGCTTGGACCCTTCTACGTTGGAATGACAGGATACTTCTGATGAACTGGACACAGAGGCAGAGGGTTGTTTTTTGGCCAGAATTTCTTGATCTTGTCCAAAAAACTTAAGCTCTCTTCTGAGAAATATCACCTTCTCAAATTGCACACATTGCCAAAGAGTGTTCCCCAAATTCAATACTGAAAGGGTTTGTTACTGAAGTATTGTACTGGAGAGAGTTGGAACTAAGGATCTAGTAGAAAATTTGAGATTCAGATTGTCCAGGTCCGTGGCAAGATAAAGTAGCTGATTCAATTCATTGAATCCTGAAGGATACAATAGATTCTATTTGAAGCCTTTAAGAAATGAATTCCCTTCCCCGACCCTTAAAACTTTACTCCCTCACATTTCATCTCTGGGTGATCCAGTTGATGTTTTTAAACTGTGTTGCTCTTTACAGTTACATTGACATCTCAGTTTTAAAGTAAGGACAATAAAAAATGATGCATTCCTTTGAAACTGCTACCCCCTCATAACTCCTCCATTCTTTGTCCTCCTCTCCTAACGTGGGAGATCTGTGGAGATCTTCAGAGAAGTAAACTTACAGTCGGTCAGGCTCATGCTATTGTAGCCATCCATGCATACTTCTTGAGAATTCTTGCTAACTGATGTCTTTCTATGATTTTGCCATGGATTGCCAAGGGGAAGAAGACAATTCCCAGAAGAATCAACATCTTCATGATGCCTGACACATTAGACTGTTGAAACTGCTGAGCCTGAGTTGGATCCTAGTATTTAACTCTTCTCTTATGTTCCTAGTCCTAACTGTTTGAGGGTTCCACGTCCTGAATGGACTACATGTACATCCAAATGTATTGATTGCTTCCTTCTAATGAACAACCCTTTCCATTGAAGGGATGGGGGGGGGAGGTTTGGGATGGAGATTTACTTCTCCAGTGCTATGACAGATTAGATCCAACATAGTTTGTTAGGGGAAGAGATGACTCAGATAACAGACTGAAATCCATTTACCAAGAGGCTAATATTAGTTTAAAGCCAGAGAGAAACAGTAGAATTCTTCAAGTGAAGGGCAAAGACAATAATAATTAGTATATACACCAGACAATAGAATCCAAGAATCACAGAATACTGGAGCTTGAATCTAGTCCAAACTCTACCCAATCTATGCCCAGGAGGGAATTCTCTCTACAACATAATTGAAAAGTGGTGCTCCAGTTCCCAAACATTTTCATGTTTTCACTTTTTTGAAACTTTTATTTACTTCATCTCACAGAATATGTGCTGGGCAATTTATAAAGTTTAAATCATGATATATACAAATATATGATATATGTTATTATTATTATTACTAATGTAGAAGTGTTGAAGCATGGATAATGCAAAATGGCAAATTAGTTTTAAATTTTACTTTATGTCTGGCTAAGAAATGTATTTTTAATTTGCAGTCTTCACATTTTTGAATAGGTGTCATAAAGAAGAGATGGCTTTTCAGTTTTGTTTTATCAAGCAATCAATCAATAAACATTTATTAAGCACCTACTATGTGCCAGGTACTGTATTAAACACTGGGCATAGGAAAGGAGGCAAAAGACAATCTTTGCCTTCAAGGAGCTTACAGTTTAATGTGGGAGACAACAAGCAAATAAAAATGTACAAACATGTAAAAAATAAATAGGAAATGATTAACAGAGGAGGGTACTAGACTGAAGAGAAGTTGGGAAAGGTTTCCTGTAAAAGATGAGATTTGAGCTGGGACTGAAAAGAAGTCAGGTAAGCCAATAAGCAGAGTTGAGGAGGGAGAGCATTCCTACACATGGGGGATAGAGAAAATGCCCAGACCTCCAGAGATGGAGTGTCTTGTTCATGGAACAGTGAGGAGGCCGGTGTTACTGGATTGTAGAGTATGTTTGGGGGACTTAGGTATAAAAAGACTGGTAAGGGAGGAGGGTCTTAGGTTATAAAGAACTTTGAATGCCAAAGTGTTTTGTATTTGATCCTGGAAATGATAAGGAGCCACTGGAGTTTGTTGAGTAGGAAGATGATAGTTAAATTTGTACTTTAGGAAAATCACTTCAGTGACTCAATGGGGAATGTCTTGGAGTGGAGAGAGACTTTAGGCAGGCAGACCCAGTAGCAGCCTATTCCAGTAATCCAAGTATTAGGTGATCAGGGCCTATACAAATGCCAGGAGTGAGAGAGGAATGCTTTGGGGAGATGTTACCAAGGTGAAATTGAGAGGCCTTGGCTAGGGATTGGATATGGTGGGGCAAGAGATAGTAAGGAGTCAAGGATGACTCCCAGGTTTGGAACCTGAGGGATGGGGAGGATAGTGTTACCCTCTACAGTAATGGGGAAGGTGGGATGGGGGTGTTTTAAGGGGAAAGATAATGAATTCTATTTTGGACATGTTTAGCTTAAGATATCTATTGGAAATTCAATTTGAGATGTTTGAAAAGCAGTTGGAGGTGTGAGATTGGAGCAAGGAGGTTGGGGTAGGATTGGGAGATTTAAGAATACTCAGAATAGAGATGGTAATTCAATCTATGGAG